>OV743439.1:23587200-24837200 GCA_928269145.1 Agriphila tristella
TTTCTAATATTTTTCAATTATATTTTACATGTATTTCAGAAACTAAGTACTACTGTTTTATTACATCCTCTTTGACGATCAAACGTCATAGTTCAGTAGCTTTAGCATTCAAATCGTAAGTCACCGATTTTGATAAATTTGAGCTTGATCGCTGCGGACACGTATAAAAACACGATGGAATAGAAAATTAAAAAAATATAAGTAATGCATTATTTTAGTTTTTACTTTATTTTAGTTTATTTTAGTTATACAGGGGAAAATAACGATTTTTTTTCATTTTCGGATATAATGCACGTAACAGTCGGATAGAATATCGAATAAGAAATAATATTTTGTATGACACATAATATATGTACTTAATCGCAATATTTAGGGAGATATTTGAAAATTCTTGGCTAACTCCATAATAATGTTGACCATTTTGTATAGAGCGTTTTCGGTGGGTGCTGCTGCGTGCTAACTTCAAGTACCTTTATCACGAGAAAAAAACGCAAGAGAAAAGTTTTAATATTACAGTTGATTTTCTCACGCATTATACTTTTGATTTTGATACAAAAAAAATAGATGCATGTTCTCTATTCCTACAAAAGGTCTTATTATTTTAATGTCATCTTTTGGTGCCCAATATGAAGATCCTAGGTTTTCCCTCCCGCCGGAGTGGTGCTTAAAAAATACCCCAAAGGGGGTATTTTCGCGGTGTTTTGGTTATTTGTCGTTTTTCATCAAGATTGAGTAAGAAGCTTTTGAAGTTGGGTAAATTTAAAACAATTTAAGGGTAGAACGGTTCTGATACGAACAATAGTTTCGGAGTCACAAAGCATACATATTAAAATTTAGTTAAGTAATTTTTTATTACGTATTAAAGTTAAAAGTTTACGAATTTTCCCTCCCGGCGGAGTTGTGCTTAAGTGGTGGGGGTAAAAATATACCCCAAAGGGGGTATTTTCGCGGTGTTTTGGTTATATGTCGTAAATTTAAAACAATTTGAGGGTTTCGGTTTTTTAACCGACTTCAACAAAAGGAGGAGTTTCTCAATTCGATTGTATGTTTTTTTATCGTTGTTCGCGCGTATCTTCGACATTTATGGACCGATTTTGATGATTCTTTTTTTGTTCGATTGAGTTTACTTGCGAGATGGTCCCATTTATTTTTTTTTCAAATCGGTCGGGTAGTTTTCAAGTAGGTAATCCTGAAAATACTATGATTTTGCATCAACTACCTTGACGACTTTCTTATTTATGAACCGAAGAAGATGATTTTTTTTGTTGGAAAAGGGATACTTTAGTGTAGTCTTTTTAACCGACTTCAAAAAAGGAGGTTCTCAGTATGTATGTATGTTTCTTCGCGATTATCTCACGTTTGGCGGAGTCGATTTTTCTACCTAAATAATATACCTAATATAGAAGGTACTTACACTAAAAATAAAAAATCGGGTGGGGCTTTTAAAATAAAAAAATAGGAAGTTGTACTCCAGCCCCACCCGACTTCATTAGACGTGTTTTTATTATATAACAATGATAATGCATATCTAATGATTTGAATATTATTTCTTGCTTTTTATAGGCAGGTTTTTTGAAGTCGGTTTTTTTGTTTTATAAACAATTTTTTATGACCTATTAAAGTATACGATTTTTTTTTTTATTTATTATTAGCTTTTGAAAAGTATTTTTTATAACTGTAGATCTTTTAAATGCGGAGAAATTAATATTTTTCGGCAGGACCATCTAAAATAAAAAGTCAAATTTAAAATGCTGGTCATTCCAACAGGAGAGGGGATAGACCCCAACATGTGCGGGGTTTTGTTGATTAAATTGATCATATTATCTGCCTTTAAAAGCTCCGACATAGCTAACCAAACATATTGTAATTTTTATGTTAGGTATTCCTGAAATAATTGGAATGAAAGTGAAAGAATGGTGTAAGTAGGTACCTACTGTTTTAAAATATAAATTATATATGTTACAGTCAAAACTCATATCCGGTCAAAACCACTTTTGACTGAAAAAATCAGTCAAAAGTGGTTTTGACTAACGTTCTTAGTCCAAAGTGGTTTTGACCAACATTCTCAGTCAAAAGTGGTTTTGCCTGATTTCAAGGGAGGCTATCGGTCAAAACTCATAAAAAGTTATGGAGGTTAGGGAAAATTAGCAGAAAAATCATCAAAAAGTTTCATTAAACTATAAGGTGTAACGTTTTAAGTGTTTTGTCCATACAAAATTCATTCGACATTGTACGGAGAGTGAACTGCAAATACGCAAAAATTTGATCTCAAATTCTTTTTTATTTTTTTTGATATAATATTGAAACTATGTCATTTTGATAGTTTTTGGAGGATAGAGCTATTTGCGTCTATGGGATTTTACTTTAGATACCTACACCTGTCTCGTCTGGTTAGGGCTAAATGTAACGGCAACTGCGCAGTGGAGCTAGGTGGAAAGAAGCGGGATTTTCACACATTTCAGTCACCGCTCTTTTCCGCCCAGCTCCACATCAGTGAAAATGCAACCTGTGCCATGCTTACTTATAAATTACTTTTAAAAATAAAAATAACTAACAGGTAGTTTTTATTTTTATTATTTTTTAAATGCTATTTAAACGTTTACATGGCTTAGGTTGCGTTTCACTGTTTCACTGATGTGAAGCTGGGCGGAATAGAGCGGTGATCATACACTGAAATGTGTGAAGTTTTAATTTACAATTACTTATATCTCATCATTTATAAAACTTTCACTTGTTTAATTGTTAAATAGGCTCCCAGTCCCCCTCAATAGTAGTTTTGACTAACATTCGTGGTCAAAACCACTTTTAACTGACATAATTTGGTCAAAATCAATATTACCCATTATTTTTGCAGTTAAAAGTGGTTTTGACCAACGTCATTAGTTAAAACCAATTTTGACTGCAAAAATCAGTTAAAAGTGGTTTTGACCAACGTCCTTAGTCAAAACCACTTTTGCCTGATTTTTGCAGTCAAAAGTGGTTTTGACCGGATATGAGTTTTGACTGTAACATATATATCAAAATATGAGATGGTCAGTTACAATTTATAATTTTTATAAACCAAACAAACAGTGAAAAACTGAATGTTAAGAAAATAGTTTTGGTCGTATCAGTCTAAACACACGCTGTAAATATATTTTTTTGGTAGTCCTAAAACATTGGAATGGAAATGAAAGAATGGTGTAGGTACTGTTTAAAATATAAATATTAAATTTCACAAGATGAGATGAACTATTACAATTTATAATAACCAAACAATACAAACTGAAACATAGACTAAAAAGAAAACTTACAATAACAATGCTCTTAAATCCCTATAAGTCCCTATCAACTTACAAGACAGGTACCTTATGTAATAGAAATTCTGTTCTATTTTTAATTAATATACTTAAACCAGAAGACAGCTCGGAGAGGAAATTTTGAGACAGGTCCCCAATAAGTAAATAAAAATGGTTACACTTTCAACAATAACAAACAACATATTATATAAGAACATATAAGTACATATATAAAATATTTTGTTTGACCCACATTTGGAGCTCAAAGCATTGTCTTTTCAAGGGTTCAGCCCTTGTTCTGAGCGACCCCATGGGTTGGTATCGTCGGTGTTGAAATAGAAATCACCAGGTTTTCTGAAACAACATACAAGTATTGAGATAATTTAAATCTAAACAATTATTTACGTTTAAGATAACTCACATAAGTTTTTTTTTCAATATTTCGTGTTACGAAAAACAGGGTTTTTTATTTTAAACATTGCCAACACTGCTCTGATTCCAAAGTAAATAGCTAAAGCACTTGTGTTATGGAAATCAGAAACAACGGTGGAACTACAAACACCCACACCTGAGCCAATGTTGAAAAGTTTGTTCGTCTAATTGACCCAGCCAGGAATCGAACCCGGGGCCACGGAGATGGCGACACCTTGAAAACCGGTGTACGAGCCACAAAGAGGTTGTTCCATATTCATCAATAACTCTAAGTACACTACTAAGTAGGTATTTCAATGCAAACAAAAAAAGCCGGCCAAGTGCGTGTCGGGCCACGCGCAGTAGGGTTCCGTAGTTACCATAATACCATACCTTATTTAATACCACTATCATTTTTCATCTGCAAAAATTACTTTGTTTTTCATTGAGTTTGTATAAATGACAAAGTTATACAATTCTAAATAATATACCTACTAGAAAAAATTGGACTCGCACCAGATCAATTCTCGGACGGGAATATTATTTAGTATTGTATAAAAATAGCACAGTGAATGCAAAATTCTCAAACTTAAAAATGACAAAGTTATATTTGCAGTTTTGGAAATTATGCTATATCTTTAAAATTGCTAAATAGCGTTGTGTAACTCACTCTTTTTTATTGAGGATGAGGGAGGACCTCATTTTACCTCGTGAGGTACTCGCGAGGTACCCCTCATTTGAGGTGAGGTGAGGAGAATGAAATAAACGCAACAAAGCGCGCGCAACGTTGCCATTTTTGCACAGAGTGAGGTAGGGAGTCGGTCGCTGCTGCGCGCGCAAAAAAAAGCATGCGTTGTTATATGTGAAAAATATCATATTTTTTACGCGGAATGAATGCCTTTGGTCATGATTTCATGAAATGAAAATATACATTTTTTAATTTAGTTATCTTTACGTTTTCTTTTTTTTTTTAATTTCATTTTTCATTTCATTTTATTCATTAACCGACCTCAAAACACTCTATAAGAATTCTTATGTCAACTCCCTCAATCGTCTCGACTCAACCTTTCAATTCTTGGCAACTCACGAATCTGTTGCGTTGCGTGTCTGCTGTGTAATCTGTGCTCGCGCCTCGTGCTCCAAGCCACGAAAGAGTGAGGAGTTAAATGAGGTGGTTCAAAGTTGAAATATAAGGACTCCCTCATTTTGTCGCAACGAGGAACTCGAACGAGGTACCTCACGAGTGAGGGGCTCATCACTATTGCTAAATATATTTCGATAAAACTATTTTTGTTGAAAGTGTTTACTAAGATCTACAGCATATTTTTTTTTAGTTTTTTCACTGTCATATTTAAAAAGTTAGAGGGGGGGACACAAACATTTTACCACTTTGGCAGTGGCGCATATCTTACACGGTTAACTTTGAGAAAAAATAGTCTTGGAAACCTCAATGTCATTTTTAAAGAACTATAGACATCTCGCACGTTTTGGTTTGATGAAAAAATTTTTTTTCTGTTTCAGTTCCATGAATAGGGAGCTGCCCCTCACCCAACTAGCAAAGAGATCGTTTAAGCAATTACTCTCACGACTATGGATCGTAAAACACTCGTATGAAAGCTCCTATCTTTTCAAAAAGCAGTATAAAAGCAGCTTTCTAGATCTTTCAGCATTCAATGCTTTTTGGCTTTATAAACATGTCTAGTAAACGTGGACTCGACGAATTCATATCGCATTTACTCGACAATTGTATAAAGATATCTCTCAATCGCATTCAGACAACCGTTAGTCTTATGACAGGTCTTTAAAAGCAACCAAATTGCTAATTTGTCGTAAAACTAGCTTTTATAGCACCATCTTTCGTCACTTAATTTTTACAGCATTATTGTGGAGTAAAAGCTGTTCATTCAACAAAATCGCTTCTCAGTTACTATTATTTTTATTTTATTTTATTTCACCAGGGACAAAAAACAGTCATACAATATAAATTACTATAGCTTAAAATTAAATATAATATTTTTGACTAATTGTAAGACCAGCATCAATGCCCACATGTTACTTGAAAATAATCAAGATACAGTACTTAACCGATTAGACATGCAGTAGTAGAAAACATAATTATGTTTAAGTTGAAAAGAGAAATATAAATTCTTGCCACAGATTACTAAATAGTTCATCAAACTGTTAAAAAAAAATACATCATCTTTAAAATAAAGAAATTTGAAGAGCATAGATTTTCATGTAAACGGTACACGGTAAACAGTAGACATTTAACTTGTCTTATTAATGAACCCGGCTCACACAGATTGTGATTGTGCCTGCGAAAGCGCACCGCAGATTGCACTTTTGAAAGAACTTAATGAAATTGAAAAGATATCGACATCAGATTGTCTAAGTCGTTCATTGAATGTACGCATAATTCTTTGCAGGGGTGCACGCAAACCAGCATTAGTGTTATTATGATCAAGATGAAAAAGCGAATGTGGGTAGGTACTCCGAATGCGATGAGAGCGGCTAGGAATCTTGTACGCAATGCTGTCAGTTAACTCAATGCAATCGAAACTATTATGTAAAATATTATGTAAGCAAACCAAATCAAACTGTTCTCTGCGCATCACAAGCTGAGGCATTGAGAATTTTTTCAGTAACCGTTCATATGAAAGTTTTGAATGCCAACATTTATAACTAACACGCCTGAGGAATTTCCTCTGTACATATTCTAGACTGTTTTTATACTTATCATAGTGAGGGTTCCATATAACTGTTGCGTACTCTAGCTGCGATCTTACTAAGCATTTAAAAAGGTATAAGTAGGTACTCGGCAGCTTAAATTGCCCACAAGTGCGCATAACGAAACCATACATTTGGAATGCTTTACTAATAATGTGATTTATGTGGATTTCTAGATGCAACTCGGAATCCAGCAAAACACCCAGGTCTCTGATTACAAAAACCCTTTCAAGTTGAGTACTGTTAAGAGTGTAATTAAAATCAATTTTCTTTTTCTTTTTGGTGGTAGTTATAAATTTACATTTTGGGATGCTTAAATGTAATTTGTTTCGAATGCAATAGTCACTTAGACGATTAAGATCCTGTTGTAATTCAATACAATCATTAATATTTTTGATTTGTTTAAAAACTTTTAAATCATCTGCATACAAAAGGAAATTACTATGCCTAAAACAGGTATTGATATCATTTATGAAAATAACAAAGAGCAGAGGTCCAAGAATCGAACCCTGCGGAACTCCTGAGGTTGCCACTATGATATCCGACGCATGTCAATTAATTACAGCATCTAATGTCATATCATAGCTTTCGGCAAGGCTTTAATTCGACTTTACTATTCGAGTTGAGAAAACGCTATCAAATGATCTACTACAGGTCCAAAGGTGCCCAAAGATAATTTTGGAATCCATCTTGCAGCATAATAGTCGTATGAAAGTTAAATAAAATGTTTTACAGCAGTGTGGAAAATGGACAATAATCGGTGGAACAAACTTAAAAGAAGTGAGGGTTCCGACGGAAAGTTAATAAGATGTTGAAACAATTGAAAAAATCAACATCAACCAACGGATGAAGAACAAATACATAATATTAGTGCGGATTCAGTAGGAAATATTACGCTGCTACAGATTGTTTGTAAACCGTATGATAGATTGACGATTTAACATTGCACTAAGGAACCCAAAACTAACTGCAATGGCGCTCTTAGAAGTCGTAAAATGGAAACCTCATTTCTATTTTTCGGCTAAGAGCTGAGTGAATGCTTTGGAATGATAATTGAAAAGCTATTAATGGCGAATTAACCGCACTGCTATTATTACCACTAATAAGTCGAATGAAAGAGGTTCTACTGACTATTATAGCACCAGTAGCACTTGAGTTGCGATTACTCTACATTCTTTTAACTAAAACGCAATTCAGACTATAATCTCACGATATTTACAGCATTTAAAGCAGAGAGAAGTGCGCCCAAATCGCGTTGAGAGAACGTTCACAGATCGTTTACCACGGGCGTAGCCAGGGGAGGGGGGGTTTTGGGGGTTCAAACCCCCCCCGAAATATACAATAGGCATCATCTATTTATTGATCTATAACATTAAAATAAAGTTAGGCAAGGCGAGGAATATAATTATTAAACATTAACATTTTGAATTTGCCGCGCTGCTGCCATCTGTCACCGATCATTTGAATTACACCCCACCGCATCACATTCGATAATTTTCGTATGTTTTCGTGCACCGCTCGGCTGTCGCCAGTCAACATTCAGCAGCAGCACCGATTACCGCGAAAATAATTTAGTGGGTAGGTCAAGGGTAGGTATATACATATTCTAGCGTGCGTGCCGGACTGCAGTGAACGAAGTATTTTGTCACTTACTTGTAAGTAAATGAAAATAACTAAAAAAAATGGGCCAAAATATATCACATTTGACATCTGTCAGTCCATAGTGTGATTTGGTAAGTAAATGGTAAAGCTTTCTTTCGTGATTATTTATACCATAAAACTTATTATTGATGTGCCTCCGGAAAACATACAGCATTGTTTATGAAGAAGCAGTGTGTACTTAGCTTTATGTTGATAGTCTGTGGCGCAAACCATAGACAGACTCGTACTTCCGGCTGCTGTCCGCTAGGTGTCGCCACTGTCACCGGCAAGGGCGGGGAGGTGCTCGCCGCCATGTTTATAGCTCATAGCGTTGTGTACTTTTGCCGCGAGCGGACGTAAATCCGTTGGTATCTACTCAATCTTATAAAACGAACGCGTTTTGAGCTCGGTTAATCGTATAAACGATTGTTCAAAATTTAAAAATAAGTTTATCTTTAACTTACACCTTTTTTATACGGTTTTTGTGAAAAATATGGCGTCATCGGCACATGACTGACGCACATCAAAGCCAGAGAAGGATACAGCGTACGAGATTGTAGCAGCAGCAACAGCGAGCAGCAGCAGCTAATCCACAGGTAACGGTCGATCCTCGGATCGACGCGTTAGTAATCAGGTCAGTCTACCCACAAACATTATTATTTTATTTTCGTGCAACGAAAACTTATGGAGTTTTCCTAGCAAATCAATAATGCGAATACTGAGTTTCAATCTTTGTTTGCTTAAAACAAATGGTGTTTGTTGTTTAATAAGCGTTTAACGCTGTTCAATCAGCAAGAGACCGTCGACGGTCGCACCACTTTGCTTACAAATTCTTTAAATTCTCTAGACCTGCTGACGTAAAAAGATAAGAGCTTTTAACTCGCCTACTGATCGGTCGGTTCTGCAATCTAAAATTGAACGATCCGTTATGTCGGCTCAATAAAAGTACGGCATTTTAGTATCCACAGAACAAATCATAGCTGCTCTTATGAATGCTTTTCCTGTTTAGATAATTATTATAATCAGACTCACAATGCATTATTGATTTGGCTCACAAAACTTGATGGTACTAACAAAAATCTTGATATTGATTTGCTCCGTTTTTAATTGGGATGATTTGTCTCGTGAAAATTTCTTTGCTCCTTATTTTTGTTTTGGAGATAAGGATTGTTTTCGGAAATTATCGTCGCTAAGATGCTTTGTGGTCAGTACGATAGTTTAGATTTTTCGAAAAGAATTTATCGAAAGTTACCTACTATTTTCAAAGTCATAAAACAATGACTAATAATATTGGAAATTATTGAGAATGATAAGGAACTAATAACGTTAAGACCTTTAACAGGCGCGGCGTTACAGACGTCCTTACGCCCGTTCTTCTTGTCAGTTAAAAAGGCTGGAACGGGTGGTAGGAAAATATGGTCGATTCGAAAGTGCTTAATTGTAAAGTTTATTTGAATAAAGCCGTTTTAACTTTGACTTGATTTATTCGCAAGCTTTTTCTGCGGAAGAAAAGCGTAAGCGATCAACTTTTGACTTCCGAATCTGAACGAATTCATTAAAACCGAGTCGTTTTGAACAATTTCACATTCAGTTAAATTCCTCCAATCTTAGTATTGAATTGAATGACAAAGTTGGACACTTCTCAGTTATATTTTATAAAGTCAATTATAAAGGTCAATGATCAGGGTCAATTATCAAGGTCCATTATCAAGGTCAATTGTCAAGGTCAGTTATCAAGGCCAATTGTCGAGATCAGTTAACAAAGACAATATAGTCAAGGTCTGTTGTCAAGGTCAGTAGTCGAGGTCAGTTACTCTAAATGACATGCATCCCTTGGGTCATCAAAATTTCGCTTCTTTCCATCAGGAACATGCTAGGTCGCGGAGACCTTGCGTGCAAAAGGTTGTCGAGTGCTAGTCTGCCTAGACGACTTCCTTTTTGGTCATTCAGGACCTAACCAAGTCATGTCTCAGGCTGCGGAAGCCGTGAGGCACTTGGTCCAATATAATCTATGTCTTGAGGCTGCGGAAGCCGTGAGACATGCTGTCTTGAGACTGCGGAAGCTGTGAGACACGTTATTTACTGATTTATGCACCAAGTGAGATTCTTGAACCAAACATAGCTTAGCTTATGACTTCAGGCTGCGGAAGCCGGGAGACACCTAGATCAGTACAAGTAATTCGTTAAGGCTGCGGACATGTGTGATAAATATCTAAGTACCGATCTTAGAAGACTTAGAAAATACTATACACGTATTTACGATAGGAAAAACAATGACCTTGCTAAGTCACACACAAACAAGTTAACCTAACAAGTTACAAGACCTCGACCTTGCAACAAAGATGTATCAAACCCTTTTACAGCTCCTAAATTGCTTGGGTAAACTGAACTTTTCCAACTTTGAGTTCGCCAACGCAGACCTGACTGCCGCTACTCGCATTACTACGCACTTAAGGTGGCTCGACATACAAAGACCACGACATACACATCTATCGGTTGTCGTTGGTACTAAGTACCTACATCACGACATGGTATGGTGACGCGGAGCTTCATATCATTCCGTAAATTATACTCTATCTTAACTACAGATTTGGGGAAATGGGTGAAATGGTTCCGACCAGGGTGACTGATCGCCCGTCCGGCTTCGCTGGCGTCCCCCCTTATAAATAATAATTATAACTACAGATGTTTTGAATTCAAGATGCTCTTATAGATAGAACGTTTATTCCAGGCATGTGGACAATAAAGAACTATTTTTAGTAAACTGGACTCGTCGAATACTAGCTTTCTCCGACATGACATGAAGGCTACAGATACGAAAATAACATACCGCCTAGCACTTGTCAGCAGGACAAGTACCAGCGAAAAGGCATCTCTAGCTCGGAGCAACTACATAAGTCTTCGGAAGACTTGTTTGCATAACGAGAGATTGCACAACCAAGGCAATTTTATTCAGAACCGTTTTCATAAATTGCAAAAAGCTATCAGCAAACTATATTCTCATACAATTTTATTATAACTATAAGCCTTCAGCTTCTAGGCTGATCTTGGAGATACCACTTGGCCTAAGTAGCTCCACCAACCAACATCTTTCTCATGATATTTTTAATGTTTAAATATTGATCTAACTATACCGGGTACGTACCCGTTAGTCGCACCAGATTATCCTGAATCACCTCGGGCCGTTTGGATTCAGGGGACCTAGTATCTGCATCGTTGGATGACCCCCACGACATATGTACAGGTGAAAGCATTCATCGTGTAAGTCTTGAAAATTGGGGGAGGGGGTAGTAAAATAAAATAAAGCTCAGAAGTCTCCTTCTTCTCTTGAAGGTGTCCGGTGAGTAAAAGTACGAGGAATTCGGCACAAATACTCCCTAATAAATCACTTACCAGCGATCAGAAGACAACTTTGGTCGTACCCCCTGATTGACCACTTTTGCTACATTTGCCTTGAAACACCTCAACTTGACAATTTCGTAAACGTTTCTATTCTAATCTTTTTAGGAACAGTGTTTGAAAGGTGAACTAGCTT
The DNA here is from genome assembly GCA_928269145.1 of Agriphila tristella. NCBI lineage: Eukaryota > Metazoa > Arthropoda > Insecta > Lepidoptera > Crambidae > Agriphila > Agriphila tristella. Next base: position 23,598,793 of record OV743439.1, read on the forward strand.
ATAGTAGTAGTATAGAACTATTGTAGTACTTACAAAAAACAATCACAAGTTTTTTGTGAGCCTTGTTTATATTAAAACAATAATGATTTTAATTATTTTTTAATTAGTCACAATACAATATGTTCCTAGTATGGCTATTGGCCAATTTAGTCTAATTTAGTCAAAGAAACACTTTTAAACCTCGCTTGTAGAACAACAAAAAAATTTACCGCTAGCGTCTTGGTGAAAAGTCCACAAGTCAATTAAAGTTTCTAATAACGGTATTTATTGTGACCAAATATTCATTTTATATTTAGCTTTCAGTTTGAAAACTGACTCATTCCCAGATTCCCACAGACAGTCAACTTAGATGCTGTCGTCCAATATATAGGTAAATATTTCATTATAATTTTAAAAGGAACTTAATCATTTTGTTTTCTCTAGGAGACCTGCATTATTTTGATGTACGCGTGAAGATGTAAATTAATCAGGTTACTTAATAAATAATTGTATCACTGTATGTGAAGCCATAAAAGCTGCATCACCTGTCCTATCCTAATAGAGAATTAGGTATGTATCACCTATATAGATAGCAGAGTCAGAGCAACCCCGAAAATGCGGATGTGCTGTGGCTGTTTTTAGGCTGGTACGAGGACCAAGCTGTTGAAAAACATTATATATTTGTTTTCTTAGCAAACCAACAGCGTTTTTTCTATCATTACATTCCTCGAAATACATTAAAGCACGGTATTATAAAAAAAAAAAACTAATTCATTACAGTATAAGCAGTAAGTATAATGATTGGTCTCATATTAAGACTTTTGCATATTTTTTTTCAATGCTACATTTTACACTAGAGAAGAACATTCTTCTTCTACCTATGTACTCGGGTGGTAATTGATCAATCTACTTAGTGATAAGTGGAACTTATTCTTTAATTATATTAATCGAATTTTGCCTTTTTGTTACTTCATAATTAGATAGTACTAATCAGTACTATATTATGATAGATTTTTATAGAAAATACAATAAACAAAGTAATATCAATACCCATTAAGTTATATTTTACATTATCAAAGTAATATATACAAATAATCATCATAGCGTTGTGTTAATCATTCTCACCAGCAGATAACAAACACGTCTTCATAAACAATGCTGTATGTTTTCCGGAGGCACATCAATATAACGGTTTTACATAACAATAAAACCGATATTATGTGCCGAGAAGGAAAACATACAGCATTGCAGGAAGTTCTTCCTGGTGAAGACTATGAGCTATAAACATGGCGGCGAGCACCTCCCCGCCCTTGCCGGTGACAGTGGCGACACCTAGCGGACAGCAGCCGGAAGTACGAGTCTGTCTATGGTTTGCGCCACAGACTATCAACATAAAGCTAAGTACACACTGCTTCTTCATAAACAATGCTGTATGTTTTCCTTCTCGGCACATAATATCGGTTTTATTGTTATGTAAAACCGTTATATTATTAAGTTTTGGCATCCCGAGGTAACCTCGGCGAGGTTAGCACTAGCAGACAACCAGCCTACATGCCTTATGATAAAGGAGTAACAGATAAGATCGGCCACGTTTTACGTGAATACTCTGTACCGACAGTCTACACTCTTGGCATAAAGGTCAACAACATATTGGGTTCGCCGAAGGATGTCACACAACACCATTACACTACAGATCACAAGATTAGCGGATGAAACTAACTAAAAATCGCGGCCGTTTTATTCCAATATAGACAGGCAAGAGTACAAGATTAATGGATGAAACGGGTGAAACTAACTAAAAATCGCGCTGCGCGGCCGTTTTTTTTCAATAGACAGGCAAGATCACAACTTACAAGATTAGTGGATAAAACTGACTAAAACTCACGCTGCGCAGCCGTTTTTTTTTCTCAATAGTTAGACAAGATTACAACTTACAAGATTAGTGGATGAAACTGACTAAAAATCGCGTTGCGCGGCCGTTTTTTTTTTTAAAGACAGGCAAGATCATAACTTACAAGATTAGTGGATGAAACTGACTAAAAATCGCGCTGCCCGGCCGTTTTTTTACTATATACAGGCATTTAAGTTACATTTTTAATTTTAAATATTTATTTCTCCCAGCGGTCCTCTAATGTCCATGGGTTCATTTAATAAGAATACACCTAAATGTCATTTCATTTACATTGTTTTAGTTTTATTTTCTTAAAACCCCCCCCGATACATAATTCTGGCTACGCCCGTGTCGTTTACTCAACATTTTGTAAATCCGTCTCACTACTAATAGCTGAAATAGAAACGTGCTGCTTATTTTTTTACGACATATTTTGCTAGTTGGGCAATCATTATTTATTTTTTATTTTTGTGTAAAAATCGTAAAGCGGTTCACAGAAATACCTCGATCTACCAAGTTTCAACTGTGTGATCTTAACAGTTTCGGAATAAAGTAACTGTGACATACGGACAGACGGACAGACAGACAGACATGACGAATCTATAAGGGTTACATATTTGCCTTTAGGCTACGTAACCCTAACAAGGGTTACGTTTTTTGCCTTTAGGCTACGGAACCCTAAAAAAACCGGCTAAGTTCAAGTCGGACTAACGCACGAAGGGTTCCGTACCAAAAATGGCAAAAAATCACGTTTGTTGTATGGGAGCCCCCCTTAAATATTTATTTTATTACTAGCGGCCGCCCGCGGTTTCACCCTCGTGGTTCCCGTTCCCGTGAGAATATCGGGATAAAAAGTATTCTATGTTTTAATCTAGGCTATCTACTATCTGTGTGCCAAATTTCAACCAAATCCGTTCAGTAGTTTTTGTGTGATTGAGGAACAAACATCCAAACCCACAAACTTTCACATTTATAATATTAGTAGGATATTTTTACAAGGCAACAGAAATACATCATCTGTGAAAATTTCAACTGTCTAGCTATCACGGTTCTGAATCATGAGATACAGCCTGGTGACAGACAGACGGACGGGGTTTTAGTAATAGGGTCCCGTTTTTACCCTTTGGGTACGGAACCCTAAAAAAGTAAAATGCGATGAAATTGAGAATAGACAGTGATCCTCTGCAACTTCACTCCAGAATGTACGGCAGAGAGAAAATTTCGTGTTCTAAATAGATCCAAGCCGGGGATCGAACCCGCTTCCTCATAGATGGCAATACCGTGAAAATCAAGCACTCACTCAGAATCAACAAGTGGACCGATTCAAGTTGGTGACATCGAAGCTGCCGTTCTTTCTGAGGAAGTCGTAGTAGTTATCAGCCTTGCCGCCTTCGAAGAGTCTGGGGGAGCTTAGGGATATGTTGAAGAATTCCCAGCAACAGTCGTGACTGCACCTGCCTGAGAAATGAAAGAAAATATTATAGGATCAAGGAAGAAGTTGTGAAGCACAGTTTAATATTTTATAACAGCGATTATTGCACACCGTGCATTACATTATATTAAAAAATATGAAAATAATTAAGATGATAACTTTTGAAAAAAAACCCCTGCAAACCACTTAAAGACATCAGGGAGATACGAGTCCAGAGGTAAAATGTCAACAAATCAAAAACTGATCAAATTGTGTTGAAACTTGAAAACCACTTTTAATACCTACTTTCAAATTTAAAAAAAGGAATCAACTAAGCTAAGCCCATCCATATTCACCTTATTGCATAGGGTAGTACTTTTGTGATACCTAAATACTTATTTACTGCTAAAGCACAGAATAGATATAAGTACTACCGTACAGTACAGAAAGGAAACTCTCTGCCCCGCCACACAATCAATTACCTCACCCCACCGCACGAGTTCGTGTGCCGAATCGGCGTCTTATTAAACCATCCTTCAACTCAGCGTCCTGCCCTGTTGAACAGTAGGTAGGATGTATTACAGTCAGCTTTTGTAAAATTACCTCCAGAAACAATACTCGACTTATGTGTTGAACGCGAGGATGATTTTCGAGCGCTTATATTCTAAAGAGCGTCGTAAAATCATCCTTCAGCTCAACATGCCCGCATAGTTAAGTTGATAAATATCAAACTCTGGTATGTCCACCCAACTCATTTGGTTTGTTTTTAGGGTTACGTACCAAAATGGTAAAAAAGGAACCGTTATGGTGTGACTCAGTCTGTCTGTCTGTCACAGCTGGATATCTCGAGAACTATAATGGTATCAACTTGAAATTTGGAATAGTTTAAGATGAAATTAGCCCAACTATTTTACAAATAAGAAAAAAATAAATCATTTTTTTTCTAACAACAGGGTTTGAAAATGAGTCTTAAAAATTTGAAGTGGGGCTACTAGAGCAATGTGTGGTATCATATGAAAGAACGCCGTTTGCACATTTTCAAACATTTTTTAAAGCCGCTTAGTTTTCGACTTATGATGAAAAATGTAAAAAAAATTAATAAATTAAAAAAATATTAAAAACACGACTGCCCTGCCAAAACGAACTAAAAAGTTAAACAACAAGTGTCATTGCAGTCGGGGGACCTTATCATGGAACAATTTTGATCAAAGAGGTCCCCCGACTGCAATGACACTTGTTGTTTAACTTTTTAGTTCGTTTTGGCAGGGCAGTCGTGTTTTTAATATTTTTTTAATTTATTTATTTTTATTTCACACATTTTAGTGACATATTATATAGTTTTTGAATGTGCTCATCAAGGCCTTTCATTTGATGCCCATATTGTAATAATAGAAGAAAAAATTTTTTTTTTCACATTTGAGAATGGCGTCGTACAGTCGCTATATTGATTTTTTCTAAAAAAAATATAGCCGGTGTCACTCGGGATGTTGTAAGGATTCTAATGATACCCCATTTATCCAAATCAGTTCAGGAATTTAGAAGTTATGGTGGAATAAAGAAACTCACATACCCACAAACATACATGAACCCTGAACACATAACACTCTTTTTGCTTTGGGCAGTCGTGTAAAAAATATATCTCCGAAGTTTGCAAAGAGAAAAATCTGAAATAATTGTATGTGATAGTAGTTTACATAAAGATTACAGGATATTTTTCTTCATGCAAGCGACAGAGACTGGATATGAACTATCGTTCAACACATCACAGTCAGGTGTCAAGGATGATTACCGCGTTACTTAGTACTATTTTACTTATCTACTGAATCCATCCTGCTGTTCAACACGAGTAGCAATTCCGGACGTGCAAATCAAAATATCGCGGTTGAAACCATACTGCATTTTAGTGTTGACTCGAAGTATGGATTCCATAACACAGCGTTATAAAAGAGAATCGTAATACATCCTACTGTTCAACAGGGCCGCGTGCTGAGTTTGCAATGTGGCGGTTCGGGATGTTAATAACAAGTCTGACTGCGATCAATAACTGATTTATTAAAGTAAAGAAATGGCTTATATACGAGGAGAGATGAGTGTGTGTAAGTACATATTGGTACACACACTACACCTCCCCCCTAAAAAAGAAAAAAAATACATGAAAAGATTAACTTTTTTCTAAATATCAACATTATTATTTCGGACGATTCTGATTCAATTTTCTTTCTAAAATAAAACAAATTGAAGTTATTTTTTTTCTAAAAGGTACATAAATCATTATTTAAAAGAAAAACATAAGTATATTTTATATAAGAAAAATATTCAACAGATATCATTTTTTTTTAGAAGATTTCAAAAGTTATATTCTAATTTGTATAATGAGAGTAAAGAAAATACATAGTTACATAAAATGAAGGTACCTATCTATCATTTATTTATAAGGATTATTACATTCTTATCTTCCCATCTTCAACTCTAACATGACAACACTAAAATTTATTTTATACAAAAAAAATTGACACATAAAATAAACGAAAACTTTATACTGAAATAGTTATACATTATTAAAAGGTATTTAAAAAAACTGTACTCATATTTATTATATGAATAGGTCACATATCTGATAAAGTTATTATAACTAACATCCAGTTCTGTAATATTTTATTAGCAAGAAAAAATTGAATTGTTAAAAAAACAAATTTCATAAGCTAACTTAATAAGCATTCCGAATTGTATACCTCCTTAACACTATAATATCGATTTCATAACAAGTTACAAACAATAACGTGAACACCACGACAGCATAAAAGTACCTAGGTACAAGGTACAAAGTTAAAGTAAATTACAGATTTCCAAGAGATACTTATAATACTAACTAATATCTGTGTTCGTAACATCCTTACATTCTTATTAAACTTCCATAATTCACATTTCAAAGTTAGTTTTTTAAACCAAAAGTTTATTAGTCATTTCTTAATAATTATTAATATAAAACATCACTACTACATTAGGTAACCTTTCGATTTATATCGAAATAGATTGCACTAACTAATAGTAAAACATTCTTATTCCTTGAAAGAAATAAAAAAAAACCCTTACACACTCACTAATTAGTTTTTTCTCTTCTGTCGTTGATAAAGGTAACTGACTTCAATACAAATTCAACTTTAAATATCTGATTAAAATATTCTACTTTCCTTATGTCTCTTTCATAAATAAAACTTCCATTTCAAGTTACTTTTTGCTAACATACCTACCTACACATACATAAGAATTTCACTTATCATTCTTCACTCGCATTTACATAAAAAATATTCTATCTTTCAATTTTTTTTCATCATTCATCAACCTTAAATCATGTTATTACATAATAATTATCCTCTTCCATTTCCTATGTTTATCATAATCATAACATAACTTCCCATATTTCAATATTTTTATCTTTCGACATTCTATCTCTCAATATTCTTATCTAAATTATCATGTGTCAAAAACAATATTCCCATATATTTACTTCACTTTAAATCCTATTTTTGCTCGTTATAAACTTCAATTTCATAATAACTATCGGTACACTTATACACATATCACCTACTAGGTACTCACATATCATAATTCGCCCGGCGCCGGCGTACTTTCATTTTTATTTAACTCATCATTTTTGGTACATACTTTATCATATTTATTTATAGTCGACTTCATTATCATCATAAAAATGGACAATTGCCATTTTGGGCTGTGGCCACAGCTCAATTATTAATGGGGTCAGTTTTTTAAGTTCTCGGACTCCAACAAATCTCACAGAGGAAATCTCGTTTCGCACCATGATCGACTAGAAGGATCTGACACCCCACGTATGTACCATTATTTAATAGGGTCATGAATTAAGACACATACTAATTTGGTCTCCAAACAGGATTCAAAGGGGAATCTCGTTCACACCTTGATGCAACTGAAGGACCTGATCCCTATAGTACCTCTCCTTTAATGTGTACCGAGCTTTTATCTTAACCATTTCATTCCAAAATCTATCAAATAAACTAACAATCCTAAATTGAATATAAAGTAGATAAGAGATTCATCGCTTTTGGGTGATCAGTCCAATCGCATGTGAAACCTTATAAACCGTATATTCCCTAACTTCTATAAATAAATCCTTACCATCATTCCAATCCTATATAAAAAAAAAAACGCATCACATTACCTAAACCTATACCATGCTGTACCTAATTGCAAACTAAAGAGCTACAAAAAGATTTTTAATACAGCTACATTAACTTTCCTACAATATTCCTAATATAAAACCTTTCCTTTATTCTAATCATATACCTACCAAGCTTTCAAACTGTTCCTCTAACTTTTTCCTTTCAAACTGCAACTATAATTTCCACAAACATAAATCTCAATCATACCTCAACATAAACTTCCGTGTCCAATTAATAAGTTCCTTAAAGTTTTCTTTCCCACCAAATTAATACTTACTCGTTATCATTACCATAAAAAACAATGTTTTATATTACAGCTTAACTAGCGAACTCGTGTGATATTTTGTGACAAGATTTATATTACTGCTTCACCTAAATTAAATATCAACTTGCATTAGTGCAACTGCGCTACTTCTTTGTAATCTACCGATATCGAAATACAACACTTAGACTCCAATACCTTGTTCGTTAAGTTTATCAAAACAATATGATTGCATTACTTCTAAGAATAAATTTTGTCACATGATAATTTGTCATCGATACTTATTAAATTGAATTGCGTAGGTTTACTAAACTCATATTGAAACAAATTACAAATTTCATCGCTATTCAGGACAATAATGAAATATTATAGTTTTACTCTCATTTGTGTGGTAAATCAAGTGTTAATATTTAGAAATAGAATATTAAATAATATAGAATAAGAATACTATATAGCTAACCATAGTATTAAAATAATTACCTAACCATTATTTTCGATCATTAATTCCTAAAACATAAAAGAAGACAATTTCTCTACAAAAATGAATAAATTTTAAATTTATATCGAGCATTTATTTACTTACTATACATAACAGCATTATACAATACATAAATAAAATACAATTACTTATGTTATTCGTAAAAATAGAGCGGAAATTTATCTGAAATTGTGATTGTATGTAAAGTACTAATGTAAAGTAATGAAACCTAATTTTAGTTTTGTCAAATTCATAAATAATATTAAGAAAATAATCAAACTCGTAAATAAAATTTTGTCAAGCAAACTCCAAATTCAAAAGGAATTTTCGAACTTCCTTATTCTTCATAATTTAATTAGTTATTTCGTAAGATAGAATAAAGTTATTATAAATTACTTGTACACCTACATAAATATATGATATACCTACCTAGCAAGAAATGTACGAAGACAAAAGATAGTCTCAATAAGATAGCTAATTTCCTACTAGTAGTAAAAAGTTACTACTAGTTTTAAAAAAATTACAAGTAAAATACTTAGGTACCTACAATGTTATGAATGACACTTTCCAAATCCATTGAAAAATTATTAAAATGTACATAAGTAGGTATGTCATAGTCATAATGAAAAAAAATATATAAGTATTGAGTTTCATAGTCTGATAAAATATTATATAGAAATAATGAAAAGCAATAATATACCTATGAAGAATTTATTTATATATAAAATACGATTATTTACTACCTAAATAAAATTGTTAGTAACATAGTCATGTAAAAGAAACAAATCTACTATTCAGTCCGTTATGAACCTTTTTGCAATTTCAATGAAAAACGTTATTTATACATTCTTTACAAACTTACTTAATTTACGATAGAAAAAAAAACTCAATTCTTTTGGCTTAACAAAATGATGCCTATTCAGTTCGCTGCTACAATATCACACGTGTCGCTAAGTCAGCAATTACGATGTCGTTCACCTATTTATAACGCATTACGAAATCTAAACTTTTATGCAAATAAAAATAATTGACATCGATAAAGTAATTATTAAAATGTATTTGAGAAAAGGTAATTCACAAAATTACTTAAGTACTTGATTTTGAATAAAGATTATGGCAAAATTAAACTACAAAACCTCGAAAAAGGAATAAAATAATCCGTATTCATACTAAAATTGTATCTCAAGTTAAATAATCAAACTTCATAAATGAAACCTAAGAGTTACCTTTATCAACCACGCTGATTCTCTGGAAAACTAGCTGTGAAATAAAAACCAGACATAAATAAAGCATCATCATCACCATAAACAAAATTCAATAACTTTACTTTTTATGTGCATTCGTATGCCTAAAATACAGAATAGAAATAAAAATCTAACCTATTTAACAAAAGACTAGTTAAAAAAATAACAGAATTTACCATAAACGTTAGATACAGCTACCAATTTTTATGCCATTAAAATAAATTTTCATACATTTGTGGTTAAACATTTTTGATAAAAACGGATCAGTAAAAAAAAATACCTAATTCACGTATTATAATAATAACGTCAATACTTATCAAAATAAAATAATCAATAAAATCTTCAAATAAATTCTTCAAACGTTAACTAGTTTAATTTTACTTTCAATTCATTGGGAAAAAATACACATATCTAAATTATTATTTGGAAAAAGCAAAAATAATTACGCTATAATCAATCATCATCTACAATTAATACTTCTAATAATTTTCTTTAAACAATGGCTGAAGAACTGAAATTCCACCAAATATTACAAATCAAACCGTAAAAAGTCTTTGAAGTGAATTTTGATTCATTTTTGAAGTTCCGTTGCCCACTGCTTGGCCACTCTTCGATGGTAAATTCGGCTCCAGTTTTGCCCTCTCATGACTCCATCATCGGCCGGCAGCGTCCACTTCCGACACCATGCGTCTCCCGGCACCCTGCTTCATCATCTCCACATCACCAGCGTCACAGTAGCAATATCAGTACGCGACAACGATCACTAATAGTTCACATTGTTGATAATTTGAAGTTCATTATAATTATTGTTCATAAAAACTGGACATTTGAAGAATTTATTTTAATAATAGTTCCTAATTATTGTCATTATTATATTTATAATTGTATGTCTATTTCAGTTCATTTTTAGCACCCACTTCACTTTATTTATATATAGTCCAAATATAGTCCAAATTATTTGTATTTAAAATATTCACTTTACGGTAAACCGGCTGCACAGCGCCGCCAACGCAGGCGGCACTGGCAGGGTCGCCATGCAATGTGGCGGTTCGGGATGTTAATAACAAGTCTGACTGCGATCAATAACTGATTTATTAAAGTAAAGAAATGGCTTATATACGAGGAGAGATGAGTGTGTGTAAGTACATATTGGTACACACACTACAAGTTGAAGGATGGTTTAATAAGACGCGCCGAATCGTGTGCTCATGCAATAGCTCTAGACATCACGCACACAGTTGCGCGTGTGCAAAACGTCACTGTGTAGCGTCTGTGTAATAGGTAGTTGAAACGCGGCGCTTGTATGGAGTGCCCGGAGTGGGGCTAAAGCCTATCAAAAATATCATCATCTTCATTACATCAGCCACACGACACCCACTGCTGGGTATAGGCCTCTCCCAAGGATCTCCACGACGACGATCGGTCCTGGAGTACCCGCATACAGCGGCTTCCCGCGACCACGCACCCGGTCCACCTTGTCGGGGGCCTACCCACAGAGCGTTGTCCGGTGCGCGGTCGCCATTCAAGAACCTTTCCAAAAATATAAAAATTGATAAAACCACAGAAAAAATAAGAGTACTATCGTACAAAACTAAAACCACTAAAACTATAAAACTTACTCCCTTGAGTACTCTTCTCCTCCTCGGTTGTTGGTGGAGGGCATCCGGGCTGCAGCCTGGACGAGCTTGAGCTGATGTAGTTCCCAAAGTTGGGCCAAAAGTCTACGTGGCCAAGGGTCTTGTTGAGGGCATAGCCCCCCACGTCGCAATGAACGACGTACACAAACTTTGCGCACGATTTGCATACTGGTTTGTTGAAGGAAGGGAATTCGTAGAGCACACGTGCTGGATCCAGAGCTACTATCCTGAAATTAGACATTAATTTCATTTTGGCTTATTCAAAAAATTCAAGGTAGACCTATTGTGAGATTACAAAAATGCGACTAGCCCAGAACATAGTGACTAGCATCTTTGAATAAGTATTTTATAAAGAATCAAGATGAATTGGTCGCGCATCGTGGTCACTTGAATTGTTTAATGCTCCATACAAATAAAAATAAATTTAAAAATTACTACAAAAAAATCGGACTGAAAATATTAAAACGGACAACAACGTTTTTAGGTTTAAATTTTTTAGGTTTAAAATTTCTGTAGGTATAGGTTATTAGGGTTGTAAATATTTACAGAAGTATTTATTTTTTACTTTTTAGTTTGTTTTTACTTGTCCGTTTTAATATTTTCAGTCCGATTTTTGTAGTAATTTAGCCCATTTTAAAAACGTGTTATAAAAAAAAATTTTTTTCAGTAAATTATTATTTTATGCTTTTTAGTTAAAGAGCTAAGACAAAAATATACCATCTCCTATCGGAGCACTCGTCAAAACGATTCAAACGAGCCCAAACTTGATGGGGTTGCATGGTTTTATTACAGAGTCCCAGTGCCCTTCTTCCGGCTCCATCATCAGACCCTGGAAACTATTTCTCAACAAAGAACTTGTCAAGACGATTCAAACGAGCCCAAACTCGATGGGGTTGCATGGTTTTATTATAGAGTTCCATTGGCCTTCTTCCGGCTCCATCATCAGATCCTCGGACACTATTTCCCAACAAAGTACTCGTCAAGACGATTCAAACGAGCTCAAACTCGATGGGGTAGCGTGGTTTTATTATAAAGTTCCATTGGCTTTCTTCCGGCTTCATCATCAGATCCTCGGACACTATTTCCCAACAAAGTACTCGTCAAGACGATTCAAACGAGCTCAAATTCGATGGGGTTGCATGATTTTATTATAGAGTTCCATTTGCTTTACAAAGTACTCGTCAAGACGATTCAAATGAGCCCAAACCCGATGGGATTGCACGGTTTCAATATTGAGTTCCTTTGGCATGGCCTCCAGCTTCATCATCAGACCCTGGACCTTATCTTTCATCAGAGTACTCGTCAAGACAATTCTAACAAGCCTAATCACAACGGGGTTGTATGGTTTCATCATTAAGTTCCTGTGGCCTTCTTCCAGTTCGATCATCAGATCAGCTCAATGACACCATAATATTGCATTGTATTCCATTGTTCTGACCTATGTTCAAAGTTTCGAGTCTCTAGCTCATCGGAAAGCTAGTTTAAAATCGTTCGCAAACTTTGCGGACAAACAAACAAACAAACGAGAAAGCAACCTAATAAAAACGTGTTAAAAAGCGACCCATCAACTTTTAAAAGCGACATACAAACAGAAGTAATGGGTAAACCAGAATATTGTAGATAGGGACCATCAAATTGAACGACTTTTACTATGGCACCAGCCCTGAAATCGCGAAAAACTATCAGTTGCTTCATACATTTTCATACTTTCGTTATGAAACAGCAGATTTTTAGAGTTCCGTAGCCTAAATGGCAAAAAACGGAACCCTTATAGATTCGTCATGTCTGTCTGTTTGTCTGTCCGTCCGTATCTCACAGCCACTTTATTCCGAAAATATTAAGATTGCACAGTTGAAACTTGGTAGGTAGATGTATTCTGTAAACAGCTTTACGGTTTTTACACAAAAATAAAGAAAATAAAAGATTAAGGGGGCTCCCCATACATGGAACAAAAACTGAAAAAAAAAATTAAACCAATACGTGCGGGGTATCTATAGATAGGTCTTTTAAAATTACATTGAGGTTCGTCAAACTGTTTTTTCTCAAAGTCAACTGTTTGAAATATATACACAGGTTGGTCAAAAGTTCTGTTACTGAGTTTCTTTATCGATTACTGGCCATTAAAACAAATGAAAAGAAAAAATAAAAATGACATATTATTGACAGTTTTATAAGCTATAATTCCATACCACACGTATATCATATTTTGTTTATTTCACCATGGAATGGGGGTTGAAGGAGAATCGTGTCGCTGTAATTGCTCTGCACAAATGTGGGCAGCCACCGAATTTGATTTTCAAGTTGCTACAAAAGTTGAAAATCAACAAGCAATTTATTTATCGCACTATCCATAGGTACAGTAATACCTTGACCGTCGATGACCGAAAAAGATCAGGAAGACCACGCACCGTTCGGACACCAGCTGTGATCAAGGCAGTGAAGGCGAGAATCACGAGAAATCCCGTCCGGAAGCAAAAGTTATTGGCAATACAGATGACTGTGAAGAGAAGTTCCCTTAAAAAAATTATCAATGATGACCTTGGGCTTCACGCTTACCGTAGACGAAAGGGCCATCTGCTAAACGCACGATTGGAGGCTATGAGGTTAGCACGAAGTCGCGCTCTACTAAAGCAGTACGCACAAAACGGCCATCGAAAAATCTTGTTTACTGATGAAAAAATCTTCACAGTCGAAGAAAATTTTAACCGTCAAAATGATAGAGTATACGCTAAGAATAGTAAAGAAGCCAGCATGATTGCTCCGAGGGTCCAACGAGGTCACCACCCCTCATCAGTGATGATTTGGCTGGGGGTGTCCTATTCAGGGCTAAGTAAGGTTCATTTCTGTGAAAAAGGTGTGAAAACTGGCGCTAGAGTCTATCAAGATACCGTTCTGGAACCTGTTGTCAAACCCTTAAGCCACACTTTATTTCAAAACCAGCCATGGGTCTTCCAGCAGGACTCTGCCCCTGCGCACAAAGCAAAATCTACACAAGCATGGTTTCGGGCTAACAAAATTGATTTTATCGCGCAGGAAGAATGGCCATCCTCCAGCCCAGACTTAAATCCTCTGGATTATGCCATATGGCAACTTATTGAGGAGAAAGCATGTGCTAAGCCCCACATGAATCTCGACTCTCTTAAGCGCGCTATTTTCAAGGCAGTCGCAGAATTGGATATGGTGGTAGTTCGTGCTGCCATCGATGACTGGCCTCGTCGTCTAAAGGCGTGTATTCATGCCAGAGGCGGTCATTTCGAATAATTTTAATACATGATAATCTTAAATATTTGTGCTTTCCTTTGGTATATAATTCATTGTAGCATTATTTGTAAATTTAGTATTATTCATGTTTTCCATAGTTACAGAACTTAGTAACCAACTAGGTATAGGTACTGCCAAAGTGGTAAAATGTGTCCCCCCGCCCCTAACTTCTAAAGTAAGAAAGCGAAAAATCAAAAAAAATAAATATATGCTATACGTAGATCTTAATAAAAACTTTCAACGAAAATTGGTTTGAACGAGATATTACTAATCAGTTTTTAAGATATAGCACATTTTCTACAACCGCAAATATAACTTTGTCTTTGTCAAAAACAAAGTTATTTTTCAGTATGGTATAAGGTAACTACGGAACCCTCCCGCACGTGGCCCGACACGCACTTGGCCGGTTTTTATTTCGCGACTTCAGAGTTGGTCTTATTTGATATTTGACTGAGTGAGCGAGCTCCATTTTAGCTTTGGCAAAAATATTCACTTCTCAAGCTTATATGCGCTCACTAGACTAGACATGAAATAAACGGATACTAGCGCGGTTTTATTGAAAGTAGGTACTTTGGTAATTAATAATTGGCATTTGGTTTGATTTTTGATCGGCGGGGCCAACTAAATTAAAAGGCCAAATTTAAAATGCGCGTCATTCCAACAGGAGAGGAGATCAGAGGGTAAAATTCAAACAACAATAACTCTCGAAATATGCAATTCAGAGCAATCATTTTGACGTCTTTTTGTAGATAATATTCTTGTGTAATATAAAAATGCAAAAAAAAATTGCACATTATGTCCTAGTTTTTGAGATCTATGAGAAAAACTAAAAAAGCAAACTAATTTTCGATTAAAATTAACTTTAGTAGAATTTTTTATGACGTATTTAACTTAAAAGTTAATGAATTTTTTACTTATCAGGTGATTTTATTAGCTTTGGATTTTTTTTTATAACTGTGGGACTTTTAAATCCGGAGAAATCAATATTTTTCGGCAGAACCATCTAAAATCAAAAGTCGGTAAAATGCAGGTCATTCTATCACGAGAGGGGATAGACCCCAACATGTGGGTTTTGTCGATAAAATTGATCATATTATCTGCCATTAAAAGCTCCGACTATCCTATTGTATACGAATTTTAAGTTTACGATGAATTCGTTGTAATAATGTCTTCGGGGAATAATACTGTTAGAACACCCGTTCCAGACATTTTTAACTGACAAGAAGAACGGACATGCCTCGCAAGCGAGGTACGTCCACACCACACCAAGCGTACTGCCTAGCGAGGCAGGACGTTAAAACATAGAACACTACTTATCCTAGTTAAAGGTTCCCTAAGGATTTTCTCGAATGTCCACGCGAACGAAGTCGCGGGCGGAAGCTAGTAAATTAATAAATATAAAAGACGGAGGTCGGCATTCCTCTCCAAGTTTTCTTTCGCCATTTCTTTCTTGGAGGGACCTCCAAATTTTGTAAAAAGGTGGTAAGTTTCAGTAGATTCTGTCTTTTTAGCATTAATTAATTCACAAAATTAAAATACAAATTAACTTAAACCAATTAAAATATTAATTTCTGAACGTTTTTCTAAATTCATCGCTTGAGGGTAGGCTCACGTCACGACACAAGCCAGCTTCAGTCCCCCATGACCACGGCAGCTGCAAAGGTGCCGAAACGTCGGGAAAATAAAAAATCATATTTAAAAAAAAAACGCTCTAGTACCTTTCCGTTAAAAAGTGTTTTATTTGGAAAAAATGCTTTCGTATGTCCGGGTTCTCAACCGATTCTCGTGAAATTTTTTGAGCATGTTCTATAAATTATATGTCGGAGCGTGAGCGCCGTGCTGCCCATGATTATTGGAACTCCTAGCGCCATCTATTGAGTTTAGTCGTAACTATCAAGTCGGAAACGTCAAGTGGCTTACTTGGGTAAGGTCGACACAGCGAGTGTATAATCTGTGCAGCGAGCGATGTCATTGTCAAGACATAGTTTGACAGTTGATAGTTTAACGTTTGACAGTTGACAGATTTGATGTTTGTCAGTTTGACAGTTGACAGTCTTGACGTTTCCGGAGGCGAAAAAATGTGAAGAGCGCGATCTGTGGGTAGTCTGTAAAAACATTCTGTGACTGGGAGCGGTAGTGAACGGTCGTGAGTTGAATTTGCCTCGCTGTGTCGAACTTGCCGCGTTACCGACTTGAATCCGTGTGAATCTGTTCGATCATCCGTTATTTTGAGCTAACTCGATGTTGATTGTAAGAAAAGAGGTTGTGTATTGTAAAGAGACTATTATTTCATGCTTGGCGATGAATAACCTTATCCTGACGACACCCCGCTCCACTCCTGACTCCGCCATCAGAAGCGGGATGCAATCCAAACGTCCCACGTGGTGAGAAAAGTGAATCAAACGATATGAGGTGTGATAACGAGACACGTGCAACGGAAAATCAATGTGATCGACGAAAAGTGGCGTCTATTGACCAAAACGCAATATTATTGCTTTGTTACAATACAAGCGATGCGTGTGCCTACTTCGAGTGCCAATGTTCGTTCCTGACTTTGACCCCGAGAGAAAAAAAATGTTGACGTGCGTGCCTGGATCATAACGACGTAATGAAGCTATGGTGATGGATGACATGGTGTGATTTCAAGCAGCTGTTCATGCTAAGGTGTAGCATTCCAGTACATCGCACAGTAGCGACTGATTCCAAGGATAACAGGTCATGTGATCGTTCCACTTTTTCTAGTGCTTGTTCTCATGTCAAACAACAACCAAATGCGCCTATGATTATCTGCTTCAGGTGCTTCACAACACAAGACAACAGCGGTGCAACAGGCAGCGGCAACAGTTGTGGAGCTGAGCAAAGCAACTAGCAGCGCAAGCGGTGATGCAGTAGCGACAGCGATGCAATGGCAATGGCGATGCTCTGTGGCGGGTGCTAGTGCAGCATTACAAGCTGAGAGCATCCTGTTACTCGGCGCAGCCAGCATAGCGAATCTACAAGGTCACTTTATAGAGGTCAGTCGTAACGATTTTATTGTGATTTAATTTTTAAACGAAAAGTCACTAAATATTCCTATTGGTTGCGATTATGAAAACGGCACAGATTGAAGTCTAATTATGTTTCAAAATTATTCAAGGCAGTGAATTTAACTAAAATTAAAGGGGTTAGTAATATTTTGTTGGTGAATGGTGACTTCAAGCAACAGAAATTGTTGTTGAAATTTAGTGCAAAAATAAGGAAAATAGAATAAAATCTTTCTTAGTAATGTCATTTATCTTGTGGTACTGTAATGTTAGCACTATTCTGTCGTAATGTAACCACTTTTCTATTTGAATTCACTGCTAACAGTTGGTAGATGCATTGTAGGAGTTCCTATTACACTTTCATATATGCAATATGTTTTTATGTAGCTATCCATATTAGCAATCTATTTTAATCTTTGTATATGATTCAGTCAATAAAGAAACGTTCTATTAATCGGTTGTCGGACTATTATTTACCGCTCCTATAGTGTGCGTCTAGAGACCCGTTAGAACACCCAATAGTGGTGACCCCGACTACTTTCAATATGAACACCACGCAACAGCAAACCGTGCCTCCTGCAGATAATAACCCAGGCCCAGCCCAGCCTTCAGAGCTAGCTGGCGTCACCGTTTCATCACGCATCCCGGATTTCTGGTGTGACCAGCCTCGTCTTTGGTTCATACAATGCGAAGCTGTCCTAGGACCACAAAAATTGAGTGACGACAGCAGGTACAATTTGGTAGTGTCGAAATTAGGCAAAGAAGTGATACAGCAAGTTAGCGATATACTGTTAAAGCCGCCAGAAACAAAAAAGTACAACGCACTTAAGGAGCGCTTATTAAAGGTCTACGAAGAGTCTGAAATTAGACAATTCCAAAAGTTACTAGGAGAAATGGAACTTGGCGACCAAAAGCCTTCACAGCTTTTGCGCCGCATGCGAGATTTGGCTCGAGAAAAGATCCCGGACGAAACCCTACGTTTGTTATGGCAAGGTCATCTTCCACCCTCTGTTCGAGCTGTATTGGCAGTTAGCGAAGCACTAGATTTAGAAAACCTTGCAGCCATTGCTGATAAGATCATAGAGACGTCACGACCCCTGCAAGTCGCAGAGGTTCACCCCTCGACTAGCTACAGCAATGACACCACATTTATTTTGGCTGAAATAGCGAAACTGAGCCTAAAAATAAGAGATATGGAACGTGGCCGTCAACAGTATCGGAATAATCATAATCGTTATCGGGCGCGATCCCGTTCAGCCTCTCGTGGACGTAACCTGAGCCGGCGCACGCCCGAAAGCCCCGACTGGCTCTGTTATTATCATCATAAGTTTCGACAAAGGGCTAATAAATGTGTTGATCCCTGTGCGTGGAAGAAAAACGAACGGAAGGAAAACTAGATACGGTGCAATCGGAGGCGGAGATTTGCACCATTACGCCTTATCACCGCCTATGTGTTACTGACATTAATAGTGGGTTAAAATTTTTAGTGGACACAGGTGCCAATATATCGGTTATTCCAGTAAAAAATAAACAATTATATACTAAGTGTAGTGACTACAAACTTTATGCGGCAAATGGGACCGAAATTAGTACCTACGGTGAGAAAACGCTCGACTTGAACTTTAGCCTTCGTCGCCCCTACCGTTGGTCTTTTGTATTGGCAGACGTAAAACAACCGATTCTCGGCGCGGATTTTTTAAGTTATCATAAGTTACTAGTGGATGTGCATAGAAAGAAAATAATAGACTCGGTGACTAATTTGTATTCGGTTGCATCAATAACGGATAGTGAACATTTATCTGTGAGAACTCTAGATTATAATAGTAAATTAGTGATATTTTATTAGAATTTCCATGTATAACTAAGCCTATGTGTTTCAAGGACACACCTAGTCATTCTGTAGTGCATTATATCGAAACTACAGGTGCACCTGTTTTTGCGCGACCGAGACCCCTACCACCGGACAAATACAAGAAGGTCAAAACTGAATTTCAGCGAATGCAGGAAATGGGTATTTGCAGACCCTCCAAGAGTAATTGGGCAAGTCCTCTTCATGTGGTGAGTAAAAAAAATGGTGACATTCGTCCTTGCGGAGATTACCGTCAGCTTAATGCAATTACAAAACCTGATCGGTATCCCCTACCACGGATTCAAGACTGCACTTATTTATTATCAGGTAAATCGATATTTTCTAGAATTGACCTCCAAAGAGCATATTTTAATGTACCTATAGCTGAACGGGATATCGAAAAAACTGCAATCACAACACCTTTTGGCCTTTATGAATTTGTAAGAATGAGTTTTGGATTGCGAAACGCTGCACAAACTTTTCAGCGTTTTCTTAATGACGTCGTATTGCGAGATTTAGATTTTATATACATATATGTTGATGACGTCATGATAGCGTCGTCATTTGAAGAAATGCATCGGCAACACCTTAGACAGGTTTTTCAACGTTTGGATGAATACGGAATTACAATTAATTTAGCGAAATCTGATTTCGGAAAAACTGAACTAAACTTTTTGGGATATCGTGTAACAAAAGAAGGTTTGAAGCCATTGCCAGAACAAATTAAAGCTATTTCTGAATTTCCGAAACCAAAAACCGTAAATGAACTACGCAGATTTCTTGGAATGATTAATTTCTACAAAAACCATCTTCCACACGTGTCCGAAATTCATCAAAAATTAAATGCATTTTTACATAACTCAAAAAAGAATGATAAAAGTTTAATTCCATGGACTATAGAAAGTAATGAAGCTTTTGAACAAAGTAAACTAAGCCTACAAAATGCGGTTACTTTGTCGTTTCCATCTGCTGACGCTACTTTATGCCTTATGACAGACTGTTCGAATACTTGCGCGGGAGCTGTACTACAACAAAAAGAAAATAATACCTGGAAACCTCTAGGGTTCTTTTCAAAGAAGTTAAGTGATGCTCAACAACGTTACAGTACCTACGACCGCGAGCTGTTGGCAATTTACATGGCAATAAAACATTTTAGGTATTTATTAGAAGGAAGACCGCTCGCTATTTATACAGATCACAAACCTTTAGTCCATGCATTAACGAAGAATACGGTCGGAAAAAATGATACACCTAGGCGCATACGACATTTAGATTTTATCATGCAATTTTGCACGTCGATATCGCACATAAGCGGAAAAGATAACGTAGTAGCGGACACACTATCTAGAGTTGAGTCTATCGATATTCCATCGCCCATCGACTATGAAAAATTAGCGAAAGCCCAAGAAAAAGACAATGAACTTCATGATCTGATGCAATCCAAGTCATTAACCTTTAAACAAATCTTAGTACCTAATTGCATCACTCCAATTTACTGCGAAGTCTCGAAAGCAACAGCTCGACCTTATTTGCCAATGGAGTTTCGCGTGTTAGCTTACAAAGCCATACACGAAGTTAGCCATCCGAGCATACGAACAACACGTAAGATGATCGCCGACAGATTTATATGGAAAGGTATGAATAAAGATGTGACACAGTGGGCAAAATCATGCATGAGTTGTCAAACATCCAAAGTTCATCGACACACAATATCACCATTTCAGAATTTCATGCATAGCAATAGATTCGAGCATCTAAATATGGACATAATTGGTCCTTTAAAATACTGTGACGGTTATCGGTACATAGTAACTATGGTAGACCGAGCTACAGGCTGGCCGGAAGCATATCCGGTAAAAGATATAACATCTGAAACAGTAGCTGACATTATTTATAGTGGTTGGATTACAAGATTCGGCTGTCCCTTACGCCTTACAACGGACCAAGGACGGCAATTCGAATCCAATTTATTTCATCATTTAGCCAGAAAAATGGGAATTTCAAAAATTAGAACCACAGCATACCACCCTCAAGCCAACGGACTCGTAGAGCGATGGCACCGTTCTCTTAAAACAGCCTTGATGTGCAGAGGAAAAACAGAACAATGGGTAACCGAATTACCAACCGTTTTATTAGGATTACGGACGAGTTTAAGGAGTGATACACAGATAAGTGCAGCCGAAATGGTTTATGGTGAAGTTATAAGACTACCGGGTGATTTCTTCCAGCCGACAACGCATGAAATCTCCGAAAATGATAACTTTTTACAAAACTTAAGAAAAAAAATATCAAACTTGTCAGCTGTGCCTAAACGATGTTTACATCAAAAGAAAATATTCGTACATCCCGAACTAAAAGATTGCAACTATGTTTTCGTAAGACGCGACTCAGTTTCAAAACCCTTGACGCCACCTTACTCAGGGCCGTTCAAGGTAATTGATCGTACAGACAAATATTTTAAAATTCAACAAGGCGAGTCAGTGAAAATCATTAGTATAGATCGACTTAAACCGGCACATATGCTCGATACCGGAGAATGCACGACGGATAAGGCATCGTTGCCAGAGACGCCGGCTGATCCCTATAAGGAAGATACTAATGTCAACAATGCACCGAAAGTTACTAGATCGGGACGAATAATTAAACCTTTGGTTCGCTTCGCAGTGCCATAACGTGTCATAATAACTATCGATACTTCAGTTACAATATAAAAAATGGGAAAACCGCAGAGCAAAACAACGGAAGAAAAGGTGATTATTGCACAAAATGGTGCTGGAAATAGTGCCGCCGCAGTTTCCACAGCCGACATAACTTCGGAAAGAGAGAGACTCGAAATGTATTTATTGTTCATCGCCGGAGTCATTATATTATTTTTGGCATATATGTTTTGGAAACATACCAAACAAAATTATGCAAGATACATGAGGAGATAACTTATAGAATTGCCTATGGTCGGAGGGCCCCCGCCACAAAGACGCCTGGAGCCTAGTTCCAATAACTGTGCTACGCATACGCAAGTGATTATGTAAAAAAAGTAACTAACTATATCAGTGTTATGGTAATTTTTTTGAATAGTGAAACAGTAAGTGTATAAAAAAAAAACTTTATTATGTTATCTATAAATGTGCCAATAAGCAATGTATCCCCTACTATTAGTGCAATAAGAACTGTATCCTTAAGTGCAATAAGAAATATTATTTTTGGTAAGTCCATAATCTATTTTTTTTTATTATATACAGTTTAAAAAAATAACTATACAATTGTGTAACATATTATACATTTTTTACTCTTTATTGTAAAGATTTTTCAATTTTGTTTTATGATCTTGTAAATTAATAAGTTACAAAGTTATGTAATATTCATTTGCTCATATTTTTACTTCTCTTTACTTAAAATATACAACACTTTTGTTATTTATAATCTGTAACTAGGTTACTTTTTATAAACTTTATAACTGTTTTAAAATACTTGAACGTAATCAAATCATAATAATTTTGTTTACAAGTAATATTTTTTTTATATAATTCTATTTTTATGTCATTTTGTAAATAGTGCCTAAATTGACAGTATATTATTTGTGATTTTGATTTTTGTAAAGGGGGAAGTACTGTAGGAGTTCCTATTACACTTTCATATATGCAATATGTTTTTATGTAGCTATCCATATTAGCAATCTATTTTAATCTTTGTATATGATTCAGTCAATAAAGAAACGTTCTATTAATCGGTTGTCGGACTATTATTTACCGCTCCTATAGTGTGCGTCTAGAGACCCGTTAGAACACCCAATAGCATCAATGTTTCTGAATATGTTTACTGTTGGTGTGCAGTGTTACTGCAGTGTTGGTAGTGTTGGTACAGTTCTAGTACACTGTTAGTACACTGTTGGTACACTGTTAGTACACTGTTAGTACACTGTTAGTACACTGTTAGTACACTGTTAGTACACTGTTAGTACACTGTTAGTACACTGTTAGTACACTGTTAGTACACTGTTATTACACTGTTAGTACACTGTTAGTACACTGTTAGTACACTGTTAGTACACTGTTAGTACACTGTTAGTACACTGTTAGTACACTGTTAGTACACTGTTAGTACACTGTTAGTACACTGTTAGTACACTGTTAGTACACCATTAGTACACTGTCAGTACACTTTTAGTCATAGTGTGGTGAATTTGAGTAAGCAGCTGTTGCTATGTAGGAATATGAATTCAGTTTAGTCACTAGTGTTCATAATTATGAAATTAATTAGTTTCTGACTTAACAAAGTTTATGTTTGACTATTTGGAAAGTGTTTGGATCTTCAAAAATGTGAGTAAACTAGATTTTGGAGCGCATACTGTGTGTTTTCTTCTCCGTTTCAGCTGATGTACCAGAGGCATAGAGTGCTGACAGCGATGGTGGTATCAAAAGAAGTGACTTCATCACCAAGCGGCGTGAAGCGGCACATCTCTGCGACTCGTGTTTTCAACGGCGTGCGAGACGAGGAGGTAGAAGTAGGCGACAACGTCACTATATCTCGAGGATCTCTGCTCCCATCAGGTGATCAGATCAAAGTTTTGCTTTTTTGTTACTGTAAAGTTATAATGCAATCACGACTGAGTGGCAAGCGTTGATGATGATGAAGGTGATGCTGATGAAGGTGATGGTGATAGTGATAGTGATGATGATGGTGATAGTGATGATGATGGTATTGAATGTGATAGTGATGATGATGAATGTGATGATGATGATTAGGATGATGATGGCGATGATAATGTTGATAATGATGATGATAGTAAAGAAGGTGATGGTGATAATAGTGGTGATGATGACTGACTGATGCTCACTGTGTTAATGATTCTTAGCTATCTGAAGTATAGGTTGAGGATAGTACACCAAATTAAGTGTTGTGATGCCTGTCAGACGCCTGATGCCTTCAGGTTGTCTTGAAGGGTTAATTGACTATCAGACGCCGGAGAGAGGCTGTCTTGAGTCATTGTCAGACGCCAGAAAGAGGTTGTCTTGAAGTGTTAGTGCTCTCAGACGCCGGATAGAGGTTGTCTTGAGTCACTGTCAGACGCCGGATGGAGGTTGTCTTGAAGTGCTAGTTGACTATCAGACGCCGCATAGAGGTTGTCTTGAGTCGTTGTCAGACGTCGGATGGCGGTTGTATTTTCTTGCAGAAATTGACTATCAGACGCCGGATAGCGGTTGTCTTGAGTCACTATTAGGTACAGGTTATCTTGTGTTTGATAGAATTGATGGCTTCATAAACCAGATGCACAAATTGTCAAGGTAAAACTTGTCAATTTTGATAATACTTGGTGCTGTTTGACTTATTATCATTTCTCTATGTGCAAACGTTGTTTATTGACTGGTTTGTTAATTTATTGTGAATGTCGAGTTGGAGTACTTGTGAATGATTTAAAGCTACCTACTTAGAAAATTTTAAAATTGATCAGAGCATTTTCAGATAGAAGATAAGTTAACATTTTGATTAAATTTTAATCATTGAGTAAAGGAATAAGAAAGAGACTAGTTTCCTAAACTTTGGTCAGGAAGGCCGAGTGGTTAAACGTTGTGTACTGTTTGGTGCTGTTTGTCTCCAGGTATTCCACCAACTGCTTCACACGAGGACGTGTGAAATGTCAAGATGGCCGTGTCGGAGCGTGAGCGCCGTGCTGCCCATGATTATTGGAACTCCTAGCGCCATCTATTGAGTTTAGTCGTAACTATCAAGTCGGAAACGTCAAGTGGCTTACTTGGGTAAGGTCGACACAGCGAGTGTATAATCTGTGCAGCGAGCGATGTCATTGTCAAGACATAGTTTGACAGTTGATAGTTTAACGTTTGACAGTTGACAGATTTGATGTTTGTCAGTTTGACAGTTGACAGTCTTGACGTTTCCGGAGGCGAAAAAATGTGAAGAGCGCGATCTGTGGGTAGTCTGTAAAAACATTCTGTGACTGGGAGCGGTAGTGAACGGTCGTGAGTTGAATTTGCCTCGCTGTGTCGAACTTGCCGCGTTACCGACTTGAATCCGTGTGAATCTGTTCGATCATCCGTTATTTTGAGCTAACTCGATGTTGATTGTAAGAAAAGAGGTTGTGTATTGTAAAGAGACTATTATTTCATGCTCGGCGATGAATAACCTTATCCTGACGACACCCCGCTCCACTCCTGACTCCGCCATATATATAATAATATGTATTATGTTTTTGTCGACTCAGTTTTTCGAAATCTTTCGAATAAAAATATTTTGCTATTCAGAAAAAAAAATTCAAAAATGCTACAAACGCGAGGTCTACCAGCTTACAGAGCCACCAGTTATTTATTTATAAGAAAAACTTACATTGGCAATTGGTATCCTTTACTAATGCTTTGTGTCCCGGCGAAGCCTGCGAGATGAGCCCCTAGCGAGTGGCCAGTGAAGGTGATGTTGGGGTTCATCCCTGCATTCTGCACTAAATTGGCCAGGCTGTCCCCGACAGCTACTCCTACCTAAAAGGTGCTCATTTTAATTAACCCACTTCAAAAACTTTGAAAAGGAGGAGGTTATTATCTATTCGTCGCGTATATTTTTTGTTTTTTATATGTATGTACGCCGATTACTCGAAGACGGCTGAACCGAATACTGCTTGAAATGATTCAAACGTTATAACATGAAGTTTGTTCCCAAGTTGGTCCCATTTTTTGAAATTTTGAAATCGGTTCAGTAGTTTTCAAGTAATCTTGAAAATACTGTCGTTTTCGTTACCATTTTATATGAATTGAAACCGATTTTCAACCACTACTTTTTTGTTTATGAACCGATTTAGACATTTATTTTTTTGTTTGAAAGAAGACACCTTAAGAATGATACCATATTAATTTCATTGGTATTGGACTTTGGATTTTGAAGATACACGAGGGAACTCCTCAAAATCAAATAGGAACTGTACAGTGATTGAAATATTGGTAGGTTTATTATTGTCAAGGACGTTCTGGACTAGAGTTGAACTGCGAAGACCCAACGGAACACCTGTGGACATTGAGTTACTCGGGGTATACCATTGAAAAATGTGAAACATTATACTTAACGTTTTATTTTATAAAATCATCGCTTACATACCTACCACAAAAAAGTTTAAAATAAAAAGCCTTTAAAAAAAGTAAAACCTCCTTCAAAAACCTTAAAAAAACAGCTCTATAAAAAGCAAGAAATAATGTTCAAATCGATTAATTAAAACACGTCTATTGAAGTCGGGTGGGGCTTTTAGAATATAAACATCACAATAAGTAAAAAAAATACTTCCAGCTCCATCCGACTTCAATAGACGTGTTTTAATTAATCGATTTGAACATTATTTCTTGCTTTTTATAGAGCTGTTTTTTTAAGGTTTTTGAAGGAGGTTTTACTTTTTTTAAAAAGCTTTTTTTTATTTAGACGGCTTGAGTTGAGATGGACTGCGAAGTCGTACTGCGCTAGTGCGTCTTTATTTTTCCTTCAAAAGAAGTCGTGCGATATATTGGGTCCTTATCTATGACGTTGGAGTTTTTTTCTCACACACAGAGAACCTCATAAGGGTAGTTCTCCGAGGTCCTTTTTTTGGCGGTCACACGCTTGTTATTCCTAGCCTATTGTAAATATAGCTTTAAGAAAAAAACGATCCTTAATTTACAGTTCTATTCAATTTTAATAAAAAATACGTGGTATTTATTAAAATAAAATTTAAAATAATTTTCAAAGATCGAAATCGGGAGTAAAAATGCTGTTCTTCGGGTGTCACACTCTATTCGCACTTAGGACGACCTTTAATAACTTCTTAGTCTTTTAAGTAATATGTATGTTTTATACATCAAAATAATTGTATTTAACTCATGTTTAATAATGCCAAAAACTAAATTTTTATCGTGAATAAAAAATAAGTTGTAGGGCATTTTCTCTCTGTCACACGATTTGGCAATTTTTCGAGCGCGCAGCAAAAAAAATCATAAATATAAAACTTATCGCCTTATAACTAAATTTAATAGCCGCGCTGCTGCTCTGTTGATCATACTAGCACTTGATGATACACATATTGTTGATTGCTATGCTGAAAAACAAATATCGGTTGGTAACTCTCCAATAAATGTTTGATGCCCTTAGTAAAACAACTTTTATGGACAGATTATAATAGATGTATGCATACGGTATCGATTTTTGCTATATATTTTAGAATAGGATAGGTCCTCGAGATTATATATAAGTATTTACTTTAATAATTTGTCCATAACATAACTTTGAAATTTAAAAAAAAGTAAATTATCGTAATTTGCGTGGCATAATTTTAGTGGCAATTTGTCCACGAAAATTACAGACCATGCTATGAAATTT
Organism: Agriphila tristella; assembly: GCA_928269145.1. NCBI lineage: Eukaryota > Metazoa > Arthropoda > Insecta > Lepidoptera > Crambidae > Agriphila > Agriphila tristella. The sequence goes on from OV743439.1 coordinate 23,626,370, forward strand.
AAGTTTCTTCCCAAATTGATAAGAATTCTGTCTGCTAGTTTGAATATACATGTTATATATACATATACTAACCTATTCTCACACAAAGAAGGAGAGAGGGTGGTGATATTTACTTCGTCACGACATTGCACTAAAACATCGTTTTTTTTACTTATACACCAAATAAAGGTACGAAGCTTTCAATATTAGGTTTTCAGTGCCCTCACTGGCTGTATAATCATAAAGCAGTACTTTGTAGTAAATCGTTTAGTAATGTTTGTGAAGTGCATCGTAACTTTCGTGGCTTTCAAATTTTCAAAATTTAATATCTCAGTGATTTATGTACCGATTAGCATGTTTCGAGTATTCTATTTATTTATTTCTTGGATTCTTTAATATACTAATTTTATTTATTCGAATAACTCAAAGTGAAATTTCGCCACGAAAATTGCGCAGAGAACGCTTTTCAAATAATGACCCATAACTTCTGTGATTTAAAAAAAAGATTATGATTTAAAATAAAAGAATATTGTGATTTACTATCCCCGTCAATTGGTAATGTGCCTGGCGGCCATGATGTTAACCTCAAAAACGAAAAACAATTGTAATTTTTTTATATACCTAGACCCTTTCTTATTGAAAATAAGAATTCAATAATTAATATATTGAATTACCTATTAGAATTTTACTGTTTTTTGTCATTTTTTGTTGCGGATGACGTTGAGGTGTATGTTAATTTGACAAGGTTCCAGCGCATTACCAATTGACGGGGATAGTAAAATAAAGTCTAAATACATATTTTGTTTTCTTATCATAATTAAAAAACCTTAAAATGACTCCTTTTTTTTGTAAGCGAAAATCACAACTTTAACCGTTATAACTAAACCTATTTTTAGCACGTTTTTATTTTAACACGTTTTTATTAGGTTGCTTTCGTGTTTGTTTGTTTTTTATTTGTGTGTTTCTCCACAAAGTTTGCGAACGATTTTATCCTAGCTTCTCGATGAGCTAGACACTTGAAACTTTGAACATAGGTCAAAACTGGAAGGCAATGCAATATTATGGTGTCATTGAGCTGATCTGATGATGAAGCCGGAAGAAGGCCATAGGAACTCTATGATGAAACCATACAAACCCATCGTGTTTAGTCTCGTTAGCATCATCTTGACGAGTACTCTAACGAGAGATGAGGTCCAGGGTCTGATGATGAAGCCGAAAGACCATGCCATAGGAACTCAATATTGAAACCGTGCAACCCCATCAAATTTGGGCTCGTTTGAATCGTCTTGACGAGTTTTTTGTTGGGAAATAGTTTCCAGGGTCTGATGATGAAGCCGGAAGAAGGCCACTGGAACTCGGTAATAAAACCATGCAATGCCATCGAGTTTGGGCTCGTTTGAATCATCTTGACGAGTACTTTAATGGGAAATAGTGTCCGAGGATCTGATGATGGAGCCGGAGGAAGCCCATAGAAACTCTATAATAAAACCATGCAACCCCATCGAGTTTGGGCTCGTTTGAATCGTCTTGACGAGTGCTCCGATAGGAGATGGTAATTTTTAAGTCTTAGCTCGTTAACTAAAAAGCAGAAAATAAAAATTTACTGAAAAAAAACTTTTTTAAAAACACATAACTAAATTATTACAAAAAAATCGGATTAAAAACATTAAAACGGACTAGTAAAAACAGACTAAAAAGTGTTAAATAAAATTTTCAGTAAATATGTATAACCCTATACCTACACAAATTTTAAACCTAAAAACGTGGGGCGCATTTTGTAAAATTTATCATCCATATTGTCTTTAGCATGAAGAAAATGAACTGTTTCATACATTTTGATATTTTGGTTTTTAATTTTTAAGATGATTAATATAATGAAAATCGACTCACCCGTAGCAACTCAGACGGGATTTTAATTTTTGTATGAAACAGCAGTTTTTTTTTAAACTAAAACTAAAACTTCGCATCGCAACCCAGACGACTATATTTGATAACACCAAACTATATTTGATAATGGCTATCTTGCCAATGTGGTCTGGTCAAAATATGCGATAGATTGAAAATGATCCTCTTGGCCGGCGGTCCATAGTAGAACAGCAAAGCAAAGAAATAAAACCGGTAGGTCTGGGGCCAGGCCTTATACAAAAAAACTTATGTGTATGTAAGACCCGGTTGCGATCACTTATCTATAAATCGAGGCGCGTGCTCTCGAAGTGTTGCTTAGAGGCAAAACGGCCAAAGGTGGATGCGTCGTAGATCCGGAGTCCTCAAACAAGAGTATGTTATAAAACTGAATTACACCCGGACGAAGTCGCGGGCATCAGCTAGTACTTAATATTTACACTAGGTGCTCATGGTACTACATATACCTTTTGACAGTTAGGCACAGCTTTCAGTGAATATCCTAATGCAGGTGGCAGATCACTACTCGCCTCCTTCTGCCAGTTCACCAGGATTACATTAATAATGTCGCGCAGTCTCAGCAGGGTTGTTATGAATGAAGTCAGCAAGGTTCCTTCTAAGATATGATTAAACCCAATCGCGACGATATAAGTCGGTTTTTGGAGGTCCCAGCACTCCCAGCATGGATTCGATGTGTTGTACAAGACTTTTGGGTCGTCTATGGGCGCATCCGTATGATTGTCGAAGGTGCTACTGGAAGGAATAAGTAAGTAATTATTAGTTAAATCAACGATCTCAGAACCTAAAGTTAAATCATCAAAAATCGTTTCTAAGTCTCTTCTTGTAGTGCACGCACTGTCAAATATTTTTATTTTTATAAAACGAATACCTACATTCTTTGGATTGATATCGCTAAAGAACACGCATCGATGTATTGTGGTTGTATGGTATGTAACATAAAACAAACAAAATGACCTATGCCCAATCCCACGTTTCCAAAATTTCGATTTGGATCTGAAAAAATATAGGTCAATGCGGCCAACCTTTTTAGGGTTCCGTACCAAAATGGTAAAAAAGGAACCCTTATGGTGTGACTCAGTCTGTCTGTCTGTCTGTCTGTCTGTCACAGCTGGATATCTTGAGAACTACTAATGGTATCAACTTGAAATTTGGAATAGTTTAAAATGACATTTGCCCAACTATTTTCCAAATAAAAAATAAATAAAAATATCTTTTTTACAACAAGGGCTGAAAAGGGGTCTTAAAAATTTGAAGTGGGGCAACTAGGGCATGTGGGGTATCATATGAAAGAGCGTCGTTTGCACGTTTTCAATCATTTTTTCTTTTTTTTTAAACGCATAGTTTTCGACTTATAATGAAAATTGTAAAAAAAAATAACGTTCCCCCCCTTATCTCCGAAGTTTGCAATGAGAAAAATCTGAAATAATTCTATGTGATAGCAGTTTATATAAAGATTACAGGAAAAATAAAACGATGTCTCAATATAGCACACTTTTTTAGAAATTATCAAATTTCTAAAAAAGTTAACATTAGTTCCACTATCGGTCAAGAGATGGCGCTGACCTAAAATTTATTATTCTACTCTGCAGTGTGGTTTGATGATGCAATTATGATGGTATGAAACCCTCAGTGCGTGAGTCCGACTCGCTCTTGACCGATTTTTTTAATCAGTAAGTACCTATAAAAAGAGAACACCTAGGTAGGTATTAATCATAAAAAATATAAACTGATATTTATTATAAATTGTATCTAACTACTTCTAAAAATATTGTAATAAGACGCTTTTGTACGTACACTATTTGCGATGACGTGGTCGTGGTTAGGTTAAGTAAGGTGTATAAATTTTTTTACAGATACCTAATAAATAAATATCTGCCTACCCCCTTTTTTTCGGGGGTAGGCAGATATCTGCCAACAGTCATTTTGATTAGCTCCGTAATTAAAAATAGTTTTAAATAGTAATTCTTTATTATACTTGGTAAATAAAGTAATACATATCATGTTCTGATACTGTTAAGTACCTGCAGTCGTTTTTCTCCTCTCCAAAACATCTCTGTGGAAATACTGTGTAGCACTCACTTTGACCAAAACTTCACTTCACTGATTCACCGACATGGAAGACATCAGAAGCACTATTGAGTCTCTATCTCAATCCTTTTCTACAAGAATGGCAGCATTTGAGAGTGAGCTTGGCAAAGCCAGCACACCACAGCAGTCTTCGTTACCAACACTTGCAGCGGACTTTCAAGCATTCCGTACTTTTGTGATGGACACCCTGAGAAACCTGGAGAAGCAGATGGCAGTACTGGTCTCGGAGTGTGACAACATCGAAATGCGAAGTCGGCGGTCAATGCTGATGCTACATGGTGTTCCAGAGACAAAAGATGAGGACTCGATGGTGGCTTTTCAGGAGGTGGCCTCTCGGCATTTTACTTCTGCAGTTGATTCAAGGGACATCAGCCGGGTTAGTCGTCTGGGTCGGGCTAGACAAGGAAGTCATCGGCCCCTGCTGATTAAGTTTAACTCGGAATCAGTCCGGGACAATCTGTGGTCTGCTAAGTCAGGCTTAAAGGGCACCGGCATCACTATGTCCGAGTTCCTGACTAAGCTCCGGCATAAAGTCTTTATGACTGCTCGGGAACGCTTCGGTGTTACTAGATGCTGGACTAGTGCTGGGCGCATAATCGTGGCAGATCAATCTGGTAAGCGCCACCGTATTATTACCGTGGCCGATGTCAACAAGCTGAGCGAGGCAGAGTCAACAGTGCCACCACCAGCTCACCAGTCCCAAGATGTCAACGCGCCTGCTGCGATGAAGCCGAAGAGGGCTGCCGCTGCAAAGAAGAAATGATTAAATAATTATTAATAATGTAAGTTTATATGTACTTATCAATTTCTATGTAGTATTTTGATCTTTGTAGTATTTTTGTTCTAATGTTACTTACATTGTGTTATGTCAGCTCCTTCCATAGACTTATTATATTACTAGCGTAAGGACACGGTCAACGTCGCTACGAAGTGACGCCAGTTGGTTGGCCCTAAAATTACAATTTTAGGGCCAACGTAGGGATGTTCGATCCGGGTGCCTTGTATCGATATTCCGGATCGCAATGGATCGTAATCCATTGTATCGATCCATGGATCGATCCTAATAAATTGATACGATTTTTTGGATCGATCCAGTATCGAATTAAATATTTTCGTAAAGTCGGATTTTTAATCACTTTAATAGAAACATGATAATAAGTGACTAATATACACTACATAAGGTGTATGGTAAAAGCCTTATAAAGCCGAATATGGTAGATAGAGACCATCAAATTGAACAACTTTTACTATGGGACCAACTCTGAAATCGCGAAAAAAACAGCTGTTTCATACAAAAATTAATAACGAATATATCAAAATGTATGAAACAGCTGATTTTTTTTTCGCGATTTCAGAGTTGGTCCCATAGTAAAAGTTGTTCAGTTTGATGGACCCTATCTACCAAATTCGGCTTTATGAGGCTTTTACCAAACACCTTGTATATCTAAAAATGAAAAGGAGTGTTCAGACCACGTTAATGAACAACTTTTACTATGAGGCTAACCACGAAATCGTGAAAAAAAAAAATCTGCTGTTCCATACATTATAGTCGAGTCGATGTACTTTTCTATGGAACAGCATATTTTGTTTTTCGCGATCTCGTGTATTGCCCCATAGTAAAAGTTGTTCATTAACGTGGTCTGAACACCCCTTTTCATTTTTAGATATACTTTAAAAATAACGCTGTACTTAAATGGTAAATTAAAAATAATGGCAATAAATACAGTGTGTTTTTTAACAGTGATCAAATTTTGTGGTATAGCTTAGTTAGACCATCAAACTGTTGGATGGTCTAAGCCACACCACGAAATATGATCACTGTTAAAAAAAAACACACTGTAATTTACGTAGTTATGTACCCAAAAACAAAATTAAAAGTTGCTAGTGGTCCAAGCAAACAAAACGTACTTATCTTAACGAAATAAAAATTGTTCTCTTCTCAAACCAAACAATAAATTAGTTATGACGAAGTTGACAGTACATTGAAATATGATATAGCAACATTGGCAAAAAGTGTCCAAGTAATTAGAGGAATGTTTATTAAATATCGTAATATGGATTTTGACTAAATATTCCGTTGAACTTCAAATATTCTCTAAGTAATTTTTTTATTAATACGATAAACATAATACGATTCTTTCGATCCGATCCTCTATGCATGTGTATCGATCCACCAAAGGATCGAATGCTATTGTATCGATACAAAAATCGAATGGATCGTATCCCATTGTATCGATCCACGCAAGTATCGGATCGGATCGAACATCCCTAGGCCAACGCGATTCAGTCACCCGCGGAAGACTATGGTAGACAGACGGTGACTGACGTGACATAAAAATGGCGAATGGCGCATTTGTAGATTGCAAAAATTATGATGCAAACGTTAAAAAGTTACATGGAACATCATATCATCGGTTAGAAGCTTTACATTATTTTTATTACGTGTCTAACAATTTTAATAAATTATAAAATATTTTACTATTACTTGTTATTGTTCGAGGCAATAGAGATGGGTCATCATGACTCAAATGAACTCATTCACTTGAAGATCTTTATATGGATTCAAATGAACTATGTAGTTCACTTGAGTCCATAAAAAGATCCTTAGTTCATTTAGTTCCATAGCTAGTTAACTCAAAGAACGAGAGTAAACGGAAAGGATAGATTACGAATACTGCGTACAGAAATGTCTCCTATGAAACATATTTGCTGCAAAAATAATTATCTACATTACATTTCAATTAAAATAATTACAGATTGCCTAATGATCTAGTGCGTAAAGAAATATGGAGTTGCATAATAGTTATTTATGCAACTGTACTATAATGAGGGGTATTAAAACACGAATGTGGGTTTATCGAACGAGGCGAAGCCGAGTGTGATAATAGTATCTCATTTTTTTTATTTGGGAATAAACAATATTAATACATATGGATTAAAAACACCCATGATATTTATCTACCTATACACCCATGATATGTATCATCTATAAAGGTTTTGACTTTGACTTTGACCTTCCTCCCCCTCCTCGTCATTATGTCTTCCGCGAGAGTGTTATAATGTTGTACTGAATTTCATTATGCAACGCTGAGCCCGTGGTCGCGCGGCACAGCAGGTCCTCCTCCCGCTCGGATACTGTAATGGTGGCAGTAAGCTAACCGTTGCAGAACCTTTTATAGAGGATTTAAAGCATGGGTGTAGATAAAATAACGAAAACAATCCTATTTCGTAAGCTCCTAAAAACGCAAGAATATGCTCTGCTCTTTTTTATGACACGGATGTCAAAAGCTGGACTATCGAAGCTGAAAGCATATCATGATACGAATGTCATCATCTTCCGATCAATAATTACTTTTATAGAAGAAAAATATATACTGTGGCTTTCGTTTCATTATTCCTATTTTCATTGGGATCTCTAATTTTTTTTAGATAAAATACTGCTAATGTTACTTGCTGATAATTTCAATAGGTGAAAGTTTCATAAAATCTGCTCAGTTAGTTTTTGAATTTTTGCATTACAAACAATCAAACCAACAAACAAATCTTTCCTTTTTATATTTAATAATTTAAATAGTTTATAATATTATTTTAGTACAGCTGTGAAAAAGAACAAAAACATCTAATTTGAAATAAACATGTTTGAGATTTTGTAATGCTTACGTTTTATTTATGGCCTTAATACCATCGAAAAACTGATATAATTACCATTACAAAAAATATAAAAAAAAGTTAAAAGTACTAGCGACCCAAAGGAGCCAGATGAGTGAACTTGTCCTTAACTCCAATTGAACTAAATAGTTCACTTCAGGAATCTTTTTTGCCCACCTCTAATATGGCAGTAGTTCGAGTGGGATCTAAAAGATGTCGCTGATTTTGCTTGTATGAAGGAATTATAAAGCAAATATTCGGATGGGCTCATCCTTCCTTTTGAAATCATTGGCTCCTTCAGTGATAATTTCTTCCCCTTTGCTAATTTCTTCTTCTCTTTTGTTTATTACAACCAAACATCATTGTTTTTGGTCATATTTAGTCAGCCCTTTCTGTTCTGTTGCCTGCCTGCTTCTTGCTTTTAGTTTTCTTGTATTTGTATATGTTGCTATCTATAAATGTATTTGTCATGATAATTTTACTAATTGAACGTAGGTAGGTAGTTAAATACACTCTTTGTTGAAGACATTTTGATAGGGGATAAAATAACAACAAACATTTTCACAGCCAAACATGACAATGACAATTATGTCACAAATGACACTTGACAGTGACGTGACCGAGAGGCAGACTAGCTAGGGCGCGTTCCGAACCTACGCTCCGAGTGCAACTGTGATCACGTCCGTCGCGTCGGTCGGTCGTTCCTAACATTAGAGCGTGATGTTCGGTTACACAACTTGCCCGTTCCAATCGTCGGAGCGTTGCACGTTCACGTTTACATTATGCCTCCGTAGCAAGTGGACAGATTCGCAACTGAACAGATTCTCAACTGGACAGATTCTCAACTGGACAGATTCTCAACTGGACAGATTCTCAGGTGGACGGATTAGCAACTGAACAGCCCCCGTATTACATACAAGCTCTTAAATCCTGCCAGGTTTATAAATTGCTGTAGTGACATCTCTTTCTCGTCGTATAGCAAATAAAAGAGATAGATTGATAGCCAGTCAGAAAACTGACTGGAAATAAGAGGTCATAATACGGCCCCTGGACATGTACAGTCCATAACATACGACTGCTTTGTATATGTATGCTTCTATGCATGGGTGGCAGAGAGCTTGTAATCTATACATATAAAACTCTAAATTGATTCACTGATTCATAGTTGGGATAGGTGTAGAGCCCTAACGGCAGAAGGTAGAGAAGGATATTGTGGTGAAATTAATATTGCTGGTCCAAATCAGAAAAAACCAAAGCTAGTCTTTGTAGACGGACGGCTATATTTCATTGTTCACGACTGTACTCTGTCCAGTTGCTAATCCGTCCACCTGAGAATCTGTCCAGTTGCGAATCTGTCCACTTGCTACAGAGGGAAAATTAGAATACGGCTATTGCTGAACCAAAGGTTTCCTTCGGCAGATTTGATTTTTGTGTTCCTAAGATGGGTTTACGAAGTGGAGCCACTTAGATTTTTCATGCAGGTAGGGGGAGGGGAGAATTCAGCCCTAATGAAGTAGGAGGTTAATAACTAACTAAATAAATAAAAAAAACTGCGTAAGAATAGGTACAGTCAGCAACGAAAGTTGCTTTATTCAATCTGAGACATCTGTCAAAAAGGTTGCTATGACAAAGTACTAAATTGTTAATCAACTTTTGTTGTTGTCCGTACTAAGGCATGATTAGTATCCATTAGTAGAATCCATTTTTGGTTCAATTTCTTTTGATTCATTAGTTAAGCATTTTCTTAAAAATTACTCAATAACCACTTTTTTTACTTACAGCATTAATTGATTGAATGCTCTAAGTGAATTAAGTTTTTTTTTACTTTAAATCACCGTATTTTATGATGTACCTACTGACCTAAAGGAACATAGAAACCACACCACCGTTTTGACCTACTGGTAGGACCACGGTATACCACTATATACCTACCCGTGGTCCTAATGAAGCAGAAAAGATATCACCAATCAAAACGGAACAGAATTAGTCTGTATGATTTAAGCAAGATATATATTATTTAAAAATTACTTACCGAATAGAACAACCGAACACTTCAAAAAAGAATTAAAATACATGATACAATTATTTTTATTTTCAAGACGGCTGTTTTAACTTCAATATGTTTGAGTATACAGTTGAATGCTTTGGAACAGAAAATATATAGATAAGAAGTTAATGATATTCTTTTCACTGTTCAAATATATTTACCTATGTATTGTTTTCAAGAAGTGATGCACAGTGTGCACTGTGCATCACTTCTTGATTATAGATTATAATTACGAACTTATAAAAAACTAGCTTTTGCCCGCAACTTCGTTCGCGTGATTAAGATAGATGTGCATTTATTTTGAAAGTCACGGATTACCAATAGACCTGGTATTTATTAGTAGACCTAATTTCACACATTTAAATTTTCCCATAAAAAATATGCACAAACTGGAATACTCTGTAGCACCCTGTATATAGTGATTTTCCAAAACCCTTTCTTAGTGCTCACCTACACCATGAAAGGTATCTATCTACCCTCCAAAAATGGTGTCTCTATCTCCAGCCCTATACAAATCCCAATACAAACTGGAACATCCTGTAGCACCCTGTATAACGGGAATTTTCCAAAATGCTTTCTTAGTGCTCACCATAAACTTAATATCCACTGGAATTCTCTGTCTACGACTGGAATAGACGAACAGAGTTCGCTTGGCTGCGAAACCAAAAGTGACATCGAGCCAGTGTTTGTAAATATGTAAACGTGTGCGTGAATTTAGACATGCACTGAAGTCCATTTTAGGTTGTCGATAACCATAATGTATTATTGCTCTAATAAATAAAACACAAACAAGCTTTTGAACAATTTTATTTAAATAATTTCTTAAGGTCTCCTTTGAGGCTCCCTGCTTATTTATTTATGACATTTATCCAGTTTAATTTAATCACTGGATTTACAGAAAACCTGGAAATAATTGTTAAATTAGTATCTACTTAAGTTGGTATAATTTACTATGTGAAAACTATCGGTTACAAACAGCTTTAAATAAAACTATCAGTGTTCACAAAGACAAACAAAGTTATATTGGAAATCATCGACATGAGTATCGATATCGATAATTTTTGATCAATATCTACGCCTTATTTTCTCAAGTTCACGGACATAATATCTTTTTATCTAACACATAATGTTTAGAAATCAGCCTTTATTTAGGAAATAGGCGTTTAATAGCATCATATTAGTATATAACTTAGTGTGTTTGGGAATATATTCAACTAAAATATGAATTATGAAAATGGTAATAGTACAATCATATTTACCTGTGAAATGAGTGTTTATTTGGGTTATTGTCGTAAGTAACATTACAATCCAGTACAGAACACGACACCATTATTGATTTATATAGCTTTGAGAGCCAAACCGACCCGATCGCGATCAAAATTACAAAATAATCTCGTTGACGCTTTTCACCAAGGTGATAAACGATGATAAATGAAGTCAAACCAGGTTCAGCTGTCAGTTTTTTTATTAAACATTGAATATCAAACTGCATCATTAGTTGATTTGCCTCTACGAAATCCGTATTGTGAAGGAGACAAAATATTGTTAGCTTCTAGGAAGTGAACAAGTCTGATATTTATTAGGCGCTCGAGAATTTTGGAGAGAGTAGGCAGAATTGAAATAGGCCTATAATTAGCGGCACAATCTCCATCCATCATCAATCATCAATCTCCATCCTTATTAGGTTGCTTTCTCGTTTGTTTGTTTGTTTGGTTGTTTGTTTGTTTGTTTGTTTGTCCGCAAAGTTTGCAAACGATTTTATACTAGCTTTCCGATGAGCTAGAGACTTGAAACTTTAAACATATGTCAGAACTTGAAAGCAATGCAATATTGTGGTGTCATTGAGCTGATCTGATGATGGATCCGGAAGAAGGCCACAGGAACTCTATGCTGTAACCATACAACCCCATCTTGTTTGGGCTCGTTAGAATCATCTTGACGAGTATTCCAATGGGAGACGAGGTCCAGGGTCTGATGATTTATTTTATTTATTTTATTTTATTTATTGAACATTGTTACCACAGCATTTACAGAACATTAACGCAGGTGTAATTATACAATACATAAGCCAATCACGGAAACAACACTTTGTAGACAAAATATATAAATGGTTACCAAAAAAATATTATTTTAAACAAATATTAAGTTTAAAGTATTTGTAAAAGAAATTTAAAAATAATAAGAACATCTAAATATTTTATTATGTATATTGTCTCATGATAGGTGTGTGTGAATGTGTGCGTGTGTATATGTGTATGTTTGTGTGTATTTGTGCATGCGTGTTTGCCTCCTTCATAAATAGAAACAGCAGATAAAAATAAATTCGTTCGCACTGTAAGTAGTGGGTATGTAAACATAGGCTTACATGGCGTACAAAGGTGGAAATAAGATTAAAATATTGAAAATTGGAATTAAATCATATTAATGTTAGTGTCGTAGCCGCCAAAAAAAAAAGAAATTCTGAATTACCTTTTGAAATATGATTTTTTTTTCTTTTTTTCCCTGGGAACTATTCACTGTTGCTCGAGTGCCATGGATAATTTTCTACATAAAGCAGTTTTAATCGCTGGTCTGGACATAGTAAACATGTCAATATCTGAAAACCGTTTGTTGTAGGTTTTGGGCATGATGAAGCTGAAAGGCCATGCCATAGGAACTCAATATTGAAACCGTGCAACCCCATCGAGTTTGGGCTCGTTTGAATCGTGTTGATGAGTACTTTGTAAGGAAATAGTTTCCAGGGTCTGATGATGGAGCAGGAAGAAGGACACAGGAACTCTTTAATAAAACCACGCTATATATTGTTTTAAATTTCCATGGTTATTGACGTTAATAGAATAAACTATGTCGGGATTTACACCATGTACCTGTTTATTTTTGAGACTCCGATATTTCGGCGCAGTTGCATGCGCCATGATCACGGAAGAACTGTCGATTGTTGCGTGCGGGTAGATGTTATTGGCAGACGAATCGGTCTACCCTCCGTCTAGTTCTTTTATTACTACGTTCGATACCGGTACCACTGTCTGCAAACTCACTATTCACTAGAATTTGTTCTCGACACACGACACTCACTGTATCTGTACGCGAAACGGCACTTTTTTATTTTTGTTGTTTTTACACAACCGGACTACTGGATTCCAGACACTCGACAATTTAAACCCATCCTCACGATTGAAATTTTTGTATTTGGTTATTTCAATCGCTTCCCTGACCATTCTTGGTATGTAGTGACGTTCTGTTGAAATAATCTGGGGGTTATGTAACTCGATCCAGTGATTTGTGTCCGAATGAATTAAATGTTCAGCAATGGCCGATTTTTGCGTATCGTTGTTTTGGACCGCTTTTATGTGCTCCTTTATACGGCATGCTATTGTGCGTTTAGTTTGGCCGATATATGAGCTACCACAACTGCAGTCGATCTTATAAACGCCAGGTTTCTCCAAAGGAAAACTATCTTTCGGGGACCGTAGACATTGCGATACCTTTTTCAAAGGAGTGAAAATAGTTTTTATTGCGTACTTTTTCAAAATATTTGAGACCTTATCTGTCACTCCCTTTACATATGGCAAAAATACTGGCTGTCTATCTACATCCTGCCTCTGTAACTGGTGCTTTTTCGTGTGTCTAGGTGGAATCTTTCCTGAATATCCATTGCTCTGCAGGACATGGCGCACGTGTTGTAACTCTTTGTCCAGGTGTTCATCATCACAAAGATCATATGCACGGTTTGTTAGTGATGCCACGACAGAGTTTAGGTGTCTAGGATGATGATGCGAAGTAGCTTTGAGGTAACGATCTGTGTGTGTGGGTTTTCTGTATACAGAGTGGCTGAGTGTACCGTCAGCGCGCACATTAATCTGACGGTACACTCAGCCACTCTGTATACAGAAAACCCACACACACAGATCGTTACCTCTAAGCTACTTCGCATCATCATCCTAGACACCTAAACTCTGTCGTGGCATCACTAACAAACCGTGCATATGATCTTTGTGATGATGAACACCTGGACAAAGAGTTACAACACGTGCGCCATGTCCTGCAGAGCAATGGATATTCAGGAAAGCTTCCACCTAGACACACGAAAAAGCACCAGTTACAGAGGCAGGATGTAGATAGACAGCCAGTATTTTTGCCATATGTAAAGGGAGTGACAGATAAGGTCTCAAATATTTTGAAAAAGTACGCAATAAAAACTATTTTCACTCCTTTGAAAAAGGTATCGCAATGTCTACGGTCCCCGAAAGATAGTTTTCCTTTGGAGAAACCTGGCGTTTATAAGATCGACTGCAGTTGTGGTAGCTCATATATCGGCCAAACTAAACGCACAATAGCATGCCGTATAAAGGAGCACATAAAAGCGGTCCAAAACAACGATACGCAAAAATCGGCCATTGCTGAACATTTAATTCATTCGGACACAAATCACTGGATCGAGTTACATAACCCTCAGATTATTTCAACAGAACGCCACTACATACCAAGAATGGTCAGGGAAGCGATTGAAATAACCAAATACAAAAATTTCAATCGTGAGGATGGGTTTAAATTGTCGAGTGTCTGGAATCCAGTAGTCCGGTTGTGTAAAAACAACAAAAATAAAAAAGTGCCGTTTCGCGTACAGATACAGTGAGTGTCGTGTGTCGAGAACAAATTCTAGTGAATAGTGAGTTTGCAGACAGTGGTACCGGTATCGAACGTAGTAATAAAAGAACTAGACGGAGGGTAGACCGATTCGTCTGCCAATAACATCTACCCGCACGCAACAATCGACAGTTCTTCCGTGATCATGGCGCATGCAACTGCGCCGAAATATCGGAGTCTCAAAAATAAACAGGTACATGGTGTAAATCCCGACATAGTTTATTCTATTAACGTCAATAACCATGGAAATTTAAAACAATATATAGCGTGGTTTTATTAAAGAGTTCCTGTGTCCTTCTTCCTGCTCCATCATCAGACCCTGGAAACTATTTCCTTACAAAGTACTCATCAAGACGATTCAAACGAGCCCAAACTCGATGGGGTTGCACGGTTTCAATATTGAGTTCCTATGGCATGGCCTTTCAGCTTCATCATGCCCAAAACCTACAACAAACGGTTTTCAGATATTGACATGTTTACTATGTCCAGACCAGCGTTTAAAACTGCTTTATGTAGAAAATTATCCATGGCACTCGAGCAACAGTGAATAGTTCCCAGGGAAAAAAAGAAAAAAAAAATCATATTTCAAAAGGTAATTCAGAATTTCTTTTTTTTTTTGGCGGCTACGACACTAACATTAATATGATTTAATTCCAATTTTCAATATTTTAATCTTATTTCCACCTTTGTACGCCATGTAAGCCTATGTTTACATACCCACTACTTACAGTGCGAACGAATTTATTTTTACCTGCTGTTTCTATTTATGAAGGAGGCAAACACGCATGCACAAATACACACAAACATACACATATACACACGCACACATTCACACACACCTATCATGAGACAATATACATAATAAAATATTTAGATGTTCTTATTAATTTTAAATTTCTTTTACAAATACTTTAAACTTAATATTTGTTTAAAATAATATTTTTTTGGTAACCATTTATATATTTTGTCTACAAAGTGTTGTTTCCGTGATTGGCTTATGTATTGTATAATTACACCTGCGTTAATTTTCTGTAAATGCTGTGGTAACAATGTTCAATAAATAAAATAAAATAAATAAAATAAATCATCAGACCCTGGACCTCGTCTCCCATTAGAATACTCGTCAAGACGATTCTAACGAGCCCAAACAAGATGGGGTTGTATGGTTACAGCATAGAGTTCCTGTGGCCTTCTTCCGGATCCATCATCAGATCAGCTCAATGACACCACAATATTGCATTGCTTTCAAGTTCTGACATATGTCAGACAACATATGTTTAAAGTTTCAAGTCTCTAGCTCATCGGAAAGCTAGTATAAAATCGTTTGCAAACTTTGCGGACAAACAAACAAACAAACAAACAACCAAACAAACAAACAAACGAGAAAGCAACCTAATAAGGATGGAGATTGATGATTGATGATGGATGGAGATTGTGCCGCTAATTATAGGCCTATTTCAATTCTGCCTACTCTCTCCAAAATTCTCGAGCGCCTAATAAATATCAGACTTGTTCACTTCCTAGAAGCTAACAATATTTTGTCTCCTTCACAATACGGATTTCGTAGAGGCAAATCAACTAATGATGCAGTTCACAACCTCGTGCAGTCCATCGTCTCTGCTCTGGATGAAAAGAAGAAATGTGCGGTGCTTTTTCTCGATCTAGCGAAGGCATTCGATACGGTCTCCATCCCCCGCCTATTGAATAAGCTGGAGAGATGCGGCATAAGAGGCCTTCCCCTTCAGCTACTTAAGGATTACCTGACTAACAGGACTCACAGGGTTAAAATTGAGGAGTGGGTTAGTAGTGAGTCCCATATTACTTACGGAGTTCCGCAGGGCAGTATCATCGGGCCTACACTATTCCTTATCTACATTAATGATCTTTGTCAGTTACGGCTCAACGAGGGCAAGATCTTCACCTTTGCAGATGATACGGCTGTCTTCTTTCAAGGGGACTCCTGGGCCAGTGCTTTTGACTCAGCTCAGAGAGGTCTCGATACTGTCAACAAATGGTTGAGATGCAACGTCCTCACTCTTAATGTCCTCAAAACAAAATATGTCGCCTTTGCCTTAAAATCTAACCAACTCCCATCGCCTGAGTTGAGTATAAAAGTTCACGAATGCGGTTCTCAGTCTGCTCCAATTAGTTGCACGTGTCCTGCTTTAGAACGCTCTCAAAGCTTTAAATACCTCGGAGTGACACTAGACCAGACGCTCTCTTTCAAATACCACATAGATTTGCTAGCTACAAGACTCCGTAAGCTCATCTACATCCTTAGGACGCTGAGGCACGTTGCCGATCGCAAAGTCATAACCACAGTTTATTTTGCATTGTGCCATTCTCTCATAGAATATTGCAACAGCTCGTGGGGTGGCGCTGCAAAAACTCTCATTCTGCCCGTGGAGAGAGCTCAACGAATATTGTTGAAAGTTGCTGCTGGGCTCCCGTACCGTTTTCCTACTGTCGAGCTCTACGCACACTGGAATATTCTCTCTGTTAGGCAAACCTATATTCTTAAAACGGTACTTAAACAGCACTCACAGTTACCGTATGACCCTAAATTGATAGAAGGTAAACGTCGCAAACACCATGTGTGCAACACACCTGCTGTCAGAACATCCTTTGCCCATCATTTCTTTTGCTGTCTCGGACCACTACTTTATAATTCAATATCTATCCACTTCTGACTTCTAACTGCAAACGAACTGTGACTAAATTTCTTACGACTCTTGACTTGACTACGACGTGACTGAAAACCTACTCACTATTCTAAAATAATTTAATTCTAATTTTAATGCAAATAATTAATGTAAATGTTATTTTATCACATATTGAGTACTTATATCAAATATTGGAATTAGTACCGGTATATATCTCTCGCTCCCACAGATATTCACGCAACACGCAGACACACGCATACACCACCCATACAAACACGACACACATTCACCTACACACACACTTTCTCACTTACACTGATACATCTTAGCTTTGGGGTATCTAATATAGTTTAGTCTACATTGTTTTGTTTAAGTTTCATACCTGTAATTATTATTTAATTTTGTTCACCGTCCTGACTAGGTGTAAGTATTATCACAGTACATATATTATACAACGTGGATTTGACAATGCAACAATAAATGAAAACACTGTAGACACTAGTTCATAGAAGTATTTTGAAACTATCAAATAATTCCTAGGAGCGAAATAAAAAAAAAATTTTTTTCGAACAAACTAAATACCACAAAAACAAGTACGAAATTAAACACCCTTTGTAAATATTGGTTACTTACATGGTAAGAGCGGCAACAGCGCGGTGTTAGATCACAGAATAGTATTGACAGGTGACAAGCCGCGAAATGAACTTTTGGCGCCATTTAATGCTGAATTAAAACAGTGTTTTTCTTGATATCTACGGCAGCGACTCGAGCTACGGCATCATGTAACAACGCTGTCCATACGGCAATTTTCATTGCTGAGATTTTCCAAAACCATGGCAATAAATTATTTTTTTTTGCTTTTTACGGTAACTTTTTATTTTGCTAAATTTGTTTGAATCCTAAATCACTTCTTCTTTCTTATCGAATGAGGATTAGTGGCCACCTCTGATTTAAAGTTATTCTGTCCACTGAATACCTAGTCACAAATTGAATATTTCTTGTATCCTTTGGACAGCGGACAAATACAAATGTTACCATAATATCTCTCTCGGTATGTCCGTAGAGCTAAAAATAAATTAAAATCATGTAGGTGTACTCGAAAACTGTGAAATTATAATAAGGCATAGTAGAAGTAATACTTATTCGTATTATATCAGATTTTAATAAGACTGCGTCAATGAGACGTCAAGTCATCATCGACATGCTCTTTGGGCGTTTTTGTGTTGTGTTGTACAAAAAGTAAACAGAATAAAAATAAAATATTAAAAAGTCACAGACTAAAAATTACAGTATAATAGTGAAAACATTATACCATAGTTGAATGAATTTTCTCCACTACTAGCACTTAGAGAACACATATCGTCATATCTGTTGCTATGAAAAATAAAAAACCGGACAACGAGCATTCACAAAAAAAAATGTCGCTGTCAAGTGTCAACATATTTTCCGCTTGTGCTTTGAATGTTTTGAATTGAATTGAGTATTTTAGGTTATTTTAACTTATTCGAAAACAATATCGGACTTGTAATGGCTGTTGTAATGTAACAGTCCCTAAGTGGAGTTCATGATACTACTAAAACCGCAGTTTTCAGCGAAACGATATTGTTAACGTTTGAATCTGTTTAATAAAATACAGGTTGGTTTGAAGTGCATTTATTTCAATTTCCATAAAACTTTAAAGAAACATCACTGTAGGTAAACGTGTAGACAAGGTGTAGGACTTTGGCACGTAAAAAAGTGTTTAAGTAGTTTAATTAAAGTAAGTAATTTAATCATAATAAATACAGGTAAAAGATTTCGAAACGTTGTCAACTTATTTTATTCGCACATTTTTAGATGACACGCGATTAAAAATGACTCTTACGGCTTGAGCATAAGGTACAATTCAGCAACAGTGTGTTAATTTATACTGATGTAGGGGTTTTTAACTTGTCGGCAATAGCTTAGTAATAGATACAGCATGTAGAAAATGTTAAAAACGAAAAAATGTTTCTTGTGACTAAACTACTGGATATTTTTCATTGATATTTTACAGGCAGACTGGGAGCGTTACTTTAATTTATTGTTTACGAAATTTAATTTATTGTTGCATTGACCTCTCCACTTTGTATATGTACTGTGGTATTATGTTATATAATGTATACGGTACAACTATTGTCTGTGGGTGGGCCTGGCGACCTGTGTCACAGGTTTCTTTTTTGAAACCTATTTCGGGCACCAGTCCCTCACAAGTTTAGTAACCCTCCATTTGTAACCTCTAATTACCACTTAAGACCTTTATTTGTGATGGAAAAATAAACAAACATTTTATTTATTTATTATGAATAAGAACGTGTTAAAATATTTAATATTTTCTTTATAAACGTAAACGTCACTGTCGTCCTTCGATCATCTAAAATGATCGAAGCTGTCGTCAGAAGATTTCCTTTAGCGCGATAAATCAAGTAAGTTTGATGCACTTGGGTTGGGTATGGATGGGTACCTAGTAAAAGATATTAAAAAACTTAAAATAATCACTAAAAAGTAAGTGAAATGAAAATTATCACAATTATGTCAAGTAATTTGCAATACGAGAGACCCAAAGAAGTACCTACAAGTCGGCTGCCCCATTTCAAAACCTAGTATTTTTGACCAAATTTTACAGGAGAGCAAAAAAACACATTTTGGGCTAGCCGTCATGAACTACTAAGTATCTGACCAGCGGGGCTACTCAAATGGCCACTTTTCTATTCGTTCGCTAACTTAAAAATTAAAAATAAGCCATAAACACCAAAATAACGTGTCGTAGGCTTGTCAATTCTGTACAATACAACAATGTCTGTGATATACATAAACTTGGGACGTCTGACTTGATCATTAATTGCTTATTTTTAAGATTTAAGTTAGCGAATGAATAGAAAAATGGCCATTTGAGTAGCCCCGCAGAAATTGATATGTAGGAAAAAGAGTGGTATGGTATCATTCATTTTACATTTTTTTTTTCTTTTTATACAGCTATATTACATGTTTTATAAAAAAACAACTTTAAACAAAAACAAGATTAAAATTTTAGATCACAAAAACTATATCAAAACCCAGTAACAGCTCTTACTAGGTTTTGATCTGGTTCAAATCGTCGCCAAAGTATGAAATTACCCAGGTAGAGCTAGTATGACCATACCATGATACCATCAGATGACAGCAGCTGTCAAACTTAAAACAGCAATATCTCGGAAAGTACTCATCCTACACTGATGGTGACTTTGAAGAGATGAAAGGTCTTAGCCTGATCTTCATTTCAGACGACAGGTGTCAAACTTAAAACAACAATATCTTCGGAAAGTACTCATCCTAGACTGATGGTGTCTTTGAAGAAATGAAAGGTCTTGGTAAGATCTTCATTTCAGATGACAGCTGTCAAAGTTAAAACAGCAATATCTTGAAAAGTACTCATCCTAGACTGATAGTGTCTTTGAAGAGATAAAAGGTCTTGCTATGATCTTCATTTTAGATGACAGCTGTCAAACTTAAAACAACAATATCTCGGAAAGTACTCATCCTAGACTGATGGTGTGTTTGAAGAAATGATAGGTGTTAATGAGATCTACATTTCAGATGACAGCTGCCAAACTTAAAACAGCAATATCTTGGAAAGTCCTAATCTTAGACTGATAGTGTCATTGAAGAAATAAAAGGTCTTGGTAAGATCTTCATTTCAGATGACAGCTGTCAGACTTAAAACAGCAAAATCTCGGAAATTACTCATTATAGACTGATGGTGTCTTTAAAGAAATAAAAGGTCTTGGTAAGATCTTAATTTCAGATGACAGTTGTCAAACTTAAAACAGCAATATCTCGGAAAATTCTCATCCTAGACTGATGGTGCCTTTAGAGAAATGAAAGGTCTTAGCCTGATCTTCATTTCAGACGACATCTGTCAAACTTAAATCAGCAATATCTCAGAAAGTACTCATCCTAGACTGATAATGTCTTTGAAAATATTAAAGGTTTTAATGAGATCTTTATTTACTTATTTGTTCATCGGTTGCTTCTAGATTTGTATCGAAAATGAATAGCTGGTTATACGAGTACAGATCTATTAAAGTGTACTCTTTTAAGAACCAAGATATGTATAGGTAGTTTAGTTTTATTGTATTTTGTATTTGTTGTTATTTGGAATACAAATAGCAGTTACTTATACAGTATATGGTAACAATTTCATAAAGTCGCATATGAAAATAATATGCTATCAATTTATAAAAAAAAATACGCACATTCAAACAAAAACGGCTGAACGGCTTTGGATTGCACACAAATAATTAAAAAAATACGAGCTTTTTATTCCAGTCAAAGGTTCTCTCTAAAGAATTTTCGAATATATTTATATTTTTCGATTTTTGCTAGTCTTGCTTAAACTAATAATAATAACTAATAATAAAATTTATTTTATTTTGACCTTTACAGAACCTAGTATGTATAATCAACCATTTCAAAAACCTAGTAAGTGTGTCCACTTACTAAGCTTTTGAAATGGTTTTACGACAACAAAATCGCAAACAAAACAAAAATCATTATAGTACAGTCGCCCATGGCACATTTAAATCACGAAAAATGTTACCATTTGCCTTTGTGATATAATTATTTATTACGACATTTTACAAAAGTGTATTTTTTTATTTTTTGAGGTTACCACATGGTTTAGCTATTGTCGTGTTCTACAGCTTTGTTTGATTGCCACAGATAAAGTAAGACTGTGGAAAGTGGCTACACACAGATTTTAAGACCATGAAAATGGTTGCACTTGGTCTTAAATCTGTAGCCTTAAGTTCTTTCGTTGCTAAAACAGAAGGAGAATTATTTGAAGAACCATTTAAAGCAAATTATTGTTGCAAAGAAGCCGCAGGTGAGGATCTTTTACGGGGGGGGGGGGCACGATTCCACCCGCGCTGATCCGTTCGCCCATCGTCATACCCCGCACGAGACGGCGAGAAGGAGGCTCTATATACCAGGACCTCATTGCTCCCACAGGCGGCTTCATTTTGAGATCAATATATCTGAACACTCCACATAATCTGGCTCATCGCTTCGCTAAGGTCTGCGGTTGCTGGCTGTGCTATTATATCTAGGTACTCATTCGCTAAACCTAATTTAACCAACTAACCGTCGTCGAGAAAGTTAACTTGAACAACGGGATGCAGTGATCATCGGCAACAGTAGTCATAATCATTATTAGGCAGTCATTTTAAATCTAATTTATTTCAATAGATTTATTGAATACTTGCTTCCGCCTGCGACTTCGTCTGCGTGGATAGTATTTTGTCTATCCCTTGGGAACAGTTCCTTTTTTCGGGATGAAAGGTACCCCATGTCCTTCTCTGTACCCCTGACAAGGTGTGTGTAAAATTTCATGATGATCGGTTAAGTAGTTAAGACGTGAAGGCGTAACAAACAAACAAACAAATAAACAAACAAACGGACTTTCGCATTTATAATATTAAGTAAGGATTAATAGATGTGACAAAGTGTGATATCCATCCATCGGACAGGTAGGTACTCCTATACTCAAGAAAACCAACCTTATTGTAATTTGGTTACCTTTCTAATAACTGTGGCTGTGGTAGTATTTAGCTACACATAGTTACTATTATGTATCTCGCAGTGTGAATTTTAGCAGTTAATAAAGCAATAAAATCTGTTATTTTGGTATATTTTACTGTAGATGTAAATGGCAAAATCGCTTAAAGTGGGGTTTTTACACATTTTCTAACTACTTCTACAATCTTTGATTACCTTATTCTGTTGTAACACTGGCCGCTCTGGCAACACCAGCTGTACCGAGTCAATCCAGCGACCGTGCTTCTCACGTTTCTCCTTCGCTCTCCACCTCTGTAGGGGGCGCCACGCGCCATAGTCGCCGACCAATCCGGCTGCCCGCGCTCTATCGAGTGTGACGTACGAAAGCGCGCTCTGGTTAAATGGGCCAATCGGGCTCATGTGTGCGACGTACTTATGTTGGCCATACTTATAATTATTTTTGTATTGTTTGCTAACCTGTCAATTGTTATTTGTGAAAAGGAAGTAATAAAGTTGTTGTTGATCTGTCGCCATATTGAGTGGTTATCATTTTGCATAATTCCCTGTTATTCCCCTGAAAGTTAGTAAATCTGGGCGGATCTCATCACCAAGAAGCTCATCTCGGATTCTCGCCTCGGTGCCGTAGAGAATCGCCACCCAAACTGAGCTAGCCAGGCGAAACTGTTTTATTATTACGTAAACAGTTTTGATAAAATCACTATAAACTCTACCCTCTTTATATTTATTTATATTTTTTTTTTGGTATTCCTAAAATAATTGAAATGGAAATGAAAGAATGGTGTACAGTTTATAATATAACTAAGCATTATATTTCAAAAGATGAGATGAACAATTACAATTTCTAATAATTTGAAACATACAGTGAAAAAATTAAGAACAGTTAATAGTTTTATTACAATAACAGTGATGTTGAATTTTCAGGCCCATATTCGTCCAGTTTTCAAGGGTTCAGCCCTTGTTCTGAGCGACCCCATGGGTAGGTATCGTCTGTGTTGAAATAGAAATCACCAGGTTTTCTGAAACAATATACGAGTATTGTGATAATTGAAATCTAAAATAATTATGATTTATGTTAATTAAGTTTTGTTTTTATGTTTAAGTAGTAAGTATTTTTTTAATATATACGTAACACAAATTACGAAAAACAGGGTTTTTTATGCTTCTGTACCTCAAAAGAAAAAATTGGAACCGTTATAGGATCACTTTGTTGTTTGTCTGTCTGTCCGTCCGTCAGTCAAGACCCTTTATATCAGGAACGCCTGTAGTCACCGAGTTGATATTAAAACCATATACCTACTGAAAAATTCAAACTTCGAACTTTACGTAAAAAAAGATACAACCATTTATGCCGCGAAAAATTCATATTTATACACTCTTCAAGGAAATAAAAAATCTAGGGTACTTCCTGTTGACCTAGAACTATGAAATTTGGCAAGTCATATCGTCTTATACTACAAGTACAAGGAAAAATCTGAAAACTACACATTTGTAGTGATGTACAAAACTCAAGTCGTCGAGTTCTACTTTTGAAGACTCGACTCGGATTGGCAGGACTCGGTGAGCTCAGTAGGCTCGTAAGCCCGAGCCTAGTCGAAAAACGAGCTCTCTGAGCCACGCCTCGAGGCTTCAAAAGAGTTTCAAGCCTTCAAAAGAGCTCGAGCCTATTAAAAGAGCTCGAGCCTTCAAAAAAGCTCGAGTCTTAAAATGAACGTGAGCCTCATAAAATGCTTCGAGTTCATGTTTATGACTTTAATATCTACGTAAATAATAATATTTACAATATTATTAATTACGGAGATATTAAAGCCGAGCCTATCGAGCTCACAGAGCCCTGAAAATCTGACTCTAGTCTTCAAAATTAGAACTCAAAAAGATGAATGTATTATGTTATAAAGAGCACCGTAGATGCTTAATCTATTGTGCTTTAGCTCTACTTATCCTCATTAATCAGCAGCCCATCACAACTAGTGCGCCGAAAAAGACTCGAGTCGTCAAAAAGCCTCGAGATCGACTGAGCACTCCAAAAAGGCTCGAGCTGTGAAAATGGCTCGAAGTCGGCCGAGGTCTGAAAAAGGCTCGATTGCTAAAAAAGACTCCCGAGTCGTCGAGCTTCGTACAAACGAGGCGAGCCCTGTAAAACGACTCCGAGCTCTGGACAAAAGGACTCGGAGGACTCGAGTCTTGTACATCACTACACATTTGTAATTAAATCATAAACTTTCAGTATGTCTGTCCGTCGGTCTGTCAAAACCCTTTATCTCGGGAAGTCTGCAGTCCCTTGAAGCTGTGAAACAATAAAATTAAAAAAACACGCTAGTTTTTTTTTACATTCTCTCTGGTACCTACTTAATTTTTATATTATATTGTAATTATTATTTATAAGTAATCATGTACTCTAAGCTTTCTGTATTGTTTTTTTGCAATGGGTCTGTGCCCGAAATAAACTAATTATTACGATTACGAGTTTAAGGCGCTATATTTTACTATAAGTATTGCTCTAACATTAACACTAGGCGTTTAGTCCCATAAACTTCAAAGTTGGTCACTTCTGTTTATACACATTGTTAAATTAATAGCATTGTAATTTGCTAGAGCGAGAAAGATAGGCAGCATCACTAATGCTGCCAATCTCGATGGCACCAACTCGCAATCACAGAAATTGAGTTTTTTTCTTGTATTGGACGTATAGAAGAGTTATCTAATTTCAAAATCTATCGCGATAGCTTTTATTTTTAGGGATGTATTCAATAGCACCTTAAATTTGATGAAAACAGCTATAAAATTGTATATCAGCACTTTAAAATAATGATATAGACCTATACCTAATTTAATATTATCACTACAAAAATAATGGTTTGCACTATAACAATTTTGTCAGCACTTTAAAATAATAATAGATCTATAACTAATATTATAACTACAAAAATAATGGTTTGCACTATAACTGTGTCCCAAACACCGAAACCATTTTATTTCTGTCAAACCATGTCAGACCATGTCAGTTAAAAGGAATTAAAATAAAACATCATGAGCAATTAAAAGTTCTAGTTTTAATTGTATCTATGTATATTTATTTTTGGTATTTAACAAGGATTCCAAAGCATACAAGAATTCCAAAGTATACAATTATTGTATGCTTTGGAATTCTTGTTAAATACCAAAAATAAATATACATTAGTAATTATTACTCGATATCATGGGAACGTACTACTATTACCAATTGGCTTAGGTTTAAGCAATCACCAGATATAATGAAATATAACGCCCAAAAAATCGTAAGTACTTACCAGAATTTAATCCCCATTTTAATATGAAATTATCACCAATAAACGTAAAGTTCGCTAACCTAAAAAACGCAAGTATCTTCAGAATAATCGCTGAGCTACCCAAAAAGGCCACACATGCACCAAATCTGTACTCGCATTTTATTTAAAAATTTCATCCAAATATGTTACACAATTTTATCCTAATAAATCATTGTTTACCCAAAAAATATAAATGAAGTTCTAAAGGTTTACTGATGCACCGAAAAATGTTTACTAAAGGCTATTTATACAAACTCAGGAGTAGGTAAGTACTTACCTAGAAAAAGTGAATATTTTATTTTTGTATCTACCAGCAGGCATTGTATACAATGCCTGCTGGTCCACCGGCAATGTGTAAAATAAGTTTATTTTAGGTTGTCTGTTATAAAAAAATAACCTCGAAATTTAAGGCTCACGCTCCGCTGCGCTACGCGCTCGCCTTAAATTTCTAACCTAACCCGGGACCTACGGTAAAGCAGGTTCGATTCCAAACTCAATAAGCCCCCCTTGAGCCCTCCTCGAGCCCTCCTAGACCCCCCTCTCGAGCCCGCCCTCAAACCCCCCCTCGAGCCCTCCCCTCGAGCTTTCCCCGTGCCCCCTCGATCAAAATCTTTTTATTTTACACATTGCCGGTGGACCAGCAGGCATTATACACGCTGAAATTTTAATTTTTTATTACAAGCAACTTTTACTATGGGGCCAACTCTCCTGCTCGCAAAAAAAAATCAGCAGTTCCATACATTAAGGTCGAGTAGGTATTGCACTTGTGTATGGCAGCTGACTTTTTTTACGAGTAGGAAAGTTGGCCCCATAGTGAAAGTTGCTTGTAATCATGAGTGGAACCACCCCACGGCGGGAACCAAATGATTAAAATTTCACCCTGTATACAATGCCTAGACATTGTATAGAATGCCTAGGCAATGTGTGAAATAGACAATAATATTCATTCTATTTCATACATTGCCTAAAAGGGCCAGGCATTGTATACAATGCCTGCATTTCATACATTGCCGGTGGCATATCTACTAACTAGACTAAAATAATGATTTCAAACTAAAGAAAAACTCATATTTTAGCGATATTATTATCAGTAAACAACCCTGGCAACAGGCCTGGACGACAGAGCGGGGCGGGGGAAGTAGTTGTATAAATGGCGGCATTTGAGACGCGGACAAGGTAGAGTCCGTTCTAGTCAGTTTTATTTATTCTTATGCCGCCGCGAGACTCAACCAATTTGCCTTCAATATAAATACTTGGTTATATGCATACATTTTATGGCAAACGTAGTAATATATTTGGGTAGTAATGACACAAAACTTAGCTAGTTAAAATTTGGTGCACGCGTGGCCTTTTTGGGTTATGAAAAGTTTTTGTAGTGCAGGCATGACTTAAATAGCCCGAAAGATTTTGGTACAGGTTTTATTTATTTGTATATTTTATCTTTTTTTTTGGATGAGGCTGTTTGGGGTAACGATTGTTTTTTTGGTGGTCATTAAATTTCATCCCTTACCAATTTAAACATTATTGAAAATAATACACTAATACCTGTACCTTGATTACGTAAAGCTGTTGCTAACAATTCTCGATTGAAATCGATTGAAAGCGCGGTTGCATTGCTGCTTTAAGTAAGATAGTTGTCACATTGGTTCTAACAAAAGCAGCAATGTAACTGCGATTTCTGTCAGAGTTGATTGCAACAAAATTACAAAATTACCCCCCTGACCTTAAGCAGTGGTATCTCTCCAGCAGGAATAACGTGTCACGACAAATTCATCAAAGTTTTCTGATATTACGACTTTACTTAACAACTTTATTGAAAACACTTATTCCACCGTTCAACCTTTCACTGTGACCTTGGACGAATTAACCACTGGACGCGAAATGACAGCCATATTCGCCTTTACCCCTTAGCCACTTACTGTGACCGATAGCCT
Source organism: Agriphila tristella (assembly GCA_928269145.1). NCBI lineage: Eukaryota > Metazoa > Arthropoda > Insecta > Lepidoptera > Crambidae > Agriphila > Agriphila tristella. The sequence goes on from OV743439.1 coordinate 23,654,178, forward strand.
CAGTAAACGATATCGCGTTGTCAGTGTGATGCTAGAGCTCGTGGCGAAACATTGGTACAAAAATGGGCAAAATGCTCCGTATTGTACAGCAAAAAAAATAACGGGCAATCAAGAAATGTTTCTTTTCACGCGTAAACACAATTTCAACCTATTATAGTAGCTATTTTTCGTAAAATAAATATTTTTTGGTATGTAAACAAAGTAGGGTGCCTTAGCCGGTTTGCCGGCCCCCTTTGATTTCGGCCATTTCAGAAACATAACTTCACTTGCTCAAGGTCGCGCGGACAAGGACTTTAACAATGTATTGTGTTTAAAAATGTTGACTTCCTGTAAATCTATGCTACCCTGGTATTTTGGTAATGTAATTCAAAGAAGATAATTAAGTTCCTACGACACTTCTAGGCCGGTAGTGTAGAAGAGAAAAAAAATACACACAACCACGACACTACCAGTGGTGCGTCTTGGACTACCAAGACCACGACACTAGTCGTAGGAAAGAAGGGCGAAAATTGGGATGTTGACTAATGAATAAAATAACGAAATACTAATAAAAATCGTAAACATATTAAACTTTTAGAGCAGCTTGTATACCTCTTGGTTTTATATCGGTACCTAATGAACCTACTACCTACCTAATGAAAATACTAACTACCTAATGAAAAAGGTACCTACTTACACTAAAAATAAAAAAATAAAAAATTGTTTTTAAAAAAACAAAAAAACCGACTTCAAAAAACCTGCCTCTAAAAAGCAAGAAATAATATTCAAATCATTAGATACCTACGCATTATCATTGTTATAATAACAACACGTCTATTGAAGTCGGTTAGGGCTTTTAGAATAAAAAAGGAAGTTTTACTCCAGCCCCACCCGACTTCAATAGACGTGTTGTTATTATAACAATGATAATGCGTAGGTATCTAATGATTTGAATATTATTTCTTGCTTTTTAGAGGCAGGTTTTTTGAAGTCGGTTTTCTTGTTTTTTAAAAACAATTTTTAGTACTGTTATTCTGACTTAAATGCGTAAAGTTTTCGGTGTGATACATTTAAATTTGATAGCCGGGTAACTAAATCCATTTTTGGGAGGTTATTTGCTTATCGGCCGCCTGGCCGAGAACTAATGTATGAGTTTCACAATCCATAATATTTGGCCGTCAATTATGGCCGGAAACCGGCTAAATCACCCTATAATATTGTCATTATTTGACAATGTAATCCCCCCTCACCCCGCAAAAATTGGTTGAACGTGATTTCATACATTTTTCTTACGTTACGTGTCCAGTGGTTAATTCGTCCAAGACTGTGACGAATTGATGAGATGGCAAGATGATAACAACTTGTGGCATAATGCATAACCGCCATCAGGTCGGTTCTGGCGTTGTTGGTCGCAATTCACAATGGAACCTAACCACAGAATATGTATACTCTACCTAACCTCCTCCTCAGCTCCTCTCTTGCTGCGCCCGCTAGTCGTCGCACCTAGTCGTCTGTTTACCAGTACTAAAGTTATAAAATTAATTTGTATGGTGCAAAGTATTAATTTTAAAGCTAAGTCATTAAAATGTATAGTGCAAAGTATTTATTTTAAAGCTTAGCATATTTATAGTGAAATACATTATTTTTATAGATCATTCAATAAATTTTGAAGCTAAACATTTTAAAGTGTGTTACATTATTTTTAAAGTGCATTTATATATTTCCCTTATTTTTAGATGTGGATGTGACATTTCTTTGTTAAATCAAAAATAAGTGTCAATGTATTACATCGTGAAAGCGATTGAGATAGATTTTGAAATTAGACAATAGATAGGCCGGTTGCTCATAGATAGCAATACCATGAAAATCAAGTATAGTCAGGTGGGGTAAGTGAATCGAGCTTTGACTTGGTGGAATTACGGGAGGTAGTCGTGGAGGGAGCCACAACGTTGAATGTTGCGGTCCCCTCCCCCCCTCCTGGCGAGTCCCACATGCCCCCTTCCCGATCACCAGCGGGAAGGGAAGCGCATAAATGCGTTTTTCTACGGCATATAAAAAAAAAAGGTGGGGTCAGTGAAACACCGGGGTAAGTGAAACACCCAACCATTTCTAAGAAACTATCGTAGTTTATTCTCATAGCGATGTGTCGATAAAGCAGGAATGACGAATTACTTCCCTTAATACAACACAGATATCGCTGCGATCATTAAACTAGCTAGTAAACCAAAAAGAAATTCATTCGATGTCAAAACGCAAAACACGAGTGATAGGCGGGATTATTTTGGCAATCATACAAACAAAATTAAAGAGTAATCAAAAATGTTGTTATGGAAAGTATTGCACATAAAGTATTATCTTACACGATCCAACGTCTATTTTAGACAAATCCTTCTTGAAATCGAGTGAAAGTGAAAGTGAAAGTGAAAGTGAAAGTGAAATATATTTTATTTAAATAAGCTCACATAATAAGCATTTTTAAATCGTCAATTCTTTTACCCTACCACCCATTATGACGTCTTTTAACTGACAAGAAAAATGGGCGCAAAAAACTTGTCAGCTTTATCAGATGGAACGATATTTACAAATATGTATATCGTTTCCAGACTTTATATTAACAAAGATTAACAAATAAATAACATTATTGAATTAGCTCATTTCTTAATGAATTTCAAATTTCTTAATCTATTTACAGATTTTAAGCTAAATTCAAAGTTTGAACTTGTTATTCATTCTAGGTTGTTACAATAAATAAACATAAAAGAAAAATATACAATACAATATGCGTTAAGATAGGTAGTCAGAAGCAGACCCATTCCCACTGGCAGCACCAGTTCACGAGCATGGCATGACGCATGAACCAGCCATCTCTTCGCTCAACCATATTTGAGGGAACGTAACGACCCGCCTCATACGACACCACCGCAGAAATGATTAAAGAGAGTATGACATACTAAGACTACCCATGTTAAGGCATCGAATTGAAAATTTATATCCAAAAGCTTTTCATAGGTCTTTTACTAAACTACTGACTATAGAAAGTAAAAATATTGCAATTAAATAAACCAAAACAAGGTAAGCTATTAAGAATTATATTTTTTGAGTAAGAAGTGCCATACATACAGACAATATAAAACAGATCTTTTATATACGAGTAATACGACGCCCTTAATACAAGCAGACAGAAGCAGACCCATTCCCACTGGCAGCACCCGTTCACGAGCATGACGCATGAACCAGCCATCGCTTCGCTCAACCATATTTGAGGGAACGTAACGACCCGCCTCACACGACACCACCGCAGAAATGTTTGAAGTGAGCATGACATACTAAAGCTACCCATATTAAGTCGTCGAGTCGAGAGGCCAGTAGTACGTTTTTAAGTAGGTAGGATACTTCTCACAATTTTATACTTAGAAAAGAAAATCACGATTCGAGTTTTATTAAAGGACTTTTATCTAGACCTATGAAAGAACCCCTGACTTTTTCTAATCAATACTGAGGTATTAGAGTAATAATTAACAATACAAAAGCTATGCCCATAGACCTATGAAAGAACCCCTGACTTTTTCTAATCAATACTGAGGTATTAGAGTAATAATTAACAATACAAAAGCTATGCCCATGCCTTTTTATCCTTCAAATAATCGTCAACAGTGTAATAACCTTTACTCATTAGATTGGATTTAACAGTATTTTTAAATTTTTCCAAGGGCAGTTCTGTGACTTGTTGTGGTATCTTATTATAAAAGGTAATACATCTACACAAAAAAGAGCTTCCGGTTTTATGCAATCTGCGCCTTGGAACAGCAAGTTTGTTCTTGTTTCTTGTATTGAGTTTATGAACATTACTATTTTTTACAAAGCTATCTAAATTTTTCTTTACATACATTATATTTTCATAGATGTATTGGGAAGCAACCGTTAATATTTTAATTTCTTTAAATAGGTCACGAAGAGTATCTCTAGACCGTAAGTTGTATATAGCGCGCACTGCCCTTTTTTGTAAGATGAATATGTTATTAATATTAGCAGCTGAGCCCCACAACAACAAACCGTAGGTCATAATACTATGAAAATAACTGAAGTAAACCAATCTTGCTGTTTCAATGTCGGTCAGAAGCCTTATTTTCTTAACTGCAAAGGCAGCAGAGCTAAGTCTGCTTGACAGGATATCGATATGAGGGTCCCATTGCAACCGCGAGTCTATAGTAATACCTAAAAATTTTGTTGAGTCAACAAATTCGACTGCTTCGCCATTTACATGTATAGTCATATGAACCTGCCTCACATTAGGAAGTGAAAATTTGACACATTTAGTTTTACTAGAGTTAAGCTTCAGATTATTAATAGTAAACCAATGCATCACCTTGGAAAGAGTGCTGTTTACATCGTCACTGCAGTTACATCCTCTATCAACTTTAAAAATTAAAGAAGTATCATCAGCAAACAGTACTATTTCACATAAGTTTTTGGTATAGTAAGGAAGGTCATTAATATAAATAAGAAAAAGCAATGGACCCAATATCGATCCCTGCGGCACGCCCATGGTAATGGGTGCTTCATAAGATTCTGTTTTATTTACAACAACTTTTTGGGTTCTCGCCGACAGATACGATTGCATAAGACTTACTGCATTTTTTGATACACCATAATGTTCCAATTTATCTAATAAAGTACTGTGACTGACACAATCAAATGCTTTAGAGAGATCACAAAATATACCAATTGCATCTTGTTTACTCTCCCATGCTTCAAAGACGTGTTTGAGAAGTGCAATTCCAGCATCAGTTGTGCATCTACCACGAGTAAAACCAAATTGTTTCTCGTGAAGTAGTTTGTTGATAAGAAAATGTGCTAATAATTGATCATAAATGATCTTTTCAAAAATTTTGCTTAGTGCTGGCAAAATGGAAATGGGTCTAAAGTTAGCGGGATCGCTTTTGTCCCCAGATTTAAAAAGAGGGATGATTTTACTATATTTCATTAAGTCTGGAAATATCCCTTCATCAACACACTTATTGAAAATAAAAGCAAGATGGGGAGCAATGGTAGTTATTATAGACTTAATTATGTGAGTTGAAATGCCCCAGAGATCTTCAGTCTTTTTTATATTTATTGAATTAAATGTTTTAAGAATGGTATCACTATTGATATGTCTAAATTTAAATATATTATTGCACTTATCAACACATGATTCCAAGAGGGAGACAGAAATTTTTGGAGATGAATTTAAATTACTGGTAGTTGCAATAGGTATTTTACAAAAGAAATCTTGAAAAATTGTTGCCACACCTTCATCTGACTCAATAATTTTATTGTCTGATACTAATGACTCACGGTCATTATTTTTAGTTTTCCCAGTCTCTTTATTTATAATATTCCAAGTGGCTCTTATTTTATTATCTGACTGATGAATTATTGTAGATATACATTTTGCTTTTGCTAAAGTACATACTTTATTAAACATTTTTGAATAGTTTCTTACATATTCATGAAATTCGGGATTATTTGAAATTGTTTTCTGACCATATAATTCAAACAACTTATTTCTGCTAACATATATGCCTGGTGTTGCCCAATCACTAAATTTATTTTTAAAGTCTTTGGATTTAATAGATCTTTGCTTAAATGTTTTATCAAATTCTACTTTAATTAAATTAAATAAATCATCATAATGAGTATTGGGATTATCATTACTAGGTAAGCAAAGAGTTTTGGCAGTGACATTATTATGAAAATTTTCTAATTTATTTTTAGTTAGAGGTCTGAAAATTATATTACACTGATGAGGAACATGATGGTGCTCAAGGGAAGCTATTTGTCCGCTATGGTCAGAACGAATACAATTTATTATTTCTTTATCAAGTACATTACAGTTGCTAAAAATATTGTCTAGGCAAGTTTTAGATGTAGCAGTGATTCTTGTAGGTTCACAAAAAGTGTTTGCTAAATTGAAGGACTTAAACAAATTCAGAAACCTACTTGCCATTGAGGACGGCTTTAAGATGTCTACGTTAAAATCACCGCACACCACAATTTTTTTATTCTTTTTGATGACAAATTTTAGAGCGTCCTCCATAGCGGACTCAAATTGAGGGTAGTTACCAGATGGTGGGCGATACACACAGATCATTATCAACTGATCTAATTCCACACATGACAGTTCAACGTGTTGTTCAATAGAGAGGGATATCACATCTTTTCGTTCCTTAAAATTCATATTATTTTGCAAAATTATCAAGGATCCCCCTCTAGTGGTGGATTTCCTACTGAATGAACTTGCAATTTTATAACATTGAAATCCTGTAATTAATTCATATTCCTTAAGCCAGTGCTCAGTGACACATAAAATATTAACATTTTTTTCAGTTAAAAAAAGTTCTAATTCTAATTCTTTGCCAGAAAAGCCCTGAATGTTTTGGTGAACTATAGTTAAATATTTAGGCTTTTCCTTAGTCATTACACGGCTAGAGACTTCCTCTATTGTCTTATTATGTAATTTAAATTACTAATAAAAGAATTACTTGGGACAAATGCCAAGGTGTTATTTTTAATGTCAACAATTTTTTGCTCAATAGGAGCAGGAGTAAAAATTGTATTATTATTACTTGGAACGGATTCCAAGGTCACATTCAAAATGTCAAAACTATTCTGCTCAATAGAAGCAGAAGTGATAGCCAAGTTCTTGGCTAAATGTTTAAAATAAAATGATAGCGCTAAAGCTACTTGTCTTTTAAAATAATTTGTAAGATAATATTTATCTTTTGTCAATTTAAAATTAAATATTATTTTATTTATGTCTATTATGTGACATCTCCGACTATTATAATAGGTCATATTGCTTAGTGTTAAATTCAAATTATATCTGATGTTATTTTCTTCCTGTGGCAAGCTAGCACTGTAAGGTAGTGTAAACAATACAAATTTATTTATATTTAAACTGCATAACTTATTGTAGTATGAAATGAGATCCTTCTTGTTTACATTACCTCTTTGAACAACTAATATAATTAAATTGGTATTTTCATTTAAGTTTAGAGTTATTACTTTTCTCATAATGTCATGTAGGGTCGCACCCGGTATACAATAATTTAAAACTTTTTCTCCCAATAGATTATTGAATAAGTAGCCTAAATCTTTTCCAATTTCATCACACAACATAATGTTTGAACATTTGTTAGTGGTAAAGGAATTATTTTCACTTGTGCTTGCTAAAATATTTATCATAATCTGAAAATCTTAACATCAAAAAGAGCTAAAAGGGGAAGTGAAACAGTCATGACGGGGAAGTGAAACATATGGCGCACTTCCCCCATGTCAGATATCACAAACCTTTTTTCCATGAACTTTTATAACGTAATAACATTGGGCGCATTCTGTCAGACAAATCTTTGAGTCATCGATCGCCATAGAGTAAATTTTAACCATGGAAAGTAAAATATTGAACATTCTATACAAATTTACTTCCCATGGTTAAAAATTACTCTATGGCGATCGATGACTCAAGGACTTGTCTGGCAGAATGCGTCCATTGTCAAAGATCAAGTTTCTTGTTAGGTACCTATATTTGTTGTTATAACTTTGTTGTTTGTGAGCCGATTTCGATGAAACTTGGTTTGGGGCACTATTTTGACAAGAAAACAGCAAGCCAATATTAATAATATAAAAAAATCCAAGATGGCGGCCAACTTTTTTATTTGTGGTCCGATTTCGATGAAACTCGGTTTTTGGTACTATTTTGGCAAGAAAACAGCAACGCAATGTTAGAAATATAAAAATACAAGATGGCAGCCAACTTTTTTGTTTGTAGTCCGATTTCGATGAAACTCGGTTTTTGGTACTTTTTTGACGAGAAAACAGCAACGCAACGTTAAAAATATTAAAAAATCTAAGATGGCGGCCAACTTTTTTGATTGTGGTCCGATTTCGATGAAACGCGGTTTTTGGTACTATTTTGGTAAGAAAACGGCAACGCAATGTAAGAAATATAAAAAGTCCAAGATGGCGGCCAACTTTTTTGTTTGAAGTCGGATTTCGATGAAACTCGGTTTTTGGAACTTTTTTGATAAGAAAACAGCAACGTGTTGAATTGCACTAATTTTGCTCAATTTGGGCAAAATTAGTGCACTAATTTTGCACAAACTTAGCCCAAATTGTGCACTAATTTTGCTCAATTTGTGCACTAATCTTGCACAAATTGTGCACTAATTTTGCACAAACTTAGCCCAAATTGTGCACTAATTTTGCTTAATTTGTGCACTAATCTTGCACTAATTGTGCACAATTTTGCACCATTTGTGCAAAGTTTGTGCATAATTTGTGCAAATGTAGAGAATTTGTGCAGAATTTGTAGAATCATCTAAAAATAAATATATTTTATTAGTAATCTATATTTTTTCTCGCAAATGTATTGAAAAACGTAGTATGGCACACGGTTGATAAGGTTTCTTACCAACCTTGTATCATAAACTACTATTAACATTGCGTTGCTGTTTTCTTGCCAAAATAGTACCAAAAACCGAGTTTCATCGAAATCGGACCAAAAAAAAAAGTTGGCCGCAATTTTGGATTTTTTAGTATTTTTAACACTGAATTGCTGTTTTCTTGACCAAATTGTACCAAAAACTGAGTTTCATCTAAATCTGCCCGCTAACAACAAAGTTGGCCGCCATCTTGGATTTTTAAATTTTTTAACATTGCGTGGCTGTTTTCTTGTCAAAAAGTACCAAAAACCGAGTTTCATTCATCGAAATCGGCCCACAAACAAAAAGGTGGCCGCCATATTGGATTTTTTTTATAAAGCTTACCCTACCTATTTAAGGTTTGTCACCCCTGACCATCGTAACTATGTTTCACTTCCCCCGGATTATGTTTTTTTGATAAATCTTTAAAACTGGACCCTATTTTATGAGAATTTGATACATTTTGGATATTATCGGTTAAACATGATCCTTTTGCCCTGTTTTTAATTAAATGGACACAATATTTAAAGCTATTTTGGCCACTGTTTCACTTACCCCTTGTCAGGGGTAAGTGAAACACTTCTTAGCCTTTATATTATTTTCGTGATTTTGTTGCTTAATACAAGTCTTTAAATATTTATATTCATACCGTTAAAGGCTGATTTAATAAGGAGTACATTGCCTACACAGCTACTTTAATTACGAGTTTTATAGCTTTACTAAACATTGTTAAATAAAAATAAAAATAAAGTATGTTTCACTTACCCCACCTGACTATAATTTTAGCACTCACTCAGAATCAACAAGAGGCCCGATGAAGTTGGTGATATCGAAGCTGCCGTTCTTTCTGAGGAAGTCGTAGTAGTTATCAGCCTTGCCGCCTTCGAAGAGTGTGGGGGAGGTCAGGGATATGTTGTAGAATCTCCAGCAGTAATCGTGACTGCACCTGCCTGAGAAATTAAAGAAATAACACATTTTTGTTAGTACAAGGATCAAGGAAAAAGTTGTGACGCACAGTTCCGTACCAAAAAACGGCAAAAAATCACGTTTGTCGTACGGGAATCCCCTTAAATATTTATTTTATCTGTTTTTAGTATTTGTTGTTATAGCAGCAACAGAAATACATCATCTGTGAAAATTTCAACTGTCTAGCTATCACGGTTCATGAGACACGGCCTGGTGACAGACAGACAGACAGACGGACAGCGAAGTCTAAGTAAATAGGGTCCCGTTTTTACCCTTGGGTACGGAACCCTAAAAAATAAGAAAATAAGATAAAACTTATGGAAAAAATCCTGCAAATCACTCAAGGACATCAGGGAGATATATGTATGAATCCAGAGGTAAAATGTCAACAAAACAAAAACCGGCCAAGTGCGAGTCGGACTCACGCACGAAGGGTTCCGTACCAAAAACGGCATAAAAATCACGTTTGTTGTATGGGAGCCCCCCTTAAATATTTAGTTTATTTTGTTTTTAGGGTTCCGTACCCAAAGGGTAAAAACGGGATCCTATTACTAAGACTCCGCTGTCCGTCTATCTGTCTGTCTGTCTGTCACCAGGCTGTATCTCACGAACCATGATAGCTAGACAGTTGAAATTTTCACAGATGATGTATTTCTGTTGCCGCTATAACAACAAATACTAAAAATATAATAAAGTAAATATTTAATACCCATACAAGAAACGTGATTTTTTTTGTTGTTTTTTTGGTACGGAACCCTTCGTGCGCGAGTCCGACTCGCACTTGGCCGATTTTTTTAGTATATGTTGTTATAGCGGCAACAGAAATACATCTTTTTTGAAATTTATAAGTTGTCTAGCTATCACCGTTCATGAGATACAGCCTGGTCCTGGTGACATACAGACAGACAGACAGGCAGACAGACAGACGGACAGCAAAGTCTTAGTTAAAAGGGGTCCCGTTTTTACCCTTTGGGTACGGAACCCTAAAAATAAGAAAATAATATAAAAACTTTTGGAAAAATCCTGCAAATCACTCAAGGACATCAGGGAGATATATTGTACGAATCCAGAGGTAAAATGTCAACAAAACAAAAAATGAATAGTGTTAAAAACCATTTTTGGTGTTGTTGTATTGACAAAAAAATGTATCTGTTACCGGCAATGTGTATTCTCCGGCATTGTATACAATGCCTGCCTAGGCATTGTATACAATGCCTGAAACGATCAGGCACGATCAGGCAATGTATGAAATGATATTCATTTTATACATTGCCTAGGCATTGTATACAATGCCTGGTGGTCCACCGGCAATGTGTAAAATAAGTTTATTTCTGTTAGATTTGGAACACAGGTTTTAACGCGATTTTAACTAAAACATAGGTGTTGAGCACCTACCTTTTCCCGACGTTTCGACCGAGTTGCATCGGCCGTGGTCACGGGCTGACTGGAGCTGCGGTGTTACGCCTCCTCCTCTGCATCGGTGGAATCTTCATCCACCGTCGAACAGTTTTTCCAACTACCGCCACACACAATACTAACGGTGTCCCTATTCTGTATCATAGCCGTATTCTGATAGTTAGCCGACCGCGAACAAAGAGGTAGTGCGTTTGTAATGACTGGATTCCACACTGCAGATAATTTGTGTCCATCTTCCCGATTGAAGTTGTTAGGATGTTTTTTAATTTCAATCGCTTCACGTACGACTCGTGAATAAAAATGACGATCAGTGGAAAGAACCTGCGTGCGATGAAATTCAATCCAGTGGTTTGTGCCACTTTCCAGCAAATGTTCTGCAATCGCTGATTTATTAGTTTGGCGGTTTTTTACAGCTGTGATGTGTTCACGGACTCTTTCGGTGATAGTTCGTTTCGTCTGACCAATATAGCAACTACCACAGCTGCAGTCTATCTTGTACACGCCAGGTGTTTGTAATGGTATGACATCCTTCGGCGTACCCAATATGTTGTTGACCTTTATGCCAGGAGTGTAAACTGTCGGTACAGAGTATTCACGTAAAACGTGGCCGATCTTATCTGTTACTCCTTTGACATAAGGCATGTAGGCTGGTTGTCTACTAACCTCGGGATGCCTACACTTTTTCCTCGGCAGTTTATGTCGTCCGTGCACTTGATATCCGTTTTTCTTAAGTACCTCCTGAACATGGATCAGCTCATGCTCTAAATGTTCAGGGTCACATAGGTCATAGGCTCTATTCTTTAAGGAAGTGATAACAGATTGCAAATGACGGGGGTGGTGATGTGACATTGCGTGTAGGTATCTGTCCGTATGTGTGGGCTTGCGATAAACACAATGTGATATGGACCCGTTAGGCTTCACGGAGATCTTGACATCTAAGAAGGGCAGCGTCCTGTCAACCTCTAGCTCGTAAGTGAATCTCATATTAGGGTGAATAGAATTGAGATGCTGCAAAAGGTGGTTCACTTCCTGCTCACTGGCTTTTAAAATGCAGAATACGTCATCTACATACCTTTTCCAAAGTCGTATGTTGTTAGGTTCGATGTTTAGCGCACTTTTTTCGAAGTGTTCCATCCAAATATTGGCCAGTACCGGGGCCACTGGACTTCCCATGGCGACACCATCTATTTGGAGGTAGTACTGACCTTGAAAAATGAAGTAGTTTCCTTCTAAGCAGTTCTTAAGTAGGTCGACGTAGTTGAGCGGCATCTCTTTGTCTATCAGTATTTCCATGGGAAGTTTATTTCTGTTGTCTGTTATAAAAAAATAACCTCGAAATTTAAGGCTCACGCTCCGCTGCGCTACGCGCTCGCCTTAAATTTCTAACCTAACCCGGGACCTACAGGAGTAAAGCAGGTTCGGTTCCAAACTCAATAAGCCGCCCTCGAGCCCCCACCCCGAGCACCCTCGAGCCCCCCCGAGCCCCCTCGAGCCCCCCTCGAACCCCCTCGAGCCGCCTCGAGACCCCCTCGAGCCCCCTCGTGCCCCCCTCGAGCACCCCCTTGAGCCCCCGAGCCCCCCCGAGCCCCCTCGAGCCCCCCGAGCCCCCCTCGAGCCCCCCCTTCGAGCCCCCCTCGAGCCCCCCCTCGAGCCCCCCTCGAGCCCTCCCCTTGAGCCCCCCCTCGATCAAAATCTTTTTATTTTACACATTGCCGGTGGACCAGCAGGCATTGTATACAATGCCTGCGTTTCATACATTGCCGGTGACATATCCATTCCCCTTATTTCATAATAGGCCTGATTTCATATAGGGTTGTAATTTTGTGTTACTTATAAATTTACTGCTAAAAGCCTATCAAAAACACAAACAATGATAAAACCACAGAATAAATAATAGTATTAGCGTATGCTATGCTAGCGTACAAAACTAAAACGACTAGTAGGTACACGATAATACTAAGTCTGTGCTATTACTCTAAAACTTACTCCCTTGAGTACTCTTCTCCTCCTCGGTTGTTGGTTCGGGGCATCCGGGCTGCAGCCTGGATGAGCTTGAGCTGACGTAGTTCCCAAAGTTGGGCCAAAAGTCTACGTGGCCAAGGGTCTTGTTGAGGGCATAGCCGCCCGCGTCGCTATGAACAACGTACACAAATTTTGCGCACGATTTGTCTACTGGTTTGTTTACGGAAGGGAATTCGAAGAGCAAACGTGCTGGATCCAGAGCTACAATGCTGAAATAAGATTTCATGTGCTTATTCAACAAACTTAAGGTATTTTGAGATTACGAGAATGTGACTAGCACCTAGTACAGAACATAAATAGAAAGAAATTTTTTTTCTTTGTCTCGAATAAGTATTTACCAAGATGAATTTGTCGCGCGTCGCGGTCACTTGCATTATTTAGTGCTCCATACAAATAAAAATTAATTTTAAAAGCGACCCATCCAGTTTTAAAAGCGATATACCATGCATGTGTAACAGAATTAAGTGCGAAACACACCGGATGCGTAAGCGTAAGCGTGCGTAAGCGTGCACGTAGACGACTTGTACTATTATGTATTCTGTGGTAGACGTACCATGACGTCGTAATGTCTGAACTTTATGAGACATGGCACACCGCTTGCATAACAAATTTTACCACTTTGGCAGTGTTTATCTTTCAAACGGTTGACTTTGAAAAAAAATCGTCTTTTTTTCAAAGTCAAAATTCGTCTTTTTCTCAAAGTCATTCTAGGAACCTCAATGTCATTTTTAAAGACCTATCTATATGTCGGAGCGTGAGCACCGTGCTGCTCAAGATTATTGGAACCCCTAGCGCCATCTATTGAGTTTAGTCGTAACTATCAAGTCGGAAACGTCAAGTGGCTCACTTGGGTAAGGTCGATACAGCGAGTGTGTGGTCTGTGCAGGACGTGTGACAGTTGACAGGTTTGATGTTTGTCAGTTTGACAGTTGACAGTCTTGACGTTTCCGGAGTGGGAAAATGTAAAGAACGCTAGTTTCGGGTAGTCGGGGGGATTCTGTTACCGGCAGCCGTAGTGAACGGTCGTTGATTTGAGTTCACCTCGTTGTGTCGAACTTGCCGCGTTTACCGACTTGAATCCGTGTGAATCTGTTCGATCATCCGTTATTTTGAGCTAACTCGATGTTGATTGTAAGAATAGAGGTTGTGTATTGTAAAGAAACTATTATTTCGTGCTCGGCGGTAAATAACCTTATCCTGACTCCGTCATCAGAAGCGGGATGCAATCCAAACGTCCCACGTGGTGAGAAAAGTGAATCAAACGATATGAGGTGTGATAACGAGACACGTGCAACGGAAAATCAATGTGATCGACGAAAAGTGGCGTCTATTGACCGAATCGCAATATTATTGCTTTGTTACAATACAAGCGATGCGTGTGCCTACTTCGAGTGCCAATGTTCGTTCCTGACTTTGACCCCGAGAGAAAAAAAATGTTGACGTGCGTGCCCGGATCATAACGACGTAATGAAGCTATGGTGATGGATGACATGGTGTGATTTCAAGCAGCTGTTCATGCTAAGGTGTAGCATTCCAGTACATCGCACAGTACCTGCGACTCCAAGGATAACAGGTCATGTGATCGTTCCACTTTTTCTAGTGCTTGATCTCATGTCAAACAACAACCAAATGCGCCTATGATTATCTGCTTCAGGTGCTTCACAACACAAGACAACAGCGGTGCAACAGGCAGCGGCAACAGTTGTGGAGCTGAGCAAAGCAACTAGCAGCGCAAGCGGTGATGCAGTGGCGACAGCGATGCAATGGCAATGGCGATGCTCTGTGGCGGGTGCTAGTGCAGCATTACAAGCTGAGAGCATCCTGTTACTCGGCGCAGCCAGCATAGCGAATCTACAAGGTCACTTTATAGAGGTCAGTCGTAACGATTTTATTGTGATTTAATTTTTAAACGAAAAGTTACTAAATATTCCTATTGGTTGCGATTATGAAAACGGCACAGATTGAAGTCTCATTTTGTTTCAAAATTATTCAAGGCAGTGAATTTAACTAAAATTAAAGAGGTTAGTAATATTTTGTTGGTGAATGGTGACTTCAATGAACAGAAATTGTTGTTGAAATTTAGTGCAAAAATAAGGAAAATAGAATAAAATCTTTCTTAGTAATGTCATTTATCTTGTGGTACTATAATGTTAGCACTGTTCTGTCGTAATGTAACCACTTTTCTATTTGAATTCACTGCTAACAGTTGGTAGATGCATCAATGTTTCTGAATATGTTTACTGTTGGTGTGCAGTGTTACTGCAGTGTTACTGCAGTGTTGGTAGTGTTGGTACAGTTCTTTTTTATTTTATTTTATTTTTTTTATTTTATTTATTTCACGAAACCAACAGCGTTACATAAATTTTTACGCTAAATAATTTTAGAATTAAGGCCAATAACAGGTTTCCATTATAATTGTAAATTAGAAACCGAACAAACAAAAGAAACAATCGAATCTAAAGAGTAATATTATAAAATCTGTGTCTAGAGTAAAGTATAACTACACCATACTAAATAATTACTTAATCGCAAAGAAAAAATAGTATAATGAATACAAAATTCTCACCAACTAACCAACAAATTTAATAACAATCGAACTGAAATTCTCATGTACCCATGTAACTACACCTTTTAAATTTGAAATGATTTTCAATTTTAAATTAGATTCAACACATAAATACATAGAGAGGTACAGTCAACAGCGCGTCAAACCTTGCAAAACTGACAAAATCCCCAAATTAATTTTGAACCACAATTTCCTCGCATTTGAGTAAAAAATCTGTTATTATATTAATTAACAGTTAAAAAAAAAGTTTTTGTAAATATAATGACAATCTTACAAATATTACCTATATTATTATTACATATTTTGTTACTAAGGGCCCGTATCACAACGACCGAATAAGCACAAAAATAATATATTCTGTTCCATTTTTGATTAAAACAGAATCAAATATTGCGACACAGGCACCTAATATATTTTTATTTTGTTATGCTAAGATATGCACGGTTATGCTAAACAGTAACGACACCGTAACAAAATGAAACATAAAAATTTTAATAATCATCAAAACAGAACGCTAAGTAAGTGAGGCAAGTACAGATTTTTTAAAAGCAGTTTTGGATAAGTGAAAAACATCATATTCACTAAAATTTTCATTATATATTTTAACAAGTCGTGTCAGTGGACTATTCCTAGCATAATTAGTGGAGCATGATGGTATATTGAATAAGGGAGTGTGTCGCGTCCGTCGCTTGGGCGTGCGGTATGTGATACCTTCCACCAGACTCGTGCAATCGAAACGATTGTTTACAATGTCATGCAGGAGACACATGTCAAGCAGCCTGCGTCTATTTTCTAGGCTAACAATATTGAAATTTTTACAAGACTCATAATAAGAATTATACGATTTGCGAAAACGATAATTGATATGTTTGATAAAAATTTTTTGAATCTTTTCTATACGATTTATATATATTGCATATTGAGGTGACCAAATCGAACTAGCATACTCTAGAACACTGCGAACGTAAGCATAATAAACGGTCTTTAAAGTATACAGTTTATTAAAGGGCTTACATGACCGTAAAACGAATCCTAAATTTTTAAATGCTTTAGTAGTTATATAATCTATATGTCCAGAAAACATCATCTTTCCATCTAGAAGGACTCCCAAGTCTCGAATTTCGAATGTATTGTAAATAGCTGAACCATTAAAATTGTATGAATAAATAATAGGATTCATTTTACGAGTAAAACGCACGCATTTACACTTTTTTAAATTTATATTTATCTTGTTCAATTTATAATATTGATATAAGTTATCTAAGTCATTTTGTATTTTTTCACAGTCACTAGATTTTTTTACTGAACAAAAAATTTTTTTATCGTCGGCGTAAAGCAAATGTCTAGAATTATGAATATAATTAGCAATATCATATAAATATATATTGTAGAATAAAGGCCCTAAATGTGAGCCTTGGGGTACTCCGCTAAGTATAGTAATAAAATTCGATCTATAGCCACCCAGGACGACCGCCTGTGAGCGATTTGTTAAATAAGATTCCGTCCATCGCAGTAAATTTCCTCTTATTCCCAAAGTTTGTAGCTTCTTAAGTAGGATGATGTGATCCACACGATCAAAAGCCTTCTCAAATTCAGTGTAGATCACATCAACCTGTCCACCATTATCCATATTCTTTAGTACATAGTCTGTAAAGTTTACCAGATTAGTCAAAGTCGAACGTCGCCTTACAAATCCATGCTGACTATCAGGGATACATCTTATTATAATGGGATAAATTACATCATATATTAGTTTTTCGAATAATTTACCAATAGTACTAAGGATAGTGATACCTCTATAATTTTCTACCATTGCTTTAGAACCACTTTTATGTATGGGAATAATATGACCCTTTTTCCAAGCAGAGGGGAATACACCCTGACGAAGAGAGCTATTGAAAATTATGTAAATGGGATAAATCAATGATTTGATACAGCTAACCCAGAAAATTGCAGGAATACCATCGTAACCAGGACCTTTGGATACATCCAACTTTTTAATAGCATTTTCAATGGTTTTTGAGGAAATTTCAATGTTGGTGACTGTATCACTACAGATCTCCGTACAGTGTGGTAAATCAACATTAGGAGATGGTTTCATAAAAACACTTTGGAAAAAATCATTGAATGCATTACAAATCTCTTCGCCATCTTTGTAGGTCTCGTGTCCATACGTAATATTTTTAGGATAATTGGACCCGCCGCGCAAGGACTTTAAATACCTCCAAAACACCTTAGGACAGGATTTTATGCCATCTTCAGTATTACGAATATAAGAATCATAACACTGGTTTTCAACAAAATTTTGCCTTCTACGTAACCGAGAGAACTCATCATAATCAAGTGGACTTTTTGATTTTTTCCAGCGTGAGTGTGCCTTCATTTTTTCATTCATTATTTTAAATAACGGTCTGTTGTACCAAATTGGATATTTGGATAATTTAGAGCTCCCATCAGCTAAGGGTATGAATTTGTCTACGCAATTTTCAATAATTTCATAAAATTTTTTCGTAGCTGCCTCAGGATCATCCTTCGGAAGTTCCTGATCCCAGTCAAACTGACTAAGATAGTCGTTTATTAATGTATAGTTAGCTCTTTTAAAATTACGTCTGGGTACAGAATTTTCTCTCAATGGAGTTATATTAACGTCTAACAGTTCCAGTTCTATAGGCGGATGAGAACGGTCGATTGACACCAATGGATCAGAACAAAGACTAACCATTACCGGCAGAGTGGAAAAAACCAGGTCCAAAGTATTACCATAGTAATTTTTAAACGAATTATATTGTACGAAACCCATTACAGTCATACTGTCGATAAGATCTGCAGCAGCATTTTGTACTTCAGTAGAACCGGTTTTTAAATAATTTGGCGAATTATCATGCCAATGAATGCAGGGTAAATTGAAATCACCAACCACCAAATGTTGATCACAAGCAGCACCTAAAGTATTGGATGATATAGCGTTAGTAATAATTTCAATATCAACAGGTATTCGCTGTGAGTCCGGTGGAATGTATATGACGCTAATATGTAAGGTGTGTCGTTTACTATTACACTTACCTAATGGCAAAGTTATTGTCAGCATCTCCGTAGGCGCTGGTACCGACAGCGGTCCCCTCATGGCACCAATTTCTCGACGAGTCATGATAAGTACACCCCCGCCAATCTTTTTCCCTGAAGCCACCAAGTCACGATCATTTCTAAACACCATATACCTATTGTCACATAACTCGGCGTCAAAAATACCATCACACAACCACGTTTCAGTTATTATTATTATGTCGAAATCGTTTTGCAATATTTTTTGTCTTAATTCATTACACTTTGTCCTTAGCCCACGGACATTTTGATAGTAAATATTTAAAGTTTGTGGAGCCATTTTACATCAAAATACATTAACGAATAGATTATAGTCTGTTTGAAAAGTAATTGCCACTTACTGGTATTAAAATATACTACTAACATAAATTTATTTACGAGTATCATATTATAGTTATTTATCATATTAAAGTCGTTACCATTTAGCACACTCACAATGCGTACGACATTCACTAATAAAATACAAGTTCCATATTGTTCAAAACTAATGTAATAAACAAAAATTATCATTCGACACGAATTATTTTTAAACGAGGGTAACAGTAACATATGCGCAAGAACTAGCCTTGCAAAGATCGACTGGTCAAACAGTGCGTAAATAACGTTGTCGCTACTTGACAATTTTAACGATATTATAGCATAACAGTGTACTATACAATAGTTGACTTTATAAGTACGAGTATACAGTACTGTTATGTAGTCCGCTAAAAAAAGGGAGTCTCGACAAACAATTAGTGACTCACCATTTACGTACACTGTAAAAAAAAGTAAGATATATTTGCTAATTTGTATACACAGAGTTATTTTTCTCATTAAGCAAAAAGTATAATAATTAACTTGAAAAAGAATAAAGGTGCAAAACTTTAAGTTATTCATATCCATTGCACATGTACACGCGCGCGTATGCAGTTCTAAGTTAGTAACAAACAACTTGCTCAAATATGGCAAAGATAATTTAATACTTACAGAGGTGCCACCGATGTGCAACACAAACAGATTGCAAAGTATGAAAACATTAACACATAAAATATTTAACGGAAAAATTATCAAACAATTTTTTTGAAGTCCTCTTCCTTTTGTATCATCACTGGTGGTGACACATCGTTTTTCCTCATAAAAATCTTGCCATTCTTCGCCCATACATACTGGTACAGCTTGAGCTTTGCAATATCTTTGCACTTTTTTAATAACTGCTTATTAAGGAATGTTAAGTGCTCATTAACATAAATTGGTACATTCTCACCCCCCAATTGTAGCATGTTTGTTTTTAATGAGCATTTTTTTGATCGGGAGAGAATGCTATCTCTAATTAAGCGTGTTTTGAATTTAACCACAATAACTCGTGGACGCCCCTGAACTCTCGCCCTTGGTGTTACTCTATGGACATGAATTATTTCATCTTGCGTCAAGACCACATCCACATGTTTAGCCAATTTACTTATTATATCAAATAAATTCTCATCCTTTACTTCTGGTATCCCAATGATCTCTAAGTTTGCAAGCCTGTCACGTTGCTCGGCACTGTTCATGTCAACTCTCAGCAACTCATTTTCACTTTTTACTTCCTTTAGTTGTGCTTCTAAAACATCTATCTTTTTAGTATAACTAGTCAGGCATTGAATTTCTTTCTTTGTATCATCATGTTGATCCGAAATAAATTGCATGGACGACTTCAAGGACGCGACTTCTACAACTAAAGATTTTTGCTTCTCCTCCATTTTATTCATAGTCACCTTGACATTATTAAAATCCTGAATTATTGTCTTAATCTCGTTTTTCATTTCGATCGTAGATTCATTAAGCTTTGCAAGATCTTTTTTTATAATGTTGTTCACGTTGTTGTTCAGCTCGGAAAAATTACACTCCAAGTCTGTCTTCCATTCTTTCAGCGTACTCATTATATTATTGGAAAACTCGTTGAATGTTTCTTTAAAATCATCTTCATGTTTCCGCTTTCGCGTAGTTATATTGCCAGGCGGTGCAGCTGTAGACAGATCAGGACTGGAGTTAAACTTCGGCGGTGACTTTGGCATTTTAGGCGGCACTTCTGCACAGAAATACTCTTTGCAAAACCAAATAGTTGAATAGTAGGAAAAACACTTCTGTATAAACACACACTAATGCCCGATGCACGGAGTGACAGAGATGAATTATGTCTTTACTCGCAGCCCGTCCCGTTTACCCGAGGTGGGGAGGTGCTAACCTCCGCTAACACAGTTCGATCGGTAATTTCTAGTCCGTTTTTTGATGGAAAATTAATTGAGATCGTTACACTAATATAAACTTTAAGTGACTACACGTAAGATGGACACTTGTTTACAAAATAATATTAGATTCGGGAGCGAAATTAGCACACGTCTGCTCGGTATCAGTCTCAGAGACAAGATCTGTTACACTGTTAGTACACTGTTAGTACACTGTTAGTACACTGTTAGTACACTGTTAGTACACTGTTAGTACACTGTTAGTACACTGTTAGTACACTGTTAGTACACTGTTAGTACACTGATAGTACACTGTTAGTACACTGTTAGTACACTGTTAGTACACTGTTAGTACACTGTTAGTACACTGTTAGTACACTGTTAGTACACTGTTAGCACACTGCTAGTTCACTGTTAGTACACCGTTTGTACACTGTCAGTACACTTTTAGTCATAGTGTGGTGAATTTGAGTAAGCAGCTGTTGCTATGTAGGAATATAAATTCAGTTTAGTAACTACTGTTCATAGTCATGAAATTAAATTACTTCCTGATTTAACAAAGTTAGACCCGAAGTTCAGGGGGCCATTTAAAGTCATAGAAATACTTGATAACAATCGTTATGTTTTAAAAGCCCTAAACTCAAAGCGTACTTACAAGTACGCACATGATAGGTTAAAAAAAAGATGCCTGAGGGACAAGTACCTAATGACATCAGCGATTCGGAGTGTTCTAAAAATTTTGAGTCTTAACTGATTATTTTATTGTGTCCTCTAAGTCATCTTGTTGAGTAAGATCACAGGGATGATCTTATGTGTGAGATCACAGGGATGATCAAATGTGTAAGAGCCACAGGGATGGTTCTGAGGAGTCACAGGGATGACTTATTTTATGAGCTACAGGGATAGCCGGACTAAAGTGGTACACAGTAAATTGATAATTCAATTGTTTGAAAAAAAAAAAAAGAAAAAAACACAATTGGGTACTTGGCCCTCCAGCATATTTGGCTGTAAATTCTGTAAAAAGTTATCATTAGTTATTATGGTGATGATAGTGGTGATGGTGGTGATGATGATGATAGTGAAGAAAGTAAACGAAGGCGCTGGACCTTCAACTAGTTTAATGAGTTCAAACAATACTAATTTTTTGTGATTGTTTATTCAATAGTATGCAAGTCGCTCAGATTGGTTACATCTTTCGTGCATTCGTAGTCGTAGGCATAAATCGGGCCTGATTTCCCGTCGCATTGCGGCCACGCTTGTGAGTGGCGTGCGTTTAGCTCAAAGATGTAAGCGATCGCTGTTGAGTCGCCGGATAGAGGCGCTGTGTTGTGTAAGGGTACCGGATGAAGGTAGCCCTTGTTTTGGGTGATGACCGGATAGAGGTTGTCATTGGGTGCTGGATGGAAGCATCTGAATTGTAGAGTATTGCATACTACACTGATTACACAATATCTTTAGTTTGATTAGGAAAGATTGGTCTGATGAGTTTTGTTGAATTTTTAGTGAATAGTTATTATGGTTTGTTTACTTTCATCACTGTTATTTCATGAGTACCTATGGATTTGTGGTGTACAAATTGCGGTATTACAAGACCTGACCCTTTTGGTCAGGAAGGCCGAGCGTTTGAACATTTTACTGTTCAGGTACTATCTCCCTTTGCAGGATCTTCCCCAGCAACCTCACACGAGGACGTGTGAAATGTCAGAATGGCCGTGTCGGAGCGTGAGCACCGTGCTGCTCAAGATTATTGGAACCCCTAGCGCCATCTATTGAGTTTAGTCGTAACTATCAAGTCGGAAACGTCAAGTGGCTCACTTGGGTAAGGTCGATACAGCGAGTGTGTGGTCTGTGCAGGACGTGTGACAGTTGACAGGTTTGATGTTTGTCAGTTTGACAGTTGACAGTCTTGACGTTTCCGGAGTGGGAAAATGTAAAGAACGCTAGTTTCGGGTAGTCGGGGGGATTCTGTTACCGGCAGCCGTAGTGAACGGTCGTTGATTTGAGTTCACCTCGTTGTGTCGAACTTGCCGCGTTTACCGACTTGAATCCGTGTGAATCTGTTCGATCATCCGTTATTTTGAGCTAACTCGATGTTGATTGTAAGAATAGAGGTTGTGTATTGTAAAGAAACTATTATTTCGTGCTCGGCGGTAAATAACCTTATCCTGACTCCGTCATATAGATATCCCGCACGTATTGGTTTTTGAACAAAAATTTTTTTTCCGCTTCAGTTCCATGTATGGGGAGCCCCCTTAATCTTTTATTTTTTTTATTTTTGTGTTAAATTCGTTAAGCGGTTAACAGAATACATCTACCTACTAAGTTTGAACTGTGTAATCCTAATACTTTCGGAATAAAGTGGCTGTGACATACGGACGGACAAACATACATGACGAATCTATAAGGGTTCCGTTTTATGCCATTTAGGCTACGAAACCCTAAAAATCTGTTGTTTCATACATTTTCATACTTTCGTAATGAAATAGAAGATTGTTATTTCGCGATTTCAGAGTTGGTATTTGTTTGGCACCCATTTGATATTTGACTAAGCGAGCGCAAGCCGTAATCGATGCGTCTCCATTTTAGATTTGGCAAAAATGATATCGTATGTACGGCTGTCCGCCTCTCAACCGATTCTTGTGAAATTTTGTGAGCATGTTCTATTTATTTATTTATTTATTATTATTAGTACAGCCACATGTCAAACATTAATACATCCATTACAAACTAATTCCAATACGTTCTGATGCATGCCACAATAACGGCGTACATAGCATTCCCAAATTAATATCAGTCACAGAAACAAAATAATCAAAGCACTGAAATAATAACTAAAAGTAGGTAATAATAACATTTTATAAGAAAATTTAAAATCAAAATAAAACACTGAATTCATAAATTACATTAAAATTAATTAAATAAATCAAATTTAATTGACTAAAAAATGAATTGATAAGATTAGATTGAATTGATTTAAAATGAATTGAAATAAAATAAAATAAATTGATTTGATTAAATTAATTGAATTAAAATAAAATAAATTAATTAAAAAATAAAAATAAATCATATAAATTAAATTAAAATGGGCAAAGTATTATATGGCAAGACTATTCTCAAAATACTGCTGGATTTTACGTTTAAAGGAGGTCAAGTGGTCACCAAATATATCAAGATCTAAAATTTTTTTACTCAACAAATTATAATCGTTACAAATTCGTGCCAAAGGCGACTGCTTGCCCAGATTAGTTCTAGCATATGGCGCGCTAAACGTCTTAAATTGGCGGTGCCTAGGATATTTATAGGGCACAGACAATGACATACGTGATAACAAGTGACTACATTGCATAAGCCCATTTACAATTTTATGAGCGAAAGACATATCCAACACACGACGGCGATCGCGAAGGCTGATAAGTTTAAATTTAAATAATCGTTGGACGTATGGTTGTCTGTGGGAGAATCCATTACTGCAAAAAGCAAGGTGCCGAGTGAAGGCCCGCTGTATGCTTTCGACTCTCTGCGAATGAACGCTGTAGAAAGGATTCCAGACACAAGAGGCAAATTCGAGATGGCTACGCACTAACGCATTATACAGCAGAATCTTGGTGTTTAGATTAGTGAAGTATTTGGTGTTACGTTTAATGAATCCTAGCATTTGAGCAGCTTTTGTAACTGTTTCATCTATATGCGAGTCAAACTTCAATTTACTATCAATAATAACGCCAAGATCTCTGATCGTATCTACTTGTGCGAGTTTCACGCCACCAATCTCGTAGCTCGTTTGCAGAGGTCTTCTCTTTCTAGAGTATTTAATGTGGTAACACTTTTCGGCACTTAGCACCATGCAGTTGGCCACACACCAGTCTCCTATTCTGTTAAGATCATCTTGAACAAGTTGACAATCAAGAAGCGATTTTATTGTTCTATATATTTTCAAATCGTCAGCAAATAGTGACATTCGACAATTCTTAATGCTAGCAGTTATGTCATTAATGAAAATCTGGAAAAGTAATGGACCCAAGTGTGAACCTTGGGGTACCCCTGATTCAGCAAAATACCCGTCAGAGTGGTAACCATCGACAACAACTGTTTGTGGTCTTTTTTGCAGGTATGATTTAAACCACTTAAGTAAAGGCCCACCTATTCCTAGAGTATCTAGTTTCCTAACAAGAAGACTGTGGTTGACCCTATCGAAAGCACTTTTGAAGTCCGTATAGACAGCATCGACTTCCAAGCCCTTGTCAACTTCTTCTGACAACTCAGATACGAATGGAACCAGATTAGTAAGGACGGAACGACCGGATACAAAACCATGTTGATGGTCTGTTATGGATTGTTTAATCAAACTGGCAATAGTGGGATATAGGAGGGCCTCAAAAATCTTAGCAAAGCAAGAAAGTATCGATATAGGTCGGTAATTACCAACAGATGCACGATTTCCTTTCTTGAAGACTGGTACGACACGAGCCTTTTTCCATTCTGAAGGAAATGAGCCATCTTCAAGAGATTTGTTAAAAATGATGGTCAAAGGCAGGACCAAACCAGTCATGCAACGTTTTATAAATAATGGGGAAATTGAATCAGGCCCGGCACCTTTAGTTATATCCAGTTTTTTTATTATTTTCACAACCTCTGATTCAGCAAACTTTAATCTAGTAAGACAGCCATTTCCAAGGACAGACGACTCAGGAGAATCAGTGCAATCAGTAGAGTACATTGACGAAAAATGTCGAGCAAATAAGTTTGCAATATCCGGTCCAGATTCCGCCACTGCATCACCTAAATGCATTTTTCCAGGTATTACGGAATGACCAGCGCGCCTGCCCTTAATAAAGTTCCAGAAAACCTTTGGGTTATTAGGAATGTTACTTTCGATTGTGTTCAGATAATCTCTATAGCATTTAGCTTGCAGCTTATGACCACGACTCCGAAGCAGGTGAAACTCAATCTCGTCTCTAGGGTTGGAATATTTCAAGAATCTCCTACGTTTTTTACTTTTTTCTGCCAAAAGCCTAGTAAGACCACGACTAAACCAGACCTTATTGCTAGGTTTGTGTAATACATGTTTTGGCACGAATTTGTCTCTTATCTCGTATAAAGCATCATAAAATGACGAAACTATTTCATCTAAACTTGAACATTCTGAAAATCGCAATTCCCAGTCGATTGCTTTCAAACTACATTTAATGTTAGGATAGTCAGCCTTATAATAATTAAATGCCAAATATTTTTTTGGTTTCAAAGAACATTGGTCAAAGTAAGGAATGTTCAACTGTATGCAAGGATGAATTTGATACATTTTGCTTAGTACATCTAAGGGTTTCGTTACATATGCATTAGGTATGTTACATAAGGCTAAATCTAGGAAACGATTATCACAATTACAAATATTGTTGAATTGGTGCAGATTATTGGCTGACATGAAATCTACAAAGGTGAAGCCCAAATTGGATCCATAATTTGAAGGAGTCATATAATTACAACTATCATCTTCGGGACTCCAATTAATGAAACCAAGGTTGAAATCTCCGATTATTATTAAATTATCAGATTGGCTCATAGCAAGTTCAACGTTCTCTAGAAATTGCTTTAAGGTCTCCAATTTTACTGGAGGCGGCAGGTATACTACACATACTGTGAGCATTTTTACTGACCGGTTTATTTCGAACTGTAAGTTTACCCAAACACATTCAATATCACCTTCCAGATTTTCAATACGAGTGGAAGCAATTTCACGCGAAACAGCCAACAGTACTCCGCCCCCATCTTTTTTGGTGTCCTTAGAGCATATACGATCTCTACAATAAACAATATACCTGTCATCTATAATTTCGTTTGATGAAATGTTCGAGTTGAGCCACGTTTCAGTCAAAGCTATAAGTTTATAGTTAGAAGTAACAATATTGCTATATAAATCATGGGTTTTCGTACGAAGTCCTTGAACATTTTGATAATACAAGTCCAACATTTTAGAATTAAAATTTTGTTACATTGACTATAGAACACTACATAATATCAAACTATCAATTTTAGGCTTTCATGAGATTTTATAAGTAAGCCTTGACTGGTTTCATCCTTCCGAACATATATTCGCCCATTACGGATCCAGACAAATTTGTACTTCATTTCCTTTGCCTTCTTACGGGTAGCAGCATGTAGGGTCTTCTGCGATGGTGTGAGATGTTCGGTCACAAATACAGGTACTCGAGGTCCCCCAATACCGAGATGATGCGAGGCCAACTTATCCTGAGCGTTTTTTTTATTGAACTTCGAAACGGCCGCAAGTACAAAATCACGCTGACGAGAGTTCCTGCTCTGGGACGATTGCTGTCCTTTTGCAACTTGGCCACTCTAGTAACGTGGTGGATATCCTCAGCAGTCAAGGGATTTTCCACGACCTTCGCGAGTTGGATCACGGTATCTACCAGATTTTCAGCCCTGTGTTCAGGTATTCCATTAATCTCGATATTGCTTTCCCTCATATGTAGCTCAACAGTATGAAGCCTTTGCGTGAGGTCTGCGACTGATGACTTAAGTGTCTCGTTTTCTGATTTTAGTTGGACAATTACAGCAGTCTTTTCGTTTAAGGACGATCTCATTTCCTCAAACTGAGTATTTATAAAATTCATAGATTCACGAACGCATAATACTTGTTCATTAATAACTTTCAATTCAGAAGTGACTAGGTTCTTTATGGCTAGTTGAAGTGTTGAGTTTAGTTCTTGCTGGATAATACTTCTTAAAGTTTCTTCAGATATACAACCATGCTTGTCCATTGGTTTTGGATTAGTTTCAGTAGGCTTTGCTCGGATAGTCACGTTGGAATGCCCGGGAGATTCCTGCTCGGGGCTTTTAGTATCTTCGTGTGAAGCAGTAAAAGATGGGCGGATAGGCGTATTAGTATTGCCAGTTTTTGGTGCTTTGCTCCGGCATTCAGGACATTTCCAACTAGCCTTCTGGCTCGCCTCCATTATTGCAAAGCGCTTAAATCCGACATTAGCACAATCAACATCATATTTCAACTTGCAAACACAACACATCAGGTATTCATTTTTTCTTGTTATTGGGTTGTGACAGCCTGAACACGTAACACCAGGCGCCATTATTATGCAGGTAAAAAGTCCAGTAATGATAAATAATCAGTCCACAAAAAAAACTATGTCCGAAAAACCATCCAAGTTCCACAATAAAAGTTAAGTATTAAAAAAAAACTTTTCCAAAATTCAACTGTTCAAAACATAAATTAAAAATTAAAAAAAAAACATTCAGCTACTAAAAATACTTCAGAGACAACAAAAAAAAAAGGTCAAAATAAAATTGTTCACTCTGAGTTTCGAACTCCCGATCTTTGTAAGCGACAACGTTCTTAGTGTGCCAGCGCTACCATTACACCAACAGTCGCCTGGAAGAAGTGGCAAAATTATAAGTCTATTAGAACAGTCTGTGATTTTTTTCACAATGAAATAGGTCAGTCCAACATTTATTTCTTTCGGAACACCGGCCACAGTTTTTTGTCACAGTATTTTGGTCACCGTGAATTTACAAATGTTAGAATTTTTAGACGAATTGACTTTACCACAATACCACTTTCACTGCGAAAAGTTAATTGTTTAATCACAAGTACTTTTAGTCTCAATTTAAAACAGAGTTATGCACACACTTGATGTAGTACGATCTCAATTGTGTTATGAAACAATATTTGTGCAAGATAACACTTGTACAGGACACTTATACGTAGAACCACTGAATTAAAACAGAATTACTTTGAAAAATAAAGAGAATACTATTTTTATTAATATTTAAGTACTGAGCTGATGCAACTATGACGGCAGCGCCATCTTATAAATATATAATATCTGGGTGACCGAGCTTTGCTCGGTTATTACTATTATTGTAATATGGTGGTGTTTAGGTGATAATCTACATTGTTATCTCAAATATTAACTCCTTTTTTTTTAACTTGTCTAAGAACAATAAAATCAAAAGCATATAGGGGAAGGTCGTATAGTATCGGACAGCGTACAGTATTGGACAATGTTGATAACACCTCTAATTCACTACATAGGCTCCCTATAAGAAAGTACTAGTAAAGAATAACATCCTACACACGCCGTGAACCAGTTTGCAGCAAGCTGACAACGTCACTAAGAGCACAATATTGATTTATGTGATTAATCAATCTCAAATTACTGAATGTGTTTTTTTCGTTAGTCTACTATCTGCACATTTTAGTTATTTTAAACAACACACGTTACTAGGTGTATCATAAATTTACTAAAGATTGGATAAATAGTATTAAAACAAATGAAAAATGGCTAATTTTTTTTAATTTTTTTTTTTATAAGGTCATTCACGTCGTATTGTATCGGACAGCGAAGTTTCGTATAGTATGGGACACGTCCGCATGTCCGTTACTACACGACAGTTAATAGTAAACAATAATAGATATATACAATTAATAATAGCACTTTTTATTATTAGTAATTTTATTTAACTCACAGTATTAGTATTAATTGTATGTACCTATAGCCAGTAAGGTTTCCATGAAACCTGCCTTTTTTTACAGCGGCAACTGAAATAATGATCACCTATTAGTGCGTTATTATTAGCGAAATAGTTTTGTCATAAATGATAGGAAGAGAGAGTATTATTTGTGTATATTTTATTCACGTCACGTCTCTTGTAGGACTTAATCATCAGATATCTCAGTTTAAATATTTATATATATATATGTATGTATGAATGTTTTTATAAGTATGTAGGTATTTATAGAAGTATGTTTTGTGGAAGAAATTGTTCGTTTTTAGCAACACTTATTTCAGTATAGTTACTTAATTTTGTTACACCTTATCACAGTACATATATAAGTTTTTTCAAACAGTAGAGGAGCTAACGTCACTTAGGCCCTTTTGTCATTGCACTCCGTCGGATCGCTAGGGTTGGCATTTTCCAGCCGTCTCGTGGAAAGCTACGCGCGAACGCTATGGAAACAACTGCGACGCGATGTCACAACCCTGACCAAAGTACTGCGAACTTTGCTTAGAGCTCTTAGAGTGACGTCAGCCGTCAAATTCGAACGTTTCTATGGAGCTCTCATACTGTTTGAAAAAACTTATATATGTACTGTGACCTTATTTAGTAATAATTCCAAATTTTTTGTACGATATGGCTCAATGTATCCAAAACTCTAATTAAACTCAATAAGTTTATTTGACTTTTTATTTTCAACAGTGTTAGGTTATTGTGATTTGTGTATCCTACCTACTTACTTAGTTCCTCTTTTATTTAATATCAATGAATAATAATACAAAAAAATATTAATAGTAAAAATAATAATGTGTCCAATACTAAACGACACTGTCCGATACTTAACGAAACAGTCCCTACATTTTTAATTTTGTGTTAATTTAAAATATTAAAAGCTCATTTAATTGATACGTTTGCAAAGTACTGAGTGTAAGTATTAAATTATTCTCACTCTTATTAATTATTTTTTTATTAGCCTTTCAAGTATGCTGTCCGATACTATCATACGCTGTCCGATACTATACGAACTTTTTTTTAAATAATAATTGATATAAACCGGTTATTGGTAGAGTTAACTTACTTTTGACTATAAGCACATACCAAATGAAGTTAAAACAACACAATTAATAAATAAAATGACTTCCATGTCTTAAATTTCGAGAATTATTTGTTAAAAACAAAATGTGTCCGATACTATACTACCTTCCCCTATATAAACTTGAACATATAAAAAAAAGTAAGTCATCGAGCGGGATTCAAACCCGTAACATTCGTTTCTTGCCGTCCGCGTCTTAATCCGCTGGACAAGACGGACAGTGGCCGGCAGGATGAAATTAGCGACCATATTCTGCGTCGAAAAACGTTTTCCCAAACATAAGACTAATCTAGATCATAAATCATAAATCGATTGTTTACCCCCGAAAACCCCCATATACCAAATTTCAGCGAAATCGTTAGAGCCGTTTCCGAGATCACATAAATAATTTACTGTCCAAGCATTTATTATTATTATTATATATGTTACAGCTAATACCCGAAGTGCGGCTAAACCTAGTTTTAGCCGGCTAAAACTAGGTGTAGCCGCTAGCTGTTGTCTAAAACTAGGTGTAGCCGATTTGCTCGCGGCTAATACTAGGTGTAGCCGGCTAAAACTAGGTGCAGCATGGGATATAATGAAAGTTTTTTCTGTTGTCTGTTAAAAAAAAATAATCTCGAAATTTAAGGCTCACGCGCCGCTGCGTTTCGCGCTCGCCTTAAATTTCTAACCTAACCCGGGACCTACAGGAGTAAAGCAGATCGGTTACACCTAGTTTTAGCCAACAGCTATCGGCTACACCTAGGTTTAGCCGGTTAGAACTAGGTTTAGCCGCACTTCGGGTATTAGCCGTAACATATACATACATATAAATAAATATACAAGATTTGCTCGTTTAAAGGTGTGTAGGTATTATGCTTTTTGTCGACTCAGTTTTTCGAAATTTTTCGAATAAATATATTCAGCTATTCAGAAAAAAATCAAAAATGACACAAACGCGAGGTCTACCAGCTGACAGAGCCACTAGTTATTTATTTATAAAAAAAACTTACACTGGCAATTGGTATCCTCTACTTATGCTTTGTGTGCCAGCGTACCCTGCGAGGTGAGCCCCTAGCGAGTGGCCAATGAAGGTGATGTCGGGGTTCAACCCTGCATTCTGCACTAACTCGGCCAAGCTGTCCCCGACAGCTACTCCTACCTGAAAGGTAACCAATTTTTAAGGTTCTTTCAATGGAGAAGTTTCATGATGTACGTTAGTACTATTATATATTCTGTGATGATGTTAAAAAAACTTTATTAACTTCATAAAATTAAAATATAGCCTAAAACTAATATATCTGAGAAAAAAGAATGAATTCCGTCAATATTAACAGAGCAATGAATAATTTAAGTTGACGAATTTTTGCGCGTCCTCACATTAGTGAAACGTATGTTGTAGGAAAAATAATTGAAAAATAGTAGATAATATAGCAATCGAATTTTGTATAATATAATTAAACAAAATTCGAACATTCGATTCGGTTTTGGAATAGGAATTTTATAATTCCTGTTTCACAGTGATAAGCTTATTATTTTGATTATTTTACCTACAATCAACATCGCGTGACTACGTACAAACGAGTATACATACAATGTCGAAAATTCATAATACATACGACCGAAATATCGACGCATAAAACGCCGATTTTCAAAATACCGAACATCCTAAATGGCGATATCCGATAGACCGAAACTTGAAATATCGATTATCAAATGACCGAAAGTTCGAAATCCCGAAAGTTCGAAACGCCGAAAGTTCGAAATCCCGAAAGTTTAAAACCCCGAGTGTTAAAATGTCGATACTTATAACTTACTCTACTTACATAAACACATACGAGTACATTTATAAAAAAGTAGGCGTTGCGGTTGATTTGTTTTACTCAAAAATGTTTGTAAAATGGTCATTATTTTGACAAAATCCACCAATCGAGTTAGAAATAGATTTTTTCTGGCGCTTCGCCGGCCGCTGCCGCGGCACGCTCGCTTCGCTCGCTCGGCTCGCGCGCTGGGCTCATGTCAACCTAACATGCTCGTCGCTACGCTCCTCGCACCTATCTCGTGACCTACGGTCTACGGTTTCTAAGCCCCAGTAGACTAGTTTAGACTCATTTCCAGCAGCTAAATTTGCTATAAAGAATTTCAGGCAAAATCCAAAGCCTTTTATAATAAAATTATGATAGCTTGTTGTTATTGTCTAATTCGTTAATTCGGTATTAAGTAGTTCGGGGTACAGAACGTAGGTATATTAACTCTCGGTTTTTTAAGCCTCGGGATTGAGTCTTTTATTTAGGTAAAATGTCCTTTCGGGATTTTAAACGTTCGGCCATACAACCATTCGGCCTTTTAACTTTCGGTCTTTCGTCCATTTCTTCTTCTTTGTGTTCCGCTCCTATCGGAGGTTGGACAACATCATGGCTATCTTGATCTTTGAGGCCGCTGCTCGGAATAGGGACTTAGTACTGCGACCGAACCAATCCCGCAGGTTCTTCAGCCACGAATGACGTCTTCTTCCAGCGCTGCGTTTACCCATAATTTTGCCCTGTATGATTAGTTGGAGAATTCTGTATTTATCATTTCTCATCACATGACCAAAATATGTGAGCTTGCGGCACTTGATGGTTTTGATGAGTTCAAGGTCTTTGCCCATCCTTCGAAGTACCTCTAAGTTGGTCACTCTGTCCCACCACGAGATTTTGAGAATACGGCGGTACACCCACATTTCAAAGGCCTCTAGTTTGTTGAGTGCATTCTGTGTTAACGTCCAAGACTCAACCCCATACAACAGTACCGAGAAGATGTAGCAGCGGACTATACGCACCCTGAGGCTGAGTCCCAGATTTCTATTGCACAAAACCTTGTTCATTCTGAAGAATACACTTCTTGCCATTTCAATGCGAATTCTCAGATTCAAAACTCAGATTTTTTTATCTTTTAATAAAAAAATATTACATAAACATTTAACAAAATTTTGTACAGTATTATAGGCCTTTTACTAGCGCATCTTTTGATGCTATCTTAATAATTGAGGTCGGGGGCCATTTAAGGCTCCAGCACACCGGATGCGTAAGCGAATGCGTAAGCGTGCACGTAGACGTACTATGACGTTGTAATGTCTGAAACTTTATGAGACATGGCACACCGCTTGCGTAACGTACGCGTGCACGTAGACCGATGCGTAACCCTACGCATTGCAGCTCTCATGAGACAACCAGGCTGCGTACTTACGCAGAGCTGTACGCATTGATGACGTTGTACTCAATGACATTCCCTATTGGACGTCACACCGAACAAATACGAACATCAACAACGTGACTACGCATTCAGTTGTATTTGTTTACAAATAGTACTGGTACTACCGATAGTAAGTGGTGTTTTGTTTTTAAGTAATGAATAACGATATTAAAGAAAAACTAATTAAATTAGTGCGAAAAAATTAGTCCATTTACTCAATCTTCGTCTGACATCGCGCACTAGAATCGCAAACACCGCAAACATGGCCGCCACAGCGGTTGGGTACGCAAGGAACAGGTTGAGTTGCGTGCCGCGTAGACGAATGCCTAACCCGGTGTGTCAGGGGGTTACGCGCGTCACTACGCGCATGTCTACGCACGCGTGACCACGCACGTGTCTACGCAGCCGGTATTGAAAGTACTTTGGTAATTAGTCGTAAAAAAGTGTTTTATTTCATAAATTGATATTTTTTGGTGAAATATGGATTTACCTAGTTGGTTACTAAGTTCTGTAACTATGGAAAACATGAATAATACTAAATTTACAAATAATGCTACAATGAATTATATACCAAATGAAAGCACAAATATTTAAGATTATCATGTATTAAAATTATTCGAAATGACCGCCTCTGGCATGAATACACGCCTTTAGACGACGAGGCCAGTCATCGATGGCAGCACGAACTACCACCATATCCAATTCTGCGACTGCCTTGAGAATAGCGCGCTTAAGAGAGTCGAGATTCATGTGGGGCTTAGCACATGCTTTCTCCTCAATAAGTTGCCATATGGCATAATCCAGAGGATTTAAGTCTGGGCTGGAGGATGGCCATTCTTCCTGCGCGATAAAATCAATTTTGTTAGCCCGAAACCATGCTTGTGTAGATTTTGCTTTGTGCGCAGGGGCAGAGTCCTGCTGGAAGACCCATGGCTGGTTTTGAAATAAAGTGTGGCTTAAGGGTTTGACAACAGGTTCCAGAACGGTATCTTGATAGACTCTAGCGCCAGTTTTCACACCTTTTTCACAGAAATGAACCTTACTTAGCCCTGAATAGGACACCCCCAGCCAAATCATCACTGATGAGGGGTGGTGACCTCGTTGGACCCTCGGAGTAATCATGCTGGCTTCTTTACTATTCTTAGCGTATACTCTATCATTTTGACGGTTAAAATTTTCTTCGACTGTGAAGATTTTTTCATCAGTAAACAAGATTTTTCGATGGCCGTTTTGTGCGTACTGCTTTAGTAGAGCGCGACTTCGTGCTAACCTCATAGCCTTCAATCGTGCGTTTAGCAGATGGCCCTTTCGTCTACAGTAAGCGTGAAGCCCAAGGTCATCATTGATAATTTTTTTAAGGGAACTTCTCTTCACAGTCATCTGTATTGCCAATAACTTTTGCTTCCGGACGGGATTTCTCGTGATTCTCGCCTTCACTGCCTTGATCACAGCTGGTGTCCGAACGGTGCGTGGTCTTCCTGATCTTTTTCGGTCATCGACGGTCAAGGTATTACTGTACCTATGGATAGTGCGATAAATAAATTGCTTGTTGATTTTCAACTTTTGTAGCAACTTGAAAATCATATTCGGTGGCTGCCCACATTTGTGCAGAGCAATTACAGCGACAGGATTCTCCTTCAACCCCCATTCCATGGTGAAATAAACAAAATATGATATACGTGTGGTATGGAATTATAGCTTATAAAACTGTCAATAATATGTCATTTTTATTTTTTCTTTTCATTTGTTTTAATGGCCAGTAATCGATAAAGAAACTCAGTAACAGAACTTTTGACCAACCTGTGTATACTTAAAAATCTTAAAATATGGAAAAATATGGAAAATCAAAATCAATTTTTTTCGATCTAAATATCATAATTTATGTAGAAAATATAATTAGGAACGAAAACCATGTTAATTAAAAATATGTATTTACATATTAATCCGGGCCTTATATCAGGAGAAGGTTCTTATGAAAGAAAAAAATAAGAAAATTGCGCGGAAAATTAGAAAAATTAAGAATGAGAAGAACTCAGCCACCATATAAAATTATTTTCGTCATAAAACCGATGTAACTTTATGACGTTAGAAAATTTAAGAATAAGAATAATTATTTTGGACCTTAAATAAACGCCGGCCGGCAGCCTATGTTACTCAGTTTTAGACAATTTAAACTATTGACACAGAATACATAATAGTACACGTACTATTGACAGAATGCGTGCTGCAAATCGTCAAAGAGGATGTAAAAAAACCGAATGTTGTATAAAACAGAAAACAATCAGGAACGGGAACGGGAACGGGAACGGGAACGGGAACGGGAACGGGAACGGGAACGGGAACGGGAACGGGAACGGGAACGGGAACGGGAACGGGAACGGGAACGGGAACGGGAACGGGAACGGGAACGGGAACGGGAACGGGAACGGGAACGGGAACGGGAACGGGAACGGGAACGGGAACGGGAACGGGAACGGGAACGGGAACGGGAACGGGAACGGGAACGGGAACGGGAACGGGAACGGGAACGGGAACGGGAACGGGAACGGGAACGGGAACGGGAACGGGAACGGGAACGGGAACGGGAACGGGAACGGGAACGGGAACGGGAACGGGAACGGGAACGGGAACGGGAACGGGAACGGGAACGGGAACGGGAACGGGAACGGGAACGGGAACGGGAACGGGAACGGGAACGGGAACGGGAACGGGAACGGGAACGGGAACGGGAACGGGAACGGGAACGGGAACGGGAACGGGAACGGGAACGGGAACGGGAACGGGAACGGGAACGGGAACGGGAACGGGAACGGGAACGGGAACGGGAACGGGAACGGGAACGGGAACGGGAACGGGAACGGGAACGGGAACGAGAACGGGAACGAGAACGGGAACGGGAACGGGAACGGAAACGGGAACGGAAACGGAAACGGAAACGGAAACGGAAACGGAAACGGAAACGGAAACGGAAACGGAAACGGAAACGGAAACGGAAACGGAAACGGAAACGGAAACGGGAACCGGAACGGGAACGGGTACCTACGGCCTAATAGATGTTAAATTACGGATAGATGTTAAATTTAACCAAAATACTGATTCAAGTTAAAAAATATCATGAATTCATTCAAAACAAAACTAATAAAAGTAAAAAATAGATTGATTCTTGATAACATTGTAACCTTGACAGATGCTTGACAGCGACAGTTTTTATGATTATTATTTTTTAAGATAAATTCCCACAACTTTTTTACGCAAAGGAGTTAAATTATGAATATTCCTTTATCTCGATGATACAGTGTTTTTTCCACATATTTCGCTAAATTATTGATCAAAAACCCCAAAAAATTATGTACGGTGTCAGAAATTGAAAAACCTCGAAAAAATGAAAACATGTCAATTATGCACTTTATTTATCGTGCTAATGGTACAGACCTTTTGACAGTTAGGCACAGCATTCAGTGCATATCCTGCTGCAGTCGTCAGACCACCATCACTCGCCTCCTTCTCCCAGTTCACCAGGAGTACATTAATTTCGTCTCTCAGGCTCAGCAGGGTCGTCATGAGTGTAAACGGCAAGGGTCCTTCTAACTTGAAATTAAACCCTGCCGCGAAGATACAAGTCGGTTTTTGGAGGTCCCAGCATGGATTCGATGAGTTGTACAAGACTTTTGGGTCGTCTATGGGAGCATCCGTATGATTGTCGAAGGTGCTGGAAGGAATAAGTAATTATTTGTTAGTTAAATCGTCTCGTTTCTAAGTCTCTTCTTGTAGTGCACGCACTGTCAAATAGGAAGTTTTTTTTTGTTTTATGCAACGAACAACTTCTTCGCTTGGATACCACTAAAAGCCACTAAAGAACATATCGTTGTATTGTGTTTGTATAGTATGTAACAAATGTTGAAAATGGGTGACTTCAAAATACAAATAGTGTAACTACTAACTAGTTATTTACTATTTGGGCGACAACCTTAGGTAGGGCACACAAAACATTTAAAATTTGGCATTATATTTTTTTAAAAAAACCGGCCAAGTGCATGTCGGGCCACGCGCCGTAGGGTTCCGTACTTACCTTATACCATACGATATTTAATATTCTCTTATATAAAAGTGAAGGGGTGACTGACAGACTATTGCCCAGCCCAAACCACTGAACCTAGAGACTTAAAATTTTGTACATAGATATTTTATACAGAGTAAACACCCACTAAGAAGGGATTTTTGGAAATTCCACCCTTAAAGGGGTGAAATGGGGGTTCAAAGTTTGTATGGAAAAAAAATATTTTATAGACATTTCGACTTGAAACTTCGTAGGAGTACTTCTAAAAACAAATACCTAAGCAAACACGTGTTTCGTGGTTTTCCGAAAATCAACCCTTTAGGTGTTAAATGGGGCAAAAAAAGCCCAAAATGACTGACAAATCAACCCACAGCACAAACCACTGGACCTCTTCTTCTTAGTCGTACACTCCTGGCGGAGTGGTCGTGATCATGGACTGTCTGGTGGGTTGGTTGCGGCTTTCGCGATACTTCTCCATTTCTCTCTGTTCGTGGCACTGCGTGTGCATTCAGTGAGGGAACACTTTGTGGTTGTTTTTATTATGTCTGTCCATCTTGTGGGTGATCGGCCGCGAGAACGTTGACCTTCCACTCTCCCTTGTACCATCAATCGTTCTAATGAGCTTTCGTTGCGGATAATATGCCCAAACATCTTTAGGATTCGTACTTGCACAATCGACGAAAGTCTTTGTTTGATACGAAGCTCTTTCAAGATGGAATCGTTTGTCCGGTGAGCGGTCCACTTTATCCTCAGTAAGCGCCTCCAGCACCACATCTCAAGGGCGTCAATCTTCTTACGGTATTTTTGGTGGATCGTCCATGTTTCAGCTCCATATAGGAAGATAGGAAATATTAAGCATCTCATTAAGCGAACTTTGGTGTTTTTAGTTATGCGGCGATTTTTCCATATCTTCGTGAGCTTTTCCACGGCTGATCGTGTGATGGCACACCGTCTCCTGATCTCTTCCTCACAACTTCCAGTGTTTGTGATTGTGGATCCCAGGTAGATGTAACTCTGGACAACTTCACAATTAGCTTTTACACGTAAGTCAGGTCGATTGTTATTATTACGATCCACCACCATCATTTTGGTTTTATCGTGGTTTATAGTGAGACCAAAATCAACACTGGTTGTTTCCAGAAGCGCAAGAAACCGTTCGATGTCTGCTTGTGACGTCGCAAGAAGAGTAGTATCGTCAGCATATCTCAGGTTTGATATCATCCGACCGCCAACTGATACACCCTTGTCCCAGTCTTCCAAAACTATCCGCATTATGTATTCGGTATAGATGTTAAATAATAGAGGGGAGAGGATACATCCCTGTCGAACACCTGCCTGAGTCTTGAAATCCCCAGAATCAAATCCATCCACGCGAACAGCAGCTGTACCATCCTCGTAAAGTCTCTTAATGAGGTACACTAGATGTCGTGGTACACCCATTGTCGATAGTACTTCCCACAGCTTCCACCATTTAACGGTGTCAAAAGCTTTGCGAAAATCCACAAAACAAATAAACAGCGGGGTATTGAACTCTCGCGCTTTTTCTATGATTTGTCTTAGGTTGAGAATCTGTTCTCGTGTTCCCTTTCCTTTGACAAAGCCGGCTTGTTCTTGAGCAATTTCGCGGCTTATAAATGCTTGTAGCCTCGTGTTGAGTATATGAAGGAGGACCTTACTAGCGTGGGATATGAGAGATATTAGGCGAAAATTATTACACTTTTTAGTCGAGCCTTTTTTATGGAGTGGGATGAATAGGGAGTGCGACCAATCCTTAGGCCATTTTCCCGTTTTCCATATTTGCCGACAGATGGAGTGCAAGATATCCACACCAACATCCCCCATGATCTTGAATACTTCTATGGGAATTTCGTCAGCACCTGTAGCCTTGCCGCACTTTAGGTGTTTAAGAGCGGCTTCTACTTCTGATCTTAATATAGTAGGTTCTTGTTCTGTAGGCGTTGTGTACTCAGGTTCAGGGCCTTGAGATCTATGGTCATCCAGAAACAAAGACTTGCAATAATCCTCCCACACTTTAACAATCAGCTTAATTTCTGTAACAGTGTTACCATCAGAATTTTCTATTGCCCAGGACTTTGGTTTGAATTGTCTCGTTATTGTTCTAATTTTCATATGAAGATCCTTCGTCTCGAATTTCTGAGCGTGCTGTTCTAGTTCTGTGCAGATAGTGTTGAGCTCCTTATTGCGATCTTTCCGACAAGCGGTTTGTATTTCAGAACTAAGCAGATTTAGCCTGGACCTAGAGACTTGAAATTTTGTTCCTCGTTACTTTATACAGTGTAAACACCCACGAAGAAGAAATTTTTGGAAATTCCACCCCTAACGTGTTGAAATGGGGGTACAAAGTTTCTATGGAAAAAAAATTAAATAGACTTTTCAACTTGAAACTTTATAGGAGTACTTCTAAAAACAAATAAGTAAACACGTGTTTCGTGGTTTTCCGGAACTCAACCCTTTAGGGGGTAAATGGGGTAAAAAGCCCAACAACGATATGGGTGTCGTTATCAAGGTTTTATGGGATGTTGATTGCGAAAATGGCATTTATTTTTAAGTAGTAGACATTATTCAACTCCTAAAGTGGTCAAATTGGGTTCAAACTTTGTATGGAAAAAATAATATTAAATAGACATTTTGACGTGAAACTTCGTAGGAGTTAGTAGGAGTAGTAGATGTCGTTAAAAGGTCTTATGGGATGTTGATTGCGAAAATAATTTTATTTTAGGATCCAACACGACATGGTGGACATTATTCAACACTTAAAGGACTGAAACGGGGATTAAATTTTTTATGGAAAAATAATACGGGAACAGGAATGAGAATGAGAACGGGAACGGGAACTAATGATATTGTAAATGTGAAGTTTAATGCTTGGATGTTTGTTACTCAATCACGTAAAACCGGCTGAACGAATTTGGAATAGCACACAGATAGTTATAGCCTGTGGTAAAACACGAATACTTTTTGTCTCGGTCAAAGGTTCCATTGCGATTTTCCGAATGTCCACGCGGACGAAGTCGCGGGCAAAAGCTAGTACCACTATACATTTTTTGTCTGCAAAAATAACTTTGTTTTTCAGAGTGTTGATATGAATGACAAAGTTGTGTTTGCGGTTTTGGAAAATGTGCTATATCTCATAAACTACTTAGTATACCTCGTTCAAACCAATTTTCGTTGAAAGTGTTTATTATGATCTACAGCATATATTTTTTTTCAGATTTTTCACTGTCTTATTTCAAAAGTTATATCTCATTACATTAAATATTGGTCCTAGCGATTAAAAAAGTGCACGGGATCTTTTTTGTAGAAAATTTTATGAGAATTATTTAAATAATAAAACACTTTTTGTTATAGGCCACCGTTTACGAGTTATTTACGAAACACTAAAAAGCTTTTTAAAAAAAAGTAAAACGTCCTTCAAAAACCTTAAAAAAACAGCTCTATAAAAAGCAAGAAATAATGTTCAAATCGATTATTGACGTGTTTTAATTAATCGATTTGAACATTATTTCTTGCTTTTTATAGAGCTGTTTTTTTAAGGTTTTTGAAGGAGGTTTTTTTTTAAAAGCTTTTTATTTTAAACATTTTTGTGGTAGGTATGTAGGCGATGATTTTATAAAAAAAAGGTTAAGTATAATGTTTCACATTTTTCAATGGTACACTCCGAGTTACTCAATGTCCACAGGTGTTCCGTTGGGTCTTCGCAGTTCAACTCTAGTCCCGAACGTCCTTGACAATAATAAACCTACCAATATTTCAATCACTGTACAGTTCCTATTTGATTTTGAGGAGTTCCCTCGTGTATCTTCAAAATTCAAAGTCCAATATCAATGAAATTAATATGGTATCATTCTTAAGGTGTCTTCTTTCAAACAAAAAAAGAATTGTCTAAATCGGTTTATAAACAAAAAAGTAATGGTTGAAAATCGGTCTCAATTCATATAAAATGTTAACGAAAACGACAGTATTTTCAAGATTACTTAAAAACTACTGAACCGATTTCAAAATTTCAAAAAATGGGACCAACTTGGGAACAAACCTCATGTTATAACGTTTGAATCATTTCAATCGGTTCAGCCGTCTTTGAGTAATCGGTGTACATACATATAAAAAACAAAAAATATACGTGACGAATAGATAGCCTCCTCCTTTTCAAAGTTTTTGAAGTCGGTTAAACATTTTTTTTCACATTTAAAAATGGCGTCGTACAGTCGCCATATTGATTTTTTCTAAAAAAAATAGAGCCAGTGTCACTCGAAATGTTGTAAGGATTCTAACGATACTCCAATTATCCAAATCAGTTCAGGCATTTAGAAGTTATGGTGGAATAAAGAAACTCACATACCCACAAACATACATGAACTCTGAACACATAACACTCTTTTTGCTTTGGGCAGTCGTGTAAAAAGGAGACTTTTCATTCTGTCGGACCACTATCGTGCAGTTTCGTACCCAACAGTAGGCATAGTTTTTTCCTTTGACCTGATTTTAGCTTGCTGTAAAAGGTACTTATTTTTAGTTGAGAGGTGGTAATGCATTTATATTATTCGGCTGTCCGAAGAACTAAAGCATAGTAGAAGCTGAAGCCTTAGTCACTAGCTTTGATATTTTTCAAGTTACGGAGAGCCGCTAAAAATCATCCTTCCTGTACCTTGATTGCATCTTCAATATAATTGGTTTAGGTCTTTTGTCATTGCTATCCTTAACTGCGACTCGTGTCACAAAATCGACGTCAGTTTCTTTCAGTGGAAAAGCACAACGATCCGCGAGGCGCTTTATCAAATTAATCAGATTTTCACCATTCTTATATGGAATCCCATTTATCTGAATATTCGATCGCCACACCCATTGTTCATTCTTATTGTTATCTTCCATAAGAGTACTAGTCATTCTCTTAAGACCTTAATTTCTGTTTTGCATCTTCTAGGGGGGATAAACGGGATTTAGAGCCAATTTCACCATTGATTTTAAACGCGCTTTGTCAAAAAACAAGTTTAAGGCTGTCACTGTCATAACAACAAAGTAAAATTTGTTACGAAAATGTACAATTATGTTATAAACAATGCCTTGTTAAATCTTGATTAAAATTTTTCAATGACCTGGTGAAATTGATTTTTGGAATAAACGAAGAACGGGGTATCAAACTCGACACTTAAACTACATTACGTAAAACGTGATCTTAATCGCGTTTAAAATCAATGGTGAATTTGGCTCTTAATTTCTGAAACACGAACTGAGATGCCGTGCATTTTCGAGCCAAGGGATGATTTAAGGTCTGCTACATCAGCTTTGACTTGTTTTAAGTCCGATTCTATCTTTTGAACGAATGTTCAATGAACGAAACTGCGTTTGAAGGTCGGTAACTTTGGCCAAGATGTCCTTGAGCATTTCATCACGTTCAGACTCAATAACTCCAGAGAAACGGTCAATGTTAAGCCCTGACGATACTCTAGAGATTACTGGTGTGGCACTGGTAACTGCAGACGATAATCTATTGGTGACTGGTGTTGCGCTGGTAGCAGTAGTCGGCGAAGCATCCCTGGAGCGGGGTCCACTAGCGTCACGACAGGCCGGACATATCCATGTGTTCCTGCCGGAGCCCAGTCTGTTGAATCCCCTTTCAGATATGCCGCCGCAACCAAAATGGGGTATATATTGCAATGCCTAATTTTTTTTGTCCTAACTGTCTTTGGCACACTACTTATTGGCCTAAAAACTTTTTGCACAATTTTCATTTGACCTAAATTTGTTTGGCCTATTTTCACTTCGCCTAAAATTTTTTCGCCGCATGTTTACTTCCTAAATTCATCATTAAGCATAACTATTCATAATCCCTAATGTTTATAAGTACTAAATAACGATTCGCACAATTGTGTAACGCCTAATATTTTTTTTGCCGAATGTTTACTTCCCTTAATCATTATAGGAATAATCGTTTTTAATCGGTATTGTTTACTACTTGTAAATTGAAAATTACTCAATTTCACTAAACACTTTTGAACAATTTTACCAACAATTAACAACAATTGCACATGATTTAAATTACGAAAAATTATGTTTTTGGTAAGTAATTAAAAAAAAATAATGAGCAGATAAACCTGTCGTTGTCTTTTTAATTGCCTATCACACTCAAGAATGCAAGCATACAAGCAAGCAAGCAAGTATGCACACAAGCAAACATGACAACATAAGTACAATCAAGATCAAATAGCATGCTTGCATGGCACGCATGCATGCATGCAAACAAGGCCATGCATACTTGCATGCAAGCAAGAGCAGATATGCATGCATGCAATCAAAAGCAAGGAATGCATGCATGCATGCAAACAAGCATGCAGTTCATTCTTATTGTTATCTTCCATAAGAGTACTAGTCATTCTCTTAAGACCTCTATTTCTGTTTTGCATCTTCTAGGGGGGATAAACGGGATTTAATTTCTGAAACACGAACTGAGATGCCGTGCATTTTCGAGCCAAGGGATGATTTAAGGTCTGCTACATCAGCTTTGACTTGTTTTAAGTCCGATTCTATCTTTTGAAATGAACGAAACTGCGTTTGAAGGTCGGTAACTTTGGCCAAGATGTCCTTGAGCATTTCATCACGTTCAGGCTGAATAACTCCAGAGAAACGGTCAATGTTAAGCCCTGACGATACCTACTCTAGAGATTACTCGTGTGGCACTGGTAACTGCAGACGATAATCTATTGGTGACTGGTGTTGCGCTGGTAGTAGTAGTCGGCGAAGCATCCCTGGAGCGGGGTCCAC
Source organism: Agriphila tristella (assembly GCA_928269145.1). Taxonomy (NCBI): domain Eukaryota; kingdom Metazoa; phylum Arthropoda; class Insecta; order Lepidoptera; family Crambidae; genus Agriphila; species Agriphila tristella. Next base: position 23,698,567 of record OV743439.1, read on the forward strand.
TAGCGTCACGACAGGCCGGACATATCCATGTGTTCCTGCCGGAGCCCAGTCTGTTGAATCCCCTTTCAGATATGCCGCCGCAACCAAAATGGGGTATATATTGCAATGCCTAATTTTTTTTGTCCTAACTGTCTTTGGCACACTACTTATTGGCCTAAAAACTTTTTGCACAATTTTCATTTGACCTCAATTTGTTTGGCCTATTTTCACTTCGCCTAAAATTTTTTCGCCGCATGTTTACTTCCTAAATTCATCATTAAGCATAACTATTCATAATCCCTAATGTTTAAAAGTACTAAATAACGATTCGCACAATTGTGTAACGCCTAATATTTTTTTTGCCGAATGTTTACTTCCCTTAATCATTATAGGAATAATCGTTTTTGTTTACTACTTGTAAATTGAAAATTACTCAGTTTCACTAAACACTTTTGAACAATTTTACCAACAATAGGGAATATGCATAAGTCACCGATTTTGATGAATTTGAGCTTGATCGCTGCGGACACTTATAAAAACATGATGTAACAGGAAAAAAAATAAAAAAAATGTATTATTTTAGTTTTATCACACGATGAAATCAGGGAAAAATAACAATTTTATTTTTTTATTTTCGGATATAATGCACTTTACAGTCAGATAGAATATCGAATAAGAAACAATATTTTGTATGACACATATGTACTTAAACGCAAAATTTAGGGAGATAATTGAAGATTATTGGCTAACTCCATATTAAACGCGCCGAAACACACCTCAAACGTGATGTGTGACGTCACCATTTTGTATGGAGCGTTTTCGGCGGGTGCTGCTCCGCGCTAACTTCAAGTAACTATATCACGAGAAAAAAACGCAAGAGAAAAGTTTTAATATTACAGTTAATTTTCTCACGCATTATACTTTAGATTAAGATTAAAAAAAAAAATTGATGCATATTCCCTATTAACAACAATTGCACATGATTTAAATTACGAAAAAATATGTTTTTGGTAAGTAATTAAAAATAAAGAATGAGCAGATAAACCTGTCGTTGTCTTTTTAATTGCCTATCACACTCAAGAATGCAAGCATACAAGCAAGCAAGCAAGTATGCACACAAGCAAACATGACAACATAAGTACAATCAAGATCAAATAGCATGCTTGCATGGCACGCATGCATGCATGCAAACAAGGCCATGCATACTTGCATGCAAGCAAGAGCAGATATGCATGCATGCAATCAAAAGCAAGGAATGCATGCATGCATGCAAACAAGCATGCAGCATGCAAGCAAGCATGCAGCATGCAAGCAAGCATGCAGCATGCAAGCAAGCATGCAGCATGCAAGCAAGCATGCAGCATTTAAGCAAGCATGCAGCATGCAAGCATTAGGGAGCTCCGCTCGCTTCGCTCGCTCCGCTGCAAGTGGTCAAAACACTAACCTAACCTAACCTAATGGTCTTCGCATTAAGAGTTTTCTTTCTTCGCATTAATATTTACTAATGTGTTAATATTTATGTCCCCTACAATAACTAGTTACATATCCCCCTCGCCCATCTGTCCTCGACTAGAGAGGGCCGCTTCAGCAACTTTGTAACCTTTGATATTTGTATTCAGCAGAAGTGGTACTCTTCTTAGAAATAAGTTCTAGACTAAACAACGTCTTCCTTTATAATTTTGCCTTGTATCGAGTCAGTCTCAAGTCAATCTCCGAATCGATAGCTTGTGTACTCAGGAGTCTCAAGACGACCTCCAAATTGGTAGCTTGCTGTACTCAGGGTTCTCTGTCGATCTCCAAATTGATCGCCGGTTCCCGTTAGTTTAAGTTAGTTTTTAAAAAATCACTTTCGAGCTCCCGAAAGTTGACTGGCGCAGCCGGTAGGATCCGCGTTAAAGGCTGCGCCGTCTTTCGTATAATTACAGGTGTCCAAATTCGCCTGTTACGCGATCGCGGCGCGAATAGCTGAGTGGATCCTCGAACAAAATAAATATCGTCAAGAATCGGAGCTGAAATCGAGCATGGGGCTGATCGGTTGGTGAGTGAAACTTTTCGCCTTCCTTTCCCATTTCCCATGTTTTTCATTCGTTAACTTTGATATTAAACTCTATCATTGTAAAACGTTATACTGGTAACTGAATGAAAATCTTCTAGTGCCAAAGTATCAATTAGAAATTAAGTGAAATTAAAGAAAAGTTATAAAAGTAAAATATTGAAATATAGAATTGAAATTAAAAATATTAATTGAAAAGAATATAAAGAAATTACAATTGTGAACTAGTTAGCTATAAGATTTTTACATTTTACATTTTTACATTTACATATTTTAGAAATTTACTTTTACATAATTTTAAGATTTTATTTTTGTGTGTTGTGTTGTGTTTCCTCTAAATCCGCTTATACATAAATTACAAAATGGTGGAAGAAAACGTTATCATCCCCATTCCCAACGAAATTTTGAGGCTTATCCCATTATATGGCGGAGATAAAAGACAACTAAATTTATATTTAAGAAAAAGTGAATATGTGATAAGTCGATATAGAGGAACCGAAGCGCAGAATCTTTATGTGTATCACGCAGTGACAAGCCGTCTTATTGACGACGCCGCTGCCTTACTTTCGGAACGGGAAGATATATTAACCTGGACAGAATTACGTACGCTTTTAGAGCAACATTTTGGTGACCCGCGAAGCGAACAGGGCATTGCCTTAGAATTGGAATCGATAAAAATTAAAGTTGGTGAAAATTATCTTGATTTTTGCAATAGAATCCAAAGTATCCGATCAATACTAATATCCAAAGTAAATTTATTGAATGATCAGAATATCAGAACCGCAAAAACCACAATTTATAACGACTTATCTTTAAAGGTTTTTCTTTATAATCTTTCTGAGGAGATGATGCGCGTAGTAAGATTGCGATCCCCAGAAACACTAGAGGAAGCTTTGAAGATAGTGTTAGAAGAAGTTAATTTTCACGACCAATATAAATTACGTAATAAAATAACTAATAATAGTACAAAACCAGTAGCTTCAGAAAATCAAGGATTTAAATTCGATAATTTTCAACAAAATCGCAACTTAAATCCTGGATTTAAATTTACGCAACCATCACAATTTAATAACAATAATAAACCTAAATTTAATTTTGGCATTCCCCAAAATAAAATGCAACAATTTCAACCTAATTTTGGCTATCGACCACAATTCCTAAAACAAAATCAATCAATACCAATCTATAAACCTACTTCAAACCAACCTGCACAGCAACAATTTGGTTATAGACCAAATCTAGGAATGACCCCGCAACAGTTTGGCTATAAACCAAATTTAGGCATGACCCCTCAACAATTCGGCTATCGCCCATCTTTTGGTGCAAATAATCAGCAACAGCAATTTGGCTATAGACCTCCTCAAATACAAAATCCTCGTCAACAGCCTACTGACGTTTCAATGAGAACATTACCACCCAGACCGCAAGGTTTTAAATTGAACGAGTTAGGCATTTATAATAACGATCTAGAACAGTATGCTAACTTCGACTGTGACGAAGATTACTATGATTATACTGACTGTGACTTTAACTATGAAGACTACAATGTTGACCAATATGATTATGACGTAATGCCCGAACAAAGTAATTCGCAACCCGAACAAAATTTTCAGATAGAAGCCTCGAAAACAGATCCGAAATTATAGAATTAAATTGCGATCCTAACTTAAAATTACCTTATATTTATATTCCTGAAATCGATGCGAAAATGATGATCGATACGGGAAGTAGCAGGTCATTTTTAAGTCCAAGGATAGCATATCAAATTTTTTATCATTACATCCAACATGAACCATTTGAGGTAGTGAGCACACATGCCTCTAGTAAACACAATGAAGTTATAGAGATTCCGCTTTTACCGACTTTCCAAAGTAATGATTTCCATAAATTTTATTTATATGATGTCGATCCGCGATATGACGGTCTCATCGGTAACGACCTATTACAGAATTTAGATGCAGTAATTAATTTGAAAAATTTGATGTTAAAAACCAAGACCACACAGATACCAATAGTAAATAATCTTAACTATAAAATCCATTTACCATCTCGTTGCGAGAAACGCGTAAAGCTGCCGACAGACCAATATTCAGGAGAGGCAATTATTAACTTCACACAATTTACTTCCGATGTAAGAATGCCGAGTGCCTTAGTAAACTGTGAGAAAGGATATGCATGTACCGTTATCCAAAACGTATCCGACAAAAACATGGAATTGACTATAACCAGACCATTTACTGTGACGAAATATGAAAATACAAACTGCCATGTAAATTTTACAGAAAATTGTACAAATACCGAAACTGACCGACTATTAGAAGACAATTTACAAAAATTAAGACTTGATCACATGAACGACGACGAAAAGGACAAAATTTATAAATTGTGTTTAGAATACAAAGACATCTTCCATTGCGACCAATTGCCATTGACTTTTACTAACCAAGTTAAACATAAGATTAGAACAAAAAATGAGGACCCGATATTTGTAAAACCCTATCGACAATCCCCCTCACAAATTACTGAAATAAACAGACAAGTGCAAAATCTACTAGCAAACGATATCATTAGAGAAAGCCATTCACCTTGGAACGCCCCGGTACATTTAGTACCCAAAAAACTTGATGCTTCAGGGGAAGTTAAATATCGTATGGTAGTAGATTATAGACGATTGAATGACATCACAATAGACGACAAATATCCGCTGCCTAACATCCACGATTTACTCGATAAATTGGGAAAGAGTGTCTACTTCAGTACAATAGACCTAGCCAGTGGGTATCATCAGATCGAAGTCGAAGAACAAGACCGACAAAAGACCGCTTTTACGGCAAATGGACACTATGAGTTCGTCAGAATGCCGTTTGGGCTAAAAACAGCGCCGGCGACGTTCCAGCGTACCATGGACAATGTACTGAGAGGTCTTCAAGGAATTCATTGTATGGTATACCTTGATGACGTCATAGTCTTCTCCACGAGCTTAGAAGAACACATTACAAAATTACGACATGTATTTGACAGACTTAAAGAGACTAACCTTAAAATACAACTTGACAAAACTGAATTTTTAAGGAAAGAGGTGCTTTACCTGGGACATGTAATAACTGAGCATGGTCTAAAACCTAATGATGATAAGATAAAAGCTGTATTAAAATTCCCAATTCCGAAAACTACAACCGAAATCAAAAGCTTTCTCGGACTCGTCGGTTATTACCGCAGATTTATTCCAAATTTTGCCCAAATAACGAAACCATTAACGTCATGTTTGAAAAAGAGAAATAAAATTATTATAAATCAGGAATATATAGATGCATTCAACAAATGTAAAGAGCTACTCACACATGCTCCATTATTACAATACCCCGACTATGACAAACCATTTATACTTACCACAGACGCGTCCAACGTTGCCTTAGGTGCGGTACTGTCGCAAGGAAAAATAGGTAGTGACAAACCTGTTGCATATGCTAGCCGTACTCTAAGCGATACAGAATCACGTTATAGCACAATCGTACGCGAGTGTCTTGCAATCGTTTGGGCTATAAAGCACTTCCGCCCATATCTGTACGGAAAGAAATTTTATATATATACTGACCATCGACCATTAGCTTGGCTTAATTCCTTAAAAGACCCAGATAGCAAACTTACTCGATGGAGATTACGTCTACAAAATTACGATTTTGAAATAATATATAAGCCCGGTAAACAAAACGTTCGGCTGATGCTTTGTCTAGAATCAAGGTAAATGCTTTAGACTCAGATGATGATGACGGACAATCGATGCAAGCTAACGTTGATGATAAAAGTTTACAAGAACACATAGATGAAGTAATTCAAAATATAGAAAAATTATCAAAAGTACAAAAACGTAATTCATCATCAACTATGTCTATTTCAGATTTAAGTAAAACCACGTCAGCAAGCCCAATTACAATATCGGATGATAATAATTCTCGTTCACAAAATGCATTAGAATACCCTATCAAATCCCCATCTACGGAAAGTAATAAGACAGATACTATACATTCAGCAGTAGATTTAGAATCAACAGGTATACCCATTTTACGCGAGGCAATTGACACAAAGCCAAATCAAATATTAGTATTTTCTTGGTTTAAAAATGAAGTAAATGTTAAAGATATTTCGAGACGGAAACAAAAGATTTTAAAAGTATTTTTGCCTACTAATAACCCGGAACTAATAAAAAATTTCTTAAAAGAGTACATTAGACCCAAAATTAAATATTTTATATACTTTGAAGAAGAAAAACATCGTGCACAATTCAGTAAAATTGTAATAGAATTATTTAAGAAAGATATGGTCCAGTTAATTGAATGTACAGAAAGAGTAGTATATATTGAAGATGAAGGTGAACAAAGAGCAGTAGTTCTCAAACACCACGAAGGCAAGACGTGTCATCGTGGCATCAAAGAGACATTAGTTAGAATTCGTAGGAATTATTATTGGGAAAATATGCAGGAAACCGTCTCTGCAATCATAAATGCTTGTGAAGCTTGCCGTAAAATGAAATATGACAGAAAACCGATAAAACCTTTACTTCAGTTAACTCAAACCCAGAATGCTCCATTCCAAGAGCTTTTTATTGATACATTTTCTATTGAAAAACAATATTACCTAACGATAATTGATGCATTTAGTAAATTAGGCCAAGCCATCGAAATTTCAAACAAATCAACACCTGAAATAGTACGAGCATTGATGAAATACTTTTCTTTTTATGGTATTCCCAAGAAAATTAGCTCTGATCCCGGAACCGAGTTTAATAACGAGTTGTTAAAGGATTTTTTAAATTTACATAAAATATCATTACATATTGGTACTCCTAACAATCCGAATTCCATGGGTTTGATAGAAAGAATGCATTCCACAATTCTCGAAATTTATAGAATCGCAAAATACGAAAGAAAATGTACTGACGCCGCATCCGTCATGACTTACTCTATAATGGCTTATAACCATACAATTCATTCCGTCACCGGTTTGACTCCGTTTGAAGTTGTCTTTGGCCATACTGATAGTGATAATCCTTTTAACATTGAATTTGAAAAATCATATGCGCAACAGTTAGTCAAAGATCACGCCAAACGTACAAAATACTTATACCAATATTTAACAGATAAAATGGTAGGAATCAAAGAGAAAATTAGAAATCGCCAAGGTGGAGAAACAGGATTTGAATTTTCTGATGGAGATCAAGTTTATGTAAAGGAAGTAAATAAAAGAAAAAGTAAAGATAAGGCCAGATATACTAAAGCTAAAATTACAGGAAAAACAAGTTAAAAATATAGTTCCACTTAAGATAGGTGATAGAAATACAAAGGCTCCATTAAAAAACATTAAACGCCCTCCACAGGTGGTGTATTCTGATCGTAGCGATCCCGGCGCTGGCCCTTCAACTGCAAAACCTTGAAGGAAATCCTGGATTGCTGCCCGTAAAGGAAGGTCAAGCGTACCTGCAAACAGATAATTGGACAATTATTAAAAACATAAATTTGGAAAATATATATAATGATTTAAAATACACTTTATCTAAATTCAATGAACTTAAAAATCTAGTTATAGTAAACGGATCATTTCCCTTAGATTTTATTAGTATTCTGAAACATGCTGAATATTTACGTGATATTACCATAGATAAATTTCACCAATTAATGCCACAACAACGATTTAAAAGAGGTGTTCTCAATCCTTTGGGTTCAATAATAAAAATTATTACGGGAAACTTAGATCATGAAGATGCTCTCAGATACGAAAAGTTAATTTCACATTTGGACGAAAACCAAGTTATTGTTCATAAAAAGCTTACGTATATTACTGCAATGTTTGAAAGTGTAGTAAATGCAACTGAAGTCATTAACAATAAAACAATAAATTTAGATGAACGTTTGAAAATTACAGAAAACAGTATAAATGAGCTAATAAATAAAGAAAACGATTGGCTACTCTCATTCTATCTTATGGGACTTTATAATGAATTTGTTAATAACTTCAGAACAATATTTATTAAACTAAGTGAAATTGAAACAGCTTTAGCATTAAGTAAGAGTTCTATTTTACATCAGTCTATTATAAATTCAACAGAACTTTTGGCACATTTAAAGTTAATTTCAGAAAATGGAAACTTAGTGTATAAACCGAATGCAGATAATTTAGTTAAATTAGAAGAAACTATTTGTGTAAAATCATATTTAAAGAAAAACCAGATAACGTTCATATTAGAAGTTCCTTTGGTAGATAACATTACATATAATTACTTCAAATTGTATTCCTTACCTGTTTTCCATGAACCTGAAAATATAACCTTAACTATATTCCCTAAATATCCTTACCTATTGGCGAAAGGTGTAAATTACTTACGTCATCATCATGAAGGCGTGCCGCATCCTCGCTACCAGGGAAGACTTCCTCTGCACGAACGATGACCGCGCCTTGTATCAAGACCATACCTGTGTGGAGCAGTTGATGAAGTTCGAGAGTAACCTCAGCAGCTGCATACAGCATCCAATCCGTATCGAAGAGGTGAAAATTCAGAAAATTACATCTGGAAATTGGATTTTATATACAAGACTGAAAGAAACTCTTACCCAAAGTTGTAACGGTGAAATAAGTAAATATCCAGTATTCGGAACATACATACTTACCTTGGACGAACCATGCGAATTAGAAATCTCCGGTATTCCAATCAGACATTACCAACGATATACTGAAATGGACGAAGTATCGTCTATACCCATAATCAACTTGCCACAGCTACACATGAACGCGACGCTATCCGGTGCACGTGCACTCAATATGAAAGAAGTGAACTTGGACGAGATTAAATATATGACACAGGTGTTGAAACATAGTGAAGTGTTAGAAAGTGTTTTACCACAAAACAGGGAGAGAATGGACTCAGATTCGAAAAATTTTGGTGTTTTAGTTTATATAATATTAACATTGCTTATTGTAATTTGTATTATTTTAATATTGATTGTGTTTAAGAATAAATTAAGAAAATATATGTTTTGTATGAAAAATTATCGGGAAAGTCCACAAAATGAACATCCCGATAATTTTCCAGCTGGGGATGGAGGAGTTACATATCCCCCTCGCCCATCTGTCCTCGACTAGAGAGGGCCGCTTCAGCAACTTTGTAACCTTTGATATTTGTATTCAGCAGAAGTGGTACTCTTCTTAGAAATAAGTTCTAGACTAAACAACGTCTTCCTTTATAATTTTGCCTTGTATCGAGTCAGTCTCAAGTCAATCTCCGAATCGATAGCTTGTGTACTCAGGAGTCTCAAGACGACCTCCAAATTGGTAGCTTGCTGTACTCAGGGTTCTCTGTCGATCTCCAAATTGATCGCCGGTTCCCGTTAGTTTAAGTTAGTTTTTAAAAAATCACTTTCGAGCTCCCGAAAGTTGACTAACTATTCTTTGTTTATAGTGTTTGTGTAAATATTTGTTTAACAACTGTTCTAATTTATTTAAAAATAATTCAAAATGTCTTTTATTTGTGGCTGTTGAGCTGCGGTATACACAAATAACTATAGTATTACAAAATGGAATAAAAATGGAGCAGCATTCAAAGTGGAAGTTTGTTAGAAGGTCGTCAAAAATTTGATTTTTTTATAAGCTATTCCCTTTTTAATTAATATACAGGTGCCAACCCTTTTTTTGTTTCTTCCATAGTGTGCAGCAAGTTCATATTTTTGTAAAGAAATGCTTTTTTCTTCACCATTCTTTATGAAAGTTTCAGTAAAGCATAGTACATCGGGATACGTTGCAAGTTCAGATAGTGTTACCTCGATTATTTCCTTTTTTGAAAGCAAACCTTGAATGTTTTGGTGTAAAATTACACCAAAATACGCTACCGGTAACGCGTGTTTTACTTGACACTGGGTTGCGCCGCACTGATAAATTATGACACATATTATAGAGTTACCTACTTGGTATAATAGTCGCCCACTCAGTATTTTTGTCACTCATTCAAATTATTTATCTCCCTAATGTAGCCGCCCGTTCTACGTATATTTGTAATCCACAATTAGTCGCTAGTTCAGTTATTTTGTCGCCCAAAAAATAAACCGCTGCCTGGTTTTGTATTTAAGTATCCAATTAACAGTCGCCTTTAATTATTTCCAGTCACCCAATTAATAAATTGCCTTTACTTACTAATAGCATCGGTAAGTTGCCGTCGATGCCAGTTGGTGAACGCCTGCAAAGTGCAAATTATATGATTAATTTAATAAACATTGAATAAAGGCATCAGGTTTTAAAGTTAACATAAAAATAATATGTATAAACTTCGATCAATCTAATATCGTTGTGTATAATGTTAACACAAAAGTGACATAAAAGGTTACATAAAATTGTAAAGCATATTTCACATAGTTTTATAGGTATACAAAACCTAAAATACCTTCACAAAGTTAAAGCTCAGATATCTTGTATTTTCTCCATTTGAATGTGAATAAACTAATGAAATCAGAACCAGGATTTATTATACTGTCACATAATCTTCTATCTGTGAAACTGTGACGATGATGAAAATCAACGGGGGTTGATTTTTAACCCTGTAATCTACGCCACAGAATAGATAATAGTACTCTTCGCTTCCCGTCGCAGGTCGTATCAAAAGTCAAAAGTGAAAAATAGCTTTATTCAAATAAACTTAATTATTAAGACTCTACCGAGCTTTTAGCGCTCGTCGATTTCAGGTATTCAATGCGCTCCGTGGATGTGTGCGTGATGCACACATACGCGGAGCCAGAGAAAGCAAACGCACATTGACAAGAGCGAGCAACTACGGTCATAGTGTAAAAATTAAGAACTTAGCCGATCGCGGAAGTTATTTGTTATACTTAGTTACCATCAAATGCTTTTATTGAAAATATTCACGGTTACATTTTCAACAAACTTTTTCCCGATTTGCGATTTTACGATTTTTTTTAATATCGTGATTTTTAATCCTACTCAACTATTATAACTACGTATAAAGTTTGTATGCTTGCAACTTTGTTTAATTATTAGATATTATTTAGATGTTTGATATGCAATCACATAAGAACTTATGTGAAACAGATTAGGATGAAATTAGGCTGAACAGATTAGGATGAAATTTGGCACTCAGATAAATTCAGCTTGGATTGAAACAAAAATACTTTTGAAAGGTTGTTTAATCCTGGGCAAAGGATTCCCCTCTAGATATTTTTTAATGACGTCGCGAAATATTATGCAAGCGGAAACGGAAGCTAGATCCAAGAAAAAATAATAATAATAAATGTTTATTTTTTCTCACGCAGCTTATGATAGAATAAACAATTTATTTACCTTTTATTATAAGTACTAGCGGCTGCCCGCGGTTTCACCCGCGTGGTTCCCGTTCCCGTGGGAATATCGGGATAAAAAGTATCCTATGTTTTAATCTAGGCTATCTACTATCTGTGTGCCAAATTTCAACCAAATCCGTTAAGTAGTTTTTGCATGATTGAGGAACAAACATCCAAACATCTAAACATCCAAACATCCAAACCCACAAACTTTCACATTTATAATATTAGTAGGATTGAAGTGAACTGATCTAAATAGGGTAAAAATCCCGGTATTCGACCCTTTATTTTCAAATCCAAACTATTAATTATTCTTCAGGCTAAATTAATGGCCGATTGCACTAAACTTAAGGATCGCCTAAGTCTTTTCCTAACTACAACATGGCCAAATTAAAACGGTGTCATAAACTTAGCCGTCATGTAGCTGTCATTCGCTAAGTTAACTTGGTCGAGTTGTAGATAAGAAAAGACTAAGGCGATTCTTAAGTTTAGTGCTTTCACGCGTAAATATAATATTTTTTTAATGCCAAGGTAGACTATGGGGTTGATTAGCCCATCAAACTGAACAACTTTCATTATGGAATGAACCTTGAAATTACGAAAAAAAAATTGGCTGTTTCATACAAAAGTACAATCCTTCTCCATCGAAATGTATGAAACAGCTGATTTTATTTCGCGAGTCCAAGGTTGGACCCATAATTAAAGTTATTCAGTTTGATGGTCTGATCAACCCCACGAGAGGTTTTGTATTAACTAAAAATAACCTTGTATATTAGGGGGATTAGTATAAAATTGTGGTTTTGTATGGAAAAAGGAAAATGCGCAAGTCTTATAGACTTATAGTCTTATAAACTAGCTTCCGCCCGCGACTTCGTCCGCGAGCACTTTACAGAAAATCCTTACGGAATCCTTCAACCAGGATCCGAACAGCCGTTTTTACGCGATTAGGCCCGATTTGACCTACTGGTATACCATGTACCCGTGGTCCTACTGAAGCAGAAAAGATACCACCAATCGAAATGGAACAGAATCAATCTCTATGTTTTATGCAAGATTTATTATTTAAAATATACTTACCGAATAGAACAACCGAACACTTCAAAAAATAATTAAAGTACATGATACAATAATTTTTATTTTCAAGACGGCTGTTTTAACTACAATACGTTTGAGTACACAGTTGCTATGAGTTTGAACTGAAAATACATAGATAAGAATTTAATTATATTCTTTTCACTCGTAAAAACTGTCTGTCTCTCTCTGACTTTTCTTCAATAAGAACAGCTACATGTAGAATGTGAAAATAAAAACTCGTAAATCACGTGCGATTTCAAAGTGCCGTCGCTAGAGACCATCCGGATTGCGTGAACTGCTCCGCATCATCCACCAGGTAAGTGAGTGCATAATTGATATCCTGTCACATTCCTAATCATAATTCTTTTAGGTGTAATCCACCCCAATGGTGCTTGGCTATTTAGACGCCACACCAAATACTTTGCAGTGGCTGAGGTCGTTTAGCGAACAAGTTTAGCTAATTCTTAAAAAGACTAATTCACGAAATGGCTAATACTGAAAAGGACTAACTCGTCAAAGGGCTAATTCTTAAAAAAGACTTATTCGCGAAAAGACTGAGACGTTTAGTCGCATAAAGCCTAATTCGCAAATAGCACCCGAGTCCGGAAAGGACTAGTTCTGACTTTATTGTTACCCGATTAAATACTACCCAAAAATACTGTATTTTCGCGTTTCCAAAAGGGGTGGAAGACCAGAGATAAATCGTTTTCTAAATTTCTGAAAAAAATCCGCGCCTAATTCCTATTTCATAAAAAGGCAATAAAACTTTATTTATATGTATTTGAAAAATTGTTTTTATTTTTTATTTTAAGGCGCTTCTTATTTTATTGTCTAAATAATATACAAGGTACTTTACCTTACTACTAGAGCATGCAATACCGTTATATCGTTACCGCAATTTCGCGAATTTCGCGCTGTTTTTCAGTACCGCAAAAGTGAGATTAGAAATGCGAATTTCGCGGTATTACCGTGATTGGGAAATCCCTCCTACGAATCATCGCATGTTGGTTGGGCGGGCGGGATACAGTCTTGGTAGGCAACTCACAGCTCACAGTGCGACGAGGAACCCCGGAATGTCCCCTACAGCGTACTAACATTTGTCTGTAGTCTAGACTCAATGTCAGTCTCACCTCACCCGCAACTACTCGCAAGTCGGACAAGTGAGTGACACATCTGTCCTATTTTATTTGTTTCCTACGTGAAAGCGTGAAAAAATATATTATTTGATTAATATTCTCTTATCCGTGTATCAAACTTTATTTTTGTAAAAAAAGAATTCTACAATTGAATGATATTGAATTAAAGACTTCAAAAGTTCTAATATTCTTAATGTAGATTTTTTTTCACAACGAATGTTGAAGCTGGGAGAGCATTTTCGGCTGCTGGATACATTTGTATTTTAAATTAGAAGTTCCTAAAATGATGATACAATTGATATTTTATGCTTTTTACGTAAACATTTTCAAAAAATAATAATTTCGCAATATCGCAAATTATGCGGTATTACATGTGCGATATCGCAAAATCGCGGTATTGAATATATACTGCGGTATTGCATGCTCTACTTACTACCTTACCTACCTTATACAAGGTAGGTACTATCCATGAAGGTGGCTTATTGCATGAATGAAGAGTGATAGTATGATAGACGCTAAACTGGTGTACTTAGAAATGAAATAAAATTAAATCTTTGTAATACATAGTTAAATATTATGTTATCGTTAAGTAAATATTTTATTTTAAAATTAAATTAAATATAAACATGTAATGAAGAAGTAAAATAAATTGTTTGATGGATTACTAACTCACCAAACAATAATTTTCCGACCTAAAAGTTTAATAGAAAAATGTTTGAACTTCATTTGCTCACAACTAAACGGGCGACTAACTGTGGATTACAAAAAAGACGTAAAACGGGCGACTACATGTGGGGGACAAATAATTTAAGTTAGCAGTAAAAACATTCTAAATCAGAGACAAAAATACTGAGTTGGCAACTACCTATATTATACCAAGTCGGTTACTATTTGACTGATTTAAGCTGCCCAACATGATATTTTTGTCATCTCGATTATGATGATTGTCATCTTTTTTAAATAAAATATATGCAAAATTTTAAATGATCTGTTTACCTTAAGGTTGTCGCCCAAATAGTAATTTGGTCGCCCGTTCTGAATAAATAGTTACCTACTCAATTTGTATTTTAAAGTCACCCATTTTGATTTTTTGTAGTCGCCTTCAGTCAGTCGCCCACTTAGTATTTCAGTACGCTATATTCAGTATTTTTGATACCCAAAATGGGGAATTTATTGTTACCCGATTAAATATGTACTACCCTTTATGAAATTAAGGTGTTACACTTTCTCTTAAGAGTGACAACCCTCGATGATTTCAAAAACATTAAATATCTCTGGTGTTCCACCCTTATTGGAAACGCAAATAAAATATGTATGTTGTGTATTAAAATCTAGACATACGAATAGTTACCACACAGGAGTTTTCATGGTGAGCTACAAAACTAGAACTAACAGATTTTGGAATCATCCCGACGATGTCATTTTTTTGGCTTCCAAAATCCACTGTGCGCAGCGCAATACGGAAACGATGACAGTCCAGGCCTTCGCTGGATCTGCAAAGGTTAATAGCATTTGTAGTTCTTGAGATATCCAGCTGTGACAGACGGACTCTCGCTCTCTGCTCCTCTCTGCTCCAGAGACTCGAAAAACCCTATTCTGTATGCTTGGTCTGACTCACACTTGGCTGGTTTTATCAAGATTTTCATATCTGTTATGCGTCTTTTTATATAAGTAATAATAATTAAAGCTTTATTGCACACGACAAAAACATAAAACAGAAAAGAAACAAAAATGACAAAATGAGAACATACAAAAGGCGGCGTTATTGCTAAATAGCAACTTCTTCCAGGGAACCTTGGGTGAGAGAAAATAAATAAGTAGAAGTTGGGGAAAGGGTGCAAATTTATTACAGGACAGGTAAAAGAGAAAAGAGATATAATGTACGAGTATTATAAGTTTCAATCACAAGAAAGGAAATGACCTCTAACTTGATCGCCAAAGGATTTTAGAGTCTGAGCCTTTCTGATATCCTCAGGAAGTGCGTTCCATAGGCGGACGGCATGAACGGAGAATTAAAGAGTAAGAAACGAATTCAGTGGAGTGCTTAGGGATGTCCAGGGTAAGGTTTGAAGAAGAACGCAGTGTGAAGATGTAGTGCGAAACGAGAATTTTTTTTTAAGATAATGTGGGGAAGTAGGTAGAAAAAGAATAGAATAGAGGAGCGTAAGAGTGCGTAAGTCCCTGCGCCGGCGAATAGGGAGCCAGTTGAGTTTAGTTCGAAAGTGAGACATTTCAAGGATTGAGTTTGATAAGCTTCCAGCAGTGATATTTGACGGCACAGTTTATCCCGTTCTCGAATACCGTCAGGAACCTAAAAAAAAATGTCACCGTTGACCAACAACTGTCATGGAGACCCCACGTAGAGGGGTTGAGAAAAAAGGTTTTCGCTGCATATGGCTCACTCAACCGACTGCGTAACTTCTTACCAACCAGTACCAAGATCACCCTGGCACAAACTCTCTTGCTCTCGATTATTGACTACGCCTGATATCTGTTACACTGACCTGTCAGAGGAGCTGCTTGATAATATTATGCTTTTGATTGCAAACAACAATTTAGCAAACACGCATACACGTAGACACCCACCCATACATTCACAAATACACACACACACTTATTCACTCACTTAGCTATTCTGTGGCTTTGGGCACAAAGTAAGTAGGTAGTGGCGGAAATTCTTATACTATATATATACCTACTATAAGAAAATGTAAAAAAAACTAGCGTTTTAACTAGGTATATCAAGTTACATAATGTATAGGTAAAACCATAGAAATAGAGAGCGCAGCGAAAATTTTTCTAAGTCTATGGGTAAAAACTACAAAGGGTGGGGCACCCAACATACATCTCTCGAAAGAGAAGCGATTTCAAAGATTTGAAAATAAAATTAAATGTGCCATAAGAACTTTCTTCCTCTATTACACCTTCTTGCGGGAGTAGGTAATAGCAGTCCTTGCCCGTGGTCCAAACTATGCTTGGACGAATTAACCACTGGACGCGAAATGACAGCCATATTCGCCTTTACCCCTTAGCCACTTACTGTGACCGAAAGCCTCAGTAAACGATATTGCGTTGTCAGTGTGATGCTAGAGCTCGTGGCGAAACATTGGTACAAAAATGGGCAAAGTGCTCCGTCTTGTTCAGCAAAAAAAATAGCGGGCAAGAAATCTTTCATTTCACGCATAAGCACAATTTCAACCTATTATAGTAGATATTTTCCGTAAAATAAATAAAATTTGGTATATAAACAAAGTAGGGTGACTTAGCCGGTTTGCCGGCCCCCTTTGGTTTTCGGCCATTTCGGAAACATAACCAGGCCTCCTTCACTTGCTCAAGGTCGCGCGGATAAGGACTTCAACAATTTAGTAAGTTTAAAAATGTTGACCTCCTCTAAATCTATGCTACCCTGGTACTTTGATAATGTGATTTAAAGAAGTTAATTAAGTTTATAATGGTAGTGTGTCGTGGGGAATGCATATATTTATTTACCTACGATACTACTGGGCCGGTAGTGTAGAAGGGAAAAAAAATTACCCACGACACTACCAGTAGTGCGCCTTGGTAGTGTCGTGGGTAAGAAGGGCGAAAATTGAACGGTAGGTGTGTCGTTAAAGTAACAAAAAAAATTGTGCATGTGAGTTTTTTGGAAGGTAAGTTACAATATTGTTTACGGTTTGATACACATAATTTTTATTACTGACACTCAATTGCAAGAAAGATTTTTATCTTTTTAGTGCCACTTTAAATCCTAATGTTTCATTAAAGTATTGTAGGAAAGAAAAGAGGAATATTTTTTAATGGGTCAATGACGGGCCATTAAACCAATTTCACATCGTGTTTACTTTGTATTTTCGCTAAATACGTCGTTGACCGACCAGCCTATCGTCATTATCGGATCCAAAAGATGTTCCTTGTCGCCACCAATAAATTTATTCGAAAAACATGACGGAGAAAAATTCCGGCTGCGCTCCCGAATTTCAAAGGAGGCAGCTCTGCTGCTTCGAGACCGCCTCAATTTGGAGCCACAAACCCTGAGGAGTAAGGCCGTTTGTGGTCTTATCCAGCTTCTGATCGCTCTGCGGTTCTTCGCGACAGGGTCCTTCCAGATGGGACTAGCTGATTTGGCGAACAAAGACAGTTCTACTGCCCTGGTACATCACATCAAAATGACACATCTGTGCGATCAGCCCAAACACAATATTGTGACAATATTCTCCTAGTATGTAGATGTTGATTTTTCTCTTATATGTAGGTATACTAAGAAATAAAAAAAACATTCAGTTTTAAATATTGAGTTTTTATTCAAAGATTAGGTAAATAAGTTGTCAAGCCATGTCGAACGCGTTTTTTTGGCCATTTTATATACAAACTTCGAATACTTTTCAAAACAAAACTCAACCATTCGGTCATCGCATGCATTTTTTAACTTTATTATTGGCAACAATGTTTAAGGCTCTCATTAGTTAAAGGATTAAGTTTTTAGCCTAAAGTAGTTTGATGCAACAAACTAATGAAATCATTATGTTAGTGATTTCATTAGCGATAAAGTGGCATTAGCTAAAGAAGATATAAAGTGAAGCTTCTTGCAATTGAATGTGAGTATGGTAAATTAGTTTTAGTACTGTTATTTTGACTTAAACGCGTAAAATATTCGGTGTGATACATTTAAATTTGATGGCCGGGTGACGAAATGCATTTCTGGGAGGTCATTTGCTTTTCGGCCGCCTGGCCGAGAATTAATGTACGAGTTTCACAATCCATAATATTTGGCCGGCAATTATGGCCGAAAACCGGCTTAATCACCCTATAACATTGTCATTATTTGACAAGTGTAATCCTCCCTCGCCCCGCAAAAATTGGTTGAACGTGATTTCATACATTTTTTTTACGTTACGTGTCCAGTGGTTGATTCGTCCAAGAAACTATGCTATGCCAGCGAACTATGTATGGACAGAAAGATTTGTTGCGGATTCGTCATGTTCCTGATTCGTCGTATTCCAGATTTGCCTCCGCCTGTTACCTTTTCTGCCGGCGTCTTCTCTAAAATGGCTTCAAGTAGCAATCGGCCACAGTACTGTAGATTCATAGGTTTTTTTACTGTATTTATTGAAAATTCTAAAAATCCTGAGATTTCCTGATTTCCTTTTCAAAATCCGGCCGAAATCCTGAGAAAATTCGTAAAATCCTGAGATCTTAGGACAAATCCTGAGATATCGTAATCCTACTTACAGTGATTTGAATGCACTAAATAGTTAAAAAAAAATATGATCGAAGGTATTTTAACACGTTTTTATTAGGTTGCTTTCTCGTTTGTTTGTTTGTGTGTTTCTCCACAAAGTTTGCGAACGATTTTATACTAGCTTACCGATGAAACTTGAACATAGGTCAGAACTTGAAGGCTATGCAATGTTATGGTATCATTGAGCTGATCTGATGATGAAGCTGGAAGAAGGCCACAGAAACTCTATGATTTAACCATACAACCCCATCGTGTTTAGAATCGTTAAAATCGTCTTGACGAGAACTCTAATGGGAGACGAGATCCAGGGTCTGATGATGAAGCTAAAAGGCCATGCCATAGGAACTCAATATTGAAACCATGCAACCCCATCAAATTTGGGCTCGTTTGAATCGTCTTGATGAGTTCTTTGTTGGGAAATAGTTTCCAGGGTCTGATGATGGAGCCGGAAGAAGGACACAGGAACTCTTTAATAAAACTACGCTACCCCATCGAGATTGGGCTCGTTTGAATCGTCTTGACGAGTACTTTGTTGGGAAATAGTGTCCAGGGTCTGATGATGGAGCCGAAAGAAGGCCACTGGAACTCGGTAATAAAACCATGCAATCCCATCGAGTTTGGGCTCGTTTGAATCGTCTTGACGAGTTTGTTGGGAAACAGTGTCCAGCGTCTGATGATAGAGACGGAAGAAGGACACAAGAACTCTTTAATAAAACCATGTTACCCCATCCAGTTTGGACTCATTTGAATCGTCTTGACGAGTACTTTATTAGGAAATAGTTTCCAGGGTCTGATGATGGAGCCGGAAGAAGGCCTCTGGGACTCAGTAATAAAACCATGCAACCCCATCGAGTTTTGGCTCGTTTGAATCGTCTTGACGAGTGCTCCGATAGGAGATGGTATATTTTTAGTCTTAGCACGTTAACTAAACAGCAGAAAATAATAATTTTCTGAAAAAAAACTTTATTTAAAAACAAAATATATGTTTGCCTATATTTCTTTTTAGACGTGCTCTAACTAATTTTAATGTTGTAATGTCTATTTTATATTATTTTTCCTTACAAAATTTGAACCCCATTTTCACCTCCTTAGGGGTTAAATCATATTCACGGTGTTGGACTTCAAAATAAATGTCATTTTCGCAATCACCATCCCATAAAACCTCAAGAACGACATCCATATCGATTTTTATGTTTACTTACCCCATTTACCCCTAAGGGGTGGATTTTCATAATCACATAATATATGTGTGCCTATATTTTTTTTAGACGTGCTCTAAATAATTTTAATGTTGTAATGTCTATTTTATATTATTTTTCCATACAAAATTTGAACCCCATTTTCACCCCTTAGGGGTTAAATCATGTCCACCGTGTTGGACTTCAAAACAAGTGTCATTTTCACAATCACCATCCCATAAAACCCATAGAATGACATCCATATCGATTTTTATGTTTACTTACCCATTGACCCCCTAAGGGGTTTGATTTTCAAAATTACAAAATAATTGTTTGCCTATTTATTTTTAGACGTGCTTCTACGAATTTTAAAGTAGTAATTTCGATTTTACATTCTTTTTCCATATAAAATTTGAACCCCATTTTCACCCCTTTAGGGGTTTAATCATGTCCACCGTGTTGGACTTTAAAATAAATGTTATTTTCGCAATCGTCAACCCAGAAAACCCCAATAACGACATCCATATCGATTTTTAGATTTATTTACCCCATTTCACCCCCATTTTATCCCCATAAGGGTTGAAATACTAACAATAACGATATACCTACTTTGAGTTAAATTTCCATCCATATGCCTAAATTATAAATTTAGTGATTTTTACTTCGAAAATGAAGGATTTTCTATACACAACTTCATCCCCCTTTTCAACCCTTCGTGAGTGGAATTTTCAAAAACGCTGAGACTAATTTTTAATCGTCAGCCTAAATACAAAATTTGAAGATCCTAGCTTTGAAACTGACGGACTTTCATACAAACTTTGGACCCCCGTTTCACCCCTTTAGGGGGTTAGTTTTGAAAAATCCTTTCTTAGTGCACCCCTTGACCTTGTAAGGAACCTATGTGGCAAATTTGGAGTTTCTAGACTCAGCGGTTTGGGCTGTGCATTGATATGTCAGTCACCAATCAGTTTCTTCTTTTATATATTAAGATTAACTTTTTTTGCGCAATTGATTTGAAATTTCGTATACCTAACATAATGGTGAAATAAAAACGAATAAAAAATAATTGAAAAAAAAAATCATTTCAGGAAAAGCCGGAAAATGCCGTGTCGTAAACGACACAGTAGGAAAATCTACTACTATCATCATTTCTATGTTGATTTGAGTAGGCTTGGTAATAAATAAAAAAAGAGATAATAATAATTCGAATATTGGACGCAAACGCAAAACCATGTTTAGCAAGCAATAACTTCCACACAACAGATAGTAAAATATGCAAGAAATCTATGCACCACCCGCAAACAAATTCACATCCAAATACCTGCAAATATGCAGACTGTAACACACCTCGCTCTCATACCAACTACTCTGCATGTATTTCGCCCCAACACGGTGCATCATCAGCCCCCCTTTCTACCGAGAAAAATGCATTTATGCATTAGCAACTAAGTGGTTGTCCCAAGGCGAAGTATATATTGGGAAAATACTTAGATACCATTGTACCAAC
Organism: Agriphila tristella; assembly: GCA_928269145.1. Classification (NCBI taxonomy): domain Eukaryota; kingdom Metazoa; phylum Arthropoda; class Insecta; order Lepidoptera; family Crambidae; genus Agriphila; species Agriphila tristella. The sequence goes on from OV743439.1 coordinate 23,720,068, forward strand.
AGCTACGCTGCATGTGTTTCGTCTTTACATGGAGCATCATCAGGAGCTGTTGCTACACCTACACTCGGAGTCTGGCAATCTTACTATTTAGGTAGCAGCTATGTGGGTATCTCAAGACGAAAGTACGTATTTGGAAAATACTTTGCACAGACTAACATCTGATGATGCTCCGTGTAAGGACGAAACACGTGTAGAGCTGATAGATTTTGCAAAACCAAGCACCGAGGTGCTTGTCTTCATCATGCATAGCTTCTGATGATGAACAGTGTAGAGGCGAAATACGTGTTGAGTATATAGTTGGTATAAGGGCAAGGCTTGTTGCTGTCAGTATGCCGGCAATCAGGTATAAGAATAAGGATAGAACTACCTTCTCATAATTTTGCTCTAGTTCCTCAATTATCTCGTTCCTATATCAAAAAATAAGCATTACAGATAGTAGTACATTTTCCTACTGTGTCTTTTACGGTACAGTCAAAATAAAAGGAAAATACCCAATGATTATGTTATAAAATAACCTATCTTTTTATATTTTCGTAATTTCTAGAAACCGAACATTGGTATTTAAATCAAATATAAATTAAAAACAGCCTAGAAAAAAATGTCAACCAACCTTCAATTATTCATTGTAAAAATCATGAAATTCAAATTTATTTCATACAAGGAAAATAAACTGTAGCTCATTGTTATCACTATGCTATGATTGACTGAGGCCTTGACAGCAAATAGCGACATAAAATAAAAAAACAAACTACCCTCGTAAAACGCAATATTTTTTAAAGTTGGTGTGTCGTTAAAGACACAGTAGGCGCAAGTGGGTTAAAACGGACTAAAAAGTAAAAAATAAATTCTTCTGTAAATATTTATAACCCTATAAATATATACCTACAGAAATTTGAAACCTAAAAACGTGGGGCGCAGGCTAAAGACAATATTGTTGATAAAATTTACAAAATGCGCGAATAGGGTATCTCCATACTGCCTTTCGTACTTGTGACGTCGAAGTGACTTTGTTTTTTTTTTTTTATTTTTTCACGCAACCAAAATTTTACAAATTATTTTTCTATTAAAAAATGTTTATAAAACAAAAATTCACAGATCTCGTGCCTTTCACGACCTTCTGGTACATTGAACCTTCTGGTACAATTTAACAAAATATTTTATTATTCTTTTCTTATAGACATTAATATTTTATTGAAAGGTAACCTAAGTACTAAGTATAACTAAAACATCTGAATTTCTAAATAAATTAACCCTAATAAAAAAATAAATCAAAATCAATGCAGCATGCGAGACTCTCGCGCCGACTTCATCATCACTCAAATGTGCGATAACAACCCTCATGTTTACCTAGGAATTATCATCACACTCTCATTCTCAGAGATCGTTGTAAAATTTGGAATCGCAGAGTCACTAAGAAAGACGTGACTGATCGAGTAATTTCAAATCTCGAAATTGAAATAACAGCAACCCACGATATATAATATTTTGGATCTAGTAGAAAACCTCTCTTCTGTTCAACTTTCGCTCAAGATTCGTTTATTGCTAACACTACTTTCTCTTTCGTTTTCACATAGTAAGCGAAGTCACTTACTTGAATATGGACTTATGGAGACATTTCAGTGCAGTCACACTATGGTACCGCCCCGCGCCTCCATATCTAACGATTTTTAAATCTTTGACTAGATCTGGAATCAGCTCTCTATTCACGTCATACCATCTGTTGACCTGCTATAGCTAATTAATATCAATATCAATATTATGGTTTTAATATATATCTAAATACTTTTTTATTTATAAAAAATGTGGAAATTAATAATAAATACAAAATATAAAACACTATTACAAGCTTTGAAAATATACAATTATTTAAAAACTTCAATCGTACCTACTACGTATTACCATTATCCCGCGCCGCGCACGTCGCCCGCGGTATCCCAACATTTCGCTTCATAAAGGATAAGCTACAGCCCAGACCGTAAGAGTCAGGGATATATACTAATTTCAGTAAGTAGCCTAACTCAATATCTCTAGGGGTTTTTTTCATGTTTTCGATATCGCTTTTCGTTTTTGAGAAATTGTCGATTTAGTGAGAAAAGACTTCGAAAAAGTGTGTCATTTTTCTACATTTATGCGATTTTCGAAAAAAGTTTTTGTCTTTTTCAAAAATTTTTTTTCACCATATTGTAGCCCTTGCTGAGACGCATCTTTTGACATTTAGTACATATGTTACCGTTAGAGTACGGAATCCATTAATCTGCAGATTAACTAGTGAATCTGCAGATTAACTGGCCGAGCCAATTAAAGTGCGGAATTTTTCTTAAAATTGACGATTTCCGCACTTTAACTAGTTAATCTGCAGATTAACGGATGCTACACCGTTAAAGTGCGGAATACAGTGAGTGAAATAGCCAAGGCTTTAGGAAATTGAAGTAAAAGACCTACATTGAAAGTTTATTTTACAAAAACTTCGTTTCTGACGCTTCGCCGGGCATATTCGTAAATACCCGACGCGTTATCCACTCGGGAAGTTTCGGCTGTGTGGTAAATAGCAGACGTGTCCGACTAACGCGTCTGCTGTTTACATGAGCCAGAATTGCTTTGTAAACAGCAAACGTACCGCGTCAGTTATTATAATAAAAGAAAATATTTCTGTTGTCTGTTATAAAAAAAATAACCTCGAAATTTAAATTTCTAACCTAACCCGGAACCTACAGGAATAAAGCAGTTCGATACGATCGATCGTCGACACGTCAGGTCAAATACGATTATAAAGTTGCAGTTGCGCCCCCCCCCCCCCCTCCCCCCGTCCCCCCGCTTTTGTGTCTACCTTTTATGTTATTACTAATTTTCTTTAAATAACAAAACCTGTTTCCGTACTTTAACTGATCCTTGGTCGTTAATCTGCAGATTAACTAGTTAAAGTGCGGAAATCGTCAATTTTAAGAAAATTCCGCACTTTAACTGACTCGACCAGTTAATCTGCAGATTTACTAGTTGATCTGCAGATTAACGGATTTCCGCACATTAACGGTGACACATACACGTAGACTCAAAACTCACGGGACCAGGGCAATGTCTCACTTTGGCTGAAATTGGGTACCTTACCGAAGCGATCGAAAAAGCATTCTCAATGTTAAAAAACTGACTTCAAAAAACCTGCCTATCATAAGCAAGAAATAATATTCAAAAAAAAACAAAACAAAATCAAAAATTGTTTATTTCCTTATAGAGACTTACATCACCATTATTTGTTTACCTGAACTTTTGAAACAGAATACTTCATCTAAAAAAATGTTTTTTCAAGCCGACTATGATAGTATAAAACAGGAATTAAGCTCTGTAAACTGGGAAAAGTGCTTCTCTACCGTGCCTGATGTAGAATCCAGGGTTCATCTTTTTTACGAAATTTTATATAACCTAATTGAGAAATACGTACCATCCAGGAAAGTTATTGATACTAATAAACACCCTCCATGGTATAATCAGTCTATAATAAAACTTAGCAACGAAAAACGTAAATATCACAGCAAATGGAAAAGGTATGGTAATGTAGGAGACTATAATACGTTCTCAAGACTTCGGGCTAGGCTACGGAAACTTGAACACAAATGCTATTTGAAATTTAATACATTAGCTGAAGAAAAAATTAAAGAACACCCTAGGCACTTCTGGTCATATGTTTCATCAAAAAAAATGAATGGGGACATTCCTCATAAAATGTGTTACGACGGAAAAGTGCTCAGCGATGGTAATGAAATATGTGAAACTTTCAACAAATACTTTCAATCAGTTTTCGTTGCTCCGTCATCATTACCACCTCTTAATCTTTCGCCTCGCGGCTATACTGATTCCAGCATGAGTATTAATTCTGTGGATCTGAGGGATGAAATTATTCTTAGGGAGCTCAAAAATGTGAACATTCACAAAGGGGCTGGATCGGATAACATTCATCCATTGCTAATTTCTAAGTGCGCGAAGGAATTACTCAAACCCATCAGTAACATATTCAATTTATCAATGAATTCAGGAGTATTTCCCAGCATTTGGAAATATGCTTTGATTACACCAATACCTAAGAATTCCCAAAGGGAATTAATTACACAATACAGACCGATTTCTAAACTTTGCATATTTGGCAAAATTTTTGAAAAAATCGTAGCGCAACAATTGTCTTACGCAGCTCGTCATGAGATCTCTCAAACTCAACACGGTTTCATGAAGTCGCGAAGCGTGGAGACTAATATGCTCACATTTACTGACTTCTTGTTACGTGCTATGGATACGAATACTCAGGTAGACGTCGTGTACACCGATTTTTCTAAAGCATTTGATAAAATAAACCATGATCTTCTTTTGGAAAAGCTTAATAGACTCGGTGTACACGGCAGTCTGCTGAGATGGATTGAGTCCTACATTCGGAACAGAAGTCAAGCCGTTTGTTTGAAGGGATATCGTTCTAAAAGTCTACCGGTGACGTCCGGGGTACCTCAAGGGTCTCATCTTGGGCCCTTGCTCTTTGTGATGTACATTAATGACATAGGAGATGCTATGCGCTTCTCTCAAATCATTTTGTATGCCGACGATGCAAAAGTATACAGAAGAGTAAGCTGTATTGAAGATTGCTATAAGTTGCAATCTGATATTGAGGCACTCTGTAAATATTGTAACGACAATCAACTTTTTCTAAATACCGACAAGTGCTACGCAATATCATACACCAGAAACCGATCTCCAATACAGCACGACTACATGCTCAATGAAGTTTCTCTTAAACGCGTAAAACACATAAGAGACTTGGGCATCATAATGGATGAGCAACTATCTTTTAACTTACATATAGACTCCATTATACAAAGAGCATTTAGGACCCTAGGATTTATAAATAGAATAACGAAACCTTTCAAACAAATTATAACATTAAAAATATTATATTTTTCATTTGTCATATCTCTTTTAGATTTCGCAAGCATAATTTGGAATCCCTCTTATAAAAAACATATAGACAGAATTGAAAAAGTCCAAATAAAATTTATAAAGTTATTAAATTATCGACGTGATTCCCAGGAATCATATAGCACGACTCTTATTAACGAAAATCTTTTAAGTTTATATGATAGGCGTAAACAATTTGACATTTCGTTTTTACACAAGATTGTAAATGGCCTGATAGATAGTCCTATATTGTTATCGAAAATTAATTTTATAAGTAAAGCAAGGCTACCTACACGGTCCAACCGAAAACTAAAATGTTTCGTGCCGCCAGCTCTTCACAAAAACTATACGCGAAATTGTTTTATCTATCGTTCACTGACATTATACAATAAGGAATTTAATCATATAGATTTATTTGGTGTCTCATTGAAGAGTTTAAAACGTACATTGTTGAAGGAATTATGCGCCTGAGGGGTTGTCTTATTTATTTAAAAAATATGTTAATATTAGCTTTTACTCATTCTACTACATAATTATACTGTCAGTCAGCGGCACATCAGTTTTCTAGATTATGATTGTTTTTTTTTTACCCAAATCTAATTTTGAACTTCTGTTTTTAATTAACTATTATAATTATTTGCTTTAAGTTTGATGGTTTGTAGTGTAACTGTAACCAATCATGTACCTATTGTTTACGATACCGTACCACTAGTATTGTTTATAATTTTTACTTGCATTCCCACCTTTTATTTTAAGCTTCATTAATGTAATGTTATCTAAGTAATTTTCGGTACTCATTGTCTAAAAATTTAGTTTTAAAATATCATGTAATTATTGTAGTGACTGTTTCGTACCAAAATAAAAAGAAAAAAAAATCACTTTTTATTTAACGGAGCCTCCTTTTAGGCATGTAATCGCCTGTGCCATGAGACAACGCTCTGCATAACTTAAGTAATTAATATTTAAATGTGTTTATTCTAATAGAGAGTACATACATAAAGTTCTTATTTATAAAAGATTTTTCGCTAATTTTGAATTAAAATTAAACCTACTTATTAATCTAATATAATATTTTATTTGATCAATATTGACATGTGTGTGTAAGTATGTGTAAGAATCTTGGACGAATTAACCAATGGACGCGAAATGACAGCCATATTCGGCTTTACCCCTTAGCCACTTACTGTGACCGATAGCCTCAGTAAACGATATTGCGTTGTCAGTCTGATGCTAGAGCTCGAGGCGAAACATTGGTACAAAAATGGGCAAAATGCTCCGTCTTGTTTAGCTAAAAAAATAGCGGGCAATCAAGAAATCTTTCTTTTCACGCGTAAGCACAGTTTCAACCAATTAAGTTTTTAATGGTAGTGTCGTGGGCAATGCATATATGTATGGAATTTTTAATTTACCTACGACACTACTGGGCCGGTAGTGTAGAAGGGAAAAAAATACCCACGGCACTACCAGTAGTGCGCCTTGGTAGTATCGTGGGTAAGAAGGGCGAAAATTGAACAGGGTAGGTGTGTCGTTAAAGTAGCAAAATATTTGTGCATGTGACTTATTTGGAAGGTAAGTTACAATATTGTGTACGGTTTGATACACATAATTTTTATTACTAACACTCAATTGCAAGAAAGGTTTTTATCTTTTTAATGACACTTTAAATCCTAATGTTTCATTAAGATTATTAAGATGGGCCATCAAACCAATTTCACATCGTGTTTACTTTGTATTTTCGCTAAATACGTCGTTGACCAACCAGCCTATCGTCATTATCGGACCAAGAAGATGTTTCTTGTCGCCACCAATAAATTTATTCGAAAAACATGACGGAGAAAAATTCCGTCTGCGCTCCCGAATTTCAAAGGAGGCAGCGCTGCTGCTTCGAGACCACCTCAATCTGGAGCCACAAACCCTGAGGTGTAAGGCCATTTGTGGTCTTATCTCTTTGCAGTTCTTCGCGACAGGGTCCTTCCAGATGGTACTAGCTGATTTGGCGAACAAAGACAGTTCTACTGCCCATGGTACATCACACAAAATGAAACATCTGTGCGATCAGCCTTTGTAAACACAATATCGTGACAATATTCTCCTAGTATGTAGATGTTGATCTTTCTCTTACATGTAGGTATACTAAGAAATAAAAAAAACATTCAGTTTTAAGTATTGAAACTTACTGTTTTATGAGATCAGCCAATAGTGCTTTCTCTTCTGGAGTGTAGTGTAGGTTTTTTATTTTCGTTTTGAAACATTTTTACTCACAAAGACAATAATACCAAAAAACCTGAAAACAAAAACTGCTTAAAAATTAAATACCTCTAAAAAGCAAGAAATAATATTCGAATCATTCGTTACACATATCAATATTAATAAAACACGTCTATTGAAGTCGGGTGGGGCTGGAGGACAACTTCATTTTTTTTTTAAAGCCCCACCCGACTTCATTAGACGTGTTTTATTAATATTGATATGTGTAACGAATGATTCGAATATTATTTCTTGCTTTTTAGAGGTATTTAATTTTTAAGCAGTTTTTGTTTTCAGGTTTTTTGAAGGCGGTTTTTCTTTTTTTTTTAAAAGCTTTTTTATTTTTAACTTTTTAGTGGTAGGTATGTAAGCGCAGCGTGTAAATATTTTTTAACTTTATATTATAACATTTTCAATGGTAAAATGCCCAGAACTCAATTTCCAAATTCACGCTGTTTGTTTTTGAGGAGTTCCGTTGTGTTTTCGTAGTCCAAATCTTGTCCAGAACGTTGCATCGCAAACCATGATTTGGTTTGTTTTGGATTGCCATAAACTTACCAAAACCTAAATCACTTTACATATACTATTTGACTTTGAGGAGTTCCCTTGTGTATCTTCGAAGTTCGAAGTCCAATAACGATGAAATTAAATTGTGACCATTCTTGAAGTATACCCTTTCAAATAAAAAAAGAATCATCTAAATCGGTTCATAAACAAAGATGTTATGTCCGAAATTCCATAAAAACTCGTACGATGGCGAGCTAAATAATTGATATTTTTCAGGATTATGAGAAAACTACTGGCCAGATCTCTGAAAAAATTTTATGGGACTACACACGAACTATGTTCTTTTAGATAAAAAAAGAATTGTACAAATCGGGTAACAACTGACGAAGCTATGTTAAAACATACATAAAAAAAAAAATAAAAAAAAAAAATACCGTCGACTTGAGAACCTCCTCCTTTTTTTGAAGTCGGTTAAAAATAATGAAAATTTCACATCCAACGAATTTGAAAGAAAAATGTCAGTAGTCAAACCATCCATCAGCCATTTTAATGTCCCCACTACTGGGGCACAGGCCTTCCTTATGGGTGGATAAGGAGGACGGGCCATAACCCACCACGCGGGCCCAATGCGGATTAGTGGGTGTTAACGACTGCAAATGCAGCCGGGACCAACGGCTTAACGTGCCTTCCGAAGCACGGAGGAGCTCGAGATAATAAATTTTTGGTCACCCATCCCATGACCGACCCTTGAGAACGTTGCTTAACCTCCGCAATCGCTGGGCCAGGCGCTAAACCACTGTGCCACCGAGCTCCTCAGTCAAACCATACTACCTATGTGTCAAACGCGTTTTTTGGCAAATTTATGTACAAACTTCGAATATTTTTCAAAACAAAACTCAACCATACGGTCATCCCATTCATTTTTTTACTTTATTATTGGCAACAATGTTTAAGGCTCTCATTAGTTAAAGGATTAAATTTTTAGCCTAAAGTAGTTTGATGCAACAAACTAATGAAATCATTATGTTAATGATTTCATTAGCGATAAAGTGGCATTAGCTAAAGAAGATATAACGTGAAGCTTCTTGCAATTGAGTGTGAGTATGGTAAATTAGTTTTAGTACTGTTATTTTGACTTAAACGAATAAAGTATTCGGTGTGATACATTTGAATTTGATGGCCGGGTGACTGAATGCATTTTTGGGAGGTCATTTGTTTTTCGGCCGCCTGGCCGAGAATTAATGTTCGAGTTTCACAATCCATAATATTTGGCCGGCAATTATGGCCGAAAAACGGGTAAATCACCCTATAACATTGTCATTATTTGACAAGTGTAATCCCCCCTCGCCCCGCAAAAATTGATCGAACGTGATTTCATACATTTTTCTTACGTTACGTGTCCAGGTAAGAATGTGTTGTGTAGTGTGGTAATTGGGATGTATTGTGTGTGAAGGGTGAATGTGTGTGTGGATGTGAGATGTTGTGTAGTAGTGTGCATGTATGTATGAAGATGTGAGAACTTGTGTATTTCTATATTAATTATGTGAATGTTGGTCGTTTAGTTTTCTTTATGAATTGAATAAGGCCTCAGTTTCAGCGTAGTCTAAATTTTGTAACCAATTTCTCATCTCAGATTTACACTCGTTGAATGGTTTGTTATGTATATTTAATTCTTTATTTATTTTATTATATAGGTGTGAAGATAGGAACTCAAATTGTCCTTTAGCAGACTTTGTTCTGACCTTAGGATTGGTTGCCACGTTGAACCTACGTGCCCCTCTTTTACCTCCAACGCGAGGGTCGTATGTGATTACTTTATATTTTCTTAGGATTAACCGTAAAATATAAAGTTTTCTTACAGATAATACTGAAATACATTATCTTAAGTAATGCTCTTTGCGCTCGTTCTACCATCAAAAAACGCGTCTTGCGAGCACCACCCCAGACTGAGATACAGTATATTGTTACGGATTGGACTAGAGAAATATATATTTCATTCAGTAGGTTTCTGGTGGCACCGGCGCTATCAACCACATTTTTGGGAACGATATATCTTAGCGTTCGGAATATCCAATTAAATTTAGGTCACGGTCATTTCAATCCGAGGATACCATGAGAGCCTCATCTACCATAACTCCCAAATATTCCACGTGCTCTACCTTATTTATTGAGTGACAGCTACAGTTATAATTAATAGATTGGTCGCATGTGTGTATTTTTATATAGAATTCGTTATTCGGTTGGAATTTATTGTAAATGCTGAAACAAACATAATTAGTTTTAGTGGCATTTAAAGTTAAGAGATTATTTTTGAGCCATGATGCGACCTTCGTTTCTGTATTTTTTTTCGTAGCAGCCCAACTGGATCTAGTGAAAACGATTGCGGTGTCATCGGCGTAGGAAAATATTTTTGCATTGTTGAGGGTCAAGTTGCATAAATCATTTATATAAATGAGGAATAGGGTGGGCCCTAAAACACTCCCTTGTGGTACGCCACATGACACATCAACGTCTTCACTTGTACAGTCTTCTATTTTAACTTTTTGCATTCTATTGGATAGATAATCTTCAAAAATCGAAAGTTGTATATCTCTAATACCTATTTTTTCAAGTTTTTTCAAGTTTTTCAAGTTCAAATCATTAGATATGCATTATCATTGTTATAATAAAAACACGTCTATTGAAGTCGGGTGGGGCTGGAATACAACTTCCTATTTTTTTATTCTAAAAGCCCCACCCGACTTCAATAGACGTGTTTTTATTATAACAATGATATTCATATCTAATGATTTGAATATTATTTCTTGCTTTTTATAGGCAGGTTTTTTGAAGTCGGTTTTTTTGTTTTATAAACATTTTTTATATTTTTATTTTAAGTGTAAGGTGTAAGTACCTTCTGTAGATTAGGTATATTATTTAGGTAGAAAAATCGACTCAGCCAAACGTGAGATAATCGCGAAGAAACATACATACATACTGAGAACCTCCTTTTTTGAAGTCGGTTAAAAAATGCGCGGCCAATTTGATTATCCCAGACATTGCCCATTGCGCCAGTAAACAATATTCATGGCATACCTACCTAACCTAGTTTATATTTACACTTATTTCATAGTAGTCCTCTGTTTGCCTCTCCACCTATGTTTGATATTTGTACAACTTGTAGTACGACCACAGAATATCATATTAGTACGTAATACGTAATTAGTACGTAATACAACATATTTTTTTTAATTTTCAAGTTCTGAAAAATAATTACCTAGATTACGCCGTTACTCTAACTAACTAACCGTCTTTAAAAGTATATTTTTGGTGTACCTAAAATAATTGGAATGAAAATGAAAGAATGGTGTTACTGTTTATAATATAAATATTTTATTTCAAGAGATGAGATGAACAATTACAGTTTATAATAACTTGAAACATTACTGAAATTAAAACCAGTTAACAGTTTTATTACAATAACAATCAGGCCCATATACGTCCAGTTTTCAAGGGTTCAGCCCTTGTTCTGAGCGACCCCATGGGTAGGTATCGTCTGTGTTGAAATAGAAATCACCAGGTTTTCTGAAACAATGTACAAGTATTCATGTAATTGAAATCTTTACGTTTATGTTTTTTTTGGGGAATATCAAGAAGCTTATACCTCCTTCCAATGGAGATCGCACGGCCAGTGTCATAGTGAAGATTGAAAAAAGGTCCTTTAGTGACGTGACGGCTTATTGCTTTGCTACCTCTTTCTTTAGTGTTACAATACGTGTTCGTTGTTCGTCGTTCGTTCGTTCGTGAGAAACGAAAACGTATTGTAACACTAAAGAAAGAGGTCGATAAGCCGTCACGTCACTAAAGGACCTTTTTTCAATATTCACTATGACACTGGCCGTGCAATCTCCATTGGGGGTATAAGCTTCTCTGGGAATATATAAACGCACTTTAAAAATAATGTAACAGACTTTAAAATGTATAGCTTCAAAATTCGTTAAATGAACTATACAAATAATGGTTTAACAAAAATACTTTGCACTATATAATTTAATTGCTTAGCTTTAAAATTAATACTTTGCACCTTACAAATTAATTTTATAACTTTAGTACAGTGGTAAACAGACGACAAGGTGCGACGACGAGCGGGCGCAGCGAGAGAGGAGCCGAGAGGACGTTAGGTTCCATTGCGAGTGCGACCAACAACGCCAGAACCGACCTGGGGGTCAAGTCTGATAATGTTTTCATCAAAATTGCGGTTCAATGGTGTTTGAATGGTTATGCTTTTTGACACTGTTCTCGTTTCTTAAACCCAAAATCGAGACACAATATGTTTCCGTTTTGGGTTTAAGAAACACAAAGTATTTCGGTTTTGGGTTTAAGAAACAAGAACTGTGTCAAAAAGCATTACCATTCAAACACCATTGAACTACGATTTTGACGAAAACATTAGCAGACTTGACCCCCTGATGGCGTGTATGCATTATGCCACAAGTTGTTATCATCTTGCCATCTCATTAACCGACTTCAAAAATTTGAAAAGGAGGAGGCTATCTATTCGTCGCTTATTTTTCTTAAATGTATGTACACCGATTACTCGAAGACGGCTGAACCGATTGAAATGATTCAGACGTTAGAACATGAGGTTTGTTCCCAAGTTGGTTCCATTATTTGAAATTTTGAAATCGGTTTAGTAGTTTTCAAGTAATCTTGAAAATACTGTCGTTTTCGTTACTATTTTATATGAATTCAGACGGATTTTCAACCATTACTTTTTTGATTATGAACCGATTTAGATGATTCTTTTTTTGTTTGAAAGAAAACCCCTTAAGGATGATATTATTATAATTTCATTGATATTGGACATTGTATTTTGAAGATACACGAGGGAACTCCTCAAAATCAAATAGGAACGGTGCAGTGATTGAAATAGGTATTGATATGTTTATGACTATCAAAAATAAGTTAAGTAGGTACATATCTATTGTCAAGGACGTTCTGGACTAGAGTTGAACTGCGAAAGCCGAACGGAACTTCTGTGGAAATCGAGTTACTCGGGGTATACCATTGAAACATGTGAAACATTAAAACGTTTAATTTTATCAAAACATCACTTACATACCTACCACAAAACAGTTTAAAATAAAAAAGCTTTTTAAAAAAAGCAAAACCTCCTTCAAAAACCTTAAAAAAACAGCTCTATAAAAAGCCAGAAATAATGTTCAAATCGATTAATTAAAACACGTATATTTTAAAAAAGCTTTTTAAAAAAAGCTTTTTTTAACAGTGGTCAGTCTGACATGGTTGGATAGAAACTAAATGGTTTCGGAGTTGGGACACAGTTATAGTGCAAACCATTATTTTTGTAGTGATAATATTAAATTATAGATCTATTATTATTTTAAAACGCTGATATACAATTGTTATAGTGAAAACCATTACTTTTGTAGTGATAATATTAAATTATAGATCTATTATTATTTTAAAGTGCTGATATACAAAATTTATCGCTGTTTTCATCAAATTTAAAGTGCTATTAAATACATCCCTTTTTTTCAATATTTTGCTCAATCTGTGGGTTTCGTACCTTAAAAAGAAAAAACGGAACCGTTATAGGTTCACTTTGTTGTCAGTCTGTCTGTCTGTCTGTCAAGACCCTTTATATCGGAAACGCGTGAAGGTATCGAGTTGATATTAAAACCATATACTCAAATTTACAGTCTCTTGAAGCTGTGAAAAAACCGAATCTCTAAGGGTATCACGGGCGAGTCGCACTTTCAGCGAAAATGGGTGCCTTATAGGTAGTGGAGCGAACGAAAAAACATTTTCTTGCAATGTTAAAAGATACTTATAGTATAAGGGGTGTCAGTACGGGTACGAGAAGCGTAACACAGAAAAAACATCTTATTTCTTAAATAAGTTAGTTAAATACAGTTTATTATAGAAATCAAACTTTACTAGACTAAACGTATAGCGTTATTATCAGAGCAATAACGTAACTATACGTTTAGGAGTATAAACGTAAAATATAAAGCCTATATATAAATATAGGCTTTATATTTTACGTTATTGCTCTGACATTAACGCTAGGCGATTAGTCTCATAAACTTTGAAGTTGGTCACTTCTTCGGTAGTACGTTGTACATTGTTAAATTAATCGCATTGTAATTTGCTAGAGCGAGAAAGGGTATCATCACCAAAGCTGCCATTCTCGATGGCACCAACTCGTAATTGAGGTACCTACCTAAGTGCTAGGTAATTTAAAAAGGGTAGTATTTAATCGGGTAACAATAAATTCCCAGTTTGGGTATCAACAATACTGAATATGGCGTACTGAAATATTAAGTGGGCAACGGATTGGGGGCGACTACAAATATTGAAAATGGGTGGCTTTAAATAGAAATTGAATAACTAGTTTTTCAGAACGGACGACCAAATTACTATTTGGGCGTCAACGTTAGGACACACAAAACATTTCCAATTTGGCATTTATTTTATCCTATCATATATCGGATATATGATAGGATATATTATATCCTAATCGAGATGACAAAAATACCATGTTGGACAGCTTAAATCAGTTATATAGTTACCTACTTTACTTGGTATAATAGTTGCCCACTCAGTATTTTTGTCACTCATTTAGAATTTTCTACCCACCAAAAACATTTTCTTGTAAATGTTGCTGCCAAGGCTCGCACTGTCAAAAAGTTATCAGACCTCATGTAGAGCCAAGCTTCTAACTCTACGAGCCCTAACTCTACAAGCCTTAACTTCAAAAACTCTACACCTTATTTAAAATATGTGGCTTGGCCGTTTTGCTACATGGAAAAATATATTCACTGTTCATACTTTTCTGATAAACAGTTCTAGACTACTTCGCTAGTTCGTGATTTAAAGATGGCACTCGCAGCACAAATTGATTTTGGTCACTTGCATAACAAATAACTATTGTATTACTACTTTTTCCATCGCTTTAACAGTGATTTACTAAGGCTTAAAAATAATTACTAAATATTTAAAGATTTTTCAGATTCATATGTTCTAGCCAACGAACTAATAGTTCGTTGGTTCTAGCATCAAAATTTGCGGAAGTCTCATACAAACTTTCATCCCCTAGTTTAAGGGGTTAGGGGGTTAAAGTTCCAAGTTCACTGCTAACTTAAATTATTTATCTCCCACATGTAGTTGCCCGTTTTACGTATTTTTGTAATCCACAGTTTGTCGGCCAAAATATAAACCGCTGCCCGGTTTAGTATTTAAGTAGGTATCCCATTAACAGTCGCCTTCAATTATTTCCAGTGACCCAATTAATTAATTCCCATTTAAAAAAACATCCTGTCATAGGTAAGTATAATTATTAGAAGTTCATACACAACGGGCTATCACTGCGCACTATCTTAAACACTTCGAACACCACAAGTTCTGTTCCTCCCTTTTCTATCCCTTAGATCTGCAGACCTTACTCACCGGAAAAACCATAGAAATAGAATGTCAAAGAACAACAATGTCAAAGAACAACAATGTCAATAAACAGGTGATCCGAAAAACATTTCATACATTTTATATGAGATACGTAAAATATGACTTAGATTCATAAAATATGACTATAATATGGCAAAGGAAATTAATAAACTATGTTCCATACTGTTTTCTTCGTCGATAAACGAATAAATGAAGCGAAATTTGGTTTTAAAGAAATGTGTGGCAATATCTTATTTACCTGTGAAAAGTGTGATTACTTGGATTGTTTCTTTTTGTCACATAACAATTACTTAGAGCACAAGACACCATGGCTCCACGATACCTTTATTTTAAATTCTAATTAAGATTAACAAATATTTTAATCAAATTGTGATTGCTCATTTGCTAGGCGGGACGCTAGGGGCTCTTACTGAGAAAAATGTTGGCACATGTCACTTGATCCTCTGTCTCTTTTTTACATAGACCATGTCCGTATGATGTAAACTTCTCTTTTCCACGCTTTGTTGGTCTTCTTGAGCGCAGCGAAAATTTTTCTATGTCTATGGGAAAAACACTATTGAAAAGTGTGTTTTTGACTAAAGCCCGCTGTGCGCTGGATTGCTTGATTCGTTTGCGTTTATAGATCGAAATATTCTCAACAAAAAAATGTGATAATAGCTTAGACATTCTAGATCTTGCTCGGTTCCGGAGTTTCAATACTTATAATATTTTTTCTTGGACTTATAGAAATGTTATCTAATTTCAAAATCTAGCGAAATCTCTTTTATTTTTACATGTGGATGTGATACATTGCTACATTTATTTGATAAGTTTTTATTTGTGCTTAAAATAAGTATCCAATGTATTAGATCGTGAAGGCGATTGCGCTAGATTTTGAAATTAAACAATAGATAGGCCCGTGAAAATCAAGTAATTTTAGCACTCACTCAGAATCAACAAGAGGCCCGATGAAGTTGGTGATATCGAAGCTGCCGTTCTTTCTGAGGAAGTCGTAGTAGTTATCAGCCTTGCCGCCTTCGAAGAGTGTGGGGGAGGTCAGGGATATGTTGTAGAATCTCCAGCAGTAATCGTGACTGCACCTGCCTAAGAAATTAAAGAAATAACACATTTTTGTTAGTACAAGGATCAAGGAAGAAGTTGTGATGCACAGTTTAAGATTTTTGTAACAGCGATTATTGCACACCATGCATTACATTTTATTATAATAATGCATTATTATAATAAAATAAGGAAATAATTACGATAAAAACTTTTGGAAAAAAATCCTGCAAATCACTCAAAGGCATCAGGGAGATATACGAATCCAGAGGTAAAATGTCAACAAAACGAAAACTGATTATGTTGAAAACCATTTTTTTATAGGTATATCCTTAGAATAATTACACCTAGAAGCCGTGTCCTTGTATGCAAAGTGAGGCAACTTATACTGAGCCAAAATGACTCAGTTCTCAGATTTATATCCTTCACACGTTACCTAATCGTAACTAAAATCCAATAATATAATAATTAATCTCGTTAAGGTATGGAAATTGAAACTTTTTTGTACTTATAAGGCATGATTATTTAATAATGGACAATAATAATCTGAAAACGGCGCCATTTTGGCTGTTTTTGTTGCCTCACTTTTGGCAGCGCGCTTTGTAGGGAATCATCTTTCTAGGTGTAATTATTCTAAGGGAATATCCATCACATCAGGCCCATCCATTCACCTTATTTCATTCTTTACGGTTGTAATTTTGTGTTACATACTTATTAACTGCTAAAGCCTACTACTACTACTACTAGAGCGTACAAAACTAAAACCACTAGTACTGTAAAACTTACTCCCTTGAGACGCCTTCTCCTCGTCGGTTGTTGGTTCAGGGCAACCGGGCTGCAGCCTGGACGAGCTTGAGCTGACGTAGTTCCCAAAGTTGGGCCAAAAGTCTACGTGGCCAAGGGTCTTGTTGAGGGCATAGCCCCCCACGTCGCAATGAACGGCGTACACAAACTTTGCGCATGATTTGTCTACTGGTTTGTTTATGATAGATGACGGGGGTTCGTAGAGCAAGCGTGCTGGATCCAGAGCTACAATCCTGAAATTAGACATTAAACATTTTAGCCTTTATTATTAGTTTGAGATTTTTGCAATCACTATTGATCTGGTGCGAGTCGTATTTTTTCTAGTATATCATTTAGTATAATTTTAATTTATTCAAACTCAAGGTTACTATGAGATTACGAGTATCGAAATAACTGAAACTTATCATTCGAAAAAGTATGAATTTTATTAATATTCATATTATTATACCTAGTATGAATTGGTCGCTGGTCGCGTTCGCTTGTATTGCTTGCTCCATACAAATAAAATTATGAACTTTAAAAAGCTACCCATCCACTATAAGCTTAGCACTGCAATAAAACGCACATGTTAAATGGAATCCTTTCTCGTAGGTCTGAAATCGCCAAAAAATGTAGCACATAAGTTTACTATACAAGCGCACGCATTTGCGTTTTTTTTTTCAGTGATTGATTTAAACGTAACTTGCTACGTTTTGACCGCGGTTTGTAAACGCGCGAATTTTCTGTGCCCTATAGTACCTAATACATAGTATATGGTGGCGCATTATGCACAACGGGATAGTGTGGCCTTTACCTCACCTGATGTTAAGTGACGATAAGGTCGAAGATGGCACTACACCCGGAATCCTCATGACTGAGGAACTGGCTATCTTACCTCTAACTGCCGGAACACAGCAATTTTAAAAATTGTTGTTATGGCGTCAGACTTAGGTGACTTATTAGGTGGTTATGGTTGCTGGTGGGACTTGAAACAAGCCCCACCAGCAACCATACCGAGCACAAATTGTACCCTCCCAGGGAGTCGAACCCGGGACCCCTGCGTCTAATACTGGTGGGCGAACCACTAGACTACAGAGGCGGTTAAACCACGACCGACCCGTGGTCACGCCGTTTTACCACACCAGTGTGACTACGGATTTTTTTTACCCGGTCACACCGCCTCGCTCTTGAAACACACGGATTCTGTGTCGGTAGCACCTTAGGCACCGATTAGATATACGAGTAAGTACTACCATACTGGTATAAAACTAAGCAAAACGCCAGCCGCAGTGCGTGTTTGCACACGGTTTTGCGTTTTCAGCTATTTCTAAACCGTTCGTGTTTAATCTAATCATACATCCTGCTTGAAATTTTATACTTTTAAACGTTGAATTAATTCCTTAAGCTCTCGACTGATTGTAGCGGAAATAATGGGCTTTTATGTGATCCACACTCAGATTATGCTAGTAGCGCGATCCGGTCGCGGTCGCCTACATTGTATTGGAATGCCACAATATTTATTACTAAACTTAAAAACTTTTTGCCTCCTAAATTGTTTCATGGCGTAGCATCCGAGATGAGCTCCAAGAGTGTGGCCAGTGAATGTCGGGGTTATGAGGGCGCGGGTGAATCTACGCTGTTTCTTACTTCCTGCGTCATTGTCCTCACTCGAAAATCTTTAAAAATCCAATGCATCACAACGAATAAAACAAAAATATGCCATCATTAACATTAGACTACAATAATAAATTGTATTAATTTGCATATTTTTGATTTATTCCTTGTGATGCATTGGATTTTTTAAAATTTTCGAGTGAGGACAATGATGCAGGACGCAAGAAACAGCGTAGATTCATCCGCGCGACTGTCTTGCCACAACGTGTAAGTAAGTACCTGCAATATACTAGTCCTACCTATAGTACTACCTACCTAGTCTGTGTAAATATTAACGACCTCCGTTGTCGCGTCATCTCTGAGGTTCCGGTTCATTCTCCGGCTGGGTTGATTTAGAAAATTAACTTTTCTATCAATATGACACAATTCTCAGGTCTGGGTGTTTGTGATACTACCGCTGTCTCTGATTTACTAACACGTCTCACGAAGCGTCTCCGTTTCAGCTTTGGAAAAAAATGCTTTTGTATATCCGGCTATCCGTCTGTTGTCAACCGATTCTCGTGAAATTTTGTGAGCATGTTCGATAATTAGAAGTATATGTTTTTATCGACTAAAAATATTTGATATTTTGAGAAATGTTAAAAAATTACACAAAGGCCTGGTCTACCAGCTCCAGAGCCACTAGTTATTTATTTATAAAAAAAACTTACACTGGCAATTGGTATCCTTTGCTTTTGCTCTTCGTCCCGGCGAAGCCTGCGAGATGAGCCCCTAGTGAGTGGCCAATGAAGGTGATGTCGGGGTTCAACCTTGCATTCTGCACTAACTTGGCCAGGCTGTCCCCGACAGCATATCCTACCTAAAAGGCCATTTTAAGGGTTATTTTAATTTAGACAGCTTGAGACGGACTGCTGCCGCACAACAGCAGGTCGGAAGTCGTACTGCGCTCGGGCGTCTTTATTTTTCATACAAAAGAAGTCGAGTGATATATTGGATCCTTACCTATGAAATTGTTGTTTTTTTTCTCACACACAGAGAACCTCATAACTTCTGTGATTCAAATTAAAATATTAAATCAATTGCCGGATATTAATCACAACTTTAACCGTTGTAACTTAACCTAAATTTATTTTTTTCGCTTAATTTATGTTGTCTATGTTATTTATGTTATCATAATGTTCAAATATTTGTGCATAAAAGTTTTGTTACAATAGCGTTCACGTTCTTAATTACTCGTTATAAATTATGAAAATGCTAGTAAGGAAAATGCAATTACTTATTTTAAAAATCTCCATACAAAACGTCAATTTCATAGGTAAGGATAATACTAAAGCCGGCTCCACGTTCCCGGAAAAACTACACGAAACTTGCGGCATACGGCAGTGTAGAGAGAGTTTTGTTCTTTGTTCGTATTATCTCGTGTAAAATTCGCCTTCTATCCATTCCGTGTTGGTACATCAAAGGCTTCTAGGGTAGTTTCGTTACAGGAGTAAAGGTAACTCCTGTGGTTTCGTCAAGTTTTGTGTTAATGCGAAACATCTCTCCAGATTCCCGCTGTCTCTCAAAATGTCTGCAAATTGGACACATGAACTTGAGTTATCGTTTTTAGAACTTTATGAAAGTCACCCTATAATATAGGACCCAAAGGAACGCGACCGATATTCTTGTAACGCCCGTCTCATACGAGTAACGAGCGTCTATTTTAAACTGAGCCAACCGGAAATGTATGTAGAGAGCCGCTCTGGTGTGCTCGCTTGCCAATGCTCGTTCTTCGACAAAAGTTTTGTCGAATGGGATGTGGAGCCGGCTTCACGCACTCTATTTTTGTGCTAATGGTACAGACCTTTTGACAGTTAGGCACAGCTTTCGTTGAATATCCTAATGCAGGCGGCAGACTACTACTCGCCTCCTCCTGCCAGTTCACCAGGACTACATTCCTGTCTCCCAAGCTCAACAGGGCCGCTATGAGTGCTTTCAGCAAGGGTCCTTCTAAGAGGAAATTATACCCAATTGCGACGAGGCTAGTCTTTTTTTGGAGATCCAAGCATGGATTCGATGAGTTGTACAAGTTTTTTGGATCGTCTATGGGAACATCTATATGATTGCTGAAAGTGCTGGAAGGAATAAGTAATTATTAGTAAAATAGTAATTGTTTCTTAGTCTCTTCTTGTAGTGCACGCGCACTATCAAAGAATATATTTTTGTTACATGCAATGAACAACTTCTTCGCTTTGATACCACTGACTGTACCTACTCCCGCCTTTCCAAAATTTCAGAAAAAAGATGGGTCAATGCGGCCATCATATAATCAGTATAAAAAGAGAATTACTTAGGTAGGTAACATAAAAAAATAGAAACTGATATTTATCATAAAATTGTAATCAGAATAAACTACATACATCGGGATTTACATCATGTATATGTCGTAGGATAATCGTATAAACCGGATCTTTACAAAAATTCTAGGTATATTGTAAAGAACCGGATAATTGAAATCTAAGATCGATTTTAGCAATCGTCCGAGCAATTTTTAGGATCTTTGTAAAAATCCCAGTATGTTTCGGACAATTGTAAACTTGAATGCTGATTGGATGATCTAGGAGACGATTTATAATATCTTTAGACTGATTGGTTAGAATATATTGCTGATGAGTTTTGGGGTTAATTTGAATTTTTTCCTAATTAAATTCATCAATTACAGTTTTAATAACATTAATTCGCTCGAAAGTCCATTCAGGTTTTGCACAACCATGTTGAAGAGCACTGTAGAACTTTTAAGCTCTATGTAGAAAAGTTATTTTTCAATTATAACCTCTAAATTGTCTGCACTGATCGAACCCGACACTTGTATAACATCCAATTCACTTCACTCATATAGTACTTTAATGTCTCTTGATTAGTCTTGATTGATGTGAGCACTCAGTTTTTTTTTTATTATTAAAAAACGTAAATTTCGAGCAAAACACAGGAAAAATATTTGACAATAATCACAACAATAACAAGGGACGCAGTAATGTTGCCGTTAGCCAATTAGAGCATCCGTCAGACCATAACGTTGACGTCAGCCAATCAGCGCGCGCGGAGTGATTATCATTCGCGATTTACCTAAGATACACTGGATTTTTGTAAAAATCCTAAACATTACTCGGATGATTGCAAAAACCTGTCTTAGTTTCTAATCATCCGGAATTTTACAATCATACTAGGATTTTTGTAAAAATCCTATTTGTACAATTATCCTACGACATATATACCTGTTTATTTTTGAGACTCCGATATTTCGGCGCAGTTGCATGCGCCATGATCACGGAAGAATTTAGTTTATTCTAATAACGTTATAACCATGGAAATTTAAAACAATAAAAACAACTTCTAAAAACATTGAAATAAAACGCTTTTGTACAGTCTTACCTTTGCGATCTCTATGTCGTGATCGTCGTTAGTAAGATGTAGTAAAAATGTTACAGATAATAATATAAGTAAGTATGTTGGTGGTTTGAAGGAAGGTTAAAATAAATGTGCTTCTATATACTTACTAATAGCATCGGTAAGTTGCCGTTGATGCCAGTTGGTACACGCCTGCAAATACGAGTATGATTAATTTAATAAACATTGAATAAAGGCATTTACAACCCGTACCTTGATTACATAAAGCTGTTGCTAACAATTCTCGATTGAAATCGATTGAAAGCGCAGTTGCATTGCTGCTTTAGTTAAGATAGTTGCCATATTGGTTCATACTAAAGCAGCAATGTGACTGCGATTTCTGTCAGAGTTGATTGCAACAAAGTTACGTAATTACCCCCCGGGTCTTGTTAACTCGGCACCTGAACTGACCTGAAGCGAAAGCGAAAGCTCTCCTTTCTCTTTGCCTCACGCCAACGTCGTAAATTTTTTGAAAATTTTCGTTAGATTATCAATATATTATTGTCGTTAGGTTACAAGTATACTGACGACGGTTGGCGTGCGTGAGGCAGGGAGAAAAGGAGAGGGGTTGCTTTCGCTACAGGTGCCGAGTTAAAGTTATACTGTTTTATTCAGAGATGTTTCACAAAACTGGGGTGCAAGACTGTTCTAACAAAACCTGGTTTAATGCTTGTAAACCAATCACAATGCACTTTTTAATCCTTAAACGGTGAGACTAAACGTTAAACTGTCACTCTGAATACGATTTGTGCTAAAATGGCGTTAGTCCGCAGTCTAACGCCATGTTAACTTTGGCCCTAGTTTAACGAACGCACTCTGAATAAACAGATAAAGTGTAGGATGACAGCATAGGGTTTTATTAAACACCAACAATCAACCTTGCTGGAGTATACTCCTGCAACAACCTATTTTGTTCTGCGACTTTTCCAAAAACAGACAAAAAATAGCGGCCAAGTGCGTGTCGGGCCACGCACAGGTAGGTTTCCGTAGTAGATAACTGATAACGATGTTGGCGGATGGAGGCGTTGGCTAAAATTCTAAAGAGGGTTGAGCAAACAAAAACACAATTTTCACATCAAAACAGAATGGTTTGTGATCGCGGCAAACTGAAAAATTTAGTGAGAGTAGATTTACCAGATGACAGGGATTTTCCTGACATGTCAGGAATTTAAGGCATCCCTCAGGAAAATAGGGAAAACTGTAGTTGGGTTGGGATTTTTGAAATCCCAAAAAATTCTAAGCACTTAATGAAAACATCATCATTGGTTAATCATTTTGGTAAGAAAAAAATATCAAACGTCAACTAAATTAAGAATGTAGATGTACCTAGGTGTACAAAGTGTAAGGAAATTTACTGAAAATTCAAAGAAAATCAGGAAATGTCATTATTAGATCTGGTAACCCGAAGCGTGAGGCCCAACGCGCGACGGACGGAGCGGCGACGATGCAAACCCGCTCTCGGTTTTACCGCCTTTATTTGAATACTAGCGGCCGCCCGCGACTTCGTCTGCGTGGAAAGGTTTTTTATATCCCTCGGGAACTATACTTTTTTTCGGGATGAAATGTACCCTATGTTCTTCTCTGTACCCCTGGCAACGTGAATGCAAAATTTCATGATGATCGGTTCAGTAGTTAGGACCTGAAGGCGTAACAAACAAACAAACAAACGGACTTTCGCATTTATAATATTAGTAAGGATGGTACAAAATGTGGCGGAAACAATCACCAAGCTTGTTATTTTATATTAACACTAGCTTCCGTCCGCGACTTCGTCCGCGTGGACATTCGATAAAAATCCTCAGACAAGCTTAAACCAGGATAAAAAGTATTCTATGTTTTAATTTCGTTTTTATGTGATTAGGCGGGTCCCCACCAAGCGCGCTGCCTTGCGAAGCTGGACGTTTGCCGCACGGGCCTCGCAAGAGGCTGCTCGCTTGGTGGAGACTCGCCTAATTACGTAAAAACGGCTGATCAGAATTTAATGAAATTAAAACATAGAATACTTTTTATCCTGGTTAAGCTTCTCTAAGGATTTTTATCGAATGTCCACGCGGATGAAGTCGCGGGCGGAAGCTAGTTAATAATATTCAGAATTGGATCCAGAGATATTAGTATCCCGTTCCCGTTTTCGTTCCCGTTCCAGTTTCCGCTCCTGTTCGGCCCGTTCCCGTTCCCAATCAATCAATCACTCAAAAAGACTGACGTCTGAGGAATGGCAGTATAGTATAAGCAGCGTAAGAAGGCGGGCCAACGCCAACTCTTTGCCTGTCAACCTCTGATACCCCCGATTCACCACTACAGATAGGGTTCTATTTTTTGTCATGTTCACCATGTTAAAGTTAAACTTCATCCATATCAATTTTGAGGTTCATATACCCCAATTACCCCCTACGGAGTTGATTTTTAAAAAACTTACTAAATATTTGTTTGTTTATTTGCTTTTTAGGAGTACTCCTACGAAGTTTCAAGTCGAAATGTCTATTTAACATTATTTCTCCACACAAAATGTCAACCCCTATTTCAACCCTTTAGGGGTTTAGACATATGTCCACAATGTTGAACTTAAAAATAAATGCCATTTTTGGAATCGACATCCCATAAAATATCAAAAACGACATCCATATCGATTTTCTGGTTTATTTATCCCATTTAACCTCTAAGGAGTTGATTTTTCGAAAAAATACGAAATATGTGTTTGTTTTATTTGTTTTACTTTCCAAGTAAGTTTTACTTTGAAAATTAAGGATTTTTCTAATTTATACCCTATCCCCTTTATGATGTTAGTAATCTACTCCCGCGAGATTGTCGGTGTTTTACAAATAACCCATGTATAGTTTTGGCCCAATTTTAGCTCCAACCAGTTTTTGTATTTTCCTTCGGGAACGAGACAATTATCCGAAACAATAAGTACCTTAGAAATTGACCCGGATGCGATATTAGAAATGTCTGTGGGGTACAGACACTACCTGCGCTGTACCGCTCTGGGTTTTTCTAATTAATAACGTCGAAAAAGCCTGTGTGTTTCAGAGCATCGCTTGCTCTGTAGCGCGCGGGGTTTTTTGACTAAAAATTTAATAATATCACCCTAAAAAGCCTGTGGAACACAGACAATTCAGAAAATTACAGTTTTGGCTAAAGTATTCCTTCTAAATGTTTCGGTAAATTATGTAGAATATTAAAATAGTGATTTCTATTCTAGTCATACTAGCGATATTTTTTTTTAACAAAGTGGTATAATTTTTGATAAGTACCTAAAAGACTTTGCATTTGATATGTACCTAAAAGACTTTGCATTGTACCTACTTCAATTACTTACTATTATTTTAATTATTGCATGTCAGAAAGACAGAATATGGCTGAACTTTAATACCTATGTGAACCTGTATTCGCAATAAACATATTTTTCACTCCTCTTGCTCTAAAAGTCCGTCATTGTAAGGTACAAGAGCCAGGATAAAATAGCAAAATTACCCCTAGGGGATAAAGTTTTTTCTTTTTTAATGTTTGTCTATTACCAATGAGCCTACTAAAACGAAAAAGTCTTTATTCATAATCACGAATAAAGACTCGCTCAACTTAATACTGTTTCTCATTTTTATTTTTGAAAATGGATCTCTTCGGTGAAATCATAGACTTATTTATACTCTGTGACTTTAAGTTTGATCGTAGAATGCGTGCATTGTGTTTCTTAGCTGCTACAGTAGAAATTAAAAAAGGCTAGAAATCTTTAGAATTTTTCGTATTGTTCGTTCGTCGTCGATTCGTTTACGTAAGTATGAACTAGGTATTTAATATTGTATTTTATTTTCTCGCCTTCGTAGTGAAAAGTAGAGTGTAACACACGACGCTAAAACCCATTGTAACGCGGTTTCTATTTATTCCCTCGCTAAAGCTCAGGAAATAAAACTACCTCGTATGCAATGGGTCATTTTAGCGTCTTGTATAACAATCTACTATTGATTTGATTTGATTTAGTTTATCCTACTATTAATATTAATTTATTGTAAATGTTAAAATATTTTTTTTACTTAAACCCATAAAATGGCAGGCTTTGCTAAATAGGATGAAAGGCACACATAGTTTTTTTTACCTGAATTAAAATATATTAAGTTCCTAAGAACGTCGCGGGCGGTAGCTTGATAGTGCGCATTTTCAAGTTTCTTGGATAATTAATAAACAATACCTAGTTATGTTTTATAGTATCACTAATCTGACTGAAATGTAAATGTGATACTTAATGTGTTTTTCATTTCGATTTATTCTTTTTTCATCAATATTTTTGTTATAAATAAAGAATATTACAAAAAAGACAAAAATACATATTTAAGGCACCGTAGTACCTACTACTAGCGCCGCCAATACATTTATTTTTATTTCTTGTAATCCAGGTAAATATTTAAAAAAAGCTTAGATCATGCCCTCCTAAATGGTCTATATATTTTTTTTTATAACTCTTCAACAGTTTTAATACTTTTTGTAAGTTTTAAAATCCGTTCTTGCCAAAAGTGGCCACTTTGAGCTGAAATGGATTTTAAAACTTACAGAAAGAATTGAAACTGTTGAACAGTTATTCGAAAAAAATTAGAGACAATTTAGGAGGATTTAGCATGATTTTAGCTCTTTTTAAATTTTGACTTAGTTTACGAGTAACAAAAAATAAATGTATTGGTGGCGCTAGTAGTAGGTAGGTAGTAGGGCGCCTTTAGAAACAAAAAAACACATTATCAGTGATTATAATTTTCTTGTTAACAGAAATAGCCAGCAAGATTCTTTATTTCCTTTATTACAAAAGTACTCTTTGATGTGGGTATACAAGACAGCACGTTAAGTTAAAAAGTTTTTAATACGTACGTACGTGTTTTTAAAACAGCTTTTATTACGTACCTACGGCATAACGGCGGTCACAAGGTCAAGTACCTATAGTCTGAATCTGATGTGCTGTTGACTGTAGGTACAGTCATTATCAAACTAAATAAAAAAAATAAAGTTCGGCTGTTAGTTATTGCGCTCGGATATTGCGAAAAACTAACAAAATACCTTCTTTTCTTTTATAAAAATAACTATTTTTGTAAAACTCTCAATAAAAATTTCTTATGTTAGGGTATTTTCATTTCCTTTCCCTTTACACACACATTGTAAAAAAAGAATGAAAAGTTAGATTGTGCTATGCCGTTTTCGAGAAATTTTGCAAATCACGATAAAAACAGATGTTCTTTGGGGATTTCTTTCTGAAAGGATCTACCAAAAATAAATTTCGTCCCATGTTTTTAACGAGTTAAAAGTTCTTTTGATAAGAGGGATTTGATATTTTAGTTTTAATATCCAAGTTTCACGACACTTAGTGTCTCAAGCGTCTGTATCGCTCGGGGTATTTATATTTAGATAATCCCTAAAAAGCCTGTGTTCTACAGGCTTTTTAGGGTGACATTATTAAATTTTTTGTTGAAAAACCCCGCGCGATACAGAGCAAGCGGTGCTCTGAAACACAGGCTTTTTCGACGTTATAAAATTAGAAAAACCCAGAGCGGTACAGAGCAGGCAGTGGCTGGCCCCACAGGCATTTCTAATATCGCGACCCGGATAGTCTGTTATTACTACCATACCAAATTTCATGAAAATCTGTCTAGTAGTTTTTGCGTGATGTGGTAACAGACAGATAAAATTTTAAATAAATGGTGAATTTGGCCTCTGTATCTATAATAATTACTATTATAATTAAAATTTCCATAGAATATTGAATGTATAGAGTCGGCTCGGTTACATATTTGAATTACAGTCAATGTTGTGTCACGACATTAGATGAACACCTAACTTTCGATTTTAAGTTAGATAGGAACCACATTTTATTTCATTTACTATGCTATGGTATAGTATGACCGGCATTAAAAGCCCGTGGTTCTACTGGTAGGACCACGGTATACCACAATGTACAGTCAGTGGCACGAATCATGAAATCGGGTGGGGATTGCGCGGGACGCGTATTTCGGGTATGCTTTGCAGTGAGGCGCGGGCGGCGGGAGAGGGGCGCGCGCTATTGGTCGCTCACAAGAGCACATGCGCGAACTTATCCCCACTCCGTCGAAAAATTTTCATGATTCGTGCCACTGACTGTACCCGTCGTCCTACTACTGAAGCAAGAAAACATACCACCAATCGGAATGGAGTAGAATCAGTCTTTAAGATAGGTAATTCAAAAAATACTTACCGAATAGAACAACCGAACACTTGAAAAAATTATTAAAATACATGATGAAATAATTTTTATTTTCAAGACGGAAGTTTTAACTTCAAAATGTTTGAGTATACAGTTGCTACGAGTTTGAACTGAAAATATATAGATAAAAATTTAATGATATTCTTTTCATATGCTAATTACTGTTCAAATATGCCTACTTATTGATATAAATGTTGTGCCATTTTCAAGAAGTGGTGTACAGGGTGATGTAAGTACTTACATAATTAAGAACTCCTAAAATAGGTAATCATCCGAATCTGTCGAGTGATGCTACGTTTTACCTACATATTGTAGTAATCAAACTGTTATTGCTAAAATCAATCAAACAAAAAATAGTACGTGTTTGATTGAATCAGGCGTCACTTGGCGGAAGTCCCAAACCATTTTGAAAAAAGAAATATATGTAGCTTACTTCCGCAAACAACTGCAGGTATTGTGCACTGATATTTTGTTGTGTGCATGTGCATATTTTTGCGGGCGGGCGGGCGGTGCATCTTGCATAATATTGTTTTTCGTAAGTAAGCTACATATATTTCTTTGTTAAAAAAAAAGTTGTGCATTAATTACTGCTGGAAATTGAGCAGAATAGATCCAATTGTCGGCCGATTGAGGTCTCTAATTTACGAGGAAACAAACAAATCCAAGAAACAAAAGTTTAATAAAATCATGTTAAAATCTACATTGCAGTTGTTACAATTTGAAAATGACAAATACTCTTGCCTGGTAAATTAACTTGTTGAATATTCGACTTTTATAGTTCATCTTGCAACACAAAAATTCGATCCTTCTAAGTTTTTTCCCATACTACACCGGCTACACCTCAAACACCCCAGCTAGCAAAAATGCGATAATAAGCCATCTTTTATCACTAAGTAGTGATATTAATATCGTATATAAGTAACGCTTATCACTGCTAGTTGTATATCTGTGTTTGAAACACAATTTAGCTGTAAAAGGATATACAGCTAAATTGTCGTATTAACCTATCACATAAACGTTTACTCAGCTGCTTTATACAACATATATAACACAGCTACAAATTGATACTCCTTAACTTGAATATGGAGCAACTATGTTGTATAGTAGGATTTACGATGCTATTAAAACACATGTGCTAAATAAACGATAAGGGGATCCTAATAGCACTCATAAGTTGTAATGAAGCTTTGTGCGCGCTCATATATCACCAAAATATAATTTATCGTAATGGCCGCCCGATGTTGTATATCGTCTGAGTAGCAGCAACACTAACACTAATTAATCATATATTGGTATCTTCACAAATAACTTGATAAATTAAATCAATTTTATTAATTAAATACTATGAATTAGAGGAGGGCACTAAAAAAACAATAACATTATGCTACTAATTTAACAATAGAATTGCAAGCGCATGTGAAATTACACTTACATCAATCTTTTTTACACACATAAATTGGATAATAAAAATGGAGCACACGCTGGTGACATTGGTGACATAAAAATATTACTTATTAACGAAATATACCTATGAATATTTTTCTTTCTGATAAAAATCACCAGTAACGCGTTCAATTATTCACGTTATTCAAACAGTGTTATTATAGAATCACAATCACTAATATATCACTATATTGTGTTGCAACTGATTCGAGGTCACTGATATGTATCTGATTAGTCCTTAGTGGAGCTACAATAGATATACTGTATCACTTTATAAAGTAGGGCCACTTTAATAGGCCACATTTGACACTTCATCAAAATTTCTCAACGTAACCTTGTAACGGCGGGCATCAAATATAATATATTTTTTCGATGTTAGAACAGCACAATGGCTTCATTTTTTTTCAATTACGAATATATATTTACGGTAAAGTGACCGAAAAAATTTACTTTTCGATTTATTTTCTCTGAAAAATCATTCTAAACCTAATAATCAATTTTTGTTATATGAAAACTTCACGTCGTTACAATGTTATGTCAGTGAAAACTTTTTCTTTTTAAACACTAGGGATGTTACCCAAAAATCGAAAAATCTAAAGTTGAATGCAATGATTACTTTGTAAAGGAATATTTTCACCATAAATGAATAATGCCAATTTTTATATAAGAAATTGACGGCACGCGACAACAAATTTTATTTCCACTATGGTATGGTATGGTATTAAATATGGTATGGTATTAGGGAACTACGGAACCCTGCGGCGCATGGCCCGATATGCACTTGGTAGGTTTTTTTAATTTGCAAATAAGAACATCAGTTAAATATTTACGGTTACGTTAAAAAACGCAACGTTTTTGTTATATCTACTTGTTTGTTTTATCGTTTCCTTTTACGATATAAAATAATAATCGGACAGGGATTTGACTAATGATTTTTAGATTTGATTTTCAATGCATCTTAGTTAAAATTAAACAGTATCCTCATAAGTACTTTTTCATAATAACTGAATTCATATCCCATGTTCGAAATCTTTCTGATGGTGTATCGATTCATTCACTTTAATCGATGTTTTGAAGCTATGAATGAATACCTACGATCACCTCACTATGAATCAAAAATTGACAAATGTCAAATGTGGCCTATTAAAGTGGCCCTACTTTAGTGATAAAAGTGGGGCCTTTTCCAAAGATAGAAACGTTTATGTAACACATATGCGACTCTTTATATTACCGATATACAGCTATATTATGTGTCGTTTTGCTAGCTGGGACAGTACATAGGTATATAAGTTTTTTCCAACAGTAGAGGAGCTAACATCACTTAGGCCCTTTTGTCATTGCACTCCGTCGGATCGCTAGGGTTGGCATTTTCCGGCCGTCTCGTGGAAAGCTACGCGCGAACGCTATGGAAACAACTGCGACGCGATGCCACAACCCTGAGTACTGCGAACTTTGCTTATAGCTCGTGACGTCAGCCGTCAAATTCGAACGTTTCCATGGAGCTCTCATACTGTTTGAAAAAACTTATATTATATATGTACTGTGCCTCAAACGTACAAGCATTTTTGTATTGTGAGTTTCGACGCCTGATTGAAGGGTTAACATTTCATTACCATACCATTTACCCCGAAATACTTCTGGACCCCAAGTGAGGCTCATTTTCAATCTATATCATATTGCGACTAATTTATAGTATGCAACTTAGGCACATTTTCTAAATGGAACAGTCTAATACATGTACGCCTAAAACATTTTCCCTAATATTTATTTCTCCTTTTCTCAGGCTGACCACATTGGCAAGATAGCCATTAGTTTGTGTTATCAAATAATTCGTCTGTGTTGCGAAGTAGGAAGCCTCTGGGAGATATGCCACCCTGAACATATTATATGTCCTTTGGCGTCCCATATAATGATCTCCAATCGCAAAAAATAATCGATCGCATATTGATATATTTATATCCACTATTTGGTGAACAGGGTCGTAGGTGGCGTCATTACAAACATGTTAGACATCCTTGGTTAGTTTTCAGGAAGCTTGCGCGCGGCCAGGGTAGAAATATAGAGCATTTTTTCAAAAGTCTTGTCTTATAATAATAAAAATAATAATTTCCGAGCAAGTTGGAGTAAAAAATATTTAATTTCAATTTATGTAGACGATTCAAGTATAAAAGCACTTACCTAGTAATAAACATCAACCTATGGCAGTTCTTAATTTAGATAGGTAATTAAAATATTAATAAAATGTGCCTTCGTTTAATTAGGGTTCCGTACTTAAACAAGGAACCCATAAAAGATCATTTGATTCCATCTATCTTTAAGTATTTATATTTATCTTTATCTTGCATCATCTTAATCAGCATCGTAGCGTCTACAGTTTTTAATGGATTTTGATGTTAATATATATTATACCTATAATTCTGCTAGAGTGGGGTGTCATTCTAAAGGTCTTTAGAAATGATACCAATTATGGGGAATTATTGACCATTTTTATATTACCTACTAGCGACCGCCCGCGGTTTCTCCCGCGTGGTTCCCGTTCCTGTGGAAGTATCGCTATAAAAAGTATCCTATGTTTTAATCTAGGCTATCTACTATCTGTGTGCCAAATTCCAACCATCCCTTCAGTAGTTTTTGCGTGATTGAGGAACAAACATCCAAACATCTAAACATCCCACAAACTTTCACATTTATAATATTAGTAGGATGATATTATAAGTTTTGTTACCGAGATATTAAGCTTCAAAGTGTTCTGCAAAGTGTCCCCCCCTCCCCTCCACCTGTGACGTTTTATTTAACCCGTCAGGTACAGGAAAGTGAGACACAATAGATATTCATTGTCGTCCAGCCACATGTGGCCGCATCGTGAATAAAAAAAACAGATTTAAATCCGAAAAAACTCTTTTATTGAAGTTTCTGAAATAAAAAGAACCAGTACTAAAGAACTTATTATTTGCATGGCCCGACACACACTCGACCGGTTTTTATCAAGTGTTTTATATTATGTCTCTTTGTTGTCTATTTTTATTATTATATAATTTGTTATATCTTTCAAATGGAAAATGTGTATACATTACCTAACAATCATCATCTATCAAAAGCGAAGCGATTTCGAAGGTTTGCATAAAAATTTAAGAATTGACATACGAACTTTCTTCCCCTATTACACCCCCTTCAATATTCATTTTCGAGGCAGAAGGTAGTAAAATTCAAAGTGAAGCTACTAGCATGTGGGGTATCATTATGAGCGCTGTTATTTTATTTGGCTGCATAGATTTCGACTTTTATGAGAAACGAAAAAAATAAATCTCCGAAATTTGCAGAGAGAAAAATTTGAAATGATTCTATGTGATAGAAGTTTTTGTAAAGATTACTGAAAAATAAAACTATACTTTTTTCAGAAATCATCAACATAAATCACATTTGTTTCACTATCGGTTAAGAGATGGCGCTGATCTGAAACTTCAATCATCTATATCTCAGTGTATCATTTTTCAGAAATCATGAAGAAAACTACATTATTCCACTATCGGTCAAAAGATCTAAAACTGCAATATTTTATACCGCAGTGTATTTATAAAATGATGGTACGGAACATCTCAGAAAACTTCATTTGTTGAACACGTGTAAGAACATATTTTTATACGGTAAAGTAATGTAATGTGAATGTAAGAACAATAACATTGCGGCAGTAAATCACTTAGCAGACTATTACGCATTTATGACACATAATAAGTACCTCTTATCATGGATATTTGCACAACTTGTAGTAACTAACTACGTACGACATAATGCGTTATCTTTTAATAGAATAAATGAAAATTGCTTCGTAATTTCAGGTTCAGTACCTACGCTTAGCACGAAAAGCTTTGAAAAAAAATAGCGCGCGTACAACATTCGAAAGATTAATTTTATATGGGAAATTTGTACAGCGCCATCTACCGACGAAAAGCGAAATGAAATTTTCCATACATACCTAAGTAACTACTCTATCAAGTACTTTTTAGCGCGCTTTTTTTCTCAATAGATGTACGTGCTACGGGTTTGTACCCCTAGCACAGGCCCGCGCCACTCGTGGCAAACGTCTTGCCTCGCGAGGCAGCGCGCTTGGTGGGGACCCGCCTAATCGCGTAAAAACGGCTGGTCGGATCCTGGTTAAAGGTTCCCGATGGATTTTATCTGATATCCACGCGGACGAAGTCGCAGGCGGACGCTACTTTTGTTATAAAATCATACTAATATTATGAATGTGAAAGTTTGTGGGTTTGGATGTTTAGATGTTTGGATGTTTGTTCCTCAATCACGCATAAACTACCAAACAGATTTGGTTGAAATTTGGCACACAGATAGTAGATAGCCTAGATTAAAACATAAGATACGTTTTATCCCGATATTCCCACGGGAACGGGAACCACGCGGGTGAAACCGCGGGCGGCCGCTAGTATTAAAATACAAGCGGCCGCCCGCGGTTTCACTCCCATTTCCATGGGAATATCACGATAAAAAGTATTCTATGTTTTAATCTAGGCTATCTACTATCTGTATGCCAAATTCCAACCAAATCCGTTCAGTCGTTTTTGCGTGATTGAGGAACAAACATCCAACATTCAAACATCCAAACATCCAAACCCACAAACTTTCACATTTATAATATTAGTAGGACTGGCGGCCGCCCGCGGTTTCACCCGCGTGGTTCTCGTTCCTGTGGGAATATCGGAAAAAGTATCCTATGTTTTAATATAGGCTATCTAATATCTGTGTGCCAAATTCCAACCAAATCCGTTCAGTAGTTTTTGCGTGATTGTGGAACAAATGCTCTGAAATCTTATCATTCCATTTGAAAAAGGAATGCGCGGGGCGTTTAACATTTCCGTGGGGTCTGGTTCATCAGTGCAGAAATGAATTTTAATACTTACTTCCCGCACAAGTGCGAGAAGTGCGTGAGTGGGCCGATTCACATGGCCACACGAATCAATAAAAAAAAACATCTCTGTTTTCTGTCTTATTCTTCTTTAGAAGAAAAGGTGAATAAATAGTCAAATTTGTCTTTCTTAATTTTTTATTTTTCTTCTTTTTTCCTTTATTTTTTTTCAATATGGGTATCAAATTAAAGGCCTTGATGAGCACATTCCAAAATTACATAGGTAATTTGTCAATTTGTAAAAATGAAAAAAAAAATGTTTGTTTTTTTGAAATCGAATTTCCTCGCATTTCTTGAAAAAAACACTATTCAAGCCTTGTACTGGAAGCTACTTGCATTGCCTCGATCGAATGATTAAAACCCTATCGTCTGCGGTTCGGGCTTCAAACCATCCTCGACAATCCAATCGCCAGCTTCCCGTTTTCGGCTGTATGTAATGTACTATTTCATAAAAACGTTCTTTAGTTGTTTATAGAAGCGCCTCTTATTTCTTTTTTCTAATAGATGGGGATAAAAAGTAGAGTGTATCACTCGGCCGCAAAATTATTTTTATCCCTTCTATTCGAAAAAGGATGCATTGTTCCTATATAAGTGGGACCAAAATAGCTCTTTTCTGGTTAGAACTTATTAGTGGGAGGAAAAGAGATTTGAATTTCGAACATGTATCTTTCAAAGAATTCGAACGCCGCCGCAGGCTGGTAGGTATGTATTGACTGGCTGTATAGACGGCGCGGCGAGGTCGCCGCGGCGCGATAACCCGCGCAAACTGAAAAAAAAACATAAGCGCGCGAATTAAGTCTGTGTTCTTGTAATTAGTACATACTTACGTACTTAGTACAATAACTTTTGAAAATTGCGCTAGTGTATCAAACGTAACTAAAAAATTTGTAATTATTTTTACTTTTCACGTGTCTTTTTTAAATAAAGAACATTTTCATTAATTACATAAACACAGTCTCCTATTTATTTTCTCATAGAAAAGGGATGAAAAGTAGAGTATATGACTCGGGCGCAAAATATTTTTGGCGAGGGCGACATACTTTGAATCCCTCGCTACGTTCAGGATTCTACTGAAGAATCCCTCGCTACGCTCGGGATTCTACTCTAGAATCCCTCACTTCGCTCTGGATTCAAAAAAGCGCCCTCGCCGTAAAGATATTATTTTGCTCCCTTGTAATACAATCTACTATTTCACCTCGGGCGACGTATATTGAATCCCTCGCTGTGTTCAGGAATCCTTCACTGCGCTCTAGGTTCAAAATAGCGCCCTCGCCGTAAAAATATTATTTTGCTCCCTTGTGATACAATATACTATTCTTTTATGGATATGGACCATAGAGCTGCAGAAAAAGGCCGAATATGATGTTGCTGCATCACAGTACCCACCTAATTATTACGAGATACTTATTTTGTGATTCGGTTCATTCTGACTGGCGTGTTGTTTTGACACTAACACAGGAGTACCTATATAAAACACGTTAATATACAATTTTTATTTTTAATTGGCAACTAAAATACCTATATACAGTCATTGTTTGATACATCGAATCATTCAATTATAAATAAAAACATGTTCGCAGCTTACTTCTATTTTAAATTAGGTATACTAGTATGTTTATCTCTAGATAATATCCCTTTATTAACAAGAAAGTATACACGGTGAAATCAAAGTCATTGGCAATCTAACCGCTATATTGATAACTTTAGGACAAAATTTTCATAAATCAAAGTGACCAAAATTCAAGGAGAAATAAACATTAAAAAACACAAGAAGTCAACACAATATCAAAGATAACTGATGCTAAAAAACATCAAATGAAATGTAGTAAAATATGTTTTAGCAACAGTAATCTTTTATTTGTGATTTCTTATGTTTTTTTATGTTTATTTCAGCTTTGATTTAAGAAATTTTTGCCGTAAAGTTATCAGTATTGCAGGTAGTTTCTTAGTTGTAACAGATAACCAATATCTTCAAATTCACCGTGATGAAATAAACGCCTAATTAAGCCAAAATAAATAACTGATCTTAGTCTATGTTGTAAAAATAATTATCCAAGACTAAACATTAAAAAAAAATCTTAGGTAAGTTGATAAAATCTAGGCCAATAATGCGTAAAAACTCAATTTTGCAGAAATCTGATACGATAAAAAGTCAATTTTTATCCCCATTTACAAGAATGCATATAATGTGTAAGAAAGGATATAATTACTTTCTCATTTATTTGAAAAAAGTTTACTTAATTAAATTTATAATATTTCGTAGATCAAAAATAAATATCAGAGAATAAGTAAAGATTTACTCCTAGTATCCATTGAGCAATTCAATAACATAATTAATCTTATTGTGACTAACTAAATATAATTCCTACATATATGTAGGTACTCCATTATGTAACACATAGCAATTATAGTATAAGGGAAACACATTACGATGAACATACACCTATGTAACAAATATCATGCATCGTAATTTATATTCCACATAGATAATTGCGTAGTACGTATTTTAATTTTGTAAAAGCGTCGTCGCTTTAACAAAATTAAGTTTTTTTAATAAAAAAATAATGGCTTTGAATTTTAATCGTTTTGAAATGTTACTTACCTATATCCATACATTTTGACTTTGCTAAGTTTTACCACAGTACATATATAAGTTTAAACTCATATATGTACTGTGGTTTTACTGTTGGGCCGGGCCCTTGTCAACATCGGTACAATGAATTGGTAATATGAAAATAATCTACATTTTTTTTATTGAGTAGGTACTTACATAAATATTTCACGTCTTTGTAATGTTATACATTCATAATTATACGTATAGGTATAGATATCACGAAAGGGAAGTAATTTTTGATATTGATTTGTATCGTAACTTGTTTCCTTTCAGTCACTCGCTAATCTAGGTCTAATTAAAAAAACACAATGTAAACATTAACGATATTTGCTTACTTAAATAAAAATGGCAAGTTTTTTTTGTCTATAAACGCAATGTTTATCAATTATTATGCTATTCGATCAAAGCAACTGAATAGGTACACACTTTCTAAATCATATTAGTAATTTTAATGTCTTTTATTTAATCTTCACCGTACCATTTGGACAACTATCACAGCTTCGTTACTGAAATCATTGGACCCTTAATTTAGATAAATTATGTCTATTCGCTACTGCTAAAAAAAATATTTATCAGCGATTTTCATGGATAACGCATGTTGATTGACTTGTTAGTATGCGTTCTTTTAAAACTCTCTAAAATAGGGGTACATGGCAACTTACTTACAATTTTTCACTTTGTTATGCAATGCAGAGCTGTGTGTAGAGTAAGTATTCTTATGTTTCTAAATGTCAAACAAAATATTTTGTCTCAAACTAAAATTATTGCTCTACTAGTAACAGCTTTTTACTAAAATACTTCAGCGCTTCATCTCACTAATATAAATCCAAAAATCACCAAATCACAGGCTGTCAGTCAAATCACAGTGGTCAGAAACGTTCGGTTATCGCACAGCGTTGAGCTTCCACTTGAGCAGAAGGAAGGCGGCAATCCGCAGCACCACCACGAACAAGCTGAGCGCGAGCACGTCCCACCAGAACATGTCCGGAGACATCGATACCTCAGTCAGGAACTGACGCGGATGTCTGTCGATAACGATTTAGTTAGAGTTAACGCCAGAAATTACTAATTAATTTATGTAAGACATGATTAATTCAGCTTATACAAAGATAAAAACTTTAATAAGCATCAAATCATAGGCTGTCAGACAATATCACAAATGCTCAGTAATGGCAGTAATAGTCGCCTATCTGTCACCAACATTTCTAACCGAAACTAGCGGTGGGTGCCTGACAACAATATTGTGGAACTGAGATACCATTATATGGCTTGCTTGGTACTTTCCTTGGTTCCGAATAACAAAATATTTTGCCAGGTACTTATTTATAATTTGGCATCAGAAGGTGGTTTATTATACTATCACGTCACGTCTATGTCTATACATAATTATGTATACCTACAGTTTAGAATTATATCAATCTAAAAGCTATTTCTTTTTTGATCAGAAATCAATGACAAATGACAACAACAACAATGTTCTAAATTGTATCCATTTTTTAAGACGTGACTGTACCTATGTGATTTTGTCCAATACTAAAGTGGTTATACCACCAAAGGGCCGCCCTCAGAGGTTTTTATTTAATAAGTTGTTAATAGAAAATGATTTTAATAAAACTTCATGTGGAATTTTTAGAGCCCATGGTCTAGCTAGTATTTTAAGAAGGTATCACTATATTCCCTAGTATAGTTATTCGTAGAAAAGTGATAGCAAAAATGTCAAAAACAGCCACTTTAGCAGTTTTGCTATTTACTTCTAGCAGTGACTACGAGGGAATGTAATAATACCGTTTAAAAATACTAGAATATGGGCCGTAAAAATTGTGTACTAGAATTACAATCCTCACTGAATGTTTGTTTGTTACGCGTTCACACCTTAACTAGGTACTGAACCGATCATCATGAAATTTTACGTAGACATTTTCAGTTGTACAGAGTACATAGGGTACTTTTACCCAGAAAGTTTGTTCCCGAGGGATAGCAAAAAACTTTCCACGCAGAAAAAGTCGCGAGGGGCCACTAGTATGAAATAAAATTCACCGCGGAGCGGAGCCACTTTCGGACATAGAACCGCCTTTAATGTTATTATCTTACTTGTAATGACAGGGGCCTGCTTGCAGTCGAACACGGGCCTCTCGAGCCCGTAGATGGCGCAAATGAACCCCTCGAGCCCGTAGCGCAGGTACGACACGTACGAGCCCTAGTCCCCCAGTACAGGTACGGGGGCAAGTCACGCAGTGTTACGCCGAAACCAACGAACATCATCATTGGGACTAACAGCGTCGGACCCAGGAATGTTAGTATCTAACTCACTTGTAATGACAGTATGGCGCTTGGTTGCAGTCCAGCACGGGCCGCTCGAGGCCGTAAATGGCGCCGATGAACCCCTCGAGCCCGTAGCGCAGGTACGACACGTACGAGCCCCAGTACAGGTACGAGGGCAAGTCGCGCAGGGTCACGCCGAAGCCCGCGATCATCATCATCGGGACTGACAGCGTCGGACTCAGGAATATTATTATCTTACTCACTTGTAATGACAGTATGGGGCCTGGTTGCAGTCCAGCACGGGCCTCTCGAGCCCGTAAATGGCACCGATGAACCCCTCGAGCCCGTAGCGCAGGTACGACACGTACGAGCCCCAGTACAGGTACGGGGGCAAGTCGCGCAGTGTCACGCCGAAGCCCGCGAACATCATCATCGGGACTGACAGCGTCGGACCCAGGAATGTGCCGTTCTAGGGGAGAAGAGTTTTGTTAAGTTCACAAGTACAGGTTGGTACGGTTAAAGATGAAAGTCACGCAATGTTAGTCCGTAACCTGCGAATTCATCATCGGGACTGGCAGGGCTGGACGCATTAGTGTGCCGTTCTAGGAACGGAAATTTATTAATTACTAGCGGCCGCCCGCGGTTTCACCCGCGTGGTTCCCGTTTCCGTGGGAATATCGGAATAAAAAGTATCCTATGTTTTAATCTAGGCTATCTACTATCTGTGTGCCAAATTTCAACCAAATCCGTTTAGTAGTTTTTGCGTGATTGAGGAACAAACATCCAAACATCTAGACATCCAAACCCACAAACTTTCACATTTATAATATTAGTAAGATTGATAGCCGTTGGGTGCAACGGCAGAGATCATCATCGAGATATTGTATTTGAGTGATGAACATAAGCGTTGTTTGCAGTCGTGGTTTGTGTTCACGTTTTAGTATTCTATTCATAATTTACTCTTTAGTCTCCACAGTAAGCTCTACTTGGTTTGTGAGTTGTGACTAAATGGTTGGTGCGTGTTCTAGGGGCCCTATTTTTGAATCGCTCGTCTGGCGTCGAGCGCTCGTTTCTACTGATTTTCGTTCGACATCCCATACATTTGAGTTGATTTGTCGAACGAAAATCAGTAGAAACGAGCGCTCGACGCCAGCCGAGCGATTCAAAAATAGGGTCCCTGTTCATAAAGTTCATGTTCTGTTATTAAAGTGACGTTCTGACAAAAAATCTTCTTTGAAATAATCTACTGTGAGTAACGCTTCTATTGAAATATACATATTATACAGGCGTCCAGTAAGCTTTCGGTAGCGCGTATACCGAACGTGCTGGTGTCGTACGGTACGTGCCAATGCGACGACGACAAATGACTAAAGGCTCTAAGTGTTCATTCAAAGATTGTACTCACAACAACGTTGAAGGCAGCTCCGATCATGAGCCCGAAGCTCTGCGCGACCAGCACGGTGTACAGCGAGATGGCGAAGAACATGCAAAACCGCACGATATCCAGCGGCTGCCCCGACATCGTGTACACGATGACACTGAACACAGCGCACGATACGATCTGGACAAGACACATCAGTCACAAAAACTTCTATGGACGAGTAAAAGTAAAATATATAGGTACGTGATGAAGATTAGAAGCACTGTTTATAGTGAAGTATTGAGATATTATGATTTTAAATCATTGTAATTATTACTCAAAACTTTGCTTATGGTCAAATTGTAGATAAGTAATATAAAAAGTAAGTTATCGTAAATCTATATAGGATAGGTTTTCAATATATGAAAGCATATAATTTGAAAGCGAGCTAAATTAAATTATGTCTAATGAATAAACTTACCGATATAGGCAAATCCACTAATGTAATTGAAATGTAGTAGGAACCGAGTGAATACCATCTGTTGAAGTGTTCTTTGGACAAGATTGACATTTCCGACGGAACTGAAAATGAAAACATAGAACTTACTTAAAATAATTCAGAAATAGTAGGTAATAAAAAGAGCGTTACGCTAGGTGGATAGCAATTAGAAATAGTTAAGACTTCAGATTAATCGAAAACTTTGTAACTGACCCATAAGCATAAGCAATAAAGTCTTCATAAAGTATTAGAAGAACGTCACACTCTTAAAAGATTAAAAGAAAAATATTGCACACAAATAACTCCCCTACTATTACGTTCATTATAATTATATAACCTACAGACTATTATTCATCTGGAAATAATTTACAAGTCTATAATACCTTTTCAAAACAATTTTTAACTCGGTCGACATTAATATTAACATATTCAATACATCAAACGGTGTATTTGCTATTAGAAATTTCCGAAACAAAGGCAGTTATTTTCTCACTCGGCAATCTTTAGAGCTTAGATCGAGTGGAGATAATTCTTCATCCACTTACATGTTAGAATGGTGAGCATCATGGGTGACATCATGTGGTGCATCAGGATGGCGAACAGCAGGTTGTAGTTCTCCAGGACCCTGGAGCCCTCGTTGCCCGCGTCGATGAACAGCATCCCCAACATTATGCCCACCACCACGTTCACTATCAGCCGGAGGTGAGTCATCGTCTGTTTCAAGGAAATATTATTGATATTTAGTTCCTTAAAAAGTTTTAAGATATTTTATGTTTCGAGAATCGGGGAAATTAACTAAAGCAAGAACCGAATTTATAGGTGCTATATGTTGTAGTTTCTGCAATGTCCGTATTGGACTTCCGCGTATCGCTCAATACTAATCTTGCGAAACAATACGAAAATTATGTTCTACACCTATTTTGTTTAAATTATCCAAATCAACTATTGTTAAACGAAGGATTTATCCCAAATCGTCTTTATATAAATAAAAAATTGAAAAAAGCTGAGAACAAAAATTAGAAATGTTATAGAAATCAAACTTACAGAATCCCGTTTGGCCTTTAAAAATCCTCTTCTAATGAGCACCGACCTCTGATTAGACTGTGGGGTCTCCTCAGCCCCAGTACTAGTATCCTGTTCCCTCAGTATGCTCAGTGGGTACTGTTTCCTCAACGCCTCCATTGTAGGAATAGCTTGTACGTCCTCGAACCAATCCAAAGCTCTGCCATTCTCTGCTTTTGATGTCAGCACTTGGATTTTGTCTTCACCATATTCTCCGCATGCCAGTTCGATTACTGAAAAG
Organism: Agriphila tristella; assembly: GCA_928269145.1. Classification (NCBI taxonomy): domain Eukaryota; kingdom Metazoa; phylum Arthropoda; class Insecta; order Lepidoptera; family Crambidae; genus Agriphila; species Agriphila tristella. Next base: position 23,762,692 of record OV743439.1, read on the forward strand.
TTTATCCGACCATTATATCAATTTTTAACAAGCGTGAAGAAAACAATACGCCGAATGTAAAAACTAAGTCCTCTTTATGTTCTCTGTTACGCTACTTACTTGGGACCATCATAGAATGGGATTTTGTCCAATATTTTTTTAGCACGTTTTTAATAGGTTGCTTTCTCGTTTGTTGTTTGTTTGTTTGTCCGCAAAGTTTGCGAACGATTTTAAACTAGCTTTCCGATGAGATAGAGACTTGAAACTTTGAACATAGGTCAGAACTGGAATACAATGCAATATTATGGTGTTATTGAGCTGGTCTGATGATGGAACTGAAAGAAGGGCACAGGAACTTAATGAGGAAACCATACAACCCCATTGTGATTAGGCTTGTTAGAATCATCTTGACGAGTACTCTGATAGGAGATAAGGTCCAGGGTTTGATGATGAAGCTGGAAGGCCATGCCAAAGTAACTCAATATTAAAACCGTGCAATCCTATCGAGTTTGGGCTCATTTGAATCGTCTTGACGAGTACTTTGTTGGGAAATAGTGTCCGAGGATCTAATGATGGAGCCGAGGAAGGCCATAGGAACTCTTTAATAAAACCACGCTACCTCATCGAGTTTGGGCTCGTTTGAATCGTCTTGACGAGTACTTTGTTGGGAAATAGTGTCCGAGGATCTGATGATGGAGCCGGAAGAAGGCCATAGGAACTCTTTAATAAAACCACGCTACCCCATCGAGTTTAGGATCGTTTGAATCGTCTTGACGAGTACTATATTGGGAAATAGTGTCCAGGGACTGATGATGGAGCCGGAAGAAGGGAACTGGGAGTTTGTAATAAAACCATGCAACCTCATCGAGTTTGGGCTCGTTTGAATCGCCTTGACAAGGACTTTGTTGGGAAATAGTGTCCAGGGTCTGATGATGGAGCAGGAAGAAGGGCTCTGGGGTCTGGGACTCTGTAATAAAACCATGCAACCCCATCGAGTTTGGGCTCGTTTGAATCGTGTTGACGAGTTCTTTGTTGGGAAATAGTTTCCAGGGTCTGATGATGGAGCCGGAAGAAGGGTACTGGGACTCTGTAATAAAACCATGCAACCCCATCGAGTTTGGGCTCGTTTGTATCGTGTTGACGAGTTCTTTGTTGGGAAATAGTTTCCAGGGTCTGATGATGGAGCCGGAAGAAGGGCACTGGGACTCTGTAATAAAACCATGCAACCCCATCGAGTTTGGGCTCGTTTGAATCGTTTTGACGAGTGCTCCGATAGCAGATGGTATATTTTTAGTCTTAGCTCGTTGACTAAAAAGCATAAAACAATAATTTACTGAAAAAAATATTTTTTAAAAACACGTTTTTAAAACGGACTAAATTATTACAAAAAAATCGGAAAAGTAAAAAGTAAAAAATAAATTCTTCTGTAAATATTTATAACCCTAACCTGAAATTTTAACAGAAATTTTTAACCTATAAAATTTAAACCTAAAGACGTGGGGCGCGTTTTGTAAAATTTATCATCCATATTGTCTATAGCATGCGCCCCACGTTTTTTGGTTTAAAATTTTAGGTTAAAAATTTCTGTAGGTATAGGTTATTAGGGTTATAAATATTTACAGGAGAATTTATTTTTACTTTTTAGTTTGTTTTTACTTGTCGGTTTTAATATTATTAGTCCTAATTTTTTGTAATAATTTAGTCCGTTTTATAAACATATTTTTTTCAGTAAATTTTTGCATTGTAGACCACCACCCTCACATTATATCTTACATGGACAAATGCTCAAACCTTCTTTTTTAGTATAGCAATTTCACTTACCGTAATCAGCTGGATTGTGATAAATCGGACACGGCACTCCTGCTTCGTCCAAGTACGGTACCAGGTTCTTGGTAGTGCCCTGGTATAGACACTGGCCTGCCGCCAGTATGTAGACGTGGTCAAACATGGCGAACAGTGACGCTGAAGGTTGGTGCACTGTGCAGACTATCGTGCGTCCCTGGTGCGCGAGTGTGCGGCACAGTTGGACTACTTGGGAGCATGAGGAACTGTCTAAGCCTCTGTGAAAGAAATAATACTTATTATTATACAAATAAAGTGGTACTCAAGCACGAAACATGGAACAATCCTATCGCGATATCACGTCGTTCGTCACCACATAAAACAGATTTTACGAATCAGTACATTACAAAGTTACGCATTCCCGAATGGATAGGCCCCGAAATGAAGCGTCTCGATCCTGAATTGATAACTGGGATTTACCAGCCAAATTACCTAGTTGTTAGCTAGTTTCATTATGAAAGATGTGATCAATCGTTGATTGGACATCGTTATATCTAATTTAGGGATATTATTGCCAATGATTAACCTTTGTAAAATGATAGTAGAGCACAGAATATAAAATAAAAGATCACGAAAGATCGCTGAAACAAAGCATTTCTTTGATGATCAGTGAAGCCTACATTATATTTTATACTTTTCGTAGTAAAAGGATATAAATGTTTTTTGGAAGTAATACTGTTTTTCGACGTTCATATAGAATTAAGAAGCTAAAACTTCAAAAAGGAAAATCTTAATCTTATGCAGTCAGGTTAAATCCAAGGTCGATCACGTTTTGATAAGATCGAAGTACCTATAATAAAAGCGATTATTTATAATGAAGTGCGAAAACATAACTGAGTTAATAGTCGAGTACTGCGAAGGTCACGGCCCCCTGGTCGATAACGCTCATGCTTTTAAGGCGCACGCGCAAACGTTCCGTCCTATTTGTTTTGTTGTTTACTGCTACTAATTACGTCTTGTGATTCATTAATCGAACTGACCTTGGGCACGGTAAAGAAATGGGTATTGTATTATAACATGCTTTTCATAAGAAAATACCTTTAATTGACGGTGCAGTCTTTGAGTAGGCTAGCAACAGATTGATAACAGCACTGAGGTTGCAACTGCTTGAGTTCGCTCAATAATAATTTTGACGACAATAATATTATTATGCTGAAGGTAGGTACTCACGTGGTGGGTTCGTCTAGGAACATAATAAGAGGGTTGCTGATCAACTCGAGGGCGATGGACAGCCTTTTTCTCTGTCCTCCTGACAGCTGTGATCCTCGCGTGTTTATGTGTTCGTATAATCCCAGATTTGTGAGAATCTCCTCTATCTGAAAATTTTAAAAATAAGTTTTAAAAAGAAGATCTTTAATGTTCTTAAGGCAACTTTGCTTTGGCTCTCCCTTAGAGCATTTCTCCCATAAGAAAATAGAATAAATTGTAAGTATATTCACTTCTCAAGCTTACGCGCTCACTAGACATGAAATAAAACACTTTTTTAACGGATACTAGCGCGGTTTTATTGAAAGTACTTTGGTAATTAGTATTTGGTTTGATTTATGATTTTCCCGACGTTTCGGCAACTTTGCAGCTGCCGTGGTCACGGGAGACTAATTACCAAAGTAATTTCAATAAAACTGCGCTATTAGGTATCCGTTAAAAAGAGTTTTATTTCAATTGTGCCTAAGTATGATTTTGTACAAAAAATGTATTATGCCTTCGGTTCTTGCATTCTTTCTTTTAAAATAGGTAGGTACTGAACTATTTTGTTTCATCATTATCATATCAGCCGCATGCTATCAATTTTATGTTTTACATTTACTATGATTGTTTTGTCTATGTGATTATGAGGCAAATGATATTTTCAATAATTGGCCGGTTTTAAAACAAAAGTAAATTTCAAAGGTATTTAATAATTATTTGATTAAATTCCCTCACGGAAAGGATTATTCAATGACTATTATTAGAATTGCTGCATCGTCAGTAATCACCTTTCATAATTAGCACTGGGTTTGCAGTAGAGAGGAAAAATTGCTGATAATTAAAATTTACTGGATAACGCAATGTTTCCTTATTTCCTTATAACTAATAAAAACCGTATCCTTTCAATTTAAAACAGTTTTAACAGCTGTCTTATAAATTTATGCTATCTTGTTTGTCGATGTGGTGTAGGTACCGCAGATATAGCGAACAGTGGATGCACCGTTGCATGTCGATATCGCGACACTCGATATGCCAACATCGATGTATCATTTGACACCCCTTGAGAGGTAGGCATTAATAGAATAAACTATGTCGGCATTTACACCATGTACCTGTTTATTTTTGAGACTCCGATATTTCGGTGCATTTGCATGCGCCATGATCACGGAAGAACAGTAGGTACACGGCAGTTCTTCCGTGATCATGGAGCATGCAACTGCGCCGAAATATCGGAGTCTCAAAAATAAACAGGTACATGGTGTAAATCCCGACATAGTTTATTCTATTAGGTAGGCATTGTTAAGAAGGTAGAGTCTGTCTAAAAAGTCAGTTTACATGGGTAATTTCAAAAATAATTTTTTTACTCACCTAAATCCCCAACCACCCCACCAATACCCATCTAAATAAATAAATAAAAAAATATGTTTACTATTAGAATTTTGACAGCACCGACAGGGTTACCAGTATAAGTTTTTTTTAATAATTTAATAATTTCTTAGGTAAACTGACTTTTTAGACAGACTTTATACAATTTTTAAACCGCCTCTGTGGTCTAGTGGAGTTATATATTCTGTGCTAGTGGTTCACCCACCCGTGTAAAACGCAAGGGTCCCGGGCACAGAATATATACTCTAATGTCCCGGGCTCGATTCCCAGGGGGGGTACAATTTGTACTCGGTTTGGTTGGTGGTAGGGCTTATTTCAAGTTCGCCTGGCTAGCTACCACCATCTCACCTAAGCTGATGCCATAAGAACAATTTAAACATTTTGTTCCAGCAGGTAGAGGTAAGATAGCCAGTTCCTCAGTGATGAGGATTCCGGGTGTAGTGCGCTTCCACCTTCCTTATCGTCATTTAACATCAGGTGAGATGAAAGCCAAACACTATCCCGTTGTGCATAACCGTCATAACACCAATTTCAAGGCGTTTGTGGAGCGCATCCCGACAACAAGGCTGGACCTTTTCATGAAGGAGGACTTCTGGCCGCAGGGCGTGGTGTACAGGTGCTTCCGAGGGACATTGCCCTGTGCCCCCGATGCGACACAATGACCCCCAATGAGAGTGTGCGAAGGAATTACACGAATTAATTCCTCCAGCCCCATTCCACCATCGAAGCACTAGACGCAGATTAGCGTACCATCCTTATGTTGTTGATATTCCATCCATCCGCACAAAGCATTTTGCTAACACTTTTATAATGCGAACAGCAAAGGAGTGGAACAGCCTGCCTGCCGATGTGTTTCCTGATAGTTACAACTTGGGCCTTTTTAAGGCTAGAGTGAATAGGCTTTACCTAAGTGAGCATGCTCCATCGTAGTCTGCATCATCACTTAAAACCAGGTGTGATTGTGGACAAATGCTCACTTATTTTCAATAAAAAAAATAAAAAAAAACACAGAAAATAGTGTCAAATTAATTCTTTACTAACTTTACCATTAAGTTATTAACTAACACAATTGTTTTATATTTTTATATACGTTTAGTTTTAAGGTATGTATATATCTATGGGCATTGTTGCCTGATTATAAATAAATAAATAAAAAATAAATAAAAAAAAACAAATACAAATTATAAATTCCACTTACAACTCCCCCCTTCTCATATTTGTCCTGATAGGTGGGCAGTTTGAGATCGGCGGCGATCGCCATGTTTTCGCCGACCGTCAGCAACCCTTGAAGTCGGTCGTCCTGTTGGATGTAGCAGGACATTTTCTTAAAGTGTTCTGGAAAATTAAGATACGATTATTTTTAGCCAACTTCAAAAAAGGAGGAGGTTCTCTGTTCGTCTGTATGTTTTTTGCGTACCTGTGTTTTTTTGAATATGGGTATTAAATGAAAGGCCTTGATGAGCACATCCCAAAATTATAAAAAAAAAAGATAATTTGTCATTTCAATTAAACAAAAAAAAAATATTTTTTATTTTTGAATATGGGTATCAATAATGAAGGCCTTGATGAGCACATTTCAAAATTATATAATTTGTCACTTAAATTGAAGAAAAAAATTTTTTTTTATTAATTTTTTAATATGAGTATCTAATAAAAGGCCTTGATATACGTCTCGGGTAAAATGGTGATACTTATCCCACCCGACTTCAAAAGACGTTTTTAGGGTTCCGTAGCCAAAATGGCAAAAAACGAAACCCTTATAGATTCGTCATGTCTGTCTGTCTGTCCGTCCGTATGTCACAGCCATTTTATTCCGAAAGTATTAGGATTACACAGTTGAAACTTAGTAGGTAGATGTATCCTGTTAACCGCGTAACAATTATAACACAAAAATTAAAAAATAAAGATTAAGGGGGGGCCCATACATGGAACTGAAACTGAAAAAAAAAATTTTCTTCATACTAATACAGTCAGTGGCACGAATCATGAAATCGGGTGGGGATTGCGCGGAACGCGTATTCTGGGTATGCGTTGCAGTGAGGGACGCGGGCGGCGGGAGAGGGGCGCGCGCTATTGGTCGCTCACAAGAGCACATGCGCGAACTTATCCCACTCCGTCGAAAAATTTTCATGATTCGTGCCACTGACTGTACGTGCGGGGTGTCTATAGATAGGTCTTTAAAAATGACATTGAGGTTTCTAAGACAATTTTTTCTCAAAGTCAACCGTTTGATAGATAAACACTGCCAAAGTAGTAAAATGTGTGTCCCCCACCCTCTTACTTTTAAAATTAGAGAGTCAAAAATCTATAAAAAATATATGTTATAGATCTTAATAAACACTTTCAACGAAAATTGTTGTGAACGAGATAAAGTGATTAGTTTTTGAGATATATAATATTTTCCAAAACCGCAAATATAACTTTGTCATTCATACCAACACTGTGAAAAACAAAAGTAATTTTTGTAGACGAAAAATGATAGTAGAATTAAATATGGTATGGTATAAGATAACTACGGAACCCTACGGCGCGTGGCCCGACACGCACTTAGCCGGTTTTTTTATACCCATGCCTACTATCCCCGTCAATTGGTAATGCGCTGGAACCTTGTCAAATTAACATACACATCATCGTCATCCGCAACTAAAAATGACAAAAAACAGTAAAATTCTAATAGGTAATATAATATATTAATTATTGAATTCTTATTTTCAATAAGAAAGGGTCTAGGTATATGAGAAAATTACAATTGTTTTTCGTTTTTGAGGTTAAAATCATGGCCGCCAGGCGCATTACCAATTGACGCGGATAGTACCTATTAGTATTATGCAGATTTAAATATTGTTTCTTTCTTTTTAGAGCTGTGTTTATTCTTAAAGCTTTTTGTTAGTTTTTTAAGGCTTTTCAAGGAAGGTTTTTTTATTCGTCAAAGTGATAATCGGAAGCATCATTGAATGAAAGATTAATGGTTGTCTGCTTGGAATGCTTTTTCGATATGATTGAGTAAGATGTACGTAAAAATCTACTTTATCCACAGTGTTAAATCTTTTACTACTTATTTTCTTTTATTAATCTTAAAATACTTCAAAATAAAGAGTTGGACTTTAAAAAAAGGGAACTACATAATATCCATGTAAATATCCGAGAATAATTATTGAAATACCAACGCTAAGCTTATACCCATTTCGTTAGACCCTGGTTAGTTTGATAAACTAGTTCAGAATCCGGGGTCACACTTCCTTGCAATATATTGATAAAGCCAATATCAAAGATGCAATCTAACTAATGTTAAATAAACACCTATAGAATGTATGTTTTGAATCATTATTTTAATGATTAGTATACGAGACTTCAATAGCGTACCGTGGCTTCAATAATTAACTCAACGGAACGTGTAACTTTGTAAATATTGCAAAGATCAATGAATTATGTATTTTGGTATTAAACTCAGTATTTTATATTCCGTTTTGATATATGTGTTAGGAATTTTATCATACTCTACGACTCTACCTCTGGTTGAGCGAAGAGATGGCTGGTTCATGCGTCATGTTCGGGAACTGGTGCTGCCAGTGGGAATGGGTCTGCTTCTGACTACCTATCTTAATGCATATTGAATTGTATGTTTTTCTTTTATTTTTATTTATTGTAACAGCCTAGACTGAATAACAAGTTCAAACTTTGAATTTAGCTTAAAATCTGTAAATTGATTAAGAAATTTGAAACTCATTAAGAAATGAGCTAATTCAATAATGTCATTTATTTGTTAATCTTTGTTAATATAAAGTCTGGAAACGATATGCATATTTGTAAATATCGTTCCATCTGATTGATAAAGCTGACAAGTTTTTTGCGCCCATTTTTCTTGTCAGTTAAAAGACGTCATAATGGGTGGTAGGGTAAAAGAATTGACGATTTAAAAATGCTTATTATGTGAGCTTATTTAAATAAAATATATTTCACTTTCACTTTCACTTTCTACCCTGAGCGATAAGATTTAAAACAAAAATGATGAATGTATGACAGTTTAGTTAGAATCTAAACTGTCAATCTAACCTTAGATTGACATTGCAGATTCAAATAAAAGATGTCACTAAAGTTGTTTATTTACTCTCCCTTATAAAGACAGGGGACCCTCAGGGCCAACCGCCGGCTCATGAGGGCAAGTACCGGGTTTTAGTGGGTATTCCCCCCTTCCGGGGTCCCATCAAGTCACTAGCTCGGTGGGACCACAAGATGCGGTCGTGGAGGAAGCCGCAACGTCCAATGTTGCGGTCCCCTCTTAGGGAGCCCCACATACGAACCCCCTGCTCACCTAGGGGGGGGGGGGTGTAAATGCATTAATTAATACCTACCTAATAATAAAAATAATAATATTAAATAACATTAAATATATTATTATTATTTGAAATAACATTAAATATTATAAATAAGGACAAGAATGTGTGCCCTAACCATTATAGTAGAGGCATTGAAAAAAAATTGACTGACTCACTCATTATTCTACCCCTCCCGTTGATGAAAACCGCTCCCCCTACTCCGGAGATGCGGTACCCAGACAGGACGTCGAGCAGGGTCGACTTGCCGGCACCCGAGGGGCCCATGATAGCGATCAGCTGACGGGGCCGAAGCCTCCCATGGACCCCTTGCAGGATCTGTTTGTGACCTGAAAAATAAGTTAGGAATATAAGAAACGAAGGCCCATTCTTTCCCACTGGGCACTCTGGCCACGTGCCCAGGGGGGTAATTATCTAACTTTGTTGCAATCAACTCTGACAGAAATCGCAGTTATTTTGCTGCTTTAGTTAAGAACCAATGTGACAACTATCTTATTTAAAGCAGCAATGTAACTGCGCTTTCAATCAATTTCAATCGCGAATTGTTAGCAACAGAGTTACGTAATCAACGAGCAGGGCCCCGCGATCGATAGGGCCCCCCTAGTTCCTGCCAGATCGCTAAACGATAACGGATGTATAATACAAAAAAAATATATAAAACATATTTAGGTATTTCCTAAACTGACTGACTAAATTAAGTACTTGCTTACTAGATCTAGTCAGCTAGAACCTTGCTATCTACTTTCTTTTTCTATGTTCTAATAAAATAGTGTTTTGTCAAGGTCATAGGGGCCCCATCCTAATATGCCCAGCCCCCCTACTCAAATGGCCACTTTTCTATTCGTTCGCTAACTTAAACCTCAAAAATAAGCAATTAGACGATCAAGTCACACGTCGCAAGTTTATGTAAATCACAGACAATATTGTATTGTATGGAAATGACAAGCCTACGACATCTAATTTTGGATTTTATGGCTTATTTTTAATTTTTAAGTTAGCGAACGAATAGTAAAGTGGCCATTTGAGTAGCCCCCCAGGGCCTCAAATAGGTTAAAGACGGTCCTGACTAGTCAGATAGATTTGTTGCCTATTTAGATTTTATACTATTTTTATTAAGTGCCACTTAGTACAACAGTAAGCAACTCCTTATTTGGAATTCCAAGATTCGTCACATTAAGATAAGTAAGTAGTTATTCTATTTTTATAATGCTGTGTTCCCTTCCCTACAACTATCCCAAAAATCGCTTTTCCACGAATTATTCCCCATATTTTTCTTTCGTTGGGTGGACGTTTAGCGTAGCTTGAAAAAGTAGGTTTTCAAATGATACTCACAAGGTGAGGTAATTTAACAACATTAATTGTATAGTATTTCTTGATTACAGCTTAGTTTTAGTATAAGTGGTCCTTCATAAGTCGACCCACATGGTCCGCTAGGTCTTCCGTACGCCCGACCCGCCGATAACCTATACGGACGTCAGCGATCGTTTCTGTCAACACGACGAGGCGACCTCACACCTCATATCTTTAGTAAATAGCCATTAGAAATGTTAACGAGTGCAGAAACACGGATACAAAGGCATGTCAAATTAATAAACAATATTAATTACAGAAGTTATCATGCAGAAACCTATTAATAAGTAATTTTGAAGACCTCCAGTGATCGAGCGAGTGGTTTGTGCGCTTTTCAAGATTTGGCTATCTCGAGAGACTTTAGTTTCGATCCCCAGCTTTGTTGAATGTTTATATGGGACCACTGTTGTCTCTGATTTCTATAACAAAGTGCTTTAGCTAGTTAATTACTTTGGAATCGGAGCAATGCATGTGATGCTTTTCAGCATGTTTTCTAACTAATGGCATCAAGGCAGTGAATGAAGGCGGTTCACGTTCGTACGCACTCGCAATATTTGTTTGGATTTAAAATTGAATATTGTTTACAATATTTATTTGGATTTTAAATTGGATTAGAACCTGCGAGTGCGTACGAACGTCAACCGCCTTCATTCACTGCCTTAATGCCATTAGTTAGAAAACATGCTGAAAGAATTCATGTATTGTCAACGACATGACTGACATGTTACATATCCCTTGTCGGCAATGAGGTGGTTCCCAAAAAAATTGTAAACGACACCCCAGTGATGTAGTTCAGTGGTGTCGTTGACAATACACGAAATAATACAGACAAAGAGGATGTAATAAATTCAGTAACATGATTAGTCCAGACACTTCGCTGATTTTTGCTGTAGGTGCATACTTACTACTTATTAATTATTAACACACTTAAATTACTTATTTATTCCATTTTGTTTTGGCGAGCTCAAATATCAATTTTGTATAAAATAAAATACCCTGAAAAAGCTTTTATTTTATGTACTTAACTATTCAGTTGTTGAAAAGAAAACACAAATACCTTTGTATTTTGAACACTTAAGATCATTTCGATAAATTATTTAAGTACAATATTGCATACATAATACACAATCTAATACGATAAGTGCTATTAAGATTAACTTACAATATCAAGAAAGTGTCGATAATATCATAAATAATAAATTAATCTTTTAAATACACTCTTATCAATTCGTCGAAATAAACATCACCAAATGTTAAAAGAACTCCACGCAATTTCGCAATCAACTAACTGGGTCACTGTAGTTGATTAGGTAAGTAGGTAGGTACTAATACTGCACTGAAGAATCTATTTAAAAAATACCTAGTCAGTGATAAAGTCCATTTACTTGAAAACATAAAAATACTAGAATACTTTAATGTCAATGCCAAGATCGTAACTTTGATAATATAAAGGTCAATTTAATATAAAATTTACCTAATTGACTAGGAGAGAATGCTTCTCAATAATAATATCATTTGCATAAAAACATTCAAATTGTTTTGTAAAAATATATTTAAAATAAACGTCATTCGTCAATATAAAAGAAAAAAGTCAACCGAAGCGGTGTAATTGTTCTCCGATTCTGAATTAGATACTCTAGGGCCCAATCAAGGGCAGATCCAGGGGCCCCAGGGCACAGAATATTGCCCAGGGGGCCATGCTTTTTCACGGCGTTTGGACCCAATCGTGTAAATTCAAAGAAAAAACTAAAGCATATAATATTTTTCTAACGAATTGTACCATAGGTATGTATTCCGTAATTGCTGTCAAATAATACTATTGCTCTTGTCTTGAAAAATGTTCTAATTGATTCGTCAATATATAAATAGCCTCGCCCAAGATCCTAAGACACTGTCTGACCTTACAATATGAAGCTGCCATTCCAGTTCACAAAAGCCTGCAATTACCTTCGAAGCTACGGCTGCATATTACAGTTAGTCAAGTTATTCTCTTTTTTATGTTAAGTTGTCAGTCTTATGCATTAGTTAGATGCGGTGTTTGTAAAATTTAATCAGATGTATTTATTTGTCATAGCTATTAAGAAGGAGTCCCTCTTAATAGGTGTCTTAAAACTTTGCCACACGGAGGGAAAGTAACTTAAATATTTAAGATAGAAAATTTTATTGTAAGAAGACTTCATTTTGTTTAAAAAAAAAATGAAACGGCATTCATAGATTTTTTTTAAATCGCATACGATTCGATACAAATTGATACCAATCCGTAATAAAATTTTAAATTACATGGTCTTCCTTTTGTTTAAGATGCTGTGTCTCTTAAGAAAAATTATCCTTATGAGTTACCCTTTCGATTGGCATCGTAAAAATAAACAAAATATATTTTTGCTTTTTTGGTAAGTTCGATTGGTTAAGGCACGCGGTTTTTCAAAAAACTTTTAATGTAGTTCCAATTATTTTCAAAATTAAATTAAAGTCTTTTTCACTTAAATTTCCTACCTTTAATATTCAACATTCCCTTCGTGTGGCAAAGTTTTGGTACACCCTGTATACCTACTAACTATAATGGTATGTCAATGACGTGAAATAAAGAAGATTTTGCTGAATGACTCCGTTTATCAAAATTCGTTGCGCTGCGCTGTCCGTTCGAAAATATGGTATAATACCAATATGATTCAGTTTAATACTATTAAGTAACGCTATCTATTTTTACCCGTTTGGAAATATCGTGGTTATAGTTGAAAAGGTCGCCTGCCCTGCTCCACAATAACATTATACAAAAAATAAGGCTACATACAAAGGGTTTTTTTTTATCAAAATTGTAACTGTTCAGCAGCATTTGACCCAATTGCAGTATTATCAGCTGTGCTGACGTCACAGGTCACTGGCCGACCCGCTTCTCCGAAGTTCGCAACGCTATTTGACCAAAAGACAAAAACACACGTGCGTTGTGCTCTTTGCCTGCGTTTACAAACACTTTTCAGTAACATGCGATTTTACTTCTTATGCCGATGTAATTTAGCGCGAAATCTGGAAAGTGACAATAGCCATTGTTTGAGAATCCATGATACTAATATTATGACGATGAGTAATGTTGAAGCTTGAAGATAATAAAGGTGATCGATTAGTTGATTGTGAAGCAAATTATATTTGAAGAAGTAATGCTATGCCGTTGTTTAAGTGATCCTACCCTACTAATGTCCATCAGTCATTAATGTCCCCACTGCTGGGGCACAGGCCTTCCTTATGGGTGGATAAGGAGGACAACCATAACCCACCACGCGGGCCCAATGCGGATTAGTGGGTGTTAACGACTGCAAATGCAGCCGGGACCAACGGCTAAACGTGCCTTCCGAAGCACGGAGGAGCTCGAGATAATAAATTTTTGGTCACCCATCCCATGACCGACCCTTGCAAACGTTGCTTAACATCCGCAATCGCTGGGCCAGGCGCTAAACCACTGCGCCACCGAGCTCCACACCCTACTAATACTTTTATTAATATAAAAGTTGGCTGTTTGGATGTTTATTACTCAATTACGCTAAAACAGCTGAACGGGTTTGGATGAAATTTCCCACGTTTAGTCTGGATTAAAACATAGGATACTTTTTGATCCCAGTCAAAGGTTCCCTACGGATTATCCGAATATCCATGCGGACGAAGTCGTGGGCGGAAGCTAGTCAATAATAAAAAAGGACATCCGCTTTAATAACTTAATAGTGAATGACTCCCATTCCCATGGTCACGGAACAGTTTAATGTAAAGCGAACTTTTTATGGTCTGTTTTATTTTAGGTCGTTGTCCTTCATTGACACACTGCCGTTTATCTTGGCACTACAGCAGTGCAATGTTGTTAAATAAATATACTCCTATTTATTATTCTTTTTGCCATTTACGTATAAAAAATTTAAAAAAAAAATTTTTTTTTCGTTTTTAGTCAAATATACTTATCGGAACAACTTGTATTATTATGGTACTTATCAGTGGCGAGGAGTCGAAATATGGCAAAGGTAAGCCGGACCAATAATTTCTGTAAAAATTCTCCTAACTGTATGGTGGATTGCTGGGGTGGGATTTCTAAAAAGGGAAGCCGATAGGAATTGACATGTATGGACCCTTCGCCACTGGTACTTATATATATTTACAAATCATAATTTATGAATAAACCACAAAGAATACCTAAATCATTTGAAAATTATTTCCAGCAATAGCAATTTATTAACTTGAAATAGTAATTAAAAATTTACGAAAATTAAAAAAAAAACTATGTAAGTAATCAGTTAAAAAATCTGCTGCTTCAAACATTTTTATATTTTCGTTATTAATTTTTGTATGAAACAGCTGATTTTTTTCACGATTTCAGAGTTGGTCCCATAGTAAAACTGTTCAGTTTGATGGTCCGAAGAAATGATTTTCTCATTTTGTGTTAATTCATTAACACGTTGTATACTTACTTATCTGGGCAGCATAAATCACCAAATAATTAATTAGGCGATATTGGAAAATAATACGATAAAGAAATTAGGGCAAGTGTCGTCGGAATGTCGCAAGGCACCCTTGAGGCGCCCGTCACATCGGTCCGAAACGAGGACAGCCGCCGAAATATACAAAAGCGTAAGTAAGAAAACTTCGATTAATTGTTACTACTGCGAGAACGAATACATAACAATAGCAGAACAAGGTTAATTTTGGTGCACATCGAAAAAATACAACCCTGCAAACCATGTAGAGTTGATCACTCTAAATAAACAATTAACTCTCGAATGGAACCATGAAATCGCAAAAAAACAGTTGATTCACACATTTTACCAGAGTCCAAATAAAATGTTTTATGAAACAGCCGAGTTTTCTCGCGATTTTGTTATATTTAGTCCTCTACAAATATTTTCGAGCAACAACAAAAAATTAAGTTATTCTTTAAAGTACTTACTTATGCAAAAAGTTTAATGTAAGTATTGTATTTCTCCGTCGAATATTTAGTTTTCCAAAAATGTCCCGTCGCGTCGCCAAAAAAGCGCTTGAGAACCGCTGATCTAGAGTATTGTTATTGATATATAAAAATAATACTTAGAAAATTTCCTTTAGAAGTTCTAATATTTTTGTGGTAAGAACTTAGGACAATTATATCTCACAAATTTTATACTTAAAATAATAAGTAGGTGGGTAGAATCACTTACCTCTGTCTCAAACTCTTGGTTTTTAAAAAACATTACTTGCCTATCTACTTATCTTTAAATTATGAATATTTAATGGTTAGAGCCCTTTGGCCCTTTTTAAAATCCGCGAAAAAAATAACTACGTAAAATACCTATGAGTACATCAAAACAAGTCTTATTCAATTCTAACATACTCGTACATACATTATTGTCTTAATACATACTAGTAACAAGTACCACAGTCTTTGTAGTGGATCTTGTGTAAAGATAGTTATTATGGTAAAACTATGAATCAGATTCTAAAGTTATAAAACAAACAATTAATAGTTAAATATTAAAGTCGTTACCACATCGTGTTAGGGATGCGTATTGCATACAAACTCTAAGCATACAAACGATTAATTTATAGTACCTACTTAGTTATACAGTATGTAAATAAAATAACTAAATAAAGGCAATCCAGGTTGTGTGTAGGTTGAGAAGGAGCCAACGGCACGTGTTTGTTTAAACTGGTTTTAAAGCTTTATAAAAAAAGCATTTAATAAAATAATTATCAAAGTGTGTATACCTATAGTATCATTTTAAGAAGAAGACATTAAAGTACTTACTTTTTTTTATAGTGTGATGTTTTGTCAACCGATTACGAAATAGGTTAATGTGATACTGACGTCTACAGATATTGCAATGAGGAGCAGGAAACACCCAAGCATCTCTTATGTGACTGTGGACCTCTAATCCACAGGCGTAGCATCCATTTGTGACGACACATAATCGACCCGGAGGAAATGAAAACTCTTAAAACCAGAAAGATTCTAGACTTCCTGGAAGCCGTTGGGCTTAATGAGTTGCTATAACTAGGTGGCGAGTTAGAATAGATCTTTTAGGTCGCAGTGACTACAGCTTCATCTTGAGCTGCATAGCCCCTAACACTCAAATAATAATAATAATAATGTTTTTAAATGTGAATAAATAAAATCATTTTGAAATTGAAAAAAAAACGTGTATGGAGCCAATGGGCTTTTTCCCAACATACACAAAGCTTGTTTAAAAGGATTGCCTTTAGTTAGTTCACTAAATGTATATAAACGTGGAACTACTTACTTCGGACTTTGAGCGCATGTGATGTGATCAAAGTCCGAAGGTTTGATTGAACATAATAGTTATAGTCAGGTGGGGTAAGTGAAACATACTTTATTTTTATTTAACAAGGTTTAGTAAAGCTATATATAAAACTCGCAATTAAAGTAGCTGTGAAGGCAATGTACTCCTAATTAAATCAGCCTTTAACGGTATGAATATAAATATCTAAAGACTTGCATTAAGCAACAAAATCACGAAAGAATATAAAGGCTAAGAAGTGTTTCACTTACCCCTGACAAGGGGTAAGTGAAACAGTGGCCAAAAAAACTTTAAATATTGTGTCCCTTTAATTAAAAACAGTACAAAAGGATCATGTTAAACCGTTAATATCCAAAATGTATCAAATTCTCATAAAATATGGTCCAGTTTTAAAGATTTATCAAAAAACATAATCCGGGGAAGTGAAACATCCTAGTTGCGATGGTCAGGGGTGACAAACCTTAAATAGGTAGGATAAGCTTTACAAAAAAAAACCTTTTTCTTTGTGGGCCGATGTCGATGAATGAAACTCGGTTTTTGGTACTTCTTTGAAAAGAAAACAGCCACGCATTGTTAAAAATTTTATAAATCCAAATTGGCGGCCATCTTTGTTGTTTGTGGTCCGATTTAGATGAAACTCGGTTTTCGGTACTTTTTGGTCAAGAAAACAGCAATGCAATGTTAAAAATATTAAAAAAATCCAAGATGGCGGCCAACTTTGTTGTTAGCGGGCCGATTTAGATGAAACTCAGTTTTTGGTACTTTTGCCAAAATAGTACCGAAAACCGAGTTTCATCGAAATCAGCCCGAAACAACAAAGTTGGCCGCTATCTTGGATTTTTCAATATTTTTAACAGTGCATTGCTGTTTTCTAGTAGAAAAAGTACCAAAACCCAAGTTTCATCGAAATCAGACTTCAAAAAAAAAAATTGGCCGCCACCTTGGATTTTTTTAATATTTTTAACATTGCATTGCTGTTTTCTTGACCAAAAAGTACCGAAAACCGAGTTTCATCTAAATCGGACCACAAACAACAAAGATGGCCGCCAATTTGGATTTATAAAATTTTTAACAATGCGTTGCTATTTTCTTATCAAAATAGTACCAAAAACCGAGTTTCATCGAAATCAGACCACAAAAAAAATTTGGCCGCCATCTTGGATTTTTTAATATTTTTAACAATGCGTTGCTGTTTTCTTATCAAAATAGTACTAAAAACTGAGTTTCATCGAAATCGGACCACAAACAAAAAAGTTGGCCGCCATCTTGATTTTTTAATATTCTTAACATTACCTTGCTGTTTTCTTGTCAAAATAGTGCCCCAAACCAAGTTTCATCGAAATCGGCTCACAAACATTAAAGTTAAAACAAGATTATATAGGTACCTAACAAAAAACTTGTTTTTTGATAATGGGCGCATTCTGCCAGACGATTCTTTGAGTCATCAATCGCCATAGAGTAATTTTTAACCATGGAAAGTAATTTGTATAGAATGTTCAATATTTTACTTTCCATGGTTAAAATTTATTCTATGGCGATCGATGACTCAAAGATTTGTCTGACAGAATGCGCCCAACGTACGTTATAAAAGTTTATGGAAAAAAGGTTTGTGATATCTGACATGGGGGAAGTGCGCCATATGTTTCACTTCCCCCGTCATGACTGTTTCACTTCCCCTTTTAGCCCTTTTAGATGTTAAGATTTTCAGATTATGATAACTCAATTTCATGAAGGATTTATCTAAAATAGACGTTGGATCACGTAAGATAATACTTTTCTTGCAATACTTTCCATAATAAAAATTTTAATTACCCTTTAATTTTGCTTGTATGATTGCCAAAATGTTCCCGCCTATCACTCGTGTTTTGCGTTTTTGACATCTAATGAATTTCTTTTTGGTTTACTAGCTAGTTTAATGATCGCAGCGATATCTGTGTTGTGTTAAGGGAAGTAATTCGTCATTCCTGCTTTATCGACACATCGCTATGAGAATAAACTACGATAGTTTCTTAGATATGGTTGGGTGTTTCACTTACCCCACCTGACTATATAATGTGGAGTTTAAATACCTTTATGAACTTGTTATTAGAAGTTAGCAATCAAGTGAGCTAGCAAGAATAACAATCTGATGACTAGTGATTAGAATGTCAAAGGAAAGGTTAAAATCTCGTAGTTAATGAAACTTCTAGAGAAAATATGCACCCTACCTACACCTACTTTTACCATGAAACTTACGTGGAATAGTTTACAATTGAATATTTTTCTTCGTTTGTCCTTCGGGTGCACTGTGAACTCTACTAGGTTTTGACAAAAAGTACAATTGAAAGTTATTTTTTAATAGCTTCCGGTCAAGAAAATAAATCATATAGGTAATTAGAATAAGAAAACCCTATTCAGTACAGTAAAAAAATATTTACTTCAAATCCTTCCCTGTGTCGTCATACGACTTAAGTAGGTACTTACTGCTGTTACTACTTACTATACACTATCTCTGTGCGTAATATTCTCCATTAATGTAGAAATTATATCAACAAGAGTAGGCCAGCTATAAAAAAACTCATTATATTATTTATAAACTCATTTCTTTAGGGGTCATGTGTTCATGACTTCGCAGGAGGAGCAAAACTCCTAATTAGGGGGCGTCCATTAATCACGTGATGTTTTTTTGGCCAAGTTTTAACCCCCCCTCCCCCCTGGTGATACATGGTGAGGTTTTACGTTACCCCCCCCCCCCCCCCCCTCTAAATCACGTGTATTTTTTTTGGTACAAAATAATCTCAACAATTTTCAGTACCTACGAATATGTCGCGGTGGGCGGGGAAATCGTCCTGGTAACGGTGAGTCAATAATCACACACAGTTTTCGGTTAAAAGTCACACGTTCAACGAAAAAAATTAATACACGTGATGTTTCACTACACCCCCCCGTCCCCCTTTGTGATACTTCGTGATGTTTTCAACTACCCCCCCCCCCCCTTTCGAGGCTCACGTGATTAATGGACGACCCCTTACTTTCATTTTACGCATTTATTGTAAATTAATGAGTAGGTAAATAATTAACGTGTTAAATCATTATCAGCAAGAGGACGATACTTAAGATAACGATTTATAAGATTGATTTAAAGATATGAGAGATAAGCAAACTTTTTTGCGCTTTTTCTTCAAACGCTTTTATACGTGACCGAAAATTAAGGAGGAATGCAAAACCAAGTCCTATTTAATTATCACAAAAAATAAATAAATTATAAATCGCATTGCAGTTTATGAATAATAGTTGATTATAGTTTAAAGTTCAATCTGTTTTATCGTATGTAGGAAGTTTATGTGATGACGTAGGATTTATGTAGGATTTGTACAAACCGCAGATACCACGCTAGTTAATAGGAAGTAAAGTATTTAAACACCAATACTCCATTGATCTGAGAAGGTATTATTGATTATATTGTTTTAAATTTAAAAAATAATCATTTTTGACAATAAAAAAACGTAAACTTTTTATTGTGTAAGAATTAAACACACACAAATCAGCCCACAGACCATTGCGACGCAACGCAAGTGCACTGCTTGGTACGGTTATAAATAGGACTTGGGGATGGGGAAGGACATAGGCTACTTTTTTATCCCACTTCTGGGCACGGGTCTCCGCCCCGCACGATGCAACCTGTAGGCCGTCCGCTGCCTTGCGGGATCCCGCCGCGGGTACACGGCGCGGGAATATAGAATAGATTGCTGGTTTTTTGACGGACAGATGTTTGTGCAGTGCAGAGTAAGCTCTAATCTATGTCGCCCCGCGCGCGTGTCCCGCTTAACACAGCGGAGAGCCGTAGTACACGCGGGCGTAGCTGCGGGCGGAATGCTTGTATTTTAATATGTATAACAATATTATGTTACGATTACGAGTTGCAGCTATTCTCCTTTTTCGGCAATAACTAAGGTTAAGTAAGACGTGGACTTCATATCCAAGAAAAGAACTGGTTTTTAACAATAAGTAACTCAAGGTTGATGTAGGTGCAAACTGTCAAAGTATTGTGGTTTATTCGCCCAAGTGTATTCCGTTTGCACGTGCAAAAATGTTAACAAAACACAATCCAGGTGGCTAGATTGCAAAGTAAACACAACTTTACCGTACCGAAGTAAATGTACTTTGCTTTTTGTCTATTGTACTTTATAAAGGAAGGGAGTCTCAATGACGTTGTGTGTTCGACGACAATGAGTCAACTATTACTGCCATATTACAATAATGAACTAGCTCTTATACTACTTACATGCTGGAAAATTTATATGAATCCAATTAAGTCGCATTTACACCATTTTTTTTCCTGTTCTCTTTGTCTTTGTTTTTATATGAATAAGTATTTCAATGTCAAACTGTTCTAAACAGCTTGATTTTTATAACTAGGTAGTTTAAATAACAAAAATACAGGTTTTACGAATGTCACTACTACTATAGGAAATTATCAAAACTGATGCGTGGCACCTAAGAATTCTAAACTTGGTGCTTTTTCAAAACGACATAATCATTGGACTTTTCATTGATGGTATGCCTAACGCCCTCTTTTAAAAATATTATATGAATGGTAAATGAAATATAACACTTTTACACAAACACATTGTTGATTGTTCTTTTTTTGCTTTTGTATTATAAAATAGTTAAGCATCTTTTTATCATGAAATTACTAATACCTCCCTGTTGTATCAGGATACCGTATCCGATTTCTGTTGAATCTCGATTAGTTAGTTACGCGGAAATCTAAAATTCTAATAGGAGAATATTACAATTCTAGGATATCTAGTACACCTAACCAAATTATCAGAACAGCTACTTGTAATCAGATATTAAGTTGAATCACGTAATTCGTTCAAATGATAAAAACCAGTTGCAATAATTAAATTAAAAAAGTAAAAAACACAGTTTTTATTAACAGTGGTGATTGTCCTCGTTTCGTATAAGGACGGGTTCGTATTACCAGTTCAGAACGGACCTTGACACGTGGTTGCAGACCACAATCTTTGCAAATCGTGTGTTTATAATTGACCTTATAAGTAATAACTAAATAATTTTAGCTTTATTCACACAGTATTTTTTACATGAAACCTAGCTGAAAACCTTGTAGAGTTCATTCAACCTTAATAGAACATTATGAGACAAGTTAGCTTAGGTTGCTCATTGCACACGGGGCTGTGGGTTGCAGCCCGAGCCGTAGGCCATTAGCCATTTTGGCGTCCCCACTGCTAGGGCACAGGCCTTCCTTATGGGTGGATAAGGAGGATAGACCATAATCCACCATGCAGGCCCAATGCGGTTTGGTGGGTGTCAACGATTGCAAATGCAGGCGGACTAACGGCTTAACGTGACTTCCGAAGCACGGAGAAACTCCAGATATACATTTTTCTTCACCCATCCGATGACCAACCCTTGTGAAAGTTGCTTAACCTCCGCAATCGCAGGGCCAGGCGCTTAAACCATTGCGCCATCAAGCTCCTTGAGCTAATTGTATTTTGTACTCAGCTTTAATGTTTTTTGTGATGACGTTCAAAGTACAAAAGATGTTCATGGTGATAAGCTCTACAAAATAAGGTTTTCCGATATAAGTGCTCGTTTACGGAGACGCGGGGCGTCACGCGGCGCGTGCGACGGGGCCTCTCGCGGCGCGTCGGACGTTTTTTGTGTTTACGGAGAGGCGGCGCGTGAAGCGGCACTTAGTATCGCACGCGTAAACACAAACATATAGCACTATACGATGCTGTTCATAGAGACGCGTCGAGGGCAGCGTGGCGGTGCCCGCAGCGGCGCACGTCTTCAAACGGCTAGCTATGCACGCAACGGGCCCCGCTGCGGCGGGCGGGGGCGGGGCTCAATCAAACCGACTAATTTTAGTTTTAGTTTAGTGAGAGACTGGCAGAAGGTTCCGCTGGCCGCGGGCATCGCTTCATCGAGAATTGCCGTCGCGTGCGCCGTCGCGAGCGCCGCCTCATTTCAAGCAAACGCGTTTAAAATCGCCTCTCCGTAAACACACTCATACAACGCCATATGTTTGAATTTAGTGCGGGCCGCGCCGCCGCACGCGACGCGCGACGCCCCGCGTCTCCGTAAACGAGCACTTATTGTAGTATTTATTTTAAAAAAAAACTTGGTTCATCTACCTCCGCTGATAAGGAAAAACCTCTAGTAATTTTCTTACAAGCGCATTATACAACAATTTTATTGAAATAAAACACTTTTTAACGGACACTAGCGCGGTTTTATTGAAAGTACTTTGGTAATTACTAATTAGTTGGTATTTGGTTTGATTTTTAGTTTTCCCGACGTTTCGGCACCTTTGCAGCTGCCGTGGTCACGGGGGACTAATTTCATGTCTAGTGAGCAGAGCGCGTAAGCTTGAAAGTGAATAAACAATTTTATTCTCTAAAAACATTATTAGGAAAATAAAATTAACCCAAAAATTTGTGAAAAATTGGGCTGTACAGTACACATAGATTCATATTAGACCGACCATGAAAAATGCACTGTGTTTGTCAAATAAAAATTAAACTATAATGCAAAGTAACTTAGGTTTAAATAAATATCAAAATTATTACTTCTATTAATTATGCACATTTCTTGTTTACTTGCATCAGATATTGTGAGTGTTCTGTACAAATACTGTATCTATGTCAAACAGTTCTAAGTTCAATAACGATTGTTGTCATTCCTAATTATTAATTAACAAACAATGTGCGTGTGTAATATAGAGTAACATTAGTAAATAATTAACTTAAATGTCTTTACAAATATATTTTCAGTATTTTTTGTTAAGTTTCCGGCATATTTTCTTCAGGTACGTATTTCGTAGATCATTCGAAAAATGCCAAAATGTATTAGTATACCTACTCTAGTTAAATTAACTCTACAGGGGTTTGACCTAATCCAAAAAATGTCACCTACTTTTTAACCGACTTCAAAAAAAGGAGGAGGTTCTCAGTTCGTCGGAATGTTTGTTTTTTTATGTATGTTACTCGATTACTCGAAGACGGCTGGACCGATTTGAAAAATTATTTATTTGTTTGAAAGTATATACTTTCAAATTAGTCCCATTGTCATGAATTAAGGATCTGACGATGGGATCTTGGAGAAATCAAGGGAACTCCTCCAATATTATAGGCACACCTATAGCGATTTTGGTATTTTCTTAAGCAACTTATGCATTTGCTTTCGAAAAATACCATTTTGGTGAAGTGGAACTGATGATGAAGACCATAGATGATCATCGGAATTAATCGATATTTCACGGTATTTACACACTAAGTAAGTTCACTGGTGCGATATTATTAGATTACTTTTACATTGTTGCTAGGCTATGCTCATCATAATGCATATGGTGAAGTGGAGCTGATAGTGAAGTACCAGAAGAACTCCTCAACAATTAACGCCCCTGCGTCGGGAAAAACAGTATGTTGTAAAAGGTGATGAGCCGTTGACATAAGGCTGTTGTAACTTAGATAATATCGTCACTAAATATACCGACCACAAAAAAGTTTAACATAAAAAAGTTTTTTTTTTAACAAAACCTCCTTCAAAAACACCTTAAAATAACTTAACAAAAATAGTTTCAAAAATAAATAGCTCTAAAAAGATAGAAATAAAATAAAATATTCAAATCTGCATAGTCACCTACTAACTCGAAAGTTTGTACGCATATCCAATATAAACAACGTCTTATGAAGTCGGGTGGAGTTTAAAACCGATGATTGAAGTTTAGATAGAAAAAATGTCCCCCCCCCCCCCCCACCCGACTTCAAAAGACGTTATTTAATGTTAAATATGCGTACACACTTTCGAGTTAGTAACTAAATTTGAATATTTTATTTCTAGCTTTTTAGAGCTATTTATTTTTGAATCTATTTTTGTTATGAAATATAAGAGTTTTTAACGGATACTAGCGCGGTTTTATTGAAAGCACTTTGGTATTAGTTGGTATTTGGTTTGATTTTTGATTTTCCGGACTTTGCGTAAGCTTGAGAAGTGACTATATCGTGTAATTGGAACAGTTGACGAAAATATTAACTTTTATCTTCCTCAGATCTTGAATTAACTTGTCATTGTTCAATTATTTCAACAATTCTATACATTGATACCTATCAACAATAACGACTAGCACGTTTCTTACCGGATCTACGATAACTGTTATCTGTTTGTTTTATTATCGATGATCCTTAGGTATCGGTATTAGATAGGTATATGTATCCCACTCGACTCTTGCCTTAGGTTCACTCAACCCAATTGTTTATATTCATCCGAACAAGCAATAGGATGTGAATAATTTCCTTTTCAAACGCCCGCACCCGTTTGGAGCAGCTATGACGTTTGTAGTTACACTATTCATTATGAGACCGGTTTCTATTAAATATAGATGCTAAACGACCGATTATTATTTTATCTTTAAAAATGCACCTCCATCTAATATCTTTCGGACTTTGATTTTGTTTTTTTTATTAATTAAAAAAAGATGGTTGGTAACAATCTGATATAAGTACCTACGTTACGTAATTTAGATTAGAGTATAGAAGAAATTAGTTCATAATTTTCCGCAAACATACCAAGGTTGTTTGGTCACGCTTCAATAAGTATTATTAAGATCACAATTATACTTCTTACCGAAAGTGATAGAGGATCACCTTCACCGTGGAAACCCTCTACCCCATGGTATAATAATATACTGCGCCAGGTATCATTCCATGGTACAATAATATACTGCGCCAGATATCATTCCATGGTACAATAATATACTGCGCCAGATATCATTCCATGGTACAATAATATACTGCGCCAGGTATCATTCCATGGTACAATAATATACTGCGCCAGATATCATTCTATGGTACAATAAAATACTGCGCCGGATATCATTCCATAGTACAATAATATACTGCGCCAGATATCATTCCATGGTACAATAATATACTGCGCCAGATATCATTCCATGGTACAATAATATACTGAGCTAGGTATCATTCCATCGTATAATAATATACTGCGCCAGGTATAGCATTCCGAGACAGAGGAAGTCACGTGGGTAACACTTGCTTACGTCATCTCCGCTATCTCGTTTCTTAGAGACACAAATCACAATTAAAATGCACTACAATAATTTGATAATGAGTGTGACAGAAAAATATCCTTCATTCATTGCTTGTTTCTAATAAAGTTGCGCAACGGGATAGTGACGTAAGCAAAGTGTTACCTACTCCCGAAATGCCAGACCTTGCTTTCTTGGGCCATGCTCAGCCCCATCTAGCTCTACCATAGGCCACAGGAAAATAAGTCAAGTAAGTCATGTGCGGCTATAGTCGGGGCAATGAAAAATACTTTGTTCTAGAAAATCACATCCTACATAGGTGATTTTTGGAAACATGATTAAAATAAGCTTGTCAATGATAAATTTCGAGTTTTCCCCAAAATATCTGGATTGCTTTTTTACAAGGGTGGTTTAAATATAGTTTTTGTCTTAAAACATCGAGATTAAATCGCACATAAAGGGAATTTTCTTTATGATTTTCTTAAAACCATTAGAATCGAAACCCCAAAAATCACCACTTAAGCTAGGGTTTCCTAAGATGACGGTGCCGTCATATTACGGCCGTAATTTAGCGGCGTAGCACGTTGTCTATGTAAATAATACGGCGCGGTTTCTGACGTTACGGTATCGCCATGTTGTTTACATAGACAACATTCAACGCCGCTATATTACGGCCGCAATATGCCGGCACCGCTATCCTAGGAAACCCTAGCTTTACATTTCAGAGGACTATACTTTATCCGTAACAGAATAATAACTAGGTAAGTACATCTAATACCGGTTGCTATAACGAGCGATGCGCGTGATTCGAAGATACCAAGGCGTGATCTTTATTATCATTCAAGTGCATATTCTAATTCTAAAACATAGATAATGAAAAGTAGATAACTATTGTATGAATTAAATGAAAAGAGTCAAAACACAAAATTAAATGTTTTGGTCTGTCTTCACCGAGTCGCTTCAACTTTCAATTCAACTTGTGTCAAACGCATGCTATTTTATTTCCTCCAAACCGTGAGCTTTCACGTTAAACTTTCTGCCATACTTTGATGTTTTTTTGAGAAGATAGGGCATGCGCTTTTGCATGCCCGGAGGCATGCTTCTTTTAAAGCGCGAGAGGAAAGTGGAAGCGCACGGTATAGCGAGATGAAAGTAAAAGGGAAGGGAACAGGAAAGCGTATACCTTTTCATATTGATGTTAATATTTGAATTACTTATTAGCTATTTCTAAGATGGAAGACTTCTCCAATATAACAAGAGGCTTTTCATATGATCCGAAAAAAATGTTGCCTAAGCGTGCTCGCAGAGTACAGACTTTCTATCGGCCGACAGTTTAGTCGGGCTCTCAATCAGTATGAAGAAGTATGCAAGTGCGCACACTACAACGATTCGGTATCGGCCGATTCTTCATACAAAACCAACTATCGGGCCAACTATCGGCCGATAGAAAGTCTGTAGTCTGCGGGCACGCTAAAAGATATTTGGGATTGTCACTCGAATATGCGAACTTTATTACCGAAATAATATCCAAAACATACTTCTAAGCATCGCATTCAGGATTAATTAAATACATGGCTTAGTTTGTTTTATTTTGTTGCTAACTTAATTAAGAAAATATACTAGAATTATCTAATCATGGACATTATTAGTAATTGGAGGTCACATTGCAATGGATTTTGTACTTTGCCCCCTTACTCGAACGCTCAATTTCAATTTTTAAAGCTGGCATAAGGAGATAAAAACACAGTTAATAGCATGTTCTATTATATTTAACGATCGAATTATTAACTCTTAACTACATCTCCATTTAGGTTACAATATTTAATGTAACAGTTATAAATAAAGTAAGCAAAATAAATATGGCTAAAGTTATCTTTTCCTTTTAGTATTGGTATGTTTGCAACAGTTGGTACAGGGTGTTGTGTGTGTTGTGCAAATTTAATTGGACAAAAATAATGCAAGAAAACTCAATCAATCAAAAAAGAATCGCCAAAATTGGTCCACAAATGTCGAAGTTACGCGCGAACAAAGAAAAAAAATATATACCTATACAATCGAAATAAGAACCTTCCTTTAAAAATATTAGGCTTACCCATAGACATAGAAAAATTTTCGCTGCGCTCAAGAAGACCAACAAAGCGTGGAAAAGAGAAGTTAACATCATATGGACACGGTCTATGTAAAAAAGAGACAAAGGATCAAGTGACATGTGCCAACATTTTTTACAGTAAGAGCCCCTAGCGTCCCGCATAGCAAATGAGCAATCACAGTTTGTTTAAAATATTTGTTAATCTAAATTAGAATTTAAAATAAAGGTATCGTGGAGCCATGGTGTCTAATTGTCACAGGTAAATAAGATATTGCCACACATTTCTCTAAGACCAAATTTCTATACATTTATTCGTTTATCGACGAAGAAAACAGTATGGAACATAGTTTAAGATTTTCCTTTGTCATATATAGTCATATTTTATGAATCTAAGTCATATTTTACGTATCTCATATAAAATGTATGCATTCGTTTTCGGATCACCTGTTTATTGACATTGTTGTTCTTTGACATTCTATTTCTATGGGCTTACCTATCTATTAGCTAAGTAACATCTGCAAAAAAAATCTACTTTGCTATTTAGACTTCGCAATCAAGGATGTAAGTAATTAATCACTTTTGATAGCGATGTTTGTAATTTTTGTGCCATATGGTCCCAAAACCAATAAGGTCGGCCTGTCCAGAAGTGGAGCTGGGAATATTAAAAATGCTGATGTTAAAATGTTTATATCACATAGGTCATATAGGTCTGTGGTTTACATTAAATAAAACTATTTGAATTTTATGATTCATATATAAACGTGCTGATTTTAGCGCAAAGTGCTATCTCATGGTGCCGTTTTTCCTTATCATTTTAAACTTTGGTCTTTGACCATGACGTTGAGGTAAGTATATTTTATTTTTTTAAATACAAACAAATTAATATTCGCACTTAAAGCGCACAGACATGTGCGCTTTAAGTGGGGTATTTACATGGAGCTAATTGGCAGGCAACTTTAGTTAATTAACGCTTTTTATCGAAAATCGCTTATAATTATATAATAATAGTATAAGTAATAACTTATAATAAGATATTTTTTTAGGTCCACGTGACATAATTTGGTTTATTTCCTATTTTTTGTAAATATTTATGCTTTTGTGGTGAATGAGAATATCCCGTTGGACCGTGTAGGTTTTGAAGATTTTACAAGATTTTTTAAATTTTGGTTTTGTTATTGGCAAAAAGAGAAAATGTTATAATTATCACGTTCATCCGTTTACATTCAATATCGTCGAGATTTTTATGAATAAAACTCCATTTAATTTGCGTTAATAACGATATGATGGCAATGGCAGCTTCTTGGTGTATTTTGCGATGCAAATCATTTCTTGTGACCTCTTAAAAGAGGTGTGGTATAAGGACTAAATAAAGAGACGTGGTTAAATACCACGTGAAAATTGCCCTGTTTAGCTTATCCAGGTTTTTCCTTAAAGTCATTATTATTTTAACACACACTAAAACAAAGGAGTTTCATACTCATAGAGGAAATAATCACTACGTTTACTAACAACCTTGGAAGAAAAATGTAGAAATATATTATCAATTTATCAGCTGCAATATAAGATATTAGTTACTATCGCCGATTATCAATAAAAAACGTGAATAGGGTGAATTTGCTTAAAATGTAGGATCTAATGATATTTATGGTAGAATAGTTAGAAGTTATCGATATTTGACAGAAACAATAAATTTAGTTTCTCAATTACTGAAACGAAAATATACATTCTCGTTACATTACATAGAGTCTCAAAAATAAACAGGTTCATGGTGTAAATCCCGACATAGTTTATTCTATTAACGTCAATAACCATGGAAATTTACAACAAATATACATTTGTTTTAAAAACCGAAAATACTAGATGTCAGAGCTATAACAATGAACTTGATACTAAAATAATACTGTGATAGTTAATTATTAGTCCTAGGAAGAAATACATTAGCTTTATGGTTTGGCTTGGCACTCTTACGCGTGAAAGCACTAAACTTAAGAATCGCCTAAGTCTTTTCTTATCTACAACTCGACCAAGTTAACTTAGCGAATGAAAGCTACATGACGGCTAAGTTTATGACACCGTTTTAATTTGGTCATGTTGTAGTTAGGAAAAGACTTAGGCGATTCTTAAGTTTAGTGCAATCGGCCATTAATGTTATTATTTTAAACTTTGAGAATATCATTAATATTTTACAAGTGTAGATTTCTATAGAAACTTAGCTATAAAAGAAAGGAATAATAAAATATCACAAAATTACTGCATATCGCCGATTAGCGCAGTTTTGTCCTAGCTTTCAGAAGATAACTTTTTTAGGAGATGTCTAAGTATGCCTAGGTACTTTGCTATCTCTGAAACTTTTGCACCTAAACGCTACAGTTTGGCTATTTAACAAGTAGTCATACGTGACTTCGTCTGCCGGTGGATTCCCTCTATCCCCTTTTGGGGCTGAAATCGCTCGAATTTTCAAAACGTTGCCGCTGTTCAAATGTGTCAAGTCAGGAACTTGATATTTTACACATTTTACATATCTTATAGGTAGTGCGCCGATTTTATAGTCAGACAGTTATTTGCATGGACTTCCATGCATATAATATCAACTTCATATTCAGACATCTGAATTGTAATTCTTTTTAAAAAACATGTAGGTTTTGGTAAATTACGACTAATCAAATATCTTCTGTTTACAAATACCGCAAGTAAACAATATAAAGGAATAGTATGCTATTGATACTGTAACTTGACATTAAACAAAGTAACCAATATAAACATTGACTAGTTATTGCCAATCTTCGAGCAAACGGTATCGAAAATACAAAATGAAAAATTATATATTTATATCCAATAATCTAATACAAACATGGTTAACATAGGTAATTTTAAGAATGGAGATAGGAAGATTAGATACACGTGTGTGTGTTTAAGTATTTTCATTATAATAAACTTCAATAAATTGCCCAAGAAAACCCTTTTTTTCTTAAGAACACTTACGAAGTTATATCTATAAAAAACTGTCTTTGTAATGTATCCTATTTGAAACTTTTATTTTTTGGTTTTAGATAAAAAATAATTGAACTCGATCCATACCTTTATTGAATCCTAAGCTGACAGTGCAAGTGATATTCGAGAAGTACATATCGACAGGTTCCCTTGCCGGTGCCGTAAATGCGTCCGGAGCGGCGGCCGGCTCCTGCGCCGGCGCCGGGACAGGTCGGGGCAAGGAGATCGCAACATTTTCCGCATCCTCCTTCTTGTAGGACGCACCACCATCGCTCACGATCTCTGCGCCGGCGAGCATCATGGTCACGAGACGCGTGCGCGGTCGAGCACTGCGCGCTGTCGAGTCGAGTGCGCAAGCGCAGGCGCTACCAACTGCGCTATCACTCTTTGTCTAAGTAATTGCACGTTTGTATGATACAAGAGACAATTTGTAAATGAGTCGTGGAACACATTTTCATTGCGAACAATGCGCTTTATTCACTGTTTGGGATAAAGACCTTTTGTGTGCTAAGCGAGAATTACTTTTGTTTCTATACAGTTTAAACAATTCGAATGTGTTAATCTATGTACTTAAGTAAATTACGCGTGCTTGGCTATTGTAAATACTTATAACAGTATCTAGTTTTGTTTATTATGATAAAATCAATTATTGGTTGCTCCATGAGCTGTAGACTTCTGACATTTTTGAACATTTTTGGAAATGGCTGAAATGTGTTTTTTTTTTTGGAAATTTTCAAAAAACTGAACAGACAATAAATCTGTAATTATCGAACCTGCTCACAAACTTTGTCAAGAATCGGTTGAGAAATGCGACTAGGGGAAAACAAACGGACAGGACAGATACGAAAGCATTTTTGCCCAAGCTGAAACGGAGACGCTTCGCTCTCGCTTCGCGCTCTCTCAGTTAAGTCGTACAAGCAATAATGCACTATATTAAATTCTAAATACATAGTTTTAATTATAAAGCCGAATACGGTAGATATGATTGGTACCATGCATGCAACTGCGGAACATTAGATATTATAAACCCTGAAAACCGCCACATTCCTGAGTTTGGTTTTATTAATTGTATGAAAAAATGCAAATTGACAACCCTAGACGCAACGCAAATAGACTAATGTATTCGATAATCAATCCTATTAATAGGCAAAAGCAAAACACAATTTTGGTCTAGGACTATAAGCAGTTTAACATAAAAAAAAAAAATTTTTTCTAAAAAAAATATGTGGGGTTTTCGAAAAAAAAAATGTTTTTCCTAAAAAGTGGTGGTTTTCAGAGTTTATTATAATTTTCCGGGGTTGTACGAGTATGCATGGTAGGAACTCTATCTACCGCATTCGGCTTTATATGTTTTTTCCATACAGCCATATCCAAAGAAAATCCACACTTATCGTAAATATTTCAAGGACAAAACCTATGTTTTCAAAATTTTACTATCTCAATTATTCAATTAAATATTGCGTTAAACAATTATTATTATTCTAATACTAAATAATATACTAGAAAAAATACGACTCGCACCAGATCAATTCTCGGACGGGAATCGAACCCGCGACCAATGCTTTAACCACTGAGCTACCGAGTCTCTATTTTTCGAGTTCTCTATTTTTTCTAGTATTTTATTTAGTATTGTATAAAAATAGCATTGTGAATGCAAAAATCTCAAATTTAAATATTATTATTCTTAAGATGATTAATAATTGAAAAATATTAGAAAAAATCGACTCACCCGTAGCAACTTAGACGGGCAATCCGTAGCAATCCCGTCTGAGTTGCTACGGGTGAGTCGATTTTTTCTAATATTTTTCAATTATTAATTATCTTTATATAAAAGTAGCATTGTGAATGCATGAAAAATCTAAAAGTTTAAAATTATTATTCTTTTCAAATAATAGCTAAATTTTGTTTTTTGTTAATACAAGTTCCAGATTTATAACTCACATGTAGATGTTCTTTAAGCTTTACCCATGAAAGCAAAGCATACCATTTCTCGATTTATCAGTCCTACTAACTCCTACTTAAGTTCGAACTTCACCCATTCCCTGCAGCCCATTCATGAAAATGTCTACGAAAACCGATGATCGAAGACGAAAAAGATTAGTTACTTTGTATGCGAGGCGTAGTGTTATACCGATGTTGGGTGAGAATACTAAATGACTGCCTTATATCAATCAGCCTTTGTTGAGAATATTGGGATAAGCTACCAAATATATATCGTAAGTACCTATAATAAACACATTTGTTCGATATTGCGTCGCATTTTTAAGCGTACAAAACATGTTATTACTTTCAAATAGATAAAAAGAGTTCCTTATTGCTTAAAAACTTATTTTTCTAGAGAGTAATAGTTACACAGTTTTGATCCCTTTTTCATGTCAAAATAAAATCTTGTTACTAAATTAACATAAATAACGCTTTGTTTTGTGTGAAATAATTGGCCATAGCAAACTGACAAAAACTTTTTTCCGACTTCGATCATTTGTTACAAAACATGACCATGTGTTTTACTAGTATTCGAGGATAGGGTAGCCAGACGCCCGGGATTTCCGGGATTGTCCCGGAATTACGTGCCTTGTCCCGTGTCCAGGAATTACACCCTACTGTCCCGGATTTCAAATATCTACCACAATTTTTTTTATTATTTTACGAGTAAGTTACGTTACGATTCATAATTTTATAGGTCTTTACCTATGTAATTAGTGTTTTGTATGGAGAATTTAAAAAAAGTTGCATTTTCCATACTAACATTTTCTTAATTTATTAAACAACCATGAACGCTAGTCGCTAATGTTTTAAAACTTTTATGCACAAATGTAAAAAGTAAGATAACTTATAAATGCCACAAAGATTAAGCGATAAAAATAAGTTTAGGCCAAGTTAAAAGAAATGAAGTGGTAATTTCTGACAACAAAAAGAGTATTTTGTTACTATTGGTAGTTGTCTTGTCTATAATGGTTATTAATTATTCGATATAATATCAATAATTGATGAATATTTCATAGAAATGACGAAGTTCATTCGAACGTAATGTTGATTTCTTTTGCGAGTTGCTGTGCAATTTTTGTTTTAAGGTTTATTTTCATGTATGTATAAATAAAAGTAATTTTCTATTCCAAAAATATAAATTAATATGCATTTCATTGCCCCACGACCGACTTTTTCCGACTTCGATCATTTGTTACAAAACATGACCATGTGTTTTACTAGTATTCGAGGATAGGGTAGCCAGACGCCCGGGATTTCCGGGATTGTCCCGAAATTACGTGCCTTGTCCCGTGTCCAGGAATTACACCCTACTGTCCCGAAATTATAAATTAATATGCATTTCATTGCCCCACGACAACCCCCCCCCCCCCCGCGCGCTATTCTAGTCCCGGAATTGACGCCAGCTAATCTGGCAACCCTATTCGAGGATGTTAAAGACTGGGTACTTATTTTTTATTTTTATAGCAATAGTGAGGTCATTTTCAAATCTATAATGTATATCTGTCTTGTTTCTTATATCTGTTTATCTATTAAAGTAATTTATGAGGAACTAGCGACCCGCCCTCGGTTCGCTTCGGTTCCTTCCTTTTTTGCCAATTTCGCCCTTCCAACAACTCCCAAAAAAAGAAAACAAATACCTTCCAGTCATCCCTCTGTTTCTGTCCCGTTCGAGTCCCGTTCACATTGACAATGATTTTCATATGTCTTCCAGCCCCAAATCGTCCCAGTGTAAAATCATGTTAAAGTTTATTTTTTTTTACAATTTGAGCCTAGCGCGAGAAGTTTAGGTCTATTAGTTGCGGAAACACAGCTAGTGAAAGATGGGATTTTTTCATTTATTTCAAAAAAAGCCTCTGCCACCAATGAACCTAAACTAATCAGGTTAGTATTTGATTGAATCAGGCGTCACTTGGCGGAAGTCCCAAACCATTTTGAAAAAAGAAATATATGTAGCTTACTTCCGCAAACAATAAATGCAAGATGCACCTCCCATCGTGCGTAAACCAACACCGAATGAGCTCATTCGGTGTTGGTTTACGCACGATCTAACTCCTGAGGATGCCCCGGGTTGGGGCGAAACACGTGTAGAGTAGCCTAATTGGTGAAGGTGCAAGGTGTGTTGCTGTCTTGCTAAATGCAGGTATTGTGCACTGATATTTTGTGGTGTGCATGTGCATATTTTTTCGGGCGGGCGGGCGGTGCATCTTGCATATATTGTTTGCGGAAGTAAGCTACATATATTTCTTTTTTTTTTAATAATCAGGTTAGGCTCAAATTGTAGAAAATTTAATGAACTTTACAGAAATATAAACAGAAAATCTGAAAAACGCTTCCGAACGAAACGAAAAACCCTTTTATTTTGCGAAAAAATTACCATTTTTGACTAGTTGTGTTTCCGCAAATAATGAACCTAAACTAGGTACTTACTTGGAGATATAGTTAGCATTACAAAAGTTTATAACAAATTAACATGAAGAACACTTCTTTATGGTAGTTTAAAAAAAAAAACTGAAACTGACTAATGACTTGTAACTCCCAACTTTTTTTGTACAGGCGTTCAGAATACCTACTAAGGTAGGTAGTTTATCCAAAACCATAGTATTTTCAGGATTACTTATAGACTAAGCCTAAACCGATTTGAACAAAAATTTTATGGGACCAATTCGCTAGAAAATTCAATCAAACAAAAAATAATCATCAAAATCGGTCTATAATAAGTCAAGGATACGCGCGAAACTCCACCTTTTTTACCCGACTGCAAAGAAAGGGTTATGTTTTTCGCGCGTATCTTGTATGTAAGTATGTTTGTATGTGTGTTTGTATGTAATATTCTTTATTACCTCATATCTTTCAAACGGTTGAATGGATTTCTGTAATTAAGATATCGTTAGATTTGTCTCGTCAGCCCAAGTGTTCTTAAGAAGGTGGTGTTATAAAAAAAACAACATGGCGGCTGTACGGTACTAATATACGTAGTGGGAAAAATTTTTTTTTTAGAATTCTGCAATATGGGTGTCAAATTAAAGGACTTATTGTAAGGATTTCAAAAAGTTATATCATGACCGTAATATATAATAACTAAAAAGATATAAATAAAAAAAAAAAATATAAAAATTAAAAAACCCGCCTGCATAAAAAGACAAGTCCACTGAAAAGATGGAAACAAGATTAAATATTAAAGGCAACATAATAACATGCAGTCGGAGGCATATAGTAATTCAAATCATTCATAACGTCACTTTCTTAATGCATGCCTCCGACTGCATGTTATTATGTTGCCTTTAATATTTAATCTTGTTTCCATCTTTTCAGTGGACTTGTCTTTTTATGCAGGCGGGTTTTTTAATTTTTATAATTTGAAGTCGGTTCATAAAACGGTTCGTTTTGAATGAGTCAATAGTTTAGAGCAACGCGGGACGAAGCCGGCGTTGCTCTAAGGTGCCCTTTTTGGGAAAATATGTAAATGAAAAACCACTTAAGGCATAAAAAAACTAGGTCCATAATATGATGCAGATAGGTTACTGTAATCATAGATTTTGTAACGCCTGTCAGAAGTAATAGAATACATTTCAAACATAAGTATACAAGTTTGCAGCGAATAAAATTGACATAAAGAACTAGTCTATACATATAATAAAACACAAGATTCTAAATGTTTGTGCGCAAATAACTCAAAAACCACTGAACAGTTTTTGATAGGATTTTCACAGCTTGGTAGCATAGGGTCCAACTTAAAACCTAAGCTATGTTTCACCTATTTCGGGTGGGTAGAACCTGGGAAACAGCTTGAACTCTCCGTAGTACTAGATTTCATACACTAAGGAGATCATTTAAACTGGTCGCCTCATTGTTGAATCGCGAGCAAAAGGGATACCTACCTGGGGATTTTTCTATTGTCTATCTACTCCAGGTTAAAGAAATTTCTTGATCGTGTCCACGCGGACGATTTCGCGTGCGGAGGCTATCCAGGATAAAGTATTGTTCTCGAGGGATAGCAAAAAAAAACTTTCCACGCAGACGAAGTCGCGGGTGGCCGCTAGTAATATAATAAGTCTATGCATGAAGAACATTGTGCTACGTGATTGATACAAGTCATCAATGTTTACCACACACTTCAACTGAACTTTTTCTGCAATTTGATTAGAAAAGTAATTGCAAAAAATATTAATTAATTCATAATGCAATAAATAAACTCAATATATTAACTCTAAATAAAATAATTCGTGTTTTTTATTTAACTTCGGATGTAGACTAGACTTTACAAATTACATTGAATCAAAACGTTGTACCCGAATAAAGTTTTACGTATATTTTCCTTGTAATGTAAGTAAAAGTGCTTTTGTGTATAGTAAATGTATATATGAATAAATAAAACAGATACCTAAATAAAATATCCACAACATGTTACAAAAAAAAATGAACAACTTTTTATGGGTCCAAATCTGAAAAAGCAAACGAAAATATCAAAAAAAATTGTAACACGTTGTATTTGTATAATATTATATTTTATGTACCAACGCAAAGTATTTAATTTAAAGACAGTTAAGTTCCTAATATTAAAAAGTAGCAAAGCGACACACTTGAAGTGTTGCTTACTAAGCTAAGCTATTGCTAAGATTTGTAAGTAACAGTGAAACGATAGCGAATGCTTAACAATTTATGATTCCGTTTTGAAATCTACACTAAATTGATTACCGATGTAGATTCTAATATTAGACGAGGAAATATAATATTTTGATCACATTAATCCTACAGTGAGTTTTCATTACTATAAGCATTATGAGATACTAGCTGCTGCCCGCGACTTCGTACGCGTGGAAGTAGCACTTGTTTACCTATGGTTTTTTTGTGGCACTTCGTCCGCGTGGTAATCGGTTACCGTTGTCAAAAGCAGCCTATGTTCACAAACAAACTTGCATCCCATTTCACTCCTTAAGAGATGAACTTTGAAAAACGCTGAAACATATATACCATCAATTGTGTTGAAGAGCATTAATACCAAGTTTGAAGTAAATCTGATCACAAAAATTTATTTCCCAAACAAACTTTTGCACCACTTTTCAGCCCTTTAAGAAATGAACTTTGTAAAACGCTGAATTACGTATACTATAAATTGAGCACTAATATCAAATTTCAAGTGAATCTCATACCTACGCTGAAAGACATAATGCATTATTTCTATTATGGTGTCAGAAATCTGAAATCGCGAAAAAAAAAACAGCTGTTTCATACATTTTGATGTTTTCGTTATGAATTTTTGTATAAAAAATTAAGTACACTTTTACATTTTTGTATAAAAAATTAAAAAATTACTAAGTTGGTCCCATTGCAAAAGTTGTTCAGTTTGATGGTCCTTATCTACCATATTTGGAATAAGGGGTTATTTTGTAACACGTTGTATGCACCTAGAATACAATTTTATCCTGTTTAATGATTCCCTAAGGATTTTCTCGAATATCCACGCGGACTCCCTCTCCCTCTCGCTCTCGCTCTCGCTCTCGCTCTCGCTCTCGCTCTCGCTCTCGCTCTCGCTCTCGCTCTCGCTCTCCCTCTCGCTCTCGCTCTCCCTCTCGCTCTCTTTCTCCCTCTCCCTCTCCCTCTCCCTCTCCCTCTCCCTCTCCCTCTCCCTCTCCCTCTCCCTCTCCCTCTCCCTCTCCCTCTCCCTCTCCCTCTCCCTCTCCCTCTCCCTCTCCCTCTCCCTCTCCCTCTCCCTCTCCCTCTCCCTCTCCCTCTCCCTCTCCCTCTCCCTCTCCCTCTCCCTCTCCCTCTCCCTCTCCCTCTCCCTCTCCCTCTCCCTCTCCCTCTCCCTCTCCCTCTCCCTCTCCCTCTCCCTCTCCCTCTCCCTCTCCCTCTCCCTCTCCCTCTCCCTCTCCCTCTCCCTCTCCCTCTCCCTCTCCCTCTCCCTCTCCCTCTCCCTCTCCCTCTCCCTCTCCCTCTCCCTCTCCCTCTCCCTCTCCCTCTCCCTCTCCCTCTCCCTCTCCTCTCCCTCTCCCTCTCCCTCTCCCTCTCCCTCTCCCTCTCCCTCTCCCTCTCCCTCTCCCTCTCCCTCTCCCTCTCCCTCTCCCTCTCCCTCTCCCTCTCCCTCTCCCTCTCCCTCTCCCTCTCCCTCTCCCTCTCCCTCTCCCTCTCCCCTTAAGGGTTAAATCATGTCCACCGATTTGGACTTCAAAATAAATGTTATTTTTGCAATCGTCATCCCAGAAAACCACAATAACGACATCCATATCGATTTTTAGGTTTCTTTACCCCATTTTATCCCCATTGGGGTTTCATCCCCATTGGGGTTGAAATACTATCAATAACAATATACGTTGCCTTAGATTTCTACCCATAAGTCTAAATAACAAATTTAGCGATTTGTACTTCGAAAATGAAGGATTTTCTCTACACAACTTCATTCCCCTTTTCACCCCTTCGGGGTAAAATTTTCAAAAACGCTG
Source organism: Agriphila tristella (assembly GCA_928269145.1). NCBI lineage: Eukaryota > Metazoa > Arthropoda > Insecta > Lepidoptera > Crambidae > Agriphila > Agriphila tristella. The sequence goes on from OV743439.1 coordinate 23,801,601, forward strand.
AAAAACCAATACATTAGTTTTTAATCGTCAGCCTAAACACAAAATTTTTAAATTTAGCTTCAAAACTGAAGGACTTTCATAGAAACTTTGGACCCCCGTTTCACCCCTTTAGGGGGTGAGTTTTAAAAAATCCTTTCTTAGTTAAGAAGATAGGTAAAAAGATCTAATTTCTTGAAAGTAATATTCATTGCTTGTTTATTAAACACAAACTTGATATTCATGTAAAAAATACACCTATTTAATTATATTTAAGGTTTAGGAGATAGGATGAGTTACAATACTATTTTTGGAGAAACTATCCTATCTTAATAAATCGTAAACAAGGTAATATTTTTATACCTATCATGTTTTTAAGTTGTTTTTAATATAATTTGAGAAGCTTCTTTGACTTTTCACCCCTGTGACTTTAATACATCAAATGAATTTTGTGTTTTTACGTGATTTTTACCATTTATAATTAGTCAACATTAATTTCTTCACAAAATCACTTTTATGTAATCTACGCTTCCGTTCTTTTGTAATAAACCCTCTAAAAAAATCTCCAGATTATATTAGGAAACGGACGTCCGAGTCTCATGCAACATCCTCTGCATAGGCTATACTCAATCCAGTCTTCCATGAGTAGACTTAGTATAATCATTTGTTTTTATACTCACATTGATTTTACGTATTTTAGTTTCTCCTCCTTTTCTTTTTTCTAGTTACCGGCGGGATGATATTATGCGCATACGACACAAATGAGCTTTAAATCTGCAATGTCCAAACCTTAGCCTGTTTATCAGCGTGTAAAACTTCCTTTGCAGATAGTTACCGGATATAGCGAACCAGGGTTTTCGGCCAACTTCTTTATTAATACCAGCATACCACGCTCCTTTTGATTGGATAATAGTTGTCCTTTCTTTAATCCATTGATTATTGATTTTCTTTCGATATTTAGGAAGCAGATCTTGCCAAGGAGTTGAAATGTTTTTAATGTTGCCACCCCGAGAATTCGTTAATCTGGCAAGATAATCGGCATTTTCGTTACCTGTCACACCGACATGTGCTGGAGTCCATACAAACTTTACTTTCTTGATATTTGATAGATTTTGTATTAATTCTTTAATATCAAATAGTAAATAATGTGAATTGTGGAATCCTGGATTTTCTAGTGCCTTTAAAACAGACATGCTATCAGAAACTATTAGAAATCTGTCTTTGTCAGAACACAACATCAGTTTGTATGTATTGTAAGGCCAACAGGATTGCTGTGGCTTCAGCTGAGAATACGCTAAAATTAGCTGGTAAGCGATAACCTTTTCCGTACTTTAAAGTTGTATGGTAATGCGCTGCTGAAACTCCACTATCATCTTTCGAACCATCTGTGTAAATTACTTGATAATCTTGCCAATCTGATAACTTTTCATAAACTGCCTCTTTGGTTCGCAGATCATGGTCAATATCTATTTCTAATGGAGGAAATTTACTTTCATAAGAACCACAGTAGCAAGCCCAGTTTTCATTGCTTTTTATATTATTTTCTAATTCAATATATGCTGATGTTTCTTGAAAATCATGAAGAATATATGGGCATTTACAATTTGATGAAGATGCATGTAAAGTATGGATAGTATTACTTTTTAGTTTGCTCAAAAGAATGTGATTATTTACACTGTGTAGTTTAAGAATCAATTTAAATTTTAAGTACTTAAACCTTAATAATAAGGATGAAATATTACATTCTACTTGCATTGATATAATAGGTGTAGTGTTCATTGCCCCTGTGATAAGCCTAAGATTTTTATTTTGAATCTTTTCCAGTTTATTTACAAGAACATCAATAGAAGAATAACAAAGGAAACTATATTCAAAATGAGAACGAACAATGGATTTGTACAACATAAGTAAAATTTTTGAATCAGCTCCCCAGTACGTTCGAGCTAGGGACTTTAAGATGTTAAATGCTCTTAATGCTTTGTCTGCCAAGCCAGAAACATGTTTAACCCATGAGAGGTTCTGTGTAAAAATAACTCCTAAGAATTTGGCCTCATCACTGACAGGAAGTAAATTATCGTCATACAAAATATTTGTGAGTAAAATCTTTGATTTACTAAATACTACAACATTAGTTTTACTAAGGTTAACTTCTAACTTTAAATAATCAAAATAGGCTTTCAATCTTATCAATGCATTATTAAGTTTTTGTTCCACTTGATGCATGTTTTTGCCGGTGCAATAGACTGTGAGATCATCAGCATATTGCAAATTTTGTATATCATTTCCTAATATATTATTTAACTTATGAATGTATAAAATGAATAATAATGGACTTAATATTCCACCTTGACAAACACCTTTATTGGATAATTATGGTCCATATAAATTATTTTGAAATTTAACAAACACCTCTCTTTTATTTAAGAAATTAAATATCCATGTTATTAATTTTTCAGGTAAACCCAGTGAAAACAGCTCATCCACGAGAACATTATGATCGACATTATTGAAGGCGCCAGTTATATCAAAGAAAATACACACTAAGAAATTACTACTAACGAGAGCATTATGTACATCTAAATACAAGTGATTCAAACTTTCAACTGCTGAACGACCTCTTCTGAAACCGAACTGATTATAAGGCAATAAATTATTATGTTCTATAAAGTATTCCAGCCTTTGTTTTACCAATTGCTCAAATAACTTGGCTACACAGGATGTTAGTGCTATGGGTCTATATGAATCATGATGATTTTTATCTTTGCCTGGTTTAAGAATAGGGACAAGGCAATCAACTTTCCAGGATTTTGGAATGATTAGTTTGTTCCATAATGCATTAAAAATATTAAGAACTATTTTATGACCTATCGTACTAAGATTCTTAAACATTTTGTAAGATATATGATCTAAACCAAAAGCAGTGTCTTTACGGGAATCTATGGCAGCTAATAATTCAATTAAAGTGAAGGGTTTCATGAAAAAAAATTCAGTATCGGAATTATAATCAGAATGGTTGCTTAATGGTTGAGATTGTGTATTAGAGGTGTACTTATCTAAAAACGACTGAATCCAACTGTTAGAATTAAAATTACTGGTAGGACTGCAGTATGATTTATTAAATTTTCTAATGTTAGTCCATATCACAAATAGAGGTGTCTGACGATTGAATGTGTTACATAGTTCGTACCACGCATTTTGCCTTTCCTTACTAATTATTAGTTTTTTCTGTGCTTGTTTCTTTTTAAATTGTATATAGTTGTGCTCAGTAGGATTATGTTTAAATTCTATATAAGCAGATTTACATGTTGCTACAGCTTGTGTGCATTTATCATTCCACCAAGGGAGTTTTAACTTTCTTTTTTTAATTTGTCTGTGTGATGGTTGATGTACTGGTTTTCGAGACGAATTTGCCTCATCTACACATTCTAATAAAATTTCAGAAAGCAAATTATAGCATGTTTCTGGATCATTTAAGTTAAAGTTACAGTTACTTAATGTAACATCTGTCAACTGCTTAAATTTCTTCCAATCAACTGTCTTATAATTTGGTTTCGAATAATTTACATTTGTGTTAGCACTATTGTTTATATTTACAGGATTACATAATAAATTAGTAAGGACAGGAAAATGGTAACTGCACAGGGAATCATCATGCACTTGCCAATTACATCTTAAAGCTAAAACGGGAGAAACTATTAAGCTTAACTAAAGCGTTAGACCGCCAGTTATGTGAACCAACAGTTGTTAGTGAACCATCATTTAAAAGGCACAGATTGTTATCATTTATGACATCTAACAGTGTTGACCCTCGAGTGTCTGTAGATGCACAACCCCACATAGTGTGATGTGCATTGAAATCGCCGGCTAATATTAAGGGCTTGGGTATTGACTTTACTAAATTATCAAGGTGTGTATAGGTAAAGTTACAAGGAGTAGCAGATGTGGGACTATAAAAACTAACTATTGATAAAGTTTCATTATTAATTTGTAATGTAATAGCAATATTTTGTAAAGAATCATCATAATATGTTTGTAATTTTTGATAAGGCAGGTAATCTCTGATTAAAATAGCAACACCATTGTGTTTAGAACCTATGTCTAATCTTTCTATTTTATAACCTCTTATAGACCGGGCGGCCATCGCACGGTTACCTACCCCATCGAGTTACTGGATATTACCACCTTCCACGAAAAGTAGACCTTAAATAGGTAAGAAAAATGTTGGTCTGCCGGGGCTCAACCTGGAGGAACCTTGGTGGTGCAAAGCTGTGCTACCTACTTTTGACCATCATTTTACCTCATGTGGTTACTGAACAAAACCTTTTCGTTGCTTTTAGTCTCTATTAGTAGAGTTTAAATAATTATGTCTGCCGAGCGAATTCTTGGAGGGTTCCGCAGTCCAACCATTTTTAGGGGCCGCATGGGGGTGCTATTTTACCTCATCGAGTTACTGCATGAAACCAAGTTCTCCTAGTAGCTAAAATGATCCTCTTCAAATATTAATTGGTCTGCCAGTTCGCAACCTGGCAGTTTTTGCAGTCCAACCAAATAACTACATAGTATAAAACAAAATCGCTTCCCGCTGTCTGTCCCTATGTATGCTTAGATCTTTAAAACCACGCAACGGATTTTGATGCGGTTTTATTTGGTAGATAGAGTGATTCAAGCTTAAGATTTACATGTATAATACTTGCAAAATATAGTAGAGAAACACTGATAATTTTAAAGGTTTCTAATGTGTTTTGTAAATAAACACTTTTTTTGCGCTTCCATTGCAAACGCTGGCTGAATCCTACGAGATAGATCAAAAATATGTACTACAGTATTGTCCATCTTAAAAAGGTCCACAATAAAGCCTCAAATAGTATATGTCTATCTCTTAGGGATAACCCACAATAACCATTTTTATCCTTTCTTTTCATAAAAAATAATGGCTTATTTACTAAGTGATTTTAAGCAATACAACATTAACACTTATCCAAATTATGTATCTTAAATACATTGTGCGTGCATGTGATATAGATTAATATGGCCTTAGTATGATCATTGCACCCCTGCGAAGCCAGGGCCAAAGCGAAGCCAAGCGAAATTTTTGTTTTTTATTTATTTGGTTGATTTCAAAAAACACAATTACGATAAAACACAATCAGCTTATTATATGCGAAAAACTATTCATTGTCACTTACCGTAATAGTTAATAGTCATTTATTTGCTATTCTTGTGGTAGTACAAAAAGATCTTATGAGCTAACAAGTTTACACAAGAACCCTGTAAGGGCACTGCAAAAAGGAAAAATTTTAAAATAATAAATTTATACATTCATTGTCATTAATAAAAAATAAAAAAATTAAAATGGGGGTACTTTGACATTACGGGGTTACATTGATAACAACTATCAATTAAAAAAAAACACTTATTTCTTGGTTTCTGAACATATCCGAACATTTTTTATGACGTTGGCAGCACTATATAGGCCCGTTATATCGAACATTAAAATCGTAAACTAACGGCTAGTTCTGGTTTTTAATATATTGTTAGAACCACTATATACCAGTAGCGTAAATCCAAGTTTGCAGCTTCTAAAGACCTGTGCTAACTTTGCAGCACTCGAAAAACTGCGAAATTATCGCACTTTTTTTGGTATTATATTCAATATTGTAAGCACGTACACGTTTTAAAGGAGATAAAAATTGCTACAATTTGACTTTAGATCTAGCTCTGTAGGTGAAATACTTACCGAGATCTCCAAAGATATACAAGTTTATCAAAAAAAAATTCGCCCCCTATATCGGGGAAAACGCTCATTTTACGGGTAACATTATAGGAATATATATATTTTAGAAAATGTAATTAGCTTTAAACAAAAAATTACGTCTATAGGCTATATAGTTCACTCACAAATCTTAAAAATCCAATAAATGGGAAACTTAATTTTTCGCCAATTTGTTCTGTTTAGTTCTCACAATGTAGAAGATTTGAAGGTAGTTTGAAAGTAAAAACCATGTACATATTATCTACAAGAAATACAATTATATTTAAAAACTATTAATTTCTTTTTAAACGCTTCGTGGTTGGTTCATAAATATTGTGTTTCAGCGTGACAAATAGGCACATGATAGTCGACGTCAACGTCGGCGTTGTCGTTTTCTCTTTCTTCGGAAATTTTGAGCCCGGTGACGTTATGGCAAGAGACACCAGAACAAAGGACATCAGGCAGAGTCCCATAGAAAAAAACCAAAGAATGTATAACATTTCTGTATTTTCCAAAATGTAGGCATGTATTTAGTAATTCATAGAAAATATTCAGATTTTTACGAAGATTTATGTTTTAAGAGTTATTTATGTTTGAAAGTATTTTTTTTGGTAACCCCGACACAGTCATAGCAACACCACCACGACAACACGTTTCGTTAGCTGCGTTATGCTAGGGCCACACTACCGTGATATGCCAACAATTATGACCATTGATGAACCTTACGTGTATAGGAATAAGGAAAATTATGGCCATAATTATTGCCATATCACGGTAGTGTGCACGTAACATTAGTGATACAGATTAGCACCACAATGTACGAGTCGGAACCAGATCAAACGGATAATCTGTGAACAAAACACTTTTGACAGTTGACAGACAGCCGGCAGACATTTTCTCTTGTGCCACAGAACAAATATACTCAGGGGAGACTTGTGAAATCGCTGACAAAGATGTCCGTTTCATTGATATGCTTTTTTTTCAATAATTAATTAAAGCTAAATGAAGGAGTTAAAAAATAATGTTGCTGCTGTTTTATGATTCTAGTAACATAAAGTGTTTATAGATAACAGAATTATGTTTATACACTTTTGGGTCTCATGTGCCTGATGTCCTTTGCAGGGTGCCGAGTATTTGAGGCCTGCTTTTACGCAGGTATATAGGAGGAGGAGTATTTGAGGCCTCCTTTATAACCTTTCTTGCCATGATAAAAAATTCAGAAGAAGAGTTGGAATGAGCCCCTGTTCGGTATTTTTCTATCCCCATTGAGTGGCATCTTTTTTCACCCCCAACCACTTCTGAACTTGGTGATAAGTTCGGTAAGCGTGCAATGTTGCACCATCTTCTGTTGGAGGCCTCTCTCTTTCTACTGTCTTTCAGATGGTAGCTTCGATACCACCTTCAAATACATCAGCAGAGAGTGTTTTTCTCTCTATGGAAATGTAAGGACAGACAACAAAAATAAACTGTCTGTCGACCACGTCAAGGCTGAACTACAAATTAAAATTAATTTTAACCAAAAATGCAGCGAATTTTATAACTACGTAGGTATCGCAAAACAAAAATTCACAGATCTCGTGCCTTTCACGACCTTCTGGTACATTGAAAATGAATTTAATGAATTTAACAATTTGTTTTTTATTCTTTTCTTATAGACATTAATATTTTATTGAAAGGTAACCTAAGTACTATGTATAACTAAAACATCTGAATTTCTAAATAAATTAACCCTAATAAAAAAATAAATCAAAATCAAATGCAGCATGCGAGACTCTTGCGCCAAATTTATCATCACTCGAATGTGCGATAACAACCCTCATGTTTATCTAGGCATCATCATCAGACTCTCATTCTCAGAGATCGTTGTAAAATTTGGAATCGCAGTCACTAAGAAAGACGTGAATGATCGAGTAATTTCAAATCTCGAAATTGAAATAACAGCAATCCACGATATTTAATATTTTGGATCTAGTAGAGGCCCTCGGCTTCGCCTCGGGCCTCGAACTAAAACCTCTCTTCTGTTCAACTTTCGCTCAAGCTTCGTTTATCCGTTTCTCTACACACAAAAACTCACTACGACGCCTAGCACGTGTATTGGAGATAATAGCGTCATCTCTTTTGCTCCTACAGTTATTGCTAACACTACTTTCTCTTTCGTTTTCACATAGTAAGCGACGTCACTTACTTGAATATGGACTTATGGAGACATTTCAGTGCAGTCACACTATGGTACCGCCCGCGCCGCCGTATCTAACGATTTTTAAATCTTTGACTAGATCTGGAATCAGCACTTGCTTCACGCTCTATTCACGTCATACCATCTGTTAACCTGCTAGAGCTAATCAATATCAATATTATGGTTTTAATATATATCTTATAATACTTTTTTTTACAAAAAATGTGTAAAAAAATAAAAAATACAAAATATAAAACACTATTACAAGCTTTGAAATATACAATAATTTACAAACTTCAATCGTACTACGTATTATTATCCCGCGCCGCCCACGTCGCCCGCGGTACCCCAACATTTCGCTAAATAAAGGATAAGCTACAGCCCAGACCGTAAGAGTCAGGGACATATACTAATTTCAATAGGTAGCCTAACTCAATATCGCTAGGGGTTTTTTTCATTTTTTCGATATCGCTTTTCGTTTTTGAGAAATTGTCGATTTAGTGAGAAAAGACCCCGAAAAAGTTTTCTACATTTATGCGATTTTCGAAAAAAGTTTTTGACTTTTTCAAAATTTTTTTTCTTCATATTGTAGCCCTTGCTGAGACGTATCTTTTGACATTTAGTACATACACGTAGACCCAAAACTCACGGGACCAGGGCAATGTCTCACTTTGGCTGAAATTGGGTACCTTAGTGAAGCGATCGAAAAAACATTTTCAATGTTAAAACTTGTTAAAATGAGCAAAATCGCAATACAGAGGGTAATTTTGCGATATAAGTTCAAGAAAGTACCTAATAAAAAAATATTGGTTGGATAATTTTGGATTATTTATTTTTAAATTCACAGTTTTCAGCCACTTTTATGTCCAAAAAGGCGCGCACGCTCACTCTCGCGCAAGCGACGCAAGCGGGGGAAGGCGGGTGACAGGAGGGGGGCTCGCGCGGATCGACCGTGCAATGCGCAAACAGTGACAACAATTTCAATTTGTGTAGGGAAAGTTTGGGACAAAAATGTAAAAAACTTTACCTTTACTTCACAAATTGATTGTACTGCTGTTATATAATGACCTGACAAAATTTGAAAAGGGGTCCAAAAATGACCCTGTATAAGTAAAGTTTTAAATTAAAAAATAAATTAATTTAATAATTTTAAATGTTTGTCATAGGTAAATTTATTATTGATTTTTATATTTTCTGATTAAAAAATATAAACCTATAGTTTTTTTCTTACCATTTTGTACCTATGTAGTATGTTGTGTCCCGCGTAATATACCCAAGTCCCGGATGTCAAGCTAGGTAATCCCGGAAATGCCTTTTTTGGAGTTGGCAAGCCTAGTCACGTCCTTTTTCGTACTACGTTTGGTCAACATACTGTGCGGCTTTTAATTACAATTTATCTTTCTAAATACCATTACGAGTACTAAATCCGTTTCGTAAAGCATTGTGAAGTGTTTGTGCAGCTGGTCAATTGTGGGCGCGCTGATTTTCTATCGGATTGTGGTGTTTTTTGGTGTTTTTGCTTAAGCAATTAGTAACAGATTGTTACTAAGAGGGTAATTTAAAAATTGAAAATCATACTCAAACCCACATAACAGGTTATTTATTAAATCTTCGCCATCTAGCGCCATCTATATTGTGGCCATAGTAATTATACAAACAATACAATAAGCACAGCGCAGCGACATCTAGCATCGGCGATATTCAACTCTAAGCTACTACGACACCGGTACGAGCCATGCCACAGTGCGGTGCATGCGGAAAGTTCTTGGCGGCGGCAGGTGCCGCTGCTTGTAGTTCATGCTCGTTGAAATACCACAAGGCGTGCCTGGCTCAGACAGACAAAGCCCAAATTAACAAGGACTGGGTTTGTCCGACTTGTAGGCAGGGAGCACGGAAGGGAGATAATATCCAAACACCAGGTGGGCCTTCAGCTGCCAGCTCCCCACTAGCGGCGTACACTGATGCCATATCTTCCCTTGGGGACAGCCCTGGAGCCGAGGATACTGGTCGTTTTCCACCAAATGATGTGTTGGAGTTTCGTCGGGTGTTCGCCGAGTGCATGGCTGAAATGCGCGAGTTCAGAAACGAGACGATGTTGCTGAGACAGTCGATTACAACCTTGACGGAGCGGCTGGACGACATGGACAAGAGACTGAGCGGCATGGAGCAGCGACTGGAAGCGCTCGAGGGCCGCAGGACTGAAGATGGACCTGGACGCGTACCAGAGCTGGAGCGTACGGTTGCTGCGCTAAGCCTCGAGTTAAATGAACGGGACCAAGAGGCGCTACTGGCTGATCTCGACATCGGCCACGTTCCTGAGGAGAAAGGGGAGAACGTGACGCACACCGTCACCGTACTGGCCGCCCAACTGGGCGTCACGTTGGACGATCGCGACGTAGTGTTCGCGGAACGCGTGGGTGCCCCCCCTGCTGAGGGTGGCCGCGCGCGCCGCATCGTGGTGCGACTAACGCGCCGGCACCTGCGCGACGAGGTACTGCGTGCCGCCCGCGTCCGCCGTAACATAAAATCTCCACAGGGTGGACGCATTTATATCAACGAGAGGCTGACTCGAGCGAACCGTCTGCTCTTCAACCAGGTTCGTACGGAGTGCCGCAGGTTGAATTGGCGATACTCCTGGACAAAACAGGGCCGTATTTTCGCTCGCCAAAGTGATGGTAAACCAGCCTTTCGGCTTCGCTCTGAAGAAGACTTGGCGCGCATTTTTGGTTCTCAATCTGCATGACTCGGTCTAACCTGGAAATTGTTTTTAATTTTATATTACCTGCCTTATTTCTTTGTGTTTATCATACATCAAAACATTGTGTCTGTAACTGTCATTGTCGTACCTTCTTTGCTTTCAAGTGTATATTATGTTGTCAATAAGCTGCTTTGTGTACTTTTTACTTCTTTCTTGTGTGAGGGGCCATTAGTAAACATAAAAATACTGTATCTTTTTACTACAAAATTTATTTTACAAAATACTTTTTCACAGTTAAACATTATTTTAAATTCAGAATTCAATATTCTTATTAACACAATAATTGGTAACTCTCACCGTCTACTTATATTATTAGTTAACGGCATACAAAATTATATTTACAAAATGCAATTATTCATATTCACATCCTTATTACCTACATAATTTATTTTATTTTACATACTCTATTTTTTTACATAAAACGATGTATCAGCGGACAAACATCGAACTTAATATAACAAATGAATAATAATAGGAACTTTAAAGTTGGTATTTTTAATGCCGGATCTCTCTCCACAAAACATGAGGACTTTCTGGTGGCAATGGAGGAGCTAAACCCAGATATTATGGCCATAAATGAGACTTGGTTGAGGTCGGGAGAGGACGACAAAGCACCTAGGTTATCCGGTTATAGTCTGCGGCACACACCACGGCCGGACAATATTCGAGGTGGGCGAGGTGGTGGAGTAGGGTTCTACGTTCGTAAGGGCGTTAATGTGCGTACATGCCCTCACCCCATTACACCATCGGTAGAGCAAATGTGGTTGAGTGTACGCTTGCTGAACAAAATGATCATAATAGGTACGGCTTATAGACCACAATGGCTGGATCTCAGCCTCTTCCTGGACGCCATAACTGATTCCATCTCCTCTTTTACTAGATGTGACGGTCTTATTTTATTGGGGGACTTTAATATAGACCTCCTTGTTGACAACAGTGGCAGTGGGCAACGATTACTATTACAGTTCTTTGAGACCATGAACTTGAATCAGTTAGTAAGTGAACCAACTCATTTTACGGATCACAGCCAAAGTTTATTAGATATTATTGCCACTGACACACGCACATCAAAGGTCACAGTCAGAATCTGCCCTGATCTCAGAGGTCATGCTATGGTGGTGACAGAGTTTAAAATTAAAAAAGAGAAGTTTTGTCCTCGGTGGGTGGAATATAGGCCTTTAAAAAATATAATTCAGAGTCAATGGGAAACTGATCTCGATAAAATTGATTGGAGCCATTTTAACAAAGCAAAAAATGTTAACTTGCTAGTGGAAAATTTTAATTCTTGTTTAATAAATTTATTTAATTTGCACGCCCCAGTTAAAAAGCGTAGATTTAAGCACCCCTCTCACCCCTGGATCACAGACACGGTGAAATCTATGATGCATGTTAGGGACACATATCTACAAATCTACAAAAAAAATAAGACCGATTCACATAAAGCCTCTTATTTAGAAATGAAAGGCCTTGTAGAAAAAGCTATTGTACAGGAAAGGAGATGTTACTTTAATTTACACATCAATTCTAATAAAAATAATCCTAAGCGGCTGTGGCAAAACTTAAAAAACATAGTGTTGCCCGATGGAAAACCATCTGAACTTCCTCCGTGTTTTGACAACCCTGACACCATCAATGCTCACTTCCTCAGCGCACCTGGTCATAACAATGTCTCAATTTCCCAGCTTACGTATTTTGAGTATCTTAGACATAGTTCTACCACACTTTCCCTGAAGCCTGTTAGTGAAGATTGTGTGCTTAAAATCATCAGAAACCTCAAATCGAATGCTCAGGGCTGTGATGGACTTTCATTAGACATGTTACTATTGACACTGCCATGTACCCTGTATGCCATCACTGTTATAATCAACAGGTCAATAGCAGAATGTACCTTCCCAGACACCTGGAAGACAGCAGTCATTAAGCCTTTGCCTAAAGTCAGCCCACCATCATCTCTTCAAGATCTCCGTCCCATAAGCATCCTGCCATGTTTGTCCAATGTTTTGGAACGAGTGGTCTGTGATCAACTCACTCAATATTTGGAAGAAAATAATATCTTGCCCTGTTATCAGTCGGGCTTTCGCAAGGGTCACGGTACTGCTACGGCATTGGCTGATGTAGTTGACAACATACTCGCAGCCCAGGATCAAGGAAGTGTCAGTATTCTTGTGCTTTTGGATTTTTCACGTGCTTTCGAAACTTTAAATACCACATTACTGTTGTCCAAGCTCTCCCACTATGGAGTGGACACAGCCACGGTAAAATGGTTCGAAAGCTACTTGACCCAAAGGCAACAGTATGTACAACTTCAGGATACACACGGTGCCAAATCGGACTCATCTCTCCTTCCTGTAAAACGTGGGGTTCCACAGGGCTCCATACTTGGCCCCATTCTTTACATTTTGTACAGTGCAGACTTAATCCAGAGCATTCAACACTGCAACCACCATCTGTATGCCGATGACCTACAACTATATTTGTCTTTTGACCCTGGTGATGTGGATAATGCTATGGCAAAGATTAATAGCGACCTATTAAGAATAGCTGCTTGGTGTGAGTCGAACTGCCTGGTCCTCAACCCAAAAAAGTCAAAATTTATGGTGATAGGTTCTAAAAGTAAACTTCAAAAATTGGATAACAAGAGCCTCAACATTCAGTTATATGGAGAAGGCATTATTCGTGTGGACAAATGTAGAAACCTGGGTCTGACTCTAGACAGCCACTTAAATTTCGAAAGCCACATCACTGAGTGTGTTCGCAGTTGTTTTTACCGCCTTAAACTACTTTACAGAATACGTCCATATTTACATGAGCAGCTTAGAATTACACTCTGTGAATCACTCATACTTTCGAAACTTAATTACTGTGACATCGTTTATGGTCCACGTCTTCTAGCCAGAACAGTTAAGCTTGTACAGCGGGTGCAGAATGCCTGTGCACGCTTCTGTTTCTTTGTGCCACCTCGGTCTCATGTGACCCCATTCCTTAATAGTGCTAACTTACTGAAAATGGAGGCCCGTAGAAAGCTTCATCTAGCGACTTTAATGTTTGGTGTCCTTAAGTCAGGAAAACCTATATATTTACATAAGAAACTCACTTGGGCCAAAAGTTATACTGGTAATTCATTAAGATCTTGCAGAAACATCTTTGCGACACCAAGTCATCGTACTGTGGCTTTCCGCGGGTCCTTCAGGTTCGCAGCCACACATTGCTGGAACGATCTTCCGCCGCCGTTGCGTGACCTTAAAACAATCAATACATTTAAAAGATGCTTAAAAAAATATTTACTTTCACTCCAGCTTACATAGAAATAATGTTATTTTAGTACGCCTACTTACAACTCGGTTTTTCACGTCTGGTGGATAGCATTAGATTTAGCTGTGAACGCCTCTATGATATCCCTTGCACGGGGCTTCACTGGTACTTCTCGTCATCATCTATGACTAGTCTGTTCGGGTACTACAGTATAGTTTTTACCACAAAAACTAATATCTGTACTGTGCGGATATTGTATTTATGTAGTGTGGATGTGATTATTTTATTTTAATACAATTTACTTTATTTAAATATTTAATATCATATAAAATTATATAAGGTGGTACCAAATTATCTAGTGATACTTGAACGGGTGATGGTGTTGCTTAAGCTGAACAACTTTCTCTATGAAACATGGGTCGAAAAACGAATTATTTTTTTCGCCTTTCCATAGTAAGTCGGTCAGCTGACCAGTACATTTTGTATGGGAGTGTGAAATTTTTTTTTTCGTTTTTCGACCTATGTTCCTTGGAGAGAGTTGTTCAGTTTAAGCAACACTGTCACCTGTTTGGGTATCATCGGATGATTTGGTACCACCTTATATACATATTTTTTTTTTCTTCATTACAGCTGTAATTAAAAAAGCAAAAAATTATTAATATGGTCGATTAGGTACGTACGATTAACGTTCTTCGCACAGGCCCTGTCAGAATACCAGCGCTGTTGCGGTGTGACGACCTCATACCGTAACAGCATATGCTGAGGCAGGGTCCTGATTGGCCCGTCACACAATTTTTAATGTAATTAGTTGGTTTTGTTTTTATTTTTTGTTTGTTTGTTGTTCCTTGCTGTTTCTTGGTATGTAAGTGTGATGTGTGTCAATAAAATTTTATTCATTCATTCATTCATTCATTCATTCATTCATTCATTCTATGCCAGAAAAGGGCAGGTTGTGCCGCACCCAGTGAAGGCGTGGAGAAACAACTCGAATCCTGGGGGGACTTTCAATACTCCACGATTGAATGAGGTTGAGGAATATTGTTAAGAGCCTGAGTCACCTCTGCCACTTTTCTGGAAGCAGGTAAACATTCATCACAGCCGAACCCAAACCATTGAGAAGGACAAGGAGGTCCACATCATGTCTAATAATGAGCACTGATTGAAAAGAGGTGCTCTTATCAAGTGCTACCTTGACGATGTGACTAAAAAAAAGCTTTTATACGAATTTTAAATTTTTGTTTGCAAACCAAAAAGTGCGAAAGTTGACGAAATAGGAAGTTTCCTATTTTTGGATTTTTAAGATTTGTGACTAAACTATATAGCCTACAGACGTTATTTTTTGCTTAAATTAAAGCTAATTACATTTTCTACAACATACACTTTTATGATTTTATCCGTAAAATGATTATTTTCCCCGATATCAGGGTCGAAACTTGACAAAATCTTAAAATTTCACTTTTTTTTTATTTGTAAAACCTTGGAGATCTGTATCTTGGTAAGTATTTAACCTACAGAATTAAGTCCAAAGATTTGAGATTACTCAAATTGTAGCAATTTTTGTATTCTTTAAAAACGCGTAGTTTATTTTTAACACATAAGTAGTTAAGGGCTTACCATATTGATATTGATATATACGCGAAACTTTCGCGGTTTTTCGAGTGCTGCAAAGTTAGCACAGGTCTTTCGAAGCTGTAAACTTGGATTTATGCTACTGGTAGTGGTCCTAACATAACAACATATAAAAAAACCAGAACTAGCCGTTAGTTTGCGATTTTAGCGATTTCTATTATATGGCTGGCCTAATACTGCGAAAAGGAATTGGCGCTCATACCATTAAATGTCTGCAGGTGTTTTTGTTAAAACATTTGCAGACTGCATTTTGAAATTGTTTCCCAAAAATATTTTTATTTTTAATAAAAAAATACGTTGTTTTTTCATCTGTGTTATAAAACGAGTGAACACTGATTCTCATTAAGTTTTTTTTATTAATCTGATAATTTCTGCGGACATATTGGTCATTTCTGTGACGATTTTTTACGATTTTTTTATTTTTGGCTTTTTTTTAATTAATTGTTGATTTTTGAGTTGTGTTTCTATATTTTTTGTATGAACCTAGTTAAAATTAATACATTGGTATAAAATGTACCTACAAAGTTTTTATTTTTCATGCTAGAATAGGATGTCCTATTATCATATTTCTATTATTATTGTTTGTTATATCTAAAAGTATACACTTTAAGGAATGGGAAGCACTAGGGTTTTTGTTGATTTTGTACCTATTTTAAAGGTTTAAATACAATCAGAGGTGTCTTTGATCAGAGGACGGGTTTACTTTGATCAATGATCAATGTGGGGTGACATTATTTTTATGATGAAAATTAAAGACTAAAAATATAGACTGCTTCGTCATGACTGATTAAGATTTAGTTCTACCAATACTCTATTCAATAACCAATTCGTATCATTAACAAAATAACCCCAATAATATGAATAGCTTTAGCGCAAAATCCTGCGGGCCGGTTTTTATTTTTTATTATTTATATTAAAGGGTTAAGCATAATAAAAAAAACTTTCAAATCCCAAAGGATCACCGTATATTTTATATACGGTGATCCTTTGATCACCCAAAAGTTTTCATTCAGCCTCAAAATCAGTTTAAAGTTGATCAGCTGATTTTTTTTTTCTTTGAAACGGATGGTTAAAAAATATTGTTTTCGCTTTATCCTATAAATATGTATAAACTGATACTTATTCTTATTTGAATTTCAAAAGTGATCAAAGTCCAGTCCCCCATATTGCAGTACTTATTTTACTTCAAGTTCATAAGCAATAACAATAATCGTTTGTAAGAAATTAGTACATTGTGTTGTGTTGTGTGTGACTTATTTGTTTCTTTTTTGACCCTTTAACATAGTCAATAAGTATGTATACTAGTAAATAAAAATACCTACATAAATCAGTACAACGGTTGGACTGCAAAAACTGCCAGGTTGCAAACTTTAAGGGCATCATTTTAGATACTAGGAGAACTTACAAACTACCTATATATTAAACTAGTGACTCACCCTGGCTTCGTACGGGTGCAATGCTGATACTAAGGCTATATTAATCTATATCACATGCATGCACAATGTATTTAAGGTACTTAATTATGGCATAAAATCGCTTCGAAAATAAGCCATTATTTCTCATAAAAAGAAAGGATAAAAATGGTTATTGTGGGTTATCCCTAAGAGACAGACATATTATACTATTTGAGGCTTTATTGTGGACCTTTTTAAGATGGACAATACTGTGGTACATATTTTTGATCTATCTCGTAGGATTCAGCCAGCGTTTGCAATGGAAGCGCAAAAAAAGTGTTTATTTACAAAACACATTAGAAACCTTTAAAATTATCAGTGTTTCGCTACTATATTTTGCAAGTATTATACATGTAAATCTTAAGCTTGAATCACTCTATCTACCAAATAAAACCGCATCAAAATCCGTTGCGTGGTTTTAAAGATCTAAGCATACATAGGGACAGACAGCGGGAAGCGATTTTGTTTTATACTATGTAGTTATTTGGTTGGACTGCAAAAACTGCCAGGTTGCGAACTGGCAGACCAATTAATATTTAAAGAGGATCATTTTAGCTACTAGGAGAACTTGGTTTCATGCAGTAACTCGATGAGGTAAAATAGCACCCCCATGCGGCCCCTAAAAATGGTTGGACTGCGGAACCCTCCAAGAATTCGCTCGGCAGACATAATTATTTAAACTCTACTAATAGAGACTAAAAGCAACGAAAAGGTTTTGTTCAACGATATGTTAAAACAAGTTTAGATACGTTACCCGCGCTCCACAATGGCAAGACGAAAGTCAGGTAATTGCCCGACTTTCAATTAGTCAGGCACAGGCTCGTGACACGTAAACACACACCACTCTCGTCAGTCAGACACTAAAAAACCGTGACATCCTTATCAAAAATGCCTTCCTGCGTCTTTAAACGATGTGCAAATTATACACCAACAGTCAGAGATCGGAAAAATGTTTCATTTTATACGTGTATTTTACCGTAAAATGTATTTTCGTATTTTGTATTACTCTAATCGGCCATATTTTACAAAGAGCGAGCATTGCGACTGTCACTCCTATGATCGCGCCAATGAGCATGCAGCGTATCAGACGAAACTAAGATGTCTGTTTATCTCTTTCTAACGACAAGTATTCCGTATGGTGGCGTTCATTTTTGTCCCTCTCTCGACATAATATGTCAATGTGTGTATCTGCAGCCTACCTGTCGCTGTTTTAAATTGCATGATGTTGGCGCATGTCGCATCTAAACTTGTTTTGACATATCGTTGGTTTTGTTCAGTAACCACATGAGGTAAAATGATGGTCAAAAGTAGGTAGCACAGCTTTGCACCACCAAGGTTCCTTCAGGTTGAGCCCCGGCAGACCAACATTTTTCTTACCTATTTAAGGTCTACTTTTCGTGGAAGGTGGTAATATCCAGTAACTCGATGGGGTAGGTAACCGTGCGATCGCCGCCCGGTCTATTATGTTTAAAGTTTTTGTGCATTGGAGCCAGGTCTCAGAAATGAGACCAATATGGATATCATTTTGATAAAGATATTGTGTGAAGACATGTTTATGACTTAACAGACTTTGAGCATTCCATTGAATAATGTTTAACTGATCCATTATTTATTAGTAATATTGTTCGGCTTACTGGAGTTAAAAGTTTCTAAGAGAACAGTTTTGATAGTCTCCGACGTTAATGGGGGTGAGTTTTCTGAAGATGATTTTTGAGTGTATAGTTTAAGTATGGTGGAAATTATTAAATTAAGGATAACGTCTGACTGTAATAAGTTTTGCAAGTGTTTTTCTGGTTTATTGGAGGATAACTCTGGAAAATTCTTTTTATTGAAAACATCAGCATATGATCTCTTTTGATATTTTGTATTATTTTTTTCTATTTCCTCTTTTCTTTTTGGACATTCTGATGAAATTGAGATATGATTTCCTTTGCAGTGAATGCATACGGCTTCCTTCGTAGTTTTAGTACATTGTTTAAAATGGTGATTCTCGCCACAAATTGAGCATTTCTGTGCATTTTTGCAATATTTGCCAATGTGACCATATCGAAGGCAACGTAAGCATTGACTCACAGGAGGAATGTACTGGCTTACCTCAAAATACCAGCTGTTGATATCAACACTATCTGGAAGGGTTGGGCAGGAAAATGTGATGGCAACTGTCTAGGTAGGTATGAGTATGGGGTTTTCATCTTCGTCACGCCCGCGCCGCATCAGTCTACGCACAGACACGACGTCCTTGGAGCTGGATATGCCATTATATATATTGTGATTTGACATATAACTTGGGACACCTCGGATAACGCCTGCAATTTCCGTTAATGTGGCCGGTATTGTGCATTTCACATTGAGTTCGGTCGCCGATTTTGTATTGTTTAAGGCCATATTGGTCAACCCTGGCCGCTCGAAGATGGCAGCAACTTTGTAGCGGTTTATCCTTTTAAAACGTTTTATTCCTTTGTTATGCCGTTTGAGGATTGCGCCAAGCCCCATTAGGTCTCTATCGCCAATAGGTTTGCCTTCATCAATACTTTCATATATAACAAGATATTCGAAATTTCCTCCATCTTCAGGGTACTGCCGGGTATAATTTTCTATTTTAAAAGGCTTGTATTTATCCGCATCATTGTCGTCAGAGTCGGATTCGGTAGGTACTGGATCCCCATCCAATTTGGGTTTTTTTCTTTTCCCCATACTGCTCCGACCTCCGACCGAAACTATTTATTTATACTTTACACACAAAATATACAATATACACAATATTTATAATTAATTTGGAAAAACTTTAAAAACCACGTTCAACTTTTTCAAAATCCCGCCAAAAAAAAAAAAACCAAAATA
The DNA here is from genome assembly GCA_928269145.1 of Agriphila tristella. NCBI lineage: Eukaryota > Metazoa > Arthropoda > Insecta > Lepidoptera > Crambidae > Agriphila > Agriphila tristella. The sequence continues at coordinate 23,821,439 of OV743439.1, forward strand.
TGATAATTATGACGGGAAAAGGCACGCAGGTTTTTTTTTGTTTTTTTCACACGCCCAATGCAAGAATATTTTGCGAACAAAGGGGTGAGTGAGCATACAGCCACTTCAAAATTATAATAGGTGATAAATAAAATGGAAATATTTTAATATTGTATAACAAAATATGTGAATTATGAATAATTTGATAATAATCAATATTGTTTGTCTTAATTAAGGACTTACACATTTATTTATTCCAAAAATGTATATGAATTTTCAGCGGCATAAAACCTCTTTGTTGTAACTAAAAAAAATAACTGTATTAGCCGGTTAAATTAGGAATGCTCTGTTTATTCGCATAGAACTTGCAGTAAGGTACTTATTTAACTTTGTAGGGATAATTCTATAACCAACTAGATGTTTTATATATTATTGCACGCGTTTGTTAAAAGCGATGTATTAGGACTCACTTTACGAGCAAGTGTGTTGAAAAATAGCTTACATAAAGAAACAGGTTTACTTACTTACCATGCATGGTAAAGATATAAGTAGCTGACGACTTATAATTTGCCTAGGATTTAAGTACGAGTATATTTATAATGATGACCCCAATTGGAAAGGTTCTTATGTCTAAGTGGGTAAATAATTAAAATTGAATAAATTCATTAGTCAACCCATCAACATAATTATTTCTGTGATTAATTATAATTATTTTCAAATTATTAGAACTAATTAGTTCTAAGGATGTACGAATACAGTAGTAGGTACAACTATGTTTCATAAAGATGATATTTTGTTGGGCGCAAATTACAGAGGCATGGAGGAATAATTTTAACGTAGTAGTTTTATTTGATAGAATATTTAAGGAACCCTTAAAAATAGCAAAGTGAATAGGATTTTTTATTATAGTATTTCATTTAAATCTATTGTAGGTACTTACTTCATACGAGTACCTTAAATAGACGCGTTGAAATTGAAACATTGTAAGTACAGTCAGCAATAAAAAATCACAATGGGTACTAAGTATACTTAAGTATATCGGTACTTAAGTATATCGATAGACACTTTGTCATAAAAGCCTTAACGAGTCATTACGCTAAATGAAGACATTGAAAGAAGTAAAGAATCTAAGCACGATTGTTCAGGGTTACAACAAAACAAGGTCTATGTTACTATGAAGGTAATCCAACTAATTACAACTACTTAAGAATGTTGCTTCCATTACGGATTTAAATTAGAATTCGATCGATCGATTCCGATATTCAAAGTAAAGTAAACCCACGGAAGTACTGATAAAAAAATGGAACCATTTCTTCACTACATTTTTCCTAGTGTGATTCAGCAAATAAATGATTCTGATTCTGAAAAAATGCATCTATAATGGAGATTACACGATCATGCAGACTGACGGAAGACTGATGCAATACTGCCAACTGCACCATTTAAAAAAAAAGCAAAACCTCCTTCAAAAATCTTAGAAAAATAGCTCCATAAAAAGCAAGAAATAATCCCGTCTGAGTTGCTACGGGTGAGTCGATTTTTTCTAATATTTTTTCATTATTTATTCATCTTAATATAAAAATAGCATTGTGAATGCAAAAATCTAAAAGTTTAAAATTATATGACTGTTTCACCTTAATTGATTGTCTAGCACCTGCAATGGGGCTGCCTTCGAATGTCGAAGTAATTCTCTTCACATTGGTGAGATGGCGCTGATCTTCAGCGGAAACGTAAAAAGTATTAGAAAATTTCGCTAAATTCATTAGTGGCTCGGTAGCATAATTGGTAGTGCATTGGGCCGGAATCCCAAGGGTGCGGGTTCGTATCCCGTCTGAGTTGCTACGGGTGAGTCGATTTTTTCTCATATTTTTTTTATTATTTATTCATCTTTATATAAAAATAGCATTGTGAATGCAAAAATCTAAAAGTCTAGAAATAATGTTGGAATCGATTAATCTCTAACGTCTACTGAAGTCGGGTGGAGCTGGAAGTTTTTTTTTTTACTTATTGTATTGTTTATATTCGAAAAGCCCCACCCGACTTCAATAGACGTGTTTTAATTAATCGATTTCAACATTATTTCTTGCTTTTTATAGAGCTGTTTTTTTAAGATTTTTGAAGGAGGTTTTGCTTTTTTTAAAAAGCTTTTTTATTTTAAACTTTTTTGTGGTAGGTGTATATAAACGATGATTTTATAAAATAAAACGTTATAATGTTTCACATTTTTCAATGGCATACATACATACCCCGAATAACTCAACTTCCACAGGACTTCCGTTGGGCTTTCGCAGTTCAACTCTAGTCCAGAACGTCCTTGACAATAGATAGGTACTACTTAACTTGTTTTTGATTGTCATAAACCTACAAATATTTCAATCACTGTACAGTTCCTATTTGATTTTGAGGAGTTCCCTCGTGTATCCAATAAATATGGTAACACCTTTAAGGTGTCGTCTTTCAAACAGAAAATTGGTTTATAAACAAAATCATCTAAATCGGTTTATAAACAAAAAAGTAATGGTTGAAAATCCGTTTAAATTCATCAAGAATGGTAACGAAAATGACAGTATTTTCAAGATTAATTGAAAACTACTGAACCGATATCAAAATTTCAAACGAGTAATCAGTGTACATACATATAAAAAAATATATATACGCGACGAATAGATATCATCCTCCTTTTCAAATTTTTGAAGTCGGTTAAAAATAACGAAGTACTTCGAACAACCCATTCCACCAACCATTGCTTGCCGAAACATGAAAAAAAAAACAATGGAGTTTGATAGTTGACTTGGAGTCTACAAATCTACGATAATAAAGAGTGTCTACAAATCGCTTTATCATGTCGGCCACGTACGCATCGACATCGATAGACAGGTGGCTTGCTTAGCGCCTAGCGCCTAGGTAGTCACCTAGCGTGTACGACTTCTCAAACTTCTCAAACCAATCTATCAATCATAGATTCATATTCATAAATTGCATGTTCTTTTTGAGCATGTGCCGTTTGCAGCGCATGCCACGTAAATTCTCTATCCGCCATTGGTCTAGCCAGTGGGGCTACTCAAACGGCCACTTTTCTATTCGGTCGCTAACTTAAAAATTCAAATAAGCCATAAACTCCAAAATTACGTTTCGTAGGCTTGTCAGTTCCATACAATACAACAATGTCTGTTATTTACATAAACTTGCGTCGTGTGAGTTGATCGTTTAATTGCTTATTTTTAAGCTTTAAGTTAGCGAACGAATACAAAAGTGGCCATTTGAATAGCCCCCCAGACCGGTAGGTTCTAGGCGCTAAGCAAGTCGCCTGTCGGTGCGTCACGAAAGATAAAAAAACCTCGCAAGATTGCCTCAATATTGAAATAAAATTGAAGAAGTGTTGGCGGTTGAAATATGATGATGGACATAATTTTTCACGGAACAAATGTTTTTTTTTGTTTTTACCCGACTGCAAAGAAAGGGTTATGTTTTTTGCGCGTATCTTGTATGTAAGTATGTTTGTATGTAATATTCTTTATTACCTCATATCTTTCAAACGGCTGAATGGATTTCTGTAATTAAGATATCGTTATATTTGTCTTGTCAGCCCAAGTGTTCTTAAGAAGGTGGCGTTATAAAAAAGACAACATGGCGGCTGTACGGTACTAATATACGTAGTGGATATTTTTTTTATATAATCCTGCAATATGGGTGTCAAATTAAAGGGCTTATTGTAAGGATTTCAAAAAGGTATATCATGACCGTAATATATAATAACTAAAAAGATATAAATAATAAAATAAATTATAAAAATTAAAAAACCCGCCTGCATAAAAAGACAAGTCCACTGAAAAGATGGAAACAAGATTAAATATTAAAGGCAACATAATAACATGCAGTCGGAGGTATATAATTCAAATCGTTCATAACGTCACTTTCTTAATGCATGCCTCCGACTGCATGTTATTATGTTGCCTTTAATATTTAATCTTGTTTCCATCTTTTCAGTAGACTTGTCTTTTTATGCAGGCGGGTTTTTTAATTTTTATAATTTATTTTTGTCTCAGTATTTTTGTTTAATCGGCCGAGACGTTTTTAAAGCAGTAAATTAGGTAAATATCAGTAGGGGAGGTCAGCTCAGCGCGGCCACCTTAACTTTGACTTTAAAAAAATGCTGTTAAAAGACAGAATTTAGAAAAGTATTTTATACCAATAGATAGGGAATTTATTAAACTTTTATAACGTGTAATCGCATTTCGTGAAAACTTTAACAGTTTCTTTTAATTTGTAAATTACGAAAACTTGTCAAAAAACCGCTTTGCCCAAGTGAGCGCCTAAAGCGGCCAATAGGGGTAAGGGCAAACTGGTCATTCAAATATTACAAGAAATTAATTTAAAGTTGAAAAACATCGTGCTTATAAAAACAAGAAGACCAAAAATAAATTAAATACAACTCTATTAATGAAAAAAAAATGTTCTTAAGTTTCAAATGAGACATTTATTATTAAAGTTTTAGAATCTTCGAATACTTCCTAAGTTTATTTTTAATTATTATATTAATAATTATTTTAGTTATGTTATAGGTACGCAACAATTTTCTCATACTTATCTACCAACAGTTCTTCTACTTAAATTAAAATATTCAACAGCTAGGCAAAGCACTTGGCCACTTTTCCCGGACCACTTTGCCTTATTACACCATTATGTTTTAAAAATTAACTGTGCTCATAACATTTGTCTCATGTCGGAACCAATATTACACAAACAAAGCCAAATAGATAAGCAATAATAAACGTAAAATAAAGACATTGAGTTTTATAGAGTTTTGATCAAAACAGATTGAGTTTACCCTGGATTTTCTTAACAAAATGAACAAAAATCTTTCGCATTTTGCCGCGGCCACATGCTGGTTCCGACCACTACCAAATGGCTGCTCGGGGCGGGGCGGTAGGTTTGCTGCATATCAGAACATAAAACATTGTACTATAGTTATAACACAGAACATAGAAGTAGATAGAAGTAGTATGAGCTCAATTTAGTATGAAAACCAGTGTAACCAAACAAACACATTAAACATCGAAGCCAAGCCCCCAATTTAATAGTTACATGCTACGCACACACACTTTATGAACACATAATTGGTTAAAAAGTAAAAATGTGTAATATCCAGAAAGCCGTAAATCACAAAGTTTATTTATTTATATTCAGTCGTATTACCATAGCAACTTGGTACCAAATTAAATAATACGTATAATAATAATGCTGCTACTTAGCCGCTAGATGGCGCAAGCTAATTTTAATAGTGCGATTTACCACCTTATTTATTAATACATAAAGTACATTAAGAAAATTTAATGAGATAAGGGAGACCGGGTTGGTTGCATTAAGGGCGGGGTGGACCTACCGATTTGACCTACTGGTAGGACCACGGTATACCACTATATACCCGTGGTCCTACTGGACTAGGTCTTTTTCGAGAATCGATAGATAAGTAATAAAGAACGATTATTCCGAACCTAACCCAAAATCCTATATTTATTTTATATTCAATTACGAAATAATGTTATATTCAGTCAAAAATACCAAGGCAACATGGCTTACAAGGAGTTATTTCGATTTATAGTTTTGAAAAATTAAAGAGCTAAAAGGATTTAAGACATATCTTCGCGGTACCAAATTAAAATCACTCCTCGTAAGTTATGTTGCCCTGGTACTTTTGACTGAATATTACATTATTTCGTAATTTAATATAAAATTAAGCGATACTAAATTTTTCAGATCAATAATTCGTTTAAACTCTATTTCATAATTCGTTGGAATCCTGACATTTCTTAGTTCATACTAGGCAAAAAATATTTGAAATTAAAATTCAGAAACCCAAAAAAAAATATAGTGTGTTTTTAAGATTACGGTGTCCGTCCCTACTTGTGTTTATTAAAAAACAAATACGAATACAAATAATACATACACAAGCGAGGTGGAAAGAGAATTTTAATGACAAATCAAATAAAAAATAAGACTACCCTATTCTTCATCACTTGAAGTGTCGGAGTCATTATCACCTGTATTTATAATAATAGATCCAACTTCATCACGTTCCGAATCCATACCAAAATTTCAATTTTTTTTGTTAATTGCGTTATCTAAACTTTTTTTTTTGTGTTTACATGTTTTACAAAACACCCGTTTTTTTTTTGTTGGTTCACTTAAAGTTTCATCTTGAGGCACTTCACTGTCCTCCCAAGGACGAAAAACATTTTTAGTATACGTTAGCAGAGTCAACAAACACAACTTTTCACTACGGCGCGGCGCTTCGATGTAAACTGCCAAAATCTAAATTGACTTGTGGGTGTACACCGCACGCGGTATCCTTTGTTTATGCGGCGGCATCCTTTGACAAGAAGCGGCACGTGCAAAGGCGGCGCGATGAAAGGGCGACACTATCTAAGCGAATGCGCTTTACGCGAGATCTGTGACTGTGAACAACAACACCTGACTAGATTGCGACTGGGCTCTCTTACATCGGGCAAACAAAGAGAAGTATAGGAATGCGCGTTAAAAACTTGCCAAGTTATGTGCCGGCACCTATACCTACCGAGTTAATTTCAATAGTTACTTCCCGCCCCGCACAAGTTCAGGAATGTAGTATTCCTAATAAAAAAATAACTATATAGCGTTATTTCTATAAAACTTTATGGCTGCATGACCAGTCGTTTCACATGGCCACATGAACCAATTTCTAAATTACATTTTAACTAAAAAAAAATATTTCCCTACAAGGCTGCGAAGTTCGCAGCCTTGTAGGAGAAGCAATTTTTATTAAATTGCCTCGAATGATTAAAATCCTTGACAATAAAAATGCTAGCTTCCCGCACTCGCCTGTTACGTACTGTTTATGAATTAAGTTGACTAAAATTCCGTGCTGTTTTTGCGTGTTTTCAGTGGTGAGTGTATCAAATCAACTGTTACTTAGACATTTATGATTTACTTATCAATTTCTTGCTATGGTGATAATACTTTTCAACTTTTCACAGTCACAACTTTTCTCGGTCTCCCCTATTGAGTGACATTTCCGCCATTCTACATTTTAGTGTTTATGAAACTTCAAGAAAATGTCAAATTGTGCGTTGGAATATGGATCTTAAGTGTGTACCGAATAAAGGTGGATATTTATTGTATTGAATTTTAAAAGGAAAATATCAGTTTAATTTTTAATTAAAATCAAAATTATTTAAATAAAGCTCGCCTCTGATATTTTATGCACCCGTTTGCTAAATGATATATGTGGATATCGATTTTGCTCTTTTATATAATGCAACTCGGCATTTTTATATTATTTTCGAAGATGTTTTTGTTTGGCGTTCGTTCATACGACTGACGGAGCCAAATTTAAAGAAGTGCGGAGCTCCGCAGATGTGATGTTACACGGGTGCCGCCCACATGCGACTTCTACTGGGGGGAAAAAAAATTTTTTTGTTCTGTGAGTTATAAGTTGCCGAGAAATGAGGCATGGCCGCTTTGCCTCCTATGGCCGCATTGAGCTGATCTCCCCTATGACAGAAAGAGAGAACTATGGAAACCTTCACCGTTGCACCTCGTAGTCGTAGACCACCGAAACACGATGGTCAGGTCACGTACAGTACAGCTTGAATCACGAAAGATGACCACAAATGGCATCCATCTTCGCGTCACAACTCATGAAGTAAAGAATTTAGACTAAATAATATTTCATATTCATAAATATATCGATATTATTTAAATATATGAAATATTATTTGACTATTATACTAATCGAGATGACAAAAATACCATGTTGGGTAGCTTAAATCACTTATATAGTTACTTACTTGGTATATTAGTTGCCCACTCAGTATTTTTGTCACCCATTTAGAATTTTCATCTGCCACATGCAGTCGCCCGTTTTACATATTTTTGTAATCTACTGTTTGTCGCCCTTTTAGTTATTTTGTCGCCCAAAACATAAACTGCTGCCCGGTTTAGTATTTAAGTACCCCATTAAGGGCAGTATATTGCAAATTAACTTATTTTTGATTCAGTTTTAAACAATCAAGCATTATTTATTTTGAGCAGATAAAAATATATGTTTTAGTTTCATAATCGAACTTGATCATTTTACGGTTAAAAACACGATTTTCGTATTTTCACTCGACTATAAAAATGTGCAAAGACAATGAATATTTTCATTGTTTTTTGAATAATACTTAAAGATTATAAATCTCTTACGCACAAATAATATATAGAAAAAAAGGTAATGACATATAGCAGAATATTTTACGGTTACTTTTTCAAAAAGTGACTTTATGTTTATTTAAAAATTAATATATAATAAAACGCACGACGAATCTTGGTTTAGTAGCCTGCGAGGCGTCGTCGGCGTAGGACCTGTGTCGTTTTTGCTGCCGCGCTGTGTTCCCCCTCTCGCGTCTAGTCGATTGAGAATCTTTTAGATACTCGAAGAGTAGTATAAGACTTGGAAACGCAGTAGGTAATCTAAGTGTAAAATTTTATTTAGTGTAAATTACCAATTTAGTTTAATTTGTAAATGCATAGAGTAGGTAGGTAGGTATTTGGATACAGCAACCAAGTACAAGCTAACGCGTAATTAATTTTGATGACTTTTAAGAAATAAATACTTATCTATAAATAAAATATAAAAAAAAAATATACCTATCGTATAATTTATAAAATGGTTGACTTTGCAATGATTTTACTTATATCGGAAGATGAAGAAGAAAACTAAGTACAGTCAGCAGCATATCAAGCTATAAGTACAAAACTGTCAAAAATCCATAATGAATTTTGAACCTTAAACTGTTCGACTTAAAGTTTAAAAATGATTGAAGTAATTTGACACATTGTGGAAGCCCAGCATGCCGTTGACTGTACCGTAAGGCTGCGTTCAGACGATAACGCACGACCCAACCTCAACCCAAACTCAGCCCAAACTCAGCTCAAACTCAACTCAAACTCAACTCACCCGCAGCCTACTCCTTGAAATACATCACTTACAATTTTGAATCTTATGACACATTAATAAGCTCTTTTTTTATTTTGTCGATGCAACTGCACCCTCCCCGCGCTCAACCCGAACTCAACTCAAACTCAACCCGTACACAACCCAAACTCAAATCAAACTCAAACCGAACTCAAACAGAACTCACTTCAAACTCACCTGGACATTACACAGGACCTTATTAAAGTGTCATAAGACTCAAAATTGTAAGCGATGTATTTCATGGTGGGCTGTGGTTGAAGTGAGTTTGAGTTGAGTTTGAGTTGAGTTCGGGTTGAGGTCGGGTCGTGTGTTATCGTTTGAACGCAGCCTAAAAGTATGCTTCCGCACAGCTATGCGGTCGCGACAATTTTCCGTTCACTTCAAATTGAGCCTTTTGGTCATAACATTACGGTTCAACTTGGAGCGCACTGCTGCCGAGATCGGCGCAAGCGTTTCGTCTTATTTACTTTGAAATTCGGTTGTTTTTTTCCCATATTTTTGTTCACAAACTTTGTTGTTTCATTAAAAACAGTATTCTATAAGTATTCTACTCATATTATGAATGTGAAAGTTTGGATATTTTGATGTTTGGATTTTTGTCTCTCAATCATGCAAAAACGGCTGAACGGATTTGGATGAAAGGCATATCGATAGTTTATAGCTTAGATTAAAACTTAGGATACTTTTTATCCCGGTAAAAGGTTCCCTAGGAAATTTTTAATATCTACGTGGAAGAATGCGATAGAATTATGTCGGGATTTACACCATGTACCTGTTTATTTTTGAGACTCCGATATTTCGGCGCAGTTGCATGCGCCATGATCACGGAAGAACTGTCGATTGTTGCGTGCGGGTAGATGTTATTGGCAGACGAATCGGTCTACCCTCCGTCTAGTTCTTTTATTATTACGATAAAAGAAATATATAGGTACCTACGTGGAAGAAGTTACGGGCGGAAATTAGTAATATTTTAAATGCGAAAGTCTGTTTGTGAACTCTTTACGTCTAAACGGCTGGACCGATTTGGATGAAAGGCACGATAGTTTATGGCCTCGATTAAATCATAGGATACTTTTTATCATAGATAAAGGTTTCCAGTCCATGCGGACGAAGATCGATGAAATTAAATTATTCCTAACTATCCAAGTCAAAATTTTTCGGAATCTAATTTTCCGTATTAAGTAGGTATAACGAGATGTATTGTAATTTAACGGTTCATACCTTAGAGCAACGCCGGCTTCGTAGTTCATACAATATCTCGGTGACATATTAGTCTAATTAGAAATGCACCTGAAAATATAGACACTTGGTTAGTCATCATGTGGTAGGTAAATAAACTAGCGCGAAGCAATGTTTATACCTACCTTCTTATGACAGCACGTGTATTTGTCAATAATCTAATAATACAACTTTTGATGGAATTCTAACTCTAATTACTGTGTAATAGAATACTTTCTTATGATGGAAATATTGACCAGTGTATCAGTTGTTTAGATACGTAATAGACGAACTGAGCAAAATATCTGACGATATACTCATGTGACGATATGTTCGATGATATTGTTTTACCATTGGTGCGTGCAATTATCACACTTAGATGAGTTCGAGAAGAAGTATATTATCCGATTGGCAAAAAGAATAATACATTGTTATATTTTCTTAAAATTGAAACGTAGTAACGCAACTGATATCGAGGTCAATATTAAAAACTGCATTTTCAGGCTCGAGAAAACCAAATAATTGTGACGTATAATTTGAATGTAAGCAATAACAGTTTTGTATCTATTTATTCGATCTAAAATACGTTTTAATGAATAAAAAATAGTTATACAGGGTTACTGGAAGTGGAAATATATGACGTATTCGTGCTAAGAGGTTATAGATGAGGTCAAAACAAATATTTTTGTTAGATAACTTTGTCTCAAAAAGTTAATTGTATTTTTTTAACAAAAGTACGTTTTCGGGCCCAAAAATTTAAATAAAAGAGAACTATACTCATTCGTATATGGTTTTTTTTTATCAAGTATTATATTTTTTAGTTTATGAAAAATAAATGCAAAAACTAGAAAAAATACTAGTAAAAGTCGGTTCTACTATTTCACATCAATGCATTATTTGCATTGTACCTGTATTGGAAAGCTTTAAACATTAAGATATCTTGAAAGTTTTTGCACATTAGATAACTTTCGATAAGAAATAGAGAAGAGAAATAGAGAAGAAAATAAAGAAAGAAAAATGGCAGTTCCTTTAAGGACATTAACTCATTTTATATACTTCAACTGAAAGCTGAAAATAGATGTCAAGATGTTTAGTTACTAGGATTTTGTCAGAAATTTGTCAAAAACAACGCCTGTAGTTTTTGACAAATTTTTATTTGATTACAACACTTAGAATGTTTTCTATTCTTTTATCATATTTTTTGTACCTGAAGACGTACTTTACTTATTATTATTGACTGTTCGAGAAAAAGTTCTCTAAAAAAAAATTACGTCATCTATAACACAGAATATTCTTTAATCCCTTAGCAAGAATACGTCATATTTCAAGTAACCCAGTTATATAATATTAAGGCCAAACTAAGGCTTCTCGCCATTGATTATATGACCCGCATTATGTAAAAAGAAAAGATTTACAGTTTAAAAATGTTTTTTTATTTATCTTCCGGTTCCAAAGACCTTTTCACAAAACTAATAACATTTCGATTTCCATTGAATACACATAAAAACACATAATTTATGAATTTTGACACTTATATTGCAGATAGGTAGTTAATTAATTAATTCAAACTTGGGTAAAAACTTACTTACACAGGATAAATTTCTGAAGCATAATACTTATATTTTATTGGTATCTACCATAGCCTTCTTTATTTCCAAGCCGTGAACATAAGTTTGGCAACGTCTGTTACTGTCAGTTCGTGGTCATGTCGTCCGCCAGTCTCCATACTAAATGTATGGGAATATTTCAATTTTAAGAGGTCGATATTTTTTTCATAGTAATCGTGTGAGGTTTAAAATATGAAAATAATTTAGTTCTTTTATTGAAATGCTTTGTATATTAAACAATAAGAAAAATATCAATGTTAACCAGGAAAAAATGGCTGTCAAAGATGTCATCTTTTTTGTTGATTTTCTTCAGCAGGGAGTTGATTAACGCGCCCTCTAGCAATAAATGATAATTAGAAAGAAAAAGAAATTAGATTAGAAAGGTCTTTTAAAGACAAATATTTGCTGTTAATATACTTTATATCAATTGTTAATACTTTTGGAGTAAAAGGTTATTAAAGTATAAAAGTGGTTTATTGTCTATGGGAGTTGATCTACCACACCTATAGAAATGAATGATATATCATAAGAAAGGTTTTTATATACAAATATTTGCTGCAAACATACTTTCTATTAATTGTTAGTAATATCGGAGTTTTAGGTCATTGATGTTAAAAAAATTGGTCTAGTTTAGAGCGTTATAACTCTCAAAGTACTAATAGTTCACGATTATAGTATTACAATTAAGTGTTTCAAATTTAAATACCTTTCCAATGATGTAAGATTTATTGCTAGAGGAGGCTTAGATCAAAATGCTCATCGTACTAAAGGACCCCCGAAAAGTTCAAATAATTTGACTCAAACCTTATGTTCTAATAAATAAATAATAATAATAAATATAAAACTTTATTGAAATAATCTTACATCACAATTAACAACTAGTTTAAACATAGATAATATAGGAAAAACAAATAATAAATATTTTTTAAAATAATTTTATACTATGCGCTTGACCACATGCGATGTTGCCGTTCTGCTCAACTTCAGGGCTTGGAAGATATAGAAGGCTATGTATCTACATATTATTAACCTGTTGATAGACACTGCAGTTGTTAAGTGCTTATGCAAATATAAAACTTGATATCCGCAATACAAGTTTCACCTACACAAGACTCGTCTAAGAACACAACATATACCTAATAAGGAAGTTTTATTTTTTTAATTTTAATATTTTTGATATTGACAGAATTGAAATTATACAAACCGACGAAGATGATAACAGTTCAAAGTTTTGATGACATGGATTTTTCATTAAAAAAAATTAAAGGAAACTGTGTCATCATAAGACTCGTTTCAATTTTTTTTATATTAAAAAAATATTTTCACATATTATTTCAATTAAACACTTAGTACTCAAACTTTATATCTATTTTTTTAAACTAGGTAGGTACCTATTCACTTACGAGTATTTAAGTTCGAAAGTCGATATTATTTCAAATGCCGTAAATCATGTTTATTAGAATCTTACTTCATATCCCGAAGTCATAGAATCACGTTGCTTTTGATTTTATTGATAAGATTTTTACAAACTTTACTTTATTTTTTTCTAAAATCCAATCGAAGGTTGACCTACCTATTAACATTTTAATTGCTCGGGGTCTCTGATATGTGCTTGCTGCTCACATAATTGTTTTAGAAATAAGTAATATCATTTATACCTAATTGTTTTTTTTAAATTGAGAGAGTGCCGTTACACTGCCCACAATCTGTTGATGTCATCCATTTTTGGTGAATGTCAAGTTGGCGGGATACCGCCAGATTTTTTTAAAATTTTAAATACACATTTATTTGTCAGAATGTAGTGTTACAATAAATTGTGATCATGAGTTATTTTATAAGTCCACGATACATTCTACCATAAACATGGCGACAAAATAAAAAGTTGTTAAAATATCAAAAATTCAATATTTAAGATTTAAAAAATAATAATAATAAACAAAAAAGTACTAATGTCGATCAATATCCATAGATTCAATTAATGTCAAAGTCATTATGTCATGAAAGTCAAACCACCGAATTAATAAATGTCAAATTATGGCTAGGATATAGTGCCATTTTGGTGCCATTTGGTGCCTATGTAAAAAAATTCTTCCAATAGTATTTAACATAGGCACCAAATGGCACCAATATGGCACTATATCCTAGCCACGATTTTTTTGAAAAACCAGGCGGTATCCCGCCATCTTGACATTCACCATTTTTGACCAGTCAATGGTTGGTCAGCTTGCAGTCCACTATCCAAAGGCTCAACTCAAAAAACAGGAAGCAAAAAATTTAAATGCCACAAATTCACTGTTACTAGCGGCCGCCCGCGACTTCGTCTGCGTGGACAGTTTTTTTGCTATCCCTCAGGAACGGTACGTTTTTTCTGGATGAAAGGTACACTATGTCCTTTTCTGTACCCCCGACAACGTCTATGCAAAATTTCGTGATGATCGGCACCCTGATTATCTAAAAAGAAACTATTTAGCGACCGGTTGCATTTGACATACATTGCCACTTTTCTTTGGTACTTATGTTTTTTTTAACCCAAAAAGAAGTAGCAATGGATCACGATCATCTGTGAACTGCAACCAGTCGCTAGGTGGTTTTTAATTAGATAATCAGCCCGCCGCCGTTCAGTAGTTAAGACGTGAAGGCGTAACAAACAGACAAACAAACGGACTTTCGCATTTAATATTAGTAAGGATTTATTTTGAGGTTACGGTCAAGTTTTTTCTCTTGCTAAAAAGTCTCGACGAACTGAGAACCTCCTCCTTTTTTGAAGTCGGTTGATGATGAAGCATGAAGCGGTCATTGTTCTGCCACATGGTACGACTGATTTGGAAACAGTGTTTCTTTCATGTACGAGCGTGGGGGGCAAGAGTAGCCTAGTGCTCCCCTGGAGAATAAAGAAAGGCGAAAATACGCGCAGTCGCGTCGGAGGGGCTCACTCCGATCCCCTGAATCTCTTAATTGCCCCCCTAGAAAATTTTGGCTGAAAGAAACACTGGAATAAATTAGGAATGAAACTGTAACAAAAACGATGCATGACGAACTGCACTGAAATCTAGATCATCAATAAAGCATTGTTTACGTAACTGAACAACCTGACTAAGCTATATTACATCACAAACTAGGCCATTTTATGCAGATACGCTTAAATAAATTGTGTCATTAAAATCATATAAAACTTCCTCTATTTGAATACACACTGACGTGTGTCATTCTGTGTAGGTAGATACTGTTATTTTGTGCTAGATTTATAAAACAACTATGAACTTGACTCGTATAAAGTATTTTTTTAATTCTAAAAATATCATAGATGCTACTTAACACCAACTACCGCACGAATCCTTAGCGGTCACAGTAAAATGGATCTTAATTAGTTCGAATAAGAAATATTTAAAATCACCGGACTCGTCAGCTCGTTTGCGTCGCTGGTTTAACACAATTTGTGAAGTAAACGCGCTCCAAACAGTCTGATACCGCGCTCGCGCCGTTTCGCACACAACTGCGCCGCGTGCGTGGAAAAAAATAAACAAAACACGTCGCGTTCTAAATATGAAATGTTGAGTTAAAAACGGAAATTCGAAATATTTTTTAAACTAACCTCCTTTGAAACGACAAGTTTCTAATTTCAAATTATTATTAAAAACCTTTTTTCTTTTAAATCATGCAATAAAAACTTTTTGGTTTGTGGTCAAGTGATTTAAAAAAAGTGAAAAATGGCAAATGTGTTGACAATGCTCACCGGAATGGGACGAAAGACGGGCGGCAAAGATTCTGAAGAATGCAGAACGTTGCAAGTGAACATGCCTGCGAGGAGTTCAGTGGACATCGAGTTCAATAACATCACTCTCAAAGTGTCAGAGGGGTTAAGATCCAAAAGTAAGTTTTTATTTAAAAACCTACACAACCTAATTAAAATCTTAATTCAGTTAATCTAATAATAACAAATATAGATTTGTTTTGAAGCATGAGCAAAGCGTCTCTGTTTCAGTTTGGAAAAAAATGCGGCTGTCCGTTTGTTCTCAATTTCAGGCCGCATTTCTCAACAGTATCTCGTGAAATTTTGTGATCAGGTTCTTTAATTTATATACCTATGTAGTTTTTAGCCGTATATTGTTTATTTTCAAAATAGCGGAGAGATTAGGAAAAAATACTATTTCAACCGTTTCGAAATATATTCAAAAATTTTACAAACGCGAAGTCAGCTCCACAGAGATTAAACGAGAAAGATTATTGAAATTTATAACATTATGAAGTTAATATCTACCACGAAACAAAATATTTCAGTAGGTACCTACTTATTACAAATTATCTTTCGTGTCCTTGACACGACCATAACCACAGAATCTAGTAGATACATAATACCCAACAGAACGTTGACAATACATGCCTTTTACAATAGAATAATAATATGATTTCTGAAATATTTTTTTCGGTAATTAAACATTTTGTACCTATCAGAAGCAACGCATAACATTAAGACGTATCGATTCATTTTTAATATTAATTTTATACGAATCTTTGGAAGGAGATCTAGAAAGACAGTTTCTTTTTTTATAAGTATTCAAAAGAGAAAGATTCTGGATTTGATTTAAATACAATACAATAATAAAAATCTAAACTAAAAATAAAAAAAACACGACTATTCCCAAAAACGAACAATTAAAAAGTTATGTAACATTGCAGTCGGGGGACCATTTTATGGATCCATTTTTCAAATCTCAAAATTTGTCGATCAAAGAGGTCCCCCGACTGCAATGGCATGGCACTTGTTATCAAACTTTTTAGTTTGTTTATGGAGGGCTTTTGATTGTAATGTTGTGTTTTTAATATTTTTTATTTATTTTTATTTTACACATTTTAATGACTTAATGTTATGAGGAGCTCGGAGGCGCAGTGGTTTAACACCTGGCCCAGCGATTACAGAGGTCGCTCGCAAGGGTCTATAATTTTTTACTCTGCATTATCTTTTGCCAACGAACGTTTCGTCGTCAGAAATGGTCGGAATGAGGGAATTTTCCGCGATTATGAGCTTCTGTCTGTTGCTGAAACCGCCATCTCATTCCAAGTTCCTATTTAGGAAACCGTTTTGACAGTTCGTAGATGTCTTTTAAACTTAAATTGTTATGTAAAAAAAATCGATTAGGTATTTTGTCAAATTAAATTAATTGGGTCAATCAACTTTTATATGTCCTATCAGTTTTCCTGTCCACAAACATAAAAGTATCTTTCCTTGATAATAGATATTGCAACTAACTTAAAAATAATAGTTTGGGTTAAATGTAATACTTTAAGTATCATTTTGGTAATAAAATTAAATATGTTGTTTACATATTTGTTCGTATTTTAACGGTTGTCCAAGAGACGTCGATGTCCCTTTTATTTGCATGAAACTGATGAAATGTCCACTGGACATTATTTATTTATTCATATGGCATACACAACAGATGACAGTCAATAGTAGCACACAATAACAGCTAATGTCTTGAACCAAACTGACATCCAAACACGTGCACACACAGAAATACATGCGATGCGGAAAAATTTAAATTATTACAATCATATTACAATTATCATAAATTGGTACTATAAAAGTTGCGTTAATTAATATTGTTTAGTTTACATAATTATTATAGGAAAAATAATGAATTAATTATTGAAATTATAACAGAGTTATTAATTTGACATAAATTATTGAATTATATTACTTATACAGTTAATGATTGAATTATAATTATCAAAAATATACCTAATAGAAAATGACGTCAACATTTTTTTTTGACGTGGGATTTAAGGACAGTATGCTTTGTAGTGTAGATATCGAGTTGCTTATCTGACTTTATTAAATCATTATTTAAATCATTATATTGCCGGCACATTGTTATGGGGTTATAGTACGAAGTATAGTTATTTTTAAATGTTTGCAAAACAAAAATGTTTTTACGTCTGTTTCTAATTAATAGTCTGGTATTAAAATTAATCATGGATAATAAAATAATTTAGGGGAATCAATAAAACCATGAATGGTTTTAAAATGTCGGAGCTTGTCTGAGTATTACTGACCTCGTGGTATGAGACCGGTTGAGACCACATCTATATCCTAATATTTTCAAGAATTTCCTTTGTGCACCTTCTTTACTCTGTGAATGCACAGAGTAATACGGGGACCAAATCACCGAACAATATTCCAAGATACTCCTAACCAAGCCATCGTAAAGACAAAGGAACGTTACTGGACTCCTGAAATGCTTGGTATTCCTGGCCACAAACCCAAGAAGTTGGTAACCTTTTGTTACAATTTGATTGTAATGGTCTCTAAAGGACATTTTCTCGTCAAAAACCACACCCAGGTCCCTAATAGACTTAACACGATCCAACGACTGTCCATCCAACCGGTAATCAAATAAGATTTTTTGTTTCTTATTTGTGAAGGAAATGATGTGGCATTTCTTTATGTTAAGACACATTTTGTTGTTTTGACACCATATGGAGACTTTATCCAAATCATGTAGCAGCCTTAGACAGTCTTCTGTTTTTAATCTCTGCGAACACCTTCAAATCGTCTGCGTACAGCAAAGACACACTTTCGAGTTGTACAGCTAAGTCGTTGATGAACGTAACGAATAAAAGCGGACCAAGATGTGATCCCTGTGGTACCCCAGAGGTGACAGTAACTGGTAAGGACAACCTATATAATACGAACAAATATGTAATACAATATATTTATTTCTGATACCAAAATGATACTTTAAATCTTAAGTTAAAGTATAATTATTTATAAGCTATTGTCTCTATTTTCTTTATTTTTTATTTCAAGATAACACACTTATAATGTTATAGGACACTTAAAAGTTGATTGACCCAATTGTCATTTATAATCAACAATTTCTATCGGCGCGGCGTGGAAAACTATTTGTCGTGTTTTATAAATGACTAGCGGCCGCCCGCGACTTCGTCTGCGTGGAAAGTTTTTGGCTACCCCTCGGGAACAATACTTGTTTTCGGGATGAAAGGTACCCTATGTCCTTCTCTGGACCCCTGACAACATGTATGCAAAATTTCATGATGATCGGTTCAGTAGTTAAGACGTGAAGGCGTAACAAACAAACAGACTTTCGCATTTATAATATTAGTAAGGATAATAAGGATTAGTTCCCGTTCCCGTTCTCGTTCTCATTCCTGTTCCCGTTTCCGTATTATTTTTCCATAGAAAAATTGAACCCCCGTTTCTTGGCGCCGTATTGGACTTCAAAATACCTAAATGCCATTTTCGCAATCAACATCCCATAACCCCATTTACCCCTTCAGGGGCTGATTTTCAGAAATTCACGAAATACACGTTTGATCATTTGTTTATAGAAATACTCCTACAAAGATTCAAGTCGTAATGTCTATTTCATATGTTTCCATACAAAGTTTGAACCCCATATGACCCCTTTAGGGGTTGAATAATGTCTACCACTAAAAATAAATGTCATTTTCGCAATCAACATCCGATAAAACCTCTATAACGACATCCAAATCGATTTTGGGCTTTTTGTACCCCATTTACCCCCTAAAGGGTTGAGTTTCAAAAAACCATGCAACAAGTGTTTACTTATTTGTTTTAAGAAGTACTCCTACGAAGTTTCAAGTTGAAATGTCTATTTTTTTTTTCCATACAAACTTTAATCGAGTAATAAACAATGAGACAACCGTTTTATGATGAGATTAGTTTATTAATGACTTACTTAATACATTCGTGCACCCTTATATATATATATATATTCATATACGACACCACCGGGGTGCAAAAAAAAACAGGAAAAAGAAAGTTCGATCTATAAGTAAAAATTACAAAATCTTAAATAAGTATGTGCTTTTTTAAATATTTTTTCTTAACTACAGAAAGACAAAATTATATAAAGTAGTATACAGGTGCCTGTAGTTAAACTTATTTCAACTATAAAACTTAAGACAAAAATGACAGTAAACATTATGATAAAAAAACTACAAGCAACTACTTTCTTTTTCTTTCTATCTACAAGTAACTAATTTCTTAAAAACTTTTTTTTTTCTACAAAACATTACTTTGTAATACTAGGTAATACCTATCTAACTTCTTACAAACAATCAGATTTTTATATGAAAAATCTATTTATCTATCTATTAACTCCTTCAGTTAATAAAAACAACATCTTCTGGTAAAAAAGCTATCCCAGTTATTTGTCATTAAAAAAAAACTATGATATCATGACATATAAATCAAACTTACATAAATTATTTTATAAAAACATTCAGTTTTGCTATCTTAACAATCTATTTCTCAATCAATTCATTTATATATCAACCCATTCAGATAATAAAAAAATATATTTTGGAAAAATGTATATCCCAGTTATTTTTACTACATTTCATTTATTTCACAACAAAAATTATATCTCAAAAATCCATTTACCTATCTATCTAAGTTCTGTTAATCCATTTAGGTAATACAAAAATATCTTCTGGTATTAAAGAAAATATCCCAGTTAATAATTAGTATATGTACTCCATTCGTTTCATTAAACAAAATTATCTTCTGGTATTAAAAATATATCCCAGTTTTTAATAAACAATACATTTCACGTTGTATTATTTAATATCTTTTATATGTATCTGTAAATAATAAATCAACGAAATACGCTCGGGTGTAACGTTGTTTATACTCTATATTAAATATAATCATACTTTCACTTGGTATGTATATTAAACATTCTTCTATATCACTTATTCTGGCAGGGTCGCCATATCGAGTAATAAACAATGAGACAACCGTTTTATGATGAGATTAGTTTATTACTGACTTACTTAATACATTCGTGCATCCTTATATATATATATATTCATATACGACACTTTGTACCCCCATTTCAACCCTTTAGGGGTAAAATTTCCAAAAATCCCTTCTTAGTGGGTGTTTACATTGTATAAAATATCTATGTACAAAAAGACAATGCCCAGATTTGTATGGCGCCATGCCCCACCAGATTTTTTTCAGTTACACAAATTAATTATATGTCAGTTGATAGGTTATTATTTGTACTCTTGAAATTATAAAACACGAACTATGCTAAAGCTCAGACTTTTAAGATATAAAGGTACAAACATACCATAACGAAAGCTTTTTATTTTACAACTAGCTTTCGCCCGCGACTTCGTCCGCGTGGACATTCGGAAAATCCTTAGGGGACTTTTGACCGAGAAAAGTATCTGTTTTAATCCAGGCTATAAAATATCTGTGTGCCATTTTAAATCCGTCGTTTTTGCGATTGAGTTATAACATCTCTAAAAATCCAAACCTTCACTAAATAACTTTTTAATTTTTGCAATCAACATTCCATTAAACTTCCATAACGATTTCCATAAAGATTTTTAGGTTTATTTACCCTGTTTAAGCCTCGATTACATACGCTGATTTAAGGAACCAATTTAGAGTTGCCACTTGTATAAATAAGTTAAATTTTAACAGTGAATAAGCACAAATGACGGAAAGGTCAACATTTTTTATGATTTTTTATTTTCAATTTTCATCTCCAATCTTAAAAAATGTTTACTTTTCCGTTATCACTATAATCGATTCGATTTTAAAATTGATCTTATTCTACAATATTTTATTGTCAAGTACGGGTGGCAACCCGAAATTGGTTCCTAGCTAGGAAGCTAAATTGGCGTATGTAATCGAGGCATTCAAGAAGCATTACTCCTTAAGGGAAAAAAATAAGAAAGTCACAAAATACATATTTGCTTAATTTTTTTAATTTCTACTACGAAGTTGTAGGTTGCAATGACGATAAAATATTATTTTTCCACTGGATTGATGATATTTTTTATTAATTCCTGGGCCATTGCAATCATGGGCATAGAATAAAGCACTATTTTAAGACGCTGCTATAAACTATATTGTATGTCTTTCCATTTGGCGCGAATACATACAAATTCTGGGCAGTAGACACACGCGAACATGCTACATATAGTTAACCATGGGAAAAACATGGCTTTTCCAGATGAACCCCTGCTACCTGTAATGTTTGCCCTTGCGCTTTATTTATAGTGATAGCAAAGCTTAATTTGACTGGAAATTGAAGCCTCTTAAACTGGAATGGTAGGTCAGTGGGGATTATTGGGATTCGAGGTATCATCACACTTTTCCCTTTTCCTACACCCTGTTAAAATAGTGGCTCCGATGATATTTTGTCCTAATTGTGTGATACGAAGCCTCGTCCCATTACATAACCGGGGTGCATCTATATTTCGCATCAGCATGACCGGTACACATAATTTCAATTCAGTTTATGCGAGGGTACACCGGAAAGCTCCAGAGAATTTAAAAATTCAGCGGGGTATGAAGTGCTCTGTTCTGTGTCCATGATTGTATCTATAGAAATATACTGTTTTGTTTCTCCCAGCACCTCTTTCAAAATTTCAGTGTTTAGTTTGTTGACTATTTCATTTTTTGGTGCAAGAATTGCTCTTGCACAAAACCACTGATCACAGTTTAAATTATTTTGCAAGTCCGGGTAAACTTTAGCCATGAGCTCCAAATCAAATAACAAAATTCCCTTGTTAGTAAAACACAACCTTCAGCATCTGTTTCCAAACGTCCATCACCAATTTTCAATAGAGTCTCTGCATAAAGTCCCGAATCTACGTCATTATAAAGACACACTCTCATATTAGTTGTTAGACTAAATTTTTTCACTTTTTCCCATAAGATTGATGACTTGAGACAGGTTTTGATTTCATCTGCAGGTGTGCCCTTTTGGATCACCGGTAGAGTTTGTCGGAAGTCACCAGCCAGTAAAACTGCCATTCCTCCCATAATATCTGTACTGACTCGCAGGTCCTGAAGAGTACGGTTTAACGCCTCTATGGCCTTTTTGTGAGACATCGTACTTTCGTCCCACACTAATAGTTTACACTGTAGCGTAGCATCATACCTCGAGAGCTATTTTTGCTGAAATTGCAGATAGGTGACTCTTCTTGTGCAAGGTTTAATGGCAATTTTAGAACGGCATGTGCAGTACGGCCACCGTTGAGCAGTGTAGCGGCTATACCAGAGGAAGCTACGGCAACGGCTATTTTCTGGTCTTTTCTTATGAACGTCAATAATAAGTTCAGTAAAAACGTTTTTCCGGTTCCTCCAGGGGCGTCGAGAAAGAAGAGTGCACCCTTCCCTGACTCTACTTGACTTAATACCTGATGAAAGACGTAACTTTGTTCTGGAAGCAACCGCGGAACTAATTCGGTTACTTGCTGTTGCAACGCTGTGAAATCATAATTTAATTCTCGAGAAATTTCATCGTTTAAGTTATTTTCGTCTGATCGTCGAGGGCTCACCATTCCAAAATCTTGTAGCTTTTTTCCCGCCATTGTCATAACCTTGTTTTTAATCTTCGTCAGCGCTTCGTTGTAGATGTGATCATTAAAAGTCATATCTGCATGTAATTGCTGCAGCCGCAAAATATCTTCCGCCATGTACTGTTCGTTTTTTCTGGATGAAAAGTACCCTATGTCCTTCTCTGTACCCCTGAAATGTGTATGAAAAATTTCATGATGATCGGTTCAGTAGTAAAGACGTGAAGGCGTAATGGACAGTTTTTTAACTATCCCTCGGGAACTGTTCGTTTTTTCTGGATGAAAGGTACCCTATGTCCTTCTCTGTACCCCTGAAAACGTGTATGCAAAATTTCATAATGATTGGTTCAGTAGTTAAGACGTGAAGGCGTAATGGGCAGTTTTTAACTATCCCTCGGGAACTGTTCGTTTTTTCTGGATGAAAGGTACCCTATGTCCTTTTCTGTTCCTCTGACAACATGTATGCAAAATTTCATGATGATTGGTTCAGTAGTTAAGACGTGAAGGCGTAATGGACAGTTTTTTAACTATCCCTCGGGAACTGTTTGTTTTTTCTGGATGAAAGGTACCCTATGACCTTCTCTGTACCCCTGAAAACGTGTATGCAAAATTTCATGATGATCGGTTCAGTAGTTAAGACGT
The DNA here is from genome assembly GCA_928269145.1 of Agriphila tristella. Classification (NCBI taxonomy): domain Eukaryota; kingdom Metazoa; phylum Arthropoda; class Insecta; order Lepidoptera; family Crambidae; genus Agriphila; species Agriphila tristella. Next base: position 23,845,247 of record OV743439.1, read on the forward strand.
GAAGGCGTAATGGACAGTTTTTTACTATCCCTCGGGAACTGTTCGTTTTTTCTGGATTAAAAGTACCCTATGTCCTTTTCTGTACCTCTGACTACATGTATGCAAAATGATGATCGGTTCAGTAGTTAAGACGTGAAGGCGTAATGGACAGTTTTTTAACTATCCCTCGGGAACTGTTCGTTTTTTCTAGATGAAAGGTACCCTATGTCCTTCTCTGTACCCCTGAAAACGTGTATGCAAAATTTCATGATGATCGGTTCAGTAGTTAAGACGTGAAGGCGTAAAGGACAGTTTTTTACTATCCCTCGGGAACTGTTCGTTTTTTCTGGATGAAAGGTACCCTATGTCCTTCTCTGTACCTCTGACAACATTTATGCAAAATGATGATCGGTTCAGTAGTTAAGACGTGAAGGCGTAATGGACAGTTTTTTAACTATCCCTCGGGAACTGTTTGTTTTTTCTGGATGAAAGGTACCCTATGTCCTTCTCTGTACCCCTGAAAACGTGTATGCAAAATTTCATGACGATCGGTTCAGTAGTTAAGACGTGAAGGCGTAATGGACAGTTTTTTACTATCCCTCGGGAACTGTTCGTTTTTTCTGGATGAAAGGTACCCTATGTCCTTCTCTGTACCTCTGACAACATGTATGCAAAATTTCATGTTGATCGGTTCAGTAGTTAAGACGTGAAGGCGTAACAAACAAACAAACAAACAAACAAACGGACTTTCGCATTTATAATATTAGTTAGGATAACCCTGTTCTATCCTTAAGTTTTTTGTATGGAAAGCATTTTTTTTACATAATTAGTTAAAAAATGCTGCAATTTAAAGTGTGCCTTAAGATAATAGATACCTACTTAAAAAAAACTGATACATATTATTAAGATTCTTAGGTTATAAAGTCAATATTTTGAATAAAAAAAATGGGTTTAAATCAACGAACTATTCGTTGGTTTTAATCGATTGATTGGTAACCAGAGTACCCATTTGTTATTTTGGGCATAATTTATAACAAAACAAAACAAAATATGTAAGATTATTTTTGTTTTATCCATCTCAACATTCAACAAAAAAAAGTATGAGGATTTTGTTGAATGTTCAGGGGTCTTACTATGAGCTCTTATAGCATAGCAGGACTTACATTGAACTGCCTTACGTTTTCGTACTATGACCTCAAAGGTTAGTATGAAAGCAGGCCTTAAGCAGTCCTGTTTAAGGCCTGCTTTTTAACCGACTTCAAAAACTTTGAAAAGGAGGAGGTTATCTATTCGTCGCGTATATTTTTTTTTATATATGTATGTACACCGATTACTCGAAGACGGCTGAACCGATTGAAACGATTCAAACGTTATAACATGAGGTTTGTTCCCAAGTTGGTCCCATTTTTTGAAATTTTGAAATCGGTTCAGTAGTTTTCAAGTAATCTTGAAAATACTGTCGTTTTCGTTGCCATTTTATATGAATTGAGACCGACTTTCAACCATTACTTTTTTGTTTATGAACCGATTTAGACAATTCTTTTTTTGTTTGAAAGAAGACACCTTAAGAATGATTCCATATTATTTTCATTGGTATTGTACTTTGGATTTTGAAGATACTCGAGGGAACTCCTCAAAATCAAATAGGAACTGTACAGTGATTGAAATATTGGTAGGTTTATTATTGTCAAGGACATTCTGGACTAGATTTGAACTGCGAAGACCCAACGGAACACCTGTGGACATTAAGTTACTCGGGGTTTACCATTGAAAAATGTGAAACATTATACTTAACGTTTTATATTATAAAATCATCGCTTACATACCTACCACAAAAAAGTTTAAAATAAAAAGCTTTTAAAAAAAAGTAAAACCTCCTTCAAAAACCTTAAAAAACAGCTCTATAAAAAGCAAGAAATAATGTTCAAATCGATTAATTAAAACACGTCTATTGAAGTCGGGTGGGGCTTTTAGAATATAAACATCACAATAAGTAAAAAAAATACTTCCAGCTCCACCCGACTTCAATAGACGTGTTTTAATTAATCGATTTGAACATTATTTCTTGCTTTTTATAGAGCTGTTTTTTAAGGTTTTTGAAGGAGGTTTTACTTTTTTTTAAAAGCTTTTTTTGAACTGAACGGTTTCTTATTTGCTGATGGTAAGCCCTCAGATATTTTGTTGATTGTGTAGGGCAAAACATGCGCTATGGACCCAGCATTATCTGAACATTTTAAGAACTATTTTTGTGAATAAAAAGTATAGACTTACGCCCGATTGCACTAAACTTAAGGATCGCCTAAGTCTTTTCCTAACTACAACACGACCAAATTAGAACGGTGTCATAAACTTAGCCGTCATGTAGCTGTCATTCGCCTAGTTATATTGGTCGAGTTGTAGATAAGAAAAGACTTAGGCGATTCTTAAGTTTAGTGCTTTTGCACCTTAGTCCATTAAAGTGTTTGTTTGCAACACTGATAGATAAGACTAACCCCGCGTTCCGAATCACGCTCACAGCGCTGTTAGCGCGAATCCGACCAAATCAAATAGTCACAAAGTATTACACAGATAGAGTATTTGTATACCTACTTCATTTAATGGATTATACGCTAACAGTGCTGTTGGCGTGATTTGGAACGCGGGGTAATACTGGACGCCCGGAAACGGCATAGAATGCTAATAAAAACTAATAAATGTTGACTTTTTATCCGCTGCTTTGTTTGAATTTATAATTTGTTTTAAGTATTAGTAATTTTATTAAATATTTTTCGTAAATATTTCATAACTGTAACTTGTAAGAATCCTTGGGGCAGGAATGGGCATTCTCATTTCAAGTCCCTAGGTTCAGTAGTTTGGGCTGGGCAATAGTATGTCAGTCACCCCTTCACTTTTATATAAGAGATTAATTCAATGAAAATTTGGGTGAAGATTGTTTACTATTAGCATCCAAACACTCCAAATATACCTATAGGACAAATAATGTTATATTATGTTATAGATATTTTATGATAACGCCGGTGCTGTGCTAATGACCGCTCGTCGTTGAAAACGTTCTTAATTGAAACCGTTTAAAGATATTTCTTTTTATTATACCTAATCAAAAAACATGTCGTCTCAACCGACAAAAACAACCGGCTAAAGTGTTTGCAGTCTCCTTTTTGGACTATTTAAAATTCACCAGATTGAATGTTCGTGCTTTATAAAGTTTTTGATATTATTTATAACTTACTTAGGCTTTTTCATTTCTCATGCCCATTTAAAAACAGAACGGTAAAATCTAGTGGTAATGCGCCTGGCGAAACGAAAACAGTTGTAAAATTTTTAGTCCTAGACCCTGTCTTATTGAAAATAATAATTAATATATTAGATTACCTATTAGAATTTTCTTGTTTCATTACATTTTAGTTGTGGATCACGTCAACGCGGATGTTAATGTGACAAGGTTCCTGCGCATTACCAATTGGCGGAGATTATAAGGTGACAAGTTGTCCCACGACCCTAGTACTGCGCACTAACGATATAATTAACTTGCTATTAAGTCAATACTAGTTTTTTCAACGATAGAACGTCAATGCTGTCGTCTGTAGATAATGGATGCCTTGGAAAATTTCCGGAAAAACAAAGTGTATTAGTGAGAAAATTCTGGAAGTAGCACATTGGTATGATGAAACCGAAACTAAGAGGCAACTATTTATGAATGTTTGCAGATGAAAGATAGCTTTGATACTAGTATCTACAAGCTGGTACTATTATTTATTCTGTAGTAGTCTTTTATAGTTTAGAAAATATCAAGTAATTTGAATATATTTTTACAATAAAAACATATCAAAGCATTTGTTGCTATTAGTCCTAAATGTTTGTGATCCTGTTTGCTTTAATAAAAGACACTAAACATCATAAAAAGGGAAAAATAGAAAAACAAGTCAATACAGCTGCACAAAATATTTAAAAATGAAAGAAAATCAACGGAGAAGTCTTTTTACAGTAGACTCGAAATTATAACAGGTATACATACAGGTAGCGATTGTTTCAACTTTCATGATGGCACAATATGTATAATATAAAATACAGAGTTAGTGAAAATATGACGTATCCCTGCTAAGGAGTTATAGAAGAGGTCAAAACAAATATTTTTTGTTATATAACTTTTTCTCGTAAAGTTAATAGTTTTTGAGTTAATTGAAATTAAGTGTTTACCAAACGTACGTTTTCAGCCACAAAAAATAAAAGATAACTCATTCGATTCCGGTTTTTTCATAATGATTGAAAACATTCAGTGTTAATAATGAATAAAAAAAATCCTTAAATGCATTTTACTTTATCAGTTTTTTGGAAATAACAGCAAATATCTTTAAAAAAAATCTAGAAACGAAGCGCGCAAAGTATTTTTAAAACATCTCCATCTATTCAGCTTTCAGTTGAAGTATAAAACAACTTAAATAAAAAAATAGAAATTAAGACTTAACTAATAGCAATCCCATTTTAGTGGCAAAAAAACCCTACCTAAGGCGCTTCGGAAGTGGCCGTATTATCCTACTCTTATCATAAATGTGAAAGTTTGTTTGTTTGGTGTTTGATAATAATCAATCACGCAAAACGGCTGAACGGATTTGGATGAAATTTGACACAGTTTATAAGCCGGATTAAAACATAGGAGGATACTTATCTTGGTTAAAGGTTTCCAAAGGTTTTTTTTAATGTCAACGCGGATGAAGTCGCGGGCAGAAGCTAGTTTGCCATAAATGGTCGCGCTTACTAAAAATACTTTCGTCCGAGTGAATTTGAGACAGGATTATTTTCCGCCGATGAGTCAAAATGTTATACTGAGACGGTATCACAAATAAGTATGCATTTTATTGCATATCAGCCATTTTGAATGTTCACGCTGGCTGACCTTATTTTAAAATTTTGTGTCCGTAAACATATTTTTGTTAAAACATATACCTTATTTCAATTAACTCAAAAACTATTGACGCTACAAGAAAAACAATTTGTTTTGACCTCATCTATAACCCCTTAGGAATACGTCATATTTCCAGTGACCCTGTACAATGTGTACAAATTGTTAAGCTTGTACTTGACTACTGGCCAAAAGGTCTGGAAATAGGATAAATTATTCCACTTGTCTAAACGAAACGAAAGACAAGCAAACATTATGAAAATTACCTATCTATGAAAATGACAAACATATTACCAAGAATTTCAGAATATGATTTTAAAGTTCTTGAATATTACTTACTACTTAGTATTTTATTATGAGAAGAAGAAGAAAGAATAGCCATTATGCGAAACAATTCCAATATTTTACGTCACAGTGAAAAGATTGCAATCATTTAAATCCTTACTAATATTATAAATGCGAAAGTCCGTTTGTTTGTATGTTTGTTTGTTTGTTACGCCTTCACGTCTTAACTACTGAACCGATCATCATGAAATTTTGCATACACGTTGTCAGGGGTACAGAAAAGGACATAGGGTACCTTTCATCCCGAAAAAAGTATTGTTCCCGAGGGTTAGCAAAAAAAGCTTTCCACGAGTAGAGACGAAGTCGCGGGCGGCTGCTAGTTACAAATAAATGAATATTAGTGTTATAGTGGCAAAAAAAACAAATTCTTTGTTCTGTGAGTGTGATGTGTAGACCTCGCGTTTGTAATATTTTTGATCATTTTTAGAAATGGTTGTAATATTAGGTTTCCCCGTACCTATCTGCTCAATTTTGAAAATTTTCTAAAATCTGAATCGGCAAAAAAGTCCATTAAATATCGAACCTGCTCACAATATTTCACGAGAATCGGTTTAGAAATGTGACCTGTAGAGGAGAACAGCTGTACATCCGGACATACGGAAGCATTAAATTTTTTACCCAAGCTGAAACGGAATCGCTTCGCTCGCGCTTCACACTCGCTCGGTAAATGAATAAAACTTGCTCCACCATTTGTTGTTACATAATGATGCCTTGGAATGCTGCAATTAATAAATTAATGTTTATTTGATAAAAAAGAGATTTACATTTGAAATCTGTTGTACTAGTATTGGCACTGCCTCAAATCCACAGAGAACTGACAAAAGTATACCTAAATAAGTTTATTAAAAAAAACTTAACATACTTGGTATGCAACAAACTGTTGTTGAGTTTGTATTCAAAACACTATTCATAGGAAAATTTTGAAAGGTTGATACTCCAGAAATTATACTTACACAATATATCGTCCCACCTAATATTCCCCCTAGCACAGTATTACCAGACCACCGAAACATGCAGGGGGGGGACACTCTTGACACTCCTATACTAAGTGACATTATTGTAAAGGAAGTGCCTTCATCTCTCATTGGCGAAGATCATTACTTCATACAATTTTTTTTTTATAAGAACTCCCTCAACGATCAAGCAATGCTTGACAAGCACGTAAATGCTTGTCAAGCAGTTTATGGTTTGGGAATAGACAATGATTTTCTAATAGTCATTAGCGAGAGTACATTCATAAAGGTAGGTATACTCTTTTTATCAAAAACAAAATTTAATTGTCAGAATTTTCCTTTAGCAATATCACAAAAATCTTTTTCTGTGTTTATTTCGCACGTTTACTTATTTCAGTTGCTCCTTTCCACCGTTTCCCAACAAAAGAATAAGGACCCGGATAGTTTTAAAGATTGGGTAGAGATTGTTAGTGAAAATGTGTTGACAAGTTAAAAGAATGGGGTGGAATGGGGAATGGGGTAATTATTTTGGTTCGACCTTGCACCATCCTTCCTGTTTTTCTATGCGGAAGCATTAATTGCTTATTTACGAATAATTTTACTGGAATGGTTTTAATATTCAGTTATCAATTACTGGCTGCGCAACATGTTTTGATGAAAATGTATTTTCATTAAAACTGCTAGCTATACTTATTAATGTTAGTGGTGTGTTTTTTAATAGGTTACATTTAACAAGATTATGTTATACTTACCTGGGAAAAATTAATGGCTGTGGCGAGGGGTGAAATTATGGCGAAGGTAAGCCGTTCAACAAAAGTGTTATGATCTGCATAGTGGATCATTGAGGTGGGATTTCCAAAGGTAAGCCGATGGGAATCGGTTTGTATGGACCCTTCGCCACTGCTAGGTAGGTATACTAATGTACTACACAAACACGGTCAGGGTACCTACTACGCTAGTAGGCACCCTGACCGTGTTTGTGAATGAATAAATATTAAGAAATAAGAATATGAACAATTTTGAATAAAATTATCCCTAGGCATAAACTGAGAGGAATAAATAAAAACATAATGGCTCTTTCACTTTATTGTTTAATTTTGTGTCCTTTTCTTTTCTCCCTTTTGTAATTATGTTTTTAACTGTTTTGTTCTAGTTATCTCTTATAACATTTGAAACGTTTGTTCTCATGTGTTAGTTATTTTCTAAGGAAAAAATACTAATACTAGTGAACACGGCGTTTAGAATGTTATAAAAGATAATTAGAACAAAGCCGTAGGTAGGATTGCTAGATTAGGTACTAAAAAAAAAACAAACTAACAAGAAAATCGCCGATCAGAGATGGCGCTTCAAAATGAGTAAGTTTTAAAATCGCCAGAGGGCTCTCTACCCCTATTTTTTTTATCTTACTCTATGGAAACATGATATACTTAGGTACGTGAACGAACCCAAATGAATGAACCCAAAATGGGAACCGTTCTTCCGACCATCTAACTGAATAACTGCTACTTACTTACTAATAGGTATAAAATTATATTCTCTACTCTCTATTCTTTACTCTCTATTCTATATTCTCTACTCTCAAATCGCGAAAAAAATCAGCCATTTTGTACCTACAAAGATTAATAACGATGTACCTATGAATCAGCTGATTTTTTTTTCACGATTCAATAAATTGTAGTCTCAACCAACACTACTAATGGATCTCGCTTATTTGAATGGGTTTTACTTTTAATTACAACTTATTCAAGCTTTTAAAAGTTTAAATTATGTTTTCCCGTATCGTCGGCGAAGAGTGAAAACCTCGTAAATCCTCTTTCTCATCTTAAACACTTTTGCCGAGTTTTTCGTCACTCATGACAGCTTCTGTCATTGACGAGGTTTTCATAAAATGCAAAAGATGGCGTTGTACGCATTAGAATGGAATATGAGTGAGATAGAGTCGTGAGATAAAAAGTTTTCTGACAAAAACTGCAAAAAAAAATCTAGATAAAAAGGAAATTTACGAGGTTTTCACTCTTCGCCGACGGTATGCGTTTCAGATCAGATCAATTGCAATACATATAAACTTTTAATAATAAATTGATCCGATCCTTATCATGTGCTCATGAGTAAATTATAAATACCAAAGACTTGGAAAAGAGATGTTATAGATACCTATTCTTAGAATAATAGCATTCTTGTGGAAATTTGGGCATCACATCATTGTATTTTCCCGCTCTAGTCATCAGTTTAATTTTTAATTAATGATCTTTTAGTGTTTTCCCCTACTTTGTTAGGTTATTAGTGTAATTACTGATTTAATCACTAATGGGAGCCTGACTGGATATCCATTATTGATTACTAAATGATTACATTAAAAACCTTTTTATTCGATTGTGGTAGCGTCAAGGTGATTAAGCATCCATTGTCATGTTGTTTTAGGTTTCCTTACCCAAAGGGTAAAAATCATATACCCTCCGTTTAGGCTTCGCCGTAGTCGGGTAAAAAGGAGACCCTATTACTAAGACTCCACTGTCCGTCTGTCTGTCACCAGGCTGTATCTCATGAACCCTGATAGCTAGATAGTTGAAATTTTCACAGATGATGTATTTCTGTTGCCGCTATAACAAAAAATCTGAATAAAATAATATTATATTTGAGTGGGGCTCCCATACAACAAACGTGATTTTATAACCGTATTTGGTACCTTTTATTAACATAAAACGCAGTGGAGGATTAACTACGTAACGTATATATTAGGAGGTCATAACAAATTTGGTACCTAACGATCGCGTAAGTGGCTGACTCTGGGTTCACAGGATCTCTCTGATGCTAAATATGTCTCTTTGCGTGAAGTGGTTGCGTTCTTTTTATGAGCAGGCTGAAAAAAGGCTATACATTTTTGAAAATAAATTATAGCCCATGTTACTCGCTGATAATATATCTTTCTATAGGTGAAAAAAAAATCAAATACTTTTTGAGTTTATACATTTACAAACAAACAAAAAGTTAACCGCTTACAAATGCTACGGCCCTGCGCATTTGAGGGCCCGCGCACCAATGACCGTAAAAAAGTATCAATTTAGATTTCTAAAAGTGAGCGCTGGTTGGTAACATCACAAAATATGTTTTACACCACACTGAACGCAAATTGGTATTGCTGCAAAACTGGAGGAATTCCCTGATATTGTCATCAAGCTAGCCGTAAACATGGTTACCATCTGACAGGCATTTGCCGCATTTGACAGGCATTTGTCGCATTTAACAGGCATTTTTTGGTTTAGACAGGCGTGCGCTCAGCACTAAGCTGAGACAGGCACTTTTATATTTCGCGGGTCTCGCTGAAATTTGAGAGCTCGCATACATTCTCCAACCACGCATGATAAGTGAGATAGTAGAAATAGTGTTGTTTTTATTGTAAGTATGTATTTCAGAAAACCCTTGATCACTACAAAATCAAACTATACATACAATGCTAACACCAATAAACCTGTTTTGTTCAGATTCTATAACTAACAAGTTTACAAGTGATATTTTCAATGTTAGTGTTAGTTGAATGCAATTTTTCTTTGGGGAAAACAAAATTTTTCATGATATCACTCAAACAATCGCCCACACAATAGGTAAAATATAATAACTTATGCAAATTACAACTCAATATCGTTGTTTTAAATACTTACCGCAAAAGTAATTTTGTAATTAGTTTTTGTAATTTCTGTAATTTTCTTATTATTACGTTATGGTTTTATTGCAAGTTATTGTTATTTATACTTTCAAATAGGTCTTAGCAATTTAAAACTAAATCCCAAATAGCGAAAACAAATATTACGCAAAACCATGAAATCGTCAAATAATAATAATATTTTCTTGTTATTACGTTAGAGTATTATTTCAAGTTGTTGTGATTTATACTTTTAAATAGGTACTTAGTAATTTAAAACTACACTCCAGGGGGGCGATTGCGTAAGGTAATCGTATTACGCAATCGCACCCCATTGACAGTTCATATCGTATTCTATCGGCTGCAATTTGTATAGCCTGCCTAGCATGACCGATTTATATCGCGTGATATAGCGTTTTATCACGTTTAACTGTCAAAAAGACAAAGGAGGCGATATAAATCGGTCATGCTAGGCAGGAGGATGACATATATTATGATACAATATGAACTGTCAAATGAATAGGTACGATTGATTTTACGCTTAGAGTAAGACGGGCTTCGAAAACGAAGCCTTTGTTGCTCGAAGATTTTACGCATTCACCTAGCAGATAGCGAAAACAAATAGGAACTACGCAAAAACATGAAATCGTCAAATAACCAATAATAACTGGAGCGATAACGTAACGCAACAACGACAAAACGATGCGGTTACGGTTGTTAGTTTTCAATTTTTATTTTATTACTAGCTTTTGTCCGCGACTTCGTTCGCGTGATTAAAATAGTTGTGCATTTATTTTGATAGTCAGGGATTACCAATATACCTAGGTATTTATCAGTAGACCTCATTTTCCCATAAAAAAATCATGTAACTGGATCACTCTGTAGCACCTTGTATAACGGGAATTTTCCAAAACACTTGCTTAGTGCTCACCTACACCATTTACCCTCCAAAAATGGTTTTATCTTCTATCCCAATGCCTAGTATGACAGGTATTTGAAGTACCGTGTTCGCACTATAAAAGAAATAAATAAATAGATTAGGTAGATTAGCTATTGAAATATTAGGTATTACTGGTAAAAAATATTTTTTTCATCAATCAATTCGAGCCCGTTTTTTCTATGGTAAGTTGATAAAGAATCCAGCGGCAACAAAATTTCCTAACTTTTGAACGCTGATTTTTTTTGAGTCATACACATCCTCTTATGTTTTCTCAAATCCTCCAATCCTACTTAATATTATAAATGTGAAAGTTTGTGGGTTTGGATGTTTGGATGTTTGTTCCTCAATCACGCAAAAACTACTGAACGGATTTGGTTGAAATTTGGCACACAGATAGTAGATAGCCTGGATTAAAACATATAATACTTTTTATCTCGATATTCCCAGGGGAACGGGGTTCCCGCGGGTGAAACCGCGGGCGGCGGCTAGTAGGTAATATGCCGGTTATCTTCAATGAATCATGTGACAATAGTAATCTTGAATGCTGTTGCTGTTTTACTTATTTAAAAAAATAATGGAATGTTTCTTTATCAAATATTTTCCCTGACCATAATAATACACATATTCACAATTGATTTGAATTCGAGTATTTAGTAACTTTTCATACTTTTCACTTGTGTTTCAAAATGGTGTTTATTTATAACGTTGTCTGTCAGTTTGAAGAAATGTGTAGGTAGGTATATATACAGTGGTGGACATATAATTAGAAACACTTCATTTGAATTATGAAAGTTTGAAGTCCAAATACAATATCAGTGAAAAATTTAAAGATTTAATATTTAATAATCAGAAACACTTAAGAAAAGCATCCACGGCACATTACATTTTTGAAATTGAAAATCTCATGGCTATTTCTATCGTTTTGGCCTTAATTAAACTTTATAAATGAGCACAAATAAAAGTTAAGACGCGTCAACAAGGAAAATAATTGTTATTTTGCACATCGACCTGAAAAATGGACGTACAGGAGAATAGCTGATCATGTAAAATGTCCCGTAAGAAAGTTTTTAATGCTATTGATTATTACAAAAGACACGGAACTATATTCTCAGAAAGGATCGACAGAGGAAAACTTCGCCCATAGAAGATATGCTAATATTACGGATTGCTAAACAAGGCTCCAACCAGATTAAAAATGAAGTTTTTTTTGCCTGATGACCCTAGAAACATCTCGTCAAGATTGGTACGCCGTAGATTATTGGAAGCAAAATTGTTTGGGAGGGTTTCTCGAAAGGTACCGCTTCTTACCAAGCAACATTGAGAGAAGCGATTGATATTCGCTAAAAAGTATAAGTCAATTGGACGGTGCGAGATTGGAAAAAAGTCTTATTCTCAGATGAAACTAAAATAAAAATGGTAAATTCAGACTGCAAGCGCTACATCAAACGTCGAATAAACCATGCTTTTAATTATAAATACACTAGAAGCATAGTCAAGCATGGGGGTGTCAATATCAAGGTATGGGGATGTTTTTCTGGATGTGGAGTTGGACCCGTTCGAAAGATTGAAGGCAAAATAGATTTTTTATTTTTATTTTTTTATTTTGCTTATTAAAGAAACATACAGCTCTTATAATACAGGTAGGTATAATAACTGTGACTAGATCATTAGCCAAAACAGTTTCCAACAATGAGAATTACATAGCGAAGGCTATAATGAATTTAACTTAAGAGAAAAAAAAAATATAACGAGAGAAAATTTGGCATTTCCCTTACCCACCAAAATTCAAAGATTTCAGTAAAAATAATAACAATAAAAAAAACTCAGAAATTAAAGAATTCAGTTAAACTGTGGGTAAGTAGTTTCTTAATAATAAAATGTATGATTCTTATTACACACTTTTAACTTTTTTGACATATGAAATGTAAGTTCTTAGTTTGCTATTAAATTATTCAATATGACAGTATCTATTATTATGTGTATTGCAAGCTCGGATCAAAAATCTATTTTTAGAATATTTAGTTCTACATGTGGGAACAGAAAAAACTGCCTTGGAGCGGGCACTCAACCTTGGGCACCTAAATGAGACACGGCTTAGAAGAAAGGGTGAATCACGCGTGAAAGCACTAAACTTAAGAATTGCCTAAGTCTTTTCTTATCTACAACTCGACCAAGTTAATTTAGCGAATGACAGCTACATGACGGCTCAGTGGGGAGGCGAAGGCAAAGAGAATTACAGATGGCGCCTCAGTCTTTGGAACAATTGTCAGTTTGAGCTTATATTGTCTTGACTGTGTATTACGTGATTTTACTTTCTTAGATTGTATTTTTTTCGGTTTTGCGGACAAACAATGTATTCTATGCTAACTTTAGCTCAGATAAAAGAAGAATTACGGAAAAGAAAAGCCAAAACAACAGACAAGAAAGTTTATAGCAACTTACAAAAAATTGCTAACAAGCATTACATTTCTTTAAATTTCGTGTAAGATTTACAAGTAATTTTTTTATTTTAGATTAAAAGCATATAATTTAAATTTTAACAAAGCAACTGAGTGTGAATTTCCGTGTTTATAGTTGCCTGATGATGCCTTCTGTGCAATAATAATTTCAGGTTTCTGTACTGGAATTTCTGTACCATCCAAAATTACACGAACCGTCTTATCATATTTATTTTATTATTCTAAGTTTCTTGAATGACTCTGGCATATAAAATTCTATTAATTCTCTGTTTGGCCCCAATATTGGGCTTATTCCATATTTGATATACCTATCAAATTCATCCAAGTTATAAATATGTGAGAAACTGCTGAGGTTGAAATATTAAAGAACAAAGCTGTTATAATTCAAATGTTGTTTTATTTTGGCGAAGCTTCATCAAATTCATGAAACATTCCTTTTGATTTATAATGTTTCTCAGGCTCAGCAAAGGAGAAAATCGAGGGAAAAGCATATTATTTTTGATATTTTTTTGCCCACTATTTTTTTTGTTACTGGGAAATCGATGAACTCCAATATTTTACAAGTTATATGCATAACAATGCGGCATTTTCTCAGTATTAAATTAAAAAGTGCAATACTCCAAGAGATTCCCATATGTTTTGACACTTTCTTTGAGGCGGCCGGGTACCAAAGACCAGACGCCACCTATCGGGATAAAATTGCGCTTTTCCTCCCCGTTTATGACACCGTTTTAATTTGGTCGTGTTGTAGTTAGGAAAAGACTTAGGCGATTCTTAAGTTTAGTGCAATCGGCCATCAATGTGACTATGGAGGCATATTCTAAGTGGCTCCTAACCAAAGAGTTGTATAATAGTATATAGGTATGCACATCTTTAAAGTCTTGACACTGTCTAAAGAAAAAACCCAACATTTTGTAAGCTTTAGCTGTAGCTTTATCTATATGAAAAGCAAAGTCAAGCCCAGTCAGATCAACTGCAGAACAAAACCATTTTAGAAGAGACAATGATTCCCTACTCTGAGTACAATTTTTTTGGATCTTTCAGCATGATAATGACCCTAAACACACCGCCAACAGTGTAAAATATTTTCTAAGCGAACAGCGTTTTTCCATCTTAGACTGGCCTGCAAATAGCCCTGATTGAAATCCCATAGAAAACCTGTGGCATGTCGTAAAAAAGAAACTCTCAAACAAACGTAACTCTAGTCACAACTTACTCTACGAAGCTTTTATCGAATTTACGTAGAAATTATAGTATCTCTTGATTACGCGATGAATGAACTCTAAATCCAAAAATCAGTAAAAGTTTGGGACATAAACAAACTTCAATATTTTGACCAATTATTATTAAATATTGAAACTTTTAATTGTATAGGTACATGCTCGATTAGAACAGGGAAGAGATACACTCATTTCATTTTTAGGGTTCCTTACCCAAAGGGTAAAAACGGGACCCTATTACTAAGATTCCGCTGTCCGTCTGTCTGTCTGTCTGTCTGTCACTATGCTGTATCTCATGAACCGTGATAGCTAGACAGGTGAAATTTTCACAGATGATGTATTTCCGTTGCCGCTATAATAACAAATACTAAAAACAGAATAAAATAAATATTAAAGGGTGGCTCCCATACAACAAACGTGATTTTTTTGCCGTTTTTGCTCGCTATTAATAACGACTGCAGGTAGACAGTTGAAATTTTCACCGATGATGTATTTCTATTGCTGTTATAACAACAAATGCTAAAAACAGAAAAAAATGAATATTTAAGGGGGGCTCCCATACAACAAACATTATTTTTTTAGTGTTTTTTGGTACGGAACCCTTCGTGCGCGAGTCCGACTCGCACTTGGCCGGTTTTTAGATATACTTAAAAATTTACCGTGTATAGGGTTTTGTTAAAGAAATTTAGATTGACCTATGAGCTGTGAGTGCACAATTGCACATAGAATAATACGTTATTTGTGTCTAAACACAATCGTTATCGGGCAGGCCAGTCAGACACAGTGACCTACCTATCGCTAGAGGGTCAATAATGGAACACTACGGATTATGTGGAGAATTGGGTTAGTTTTAACTGTACATTGACCGGACTTTTACCTTTACAAATATTGTCACAAGATAACAGAAGATCAACAGGTACTATACTCATTCACACATTGCGTTAGTGTAGTATGTATGTGTGCGTGTGCACTGTGCGCTTCTCCTGATAGACTGGCTCTCCGCTGTGTTAAAGCGGGACACGCGCGCGGGGCGACATAGATTAGAGCTTACTCATGCACTGCGCAAGCATCTGTCCGTCAAAAACCGTTCCGTCGCAGAATGTCCCTTTCGCAAAATGTCCCCTGGTCGCAAAACGTCCCTTTCGCAAAACGTCCCTTTCGCAAAATGTCCCTTTCACAAAACGTCCCTTTCGCAGAATGTCCCCTTGGTATCAAATAAATATCACTCCTGCCAAATTTCCGTTTTGTTCGAAATGTTCTATGAAACTCAAAAATATACTACCCACTTGGGAGAATATTTAAGCTACTGACAACACTATATTGTAAAAATAATCAGTTAAGAGGGTACTTTACATTTCGAACATAATGGAAATTTGGCATGAGTGATATTTATTTGATACCAAGGGGACATTCTGCGAAAGGGACGTTTTGCGAAAGGGACATTTTGCGAAAGGGACGTTTTGCGCAAGGGACATTCTGCGAAAGGGACATTTTGCGACCAGGGGACATTTTACGAAAGGGACATTCTGCGACGGAGCCAATATCTATCGTTATTACCGCGCCATGTTGCCGCGGTGGGATCCCGCTCAAGGCAGCGGACGGCCTAATGTGACACCTCACACCGTGTAACAGTGATGCGTAATCGTATGTGCGAGAGTCGGGGTGTGGGTCAGTAGTTCTTAGGCGCATTCTATTTGGTCTCTGGGTCACGACGCATTTGTGTGTGTGTGTGCTTTACTTAAAAACTTAGATCATTAGCCCACGAGACGCCCACTGCTGGGCATTGGCGGTCACCGAGGCATAAGAATAATTTATTTATTCTTATGACCGAGACTCGCCACTACGACAACCGGTCCTACGAAGCCAGCGTTCAGTGACTTCCCAATTCCCACGACCTCATGAGTTTCTGTTGAGCCTATTTTTTTTTATTATCTACGAAAGGTCATTGGGCATTTTGTTCGGACATTTGACCTACGGCGTACACAAACGAAATAGGGCAAGGTATGTAGATAAATGTATCTGCTACTCAGTGGTATGGGTCGCATTATTGCAGAACACGTTTCATTTTTTATAATTACCTATATCATAGCATTTCAATAGTAAATAAATAAATAAAGACAATACAAACGTTTATTATGCTCGTACCACACATTTTCACAATGCTGAAAGTAAACATTTCTGATTTATTAAAAAAAGTTTAATAACATTAAACATTTACTCACACACATAATGTGAAATGACTTTTTCTGCCAGTCGGTACATAAAAAAATAATATATATTTTAAAAAGTGGGATTGAATTCTTTAATTTAAAACTTGTTTGGTTTCTGTACGCGAATTCTCATCAAGCAGGTCAAATTATGCCCAATGACTTTTCGCTAACTTTTTGGGTTAAAAATATATAAATTAATAGGCACTTAACCCTAGAACCTTCTGCTGGTGCTGGAGCACCCAAAATAATAAATAATGGGGAATATATAATTGCACTTTAAAAATAATGTAACACACTTTAAAATGTTTAGCTTCAAAATTTTTTGAATGAACTTTAAAAATAATGGTTTCCACTATAAATATGCTAAGCTTTAAAATTAATACTTTGCACTATACAATTTAATTGTTTAGCTTTAAAATTAATACTTTGCACCATACAAATTAATTTTATAACATTAGTACTGGTAAACAGACGACTAGGTGCGACGACGAGCGGGCGCATCGAGAGAGGGGAGCTGGGGAGGAGGTTAGGTTCCATTGCGACCAACAACGCTAGAACCGACTTGATGAGAATTGCCATCTCATTAGTCTGGCATGGTTTGACAAAAATTAAATGATTTCGGAGTTGGGACACAGTTATAGTGCAAACCATTATTTTTGTAGTGATAATATTAATTTATAGATCTTTTATTATTTTAAAGTGCAAACCATTATTTTTGTAGTGATAAGATTAAATTATAGGTCTATCATTATTTTAAAGTGCTGATATACAATTTTATAGCTGTTTACATCAAATTTAAAGTGCTATTAAATACATCCCAAAAATAATATGGGTGCTCCAGCACCCTGGGTAGGAAAAGTCCACTATGAATATGTGTAGGGATTTTTAGTAAATAAAAGTTGTTCAGCATGTTTAATGATTTATTTATTATTATTTAGGCCTAAACAACATAGAAAATTAATAAATTAGTAATATGTTATCTATTTTACACATTTAGCACAAATTTTGATTTGATGCTCCCCACAGATAGGCATTTTGCACTTGTTGCAAAAACTTTTAATTTCGCGGTCATTTTTGAATGGATGAAATTTGTATCGCCTCTGTTTCAAAAGGCCAGGTGGTAAAGATACAGAAATATTTATCTTTTTCAAAATTTCGCATATAATTTGACGGATATTTATGCGTAAAGTAGTTAAATTCTTTCGTTCTTCGAGCCCAGGTGTTATAGCAGCATGGCTTGCTCGTCGCTGATTATTATTTCGCAAACTTGATAAGGTTTACCATCTTCTGAGTCTGGTGACGATGTTCCATGAAAATCTTTTATAATTTAATACCTACATCTCATTGTCAGATGCATCACTACAAACGTAAAGTTCATTTTCATCGTTCTTTTCGCACAATAACCGCTCAATAATTTTGTTACCGAGAAAAACACCGCTACTAGCACTCATCGTTTTGTTATATGAGCTGCATAACATACAAAAAAAAACTGACTAATAAAAGTGAAAATCAAAACTAATAATCACAATAAACACACGCAAAACAATTAGGTATTTAGATTATGACCTATTTTACTACCCATGGGTGCTGGAGCACCCTACACTAATTATTAAAATTACTTGCCGGGATAATATCCAATTGACAACTAACAACACACAAACTGATAGGAGAATAGAAAATAAACCATAACAGTTAAGCTAATAATGAAAAATATATTAGCATTTAAAATTACCACAGGGTGCTACAGCACCCAGGGTAGGGTTCCAGGGTTAAAGAATTTAAGTTGTACTTACCTTTTAATAATATATCCATAGGTACCTATAATAACGATTGGTTATTTTATATTACCTGAGTATAACCATAATATATAATGTGACCTTCCTATTGTCCAAGATATGTATTCTTGCTTTTTATCTAGTGTTAAATAATTTGCATGTAATCAGTGTTAAAACAATGTGTTAGCCACAAAGTCAAATAGGTAATTACTTGTTTGTGGCCAACACATTATCTTTATGAACAAAGTAAAGTCGTTTAATATGTTTTGTTTGCTCAAAGAGACATTTTAAACACGAAGCTGTACACGACAAATAGTAAGAAAAAAACCTACAAACTACCGCATTGTTTGTATCAATATTAGCATACAATTAGAGGAAAAAACTTACTGAACCTTTCTGATTTTGTCGTTATTGCATAGAACTAGAGTCTGATCAACGAAAGATGAGAGTCTAATAATTACACGATAAATCATAAATCAATACAGGTAAACATGATTTTATTATACAGGGTCATTTTGCGACCTCTTTACAAAATCAAATATAGGTTCAAGGAAGTAATAAAAATAAATTAGGTAAATTAATTTTGAATAATTTCTTTTTATTTTCACAGTTTTCAGCCACTTTTTATGTCCAAAAAATTTAGGTGCGCACGCTCACCCTCGCGCAAGCGACGCGAGCGGGGAAAGGCGGGTGGCGGGAGGGGGGCTCGCGCGGGTCGACCGGCGACCGTGTGATTTCAACAATTTCAATTTGTGTAGGGAAAAGTTTGGGGTAAAAAAGTAAAAAAAAAAAATTTTTTTTACTTCACAAATTGATTGTACTGCTGTTATAGAATGACGTGTCAAAATTTGAAAAGGGGTCCAAAAATGATCCTGTATTATATATTAATCTAGGTATTGATATTGTCTAACATTTTTTTTTCGGTGGAATTATTCAACGAAATTCCATCGAAGAACGCAGACCGGAATAAAAAGTGGAACAAAATAAACACGTCAAAACAAAATACATAATTAAAAAAAAACAAACAATTAATCAAATTTTAGGATCTAAAAAAACCAAACACAATCATTTTTTAAGCTGTAAAAAAACTAAACAATTTATCATTTTTAGGGAGTCATGCATTGTGTGATGATAATAAATTAATGCTACTCGTGTTAATATCGCTTGATCAGAATTTAAATGCGTCGCTTATACTTTTGTGACGTAGTTATTGATGTAAATATTTTAATAGCCAAACCAGTTTTTTCAACTAAATAGATTAATGTATTCAAAGTTGAATAGAAAATTGTGATATCCGGCAGTGTGTTTTGTTTTTAACCAATTAATCATTTGAGATTCGAACCTATCGCACACACTGCAGCAGATACAGTTAGTTCTTGGTTCGTCCTTAAAATAGAAGAGAATAGTTTTTATCGCTATACCTATTACCCTTAGAATAATTACACCTAGAAGCTGTGTCCTTGTATGCAAAGTGAGGCAACTTATACTGAGCCAAAATGGCTCAGTTCTCAGATTTATATCCTTCATACTGAAATCCAATAATATAATAATTAATCTCTTTAAGGTAGGGAAATTGAAACTGTTTTGTACTTAGGTATTAGGCATGATTATTTAATAATGGACAATAAAAATCTGAAAATCGGCGCCATTTTGGCTGTTTTTGTTGCCTCACTTTTGACAGCGCGCTTTGTAGGGAATTATCGTTCTAGGTGTAATTATTCTAAGCTATTACTTATACTGTGTACAATTTGCAATAACTAAATAATTGATATTGTAAATTATTCACTTCTAATAGCGTATAGATATTGTGATAATTATTATGTTCCTATATTTAATAAATATTGGCGATTGTTAATTAATAAAAAAGAGTTCGGCTACCTTTTCTTTCGCTGCCAAGTCTTCTCGGAAGAGCCTCCCAATTTATGAAATGGTGGTAGACTCACTAGCTTTCCATTATGCCTTACGAGAATCATGAGAATTATGAGAAATATGATTCCAATTTTACATAGTCAAAGTCAAAGTCAAATAAGCTTTATTCAAATAAACTTAATTATTAAGTACTTTTTAATCGTCTATATTTTCCTACCACCCGTTCCAGACTTTTTTTAGCTGACAAGAAGAACGGGCGCAAGAAACTTATCAGCTGTAACAGCCATAAGTAACGATATTTACAAACTTGAATATATCGTTACCAGATAATTACAACAGGGTGACAGGATTATTGGCAACAACATAGACTTATTATATTACTTCAACAAAGTACTTATAGTAGCAAGTTATGTGTTACATCATTTCCATGCATTTTGATCTTTAAGATAATCATCTACTTTATAATAACCTTTACCCATGAGCGTTTTTTAACATGGATTTTAAATTCATGCAAAGGCAGATCAATCACTTGTTGCGGAACTTTATTAATAAAGGCTATGCCTTTCCCCATAAATGAACTTCTAGATTTTGCAAGCCTAAATCTTGGAACGGCAAGTTTATCTTTATTTCTTGTATTAAACTGGTGAATATTGCTGTTCTTAGGAAATGAATCATAGTGTTTCCTTACATAAACTAAATTTTCATATATGTATTGGCCTGCCAAAGTTAAGATGTTTATTTTTTTAAACAATTCTCTCAAGCTATCTCTTCGCCGAAGATTGTATATGGCGCAAACAGCTCTTTTTTGGAGTACGAAAATATTTTCAATACTGGCAGCTGAGCCCCACAATAGCAGTCCATAAGACATTACACTGTGAAAATAACTATAATATACTAACCTTGCCGTTTCAATATCAGTTAAAAGCCTTATTTTCTTAACAGCGAATGCTGCTGAACTAAGTCTACTTGACAAGGCTTCAATATGTGGATCCCATTGCAGTCAAGAATCTAGTGTAATACCTAGAAATTTTGTACTCTCAATAAACTCGACTTCATCGTTATTCAAATTAATATTTAATTTTGTCTGCTCAACATTAGGTAATGAAAATTTTACACATTTAGTTTTTTTGGGGTTAAGTGCTAAATTATTGCTATTAAACCAGTATGAAACTTTAGAGAGGGCGCTATTTACTTCGTCCGAACAGTTGTTACCTCTGTTTACTTTGAAAACTAAAGAAGTATCATCCGCAAATAGTACTGTCTCACATAAATTATTCGCGTAATTGGGAAGGTCATTTATATAAATTAGAAAGAGCAATGGGCCCAATATTGATCCCTGTGGCACACCCATATTGGTGGGGGCTCCAGTAGATTGAGTTCTATTAATCACTACTTTCTGAGTCCTATTGTACAAATACGATTTCATAAGGCTAACTGATTTGTCAGAGACACCATAATGTTCTAGCTTCTTTAATAGTGTTTGGTGATCAACGCAATCGAATGCCTTAGAAAGGTCACAGAAAATGCCAATTACATCTTGCTTTTCTTCCCAAGCGACAAAAATATGTTTGAGAAGTGCAATTCCAGCATCAGTAGTATTTTTCCTTTGGAAAATCCAAACTGATTTTTATGAAGAATGTTATTGGATGTGAAATAATCTAGTAATTGGGAATATATAATTTTTTCAAATATTTTACTAAGTGCTGGTAGTATAGATATTGGCCTAAAGTTAGCTGGGTCACTTTTATCCCCAGATTTAAGAAGAGGAATCAATTTACTATTTTTCATTAAGTTAGGAAAGACCCCTTCATCAATACATTTGTTAAAAATAAAAGCCAAGTAAGGGGCTAGTATATCAATTATTGATTTAATAATGCTTGTTGACATGCCCCAAAGATCTTCTGTTTTTTTGACATTAATTGTTTTAAAAGCTTTAATAATATCTTCACTATTTATATATTTAAAGAAAAAGGTTTCCTTGCGCTTATCAACACTAGACTCTAGGAGGGAGACTGCGATGTTGGGACAAGCACTAAGAGTACTGGTTGTTTCTATTGGTATTCGAGCAAAGAAATCTTCAAAGACTTTAGCGACCTTATCGTCAGATTCAACAGTTTGATCACCAATTTTTAAACAGAAGGAATTTATATTGGATTTTGATTTGCCCGTTTCTTTGTTAATAATGTTCCAAGTAGCCTTAATTTTATTATCTGCTGATTTAATTTTATTTGAAAAGTACTTGGACTTTGCTAGAATACAAACTTCTCTGAATGTTTGTGAATACTTCTTGACAAATTCAATGAAGTTAGGATCACAGGAAGTAGCTTTCTATGCATAAAGTTCGTATAATTTCCTTCTGCTTTTATATATACCGGGTGTGGCCCAGTCACTAAATTTCGTACTATCATTACATTTGATGACTTTTTGTTTAAAAGTTTCACTAAATTCAGTTTGGACTACGCTAAATAAATGGTTATATAAGTTATTGGCTTCAAAATTTGGTTCTGGTAAAGTTTCAATTTTACTTATGACATTGTTTCTGAATTTTTTAATACAGTGTTTTTTTATTGGCCTACACATTATTTTCCTTTTAGACGGAACATGATGGTGCTCAATAGAGGCTAATTGTCCACTATGGTCGGACTTAATACAATTCAAAATTGATTTTTCAAGTACATTGCAGTTACAGAAAATATTATCTAAGCAAGTTGCCGAGTAATAAAGTAGCATATAAAGTAATCACGTGACCACGGCTACTGAAAAACCCATGCAAAATCAAACTAAGTAAGTACTCTAGATTCAGAAACGTTAAAAACAAACTAAATTAACATTCAATCCTCAGACTAAATAAAAAAAGTAAGACGGAGTCTTCCGAAGAAAGCGGCGAAGCCTGTAAAACTACGCCTTGGCTGTGTACATACACTGTTCACGCACACACGTGTAACGAAACTACGCCTTGGCTTTCCATATATTATAAAACCCTGCCGCCCAGCCCCCGCCCGCCCCGTTGTACGCACACATGTACTACCATCAAAAACCAGCCTCACTTCCTTGTTCGCAACGTTCCATCTTACTTTTTTATTTGATCTGAGATTCAATCTATGTGCAATAAAACACGCGATCGTATCCGTAAATAATTATAGAATCGTAGTCTATGTCTAGGTCAATGTCTATTAAGATAATTATTTTAATAGAAAAATGTCTATCAATCAATGTCTAGTTTTTCCATTAATTAAGAAACACTTTGGCTTTTTATGTCATTGTCTAGAAAACAATGTAAGAAACGATTAAAATGTTTCAATTGCCATTGTTTTTATTTCTTCACTATAGATTATGTGCCTTCACCATTTCTGTAACAGGAAAAGCTCTGGAAAATATCGGAAATAGGTGGGTAGGTACAACACCTTACCACAAAGTAAGTACCTACAGGGTAATTTTGCGACCCCTTTACAAAATCAAATACTTAATAGTTCAAGGAAGTAATAAAAAAAATGGTGAGATAATTATAAATTATTTCCTTTTAAATTCACAGTTTTCAACCACTTTTTATATCCTAAAAATCTAGACACGCACGCTCACCGTCACGAACGGGACGCGAGCGGGGGAAGGCGGGCGGCGGGAGGGGGGCTCGCGCGGGACGACCGTGCGACGCGCAAACGGTGACAACTATTTCAATTTGTGTAGGGAGAAGTTTGGGGTAAAATTTATAAAAAAAAAATGTTTTACTTCATAAATTGATTGTACTGCTATTATAGAATGACCTGACAAAGTTTGAAAAGGGGTCTAAAAAATAAAACAGATTATAAAAAATATAAAAAATTAATAAAAAAAATATAAATAAAAAAGTATAAAAAAAAGTTTTAAAAAAATATTCTTTTTACTACACGTTTTTTCGTTTTAAAACTTCTGTATAGGGTTATAATCCTACATCAGTTTATAAGTAAATATACTTACTGCTGAAAAGAACGTTCGTGTTTTAGATAATTATTGTAAAACGAATCGTCCTTGGACAAATCTCTGTGAAGTTCGTAAAAAGAACGTTCGTGTAGTAAAAAGAATAATTTTTTTTAACTTTTTTTTTATACTTTTTTATTTATATATTTTTTTATTTTATACTTTTTTATTTATATTTTTTTTTATTAATTTTTTATATTTTTTATAATCTGTTTTAAAAACGCGTTTTTAAAAAAAAATTTTTTTTCAATAATTTTTATTTTCTACTTTTTAGTCCCCCGAGCCCCCCTCAAGCACCCCCGAGCCACCTCGAGCCCTCCCCTCGAGGCCCCCTCGAGCCCCCCTCATGCCCCCCCGAGCCCCACTCAAGCCCCCCCCCAAGCCACCTCGAGCCCCCCTCAAGCCTCCCCTCGAGCCCCCCCGAGCCCCCTAGAGACCCCCCGAGCCCCCCTTCGAGCCCCCCCGAGCCCCCCCTCGAGCCCCCCCCGAGCCCCCCTTTGAGCGATTTGACGATTCAAACGTGCCCATACTCGATGGAGTTGCACTGTTTCAATATTGAGTTCCTGTGGCATAGCTTCATCATCGGACCCTGGACCTCGTCTCCCGTCAGAGTACTCGTCAAGACGGTTGTAACGAGCCCAAACACGATAGGGTTGTATGGTGACATCATAGAGATCCTGTGGCCTTCTTCCTAATCCATCATCAGATCAGCTCAATGACACCATAATATTGCATTGCCTTCCAGTTCTGACCTATGTTCAAAGTTTCAAGTTTCTAGCTCATCGGGAAGCTAGTATAAAATCGTTCACAAACTTTGTGGAGAAACAAACAAACAAACACACAAACAAACAAACAAACGCGAAAGCAACCTAATAAAAACGTGGTAAAATGACCCTGTATAGCGGCGGACGGCGGGCGGCGCTCCGAATTTGTGACTTTACCGATTTTCATAACAAGATTCAGACTTTTTAATTATACAATTCAGGCTGGACGACCGCTTGGCACAGTGGTAGTGATCCTGACACTTGAGCCAAAGGTGCCGGGTTAGAATCCTTGTACGCGTATGTATGTGTGCCGAGTCATGGGTGTTTGCATTCATAAATGTATTATCCCATCTTTGTTACCATACCTACTACAAACTTGGCTTAGTAAGGGGCTAGGTGATTGGTGGGTTTTTTTTTCAAATTAATTAATAAATTTTTTGACACTTAGAATTTCTTTTTTCACAATGAAAAACTGTTACAAGCCAATCAATTTGGTCATAAAGTATAATTTACTTGAGTCTTGGTCATGAGGGAGGGACACCGTATATCGTCACGGTCACTGTCACGTCACGGTCACGCACAAGCGTGACTTAAGTGCGGCAAGGACAATAGGCAAACCTATACACGTGGTTTGTTGCAGAACAATACTATATATTTACAAATAAAAATACTGGTTATGTACTGAATCTTTTGTGCTGATAATATGCTAGGATGATCCAAAGGCATTACCTAATATTATGTCATCCATAACACAAAACATTCAACCTACTAGTAGTTTTCCGCAAAATTGATTTATTTCAAACTAGCGGCCGCCCATGGTTTCACCCGCGTGGTTCCCGTTCCCGTGGGAATATTGGGATAAAAAGTATCCTATGTTTTAATCTAGGCTATCTACTATCTGTGTGCCAAATTCCAACCAAAGCCGTTCAGTAGTTTTTGCGTGATTGAGGAACAAACATCCAAACCCACAAACTTTCACATTTATAATATTAGTAGGATCTAGTACTTGCCATAAATATTTTTCACAAATAAGTGTCACTTAGCTAGCTAATAGCTACTTCATACGATCTTACCGCACAGAACACCAAAACTTCGTTTTGTTTCAACTGTGGAAAAGGTTTAATAGTAATAAAATTTAACAGATTAATTACAAAAATTAAACAGATATTGGGATATTACAACTAGTATTTTAATTAAATTTTTTGTGATGCGTGTCATGGATACTGGATAGGACAAATTATTTTGTATGGAAATAATTCCGATTCGATGTAAATATTGGAGCATATTTGCTAAATACTGAGTAATACGTGGTAATACATAGAACTATTTATATGTTCCAGATAGAGGGATAACCATTCTGTTATAATCTATATATATAAAATTCAAGTCCTGACTGACTGAGTGAGATATCAACGCACAGCCCAAACCGCTGAACCTAGAGACTTGAAATTTTGCACACAGATACCTTATACAGTGTAGGCATCCACTAAGGAAGGATTTTTGAAAATTCTATCCCTAAGGGGATGAAATAAGGGATGAAAGTTTGTATGAAAGTCCCTCAGTTTTGAAGCTAGGATCTTCAAATTTTGTGTTTAGGCTGATGATTGAAAATAAATAAATAAATGTCTCAGCGTTTTTCAAAATTCTACCCCCGAAGGGGTGAAAAGGGGGATGAAGTTGTGTTTAGAAGATAATCCTTTATTTTTGAAGTACAAATAGCTCAATTTGTAATTTAGGCTTATGGATAGAAATCTAACGCAACGCATATTGTATTGGTATAATTTCAACCCCCATGGTGATGAAATGGGGGTGCAATGGGGTGAATAAACGTAAAAATCGATATGGATATGGATGTCGTTATTGGGGTTTTCTGAGTTGACGATTGCGAAAATAACATTTATTTTGAAGTCCAACACGGTGGACATGATTTAACCCCTAAAGGGGTGAAAATGGGGTTCAAATTTTGTATGGAAAAACAATATTAAATAGACAGTACAACTTTAAACTTCGTAGGAGCACGTCTAAAAATAAATATAAGTACATATATTATTGTTATTTTGAAAATCAACCCCGTAGGGGGTAAATGGGGTAAGTAAACATAAAAATCTATATGGATGTCGTTCTTGAGGTTTTATGGGATAGTGATTGCGAAAATGACATTTATTTTGAAGTCCAACACGGTGGACATGATTTAACCCCTAAAGGGGTGAAATCGGGGTTAAAATTTTGTATGGAAAAAGAATATTAAATAGACATTACAACTTTAAAATTCGTAGGAACACATCTAAAAATAAAAAGGCAATTATATATTTTATTTTGAAAATAATCCCTTAGGGGTGAATGGGGTAAGTAAACATGAAAATTGATGTGGATATCGTTTTTGAGCTGTTATGGGGACAGGGACGGGGACGAGATACCTACTAATATCTCTGGACCAATTCTGATTATTGTAAAAAACTAGCTTCCGCCCGCGACTTCGTCCGCGTGGATATTAGAGAAAATCCTTAGGGAACCTTCAACCAGGATCCGACCAGCCGTTTTTACGCGATTAGGCGGGTCCCCACCAAGCGAGCAGCCTCGTGCGAGGCCCGCCTCACGCGGCAAACGTCTTGCCTCGCGACGCAGCGCGCTTGGTGTGGACCCGCCTAATCGCGTAAAAACGGCTGGTCGGATCCTGGTTGAAGGTTCCCTAAGGATTTTCTCTAATATCCACGCGGACGAAGTCGCGGGCGGAAGCTAGTAATCACATATAGAGCATCAGATATACAACAGTATTTTTTATATCCCGTGTGGACACATTTCGATGTCGATTTGGTCATTTTAAATGATTTTTGTACCCATTTAGAGTATATAATGTTAATAAATAATCGCTTAAAGCGCTTGAAGTAAGTGTTGTACCAATGAATATGAAACTGGTAATTTTTCTCAAAAAGATATTTCGAAAAACGACAAAAAAAAACTTTCACATACTAACACAATACTTTCAGCATTCAACTCATTTCTCGTTTCTTTTGGGAAATGTCCAATTTCATTAGTAGAACAATGAATTAATAGTACATTACTGTCGAGGTTTGAAATACAGCTATATTGGAAGGACAATGCGAAGCCGAGGATTTCCCAAGTGATTATCAGTTAGACAGCTGTTCCCGAATGGGGTTCCGCGGTACCCTGGGGTTCCGTCAGAGGCTATCAAGGGTTCCGCGAAAATTCAAGTCAAAGTCAAAGTCAAATAAGCTTTATTCAAATAAACTTAATTATTAAGTACTTTTGAATCGTCTATATTTTCCTACCACCCGTTCCAGACTTTTTTAGCTGACAAGAAGCTGACAAGAGTTTAGGTATAAAGACAGTCCCGATTTCGATTATATTGCCTCGCGTCTCGACGATTCATTAGTTTTGTCCAGATTTTTGATGATAACACGCGATCAAAATCAAACTGTTAATAAAAATGGGTCTCAATGTTTTAAAGAATAAAAGCATTTTGCGTTGCATTATACCTCGCGCTTTAAGCATAGGTACCGCCTTCTAATGCTCGCTCAATCGCTCGTCTCATAATGTCTCTAATATCAGAAATCGTTGAAGATTTAATGAAAGCAAAATTGCAAAAGACATATCTTGTTAAGAATTCGTAAGTAAATATAAAAAAAAATGACGCGGAATTAATGAGAGGCCCGTAGTAATAGAAAATATGTATGGAAACAGAGTCAAAATAAAAATACCTAAAACATTAAATCAAAAAGTATTTTTTCCCCTCCAGTTAGGTAATTCTCCTTTATTTAACACGTTTTTATTAGGTTGTTTTTTCGTTTGTGTGTTCGTTTGTTTGTTTGTTTGTTTCTCCAGGAAGTTTGCGAACGATTGTATAAGTACTAGCTTCCCGATGAGCTAGAGACTTAAAACTTTAAACATAGGTCAGAAGAACTAAAAGGCAATGAAATATTATGGTGTCATTGAGCTGCTTTGATGATGAAGCCGGAAGAAGGCCACAGGAACTCTGTGATGAAACCATACAAACCCATCGTGTTTTGACTTGTTAGAATCGTCTTGATGAGTACTCTAATAGGAGACGAGATCCAGGGTCTGATGATGAAGCTGAAAGGCCATGCCATACGAACTCAATATTGAAAACGTGCAACCCCATCGCAAATTTGGGCTCGTTTGAATCGTCTTAACGAGTTTTTTGTTGGGAAATAGTTTCCAGGGTCTGATGATGGAGCCGGAAGAAGGAACAAGAACTATTTAATAAAACCACGTTACCTCATCGAAATTGGGCTCGTTTGAATCGTCTTGACGAGTACTTTGTTGGGAAATAGTGTCTGAGGATCTGATGATGGAGCCGGACGAAGGCCATAGGAACTCTATAATAAAACCATGCAACTCCATCGAGTTTGGGCTCGTTTGAATCGCCTTAGGTATATTGGTAATCCGTGACTTTCAAAATAAATGCACAACTGTCTTAATTACGCGAACGAAGTCGCGGGCAAAAGCTAGTAGCATATAATAATGTAGTGGCTCGATAATAGAGCATGCGCATGCCTTACTAACCACACATTAATATTTTCTACATTACCCACCATTTAAATAACTGCAGTGTCACCAGTCACCACCAAGTACCAATCGAGTGGGACAAACACGAGGCTACCCTCGTGACTGTGAGTTATGCGGAAACATTTGTCTTTGTTTTTTTCTTTACGTGTAAAAAGTATGGAAAATAACCTCACTTATCCCCTTTTTCCATGTTTTTCGTTGTTTTTTTATTATCTTTAGCACAATTATCTTTCTTAAAATAAAATTATTGGAGCAACTTCACAATACATTAAAGTGTATTTTGATGTACCTAGAGTTCAATACGTTTCCGCTATTAATTACGCCAAAAATATGACCCGCGACAAGCGCTTTTGATGATATTCAGATTTTTCTTACCATCATCAGCTGTGAGGTTTATACGCAATTTAATACTTGTAGCTTCTAGATAATCTCTTTAGCTTGTTGTATGTTTTTTTGTGGCTACTACTTTACTTTTTCTATATAAAAATATGGCCTGCGCAAACCATGTTTTCCTATCATGGACCCTTAATGGAAAAGATGAAAACTTAAAACCTCGTACATAAGGACTACGACTGCAGTTACTATAGTCTCTCGCAAAATATTTTTAAAATCTAGCGGTGTAAGTAGCATGGCAAGACAAAAAACCGGCCAAGTGCGAGTCGGACTCGCGCACGAAGGGTTCCGTACCAAAAAACTGCAAAAAAAAAAAAACACGTTTGTTGTATGGGAGCCCCCCTTAAATATTTATTTTATTCTGTTTTTAGTATTTGTTGTTATAGCGGCAACAGAAATACATCATCTGTGAAAATTTCAACTTTCTAGCTATCACGGTTCATGAGATACAGCCTGGTGACAGACAGACAGACAGCCAGACGGACAGACAGACAGACAGACGGAAAGCGGAGCCTTAGTAATAGGGTCCCGTTTTTACCCTTTGGGCAACAGAACGTAATAATAAGATCCGTACGTAATAAGTTTTCGTAGAAATAAAACACTTTTTTACGGATTTACGGATTTTTTAAATTTTTTTAGAGCGTATATTGGTTAATACAGATGTTATTTAATAATTATTTAGTTTTGATTTGTTGGTTTCTTGAGTTTCCCGGCGTTCCGATACCCTTCCAGGCCGACGACAGGACGACTAAAGCAAAAAGGCTGCTCATATTTTTATTGTAATCCGTAAAAAAGTGTTTTATTTCTAAATAAAGAAGTGTACGCGCGGAAGCCTTAGAAGTTTTCGTAGTTCAACTGTTGCTGTTGTGTATACCTACGATGTTTTATAATAATTGTATAAATTCCGCTGGAGGGTCAGTCAAGTCAACGCGCAGCGGGCGTCGCTTGACGACCCCGGGCTAAATTTTGTGTACATCGGAAGGTCATCATTCTTGACAGATAAGATAAACAAAAAGGTTGTTGATATCGGTATTTCATTTTTAGGGTTCCGTACCCAAAGGGTAAAAACGGGATCCTATTACAAAGATTCCACTTTCTGTCTGTCTCTGACCAGGCTGTATTTCATGAACCGTGATAGTTACACAGTTGATTTTTTTACAGATAATGTATTTTTGTTGCCGCTAATAACAAAAAATACTAAAAAATTGTTTAAAAATACAAAACAACCGACTTCAAAAACCTGCCTCTGAAAAGCAAGAAATAATATTCAAACCATTAAATACGCATTATCATTGTTTTAATAACAACACGTCTATTGAAGTCGGGTGGGGCTGGAGTACAACTTCCTCTTTTTATTCTATAAGCCCTACCCCAATGATTTGAATATTATTTCTCGCTTTTTAGAGGCAGGTTTTTGAAGTCGGTTGTTTTGTATTTTTAAACAATTTTTTAGTATTTTTTGTTATTAGCGGCAACAAAAATACATTATCTGTAAAAAAATCAACTGTGTAACTATCACGGTTCATGAAATACAGCCTGGTCAGAGACAGACAGAAAGTGGAATCTTTGTAATAGGATCCCGTTTTTACCCTTTGGGTACGGAACCCTAAAAATGAAATACCGATATCAACAACCTTTTTGTTTATCTTATCTGTCAAGAATGATGACCTTCCGATGTACACAAAATTTAGCCCGGGGTCGTCAAGCGACGCCCGCTGCGCGTTGACTTGACTGACCCTCCAGCGGAATTTATACAATTATTATAAAACATCGTAGGTATACACAACAGCAACAGTTGAACTACGAAAACTTCTAAGGCTTCCGCGCGTACACTTCTTTATTTAGAAATAAAACACTTTTTTACGGATTACAATAAAAATATGAGCAGCCTTTTTGCTTTAGTCGTCCTGTCGTCGGCCTGGAAGGGTATCGGAACGCCGGGAAACTCAAGAAACCAACAAATCAAAACTAAATAATTATTAAATAACATCTGTATTAACCAATATACGCTCTAAAAAAATTTAAAAAATCCGTAAATCCGTAAAAAAGTGTTTTATTTCTACGAAAACTTATTACGTACGACATAATTGACCGACGGTCTCAAGGTCAACATGTATAGTCTGACATGTATCGTTGACTGTACCTACGATACAATTCCATTTTTTTAATAAGCTAACCTGATCTGATGTTATTGAACTTTGTTAGTAAATAAACAAATAAAAATTTGATTTATCTCACAATGTCACCGAATTATCGCGCTACTAAACGATGTAAATACACTCGACTTCAGAAAAATCGCACCGCTCCAAAAAAAATAAGTTTAGACTTGGCCACCTGCTATTGCTAGCTAACGTTTTACGGTATAAATATTGATATAAGGTAGTACAAGATATAATGAGAGTACATTTAATGAGCTTTTTGCAGAATATTTTAAAAACAGATAATACGAACCTTGTAGGTATCATTATTTATGACTGTGTTTAGTAAAAGGTACAACTTTCGTGATTTTAGTTTACGATATATTCGCAATTTTGTGAAGTGGATGAAAAATACAGATTTTTTCTTCTTCTATAAATCAATCATTAACACCCTTATAGAAAACATGTACGTAAAATAATTAGCCGTCAAAAACGTTTATTAAGTACTTTTAGAAGCTCGTAAAGTTTAGTACTGAGTATACAACTTTAGGACGCTCGCTACTACATATTACAGACGCTAAAACTCAGTATTTTCATACTTTACACGCTAGATACGGGTATGCATTACAATGTCGAAGTAGAAAAGACCGAATTTTACAAGACCTATGGACGAAAGACCGAAAATTAAAAGGCCGAATGGTTGTATGGCCTAACGTTTAAAATCCCGAAAGGACATTTTACCTAAAAGACTATCCCGAAGCTTAAAAAACCGAGAGAATACGGGGACTAGACTGGGTTGAAACTAGTGTCTACACGAGCCCAGTAGGAAGTCAGTGCTTAAGCTCTGTCCAAAACTGCCCGATAATCCTTGTAAAATCGTTATGTCAAAGCGTGCGTGCAAAATAGCGCTTTGTTCGCAGGGCTCTCTGTTTGCGGAGCACCGCGCCAGCGCTGACGCTGCTTGGTGACTCCTTGCCTGAGTCTGTGTTTTCTGATAGGTACAATTTTGGGGCCTTCAAGTCACAAGTGAATAGGTTACTCTAGGCCATGGGTCTCCAAACTTTTTAGCATAAGGGCCAGACTAACTCCTCAACGAAGTCCCAAGGGCCAGGATCTAGCTATCTCATGCCATACCAACATACTGTAAATTACAGTATTGTTGGTACGACCCGGCCTGCTTTCGCGGGTCGGAGCTGGCCCGCAGGCCGTAGTTTGGAGACCCCTGCTCTAGGCAAACGCCAGATGGCAATTTTCTATTCGTTCTACTTAAGCTTAAAAGCTTAAAAATAAGCAATTAGACGATCAAGTCATGCGTCGCAAGTTTATTGTTGTATGGAATGCCTACGACACGTTTAATTTTTAAGTTAGCGAACGAATAGAAAAGTGGCCATTTGAGTAGGGGGCAGGCGTGAAGCGGTCTAGCCCTTGCCTATTTTCATTAAAAAAGCGTTTTGAATTTGGTCATCACATCTTGTTGTAGTTACATTAGTTAATTTAGTCGCATTGTAAAATTGTTCATCAGTTAGGTACTTTTAAAGTTGATTGTATCCATCTACAGTTTATCTTTACACATAAAACTCTAAATTGATTGACTGATTCACTGATTCATTCACTGATTCATTGTTGGGATAGGCGTGAAGCCCTAACAGCTAAAGGTAGAGAAACCATTTTTGGAGGGTAGATACCACTCATAGTGTAGGTAAGCAGTTAAGCACTAAGAAAGGGTTTTGTGAAATTTCCGTTATACAGGGTGCTACAGGGTGTTCCAGATGTATGGGAATTTGTATAGGGCTGAAGGTAGAAACACCATTTTTGGAGGGTAGATACCTTTCATAGTGTAGGTAAGCACCAAGAAAGGGTTTTGTGAAATTTCCGTTATATAGGATGCTACAGAGTGTTCCAGTTTGTACATGAATTTTTATGAGATTTAAATGTAGGAAATGAGGTCTACAGATAAATACCTATATAACCTAGGTATAGTGGCAATCGGTGACTTTAAAAAATGCAAAGTTATCTTAATCACGCGAACGAAGTCGCGGGCAAAAGATAGTGTACAACATAAATGTAACAAACGAATGATCCAATTATTTAGTAAACAGATAGGTAACGTAATTAACAATAACTGAGACAATTTATTGTATTAGCCTTAGTACTAAAAGACAAATCATTATTTTTATTAAGTATTGAAAGTAACTGATGTTTATTTTGTTTAATATTTCTTCTCATTTTTTTTCCTTCGATTAGTTAAGGACTTACCTCAAATAGTTTTTAGGGTCCCGTACCCAAAGGGTAAAAACGGGACCCTATTACTAAGGCTCCGCTGTCCGTCTGTCTGTCTGTCTGTCCGTCTGTCTGTCTGTCTGTCTGTCTGTCTGTCTGTCTGTCTGTCACCAGGCTGTATCTCAATAACCGTGATAGTTAGACAGTTGAAATTTACACAGATGATGTATTTTTGTTGCCGCTATAACAACAAATACTAAAAACATAACAAAATAAATATTTAAGGGGGGCTCCCATACAACAAACGTGTTTTTGCCGTTTTTTGGTACGGAACCCTTCGTGCGCGAGTCCGACTCGCACTTGGCCGGTTTTTTTAATAATCTGCACTGTTCTACCAAAATTTAAATAGGTACCGCTAGATGATCAACAAAAAATTCTAAATGAGTTAAAATCTCGAAAGTGTCACTGTAATAATAAGAATGGTCACAAATTTATACTCGAATAACTGTGTTACACGTACGTTCCAGAAAAACCTGAAATTCGTCCTCGATTTCTTAAACTTTCGACAAAAAGGCTGGGCCTTTGCGACCTTGTTCACCTTGGTGGGGTAAAAAAATGTTCACACGTTTAATTCCTTACTAAATAATAAACGTTTGTATTGTCTTTATTTATTCATTTTATTTTATTTATGATTGAAATACTATAATAAAAACCTGCCTATAAAAAGCAAGAAATAATATTCAAATCATTAGATATGCATTAATGCATAATTATCGTTGTTATAATAAAAACACGTCTATTGAAGTCGGGTGGGGCTGGAAACTTCCTTTTTTTTGAAGTTTTTGAAGTCGGTTTTTTGTTTTCTAAACAATTTTTTATTTAATTTTATGTTTAGTGTATGTCCCTTCTGTATTAGGTAGTGTAGGTTAGGTATATTATTTAGGTAGAAAAATCGGCTCAGCCAAACGTGAGATAATCGCGGAGAAACATACATACATACGGCACAGAATACATAATAGTACAAGTCATACGGGTCAAACTAAGTACCTCCTTTTTTTGCAATCGGTTAAAAAGACTACACTAAAGTATCCCTTTTCAAACATAAAAAACATCTAATTCGGTTCATAAATAAGAAAGTCGTCAAGGTAGTTGATGCAAAATCATAGTATTTTCAGGATTACTTGAAAACTACTCGACCGATTTGAACAAAATTAAATGGGACCATCTCGCAAGCAAACTCAATCAAACAAAAAAATAATCATCGAAATCGGTCCACCAATGTTGAAGATACGAGCGAAAAACGATAAAACATACAATCGAACTGAGAACCTCCTGCTTTTGTTGAAGTCGGTTAAAAATGCATTATTATTGCTAGGAGTTGCATTTATTACGCCTCGCTTTATACTTAGTTTCAATATATTTTCCCGTGTAGGTACTACGCTTAAAGTTTAATTTTTAACAATCTAATCTTCCTTCGCTTTCGTCAAAACGAGTTCAGTTTCAAAAAAAATATTTATTTTATTATGGACTGGCCAAAGAGTCCGTAGTTATGATGAAAAGACATCACGGTATGTACTTATCTAATAAAATATGATAGTAAACAGTCTCATTATCCAACACTAGTAGAATTATCATGAGAACAATCTGTTATAACTGCCAATTTGTTAGCATTGCCAACGACTTGACAAATGTTATATTTTCCTACTGACGTACTTACAAACTATGTTTTAATATACGAATAACAAGGACAAAATTCTTCGCAACAACATACTTATCATTTGACTTCATCTGATGAGAGAGATAATGTAAAGCTTTACGCACTCTTGTGTATTTTTGTTAAGACGATTCCCTGGCCGAAAGTGGCGCTCTCAGAGGTTTTTATTTAATAAGTTGTTAATAGAAAAGAATTTTAATAAAACTTGTCGTGGAATTTTTGGGGCTCAAAATTTAGTATTTTTAGAAGGTCTACATTCCCTTGGTATGCTTCTACATTCGTAGAAGTAGATAGCAAAATATGTTAAAAACGGCCACTTTTAACATTTGGGCCACTTTGTAGCGAGGGAATGTTATGATACCGTCAAAAATACTAGACTATGGGCCCTAAAAATTCATTTTTTATTAAAATTGTGTATTTAGGATTACAATATTAAATAAAATTCACCGCGGCGCCACTTTGGGTCAGGAAAGCTCCTTTTAAGGGCCATTGTCTACATACGGGTTTTCACCAGTAAAATCTACGGGATGTGGCCAGATGTGGCACGTTGTGCGCAGCAGTGTTGCCCACTTATTTGTTTTCACTAATCCACCAAAAGCGATTCTGAAAACCAGCGGATTGACTTTTTACATGAAAAAGGTTTATATAGGTACCTACCCCACTAGGTAGATGGAGCTCATAAAAACCACTAAATTACCTAATGAAAATCTTGAAATTATACCCAATAATGAAAAAGGTCAATGCCAAGTTGGCAACATTACACTGGTGTCCAGGCACAGTTTGAGTGTTGTATTTGTATGCGGCACTATGGAAGCTTGTCCATAGTTCCACACACGGTTTTGCTACGGCGCTACGCTACGGTGGCGGCGCGGCGCCGCGTCCGTCGTAGCGCCGCTGTACGTGGACAAGCTTCCATTATACACGGTGAAAAAAAATGAAACAGCTGTTCCATACAAAAGTGCAGTACCTACTCGACCTTAATGTATGGAACAGCTGTTTTTTTTTGCGAGCAGGAGAGTTGGCCCCATAGTAAAAGTTGCTTGTAATCATGAGTGGAACCACTACACGGCGGGAACCAAATGATTAAAATTTCACGCTGTATAGTATAGTGCTCCGAAAAGTATACCGAACCTATATTAAAAATAAAGAAGATTACCTAATTGCATTAACACTGCCATTTTTGTTAAGTAGGTAAAAAAATACCTACTTTCTAAAAACGAATTTTACACAGTATTCTTATACTTATAGTTGGAGAGGAATTGCATTTTTTCTAGTGTAAAATCATACTTTTAAAAGTTACTTATTCTTTACAAAGATATACAAATAATACTTAACAGTGCAGTTTTCCGACCCATGTTCAAATTTCGCAAATCTAACACTTGACATGCCAACGTTTGTGCAACACCGACAAAATTAACTCGATCTAAAAGGGCCAACTTGTGCAATCAAATGCAGAGAAATATTTAGGTTTTTATTAAATTACCTGTACCTTGTATCTGATTCGCTTTATTACTAATAGTACAGTAGCCCGTAATACATTTAAATTACGAAAAAGGTTACCGCTCGCCGTTGTGATATAGTTATTTATTACAAAATTATAGATCCTTTAACCCAAGTTTTACAGATCGCAACCCGCCGTAACCTATATTTGTATATCTCCAAAAACGATATTTTTTAAGTTTTTGAAGTTTACCACATGGTTTAGCTATTGTCGTGTTCTACAGCTTTGTTTGATTGCCACTGATAATAGTAAGACTATGAAAAGCAGCCATACACAGATTTAAGACCAGATGAAAATGAATGGACTTTATCTGGTCTTAAATCTGTGTATGGTCACTTTCTATAGGCTTACTATTATTAGTGGCAATCAAACAAAGCTGTAGAACACGACAATAGCTAAACCATGTGGTAAACCTCGAAAACTAAAAAAATATCATTTTTGGAGATATACAAATATAGGTTACGACGGGTTGCGATCTGTAAAACTTGGGTTTAAGCATCTATAATTTTGTAATAAATAACTATATCACAACGGCGAGCGGTAACCTTTTTGGTAATTTAAATGTGTTACGGGCTACTGTAGTATAATGCCTAAATAGCCAACAAGGTAGTTAAGTACGTCAATTTCCGTTTTCTGGTACCATTTATCTACTTTATTTATTCGACTCAAAATATTTGAGATAGGATAGGACTTAAGTTTTAACACAGATGTGATGACCTCTTTACTTGGTTGGTACTATATAATTAATCCAGACCCTCTTGCAGTCGGGTAAAAACATCTTATTGAACTTCTACTTTCTATCTACTGGTCTCCACTCAGTATCAACCAACATGTCGCATCGCAACGCAGCTAGGGTTGCCACCTCTCTCAGATTTTCCGGGAATCTCCCGGAATCGTACCCTGAAAACAAAAATCTCCCGTCTCCCGGAATTATTACAGGATACCTAATCCAAATAATCCACGAATTTGAAATTTTAATATTCGAATGGAATGTAGTATTTTCGATTTGAGAGTTCCTTGCAAGCGCATTTTTAGTATCGTCTTCTTGGATATATGGACAAAGACAAAGGAGAGAAAACATGTCAAGGCAGAAGTCTAGACATGCGTCAACTTTTGAATGGAATGTTTAGAGTTTTTTAAACCAGAAATTTTGAATTCTTTACGAAAAAATGAAAAATATAAATTCAAAAAATAATAAAATGTGTTGAAAAATTACTCGTTTTATTTAAAAGTTTTCTATCTCCCGGACTCTAACGGCCAAGAGGTGGCAACCCTAATCACAGCTACGTAGGATATAGGTATAAATAAATATTAAATAGCTAAGTGAAATGTGATTTTCATGAGTTTTGACGTTTTCGCCTATTGTTCAACAATTTTCCTTTGTTAGAAAAGTCTCTTGAGATTCCTCATGATTTTTGAAATCTCAATGCCAAGCTGTGATACCAAGCAAGCAAAACAAGTAATTATGACGTGTTTAAATAAAGTAGTTACAAAGTTATATTTAAGTACTTTATGATATCAGAATTTTTCGAATAAAAGCTCTAGATTAAAAAAGTCGTGTGATTGTAGGCGCCCTTCACATAATAAGTAATATATTGTGTTGCGTCGTTGTTTTGCAATTTTTTTTTATTGTTTTGTTGGCCGAGATTACTTAATACTTTATTACCAAGCAATAAAAACTCTTTTTCCAATACAATAAAAATTTTAGAGCGTGTGCAATGTCAAATTATTTGTGTAACTGTACCTAATTAAAGATTCACCGTACTTAAAATAATCATTAAATATTTTTTTAACACTGGTTTGAAAAGCGTCATGATTAAGTGATGATAATAATCACAGAATAAATAGTTTCCAAGGGTGAAGGTACCTACAATGCGAAATTATCTGTGTACTTAGAATAATAACACATATAAATAGAAGCCGAATTCTCGTATATTATGGCTCAGTTTACAGATTGGTTTGTGTGGCCATATGAAACAGTCTAGCAGCCTTCCTTACTAATATTATAAAATGTATAATGTGTGAAAATGTATAATTAATGTAATGTATTTCAATATTTCAATTCAAATCAAATTAATTAGTTATAATACTTATTATTGTAAATTACTAACATAGTTTTTAAGGTAATTTTTTTGTAACTAACACTATGGACATCGTTTCTGAAATTAATTAAATTAAATTATTATAAATGCGAAAGTCCGTTTGTTTGTTTGTTTGTTACTCCTTCACGTCTTAACTACTCAACCGATCGTCATGAAATTTTGCATACACGTTATCAGGGGTACAGAGAAGGACATAGGGTAACTTTCATCCCGAAAAAAGCGCTGTTCCCGAGGGATAGCAAAAAAACTTTCCACGCAGACGAAGTCGCGGGCGGCCGCTAGTAAAGTTCTATAATAGCCGATGCATTCTACCATTTCGGAATACTAATACTTCTCCGCGCTAATGATAATCAATTGGTTATATATCGGTACTAACGATTTCCCTTCTTTACAGAAAAAACCATCCTGAAAGGTGTGTCGGGGCTGTTCCGGTCTGGCGAGCTGACGGCCATCATGGGTCCCTCGGGAGCCGGCAAGTCATCCCTCATGAATGCACTCACTGGATTCTCGTGAGTTTAGGTTCCATTATTTACAAGAAGGCAAGAGAGCCTGAGGTCGTTCGCCAACCAGATGGTCTGACCAAGTAAGAGTAGCGACTTAGAATAATGACGCCTAGAAGCCGCGTCTGAACCAAAACATACGCGTGCCATCTTAATTAGCATTGTGTAAATAAAAAAGAGTAGCAACCTCCTGGAGCAAATTCCATCAAGCAGTGAGAGCAGTTGAGTAGTAGTAGAGTACTTTAGTATACCTGTAGCCTATAGCCTGTAGCTTGGACGAATCAACCACTGGACGCGAAATGACAGCCATATTCGCCTTTACCCCTCTGCCACTTACTGTGACCGATAGCCTCAGTAAACGATATCGCGTTGTCAGTGTGATGCTAGAGCTCGTGGCGATACATTGGTACAAAAATGGGCAAAATGCTCCGTATTGTTCAGCAAAAAAAATAGCGGGCAATCAAGAAATGTTTCTTTTCACGCGTAAGCACAATTTCAACCTATTATAGTAGCTATTTTTCGTAAAATAATAGGTCTTCACCTATGAAATTGCCGTATTGCAGTACAGACTTTTTCAAACAAAAAAAGTTTTGATTGGCTATGAATAGGGATGTTGACTTATGAATAAAATAACGAAATACTAATAAAAATCGTAAACATATCAAACTTTTGGAGTAGCTTGTATACCTCTTGGTTTTATATATTGTGTATTATTTGTTTTATGACCCTTCAAAGTTGGGCGGACAAGTCCATTTAAAAAGTATAAAATTTCTTAAAATAAATAATACATTTAATTCATCCGTAAAATTTATAGCAAATTTGTCAAAGAAACCATTTTGATAAACACAATATTTAATATAGCTGCCGAACAAATTTCCTACGCGTTGCATACAACGTAGGAAGGCGTGACGTCATAACTTGGTAGCCGTTAGTATGGAGCGTTTTCGGGTGAGTGATATCTCGGGCAGTTTTCATGCTAGCGAAATAATTCTTATACAAATGTTTCTTTTTTTTGAGGGGTAATTTATGTAACATAAAATAAAAAAATAGTCAACATGCCTATTCTAAATTCAAATTAATTTTGTTTTAAAAATATGACATTCTATTTACAAAATCAGTCTTTTGTTTATTGATTAGCGTTGTATTTTCATTACATTTCAACATTTTTCCTCATAATGGATACTTCGAAATTTCGTGTAATTATGGAATATGAGTTCCGTCGTGGCACCAACGCGACACAAACGACACGTAACATCAACGACGTTTACGGAGAGAACTGTACAAACGAACGTACAACCCGTTATTGGTTTGCTCGGTTCCGTTCTGGGAATTTTGACTTGAAAAATGAACCTCGTGGTCGTCCGGAAACTTTGGTCAACAATGATGAATTAAAGGCGATTGTGGAAGCAAATCTGAATCGCAATCTACAGCTGAGCTGGCAGCAGCTTTTGATGTTAGCATCAAAACAATATTGGTCCATTTGCGACAGATTGGCAAGATAAAAAAGCTTGATAGATGGGTGCCCCACGAACTTAACGATCGCCAGCGCATCATACGCATCGAGACTTGCCTTGCGCTGCTTAACAGGCACAGAAATGAAGGAATTTTGAAGCGAATTGTTACGTGCGACGAAAAATTGATTCTTTTTGACAATCGAAAGCGCTCAGCAAGTTGGGTAGATCCTGGTTCAGTACCAAAGCAATGTGCAAAATGAAAAATGACCCCTAGAAAGGTGATGGTCACAGTTTGGTGGTCTAGTGCTGGTGTGATTCATCATAGCTTTATACAAAACGGCGAGAGCATTACTGCAGATGTGTACATTGAAGAACTGACCACAATGATGGCGAAACTCGCACGTCTGCAACCAGCTTTGGTCAATCGGTCGTCTCCACTGCTACTTTACGACAACGCGCGACCCCATACTGCACAACAGACCGTCTCTAAGCTGCATGAGTTGGGTTTGGAAGCTCTCCCTCATCCGCCATACTCACCAGATCTTGCGCCTACCGACTATTACTTTTTCCAAAATTTGGACAACTTTTTAGCGGGAAAAAAATTCAATTCCCGAGAGGCAGTACAAAACGCCTTTGAAGAGTTTGTTGTCTCCCGTCCAGCTGATTTTTTCAAGAAGGTCATCCATAAACTGCCACAGCGTTGGCAAAGATGCATTGATTGCAGGGGTGATTACTTTGAATAAAAGAAATAAATAAGTTCGAAAAAAAATACTTTAACTTTTTTCAAACAAAACGGCAATTTCATAGGTAAAGACCTAATAAATAAAATTTGGTATGTAAACAAAGTAGGTACCTATAATATTGACATTATTTGACAAGTGTAATCCCCCCTCACCCCGCAAAAATTGGTCGATCGTGATTTTATACATTTTCCTTACGTTACGTGTCCAGTGGTTGATTCGTCCAAGGCCTGTAGGTTAGGTAGTGCTAGCCGGAACCTAAGTTAAGTATAAAACGGCCCCTTAGCGTTTGTACAGCTGAATAAGATATTTCGTTTAAAAAACTAGGCCGAGGTTAATGACTAAAATAACTCATATTAAAATATTTATCTTATCTACAGAGTGTTTAATAGCCATAAAGCCGAATATGGTAGATAGGGACCATCAAACTGGACAACATTTATTATGGGACCAACTCTGAAATCGCGAATAAAAATTCAGCTGTTTCATACAAAAAATTATAATGAAAATATCAAAATGTATGAAGCAGCTGTTTTTTTTCGCGATTTCAGAGGTCCCGTAGTAAAAGTTGTTCAGTTTGATGGTCCCTACCTACCATATTCGGCTTTATAAGGTTATTACCAAACACCCTGTATAAGTAACCACATGTATTTTTTTGTTGTGTTAATGCATGCACTGTTGGTGACCCTTTATAAATAAATAAATAAATATAAGTATTCAAAATTGTGATGGTCACGCCAAGCAATAGGGTATTTTCCAAATGCTTTAAAACTGCTTTTATTTAAAGATTGAGACGAACGATTTAACAGAAAAATATTAAAAAAATAATTAATGTCTTTTTTCTTCATTAAAGCAATTAATGTTAAACTTATTTTTAAATAGTTTTGAATCTACCGCCAAAACGCTCGGTTCGATGACGTCTACTGTGTGACGTCATCTTTGTGTAAACAATAGAGTAAATTGTTACACAGACTACA
The DNA here is from genome assembly GCA_928269145.1 of Agriphila tristella. Lineage (NCBI taxonomy): Eukaryota > Metazoa > Arthropoda > Insecta > Lepidoptera > Crambidae > Agriphila > Agriphila tristella. The sequence continues at coordinate 23,888,542 of OV743439.1, forward strand.
TAGGTGTTAAAATTGTTTACACAAAGTTGACGTCTCACAGTAGACGACATCGAACCGAGCGTTTTGGCGGTAAATTAAAAACCATTAAAAATAAATTAGACTTTAATTGTTTTAATAGAGAAAAAAGACATAAATTTATTTATTTTTATTTTTCTGTTAAATCGATCGTCCCAATCTTTAAATTTAAGCAGTTTTCAAAAAATTGGAAAATACCCTATTATAGAATAACATTATTCTATGACTAGAACAACAAGGTAGACTAGTGAATGAATACTAGCCATAGCCAAGTCATGCTGTGTAAAGCATATATGGTTAACCGTGAGCTAAAAGAATTGTGCATTAAAAATAATAGCATAAGATTATAACATGACTGACAAGTGGTAGACTTTTACATAGGTACTTTATGTTATATTATACAAGGTGTTTGGTAAAAGCCTTATAAAGCCGAATATGGTGGATAGGGACCATCAAACTGATCAACTTTTACTATGGGACCAACTCTGAAATCGCGAAAAAAAAATCAGCTGTTTCATACATTTTGATATTTTCGTTATTAATTTTTGTACGAAACAGCTGATTTTTTTTTCGTGATTTTAGAGTAGGTCCCATAGGAAAAGTTGTTCAGTTTGATGGTCCCTATCTACCATATTCGGCTTTATAAGGCTTTTACCAAACACCTTGTAGAGATGACGAAGGGATAAAATTTGTATGTCAGAGGAAGTTTGAAAGTAGTACCAGTAACATAGAAGTTGAAAGGGAATCGTCTGGCTTGGTTTGGGCATGTTATGAGAAGGGATGAAAGGCATGTTACTAGAAGAGTAATGGATATGGATGTTGAGGGCTGGAAAGTAAGAGGAAGACCGCAGAAAAAATTTATATATTGTGTGCGGAATGATATAATGTGAAGGGAGTGGATGAGGAGATGGCGAGTGACAGGAAGGAATGGAAGAGTGAATGAATTGTTGTATAGTCTGTGACACAAAAGATCGATCGTTATCCTATCAAATTCTAATAGAGTAATTTTGTATAGAAAATACAGCGTGCAGATTCTCAATTTGAAAATTTTGTGTGTTCATAGTCGTACCATTTTTTTTTCATATAGGTATTATGCGCAACGAAATTCGTGTGCGCGCGTATCGCCCCTGCACGAACTAAATGTATGTGACAGCGGGCACGGCGTACAAGCTATTTTAACCTTAGCAGTGGTAAAGCGACGCTGTTGCCCATCAATGGTACACAGTAGGGCACCTACCGAAGTTGTTGCAAATGAAAGTCTTGAAAATCCAAATTCCAATTTTTTTTCTGATAGACCCTCTAAATTCTAAATTATATTTTTTTTTTCAACTTGTATAAATGAAAACAAACTTTCAGAACGAGCGGTGTAACGGGAACCATCCGCGCCGGCGACAGTGTGTGCGAGCTCGGCGCCCGCGTGAGGTCGCTGCGGTCGCTCAAGGAATACAGGAAGAAGTCCTGCTACATCCTGCAGGACGACCGACTCAACTCGCTGTTCACTGTGACCGAGCTGATGCGGTTCGCGGCCGACATGAAACTGGGGAACACGCTGCCTGAAAAACTTAAATTATCTGTGGTAAGTAGGAAATAATAAGTTTCCGGTTTCCTCTGAGTCCGTGAGAATTTATTCAGTCGTTGAAGGAATGCAGGAAGAAGTCTTGCTACATCCTGCAGGACGACCGACTCAACTCGCTGTTCGTGAGCGAGCTGATGCGGTTCGCGGCCCACATGAAATTTGATGAAACTGAAAAACTTAATTGGCTGTATTAAGTTAAATAAAATATTATTGTTTGGCACACGTGAGAGTTTCCTTTGCTTCCTCGGCGGCCGTGAGAGGTCGTTACGGTCGTTGAAGGAATACTTTTTTTATTATTATCATTTATTTTTAAAAACAATACATAGACAACTTTATACATAGTCTCGCAAAATTTATTTCTAAGTTTGTCTGCGAGGACAAAGACCGACTCAACCCGTTCTTCACTGTGAGCGACATGTTTGTAACTGGGGAACTCCCTGCCTGAAAAAACTGGACTTAAGCATATTTTTCCACTAAACAAATAAATAATATACAATGCGATTAATTTAACAATGTACAACTGAAGTGGCTAACTTCAGAGTGCTTGCGGTACAAAACTACGTGTTTTAATCTGTATTTTTTTCTATGCCTTACATTCTCGAGTGAAGTTGCAGTTGATCACTGTCTATTCACAATTTAATCGCATTGTATTGTACTCGTAGGAGCTCGACGGCGCATTGGTTTAGCGCCTGGCCCAGCGATTGCGGAGGTTAAGCAAGTATCGCAAGGGTCAGTCATGGGATCGGTGACCAAAAATGTATTATCTCGAGTTTCTCCGTGCTTCGGAAGGCACGTTAAGCCGTTGGTCCCGGGTGCATTTACAGTCGTTAACACCCACCAATCCACATTGGGCCCGCATGGTGGCTTATGGCCCATCCTCCTTATCCACCCAAAAGGAATGTGCCCCAGCAGTGGGGACATCAAAAATGGCTGATGGTCATTGTACTCGTAGGTAAAATAAAACTAAGACTGGCTTGATAACTCGTTACCAAGGTAGGTACCTACTGCCCACTAAAGGCGGTGACAAGGAAACTTCCCTACCATTATGAGGTATTCCTCGAAGCGCACCCATCTTGAAGCGCACATAATGAAGCACAGCTAAACTATTCCTCGATGCGCATCTAAATGGGTGCGCTGTCAAAACAATACCTTTCTATTTAGGTAGGTTTCGAGGAATAGTTTAGGTGCGCTTCATTAGGTGCGCTTCAAAATGGGTGCGCTTCGAGGAATACCTCAACATTATAATAATATCTATTTTTTGTACTTTTATGTAAGTAGGTACTTTTGTTTTGCGATAAAACTGGGATTAATAAATAAACAAATGAAGTCAATTACCTGTGCTCACAGAGATATCCTTTTGACTTTTGTTCGAACACATTACAACAATAATAAGATAATTTAAATTCACTAGTAAGTTTATTGGGTATTCAAATTAATTTATTTCTTTACCAACTAATTTTAGGTGTTGTAAACTAGAAAATTACCATTATTTAAGCGTAAACATATTTTTTATCTGCATATCAAGTCGTTTTTCTTAAAAGTTCATCCACTTAATTAGTGAGCAGTGTGCGACTTTTTTTCAAAGTCTGTAGCCGAACCGAACTGTCTACGGCAGACATCTTGCAATTATCGCATTTTTTTTAAGTTCAAAAATAAATAAAAAGAACCGGCCAAGTGCGAGTCGGACTCACGCACCAAGGGTTCCGTACCAAAAACGGCAAAAAAAATCACGTTTGTTGTATGGGAGCCCCCCTTAAATATTTTTTATATTCTGTTTTTAGTATTTTTTGTTGTTATAGCGGCAACAGAAATACATCATCTGTGCAAAATTTCAGCTGTCTAGTTATCACGGTTCATGAGATACAGCCTGGTGACAGACAGACAGACGGACAGCGGAGTCTTAGTAATAGGGTCCCGTTTTATACCCTTTGGGTACGGAAACTTAAAAAAAAAAAAAATTCCTAGCAGGTACCTGTGTACAAAAAAAAACAGCTTCAAAATAATTATTTGTCACAAGCTATCGCTAAAATTATCTTAGCAATTAAAGTGGCAATTCACATGCAATTAAGAACCTGTCCAAAACTTAAAATCTGACAAATTCTGAAGCAACATGGACTGGGGGGAAAAATATTCTTCTTTGTTCTTTGTTCTCGTAGGTACCGTCTGGACTGGTATTGAGTACAGATTATCCTCAGCAAAGCAAAAACCTATTCTGATTAAGTATAAAAAACCGGACGTGCGAGTCGTACTCGCCCACCGAGGGTTCCGTACAAAGTTGGTACTTAAATAAAGACTATATCTTTTATGACTTAATTACAAATGTATAGTTTTTAGTTTTTCTCTGTATAGTACGAAAGAACCTTATGAAATTTGATTCCCTTGGGAGTGTCGAAACATGTGTTTTTTGCTGCATGAACGGGACATATTTTTTACGTAAACTTAGAAGTTTGATTTTTTTACAGATTGAAGGGACCGTAGACCTGAGTACCTACGTGGTTTTAATTTTAACTCGATACCTCCACGCGTTCCTGAGATAAAGGGTCTTGACAAACAGACAGACGGACAACAAAGCGATCCTATAAGGGTTCCGTTTTTTTCCTTTTGAGGTACGGAATCCTAAAAACAATTAAAAACAAGAATTTTATCTTACTATAAATAATAGCGAATAAATTGCTAATAATAAATACCAGTGGAATAAACGTCACAAGGCTCATGTCATACATAACTAGATTGTCGAGATAATGTGATTTTATTACCATCTATGGAAATATCGTTCCCAGTCCTACACCTATCCGGTTATGTGATTGCTCGACTAACTAAATTGCCTACAAAAGATGATTCAAACAGGAAAAGTAACGAACGTGAGGAGATCTAGTTTATCGGTCTACTATTTTTTATTATTATTATTATCATCTGTCGGTCTAGATGCTCCGCGATGTTTGTCTACAACAGTCCTCCTAATTTAATGAGAATCACATTGAAAGAAAAAAAAAAGAAAATACATTTTCAAAAACAAAATACAAAATACACAACATGACAGTACAAAATAGAGAGAGTTTTTTTGTAAAATAACACATTGTGCAACGCTGTGATGCCAAAACTGTGCTCAACTCAGTATAAGCAGCAATCTAGGCCTGCTGCACTGGTATTCTGCTGAGTGAGCACAGGCGGTTACGAACGACGCGTCGTTTTACATTTCTACGAAATTCAATACATTTTCTTGGGTAAGAAACATAACCCTTTCCTTGCAGTCAGGTAAAAAAGGAACAAAGGGGTTCGGGTACTTTGGTCCTTGACCAATAGACTTGAATCGCACATCGATGGATAGTTCTTTTCAAGAGGAAAAAAAGTTATAATGGGGTTACATTTGGATTTGTTTGTTGTCCGATTCGAAATATCGGCTTATAAAGTAATGTGTTTTCAGTATCTCGGATAGTACTTACAGTCAGCAATGAAAGTCACTTAGGCTGGCCCCAGACCTACCGGTTTCATTTCTTTGCTTTGCTGTTCTACCTTGCTTGAAAGACCGCCGGCCAAGCAGGGTAATTTTCAATCTATCGCATTTTGGGACTAGACCAATTTGGCAAGATAGCCATTAGCTTGGTATTATCAAATATCATCGCCTGGATTGCGAAGTAGGAAGCTTTTAGGAGATATGTCACCCTGAACATGAACTCCGATCGTTAAAAATAAATCGATCGCTTATTTATACAAGACTAGCTTCTGCCCGCGACTTCGTCCGCGTGGATATTAGACGAAATCCTTTTAAGGAACCTGCAACCAGGATCCGGCCAGCCATTTTAACGCGATTAGGCGAGTCCCCATCAAGCGCGCTGCCTCGCGAGGCAAGACATTTGCCGCGTGTGGCGGGCCTAGCACAAGGCTTCCAGTTCCCGTTCCCGTTCCCGTTCCCGTTCCCGTTCCCGTTCCCGTTCCCGCTACCGCTCCCGTTCCCGTTCCCCGTTCCCGTCCCGTTTGCGTTCCCGTCCCGTGAACGTCCCGTAACCGTCCCGTACCCCTTCCGTTTCCGTTCTTGTTCCCATCCCGTTCCTGTTCCGTTCCCATCCTGTTCTCGTTCCCGTTCCCGTCCCGTTATATTCCCGTTCCGTTCCCGTTTCGTTCCCATTCCGTTCACGTTTCGTTCCCGTTCCCATTTCCGTTCCGTTCCCGCTGCGTTCCCGTCCCGTAAACGTCCCCTAACCGTCCCGTACGCCTTACGTTCCCGTTCTTGTTCCCGTTCCGTTCCCGTCCGGTTCTTGTTCCCGTTCCCGTTCTCATCCTGTTCTATTCCCGTTTCATTCCAGTTTCGTTCCTGTTTCGTTCCCGTTCCGTTCCCGTTACGTTCCTGTTTCATTCCCGTTTCATCCCGTTCCCGTTCGATCCCGTCCCATACTCATCCCGTACCCCTTCCGTTCCCGTTCCCGTACCCGTCCCGTTCTAGTTCTCGTTACCGTCTCGTTCCCGTTGTAGTTCCCGTTCCGTTCCGTTCCGTTCCGTTCCGCTCCGTTCCGTTCCGTTCCGTTCCGTTCCGTTCCGTTCCGTTCCGTTCCGTTCCGTTCCGTTCCGTTCCGTTCCGTTCCGTTCCGTTCCGTTCCGTTCCGTTCCGTTCCGTTCCGTTCCGTTCCGTTCCGTTCCGTTCCGTTCCGTTCCGTTCCGTTCCGTTCCGTTCCGTTCCGTTCCGTTCCGTTCCGTTCCGTTCCGTTCCGTTCCGTTCCGTTCCGTTCCGTTCCGTTCCGTTCCGTTCCGTTCCGTTCCGTTCCGTTCCGTTCCGTTCCGTTCCGTTCCGTTCCGTTCCGTTCCGTTCCGGTCCGGTCCTGTCCGTTCCGTTCCGTTCCGTTCCCGTTCCCTGGATGTGCATGTCCAGGTCCAGGTCCATATGTGTCATGTTCACTGCGTTGGACTTCAAAATAAATCTCGTTTTCGCAATCACCATCCCATAAAACCTCAAGAACGACATCTATATCGATTTTTTTGTTTACTCACCCCATTTACCCCCTAAGGGGTTTATTTTCAAAATAACAAAATATATATTTGCCTATTTATTTTTAGATATGCTCCTATGAAGTTTAAAGTTGTAATGTCTATTTTATATTATTTTTCCATACAAAATTTGGACCCCATTTTCACCCCTTTAGGGGTTAAATCATGTCCACCGTGGTTGGACTTCAAAATAAATGTCATTTTTGCAATCGTCATCCCACAAAACCCCGATAACGACATCCATATCTATTTTTAGGTTTTTTTAACCCTTTTCACCCCCATTTCATCCCCTTTGGAGTTGAAATCCTAACAAAAACAATATACGTTGCTTTAGATTTCTATCCATAAGCCTAAATTATAAATTTTGCGATTTTTACTTCGAAAATAAAGGATTTTCTTTAATACACAACTTCATCCCCGTTTTGACCCCTTTGGGGGTAGAATTTTGAAAAACGCTGAGACCCGTATTTATTAATTTTCAATTGTCAGCCTAAACACAAAATTTGAAGATTCTAGCTTCAAAACTGAGGGACTTTCATACAAACTTTCATCCCTTATTTCATCCTCTTAGGAATGGAATTTTCAAAAATCCTTCCTTAGTGTATGCCTACACTGTATAAAGTATCTGTGTGCAAAATTTCAAGTCTCTAGGTCCAGCGGTTTGGGCTGTGCGTTGATAGATCAGTCAGTCAGTCAGTCAGTCAGTCATTCAGTTTACGATTTTATATATTAAGATGTTTGGTAAAGCCTTATAAAGCTGAATATGGTAGATAGGGACCATAAAACTGAACAACTTTTACTATGGGACCAAATCTGAAATCGCGAAAAAAAGCGAGTGAGCTGTTTCATACATTTTGATAATTTCGTTGTTACGATAATTTTTATATGAAACAGCAGTTTTTTTTAAACTAAAACTAAAACTTTGCATTGCAACCCAGACGGCGATATTTGATAACACCAAACTAATGGCTATCTTGCCAATGTGGTCAAAATATGCGATAGATTTAAAATGAGCCTCTTGGCCGGCGGTCCATGGTAGAATAGCAAAGCAAAGAAATGAAACCGGTAGGTCTGGGGCCAGCCTTAACGGCGGCGGCGAGTCTATGGAATATCAGGCAGGACAATATTGCAGGACAAGCGCCATACCTATTCGTGCTCTATGAGAATATACTTTTCTAACGATATACCTACTATTTATCAGCCTTAACAAATGTAAATCAATTACTTTTACTAAAAAGAAGAATTACAGTAAATTTTCTTACACTCTGAGTGGTAATGAAATTGATACAGTCAGCAGTATTAAGGATTTAGGAATAACGTATGATAGTAAATTACACTTTGATATTCACATACATAATATTATTGCTAAGGCATTTAAAATGTATGGATTTATTATGCGCGCAGCCACAGAATTTAAAAACCCACTAACTTATATATACCTTTTTAAATCCCTTGTAAGACCGCAACTTGAGTACGGAGTGTCAATATGGAACCCATTTTACGAAAAATATAATTACAGTATTGAAAGAGTACAAAAAAAGTTCTTGGGCCGTATCAACTATAAATTTTACCATAGGCGAGATTCTTATGTATCTTTATTAGATAAGTTCAAGCTATTAAACTTGGAATCCAGACGGTCCCAACTTGACGCAATGTTGTTATACGACCTTTGCAACAACAAATATGATTGTATAGACATTATCAATCAATTATCGTATTCAGTGCCATCACGTGCACATATAAGATCGGTGCGCCCAAAATTACTATTCGCCACCCCTATATGCCGCACAAATTCTGGTCTTCGTTCGCCTTTAAATCGCTTATGTAACTCATATAATAAAAAATTCAGAACAATAGATATTTTTGGATGTAATGCTGGATCATACAGAAGACAAATAATTGAATTACTGTCTGAGACATAAAAGCTATACCATATTGTATTTATCCTTTTTATTTTACACATAATATTGTTAGGTAACCATTTTCTCTAATACATTTTTTTTAACCGGTAAAACATTTAAGCCCTTCAAGGATATCTTGTATTTATTTAGATACATACCTACGCATTTACACACACTCACATCACACACACATAACACACCCTTACACAATCAACCTCATACATGTACACAATCACGCATACAAAATACACTAGATATAATATATATATATACTCACACATACATCATTGTTTAATTAAATTTTAATAATCATACATAAGGTACCTACTTACTGTTTTTTATCAACATATTTTATAACTTAAATTTTAAGTAATATTCTTCCTGTCTATTCAGTAAAATAGTCATATTATACTTACTTACCTTAGTTTTAGTTACTTGAGTCTCGCATTTCATTAAAGTTTTATATTTAAGATGTAACCAACACCGTTGAGTTTACAATAAGTAATGATTATGAAATTATATATCATTGTTAATTTAAGCTGAATTGTAAACTTGTTTGTGGTTCGTAAATAAAAAAAATAAAAAAAAAAAAAAAAATTTATATCTATTGGGTACAGGACCAGAGTTCATACATTTGTGCCCATACCCCTTTTCATTTTATATCTTTTTATTTAGCAACATTGAAGTTTTTTATAGATCACATATCCGAATACATAAAAACTTGTTTCAACTTCAATTAAATCAAATAGCCAATTCAAAATCGTTATCTCTAAACTAGTTTTTGCGTGACTCCGATATATTGGAAGTACCTACAAAAAATAAAACGGAGAAAATTGTTTTTTTCAGAATATTTTTTTCATTACAAAATAATATTTTAATAGCCATACATAATTGTATAATATTAGCAGTTTAAGCACCCACTTACAATTGCGTAGGTACTTTTAACGAAAGAAAATTATTTTTTTGTTTCGTATCCAGTTTCTGGGTAATTCCTGATATAATAAACGTACGTAATTACTTCTGATAAGGTTCAAAGTATCAAAAGAAGTATCATCTGCTATTTAAAACAAAGTATGTTACCTGCGATGGAGGTGGAGGGCTGTTCCGGATCCCACATGTAATAGGGAATATGCATAGCATTATGGCCGGTATATATTTTGAGTAGTGTTTAGTGCGAGTGGCTCGTTTAGTGTTTAGCAAAAAACAATTACTTATCACTAATCAGAGACTGTCCGAACTAGAGATTGCAAACCGGGCCCGGCCATACTTACCGGGCCCGGTCACCGGACCCGGTAGGTATAAAAACCGCGGCGCGGGAGCGCCAACTCGTACAAAATTGGTAACACTCACTGGTTTTAATAGCTAAACTTTAAGAAAACACATAAAATATTTTGCTTTTGGCAAATAAGAATTTGTTTTATTTATACCAACAAAGCTACCAAAATGTATCTATCTATATAATCTAAGTTGATAATACAAGTTTAGTACTTGACTTTAAGCTGCGTTATTACTTTCTCATTCTGATACTATGTTTTCAAATAGACACTATAAGGAGTAAAGAGAAAGACCTGCTTGCTTAAACTTTGCTTAAACTTATAAAAAATAAAAATTACTAATACTAATGTTACTATTCCGTCCATAAGACAGTAAAAAGTAATCAATTCCGTATTAAACCAGTGATTTCGAGACTTTGAGAGAGTGATTATGGTGATTATTGTTGATTTGCTAGTTTAAAATAAATATTAATTCATAGCCTTGAATCATTGACTTATTCCATTCAAATATAGCAAATTTTCGTAAAGTACTTTATAGGTTTCATCTCTAATATATCAACCCGGCCGGGTCCGCCGGGCCCGGGCCGGGTTGGCGACCAATGCTACCGGGCCCGGCCGGGTTGAGAAACATACCGGGTTGTAATCTCTAGTCCGAACGTGTTTTTTGCTAAACACTAAACATTAAACGAGCCACTCGCACTAAACACTAATCAAAATGTATACCGGCCATAAGTCACCGATTTTGATAACTTTGGACACGTATAAAAACATGATGGAACAGAAAAAAAAATAGTTTTATCACACGATGAAATCAGGAAAAAATACCGTTTTTTTTTTTCATTTTCGGATATAATGCATTCAACAGTCAGATAGAATACCTATCTAATAAGAAATAATATTTTGTATTAACATTTTGTAATAATTTTCTTATTGAAGTAAAGGTGTACATGCTCGAGGTAACTTTAAAAGCTATTAAGAAGTAGTAGCAATTTTAGCTAAACGAAGAGTCAAAGAAATTCTCACTCAGAGTGCCTTGATCTTGATGTTTTTCCGCAGGTTAATAATCCTGTAAGTACTTATTTAATAATACTGTATTTAATTAATAAATCCTGTATAAAATTAATCATAGTCAGTAGGTTCTGAGATCGTTGTTAGTCAGTGTCTATTTTATTTATACTAGCTTTTGCCAGCGACTTCGCTCGCGTTTTCCCGGAATAAAAAGTAGCCTATATGTTACCTACTTGCATAGGTACTAATATTAGTTTTGTAGATCTTTTTTTGTTTGTTTTCTAGCTGCATAAATCAAAAAGAGATATGCCTACTAATAACATCAGTTTCCAAGGAACTGTAACCCTTAGCACGAACATCTAATGAGGGCTTTTCAAAGTGACATTTAAAAAATAAAAATAGTAACTATTTGCCTCACTAGATGGTGTTGATACTCGTCGAACCCTAAAAATAGTAACTATTTGAATCACTAGATGGTGTTGATACTCAAAAAAATCACATTGTCACCTATTTTTATCAACGCCATCTATCGCGCCTACAGTTTTTTGTCATTGTTAAAAAAGCCCTCATTGAGAAAAAAAAACCGCACGTAAAAACATTCGATAGAGTAATTTTGTATGAGATATTTGTACAGCGCCATCTCTACCGCCGAAAAGCGAATTAAAATTTCTCAAAGACAACTTAACTCTTTAGAGTACTTTTAACGCGTGTTTTTTCTGTTCTTCTTTTGTTCTGTTCTCGCGTACCGTTTTTGAGATCGAATTGGTATCGAATAAACGTCAAAAATCTGTTATTTTAGTAGGTACATCAAACGGTTGCCATGGTTTCCAATTTGTACTGATTTGACATTTACTCGATTCCAATTCGATCTCAGAACCTTGTTCATATTCGGGAGTAACCCCAATGGAACACGAACGAGGTTTTGAGATCGAATAAAAATCAGGCGTAGATAAAGCAAACAACGTTTGTGAGAAATAAAGATGTTTTATTTCTTCAACAATAACAATACAGTAGCTTATCAAGAACCTTCTTCGATGATCGCACAGAGAAAGCAATAACTACGATGATCGTCCAACCAAACAGAAGTGCCGAGACATGCAAACCCTCTCCCATAACAAAAGTACACTCGTGGCGCCACAAGCTAACCGGAAGTTAAAAACAATTCGTATTAAGAATGTATGTTTCACAACTTTTAAAAATTTATGGCCAACCGGAAATAATATTATTGCTGAAAAGAATATTTGTTTCGCAACTTTTAACAAAATGTGGCATCACACACAAACCGGAAGTAAGACTATTGGTAACAAGAATATTCATTTCACAACTTTTAACTAATTTAAATAAATTCATAATAAATTAACTTTGACAATATATTTAGAATATTTACAGAACCATAATAAACTCTAAATTAATGAAAATCTAACAGAATTGGTATCGAATAAACGTCAAAAATCTGTTATTTTAGTACATTAAACGGTTGCCATGGTTTCCAATTTGTACTAATTTGACGTTTACTTCAGAACCTCGTTCGTGTTTCGGGAGTAACCCCACTGAAACACGAAAGAGGTTTTGAGATCGAATTGGTATATCGAATAAACTTCAAAAATCTGTTATTTTAGATCTCGATCGAACTCGATCTCGTTAATTCCCCCTTAGATTAGGGGGGCAGATCTGTAGATGCATCTCACTCACAGCCACTCTCAACAGACTCATTTTGCTTATTTTGTCCTCAGATAAGCGATGTGCTGGAAACGCTAGGGTTGTCGGGCACGGAGAACACGCGCTGCGGAAACCTGTCTGGGGGCCAGCGAAAGAGGCTATCCATCGCTGTAGAGCTGATTGACAACCCTCCCGTAGTGTTCTTGGATGAACCCACTACGTAAGACCTTTTTTGGACAATATAATTTACATTGCTCTGATCCCAAAGTAGCTGTAGCACTTGTGTTACGGAATTCAGAGAAATGGCGATACCACGAAAACTGGTGTGCAAGCTGTTCGATCACGGAAACCGACCTTTCTGTAACAATCTTCTATACATATAAAGAAGGTAATTGATGTTCTATTTATTAGGTTCCTTTACTCCTATTTATAATACTTACTATATTTAATAATAAGTAGTAATAGGAAGGAACATAATTCAGATGAAGGAATTCAAATTTTAATGATTAGTCAATAAAAAGTCGCAACGCGCAAAACTGGCGGGTCGTTATTTTTTATCGGAACCCTGTCCGTGTCGATTTTTTCCAACATTCTTACTGCTTTGTGAGCAAACTTGTTGTTGAGTGCAATAAAAAATGTAGAATTTGCTCTCAAAACACGTTCGTATGAGGAAATCATTTTACCTACAAAAAATGCAACTAAAAATGCTAATTGCTTTTACTGACTTGAACCTGTAGGCAACGCCTGTAGGTATCGTTCGCAATCGAATAAAAAAAGCTTTAAATATGCCATCCCACAACAGGGATTAGAACTGATCATCGAAATCAATTCATCGAATGCCATTTCCTCGACCGCCATATTATCGAAGATCCACTTCATCGCTCTTCATCGATAGGTTATTTTACCGATATGGGTCATTTCACCGACAAGCTATTTAACGGAAAGCTCATTTCACCGGTAGGTAGTACATTTCTTCAAACGCCATTTTATCGAAAGGAAAATAAAGTACCTAATTTAAATTAAAAAGTTTTATTTATAATAAAAAAAATACTCATAAAATAATAAATATTTATAGTATTCAACCATGGGTGCATTCCAGTAGACAAATCGCTAAGTCGGGTGTTATTGATTTTCACTCGGCAGGCAGTTGTTAATAATATTAATATTTAAGCAAATTATTTAAGCAAATTATTTAGCAAAATAAAGGCTTTACCTTTATTTATATTTAGCCCGATAAGTGTACTTACCTGATTCTTATTGATTAATAATAATAACAGATTATTTTGATTAAGTTTGACAAATAATGTCTGAAATAAAAATTGTTGGTTTACTTACATGCATGATTTTATTTTCCTTTCGATAAAATGGCGTTCGAAGAAACGTACTATCGGTGAAAAAAGTATTTCGTCAAATGGCTTGTCGGTGAAATGACCCATCGGTAAAATAGCCTGTCGGTGAAGTGGATATCTTCGATTATATTATATGGCGGTCGAGAAAATGGCATTCGATGAATTGATTTTTGATGATCAGTCCTAATCCCATTTTGGAAATATCAGATTTGTATAATATAATAATACACTACTATTCGTCATCACTTTGGGTGACATTTGATAAATTCCTGCAATAGAGAAATTTAATATCACTGCATAATATCCATACAAAGTCTTATCCGTTATTGAAAAATAGAGGAGAGATTATCTTTTCGGTCACCCATCCAAAAGCTGGTCCGGCCGAAAGTTTCTTAACTTTTAACAACAACCCGGACAATTTATATAGAATGGATTGTTGTTCCAGAGGTTTAGACAGCTCGACATCGGTGCAATGCATAGAGATGCTGAAGAACCTGGCCCGAGATGGCCGGACCATAGTGTGCACCATCCACCAACCCACCGCCTCTGTATATTCCATGTTTGACCAAGTAAGTACCCATGGACTAACAGCGCAATAGCACTGATGAGGTTAAAATCGCTTGCACGCCGCGCCACGCCCCTTTCGACGCATAGTGCCAGAAACGCAAATTACCGTACACGCTAACGACCATGTTTTTAACAGCAAACTACCCGCCGCGCCGTCACAACATACGTTTAGTTCGTGCAGTGGCGATAGGCGCGCACACGAATTTTGTTGCTACTGGTTAAGCGACGCTGTTGCCCATAGTATATCTAATTTCATTAAGAAGGAGAAATAAGAAAATAGTTCCTTGCTGGATAATATTTGAATTGGCATTTTCTGTCAAAATAAAAATTTAAAATTTCCATCCATAAAAAGCTCCATCTCACACATCTTTTGTGGTATGCAGACGCCGGAGACTTTTCTTCATATTGCTTGTATATCTTATAAGGAAAAAGCGTGAAATTGAGTTAGATGTAAAAAACCTTGGATTTTACTCTGTTAATAACTTTTATTAACTTTACAAAATAACTAAAAAAATAAATTAAATATTGCCAATTTTGACCAAGCGAGCGCGAAGCGTCTCCGTTTCAGCTACGTAAAAATGATTTTGTTTATCCGTCCGGCTGTCCATCTGTCCGTTTGTTCTCATCTACAGGTCGCATTTTTCAACTCAATCTTGTGAAATTGTTTTTTTGGGCAGGTTAAATATATAGATTTATTTTGTCGACTCAGTTTTTCGATTTTTTCTAAACGGTGGAGAAAATTATAGCGAATATATTTCAGCCATTTCAAAAAATTTCACATACGCGAGATCTACGCTCTGCAGAGCCACTAGTTAGATACGATTATTGAATAAAAAAAAACGAGATGAAGTTCAAAATTGCAACTATAAACCAAATTAAATACCGAACACGGATTTGTCTCATATTTTGTATGGTAATTAGGATTTGGATGCCAGCCAATCAAACGATTGGGTTTTATGGTAACAGCCTGGCAACCTGCCACTGTTCTTAACATTGAGGTCAGTTCTTCTATTCAAATCTAATCTAATCATAAATTCGATTCGGTAATTTTAAATAAGCCAAATCTTATTTTTCTACAGTTTTATTTTAAATAATTAATTATCTTATTGGCAGGTGTACATATTGGCAGAAGGTTTATGCATATACCACGGGAACAGCGGAAACACGGTTCCTTACCTGGCAGCCATCGGCCTTCAATGCCCAAAGTACCATAACCCCGCCGACTATAGTAAGTAAAGTTTAACGGCTTCTCTTTCCTCTGAATCACGCTTTTAAAATCCTGTTTCGTAAAAGTTAATTTTTCCTTATGCACATATTTTTATCAACGCAATTCCAAATTTTTTTTATTCACAATGGGATGCTTGGCCTTAGGAGTCGAAGATGGATGCGCACTACTCGGAATTATTGAGGAACTGGCTATCTTATCTCTAACTGGCGGAACACAACAATTTTTAAATTGTTATTATGGCGTCAGACTTAGTTAAGATGAGGTAGCTATCCATACGGACTTGAAATAAGCCCAACCACCAACCAAACCAATACAAATTGTAATCTGGGAATCCAACCCGGGACTCCTGGCGTCTTACACGGATGGGCGAACCACTAGATCGCAGAGGCGGCTAATCTAAAAGTCCATCTTATTCTTACCTGAGTCTGACGCCATAGCAATAATTGAAAAATCCGTTTAGCCGTTTGAAAGATATGAGGTAGTAAAGAAACAAACAAATTAACAAACAAACATACGCGCTTAACAAGATACGTGCGAAAAACATAACCTCTCCTTGCAGTCGGGTTAAAAAATAGGGGTTCGTGGATTACGCCCCCGGTGTCTTTTGCCCCCGTGGTGTTTCCCTCGATTTTTTACTAAGAAATAAGTTAATACTTACTTAGTGAAAATTCGGGGGCAAAAGACACCGGTGGCGTAATCCACGAACCCAAAAGTAGTTGTGTTCCGGCAGTTAGAGGTAAGATATCCAGTTCCTCAGTGATGAGGATTCCGGTTGTAGTACGCTTCCTTCGGCCTTATCGTCACTTAACATCAGGTGAGGTAAGGCTATCCCGTTGTGCATAACAAAAATAAACTTTAATTTGACCTCTACATTGGTTGCATAATGAGTGTATGATTGCTTACCTTGCAGTTTTAGAAATAGCTAATAATGAATACGGCAAGTTCAATGAAATGCTTGCCGAAAGATGCTCGAAGCAAGTAAAAGAAGAAAAAACTTTGCCTCAGCCGCTGACCAATGGGACGGTGGAAGGTTTCGCCTGTGGGAAGATCTCCATAGTCATAAACCCACCCCATGAGCTGTACAAATTCGGAATTCTATTCAGGAGATGTATCATACAACAGTACCGAGATTGGGTAAGCTTTAGCTTATTATTCCAAAAGCTTGAAGATTTTCTTTTGCTAATTTTTGGGTATTTTAAGCTTCATAAATTGAGTACAATGCAGTGTTTTGTACGTGTACGCTTAATTAAAATGTTGAACCGACTCGATAAACTATTCCAAGCAAAAAATCATTTCAATAATAGGTAGTTCAGTTTGGATTTCAATTAAATATATTTATTTGTAAGTAAAGATAATTTCTTATGCAAATAGGTTAGGATACAAGAATCTTTATATGGAAGTTGAAACCGCAAGCACAAGAGTCAATTAAAGTAACGCTGAACATTTGTTTGCAGACAGTGACTCACTTGAAAGTATTGCTTCACATAGTGATAGGCGTGATGCTCGGGCTGCTGTTCGAGCAGGCGGGCAACGACGGCTCCAAGACCATCAGCAACCTGGGCTACTTGCTCGTCTCCATCGCCTACCTCTGCTACACTTCTCTGATGCCCGCTGTTCTCAAATGTAAGTATAATCGGTGATATTTTATTAGTTCTAGGCAAAGTTATTCTAACTTTATGATTCGGCACTCTTCATATTATTATAAACTTTCAGAATAGCGCCATCTACGTATGTAAAATATTTTACAACTGTAGGTTTAAAGAGTAAACTTCGCTGCTATAATAAACTATCACGGATTTACCACCAAATAATACTTATGTTGGTTTAGGTATGGCAAATTGGCTTCTGAGCGATTAGCAAAATATTATCTTCCCAGAAATCGAACGTGGGATAATGGGTAAAAGTCTCCATGATTAATGACTCTATTAACCATATGAATATCATGTCAGTCGCACGATGTCCATTCCTGACATAAGGCTCCCCCAAGGATCTTCACGACGATCGCTCCTGCTCTTCCAGTTTTGATCTGCTATTAACAGCTGCTGCTATTAACAATTGCTCATCCTTGTATCCTTTGCTTTTCAAATATATTTCAGTAAAGTAATTAATGACACAATGATATCTACAATCATGGTGACTATAAAGAACAATGGCGAAATAATTGTTGAGTTAATTATTAAGCGTATTAAAATGTCATTATTACGAATTTACGTACTTTAAAGTAATAAGATTTTTCAAATTATAATTTGAATTATAAATAATTAAGTCCTGACTAAGTCAGGGAAAAAAATCTATCTAAAAAGAAACTCGAATGTCTGTTTATTAGGAACACACACCATACAAAAAGTACTGTGATTGATTAACAGCAAAAACGGCCATATTTTTTTTGAATTTGAAATGTCACTCTTTTTTTTATTACGGCTTCAACTTTTGTCTTTTGGCCAAACTGAACTGACATAAAGGTTACTTGCCGTTCGTGTTCGCACCAGCTGCGAAAATTCAAACTGGAATATCTTTATTTCTAGACTTGTGACAATCGTACATACTTAACGTCAATCTATTAAGGAATTTAAGCACTATACTATAACATATGTTTCATACTAATACACTTAAAAAATATGTCAACAAAAATTTGCATGGTTTGCCATTGTTCTTTCTTCTTAAGACGACGCCTCGTGAAAAAAATTTTTTACAGGCTCCGCCCACTCACCCCTCGTATCCCATAGTGACATTCTGCCTTCAATCGTAAAGTTTGATTTTCGCGCCAAATGCCTGTGAGGTTTCATCGAAAGTTTAAAGAAGAAGAATAGAGAAACGATGGAGTCGCAATACATTGTATTTAGAACATTTTCTTTGATAAATTGATGTATCTTCAAATTGAAAAATGAAAATAAACGTAAAAACGTAAACGTCGGGAAAATAAAAATCAAGCCAAATACCAACTAATTACCAAAGTAACCGCGCTAGTATCCGTTAAAAAATGTTTTATTTCATGTTTAGTTTATTAATTATACAAAAATACAATCTCTTATATATAAAAGTGAAGGGGTGACTGACAGACTATTGCCCAGCCCAAACCACTGTACTATGGGCAACAGCGTCGCTTAACCAGTTAGCAACAAACAAAATTCGCGTGCGCGCGTATCGCCCTTGCACGAACTAAACGTATGTAGTGACGGCGCGGCGTGCAAGCGATTTTAACCTTAGCAGTGGTTAAGCGACGCTGTTGCCTATGGTACCTAGAGATTTGAAATTTTGTACACAGTTACTTTATACAATGTAAACACCCACTAAGAAGGGTTTTTTGGAAATTCCACTTCTATAGGGTTGAAATAGGGGTACAAAGTTTGTATGGAAAAAATATTAAATAGACATTTCAACTTAAAACTTCGTACTATAAACAAATAAGCAAAAACGTGTTTCGCGGTTTTCCAAACTCAACTCTTTAGGAGGTAAATGGGTTAAAAAAAGCCCAACATTGATATAGGTGTCGTTATCGAGGTTTTATGGGATGTTGATTGCGAAAATGGCATATATTTTAGGGTCCAACACGACACGGTGGACATTATTCAACACCTAAAGGACTGCAGTGGGGGCTCAATTTTTTTATGGAAACTAAAAAAAACACTAATTTCAGGTTAACATTTACTTTAGTAGTTTTTTATGACGAATTAAAGTTAAAAGTTTACTTACTTAGGTGCAAAGCCATCTAAAATAAAAAGTCAAATTTAAAATGCCTGTCATTCCTACAGGAGAGGGATAGAGTCCAACATGTGGGGGGTTTTGCCGATAAAATTTATCATATTATCTGCCTTTAAAAGTTCCGATATCGCTAACCAAACATATTGTATTATTAAACAAACGATAATAAAGTCAAAGGAAGAGTACTTAAATGATAAAATATATGACTAAAAATATGGAAAAATAGTTCACTTATATACCTATTATGTACACATAATACTGGGTGCATTTGTAACCACTCTCCAAATTTTAAGGATGTGTTCAGTCCATGTAAATGAACAACTTTCTCCATGAAACATGTGTCGAAATACGCCAAAAAATTTTGGTCATCCCATACTAATCTGATCACGTGATCTCTTTGATTTGTATGAAAAGTCAATTTTTTTTTACATATTTGACCCTATGTTTCTTAGAGAAAGTTGTTCAGTTTCATGGACTGAACACATCCTTAAAATTTGGAGAGTGTTTACAAATGCACCTTGTATATACCTACAATTTAATTACTTACAACTCTTCTCATACACGATTGCATCTCTTCGGACTTTAGTACAATGATGGGTTATCTGAAGTTCGAAGTGAAGATGAGGGAAATAATATATGACCGTATTTGTACTATACAAAACGTACTACTTAATGGGGTTGGCAACGCAAAGCTAATTGTAGATGTCGCTGCGTACGCTTGTTCCTAAGACAGTAGACGTTCAGAACAAAATGTATGGGAAAATAGATATTTATTTTGTGTTTTTTTTTTTACCGAAAAAGACCCATTGACCAAAAATTGTTTTATAAGACTATTCTACAATGCAAATGCCGGAATTTAAAGCCAAGTTAAGACGTTTTTATTCTTACAGAATCTATAAATTTTTTCCATATCCAGATTTTTCGGAAATTTGTAAGTGCCAACTTTTTTAGAGCCTATTATACAGAATTTAATCATTTTAAAGCTTAAAAAAATATTTTTTAAGTAAAAGTCCTTTTTTTCATAGTTCTCGTGGAACAAGCGTACGCAGCGCCATTTTGACAGTTGCCTTCCCCATTAATTTATATGTTAAAAATAGTTCGATCAAACCACAGAACATAAACACTGTGGAACAAAGCTTTGCTGAAAAAAAATATTCAAAGAGTTTAGTAGATTCCCGTCATTTTGTTTTACGTTGTGCTTCCTCTTATTTTTTCTTATTTTATATTTATTTCATACATGCGACCTCATTTCGTCCATACACTTTATTTCGAATCACCCACCTTCTTTTTGTGGATAATAAATTTTTTGTTACGCAATGGCGACTCTTGGAAGTTTTGTTCTGTTGATAAATTCCATCTCCTAAAAATAGGTTGCATGAGTATTATAGACTCTTGTCTTTGAAATGTGGGAGCAATTAAAACTGTCATTGTCAGTATAACTGTCATTTTACGTGTTTTGGCTGGTAAATTTTTTGAGCGCTCAAGCACAGGTCCGTCCTCAATAAAGGCTCGCGGCCGTCTGAAGTTCCGGTGCAAAGAGGTAAAGTAATATACCTTCCCAGCGCAAAGAAAGGGACAACAATAGCGCACGCGTTCCGAAATAAAATAACGTAAGCGACATTATGAAAATAGTTGATTTATTAAAAAACTAAATTATTTTTGAAAAAAGTGGTTTTATCAGAAGCTGGAACTATTTATTACTTTTCTTATAAACTTAATTTCAGTTCAAAATATGAGTCCGTTTGCTTACAGTACTGCAAAAATGATATGAGAGGCATCAACTTTGGATTTTTTTTTATCGAGAAAATTGTTTCCGTTCATGTTTTGAGCTTAACCAAAAGATGTATTTATTAGTCTATTTTAACAAATTCCAAAATTAGAACAATTGTAGAAGGATCAATAGGACTAAATCTAAATTGAAAAGCATGAAAATCCACGAGGTATCCTCTTAATATTTTAAATTAAATAATTGGAATCATAACAGGAAAATTAAATAAAAATGTCTAAAGTGAAAACTATAATGGTAAGTAGTTACTTAAGTGTAAGCAGGGCTCTATCACTCCGCGCGTAGGTATGAGAAAAGCACCTAGCGCTCGGCGTCCTCTGCGTGGACAAAATCGGCAGGGTTGTCCGTCGCGTCCTCGGAATAACTGTAGCGCGTTTTCACAGGGTTTTACGATTCCCGCGCTTTCATTACCGCAAGCTTCAACCCTAACGTAGGTCCGAAAAGATGGGATATATGCGATAGAAAGAGATGCAGCGTCTAGGTGAATATAGCCGTTCGTAATTAGCGCCGTACAAGCTGAATTCCACTTTATTATGTTGAAATTAAAGTTGCTATTTATTTAAATGGTTTAGTGGAGTGCATCTTCTGTACTTGTACTATTATTTATTCTGTGGTGTAAGTGAGTAATTGCTTTAGAATTAACCGTTACCTATGTCAATACAACATGTTCTGCATTAACAATACGATTTTGTCTTGAACGTAGATCATCGTCATTAAGATTAAAGTCTGAGATGTGTTCTTAGTTAAATGCAGTATAAAGAGTCACGTAGATCACACGCGTGTAATCTGCATTCTACTTGTGTTTATTCACTGTCTGATGTGAATAACAATCAGGCCGTCCATTTGAGTGGGCAATTTTGTATTGTAATCGACTTAATAACACCGATGGGACGGAAGTTACTTATTAGCCACCGAGCCACTGAAAACATGTATGCAATGCATGTATGATTACATACTGCTACAATTTTTACGCAGGACGTTTTCATATGTTATTGAATGTCATTTATTTATTTGGACTACGTGAGCTACACTTTATCAAAATATTCATTACTTAAAGCAGTGAAGTAAGTTAATTAACGAAGTTATTATCGTAGTACCCAGGCAGGCAGTAATGATTTCTATTTTCGTTATACTCGTAAATCTTAGTTTTATGAACCTTTCGTTATAAATCTTGGTTTTATTAACCTATGGTGTACTAGACAGGTAAGTATTTATTTACTTTTCACATAATAAATAACAATTTATGTTGTACTGTAACTACAGAAACCGCAAGAAGTTTTACCACGTTTTAATTCCTTTTTTCCAAGCAACGGGATTTAAAATGTGGGTGTGTGCCATCAAACAAAGTATTTCTTAAGTAATTAGTTTTATACAAGGTGTTTGGTAAAATCCTTATAAAGCCGAATATGGTAGATAGGGACCATCAAACTGAACAACTTTTACTATGGAACCTACTCTGAAATCGCGAAAAAAATCACCTGTTTCATACAAAAATTAATAACAAAAATATCAAAATGTATGAAACAGCAGATTTATTTCGCGATTTCAAAGTTGATCACAGTGTCAAAGTTGTTCAATTTGATGGTCTCTCTACCATATTCGGCTTTATAAGGCTTTTACCAAACACCTTGTATAATCGATTAACTCAACCTCCTTATTAATACGTTAGATTTTTAGTTGATTTTACATGTCATGAAATCATAGAAATATAATGCCACAGCGAACATTTTTCTATGTCTATGCATGAAATCGTTCTTGGGGTTGACTATAAAGGCCAAAGTTTCCTTTACATTGAAATAAAACTCCATCAATATTTCAATATCTTTCGTTACGTTATTAATTGGATCTTTAATTGTTGTTTATTTGGTTACAGTTCCCTCAGAGCTATTGGTGCTGAGAAAGGAAAACTTTAATAACTGGTACAATCTGAAGACTTACTATGCGGCAGTTCTAGTCACTAGCATACCAATGCAGGTAAGAAAATAAACTGAGTTTCCATAGTGTTAAGTACTGAAATACGTATGACATTCCATTATATCGACGGTCAGAAACTCAATTGGCGTAAGGGACATAGGGCTATTTTTTTTTAATGCACCATTCTACTTAAAATTTTCTCCTCTATCGTTCTGTATATTTAATTTTTAGCAATCTCTTCAAATAAGTCCTTTACGTCCCACAATATTTTTATAGTAATCTTCAATGTTGTGACGTAAAGTACACTTAATTCAAAAAAAAATATTTAACTTTTAACGTAATTAACAAAATGTAGCTAAAATGCTGATTTAAGTACCTTGGTGTTTCCCTTCTGTCCTTTACAACATATACAACATTCAATAAGTGCACTTTACGCCACTTCAGCTTTTTATTATATTTTGATAAAATAAGGCGTAAGTACCGTAAAGTTTCCTTTTTGTCCCTTACACCATGGAAGTTAAATTTACATACCTACGTTACGCCACTTCATGTATCCAATTTTAGTTCCTTACAACATATACAAAATAAAATAAGTGTTCTTTACGCTACTCCAGCTTATAATTGTACTTCAACAATTGCACCTTAAAGCTTCCTTTTTTTCCTTACATCATGGAAGTTCAATTTATTAATACCTACACATAAACTCATTCTTAGTACCTACATCGACTGGAACTATTGAATCTGTCTTGTCTTGTTTCTTGTCCATGGACAAACCCAAAACTAACATTACCTCAAAAGCCTACTCCGTGTTAACGGAAATAGGCGAGGACCACAGAGAAATCAATAGATACTATGTATCCGGCGAGGACAAAGCAGCTTAAGGATAAAAATCCGCGCACCATATTTGACTGTCAACATTTCTATGTCTTTAGTATTAAGCCTTATTTCTTTCCAGATCTGGTACAGTTTCGTGTATTCAGCACCGTCATACTTCCTGACGGGGCAACCGCCAGAATTCACCAGGTTTCTTATGTTCGTGCTGGTGTTGGCAAACGTCACCCTGCTTGCTGACGCCATTGGCAACGTCATTGGCACCTGCGTTAATCCTATCGTAAGTATTACCTTCTTTAACAACAGTTCTTAAGTCTGCGTAGATCTGGGTGGATACATTTGAAAAGGCGTCCAGCTATAGGTATATCAATGTTGCTTCAATTGCTCCAAAGACACAAGCCTGCTTAGCGTAAAGCAATTATTCGCATTTGGTCGAATTCACAAAAGGTCGGATTCTCATTTCGCTGGGGTGTATTCAAAAGGTATACCTTGCTTGAGGGGCTGGCTGTTGTAGAATACAACAAAACTCTTCGTAGTCTGCTCCCTAATTATGACTGGCAGGCGGAGAATCGTCAGGGTTTTAAAGATACCCACTGGGGTCCTCGTCAGCTGGTCTCTGGGAGCACGGAGAAGAGCCCCACATAATCTAAAGTGCCACAACAATCTCGCCTGATGTAGATGTGTAATTAATAAGCATTTCCCCGAGTAATCGAAAAAAGGGACTTGGTTTTACATTCTGTATTCTGTGGTAGTGCTATAAAAAAACCCGCCTGCATAAAAAGACAAGTCAACTAAAAAGATGGAAACAACATTAAATTAATAACATGCAGTCAGAGGCATGCATAAAGAAAGTGACGTTATGAATTATTTGAATTATATGCCTCCGACTGCATGTTATTATGTTGTCTTTAATATTTAATCTTGTTTCCATCTTTTTAGTAGACTTGTCTTTTTATGAAGGTGGGTTTTATATTATATTTTTTTATTTATATCTTTTTAGTTATTATATATTACAGTTATGATATACCTTTTTGAAATCCTTATAATTAAGTCCTTTAATTTGACACCCATATTGTAGTATTATAAAAAACAAACTTACAAGATACGCGTGAAAAACAACCCTCTTGCAGTCGGGTAAAAAAAATCCACTAGGTATAGCACCGTACAGCCGCCATGTTGGTTTTTTATAAGGGATTAGGACATATCACCGACAATCAGTTCACCGAATGCCATTTGCCAACCGCCATATCCCCGAAGATTCATTTCACCGACAGGTTATTTTACCGACGGGTCATTTCACCGACAAGCCATTTGACTGAAACTCATTTCACCGATTTTATAGAAAGGGAAATAAAGTAATCTCAATTAAAAAGGTCAATTAAAATGTATTTCTTTTTTACTTGCCATGGTTAAAATGTATCGATACTGTGGTGATCGATGACTTAAGGATTGGTCTGCTGGAATGCAACCATTGATTTTTCTGAACGTATCTCAGAACAATTCTTTTCGAACTACCTTCCATTTGTTATAAATATATTTTTTGTTACCTAGTCTGATTGTCTTCCCCTGTATTTACGTGTTTGCGTATTTGTGTTATGTTGTATTTGGATAAAATCAAATAGCGTGATTCAAAAGTTACTATCATGCCGAACTATGTCGTGATTGAAAAGACTACAAAACAAAAAGACTTATTAATAAATAATGGTTATCAGTTCCACTTTTGCAAAAAAGGAACCGAAATATACTATTGGTATTACTACTATTGGTATTGGTGTAATGAGAAAAAAATTACAGTGCTCAAGTACGATTTCCACGAAAATAGATGGAACAGGAAAACATTATATTGTTAACAAAATGAAGGAGCATAGCCATGCACCCGACCCTGGTAAAACGCAATCCATCAATTTCACTAATAAACTTAAAAATGATGCTACATCTAGCGGAGATTCTCCTGCACAATTAATAAACAAAAATTTAGTTAACATACCTAGCAGCAGTGCTTGTTCTTTGCCAAGTAAAAATGCTTGCAGACCAACGAACTAAGATACTAAGGAAGTGTAATTCCGCTCAAAAAATAGCACCACGCAAACTAACACAGAGTGGGCGGGGCTAAAAAAGTACTAGTGAAGCACGATTTAGTAATGTCTGCCACGCGCTCGGCGACAGTCGTTAGCGTTACCACAAAAAATAATTAGAAAAATGATTAAAATGACGTCATGTGTGGTCAAGTGGTGAAAAAGACCAAAAGAAGGCAGCAAAACTATACAGACATAACATAACATAGGAAAGTAACATATTTTTCGTTTTTTAGAAATATCTATGAGCGTATACATACAAAAAATGGTCGTTATTATGCAACAAGTGTTCAGTCGCTTTGTGGGGCAGAGTCAAGTCTTCACATTCACTGCTATCACACATTTTTAAACAAGAATAAAACTCTCTCATGGAATTCAGTACAACAAAAAAAAGGAAAATTTAAATCAAAATTTTGTAATGCTAAAAATGGCGCGTCCTGCAATATGCAATAATCTGATGTAATCTCCTTGTTTTTTATAATTATACAGGGTGTAACAAAAACGCTGTCCAATCCGTGAAGGGATGATTAGGTAGGTACCTATAAAGATTCTATTCACGCAATCCTCTTTGATTAACGAGTAAAAATCCCTGGTTAAAATAGAATAAATAAAAAATAAAGAACTCACATTGCAACACCGAAGGCAGCAGAGTGGCACGACAAGTAGTGACGTCATGAGGTCAAGACCGTCAGATCAGAACACAAAGTAATGACAATTTCCAGAAACTATGATTTTATGCAGCTCTGAAAACAGCTTTTTAATATGGAGTTTGATCCGCGAATCATTCTGCTGGAACTCCAATGTATGAGATCTGCTGCGAAAATGCTACTTTATAATTCCACCACCAATAGAAATACATGCCTAGCAACTGTGCACTAGATTGTCCCGAACACTTTGCAGCACACCTGTATTCCACTTAATTAGTACAAATGTCGCTATTATTCGCAAACGCATTACGGATTCACTCTCACAAATGTTTTTAAACATCAACTGTAAACATGACCTCACAAATAAAAATCAAGGGGTGTCAAATCTGGAGATCGCGCTGGCTACGGAGTTGGTCCACCTCTTCCAATCCACCGTCACCCATCACCCATATTGCTAGTTTAGGTATTTGCGCACCGGTCAATAAGCATGTTAAAATAGTCTGCATTTGAAAAAGATCTTGACAAGAATAAACTTTGACTTGGTGGAATACGCTGCTATAAAAAATACATTACGAAAAACTGAGAACCTCCTCCTTTTTTGAAGTCGGTTAAAAAGGTGTCGCTATAAGAATTTTGTATTGCCAATTAAAAAATAAAAATAAAGCGACGTATTAATACTGTTGTTCTTTATCATTCACACCTCTAAAAGACGTATTAAGGTGTTGCTCGCGCAAATGTGATAATTATCTACATAATATGGTTTACATGTTATGAAAAAAAAATCTTTACAGAATACATTGTCTTTTATCAAGCATACCTATTTTATTTCAATAGCTTGCCTAATTTTAGTCCTTCTTGAAATCATATGTCTTACCAATTCGTGACAAATAATATGATCATCATTCATCAACATCATCATTTTATAATTTTCATAAAATAAAATACCAATAAAATCATCACAGCCGAAAGACGTCCACTGCTGACATAGGTCTCCTTTAGTTTTTTAGAGCGATTAGTTACAGGCGACTTGCATCAAGCGTATTCGAGCGGTCTTTACCAAGTCGTCCGTCTACATAATAAAACAAACATTATATCTAACAAACAATAATGTACTAATTTCATAAAACAATTTTATGATGCCGCCCAGCGCGCCGTAGTAGGTTAGGTGTACTGACTGCATTCTACGTTACACCGTCCTCGCCTCAATGACAAAGGCACGACAACGGCCCAATGAGTGACACGAGGCGAGTCAAATATCCAATCATGTTTGATCTGCGTTCAAACCCCAGCCAATAGAAAACGTCATATGCGTTAGAATACAATCTAATGCCGATTATGCGTGCATTGTAATAAGGTATGTTTTTACTAGTTCATTGTTGAGTTTGCGACCTTTTGTGTTACAGAATATGTGAAGGTGCCATTTTTTATGCAATATTTCTTAGGAGTTAGGCTTCCTTAGATCTTAGTTCGTTGTTGCAGACAGATAATTAAGCGTACTCGTTCAAAGAAGTTACCTAAGGAGCCAACTAATTTGGATGAAATCGATGTTCCAGACGACCATAAAAAAGCTGCAGATGAACCGTTCTTAGCCCGCGATTTCAAATACGGAGACAATAAACGTTTGTTGATATTTTGTACAAAAAGTAATATTAGACTGCTTAGACATTTCGATGGGTGCAGTAGGTTTGGAAAATTGCCGTAAAATTGTTCCCCTGGTGTATTGTTTGCTAACAAACAAAACTGAAGAAAGTTATATTCATTTTTTCAAACAGCTTAAATTATTTGCTTTTGAGATAAATATTGAATTAAATCCACATTATATTATCACTGATTTTGAAACCGCTGTTTTGAACGCCGTGCGAATTGAATTCCCAGAAACAATACACAAAGGCTGCTTGTTTCATCTTGGTCAAAGTCTCTGGCGACATATCCAAGCATGTGGACTATCATCACGTTATGGGGAGGACAGTGAATTTTCTTTAAAACTACGACAAATTATTGCTCTTGCGCATTTACCTGCTAAAAAAATACCTGCAGCTTTTCAAGTTTGAAAAGAGCAAGTTTTGCCCCCAGAAGCTGAACCTATAACTACTTGGTTCGAAACATACTACGTGATGGGTTTAGCAAAATCAAACTTACATGGCACGAAGTTAACAGTCACAAGATGCCAGCATAAATTTCCACCGCTAGTATGGTCTGATCACGGCAATGAAGAAATCAAATTACCACGAACACAGAACAACATAGAAGCGTGGCACCGTAGATGGAACAGCCTGCTTCGTAATCGCAAACTTGGGCTGTACGCGACAATACGTGAATTGATAAAAGAACAAATATCTACTGAACATACAATTGTAAAAGCAAGGGCGTTTGTTGAAGAAGTAACGCCAAAAAAGAAAGGAAGAAAATTAGAAGACTCTCTTTCAGCAACTTTGAGAAACCGAGAGAGTATGGGTCTTGTTGATTTTTTGTCGGCAGTTGCTAATAATATTAATATTTAAGCAAATTACCTATTTAGCAAAATAAAGATATTACCTTTAGTTTTATTTAGCTTAATAAGTGTACCTGATTCTTATTGATTAATAATAATGACATATTATTTTTTGATTTGGTTTGACAAATAATGTCTGAAATAAAAATTGTTGATTAACTTACATGCATGATTTTATTTCCCTTTCTATAAAATCGTTTTTTTCTATAAATTCGTTCTATAGTTTCAGTCAAATGGCTTGTCGGTGAAATGACCCGTCGGTAAAATAACCTGTCGGTGAAAAGAATCTTCGGTGATATGGCGGTTGGCAAATGGCATTCGGTGAACTGATTATCGGTGATATGTCCTAATCCCTTTTATAACGCCACCTTCTTAAGAACTTGTTAAGAACACTTGGGCTGATAAGACAAATCTAACGATATCTTAATCATAGAAATCCGTTCAGCCGTTAGAAAGATATGAGGTAATAAAAAATATTACATACAAACACACATACCTACAACAGGGATTGAAATACCGTTAAAAAAATATAACGATAAATAAAAATAACGTTAAAAATACCGTTAAAACATTTTATCGGTAAATTTACCGGTAAAAATAACGTTAAAAGTATTTTACCGGTAAAATTAGCGTTAAATTTAGCGTTAAACTTTACCGGTACATTATACCGGTAAAATTATCGCTAAAAAAATAGCGTTATTAATTAGAATAACGTTCATTTTAAAGTTTAACGGTAAAAAAAGTAAGAAATAATTTAAAAAATAACGTTTTTTACTGAAATAACGTTAATTTCAATGTAACGTTATCTAAATTAACGTTATTTATTGACATAACTTTAATTTTAAAATTAACGCTAAAAAAAGTAAAAAATAACGTTATACTTAAAAATAACGTTATCATTCCCTGCTACAAACAAACAATCTTACAAGAAAAAATAAAGGCAGCATAACCCCGTCCACGAACCAAGCGGCGGGGTACACGAAAAGTATTTTCTGGAGAATAAAAAGAGTTAAGACTTATACTTTCACAAGGAAAATATTAGGTACCTACCTAAGTATTTGTCTAAAACTTATCCAGAACCTGTGACGCTGATTGCTGGCCCTTCTAACATGTCATATACACCTACACATTTCGATACCGGACTTGATTTCCTAAGTGAAAATATAAGTCCTAACTCTTTTTATCCTCCAGAAAATACTTTACGTGTACCCCGCCGCTTGGTTAGTGGACGGGGTTATGTGGGACTCTCCCCCGACCTCACTCGAAATGGGGTCATGCTTACCCACTAAAATCCGGAGTGTTCTTCCCATTTTTTGCCTGTGACAACACTACTGCGTCGCACTAGGAACCAGAAGCCGCTGTTCGCCTGTTGGTCGTTTGGGACCCTTTTCGGATTCTAATTAGGCTGCCTGGCCATTGCCGCGGAACGAGGCGGCGGCGGTAGAGCGGAGAAACGAGGAAATATTTTGTCCATCATCCATTTTTGTCCCCACTGCTGGGGCACAGGCCTTCCTTATGAGTGGATAAGGAGGACGGGCCATAACCCACCACACGGGCCCAATGCGGATTGGCGATAACGACTGCAACAGCCGAGACCAACGGCTTAACGTGCCTTCCAGAGCACGGACGAGCTCAAGATAATAAAATTTTGGTCACCCATCCCACGACTGACCCTTGCGAAAGTTGTTTAACCTCCGCAATCGCTGCGCCAGGCGCTAAACCACTGCGCCACCGAGCTATTAACCAATAGGATTGCGAAGCGGAGATTTTATGCAATCCTATTAGTTAATATTTCCTCGTTTCTCCGCTCCGGCCCGCCTAGCTCCGTGTCAATGGACAGGCAGCCTTAGGCAGGATTTTTTAATTTCCTTTATGAAAGTAGGTAAATCAAGGGTTATTGGGTGACAATGTCATACATTGTCACCTAAGTATTTTATAATAATCATACATAAACAAACTGATAATCCGACAGTGTCTCCCTGTTGGCGGTCAATGTAAATTAACCTTCGCGAGTTACTATTATCGCTTGTCAATATTTATCTACTGAAGTAGGTACCTATCATTGCAGTTTCTTGTATAATATGAACCGAGTCAAAAGGTTTTCTGTAATAATAGGTTTACCGCAAAAAATAAAATTATTTTTGTCAAAGACAATGTAATAAAAAGCTTCGTTTCGATTTTTGTTTCTCCGATTCATCACCATCCTATTAGGTGCCAAATTTGGTAATGCATTCAAAGATTTTTGAAAAATCACCTGCCACCAGGAATCGAACCCGCCAACCTGTATTAAAAAATTCACAGATTTCGCAGTTCCCGCAAGAATCGCATTGAAAATGAATACAAAAATTTACGAAAAAACTAAATCAAATCAAAAGCAAAATCCTATAATTTTTCTAAGGTATACTAGGTCCCTTTTTATTTTTACGATCGATTGTGACACTCGGCTGCGTGCCCCCGACTGCTTCGACGCGGCTGAAATATTATTAACCGATTCACAAAAATCAACTAATGCACTTCTCGTCTGCTTCCGCATCTTTCAATACCTTTACCATGACGATCGGTCAATAGTAATAGAAACTACATCACTTTTTATATACCGAAATACCCATTTTTCTACAATTCCAAATCTAAAGGGACCACCTACAGGTCACAATTATAAACCGATTTTCAAAAAAAAATCGCTATTTTGTAGCTAAACTAATACCCTAGGACCCATTTTTTATTTTTTCTTAAGTCGGTTTTTTTCTCGAAATATTTACAATTTAGTAAACAAACACCCCCCAAAAAACCTGAATTTTTAAAAATTTCAGAAAAAGTTACCAGCCGATTTTCAAATTTCAAACGTTCACACGTGTCGCAATAAATTCCTCAACTTTTGATACTATTCCCATCTCGATCCTCCTAAAATCCTCGGAACTATGACCAAAAATACGTCTCAGGCGATTTGCATTTGATAACCATTTTCAATGGTAAAACAACAATCTTTTTTTTGCGATACCTACCGATCGAAACTCGATAGGGCAACTAAGTATAACATTTGGATTATTTTGTCGTAGACCAGAGTTTTTTTTAATCTTTGAAAAAAACAAAATCTAGTTAGTTTAAAAATAAAATTTAGTCTTCTTACAGCAAAACTTTTCCTCCGTATGGCAAAGTACCATAACTTTGGTACAAAAAATCAAAAATACAAAAAATCGAGTAATGCTGAATATGGTAGATAGGGAGATTAGGGACTATCAAACTCTACACAAAAAACCCCTATCTATACATATAATAAAGCTGTAGAAAAGTTGTGTCTGTACAAAGAAAATATTTTGAAAAAAAGTGGTTGGGGTGTTTAATAACAACCTATAAAACCCATTCCTATCATTTTTGGATTTTTTTTCTGTTTGTCTGTTTGTCTGTATGTTTGTACGCTAATAACTTAAAAAGCGCTAACTCAATCGTAATGATATTTACATTCAAATATACTATGTATTTTGCAGAATAATTTAGTCTTTATTTCATTGCAATCGGTTTACTCAATCAAAAGATATACGACTTTTAAGTTTTAAGAAAAGTTACGATGAATTCGTTGTAACAATTATCTTTGGGGAATTATATTGTTAGAACGACGACTATGGACCTGGTGTTTCCAAATCTGACACGGTAAAATGGTCAATGGCTTAAAAGTAAACAATAACGTGTCGAGTTTTGGGTCTTTCTTTTGTAATTTCTCAGAAAAAAAATGCACGTGCAATACGTGCATGCAGTAAAATCTAAGCCAGCTTTCTATTATATTATTTTATACTACTAGCTTCCGCTCGCGACTTCGTTCGCGTGGACATTCGAGAAAATCCTTAGGGAACCTTTAACCTGGATAAAAAGTGTTCTATATTTTAATATCCTGCCTTGCTAGGTAGCCCGCTTGGTGTGAACGTGCCATGCGCGCAGCAGGCCTCTGGTAAGCGCGAACGCGACCGAGTGCGATGTCGGGCCGCATCCTCACGCGCAAGTGGCAAACGCCCTGCCTCGCAAGCGAGGTACGTCCACACCAAGCGCACACTGCCTAGCGAGGCAGGACGTTAAAACATAGAATACTTCGTATCCTGGTTAAAGGTTCCCTTAGTATTTTCTCGAATGTCCACGCGGACGAAGTCGCGGGCGGAAGCTAGTTGCTAAATATGGCAGATAGGGACCGGACATCAAACTGAAAAACTTTTGATATGGGACCGACTTTGGAATCGCGAAAAAAAACAACTGTTACATATAATTTGATATTCTCGTTTCTCGTTATTTAATTTTTGTATGAAACAGCTAATTTCTTTCGCGATTTCAGAGTTGGTCCTTAAAATATCAATACCTTCAATAGTAAAAATTGTTCTGTTTGATGGTCCCTACCTATCTACCATATTCGACATTAGGGGTTTTTTGTAACACGTTGTATTGTGAGAGCCGGGGGGTGATTTTGTAATTTTGTTCATAGATCTAGATCGTTACAAAAGATAACTAACATAATATGTTAACCCCTAACATAGTATGAGCTCACCGAAATGTGTCAACTAGTAATATAATAAGTCTATGGTGTCAACATTTAAATGAGTGAGCCTCACTTCTTTGCTTTTAGTGTTGGTTTGAACACGGTGTCAATCACTTCTATATTTTTTAAGAATAAACGACGAGAAAACTGTCTTGTGCCTTTCATCTGTGCACCAATAATTCTAGGAATACAATTATAGCAAAATCGTGTAACATATCACGCGTAAGTATTTAGATTTCAATTATTATCGAAATTTATTTTCCTTCCGTTGTCAATTCCGATGGACGTAAACAACGCATCACGCATGCGTGCGCCATTTTGACAGATTTGAAATAATCCTACAGATTTTCAGTACCAGGGCAGTTAGATCTATGATTTTGTTGCAATCAACTCTGACAGAAATCGCAGTTACATTGCTGCTTTAGTTAGAACCAATGTGACAACTATCTTAACTAAAGCAGCAATACAACTGCGCTTTCAATCGATTTCAATCGAGGATTGTTAGCTACCGGACTTTGTACTACTTATTATGTATTCTGTGGTACCGGTGGTACCGGTGCTGTAGGGATGTTTTGATAGGGCTGGTGTGCGAGAGGGCGTCGTACGTAATAAATAAAATTCAGGACTTCAAAACACGCATGTATTCTTCAGTAAGCCGGGGCGGAAGAAAAGAGAGCAAAAACATGTGTTGCCACACGGCAGTTACAATTTTACCTAATGTTGCAAGTACAATATTGAGATACTCCCAACATGTATTTCAAACACAAA
The DNA here is from genome assembly GCA_928269145.1 of Agriphila tristella. Taxonomy (NCBI): domain Eukaryota; kingdom Metazoa; phylum Arthropoda; class Insecta; order Lepidoptera; family Crambidae; genus Agriphila; species Agriphila tristella. The sequence continues at coordinate 23,922,832 of OV743439.1, forward strand.
CGATTCTGACTTGCAAAGATGCCCCTTAGCTATTAGCAAAGAAACTATACAAGTTTACGACACATGGCCATTCGGATAAACCTGATGATCCCTCGTATCAGTCACGTGAGCAGATATAGCGGATAACTTCCGACACACGTGGACACTTTGTAAACATACTTACAATATTTAGTCTAAGTATAGGGTGCACATTTTCATTAAAAAATTCAAGAGTGCACATTTTCATTTATAAATAAGATCACTTATTTTTTCCGAGCTGTGATATTTATATTGCATTGTAAAATAGACATGTTGCGAAGTTGCGATTAAGTATGTAAGTATGGAAAAATATATTTGATAAACGCCCCCGCGCGGCGGCTCGGTTGCATTTTTTTAATTTTCAATGACTTTTTGGTAAAGGTGTGGCTGCAGTGGCTGTAGGTCTCGTGTGGTCTCGTTGCGTTGTTGACGGGTTGGGTTGGAAGTCGGCTTTGAACTCAATAATTGTTTCTGGTCTGGTTCTTCTTTTGTGTACCGCTCCATACTATAGGAAGTGACACACATTTTAAAATGTGCACTCTCTTTGGGACACCCTATCTATAGGTATTATGTTGTTTACAGTTTACAATAATAATAACATAACCACTTCCAAACACAACATGTTCTTAAACTAACTGACATGCAATCTTAATAAAAATATAAATAATTCAGAAGATGTGCTTGCAATTCCTAGCAGATATTATAATTTTATATATACCTACCTACTTATACTATAGAACTGCTAATCAATATTTTTACAATAAAGAATTCATTGCGCCCAGACTTGTTTACAATAAATAATTGTAATATTAATCGAACATAATGTCTGGCTATTTATGATGTTGATGATGGCTTTGATTGACGTCCGAAAGAGTGACGTTCCCCTGGTAGGGAACTTTGCGAACTTTGTCCCGAAAATGAATATTGATGGAGGTATTATGAGAAGAAAAGTTCGTAATTGAAAATCACACGAACAAAGAGTTTATTTATAACTACCGACCCGACAAAGATAAATCTTCTATTTTGTTTCTACCTACCTTTAAAAAACCTTAGACGAACAAAATTTCAGCTGGCTTTTCCCTCGCACCACGCAATTTTCATAGGTCCTTATAGATTTTTATACCCGTCGTAACTTCTAGACGAAAGGTCCGATTAGAAAAATTTACATGTAAATAATCAACCATGATCATGAAAAGGATTAATACGTATCATGATACGAATGTTATCATTTTTAGATTGAATTGAGAATGAAGGATAAGTACCTACCTACCCGGGGTACGCGTAGAAAATAGACGATTCAAAAGTGCTTAATTATTAACTTTATTTGTTTCAATAAAGAAATTTTGACTTTGACTTATTGGGAAACACTGGTGTAGATCATAAAATGATTCGCTTGTCTTCAGAACGGCACCTTCCTGGGGGCAATCACGACGTGCGCGATGATCGCGTTCACCGGTTTCCTGGTCCTGTTCGCGCACATGAGCCCCACGATGCGCGCCGTGTCGCACGTGTCGTTCATGCGCTACGCCTTCGAGGCCATCGTGCTCAGTCTCTACTCGGACGGCCGGCAGCCGCTGCCCTGCCCTGACACCAAGGTCTACTGCCATGTACGGTAAGCGCCATTATTCTGCTTGTATTAATTGACCGAGCGAGAGCGAAGCGTTTCTGCTTCAGCTTGGGCAAAAACGCTTTCGTTTGTCCGGCTGTCTGGGGGGTTATTCACGATCGTCGGAAACCAACTTTCCGAATCGAATCAGAAAGTCTATAGTCTTCGATCTTATTTTCTACCTTATGCTACCTTATGCATTGCGCTTTCCTGTCGGAAAGTGAATCGAATGCCATTCGAATGTATTTGTGAATAGCAGTTTTCGAAACTATCGGAGGATACGGATTCGAATCGAATGCTTTCGAGTAGATTTCCGACAATCGTGAATAACCCTACAGCTCTCCTCTAAAGGTCTCATTTCTCAACTGATTCTCGTGAAATTTTGTGAGCAGGTTCAATAACTATACCTACCTAGATTTTTTGTCGAGCCTTCGATGCGAAAAAATCACCCATTAGCAATTTGCAAACGTTCCCATTCGCATTTGGTTGATCCAATTTGCATTTTAAATTTTTGACTCAATCGCATCACAGTTGGTACCATCCGCAATTGTGTGGGGAAAGAAAAGAGATGTTGTTTTAAAAAAGTATTTACTTGTTCTTTTCAGGTATCCTTCGGAATTACTGAAGCTGTTCAGCCTCAAGAGTGACAACTACTGGTCGAACATCGGCGTGCTCTTCGCCGAAATCATCATTATCAGGACAATTGCATATTTTACTTTAAGTAGAACTGTTAGGAAATCCAATTAATGTGTTAGCATTTTAGGATTATTTATTTATATTTAGTTAAATATAGAGAAGTTAATAATCAATGATGTTTGTTTTCTTTTTATTTATTATTACAGTGCAGGAATTCATTATGATCGCTTTTGGCTGGGTTGGTGAAACAAAAATGCAAATCCGAAAAGATTTAATAACTAAGTAGGTATGTTATGTTTATAACGTAATTTTTTTGTAAAGGTGATGGAATGATACCTTATTTTATAAGTGAACATAAGACTAATTTATTTAAGTTAGATAAATTTATGGATTGCATGGAAGATCTCAGCAAAATAACATTGTCAGGATTGTCAAATCATTATCTTTGTCTGGTATATTTTGACGGCTCGATCAACAATCGTCATTATTATGATTACGTACAGTACAGCCATAGCCTTCTTTAATTGCAAGCCGTGAACATAAGTTTGGCAACGTCTGTTACTGTCAGTTCGTGGTCATGTCGTCGGCCAGTCTCCATACTAAATGTATGGGAATATTTCAATTTTAAAAGGTCGATATTTTTTTTTCGTAGTAATTGTGTGAGGTTTAAAATATGAAAATAATTTAGTTCTTTTATTGAAATGCTTTGTATATTAAACAATAAGAAAAATTTCAATGTTAACCAGGAAAAAATGACTGTCAAATATGTCATCTTTTTTGTTGATTTTCTTCAGCAGGGAGTTGATTAACACGCCCTCTAGCAATAAATGATATATCATTAGAAAGGTCTTGTAAAGACAAATATTTGCTGTTGATATACTTTATATCAATTGTTAATACTTTTGGAGTTAAAGGTTATTAAAGTATAAAAGTGGTTTATTGTCTATGGGAGTTGATCTACCACACCTATAGAAATGAATGATATATCATAAGAAAGGTTTTTATATGACAAATATTTGCTGCAAACATACTTTCTATTAATTGTTAGTATTTTCGAAGTTTTAGGTCATTAATGTTAAAAAAATTGGACAAGTTTAGAGCGTTATAACTCTCAAACTACTAATAGTTGACGTTTATAGTAGTACAATAAAGTGTTTCAAATTTAAATACCTTTCCAATGATGTAAGATTTGTTGCTAAAGGAGGCTTAGATCAAAATGCTCATCGTACTAAAGGACCCCCGAAAAGTTCAAATAATTTGGCTCAAACCTTATGTTCTAATAAATAAATAATAATAATAAATATAAAACTTTATTGAAATAACCTTACATCACAATTTACAACTAGTTTAAACATAGATAATATAGGAAAAACAAATAATAAATAATTTTAAAATAATTTTATACTATGTGCTTGACCACATGCGATGTTGCCGTTCTGCTCAACTTCAGGGCTTGGAAGATATAGAAGGCTATGGTACAGCGCATTGCATTTCTAGTTTAAAGCCGACCACATCCAGACAGAATCCCATAACGGAATATCAATAATATGTGGTCGTCCAAATCAAAAGGGACCTTATGGCGGGAATGAGTTACCTACAGGGCTAAAATCTACATGAATGTACCTAACTATAGACCAAGCCTTGTACTACACTCGGCGTCAGAAAAACCGCACCTTTTCTTCAAAGTTAATTTAATCCCATATAATTTAATGATAAGTGTTATTATATACTTCTTCCCCTTCGGACATAGCCAACAGTCTTTAGAAACCGTTGGAATACTCGTCGAACGGAATCAATTACTGAGATCGAGTTTCCGAGCACATTACATTACATTGCCTAATTTTTTTGCAATATTTGAGTAACTTCATGGGCAATAGTATCCATCTTGGGTATTCCTTTTTTTAATTGAACTGTTGAAGTGTGTTTTCTCCATCATCTCGATAGCGAATTTACTGAATCGACCCCTTTTATTTCCCTTTTGTGGTGGCGCTAGCAATAACGCTTTAATCGTTTAATTATGGTAACTGTTATGTTAACTAAATCAAACAATTATCAAAAGAAAGCTCATTAAATGTACTTTCAATAGATATCAACATTTACACAATAAAATGTTAGCTAGCAATAGCAGATGGCCAAGTCTAAACTTAGTGTCAAAGAGGTGCGGTTTTTCTGACGTCGAGTGTATTATTTATTCTGTGACCAAGCTCCTAACCCCTACCATAGTCCTACCGTTATGTTTTTACAAATTTTTGAAGAAGTATACTGATCGAAATTATCAGTTTTGAGAAAATTGCATTTTAAGTTTGACGTTCAAAAAAGATATGTTTTAGTGTGAAGTTATGTAACTGATAGTATTACTATGATAATAACTAATGGAAATAATTACAATCCGTGCATAAACTTGTCTGCTCTTGGAACTAGACTCTCCAACATAATGCGTCAAACTCATTATCTCCAGCAAATGTTACATAGAGATTCTCCATACACACTGAAAAAGGGACCTTGTGGTAGGCACTAAACACAATTATTTATTTTCATCATGCAAAATCAATATTTTAGTGCAATATTCGAGAGAAATAAATGTTTATTTTTTATTATCACAACAAGGTATGGAAGTGTTACTGAATTAAAGAAATTGATGTAAATTCTCATTTTCAGGTAGGTAAGAAAAGGGCCCTTAAGGCGTGAAATACACAGAAACGACGCGGCACGGATACGGCGGCGATACGGTGCAGATGTGACACTTTCGGATGCTTTCGGCCAATCAAATACACGTATCGCCGCCGTATATGCGCCTTAATTATCTCCGCCGCATCTCTTCTGTGTATTTAACGCCTAATTGCGCGACTCTCCCTACACGTAGATATTTGTGTAGAGTGGTGTAATGTAAATGATGTCGGTCTACTTGCTCTCAATGGTTGCAACTTCGAGTTATAGAGCTTACAAGAGGCTTCATTGTTGCGGAAAAAAACGATCAGAGAATTTTTTTTTAATTCAAATTAGACTTTTTAAAACCGCATGGGCCTTATTTGATATAATATCATTTTATTAGTAAGGCCCAAAATAAAAGTTTTTAAAAATGGTAATAAAACTTATTTTTTATAGTTATTATTTTAAAAACTTCATTTATTTGAATGATATATGGCCAGTGGTCCTGATGGCATACCAGCAAGAGTGCTGAGGTGTTGTGCGCCTGAGTTGTCTCCTGTACTGACGCGTCTGTACCGTCTCTCCCTTCAGTCCAAAACCGTACCGAAGTCTTGGAAGCTTGCCAATGTACAACCACTAAAAGGGTATAGTCGTGCCGACCCTGCCAATTACCGGCCAATCGCCATCACTTCCATACTGTATAAAGTTATGGAGAGAGTACTGAACGGTAAGCTGCTCACTTACCTAGAGCAGCGGTTCCCGAATAGGGTTCCGCGGAACCCTAGGGTTCCGTGAGAGGCTCTCAGGGGTTCCGCGAAAATTCAAGAGTTTAGGTATAAATTCAAGATAGGTATATAGGTAGGTACGTATCTTTTAGTTCGAACTAAATAAATATTTTATATCATAAAAGTCTTTATTTAAAGTCAAACTATACTTAGAATATGTGAATACTGAGCCAAATGTTTAAAACCATAAAGGATAACAAGTTAAATGCTTTATTTTGCGTTGTATCTCGCGCTTTAAGCATACCGCCTTCAAATGCTTATGTTAAGCGAGGTTTTTCCCTTATGACGCTTAAATGTCCTAATGTCAGAAGTCGTTACTCTAAGCAGAATTGCAAAAGACATGTCTTGTTCGGAATTCATAAGTAAATATAATAATGATGCGGAATTAATGAGAGAGCCTCGTAGCAATACAAAATATGGATGGAAATTTTTCACCCCCTTTTCCTATTTTCTATTCCTAATGGTAACAACCCTGATTAATTTAGTTTTTAATTGAGCTGGGGTTTCGCCCAAAAACGGTGAACCAAAAAGGGTTCCGTAGCCAAAAGAATTCGGGAACCGCTGACCTCTAGCTAGAGGATAACGATCTCCTCAGTGATCGTCAATATGGCTTTCGCCGGGGACGATCAACTGGGGATCTTCTTGTGTATGTGACGCACTGCTGGGGCGAGGCCATTGAGAATCACGGCGAAGCACTTGCTGTGTCGCTTGACATCTCAAAGGCTTTTGACAGGGTTTGGCACGTAAGTCTGCTGAGCAAGTTTCCAGCGTACGGAATCCCTGCTGGCTTTTGTAGCCGACTTATTGAGTGAAAGTGAACGGTCGATCAGATTAGTCATTGACGGCTGCTTCTCTGACCTCATGGCGATTGATGCCGGAGTTCCTCAGGGGTCGGTGCTCTCTGTGACGCTTTTCCTGCTACACATCAATGACCTACCAATATCGGGCTTTGTTGGCTATGCGGACGACAGTACTGTCATGGAGAGATATCTGTCCAGCGCGAATGCCCATGGAGATGAGTTAAAAATAATGAGAGAGGTCATGGTTGAGCGATTGAACCTGACGTTAAGTCTCGTCTCCAAATGGGGCGATGAAAATCTCGTCAGCTTCAACGCCTCTAAAACGCAGGCATGTCTGTTCACCGTGAAAAGGAGTCCATTTACCTTAACTCTTACTTTCCGAGGTACATCTATCCAAGTAACCGATTCTCTCCAGCTTCTTGACATGGAGTTATCTTCAGACCTTAACTTCAGCACCTCCATCGAGTCCAAGGATCAAACTGCAGCTAGGAAGCTGAGCGTCCTAAATAAAGTCAAGCAGTACTTTACGCCTGGGCAGCTTTTAACTCTTTATAAAGCTCAAGTCCGATCTTGCATGGAGTACTGCTGCCACCTTTGCGATGGCTCGGCGAAATATCAACTTGCTGCACTGGACTCGGTGGAACGCAGAGCCAAGATGGAGAACTGGTAGCAGCTAAACATAACACTTTAGCTCACCGCCGAAAAGTTGCTTGCTTATCGGTCTTTTATAGATTGTACTTCGGTGAGTGTGCTCAAGAGCTGCATGAGCTCATTCCACCTTCTCCTTTCTACCATCGGACATCCAGACGTACTGCAGGTTACCACCCGTTCTTGGTTGATATACCTTTTCTGCGGACCAAACGCTACTCATCATCATTCATAATGGAATAAATAAATTCACAGCTATGGAATGGAATTCCCTGCCGGCGTCCGTGTTTCCGAGCGCATACAACCTGACTCTTTTCAAGGCCAGAGTGAATAAGGACCTTCTGGGCAAGCTCGCTCCATCGTAGCGTAGACCCTGTCTTTGCTTTTGGACAAGACTGGGTGGGGTCAAGAGCAAACCCATTAACTATAAAAAGAACCCGCTGTACCTTATTTCAGTTGCATTGCATTGTATTTATTATGGTAAAAAAATTATCCAAAGTATTATTAGTGATCGAAAGTTTTGTTGTCTTTTTTGTGTTAAAATTGATAAGAAAGTAATAAAGATTAAATTATTAAACATGTAGGTATTCAAGTTTTACTGAAATTCGCACTTTGATCCACCGGTCTGTACGTCGATTCTGTAAAATTCAGACATCAACTCGCATCTCACCTCGCTATTCACTCTCACTTCGCATAAGGTTCAAAATGACCTTGATTTTGCATTCTGTAAGCATCACCTCGTCACTTGCGAAGTGAAGTGAGCTCCGAAGCGACCAACGTTGTACTAGTGACGGCCACACTCAACAACATGTTAGTCGAGTTTTATCGATTCCAGTTTTTTGACACAATTATTGAGTTTTGGCTTGGTTTTGGCACAGAATTTTAGCTAATTCATGATTTTTTTATTAAATTCCTTTATTTAAAAATAATTGAGATAGTTAAAAGTAAAAAAACAGAAAACTCTCCATGAATATAATCTATACTTCCCTTACGAAAAAAAAATGTCAGACAGAGACAGACACAATAATATTTTGATCAGGGGGGGGACACTCTTGACACTCCTATACTAAGTGACATTATTGTAAAGGAAGTGCCTTCATCTCTCATCGGCGAAGATCATTACTTCATACAATTTTTTTTTTATAAGAACTCCCTCAACGATCAAGCAATGCTTGACAAGCTCGTAAATGCTTGTCAAGCAGTTTATGGTTTGGGAATAGACAATGATTTTCTAATAGTCATTAGCGAGAGTACATTCATAAAGGTAGGTATACTCTTTTTATCAAAAACAAAATTTAATTGTCAGAATTTTCCTTTAGCAATATCACAAAAATCTTTTTCTGTGTTTATTTCGCACGTTTACTTATTTCAGTTGCTCGATTCCACCGTTTCCCAACAAAAGAATAAGGGCCCGGATAGTTTTAAAGATTGGGTAGAGATTGTTGGTGAAAATGTGTTGACAAGCTCTGCAACCAGCACCTTCGCCAGCAGGATAAGGCCCGTAGGCGTAGTACCTTCCCTTCACTTACCATCCCACTTCGTCTTCATATATCAGAAATATCATGTAAGTTTTGTTTACGCATATTAAGGGTAGATATTTCTCAAAATAATTGTACCGTTACGTGCAGGTAAAACGTTACTTTACGCACACGTTTTGTTATGAACATCGCTCCTCTAGAATTACAAAGACGTAAATGCAAACATCATGCATAATGCCCTCATTATGCATCAATTTCATAAGCTACAATATTTTTAATAATAAAATTACAAACATTTTTTTTTCAGATCACAGCCCACCCCCATCCCACTCTGTTGTCATCCTGATACAGGTGCAGTACGAACTATCGAGCAGTTTAGTTGTGGCAACCGCAAATGATGAAAATTAATTTTTTTTTTTATAAAAAACGAGTATCGTTACTTGTTTCAATTCTGGGACTCTTTGGCTCCATAATAGTTTTATAGACTTAAAGTAAGGGTGTAAGTAAAATGATTGTATTATATCTCGTAATAATAAATAGGACTTCGTATAGGTGTCAGTTAAATTATTTTGGTTCGACCGTGCACCATACTTCCTGTTTTTCTATGCGGAAGCATTAATTGCTTATTTACGAATAATTTTACTGGAATGGTTTTAATATTCAGTTATCAATTACTGGCTGCGCAACATGTTTTGATGAAAATGTATTTTCATTAAAACTGCTAGCTATACTTATTAAAGTGTTAGTGATGTGTTCTTTAATAGGTTACATTTAACAAGATTATGTTATACTTACCTGGGAAAAATTAATGGCTGTGGCGAGGGGTGAAATTATGGCGAAGGTAAGCCGTTCAACAAAAGTGTTATGATCTGCATAGTGGATCGGTAGGGTGGGATTTCTAAAATGTAAGCCAATGGGAATCGTCTTGTATGGACCCTTCGCCACTGGCTGTAGGTACATTAGTATACCTAATACTACTAGGTAGGTATACTAATGTACTACACAAACACGGTCAGGGTACCTACTACGCTAGTATATAGGCACCCTGACCGTGTTTGTGAATGAATAAATATTAAGAAATAAGAATATGAACAATTTTGAATAAAATTATCCCTAGGCATAAACTGAGAGGAATAAATAAAAACATAATGACTCTTTCACTTAATTGTTTAATTTTGTGTCTTTTTCTTTTCTCCCTTTTGTAATTATGTTTTTAACTGTTTTGTTCTAGTTATCTCTTATAACATTTTAAACGTTTGTTCTCATGTGTTAGTTATTTTCTTCGGAAAAAACACTAATACTAGTGAACACGGCGTTAAGAATGTTATAAAAGATAATTAGAACAAAGCCGTAGGTAGGGTTGCTATATTAGGTACTAAAAAAAAAAAAAAAAAAAACTAACAAGAAAATCGCCGATCAGAGGTGGCGCTTCAAAATGAGTAAGTTTTAAAATCGCCAGAGGGCTCTCTACCCCTATTTTTTTTTATCTTACTCTATGATTTTGATAGTGAATGAGTGCGACAGTGCGTTGTGTTGTTTGTATTTTGTTCGTTCTTTCAGTACCGAAAATAATTGTGAAATAATCATGAAGTAAGTTTATATTGTGGTTATGAAATTTATAAGCGATATGAATTAAAATAGTACGTAAGTATTTATTTAATTTGTTTCCTAATCCAACAATAATGTTTCAGTCCAAATGAGACAACACGTTCCTCTCACCTCAGCTAGAAACTCTGGTAGAGTTCATGGAAAGAAACCCTCCCATGGTGAAGGGTTTCTTGAGGACTCAAAATGCCAGAGAGTGAAGTCGACGCCAGTGGAAGCAACTAGCCGTGCGCCTGAATACAATCAAAAATTATAAACAGTGGACCAAGGTAAGCATCGCTTTTTTTACTACACGTTAGAACCACTTAACATTCCTCGGCTCCAAAGCAAACCACTTCAAATGTGCGACGAATCTTTGTTTCTGGAATCTTGTGTGTGTTCCTTGGTTTCATAAATTTTATCTTATTGTTAATTTTACTCAATCAATGATTAGGTATTAATTATAAGTAAATGCAGTTTTTAATATAGTTTGAAACATAGATATACCTATGTGTAATTTATAACAGCAAACATAATCCCTGTTATTACAAAAGATTTTTAAACACTGTTTAACTAAACACTGGAGGATGAAGTGGAGCTGTCAGAGCTTGAAGAAAGGGTTGTTCCTTTGTGTGGTGGTGAAAGCTTTTTCACAGGAGATGCACATTTAGGCATACAGCCATTTCCGGTAAGAAATTTAGAAATGCAATAGGTAGGTAGGTAGGTACATTTTTTTTTGCATCAATCCTGTCTGGCTGGTGGTGGCCAAGAATTGTGCAATCTCTCTTTTAAAACTACATAATAATGTAAAGTGTATTTTTAATTTTTATTTGAATTATTTGGTTATTATTGTTATTACCTGTTTCAGGAAAATGATACTCTATCTCCATCACATGAAGCGCAACAAATACAAGATGCTGATATCGACAATGTATGATATTTAAATTTAATTCATAATTGTATGTGATTAATTAATGATATACTTATATCTAGCATTTATCTCTTTATTTATCATAGATTCCTGTACCACAACAACGACAGAGGCAGGCGCCTACAGAGGAACCACCAGCTATGGTAATTTATGTAAGTTATATTATTCGAGTAACTACTAATAGTACGGAACCCTTCGTGCGTGAGTCCGACTCGCACTTGGCTGGTTTTTAGGGTTCCGTAGCCTAACTGGCAAAAAACTGAACCCTTATAGATTCGTCACGTCTGTCTGTCTGTCCGTCTGTCCGTCCGTATGTCACAGCAACTTTATTCCGAAAGTATTATGATTAGGTACATAAATGAAACTTGGTAGATTCTGTAGATCTTAATAAAAACTTTCAACGAAAATTGGTTTGAACGAGATATAAGTAGTAATTAGTTTTTGAGATTTAGCACATTTCCCAAAAACGCATAACTAACTTTGTCATTCATACCAACAATGTGAAAACAAAGTTATTTATGTAGACGAAAAATTATAGTGGTATTATGATATGGCATAAAGTAACTACGGAACCCTACGGCGCGTGACCCGACATGCACTTGGACGGTTTTTTATGATTGTTTCTGTTGTTTAAGAATATCCAGTTTGCAAACCGATGGCGTAGCTTCTATGACATTCACAAGTGCTTGTAACAGTCGAGGCTGAAATATTGAAATAAAACACTTTTAAACGGATGCCAGAGCGGTTTTATTGAATGTCCATTGGTGATTAGTTTGGATTTGGATTGATTTCATATCGGGTCATTTTGAACTTAGGTACCATCCAAATTTTGAGGATGTGTTCAGTCCTTGAAACTGAACAATTTTCTCTAATGAACACATGGTCAAATATGTAAAATAAAAATCGACTTTCCATACAAATCAAAGAGATCACGTGATCAATTTAGTATGGGATGACCAAAATTTTCTGACGATATTTGACACATGTTTCTTAGAGAAAGTTGTTTAGTTTCATGGACTGGACACATCCTTAAAATTTGGATGGTAAGTTCAAAATGACCCGATATATTTCCCGATGTGCTAAAAATAGAAATCTACTGAATCTAACCATTTCACAATTTGGGTGGCCTCTCCAAGTAAGAAATAGCGAAAGAAAACTCTGAAAGGGTTGTTGACCTCCGTCTTTTATACTTATCTATTTACAAAAACATCTACTTGTTATAGGGTTAGATTCTGCAGTGGGATTCTGGGCCATGATGCGCATTAACCACACATATCTCAAAAAAGAGGACATAAAAAATGGTTTCATAATAAACAATAAATTATTAAAACAAATGTGGCGTTAAAATTTTATAAATTAAATAGTTTCTCAACATATAATATCTTGTCAATTTATTGTCTATGTCTTATCAATATAGAATAAAATCATCTTTGCTAATCATCCAGTTTACCGATACTGACTTGACAGTACCTACTATCTCACTCTTTGATGAGAAAAACCCATTGTTTTATTCCCAACACAACCTATACTTTTGTGTTAGTTAATCTGTGACAAACTCATGTCATGTCCAAAGGGGTAGATAACAAAATATCATATAATACGTAAATGTCAAACAATAATAACCTCAAAACGACTCCTTAAGATTGAGATTTCTCTTATCTCCCGCATTATATTTTAATGATATTCTTCCCACATAATCACTAAAAAATTAATATAGTATATTGGTAATTTCATCAAAGCGCATCATGGCCTAGCTTGTATAGAAAAATCGGCATAATCCTTTGGGGTGGGGCTTTAACTTGTGAATTTATCACTTTTAACGGATACTAATAGCACAGTTTTATTGAAAGTCCATTGGTGATTTGTTTGGATTTGGTTTAATTTTACACTACAGACTTATTATCGCGCCGCCGCGCCGTGACGGTCATTGTAGAAAACTTCTGGGGAATTATCTTCAGCACGACTAATTGGCTTCATAAGGTAGGCGCGCTGAGCATATCCTGAATCACCTGGAAAATTAATAAGTATCAAATAGTTATGTGGTTTTTATACCTAATTAGGCTCATATTCTGAAGTAGGGGTAGGGAGGGATTAACTAACCGAGCAAAATAACTTCTTCACCTCCAGCATTTGTTAATGCCTCTAAGTGGACTTTTATAACACCATAGTTAAAAATGAAGCTATCACGAGTAGCTCCAACATATGTTGGATCCACATTTAAAATGTTTAGATCTGCATCTGTTACCTGAAAAAAAAAATATAAAAAATATATTTAGAAGACTAATTATTGAATACCAAATAGTAATAACTAGCGGCCGCCCGCGGTTTCACCCGCGTGGTTCCCGTTCCCGTGGGAATATCGGGATAAAAAGTATCCTATGTTTTATTCTAGGCTATCTTCTAACTGTGTGCCAAATTTCAACCAAATCAGTTCAGTAGTTTTTGCGTGATTGAGGAACAAACATCTAAACATCCAAACATCCAAACCCACAAACTTTCACATTTATAATACTAGCGGCCGCCCGCGGTTTCACCCGTGTGGTTTCCGTTCCCGTAGGAATATCGGGATATAAAGTATTCTATGTTTTAATCTAGGCTATCTACTATCTGTGTGCCAAATTTCAACCAAATCCGTTCAGTAGTTTTTGCGTGATTGAGGAACAAACATCCAAACATCTAAACATCCAAACCCACAAACTTTCACATTTATAATATTAGTAGGATTAGTAGGATTACAACATTGAAATAATTACAACATTGAAACAAAACATTTTAATGAAACACTTACTTTTACACGAGCTGAGAGTCCTTTCCCTCGACGTTTTGTGGTCTTTATCAGAGGCAGTAGCTCATACTCTAGCAGCTAGAGTCTTGCTAGTTGGTCAATTAATTCCTTTGACAATCTATACATAATCGTCATCTCGGGTTAATAGAGATAACCTTCGAATTTGGTTAGATTGTCGACGCTTTTCTTTCTATCTTTTATCCAAAGCATGAGCCTCTTCTAATAAAGATTTCAACAAATATATTCTTGCCATTGTTATCACTTATGTAAAACTTTACACAAACACCTCAAAAGTAGTTTCTAACCACAAAGTATATAATTATAGTACTAATTTGTAACACTGAGACAAAAATATTGTTTTAACACTATTTTTAATGGATTTCTTCTATTTTCACTCGTAAAATAGATGCTTATAATCTGACACATTGAAGCGGGTTCGAGTTCGAAGTGAGCGTCGAAGTGACGGGGGAATTACCTTACAGAATGCCAATTCTTACGTCATCTCATACTTTATCTCTCGATAAACTTAGTTCAGCTCACTGACACGCTCGCAAGGGCAGCGCTAGTGTAAATCCGAATTATCAACCGAGTTTATAGAATGCCAATCAAGAAATTCACCGCGGATTCAGATTCGAAGTTTAGAATGAGGTCTTACAGAATCACACTGCTGCTCTTGTATCATAAGTTTTAATAAAAGCTGTAGGAGATCCCCCACTTTAACCACCTATAGCAAAAATAAATTTAAAAAAATTAAAAATCCGCCGGCATAAAAAGACAAGTCAACTGAAAAGATGGAAACAAGATTACTTTTAATAACATGCAGTTGGAGGCATGCATAAAGAAAGTGACATTATGAAGGATTTGAATTATATGCCTCCGACTGCATGTTATTATGTTGCCTTTAATATTTAATCTTGTTTCCATCTTTTCAGTTGACTTGTCTTTTTATGCAGGCGGGTTTTTATTTTTTTTTTCTTTTTAGTTATAATATATTGCAGTCATGATTAGGGTTGCCAACTTTTTATGGAACAAATATAGTAGTTTCAAGATTTTTAGTGTAAAAATATAGTAGATGGCGAAAAGGTCCAAAAAATATAGTAGGTTGCCGTTTTGTATGGAGGATTTTAAAGAAATTGCATTTTTCATACTTAAGTAAGTAGGTACTAACATTTTCAAAATTTATTCAACAACCATAAAGGCAAATGTTTAATCTCAAAAAATATTATGCAATTACTAGTATTATGTAATCTGTGCTTATAAGTTATATTTTTGTTGTTGCTTTTATTTATTTTTTTCACTTGAAAAAATATAGTAGTTTTGCCTACTATATATTTTTTCAAAAAATATAGTAGGCGAGCCGTCAATATAGTAGGATACTATATTATATAGTAGGGTTGGCAACCCTAGTCATGATATACCTTTTTGAAATCCTTATAATAAGCCCTTTAATTTGACACCCATATTTCGGTATTCTAAAAAAAATTTTTTCCACTGCGTAGATATAATAGCACCGGAGCACCGTACAGCCGCCATGTTAGTTTTTTTATAACGTCACCTTCTTAAGAACACTTGGGCTGACAAGACAAATCTAACGATAGTTCATCATAGAAATCCGTTCAGCTGTTTGAAAGATATGAGGTAATAAAGAATCATCATATCAGCCACACGACACCCACTGCTGGGTATAGGCCTCCCCTAAGGATCTCCACGACGATCGGTCCTGCGCTACCTGCATCCACTGGCTTTCCGCGACCTCCACCAGATCGTCGGTCCACCTTGTCGGGGGCCTACCCACGGAGCGTCGTCCGGTGCGCGGTCGCCATTCCAGAACCTTTCTGCCCCAACGGCCATCGGTTCTTCTCGCTATGTGTCCCGCCCATTGCCACTTCAGCTGAGCAATCCTTCGAGCGATGTCGGTTACTTTAGTTCTCCTGCGGATCTCCTCGTTTCTGATTTGATCACGTAGAGAAACGCCGAGCATGGCTCTCTCCATTGCACGCTGAGTGACCTTGAGCCTCCTTATGAGACCCATAGTTAGCGGCCACGTTTCACTGCCGTAAGTCATCACTGGCAACAGACACTGGTCATAGACTTTCGTCTTGAGACACTGGGGTAGGTCGGACGCGAAGATTTTTCGAAGCTTCCCGAATGCTGCCCACCCGAGTTGGATTCGACGAGAGATCTCTTTCTCGAAGTTGGACCTACCTAACTGGACTGCCTGTCCTAGGTATACGTAGTGGTCAACAACTTCAAGTGTAGTGTTCCCAACATGAACTGGAGAGGGTACAACATGGGCATTTGACATAATTTTCGTCTTATCCATGTTCATCCTAAGACCCACTCTTTGGGAAGCACTACGGAGATCTTCGAGCATTGTGTTCAGGTCTTCCATGGTCTCAGCCATAAGGACTATATCATCGGCAAAACGAAGGTGTGTTAGGTACTCGCCATTAATGTTGATGCCGAGTCCTTTCCAGTCCAAGAGCTTAAAGATGTCCTCCAACGCAGCTGTGAACAGTTTCGGAGAAATAACGTCTCCCTGTCTCACACCACGCTGCAGTTGGATAGGACCTGTGTTCTGGTTCTGTACTCGGATCGTCATGGTGGCATTTTGGTATAAGTACCTCAACACCTCGATATACCTAAAGTCCACTTGGCACCTTTGGAGAGACTGCAGCACCGCCCAGGTTTCAATCGAATCAAAGGCTTTCTCATAGTCCACGAACGCCAAGCAAAGTGGCTCATTATACTCCTCAGTCTTCTGTATAACCTGCCGCAGCGTATGGATGTGGTCTATGGTGCTAAAGCCTTTTCGGAACCCGGCTTGTTCGGGAGGTTGGAAGTCGTCGAACTTGCGAGCGAGACGATTCGTAAGGACTCTCGAAAACAACTTATAGACATGACTCAGAAGCGAGATGGGTCTATAGTTCTTTAAGAGGGACTTGTCACCCTTTTTAAAGAACAAGATCACCTCACTTATGTTCCATGTCTTTGGCGTTCTGCCCTGGACGATGACGGAATTAAAGAGCTTCTGGAGGACTTTGAGTATCGGCTCACCGCCCGCTCTCAGAAGCTCTGTAGTGATTCCATCGTCACCCGCCGCCTTGTTGTTTTTCAGTTGTTTGAGAGCCATACTAATCTCGAACAGGCTGACGTCCGGGATATCTTCGGTATAGTGTCGGGTAAGCTTGGCTCTGGGGTCTTTAGCCTTGCTTTCAACAGGTGTCTGCGTGGAGTATAACTGCCCATAGAAGCTCTCGATCTCCCTCAGGATTTCAGGCTTTGATGAAATGATGCGTCCGTCGTCAGTTTTCAGCTTCGTCATCTGGCTTTGCCCAATAGACAGATCTCTTGCGAACACTTTGGAGCCTTTATTCCGCTCGATGGCCTCTTTAATACGATTCGTATTAAATTGGCGAAGGTCGCTCGTCAAAGACTTAGATATCTGTCTATTAAGCTGCCGATAACGATTAGCATCTACTGAACTCTGGAGCCTCATTTTACGTCTCTGATCCATGAGTAGGAGTGTGTGGTCGGAGAGTTTCTTTATCTTGGGACGGCGGGTCTTAAAGAGCTTGGACCCTACCGTACGGACAGTATCCACCACCATGTTGTTCAGATCGTCCACATCTATGCTGTTCTCAAGGGCTTCGAAGCGGTTTTGGAGTTCGAGTTGAAAGCTCTCGGGGTTTTGAATATGGGCCGGCAATGGTCGAATTGTTGATTTTATCAGTCGAGATCTTTCCAGCTTTGGGTTGATATTCAATGTGCCACGTACCAATCGGTGATCGCTCCCCGTCTTAACAGCGTTGATCACAGTGACATCATTGAATATTTGCTTTTTCGTCGACATGATAAAATCTATCTCATTTCTGACTTTACCGTCCGGACTGACCCAGGTCCACTTCCGGCTTTCCGGCTTTCTGAAGAAGGAGTTCATCATAAAGAGGTTCTCCTTCTCCATAAAGTCAGCCAGCATCTGGCCTCTGTCATTCCGTTGCCCAACTCCAAATTGCCCCACTCTCAGCTCATCGCCGCATCGTTTCCCCAACTTTGCATTGAAGTCCCCCATCACAACAGTGTAGTGGGTTTTGTAGCTATGCATGGCTTTAGAGATCTCCTCATACATAGCCTCCACTTCGTCATCTTGGTGTGTCGAGGTCGGTGCGTAAACCTGTATAACATTCAGCGAACACCGTTTGGATATTCTGAGTATAAGGTACGCCACCCTGGTCGACACACTTCCGATGGTAATCACGTTGTTGACAAGGGACTTGTGGACGATGAACCCGACACCACCTTGGGACTGTTGGTCGCCCTCCCGGTAGTAAAGCAAGTTACCGGATTTGAGGATTATCGAGTCCTCTCCCGCTCTTCGGACTTCAGATAACCCGATAATGTCCCAGTGTACCTTGCTGATAACTTCTTCCAACTCGGTTAACTTCGCGTCGGTCCTTAGTGTGCGCGTGTTATAGGTTGCCAGGTGCAGTTGTCGTCGTTTTTGGTAGCCGAGCCGCACCCGGGGATTCTTAGCACCCCCTGCCCCGCCGTTACCGTAGCCGCTACCGTAGCTAGGAATAGCGGGGCTGCCGGGGACTGGGGGCCAATTTTTTGATCCATTGTGCATGAGGGGGGGGGTTTGCCATAATCGCCACGCTTGGCAGGCGGGTTGGCGATCGCAGTAGGCCAAGATTTTTTGGAGACGCTGCTGCCCGTCTCTTGAAGGCTATGCTCCCTTAGTCGCCTTTTACGACACCCACGGGATGATAGGGGGTAGTGCTATTCTAGGCCGGCACATACACGGAATTTATATTTATTAGAATAAAGAATATTACATACAAACAAACAAACATACTTACATACAAGATACGCGCGAAGAACATAACCCTCTTGCAGTCGGGTAAAAAGCACCTAAAATATTATGCCAATGTTAATCAATATGTTTGGTTAGCGATGTCGGAGCTTTTAAAGGCAGATAATGTGATCAATTTTATCGACAAAGCCCCCCACATGTTGGGGTCTATCCCCTCTCCTGTTGGAATGACGGTATTTTAAATTTCACTTTTTATTTTAGATTGCCCTGCCGAAAAATATTAATTTCTCAGGATTTAATAACTTAACAAAGGACATGTCCCATCGCGCCTATGTCATTTGCCTCACCATTCTCAAAAATGAAAGTTTGTAGCGTCTTAATCAAAGTAGTATGTCAGAGTTGGTATTTTACTCTAAAATCGGATTAATAATAATTTGCTGCATTAAAAAGTGGGTTGTATTTACTTACATTTTTTTTACAAAATACTTCAGAAAACAACGTTTTTGTAATTGTTTTTCTAAATATAAAACAATCTTTGACTGGTATTATAGCTAGGTACCTAAATAAAATGTGATTAGCATTTTTTTATTATGAAAGTAAGTAAATAAAACGCTGATGCAGTTAACTGAGGCAACGCTGGGACATCTCCTTTAACAAACACATTGTATAAAAGAAGATACTGACTGACTTACGTATCAACGGCTCAACGCACAGCCCAAACTGCTGGGTCTAGACTAGAGACACCAATTTGGCACATAGGTTCCTTATGAGGTCTAGGGGTGTACTAAAAAAGGATTTTTCAAAACTCACCCCCCAAGGGAGTGAAACGGGGGTCCAAAGTTTGTATGAAAGTCCCTCAGTTTCGAAGCTAGGATCTTCAAATTTTGTGTTTAGGCTAACGATTGAATATTAATATACACGTCTCTCAGGGTTTTTGAAATTTCTACTCCCGAAGGGGTGAAAAGGGGGATGAAGTTGTGTATAGAAAATCCTTTAAAATAAAAAATAGAAATTTGAAAATTTTGGTTAGTGTAATTTTGCAGAAACTGCTTAATAAATAGCATTTTTTTACGTCCATTTCTTCTTTTATCTTCTTCGGCACCTCCCGCCGCGAGGGTGCCGCCGCCTGTGGATGCTGCCGCCGCGCCGCCTGCTGCAGGACCGACCGCCGCCCTGCCGCTGCGCCCGCGCGCGCCGTGGTAGCGCGCTGCGGCGCTGCACGCGCCCTTTTTTCAACTGGTGGAGGCGGCGGTGGCAGCTGTTACAGCATTCAGTAAATACCATGTAGACGCCGGAGCCACTACTGCAGATAAGCTAAACATTCTCCTAAGGGAACATACCCATACTACGTTACCCATGTTTTACCATTTTTGACCCCCCTCCCCCCTTGGTGACCATGCGTAGTATATATATGCCCCCCCCCCCTGGTTTTCACATAGTATTTCATAGATAATGGTTTTACATAATTTTTAACAAAAAATTAAAAAACATTGCTCATTTTTCTCTTTTTATAGTAAGGCGCTTGCCACGTAATGCCAAGAGTGTGTACTATAATTTTACATACAATTACAAGTGAAAAAATGTATAAAGAAGAAAATAATTTTTGCTGCGTACCATATTTGAATACAGCTTGAAAGAAAAGAACCAGATTTCTAGCGTGGTATTTTAAAGACAGACCCTCCCCCCCCCCCTTAACGGTCACGTAGTATGGGTACGTTCCCTAAGTGTAACAAATTATTTTCTGAAAACCGCATTAAAATCGGTTGAACCAAACCCGAGACAATCGCGAACAAACATACATACATATATACATACATACATATACATACATGTCAAACTGAGAACCTCCATTTTTTTGTTTTGAAGTCGGTTAAAAATTTACATTTCTGTCCAACTTTCTGCTTAATAAATAGGATTTTTTTTTACGTCCATACCTTCTTTTGTCTTCTTCGGCGCCTCCCGCCGCGAGGGCGCCGCCGCCTGTGGATGCTGCCACCGCGCCGCCTGCTGCTGGACCGACCGCCGCCCTGCCGCTGCGCCCGCGGGCGCCGTGGTAGCGCGCTGCGGCGCTGCACGCGCCCTTTTTTCAACTGGAGGAGGCGGCGGCGGCAGCTGTTACAGCATTCAGTAAATACCATGGAGACTCCGGAGCCACTACTGCAGGATGTGACTGCAGGAACTGGGTGTCTGTGACTGTGACGACGTCTCCAGTCACATTTTTGTTATTCAGCATCTTTAAAATTTGGGATTTGTTGGGTATGCCTGGTGGGTAAAGAGGCATTTTAATTTGGAGATTATTTTTTTGAAAGTGAAATACGTTTGTTAAGGATAGGGCTGAAAAACACTTAAAGTTTACACTACACGTTTTTCTCGTACGAACTTTTACTGTCAACTTTATATACATTTGTTTTACAATATATCACTGAAATTTCGAATTTAGAACGTAGACCAAAGAGAAATCCAAAAAGGCTGTAAGTAGCTGGTGCTGGCCGGCAACAAGCAACGTTATTGAATGTCTAGCAACTTTTTTTTATTCTAAAAGCCCCACCCGACTTCAATAGCCGTGTTTTATTACTATGATAATACGTATCTAGTGATTTGAATATTATTTCTTGCTATTTAGACGTAGTGTAGGTTTTCTGAAGTCGGTTTTTTTTTTTTTTAACAATTTTTTCTTTTTAGCTTCTGTATTAGATATATTATCTAGTAAGAAAAATTGGTTTGACCAAACGTGAGATAATCGCGGACATACATGCATTGGGTCAAACTGAGATGAGAACCTCCTTTTTGAAGTCGGTTAAAATACTAAAACCTTCTCCTAAATGTAATAAATAATTTTCTGAAAACCGCATCAAAATTGGTTCAACTAAACGCGAGATAATCTCGGACAAACATAAATGCGGATCAAACAGAGAACCTTTTTTTTTTGAAGTGCGTAATAATACTCAAACATTCTCCCGCGGGCGGCCAGTCCATGTCGCTGTTTACACACTGGTGCCGATCATTCTGCATTGGCTCTTTAACAAAGATGGACGTGGAATCTCTTGCAGCCGCGGCAATTAATTTATACAGTGATTTTAATTATTACCTTCTATAATTTATTGAACGCACTTTTATAACTTTACTAATCATCTTTGACGTTAAATATGCTTATTTATCTAGCTCAGTAGTAAGGTAATTTTTATGTTTTTCCTATTATGCTTTGGATTCCATATTATTGGTTCATTTCGGTATATTTATATAAATTGTAAAATCTCATTGCTATAACTCTGAAACAAATATTACCCTCACGCGCAAGACTACCTACTGTTTTTGCTGATGAAAAACAACAAAAACAACAACAAAAAACAGCTTAATAAATAAACGACTCTAAAAAGCAAGATAAAATATTCAAACCTGCATAATAAATCTAGTATTAAACAATGCCTTTCTGAAGTCGTTTTTATCTTGACTTTAATCATGGATTCAAAACCCCACCCGACTTCATAAGAAGTTGTATCATACTTATTAGATATTAGCCTAGGAAGTAGTGGCAAAAGGTCAAAATTTTTCATTAGATGAATTCACTTGGCACATATTTAGCTTAGGTAAAACTGAGCTGATTTAGCCCGGTAGCCATCCTCCCCCCCTTGGCAGGTAGTGGGGGGTGATATTCAAAGTTTCACGCCGCCGCACTTCAGATAAAAAATCATATCTCCTTTAATATACCTACCATCTCGAGTGTGGTATCATTTTATGATAAATTAGGGATAGGGGATTCATTTTTGAGACATTTTATGTACAGTTTCATAGAAAAAAATTAAAATATTAACGATAGTATCAAAATCTCTTTGCTATTTTTTTTATTTAAGAGTCGGTATCTTCGAAAATACTAATTTTGTGCAAAGAAAAAAAATACTGTATTAAAGCAAATATATTCAGCTTTTAAAAAATATATACTTTATATATAGGTATCGTACAATGTCTATCTGAAAAAAAATCGAACATGGTATGCGACGGTGTTTCCCAACGTTTCCGAGAGCAAGTATTAGATGTTTTATTTCATGCAAAATGTGTAGAACACAAACTTAACTTTGTAGCAAGCATAAAGAAATTCATTTTTGAGATATTTAATGTTATAGACATTGAAAAAAAAAAAATATTGCTGAAAGTATCAAAAATTGTTTTGCTATTATTTTTATTCACCAGTCAGTATCTTCGAAAATACTAATTTTGTGCAGAGAAAAAAAAATTAGACTTAAAGCACACTTATTCAGCTTTAAAAATATGTATTCTTTATATATAGTTATCTTACAATGTCTCTCTGAAAAAAATCGAACACAGTATGTGACAGTGTTTCCAAGAATTTCCAACTGCAAATATAAGTTGGTTTTTTCATACAAAATGTATAGAATACAAACTTAACTTTGGTATATTTTGTCGCCTATGTTCTTACGGTCTTACAATCGCTCTCAACTATCCTACGGTCTAATACATACTTAGATCTTTTTGTGGAAGTCATAACGACTATAGAAAAAATTAGACATACTTGTTCTCAGTACGAGCAAGTCATAAAACGACGACGCGACGTGGCGTCAAAAGAGTAGATCTCAAAATGACCCAGGTAGGAAAATATTTTACCACATTGAGTCTAAAGTGCAAACAATGTTTAAATTATAATTATTAGGTACCCAAGGACCTAGGCATATAAATATATCGTAAAAATGAAACTATTGTTGCATTAAGTATTTTTATACATTTGTGAGCTGAAAAAAATGATTAACAGGCCTATTTTCATACAAACGAGGTAACTTTAAAGCTTTGGTTCTCCGCTCAGGATCAAACGAGATGTTATCTGATGATGGCAATTTAAAGAATGGATGACGGAGACTTATGATGCTAAAGAAATCGAACGGATTAGATAAGTCATTTAGCTCAGGGTTAAACTTAAAAAAATAACAAGCGAAAATTTTAAAGTATGGAAAATGTAACAGTCAACACTCTCTAGACGGTCTCTGGTGTAAACGACTCTTCTGACCCGTTAGGTTTCTTTAGCGATCTGTGCCTTCTCCATTCATTCTTTAAATTGCCATCATCACATAATACCCCGTTTAATCTTGGGCGGAGAACCAAAGCTTTAAAGTTACCTTGTTTGTATGAAATAGGGCTGTTGTTCCATTTTTCTGCTCACGAGTGTATAAAAATACACAATGCAACAGTAGTTTTATCTTTACGATATATTTGTATGCCTAGGTTCTTAGGGTACCTACCTATTGCGATTTAAACACTTTTTGCACTAACTTAATATGGTAGGATAGGACGTTTTCCTACATGATCGTTTTGAGATCTAATCTTTTAACGCCACGTCGCGTCGACGTTTTGTGACTTCCTCATTGTGAGATCAAGTCTGTCTATATTTTTCAACTGTCGTTATGACTTCCACAAAAAGATTTAAGTATAAATTAGACCGTACGATAGCTGAGAAAGACTATAAGTCCGTAAAAACATAAAGCGTCAATTGGCCGCAAAGTTAAGTTTGTACTCTATACAATTTGTATGAAAAACCAACTTAACTTGAAATTAAAGACGTTTGGAAACACCTTCGCATACCATGTTCGATTTTTTGTCAGATAGATATTGTATGATAACTATATATAAGTTTGTATGTATTTAAAGCTGAATAAATGTACTTTAAGATAGTATTTTTTTCCTTTGCATAAAATTTGAATTTTCAAAGATACCAACTGTTGAATAAAAAAATAGCAAACTGATTTTGATAATGTCGTCAATGTAGTAAAATATATCACATTTTTTCTATGAAACTGTACATTAAATGTCTCAAAAATGGCTTCCTCATCCTTCATTTATCACAATATGATACCACACTCAAGGTGGTAGGTATATTGAAGGAGATATGATTTTTTTTCTGAAGTGCGGCGGCGCGAAACTTTGAATGCCACCCCCCCTTACCTGCCAAGGGGGGGCGGATGGCTACCGGGCTAAATCAGGTCAGTTTTACCTAAGCTACATATGTGCCAAGTGAATTCATCTAATGACAAATTTTGACCTCGCCATACATGAGTGCCACTACTGACCTAACTATATGCTATGCGTACAAACTTTCGAGTTAGTTATTTATTATGCAGATTCTGTTTTAAAAAAACTTTTTTTTTTTACTTTTTTGTAGTAGGTATATTTAGTGACGATATTGTCTAAGTTACAATAGCCTTATGTCAACGGCTCATCACCTTTTACAAAATACTGTTTTCTTGACGTACTTATGTCAGGAGGATATGCATTATATTATGACGAACATAAATAGCCAAGCAACCAAATTCAAGTACCTACTTAATCTTATCGCACCAGTGAAACACTTATTAGTACTTATTGAATAAATCCGATGATCATCTATGGTCTTCATCGTAAGTTTCACTTCACCAAAATGGTACTTTCCATAAGCAAATGCACAAGCTACTTATAAGAAAATACCAAAATCACTACAGCGGGGCTACTCAAATGGCCACTTTTCTATTCGTTCGCTAACTTAAAAATTAAAAATAAGCCATAAACACCAAAATAACGTGTCGTAGGCTTGTTAATTCTGTACAATACAACAATGTCTGTGATTTACATAAACTTGCGAACGTCTGACTTGATCATTAATTGCTTATTTTTAAGATTTAAGTTAGCGAACGAATAGAAAAGTGGCCATTTGAGTAGCCCCCCTGGTGTTCCTATAATATTTGAAGAGTTCCCAAGTTGATTTCTCCAAGATCCCATCATCAGATCCTTATAATAATATGACGAAAAAAGAATTTTTCAAATCGACCCAGCCGTCTTCGAGTACCTAATCGAGTAACATATATAAAAAAAGATTCTGAATTTCTGATGAACTAAGAACCTTCTCCTTTTTTTGAAGTCGGTTAAAAAGGCGCCAGCGTGTGAACGCTGCGCCAACGCGCGCGCCAAGATCCTTTGATGTGTGCACGAAATACCGACAACATTCGGTTCGCCGGCCAACGTTGGCGCCAACTCGCGACGAACGCCAAGAAGGTCTTTACACGTTCGCCCAACGTGCTCGGCCAGTGCGTTGGCCCAATGTGTACAGGCCACTTAAGGGAACATACCCATACTACGTGACCCATTTTTTACCATTTTTGACCCCCCTCCCCCCCTTGGTGACCATGCGTAGTATATGCTCCCCCCCACCCCCCCTGGTTTTCACGTAGTATTTCATAGATAATGGTTTTACATAGCTTTTAATAGAAATCTAAAAAAAAATTGCTCATTTTTCTCTTTTTATTAGTAAGGCGCTTGCCACGTAACGTAATGCCAAGAGTGTGTACTATAATTTTACATACAATTAACATACATTTCAATGACAATACAAGTAAAAAAATGTATAAAGAAGTAAATAATTTTTGCTGCGTAACATTTTGAATACAGCTTGAAAGAAAAGAACCAGATTTCTATTGAGAATATTGACTACGTGACAAAACATAGGCCCCCCTCCCCCCCCCCCCCCCCCCCGTGACCACGCGTGGTATTTTAAAGACCCCCCCCCCCCCTTAACGGTCACGTAGTATGGGTACGTTCCCTAAGTGTAACAAATTCTTTTCTGAAAACCGAATTAAAATCGGTTGAGCCAAACGCGAGATAATCGCGAACATACATACATACATACATACATACATATACATACAGGTCAAACCACGCCGCCTGCTGCAGGACCGACCGCCGCCCTGCCGCTGCTCCCGCGCGCGCCGTGGTAGCGCGCTGCGGCGCTGCACGCGCCCTTTTTTCAACTGGTGGAGGCGGCGGCGGCAGCTGTTACAGCATTCAGTAAATACCATGGAGAGACGCCGGAGTCACTACTGCAGGATGTGACTGCAGGAACTGGGTCTCTGTGACTCCGACGACGTCTCCGAGTCACTTTTTTTTTATTCAGCCTCTTTAAAATTTGGGATTTGGTGGGAATGCCTGGTGGGTAAAGAGGCATTTTAATTTGGAGATTATTTTTTTGAAAGTGAAATACGTTTGTTCAGGATAGGGCTGAAAAACCTTAAACACGTTTTTCTCGTACCGACTTTTACTGTCAACTTTACATACATTTATTTTACAATATGTCACTGAAATTTAGAATTCAGAACGTAGAGCAAAGAGAAATCCAAAAAGGCTGTAAGTAGCTGGTGCTGGTCGGCAACAACGTTATTGAATGTCTGACAACTTTTTTTATTCTAAAAGCCCCACCCGACTTCAATAGACGTGTTTTATTACAATGATAATGCGTATATTATATAAATATATAAATTATAGTGATTTGAATATTATTTCTTGCTTCTTTTTTTGAAGTCGGTTAAAATACTAAAACCTTCTCCTAAGTGTAACAAATTCTTTTCTGAAAACCGAATTAAAATCGGTTGAGCCAAACGCGAGATAATCGCGAACATACATACATACATACATACATACATATACATACATGTCAAACCACGCCGCCTGCTGCAGGACCGACCGCCGCCCTGCCGCTGCTCCCGCGCGCGCCGTGGTAGCGCGCTGCGGCGCTGCACGCGCCCTTTTTTCAACTGGTGGAGGCGGCGGCGGCAGCTGTTACAGCATTCAGTAAATACCATGGAGAGACGCCGGAGTCACTACCGCAGGATGTGACTGCAGGAACTGGGTCTCTGTGACTCCGACGACGTCTCCGAGTCACTTTTTTTTTATTCAGCCTCTTTAAAATTTGGGATTTGGTGGGAATGCCTGGTGGGTAAAGAGGCATTTTAATTTGGAGATTATTTTTTTGAAAGTGAAATACGTTTGTTCAGGATAGGGCTGAAAAACCTTAAACACGTTTTTCTCGTACCGACTTTTACTGTCAACTTTACATACATTTATTTTACAATATGTCACTGAAATTTTGAATTCAGAACGTAGAGCAAAGAGAAATCCAAAAAGGCTGTAAGTAGCTGGTGCTGGTCGGCAACAACGTTATTGAATGTCTGACAACTTTTTTTATTCTAAAAGCCCCACCCGACTTCAATAGACGTGTTTTATTACAATGATAATGCGTATATTATATAAATATATAAATTATAGTGATTTGAATATTATTTCTTGCTTCTTTTTTTGAAGTCGGTTATAATACTAAAACCTTCTCCTAAGTGTAACAAATACTTTTCTGAAAATCGCATTAAAATCTGTTTATAGTTCAGGAAATGAACGCTCAAAAAAGGGTATAGAGGGAAAGGCGTGGAACACAATTTTTGACTTCGTAACTTTGTTTGGACCTGTAAGGACGTGAACATATCAAAAGTCCCCGCCCGCAGCCCCTATGCCGGCGGGGAGGGGGAGTTTTGAAGGTCCCATTTTTCGGTTTTTCACATATATCTCGAAAACTATGCATTCCAGTGACATGAGTTATTCACAAAATGAAAGCTGGTTAAATTTGCTGCATGTTTACCTTGCAGTAAATGGGGGCGTATTACAACCTCTTAAAACTTGCCAGGTTTATGAATTGCTATAGTTACATCTCTTTTTCGCTGTATAGCAAATAAAAGAGATAGATTGATAACCAATCAGAAAACTGCCAGGAAATAAGAGGTTATAATATGGCCCCAGGTCGCATTTCTCAACCGATTCTTGTGAAATTTTGTGAGTAGGTTTGAAAATTATATATAATTTTTTTGTTGAGCCAGTTTTTTGAATTTCTGTAAAATGACGGAGATATGTTAAAAAAACAGATTGCAGTCCGCTTTCCAGCTCTGCCTGTTCTTCTCTACAGGTCGCATTTATCAACTGATTCTCGTGAAATTTTGTAAGAAGGTTTTAAAATGATGTACAATTTTATTTTGTTTAGCTAGTTTTTTGAAATTTTTCAAAATAGCGGAGGTATGTTAAAAAAACACGTTTTCAGTCCGACTTTCCAGCGCTGTCTGTTCTCCTCTACAGGTCGCATTTCTCAACCGATTCTCGTGAAAATTTGTAAACAGTTTTGAAAATAACATAGAATTTTTTTCTCCCGCCAGTTTTTTTAAATTTTTCTTATTGGTGGAGATATGTTAAAAAAACTTATTTCAGTCTGGCTTTCCAGCGCTGTCTGTTCTTCTCTACAGGTCGCATTTCTCAACCGATTCTCGTGAAATTTTGTTAGAAGGTTTGAAAATGATGTACAATATTTTTTTGTTTAGCAAGTTTTTTGAAACTTTTCAAAATGGCGGAGATATGTTAAGAAAACAGATTTCAGTCCGACTTTCCAGCGCTGTCTGTTCTCCTCTACAGGTCGCATTTCTCAACCGATTCTCGTGAAATTTCGTGAGCATGTTTAAAAATAATATAGTTTTTTTTTTGTCACGCCAGTTTTTTTAAACTTTTCAAAATGACGGAGAAATATTAAAAAAAACATTTTTCAGTCCGGCTTTCCGGTGTTTTCTGTTTTCCTCTACATGTCGCATTTTTGAACCGATTCTCGTGAAATTGTGTAAGCAGATTTGAAAATTACATAGATTTTTTTTGTCAAGCCAGTTTTTCATTTTTTTTTAAATGGCGGAGATAATTAAAGAAAAGCATATTTCAGTCCAGATTTCCGGCGCTGTATGTTCTCCTCTACAGGTCGCATTTCTCAACCGATCCCTGTAAAATTTTGTGAGCATGTTTGTTAATTATATAGAATTTTTTGTCGAGCCAGATTTTTAAAATTTTTCAAAATGGCGGAGATATGTTAAAAAAAACAGATTTTACGGCTTTCCAGCGCTGTCTGTTCTCCTCTACAGGTCGCATTTCTCAACAGATTCTCGTGAAATTTTGTGAGCAGTTTTGAAAATGAAGTGGATTTTTTTCATCACGCCACTTTTTTGATTTTTTCAAAAATGGCGGAGATATGTAAAAAAAAAACATATTTCAGTCCAGCTTTCCGGCTTTGTCTTTTCACCTCTACAGGTCGCATTTCTCAACCGATTACCGTGAAATTTTGTGGGCATGTTCAAAAATGATATAGATTATTTTAAATAGAACCAGTTTTTCAAAATTTTTTGAAATGGCGGAGATATGTAAAAAAAAATCAGTCCGGCCTTCTGGCGCTGCTAATGTCGTCATTAAGATTGGCAATGGCTGAGTCCACTTCGTCAATTATAAAATGACGGTAAAGTTGTAAGTCATCTGCGTAGAGATGGAAGTTGGAGGAGATGACTCTTGTGACAGAGTTGATGAAGATGGAGAAGAGGAGTGGCGACAGAACACCTCCTTGAGGTACACCAGCAGTAAGTACGCACCCGTCGGATTTTTTATCCTCGAGGCGAATACGCTGCGTGCGCCTCTGAAGATATGAATCAAACCAAGGAATAACAAAAAAGTGTGTTTGTATTGTTTTTTTGTTAGCTTATTTAAGTCTATAAATGTATTTCTTTTTTACGTATTATGAAATTGTATTTAACAAATATCTATCTATAAATATAAAATAACAACTTTTTTTGCTGTATTAATAATAAATATTCATATTTTACTTACTTACTCGCTATAAAAACCTTGTAAACGTTCAGCGGCGTTCGAGGGACAGCATATATATGAGGGACAGCGGACAGGCTAATGTAATATGAAATCATCTGTCATTTTGACAGCTCGCTAGCGTTTTGTGCGCCAAGTTTGAATGAAAGTAATTCTTCGAAATTTGATTCGGAGCAGCGAAAAATTTTCCGAAACTAAATCTATCTTCTATTTTTTATTCTTGATAAAGGAAAGGCCGAAGGAAAATTTCGCCACTGTTTTTTTTTTTTTGCTAACTTGAAAGATACGCTTTTTTCTAGTGCTAAGCATATGAATATAAGATTCTTGTGCTAAGCTAACATAAAATACTTAATTGGCAACAGTGAAGTTTTGTCTACACAAGCCACGCAATCGCTGTGGACGGGGCGGAGCGTGTGTAGAGACAAGGGCGTCGCCAGCCCATGGCCCAGGGGGGGCCAAGTTAATATAAAGAGGATGAGAATGATATGTTTTGAGATGGGGCAGGATTTATCGGAAAAGCAAGTCAATTGCACGGTCTTAGAATTTTGGTTATTTGCAGTTGGCTACATTTTTTAACCTCTAGGGAGGGGCAGCGGCCCCCCCCCCCCTGCCCACCCCTGGCGACGCCCTTGTGTAGAGAAACATCTTTCAGAAACAAAGTTTTGTGTACTTACCTAATTATGTTTTTGTTCGAATCATACAAAATAAATAGAATGTCAAAGAACAACAATGTCAATAAACAGGTGTTAGGTTTTGCCATTTATAACACTAGTTTTTGGCGTTTTCGCTATTTTTAACGATAACGTTAACGCTATTTTCCGAATATGAGTTATTTATTCTACTGGCAATAATTTATTGTTGGCAACACTAGAGCTATATAAGCAGAGAGTTACGGTAGAATCGGATTCATTCTGTTCCAACCGTCGACGCAGCAATTTGAAAAGTGAAACTACTGTGTACAGTGTCCAAGTTCTGTGAAAGTAAAGGATGTTAAAGGTATTTATGTGTTCTTATTTTATTATAAGTGTTCTTTAGAAGGATAACCCTACAATTCAGAAGTGGTAACCAATATTGAACGCAGTAAAAACAAAATTGTCATTGCATGTGGCCAAGGCTCTTCGGCCGTGCTTTAACATACTTTACACTCATCTCATGGCACGTGGCCGAGGCAACTCTTCGGTCGTGCTATCATACTGCACATTCATTGCACGTGGTCGAGGCAACACTTCGGTCGTGCTTACACACTTTACACTCATTGCACGTGGCCGGGGCTACTCTCCGGTCGTGCTTACATACTTCACATTCACCGCACGTGGCCGAGGCAACCCTTCGGCCGTGCAACATTTTTTCACTCGCAAACAATACTCTGATTGATCTACACCAGCCCCTAGCGCTGCTCGCTAATGCTTGGTCAGGGCCACTCTCTGATAGCATTGGTGGGTAGGGTAATGAAAGCGCTGCTCGCCAATCCTTGGTCGGGGCTACTCCCCGATAGAATTGGCGGGTAGTGCGATAAATGATGTGATCCTACTCACTTCACACTCATTGCACTTGGTCGAGGCTACACTTCGACAGTGCATACTTCACACTCTGTTCTACACCACCCTCAAACGCTGCTCGTTAATGCTTGGTCAGGGCCACTCCCTGATAGCATCGGTGGGTAGGGTAATGAAAGCGCTGCTCGCTAATCCTTGGTCGGGGCTACTCCCCGACAGAATTGGCGGGTAGGGTAATAACGGCACTGCGCTGGTACTTGGTCGGGGCCACTCCTCGATAGAATTGGCGTGTAGTGCGATAAATGATTTGATCCTGCTGTATTTAATCGTGAAAATCGTGAATTACTATCACTCACGTTGCATGATAAAAAAAAAATGGGTTTCCTTTGTTCTAATTTTGTAGTATCCAGTTTCCATTGGAAAACTGTTAATTTATTATCAATCAATATGAAATTTTCTCCATAATTGAAGTTAAAGTTCAAAGTCATTCCCAACTATTCCAGTAAATTTAGTTTTTGAGATAAAACAAAGCTAAATTGATACGTAGGTACTCATGGCTTTATTTATTCTAAAATTTGCATTATTTTCTGTTTAATACTCATTGGAACGAGACTAACTACCCACAAGCTGCGGCAGCGTGTCGAAACGAAGTCGAGGATGAAGAAGATGAAGGTGAAGAAACGAGATCGAGGATGGAATGCTGAGGTATCCTCTTCAAATCGTTTAAAGGTCAGAAGTAACATTGCATCTTACTATTTTATGAGTTACGAAATTGAAAGTAACCCTACTTTTTACAAATGTTTAATAATTTTGATAATTCATTAAAAGGGAATGGTTCAGTTTATACGGGGGCTTTGCGTGAACATTTAATATAATTAAGGTAATAAAGTTGCCCCAAATCAAAAAACAAAAAAATACTACTCTTAGAATAGAATAGAATTTATTTGCATTTGATTAGGGTACACTGGAGGTCTTATAGTACTTATTTAAAGATCTGCCTATTCAACCATTAACATGCAAATATTATCTTAAAATTAACAAGTATACTACATTCTTTCTTTAACATTTAACATTGCGGATATCGCGACTTATTAGTAATAGAAGTTAATTTGAATTTTTTTCTCTTTTCCCTAAATAAATAAATTATTTACACTCTCAACTTGCTTAATAATTACCTACTGTTTACACTTTTGAGGTGATACATACTCTTTGGCAAACGGTGGACACGTACTGCTGGTATTGTGCCATGTTTTGATAATATGTGCTAAGACAACTTTTACTTTCCGGTGAAGAGACCATTGACATATTTTAATCTTAAATTTAATTGTACTTTTCTGTAAAAACATATTTTACAGAACTTTTCGTCAAAAGCCTTAATCGAACCATTCTCTTTCCTAAAGTGCTTCATTGTTACTGAATTTGAATTTCTCTCTAAACTGAGAGTATAATTATTTTATTAAAATGGTGACATAGTTTGATTTACGCTTTATGCTAAGCCAGGGCAACTCTGATAACTCTTGACGAATATTTTAATTTTGCCACATAAATGCCTATAAAAGTACGTACATATATGAATATTTATTTATTATGCCGTGTTTTACGTAAGCTAACATAGATGTGTATACAGGGAGATGCTGGGGTTGGTTGCTTGCGCGTAGCGCTTGATCAGGGTGACTTTCTGGTAGCGTGGTGCGCAAGTTACTGAATGAGTCTCTTGGGCGCAGCCACGACCGTGGCCAGGGCTTACTCCTTACCCTTGGTAGCATTCGACACGCTAATTCGTGCCAAATGATGATAACGCTAGATCAAAGTTTCTTTGAAGCATTATGTTTTGAGTTTCTATTCTCCTCTCCATCACTGTAATAAGTCCAAGGTTAAGGTCCTAACGCTATTTGGTACCTATTCTGTACAATGGTATTTATTTTATTTTATTTGGGAAATTAACAGACAAACAACTAAGTATGGTTTCAATCATGTTAACGCATAGGTACAGGGTACGGTTAAGTGTCTAACGTTGAAGCGGTCGGACACAGTGAAACATTGCCATATTTTTGAATCGCGATGCTGTCTGATAGTGTACAGATTATTTTTTCAGTTGTATTTGATTTCTCAGTTAAATACTATAAATAAATCCCTTTTTCTCCGTATGACATTGCATTGTATTGTACATATATGATGGATTCATGAGGACTAGATCACCTATTAAATTATTCGATTTTGAACGATATGTTTGAGGTGTCCTCGGAGTCACCCCGGTGTCCAACAATGACAGCTCAAGGGTGGACACAATGAAACGCTGTTTAGTTTAGTTTTATATTTAACTTTGTTTAGTGTAACCATGTCATGTGGTTTATCAAGTGGTTTATTCATTAGTTATGATTTCACACAAATTTAGTGAATATTTATACCTAAACATTAAAAAAAAACGGTACATAATCATTTTCTATTAATAAAATGTTATTAAGGTGGCGCTGGTTTTATGAGTAAATATTGATTGTAATTCATTATAACCTATTTATAGGTATAACTATGATTTAAAAAAAATCCTCAATCGTTAAGTAACAAAATAATCGTACCTAAGACAAATCAAAAGTCTGAATAAAGTGTAATACTCTGGACAGAACCTTTATTGATTACAATTTAACGGTTTTTATCATTTACATGTTCCAATAACCACACTAAATACACTTAAGACAATATTAATAACAGTGTTTCATTGTTGGACACAGGGTGTTACATTGTGTACACCTAGGTGAACACAATGCAACTATTTTTTTTTATTAAAAGGTCTTCTTATTGGTTATGTACATATATATTTATTAGTGAAACTATAAATGCTATATTATACCTAATTAAGTAGACTCCTTTCATGTTAATGAAATCCTTGTCTTCAAAAATGAGAGAAATATAAGACTCAGAATTTTTGGTGTTTCATAGTTGCTCACTGCACCCTAACTAATTTGAAGTAATCAATGGTAGATAATACACCATGTTTGTGTCACATTATGTGACATGTGACTAGGTATAAATTAGTATTTTATATAAAATAATTTACATCTTTGATACGTTGAATAGTGGGAGGACGGGATTTCCTAGGCGCTGTGCTGGCTGCCAGGATTTGCCGCCGTATCTACTGCTTTATGCACTAGCTGTTAGGTTAGGTTAAAAGAACTTTATTCTCATAAATACATCAACATTGTCACTTACATGAGAACATTATAATTAAAAGTAAAAACGTGCGTGGTCGCAAAAGCAAGGCGGATTAGGTAGGTACATTAATTATTGTCCGCTGGTATGCATACAAATACAGGGCCTGCCAAATTATCCATATAAGAATAAGAATAGAATAATAAGAAATATTTATTCTGCAAGTAACATGGTACCTACACATACATAAAGATCTTAAAATAAGTAATATCCGCTACACGACACCAGTTTCAGGCAAGCAGAATGAAGGGAGATTTAAGCACATGTCATTCATATTAAAATTAATCATTTCGGAAGTCTAATTCTAAGTTGCAAAGTTATTAAGTACCTACATAATGACAAGAGATTTTAATGTCATAAGATAAAATAATAAAAATAACAAATAGTCAATAATTAACATGTCAAATTATTATGCATTTTTACATTCAAAATATTCCCTCATTGAATAGAAACACTTTTTAACCTTTTTATAGCTTTTGGTATTATGATTATATACTAATGATGACATCGTTTTGCGACTTAACTGGGTTCTACGTGAGTACATACTAATAGACAGTCCAAACAAATGATGATGTTTATAAAAAAAAAAAAAAAAACTGCCTTCCTCCCAGATATACGGACAAGTCGGCGGTAATATGCTAAGGCTGAGTTGCACCACCTAACTATAACGATAACAAGCTTGTTAAAGTACCTACCGGTTAAGCACAAGTTAGCCAAAAAAAGGTTGCCAGCCAGCATGATGTCCTTTGATATGTTTGACGTCACAATAGGTACCATTATCATTTGACGATAACCGTAACTTTGACAGCGTTTTGGTGCAACTCACACTAAGCTTTTTAAAATAATGGTCTGCAACTATCAAGTGGTCTTGCTTGATCTTATATTTCACATTATTGACATTAGTATTTCATGTTCGAGAATTAATGTTTCACACTATTGTAATTATACTTATACAGTCAGTTATATGATTTAATCTTAAATGATTTTATATTAAGTACTTAGTCATTCGGTGGCTCATTATACAACATTACACATACACATAAAGATGTTTAGTAAGTGGTAACAAATCAAGTTCCTTGAATAACTGATCAGAGTCGCGGGTAAATTTACTTGTTATTGTTAACATAATTAGGCCTACGGAGGAAGGTATCTTTCGGGTATTGACAGAAACTAGGCATTGCCAAGACCATGGCTTGGTTCCATAGTTGAATTAAATTAAAAGTTGAAGTAACTAAGTGTTAACTGGATCTTGACACTGAATATAAATAAATGTATGTCCACAGTTCTGTTTACTTTAGCATTGGGGAAAGTTTGGTTCACTATAGGGTTATGATAGTAGGATTTACACATATAAGGTTTCATTTGATAATGTATTGAAAGTTACGATTTGAAATGTTCCAAGGTATTTTTATTTCATAGTCTTAAGATAATACTTGAAAGGGGTTGCTGTCGCTTTTGTGTTTAATTTCAGAAGACTTGTGTGCTTCTGGATGGCGCTGACCGATGGCTTCTGGAAGGCACTGACCGATGGCTTTTGGGTGGCGCTGAGTGCTGACGGATGGCTTCTGGATGGGGCACTGACCGATGGCTTTTGGATAGTGCTGACTGAAGTTTCTGGATGGTGCCGATGGATGGCGCCACTGATGGCTCCTCGATGTCACTGATGGATGGTTTTTGGATATAGGTTATAGCGATGGCCTTTTGCTTTAGTCCTCCCGTGATCACGGCCCCCGAAAGGGTGTCGAGGCGTTGGGAAATCAGTGAGTTAAAACATCCATTGTATCGATAATTGTGTTTTTGCAAATGGTTCCTATTTAATGATTGATATTAATTATTACAAGAGTATTAGGTTTAGGAAATCTTTAAGTGCAAATAAGCCCTAACTAATGTTTCTATGTTTATGGTATTTATGATGCTGATGATGTTTGAATATGCAAATAGAAGTGATTAGCTTATATGGAATGAGTGTGAATGAGATTTCAGACTGATACACCCTCATGACAAGTATGGAGGTGATATGAGTTGATCTCATTCATAAATAGATTATAGCTTATGTACTTTCATGAGATAAAAATCTTGGAGGTACATCAGTGAATGAGATTTTAGACTGATACACCTTCATGACAAGTATGGAGGTGATATGAGTTGATCTCATTCATAAATAGATTATAGCTTATGTACTTTCATGAGATAGAAATCTTGGAGGTACATCAGTGAATGAGATTTTAGACTGATACACCTTCATGACAAGTATGGAGGTGATATGAGTTGATCTCATTCATAAATAGATTATAGCTTATGTACTTTCATGAGATAGAAATCTTGGAGGTACATCAGTGAATGAGATTTCAGACTGATACACCCTCATGAGAAGTATGGAGGTGATATGAGTTGATCTCATTTATAAATAGATTTTAGCTTATGTACTTTTATGAGATAGAAATCTTAGAGGTACATCAGTGAATGAGATTTCAGACTGATACACCCTCATGAGAAGTATGGAGGTGATATGAGTTGATCTCATTTATAAATAGATTTTAGCTTATGTACTTTTATGAGATAGAAATCTTAGAGGTACATCAGTGAATGAGATTTCAGACTGATACACCTTCATGAGAAGTATGGAGGTGATATGAGTTGATCTCATTTATAAATAGATTTTAGCTTATGTACTTTTATGAGATAGAAATCTTAGAGGTACATCAGTGAATGAGATTTCAGACTGATACACCCTCATGAGAAGTATGGAGGTGATATGAGTTGATCTCATTTATAAATAGATTTTAGCTTATGTACTTTTATGAGATAGAAATCTTAGAGGTACATCAGTGAATGAGATTTCAGACTGATACACCCTCATGAGAAGTATTGAGGTGATATGAGTTGATCTCATTTATAAATAGATTTTAGCTTATGTACTTTTATGAGATAGAAATCTTAGAGGTACATCAGTGAATGAGATTTCAGACTGATACACCCTCATAAGAAGTTTGGAGGTGATATGAGTTGATCTCATTCATAAATAGATTACAGCTTATGTATCACGAGAAAAGGAATCTTTGTGGTACATGAGTGAATGAGATTTTAGATTGATATATCCTTATACCATCGAGATAAAATATAGGTCGATCTGCATTCATAAATAAATAATTAATTTGATTTAATTAAATTGCTCATAACAGTATATCTTAACAATGTAACTTTTAATTTGATATTGTTACCTTTAAAATATATTTCATAATTTTAGGATAAAATTGCAATAAAACTGTCATGTCTAAATATGTATTTGCCTCTGCCTCTGTGGCTACTTCTAAACTAAGATTGTAAATAATTGTAATTTTGAGGCAATAAACCATTTCTATTCTATTCTATTTGGAGGTTGTCTCGAGGTTGGAACAAGTCGGCCGATTGTTAGGTACGACATCCTGGGGCTCAAGTCTGCTAATTTACAAATGCATCAATGGAATCTCAATTGGGTCTCAAACGCCAATTTTAACACATTTGGTATTCCGCTCCTTAAATAAGTTCAATCGTTTTTTAATGACAGGCCATCGAACTATCATTCGATCGTCATGGTACTTTTTGGCATTCTGCTAATAACTGCGTTACAATCGCGTCTCGATTTTTCAATTGATTGGTATTCTGCTCTTATTTGACGTTTGTTTGACGTTTATATCAATGGTTTTTCCATGACGATTTTGTCATTGAACTACAATTGAGCAACGACACCTCTTTCTTAGAATTTGTTTGTAAACATTGAACAATGAGACCATCAGTACCAAGTATAAGCTGGCATATTTTGGTTAGAGATCATAGATATTGTGGAAAAACAATGTGTACCTACTTACCTACCCCACAGAGGAATTTTAAGGATTGATTTTCCTATCAATTTAATTTAGTAGGTACCTACCCATAGGAACTTATTAGGTGCTACGTGGCCTACGTGTTAGGTGGCTGTATTTACCAACTTTAGTTGTTCATTAAGCATTGGGTACCTGTGTCTGCAAATTCTGTAATTATTCAATAGGTAGGTAGTAACCGACCGTACCTAATTAAACAACAAATAGGTACCTACCTGCTTAAAAAAAATCTGGATGTGCTTTTGCTGGGCAACGTCTCCGGCTGCCCGTACTAATATAAACATATCTTCTTTTAACGCTACCTACTTAACTACTGAATAAATAGTAAAAATCATGGATGAACATAATACCCACTGATTCCAAAATAAGTTGCTAAACACAATTATTATATTAGTGTCTACTGTCTAAGTGGTCATTTTTATATACTTGTTAATATATTTTCATATATTCAGAATTCTAATTTGATTTTCGAATCTTTGTATTTCGATATTGTGTACATGACAGATAATAATAAAATATTTTTTTTTTTGGTGTTCAATACCTATCATATTAAAGTATTTCTTAAATTATTTATATGCATAAGTATCTTTCTTTATCATAACATCCATAATCCAAGTACTTTATCGACTAATATTTAAAAGCAACTACTTACGTATTGTAAACTCGCAAATTATAATGAGCAACACTACACTTTGCTTCATAAATTGAACCAACATACATAGGTACTACCTACTGTAAATGTAGTGATTTTAAATGAGTTTTCTTTGCCACGGGCCACGAGCACGGAATACATAATAGTTGCACGAGCCTTGATTTATTTGAGTTTTGGTAGATGTGACTGATAGTAGACAAAATAAGACAGGTCAACATGAAATCAATATTTTATTTTATAATTGGCTCTTAATCTAAATCATAAACCAATACGATATGTATGATTTTAAAGCACAAACTTCATTTTCCCAGCAGTCATTTTTCCAGTAGGTACCCAATGTTTCATAGTTTTGCTTAGTCGCTTGGAGCAAATATAGGTACATCTATGCTTTTGTTTGGTAATAACTTTTCCAGTATCCTTTCTTGACAATATAAAAGGTATGTGCTTATATCTGCAATGTCATTCATTACACATATTATATCTGTAATAAAAAATAGGTAATTATTAAATATTCAATAGGTAAGAGTGGGTAAAGAGTTTAATTCATCAACGCTTGAGCGGTCTCCGGTGACCAGACAACAATAGAAAATCGATTGTCTTATTTTCCGGGTGTTGACGAGTAGCAAATAATACACTTATTGAAAACAGTTACAGTTTTTTCATGTACTAAGTAGTTAGTATATAATGTAGCCAATAGCAGTGGCAAGGAGTGAATGTAACCTTTTCAAAAATGTTATGATCTACACAGTGGATCAGTGAAGTGAAATTTCTAAAAGATAAGCCGATGGTGATCGCCTTGTATGAACCCTTTGCCACTGCCTAATCGGTACCTCAATGTCTAAAGTAGGAAGTATTACTTATTTACTTACGTTTTGTCTTTTTGTTTGATCATCTTTTCTTGCCATATAACTTGCTTATTATATTTTGCAATAGGTATTGTATCTAAAATAAATAATACCTAAGCAATTATTGTTGAGTTCATGAGATTGGTTTCAGAGTAATATTGAAAACCTTTTGATATTTTGATGAGATTGTAGGAAAGTAGTTAACACTTAAATAGGAAAGCGCCTCAATGAACTACATATACGAAGTAAAAATAAAGTAATATTTACTAATTTACTTATTCGTAGGTAGGTACATCTTTGTATATATATTGGGTTTATTTATATAAAAAGAAAATGGAAAATTATCGGCTATTTAAATTAAAACTTGCTGAACGACAGACTACATACAACAGGGGGCACACTTAGATTAGAACAACGCAAACGGTCGAAACAAAGTGGCGCCATCTCTGTATCTTTACCATCAACTTTCACAACAAATCTTCAAGTTTGCTAAGAATGTCTCTGCAGTAGGACCAGACTAGGGGTGCCACCTTTTTTAGGACTAATAAAGTATTATTTTTTGCTAAAGGTAGAAAAAAAAGTATATTGTATGGAAATAAAGTATTATTTATGTTTACCTTTAAAAACATACTTTTATTACTTTTGGCAATATTTAAACAAACCATGTCAAATAAAGTAAACACTTTATTAGAAATTACTTACGAGTGGCAGGCAACCCTAGCGGATTTATAAAAAAAATATAATAAACTAATAAAGAAGACAATACAATAAAAATCGCCTTCTTAATTGGCTATAATAATTATTTATGCAACTGTAGTATAATTATGGCTATTACAACACGAATGTGGCCTTATCGCCTGAGTGTTTTAATACCTAATTTTATTATCTCTACATAATTAGGTATTCAAACACTTAGGTGATAAGACTTTATTATTGCATACAAGACTTTATTTTTTTCTTTAACCATGACAAGTATCCTCTATAAAGTGTTTCGAAACGGTGGCTTAATATCCAAGCGAGGGCTGCTAGTTGCGCCCCTCGCGCGTGCGTTTGTTATGAAATCATCCGAACGATTAATGTTATACTGAATTTCATAATCATAATGTATCGTTCGGGCGTGGGCGTGGAGAGCGCGACATGCTCTCGCTCGGATATTGCGGTTTTATGAGACTGGTTGTTTTAATATTGGCTATAAGCTAACTGTTTCAGAACCTTTTTTTAGTGATTTATAGCATCATGGGTGTCGATAAAGTAATTTAAAAAATATTATTTTACAATTATGCAAACGAAAATCTTTTGGTGTGAATTACAATAATAAAATGATGAAATTTGACGACCTAGTAGCGTAGCAAATAACCACATCACCACTCATACATGACACTACTATCGTTGGACGAATACCATCTGGGGCGACACCTAATTGACCCGGAGGAAATAAAAACTCGTAAAACCAAGAAGACTGGAAGCCGCTGGGCTTAAAGAGTTAGGCCCTCCGCTGCCTTGAGCGGGATCCCGCCGCGGGTACACGGCGCGAGAATATAGATTGCTGGTTTTTGACGGACAGATGCTTGCGCAGTGCATAAGTAAGCTCTAATCTATGTCACCCCGCACGCGTGTCCCGCTTAACACAGCGGAGAGCCTTACTATAATTAGGTGGCGAGTTTTAGTTCGCAGTGAGTGACTACAGCTTTATCTGGGGCCGTACCGGCTAACTTAAATGGCTATCGTAATCGCTTTCATTTGACAGATGGATGTGAGACATTGCTACTTTTCTATGGTAAGTTTTTATTTAAGTCAAATAGAAGCAGCAACGTGTCACATCCATCGGACAAATGTTAAATGAAAGCGATTACGATAGCCATGTAAGTTAGCCAGTACGGCCCCTGAGCTGCATAGCCCCTAATACTCAAATAATAATAATCGTTGGATGAATATCTAGTTTAAACCTAGTCAAAATCACATATTTGTTTTTGGTGTCTTTTGTTTTGATTTATTCTTTTTCATTAATATTTTGTTACAAATAAAGAATATTACAAATAAAGTCAAAAAATATGAAATAAGAATAAAAAAATACGTTTTCAGCGATTATACGATAATTTCATGTTATTAGTTCCGCATCGATTTCCAGAGGCGCTAGTGGACTTTCCCTTACAATGATACTCTTTGGACTACAAACAAATATTGTGTTGTCATGACTACCGACGTTCCGTTCTACAAAGCTCTTATTAGATACTTCTAATAATTTAAATATTTTAGTGCAATATTTACCGTTTCGTAATACAATATGTCACATTTTGTTGTATTTTATGATGTTAAGAAGCTTTAAACACGTTTGACCGTTAATTATCCCCAAATAAGTCGTAAAAACAAAAATTTCGATTGAATACCGGTTTTTTTTACTTAAAACGGAATGTATATGCGAGTGCTATTATTTTACACTGTGACATTTATCCTTTGGTAGATTTTAGTGGGCAACACCATCATTACGACGACATTACGATTCATTGACGACCATTAATGCGGTCATAATTTTTTTAGCAGAATACCGAATTAGTTACAAACGTAATGGCAACGTAATGAGGTGGCGTCGTGATCGCAAAATCGTGTAATTTTATGTCAATTAGCAGACTTGAGCCCCTGGTCGCGTGCAACGGAGAGGTCGCGTGCATGGGGACATGCACGAGGTCAGGATGGTCGATTGTTAGGTTTTGCCATTTATAACACTAGTTTTTGGCGTTTTCGCTATTTTTAACGATAACGTTAACGCTATTTTCCGAATATGAGTTATTTATTCTACTGGCAATAATTTATTGTTGGCAACACTAGAGCTATATAAGCAGAGAGTTACGGTAGAATCGGATTCATTCTGTTCCAACCGTCGACGCAGCAATTTGAAAAGTGAAACTACTGTGTACAGTGTCCAAGTTTTGTGAAAGTAAAGGATGTTAAAGGTATTTATGTGTTCTTATTTTATTATGTGTTCTTTAGAAGGATAACCCTACACAGGTAATCCGAAACCGAATGCATACATTTTATATGAGATACGTAAAAAATGATTTTGATA
Source organism: Agriphila tristella (assembly GCA_928269145.1). Taxonomy (NCBI): domain Eukaryota; kingdom Metazoa; phylum Arthropoda; class Insecta; order Lepidoptera; family Crambidae; genus Agriphila; species Agriphila tristella. The sequence goes on from OV743439.1 coordinate 23,966,167, forward strand.
ATATATGACTATATATGGCAAAGGAAATTAATAAACTATGTTCCATACAATTTTCTTCGTCGATAAACGAACGAATAAATGTAGCGAAATTTGGTTTTTGTGAAAAGTGTGATTACTTGGATTTATTCTTTTTGTCACATCACAATGGGGAATGTCCGAAAAAAATCAAATTGGCTGAATATTTTTCTATAGGTAGGAATAAGGTCCCTTAGTAATAGAATAAATTTTCATAATTTTCGGTTTCGTGAAAAAATTTCAAAAAATCAAAGTCTCTTCGACTTCACAAATGTATGAAAGTAACAGCAGAATGGAGATTGTACCTTTGCCAACACCTGCCACAACCACAACATGGTATTAAAAAAAAGTTTCAAGACAAAATGTCAAAACTTTTTTTTTAAATACGTGTTGTGTTTGTGGCAGTTAGCGGCAAAGGTATAATCTCCATTCTGCTGTTACTTTCATACATTTGTGAAGTCGAAGAGACTTTGATTTTTAAAAACTTTTTTACCCAACCGAAAATTCTGAAACTTTTTTCTATTACTAAGGGACCTTATTCCTACCCATAGAAAAATATTCAGCCAATTAGATTTTTTTCGGACATTCTCCATTACTTAGAGCACAAGACACCATGGCTCCACGATACCTTTAATTTAAATTCTAATTAAGATTAACAAATATTTTAAACAAACTCAGAGGCGTCTTTACCTATTGTGCAGGGTGTGCAGCGCACACGGGCGCAGGGTCTTAAGGTGCGTCCAGATATGTTCTTTTGCCCGTACCGTACCTCCGTTCCGATCGGCGTCGCGATCAAAGAACGCTAGTCTGGACGCATGTTCGGAACGGTGCGGAGGTACGCCGTTCCGTTCGCCGAACAGGTACGCCCCGATCCACCTCGAATCTCTCGCTCTTTTGCCCGTACCCGTATCTCTCGCTCTTGAGCGTCGCGAACAAAGAACGCTAGTCTGGACGCATGTTCGGAACGGTGCGGAGGTACGCCGTCTCGATCGCCGACAGGTACGCTCCGATCCATCGCGAGTCGGTTTTTTCGCCCCGTTCAAAGGAAAAACGGAACGGAGGAACGGTACGGCGCTAGTCTGGACGTGATCGCGGCGACGCCGACGTTCGGAGGTTGTAGTACAGTAGCCCGTAGTACATTTAAATTACGAAAAAGGTTAGGTACCGTTTGCCGTTGTGATATAGTTATTTATTATGAAATTATAGATACTTTAACCCAAGTTTTACAGATCGCAACTCGCCGTAACCTATATTTGTATATCTCCAAAAATGAGATTTTTTATTTTTCGAGGTTAATCACATGGTTTAGCTATTGTCGTGTTGTACAGCGCTATGTTTGATTGCCACTGATAATAGTTAGACTGTGAAAAGTAGCCATACACAGATTTAAGACCAGATGAAATGGATGGACTTTATCTGGTCTTAAATCTGTGTATGGCTACTTTTCATAGTCTTAATATTATCAGTGGCAATCAAACATAGCGCTGTAGAACACGACAATAGCTAAACCATGTGATTAACCTCGAAAAATAAAAAATAATCATTTTTGGAGATATACAAATATAGGTTGCGGCGGGTTGCGATCTGTTAAAGTATCTATAATTTTGTAATAAATAACTATATCACAACGGCAAACGGTAACCTTTTTCGTAATTTAAATTTACTACGGGCTGCTGTACTATTGGATCGGAACGTTGATACGGAACGGAGGTACGGTACGGCGCTAGTCTGGACGTGATCGCGGCGACGTTTGGCGGTTTGATCGGAACGGTGGTACGGAACGGAGGTACGGAACGGGCAAAAGTAGCGTCCAGACTTATTTGATCGGAACGCTGGTACGGAACGGAGGTACGGTACGATCAAAAGAACATATCTGGACGCACCTTTAGGGGGCGCCGCGCCGACCGAGCGGCGCTGGCGCTTGCGACGCGAAACGTGGTCACTCGCGGCGCGGCGCCCCGGGGCGCTCTCAAAGTCCCTGCCTGTGCCCGGGCCCAGCGTTGTTACTCGCGGCGCGGCGCCACGGGGCGCTCTCAAAGACCCTGCCTGCGCCTGGGTTCGTGTTATGGCCGAAGCCGGTGTTATGGTCGAACCGTCTCTGTTACCCTAGCACTAAGGTCACTGTCCAAATGCTGTCGCCATTTTCGCGGACATCAAACAAAGCGTTAGGTACATCTCTGCACTGCCGGATTTAAGCATAGGCTACATATGCTGCAGCCTAGGGGCCCGCATCACATTTTTTTTTGCATTTTTGGATAACGTGGATGAAACCACAGATTACAAAACTAGTGGATGAAACTGGCTAAAAATCGCGCTGCGCTGCTGTTTTTTCAGTTTAGACAGGCAAGATTACAAGATTATTGGATGAAACTTGACTATAAATCGCGCTGCGCGGCCGTTTTTTTCCTAAAGATAGGCATGATTATAAGATTAGTGGCTTAAACGGACTAAAAATTGCGCTGCGCGGCCATTTTTTTATCGAAAAACAGGCAATATTATAAGATTAGTGGCTGAAACAGTGAAACACACTAAAAATCGTGCTGCGCGGCCATTTTTTATCGAAAGACAGGCACGATTACAAGATTAGTGGCTGAAACACACTAAAAATCGCGCTGCGCTGCCATTTTTATCGAAAGACAGGCACGATTACAAGATTAGTGGCTGAAACACACTAAAAATCGCGCTGCGCGGCCATTTTTTATCGATAGACAGGCACGATTACAAGATTAGTGGCAGAAGAACACTAAAAATCGCGCTGCGCAGAATTTTTTTTTCAATCGATAGGCAAGATAAGTGGATGTAACTGACTAAAAATTGCGCTGCACGGCCGTTTTTTTCCTAAAGGAAGTCATGATTACAAGATTAGTGGCTTAAACTGGCTAAAAATCGCGCTGCGCGGCCACATTTTTTTTACAATCGATAAGCAAGAATAGAAGTTTAATTGATGAAACTGACTAATTGCGCTGCGCGGCCACTTTTTACAATAAACTGGTAAAAATTATAAGATCAGTGGGTAAACTGGCTAAAAATCCAGCTGCGCGGCTTTTTTTTTCAACTATAGACAGGCATTTCTCTGAAAAATCGCGTTGACACCGCTCTCTCTACAACTGCATTTTACTACTAGACGGGGGGCCCGCACCACAGAATGAGCCTAGGGGTCCATAGTTCTTAAATTCGGCCCTGCATCTCTGTATGATTTACACTGTGACGTGACACTACACAATGACTTTTGTTTCAATTTCAACGTGAAATCAGCCTTAAAACCGATAATTAAAGATTGATTATAATGATTGGGGCAGTGTCGAATCAAAGGCGCGTGCCGGCCGACACCGACACCTGTTTTGATGAAACGCCAACAATCATTGCGAACTCGGCTGTATTAGAATACTATAAAGTGTAAAAAATGATTTTTACTCGTGTACCCATCGCTTCCCGACATCATTTAAAATTGCACTATATTTGAATAGAATTGTAAGTATTCCATTTTGACCGCACGCCTACTAGAGGGCGCCAGGGTATTTTTGCACACAGGCGCTACATGGGCTAGAGACGGCTCTGAACAAACTGTGATTGCTCATTTGCTAGGCGGGACGCTAGGGGCTCTTACTGTAAAAAATGTTGGCACATGTCACTTGATCCTTTGTCTCTTTTTTACATAGACCGTGTCCGTATGATGTTAATTTCTCTTTTACACGCTTTGTTGGTCTTCTTGAGCGCAGCGAAAATTTTTCTATGTCTATGGTTCGAATATTTTTTTAAAAACTTCGCTATGTCTTCAATAGGGCTTGAAAATCGGAGTATTTTTCAGCTCCGGAGTTGGGTTTCGATGTTCAGAGTTTCAACTCCGGAGCTCCGGAGTTCCGGAGTTTTCAGTCTCTATTTAAATAAAATTGCAGTGATATTTTTAGCGTGTTTAATACAGGTTATTAACTAACCAAAAATCAATATATACTTTTATCATCGAAAAATTAATAAATTGAATCACTTAGGTACTTACTTGCTTATTGCGCAAATAATTCGACTAAGAATACATTTAACTTACATTTCACGCCACTCAAATTTGCCGAGTGTTGGTTCATCATCATATCAGTCACACGACATCCACTGCTGGTTATGGTCTCGCTCAAGGATCTCCACAACGTTCGATCCTGCTCTGCTCGCATCCAACGGCGCCCCGATAGCCTGCGACCTTCACTAGTCACCAGATCGTTGATCCACCTTGTCAGGAGCCTGCCCACGAAGCGTTTTGTGTTCGGTCGCCATTCCAGAACCTTTCTTCCCCAATGGTCATCAGTTCTACTTGTTAAGTGCCCCGTCCACTGCCACTTCAGCTGATCAATCCTTCGAGAGATGTCGGTTACTTAAGTTCTCCTACTGATTTCTGATTCGATCACGCAGGGAAACGCCGAGCATGGCTCTGTCCATTGCACGCTGGGTCGCTAGGTGACCTTGTGGCTTTTTAAGATACCCATAGTTAGCGAGCACGTTTCACTGCCTTAAGTCATCACTGGCATGGCAACACACGCTGATCAAGGTCTTTCGTCTAGAGACACTATAGTAAGTTTGACGTGAAGATTTTTTAAAGCTTCCTGAATGCTGCCCATTCGAGCTAAATTCAACGAGAGATATCTTCCTCCAAGTTGTACTTACTTAACTGGACTGTTTGTCCTACGTCCTACTAGGTAATGGTCTAGAACAGGGGTCACCAAATGGCGGACCGCGGTCCGCATCCGGACCGCCGACCCATTTTGTGTGGACCGCGAGAGCACAGGAACTTACAAAAATACCTACTTTAAGTATCTAATAATTAAATTTCTGTAATAAATATTCTTTTCTATAAAATGTTGTGCAGACCGCGATGGTCATTTCATTTCTTAAAACGGACCCCGAACGAAACTAATTGGTGACACGTGGTCTAAAGGATCATTCCCACAGCTCCGGCGCGTCACCGGCGCGTCACCGGCCCGTCCGTCAACGTCAAAAATATGTGTGAACAAGCAGTTCAGATCACCGGCGCCGGCACGTCACCGGCGCGTCGCCGGCTCGTTTCAGTCAAGTCAACGTCGCTTCACCGGCAAGGCAAGCAGGGTTGCCACTTTTTTGTTTTAATAAAGTATAGGTTGCTATAATAGGTAGAAAAAAGTACATTGTGGTATGGAAATATAGAATTATTTATTTATTCCAACTTTAAAAACCTACTGTTTAAGTATTGTTTTTTGGAAATATTTTGGTAACTTTATTAGACTTAATTTACTTATTCCACTAAGTTTAAGTAAAGGTAAGTATTATTTTCTCGAATTATAATAGAAATACAACAACGTATGCGAATGTCGGATTTTCGGGTAAACAAATGAATGCCGGAACACAAGTGAAGGCATGAAAACATTGTCTACAGAAATTGTTGTATTATTATTAAAATTCGAAAAATAGTACCTTTGCTTGAACTTAGTGGTAAAGGTGAATTAAGTCTAACAAAGTTACCAAAATACTACCAAAAACAATACTTAAACAGTAGGTTCTTAAAGTTGAAATAAATAAATAAATACTTTATTTCTACACCACAATGTACTTTTTTCTACCTATTATAACAACCAATATATAATAAATAAGTGGCAACCCTGTTTGCCATGCCGGGGACGCGCCGGTGACGTGACGGCCGGCGACGCGCCGGTGACGTGACGGCCGGTGACGCGCCGGTGACGTGACGGCCGGCACGTCACCGGCACGGCGCGTCGCCGGCGAGGCACCGGCAAGACAAACAGGGCTGCTACTTTTTGTTTTAATAAATTATTGGTTACTATAATCGGTACAGAAAAAGTATAATTTATTTATTTCAGCATTGTAAAGCATTTTTTATAACTTTTGTTAATATTTCGGTAACTTTATGAGACCTTATTCATCTGTTCCACCACAGATTACATATTACTATAGTACAGATACCTCATCCCATACTAAAGAAATGGCCGTCGTAAGGCGACTATCGGGGCGATTAAAAATGTTTTTCTTGTAGCATGCTAGATGGCGCCGCTATCGTCGCAGCATGCTTAGCACAAATAGCAACAAACTTTACCAAATTTTCAACACAAAAAGCAGAACAATCTTATTAGTACAAATTATTGCCGATAGGTGTCACTCAATTTTTATTGAAATTTATTGAAAAAAACCCTTCATTTTACTGCTTTATTACAATTTTGCATTTGGTGATTTTTTTTAAGAAACAATTTAAAAGTTTCATGACTATTTTTATCTGTATTTGAATATTACAAAAACAAATCGAAGCAGGTACCGCCATCTAGTGAGGTAAATTGAAACTAATTCTAACATTAGTTTAAATATGCCACTAGATGGCGGTACCTGCTATCTAAGCCATATCTGTTGTTCCCGATGAGACCCCATGGTTCCACTAAATTTTGGTAAGGGTACAATTTTTCGAATTTTAATAAAAATACAACGTGTGTGGATTTCGGGTAAACAAATGAATCTCAGAAAAACAAGTGAAGGTCAACAATTTCTTTTTGCGAAATTGTTGTTTTAAGTTGTCATTTGTCAATCTTAAAACAGCAATATATCTCGAAAAATACTCATCCTAAAGTGGTGGTGTAAATTAAGTCTATAAAATTTACCAAAATATTAAGAAAAATGTAAATAAAATGTTTTTTAAAGTTGAAATAAATAAATAATACTTTATTTCTAAACCACAATGTACTTTTTTTTCTACCTATTATAACAACCAATACTTTATTGAATCAAATAAGTGGCAACCCTGTTTACCTTGCCGGCGACGCGCCGGTGACGTGACGGCCGGCGACACGCCGGTGACGTGACGGCCGGTGACGCGCCGGTGACGTGACGGCCGGCACGTCACCGGCACGGCGCGTCGCCGGCGAGGCACCGGCAAGACAAACAGGGCTGCTACTTTTTGTTTTAATAAATTATTGGTTACTATAATCGGTACAGAAAAAGTATAATTTATTTATTTTAGCATTGAAAAGCATTTTTTATAACTTTTGTTAATATTTCGGTAACTTTATGAGACCTTATTCATCTGTTCCACTAAATTTTGGTAAGGGTACAATTTTTCGAATTTTAATAAAAATACAACGTGTGTGGATTTCGGGTAAACAAATGAATCTCAGAAAAACAAGTGAAGGTCAACAATTTCTTTTTGCGAAATTGTTGTTTAAAGTTGTCATTTGTCAATCTTAAAACAGCAATATATCTCGAAAAATACTCATCCTAAAGTGGTGGTGTAAATTTAGTCTATAAAATTTACCAAAATATTAAGAAAAATGTAAATAAAATGTTTTTTAAAGTTGAAATAAATAAATAATACTTTATTTCTAAACCACAATGTACTTTTTTTTCTACCTATTATAACAACCAATACTTTATTGAATCAAATAAGTGGCAACCCTGTTTACCTTGCCGGCGACGCGCCGGTGACGTGACGGCCGGCGACGCGCCGGTGACGTGACGGCCGGTGACGCGCCAGTGACGTGACGGCCGGCACGTCACCGGCACGGCGCGTCGCCGGCGAGGCACCGGCAAGACAAACAGGGCTGCTACTTTTTGTTTTAATAAATTATTGGTTACTATAATCGGTACAGAAAAAGTATAATTTATTTATTTTAGCATTGAAAAGCATTTTTTATAACTTTTGTTAATATTTCGGTAACTTTATGAGACCTTATTCATCTGTTCCACTAAATTTTGGTAAGGGTACAATTTTTCGAATTTTAATAAAAATACAACGTGTGTGGATTTCGGGTAAACAAATGAATCTCAGAAAAACAAGTGAAGGTCAACAATTTCTTTTTGCGAAATTGTTGTTTAAAGTTGTCATTTGTCAATCTTAAAACAGCAATATATCTCGAAAAATACTCATCCTAAAGTGGTGGTGTAAATTTAGTCTATAAAATTTACCAAAATATTAAGAAAAATGTAAATAAAATGTTTTTTAAAGTTGAAATAAATAAATAATACTTTATTTCTAAACCACAATGTACTTTTTTTTCTACCTATTATAACAACCAATACTTTATTGAATCAAATAAGTGGCAACCCTGTTTACCTTGCCGGCGACGCGCCGGTGACGTGACGGCCGGCGACGCGCCGGTGACGTGACGGCCGGTGACGCGCCAGTGACGTGACGGCCGGCACGTCACCGGCACGGCGCGTCGCCGGCGAGGCACCGGCAAGACAAACAGGGCTGCTACTTTTTGTTTTAATAAATTATTGGTTACTATAATCGGTACAGAAAAAGTATAATTTATTTATTTTAGCATTGAAAAGCATTTTTTATAACTTTTGTTAATATTTCGGTAACTTTATGAGACCTTATTCATCTGTTCCACTAAATTTTGGTAAGGGTACAATTTTTCGAATTTTAATAAAAATACAACGTGTGTGGATTTCGGGTAAACAAATGAATCTCAGAAAAACAAGTGAAGGTCAACAATTTCTTTTTGCGAAATTGTTGTTTTAAGTTGTCATTTGTCAATCTTAAAACAGCAATATATCTCGAAAAATACTCATCCTAAAGTGGTGGTGTAAATTTAGTCTATAAAATTTACCAAAATATTAAGAAAAATGTAAATAAAATGTTTTTTAAAGTTGAAATAAATAAATAATACTTTATTTCTAAACCACAATGTACTTTTTTTTCTACCTATTATAACAACCAATACTTTATTGAATCAAATAAGTGGCAACCCTGTTTACCTTGCCGGCGACGCGCCGGTGACGTGACGGCCGGCGCGTCACCGGCACGGCGCGTCACCGGCGACTCAACGGCAAGGCAAACAGGGTTGCTACTTTTTTGTTTTTATAAATTATTAATTGCTATAATCGGTATAGATAAATACAATGTGGTATGGAAATAGAGTATTATTTATTTATCTCAACTTTGAAAAACATTTACTTTTATTACTTTTGGTAATAGAAGTAAATTTATTAGACTTAATTTACACCACCAGTCTAGGATGAGTATTTTTCGAGATATTACTGTTTTAAGATTGACAGATGACAGCTGTCAAACTTAAAACAGCAATACCTATCTCAAATAGAAATTGTTGACCTTCAATTAATTTTACGTCATTCATTTGTTTACCCAAAATCCACACACATTGTTGTATTTTCATTTAAATTCGAAAAATGTTACCCTTACTAGAACCGCTGTTCGGTGATGCCGTTTTCTGGCCAAAACGGTCCAAAAAACCGAGTTTCATCAAAATCGGCCCACAAGCAAAAAGTTGGCCGCCATCTTGCATATTTTTGTTTTTAATATAGCGTTGCTGTTTTCTTGTCAAATAGTACCAAAAATCAAGTTTCATCGAAATCAGCCCACAAACCAAAAAGTTGGCCGCCATCTTGAATTTTTACATTTGTAACTTTGCGTTGCTGTTTTCTTGTCAAAATAGTGTCAAAAACCGTGTTTCATCGAAATAGGCCCATCAACAAAGGAGTTGGCCACCATCTTGAATTTATTCCATTTTTAACTTTGCGTAGCTGTTCTCTTGTCAAAATACTAGCAAAAACCGAGTCTCATTGAAATCAGCCCATGAGCCCACAAGCAAAAAAGTTGGCCGCCATCTTGAATTTTTTTACATTTTTAACATTGCGTTGCTGTTTTCTTGTCAAAATAGTACTAAAAACCGAATTTCATCGAAATCGGCCCACAAACAAAAAAGTTGGCCGCCATCTTGATTTTTTTTAGATTTTTAACACTGCGTTGCTGTTTTCTTGTCAAAATAGTACCCAAAACCAAGTTTTATTGAAATCGGCCCACAAACAAAAAAGTTGGCCGCCATCTTGAATTATTTACATTTTTAACAGTGCATTGCCGTTTTCTTGTCAAAATAGTACCAAAAACAGAGTTTCATCGAAATGGGGAATGTCCGAAAAAAATCAAATTGGCTGAATATTTTTCTATAGGTAGGAATAAGGTCCCTTAGTAATAGAAAAAAGTTTCAGAATTTTCGGTTGGGTAAAAAAGTTTTTAAAAATCAAAGTCTCTTCGACTTCACAAATGTATGAAAGTAACAGCAGAATGGAGATTATACCTTTGCCGCTAACTGGCACAAACGCAACACGTATTTAAAAAAAAAAGTTTTGACATTTTGTCTTGAAACTTTTTTTTTAATATCATGTTGTGGTTGTGGCAGGTGTTGGCAAAGGTACAATCTCCATTCTGCTGTTACTTTCATACATTAGTGAAGTCGAAGAGACTTTGATTTTTTGAAATTTTTTCACGAAACCGAAAATTATGAAAATTTATTCTATTACTAAGGGACCTTATTCCTACCTATAGAAAAATATTCAGCCAATTTGATTTTTTTCGGACATTCCCCATTGGCCCGCAAACAGAGAAGTTGGCTGCCATCTTTATTTTTTTACTTTTTTAATATTGCGTTTCTGTTTTCTTGTCAAAATAGGACCAAAAACCGAGTTTCATCGAAATCAGCCTGCAAACAAAAAAGTTGGCCGCCATCTTGAATTTTTTACTTTTTTAACATTGCGTCGCTGTTTGCTTGTCAAAATAGTACCAAAAACTGAATTTCATCTAAATCGGCCCGCAAACAGAGAAATTGGCCACCATCTTTAATTTTTACGTTTTTAACTTTGCGTAGCTGTTCTCATGTCAAAATAGTACCAAAAACCAAATTTCATCAAAATCAGCCCACAAGCAAAAAAGTTGGCCGCCATCTTGAATTTTTTTACATTTTTAACATTGCGTTGCTTTTTTCTTGTCAAAATAGTACTAAAAACCGAATTTCATCGAAATCGGCCCACAAACAAAAAAGTTGGCCGCCATCTTGAATTATTTACATTTTTAACAGTGCATTGCCGTTTTCTTGTCAAAATAGTACCAAAAACAGAGTTTCATCGAAATTGGCCCGCAAACAGAGAAGTTGGCTGCCATCTTTATTTTTTTACTTTTTTAATATTGCGTTTCTGTTTTCTTGTCAAAATAGGACCAAAAACCGAGTTTCATCGAAATCGGCCGGCAAACAAAAAAGTTGGCCGCCATCTTGAATTTTTTACTTTTTTGACATTGCGTTGCTGTTTGTTTGTCAAAATAGTACCAAAACCGAGTTTTATCTAAATCGGCCCGCAAAGTAAAAAGTTGGCCGCCATCTTGATTTCTTTCATTTTTAACATTGCGTTGATATTAGCCTCTCGGGACCTCCCACCCCCCCTTCTATACTGCACCACCCCGCACGATTGCTCTGTCTAGACTCCTTCGATGATCAACTGTATGAACTAAATATCGGCTGTGCTAGAACTTAGTGGAACAGGTGAATTAAGTCTCATAAAGCTACCGAAATATTAACAAAAGTAATAAAAAAAAGATTTTCAAAGTTGTAATAAATAAATAATACTTTATTTCCATACCACAATATACTTTTTCTCTACCGATTATAGCAACCAATAATTTATTAAAACAAAAAAGTAGCAACCCTGTTTGCTTTGCCGTTGACGCGCCGGCCGGCGACGCGCCGGTGACGTGACGGCCGGTGACGCGCCGGCCGTCACGTCACCGGCGCGTCGCCGGCCGTCACGTCACCGGCGCGTCACCGGCCGTCACGTCACCGGCGCGTCCCCGGCATGACAAACAGGGTTGCCGCTTATTTATTATTGGTACAAACATTGTGGCATGGAAATGAAGTATTATTTATTTATTTCAACTTTAAAAATCTTTTTTTATTACTTTGTTAATATTTTGGTAACTTTATTCTGTACCAAAACGCTGTCAAAGTTAAAGTTATCGTCAAAGGGTTATGCTACCTATTTGTCACGTCAAACTTGTCAAAGGACATCAAGCTGGCTAACAACCTCTTTTTTTGGCTAACTTATGCTTAACCGGTACTATAACTAGCCTGTTATCGTTAAAGTTAGGTGGTGCAACTGAGCCTTAATTCACAACCTCTATTTTTGGCTAACTTATGCTTAACCGGTACTAGAACTAGCCTGTTATCGTTAAAGTTGGGTGGTGCAACTGAGCCTTAATTCACCCTTTCCACCGAGTTCTAGTAAAGGTACTGTTTCTTCGAATTTTGTGTGTGAATGAGTGTGGATTTCGGGTAAACAAATGAATGTCGGAAAAACAAGTGAAGGTTAACAATTTCTTTTTGAGATATTGCTGTTTTAAGTTTGACAGCTGTCATCTGTCAATCTTAAAACAGAAATTTATCTTGAAAAATACTCATCCTAAACTGGTGGTGTAAATTAAGTCTAAAAAATTTACCAAAATATTACCAAAAGTAATAAAAATAAATGTTTTTCAAAGTTGAAATAAATAAATAATACCTACTTTATTTCCATACCACAGTGTACTTTTCTTGACCGATTAAAGCAACCAATAATTTATTAAAACAAAAAAGTAGCAACCCTGTTTGCCTTGCCGGTGACGTGACGGCCGGCGACGCGCCGGTGACGCGCCGGCCGTCACGTCACCGGCGCGTCACCGGCCGTCACGTCACCGGCGCGTCGCCGGCCGGCGCGTCAACGGCAAAGCAAACAGGGTTGCTACTTTTTTGTTTTAATAAATTATTGGTTGCTATAATCGGTAGAGAAAAAGTATATTGTGGTATGGAAATAAAGTATTATTTATTTATTACAACTTTGAAAATCATTTTTTTATTACTTTTGTTAATATTTCGGTAGCTTTATGAGACTTAATTCACCTGTTCCACTAAGTTCTAGCACAGCCGATATTTAGTTCATACAGTTGATCATCGAAGGAGTCTAGACAGAGCAATCGTGCGGGGTGGTGCAGTATAGAAGGGGGGGTGGGAGGTCCCGAGAGGCTAATATCAACGCAATGTTAAAAATGAAAGAAATCAAGATGGCGGCCAACTTTTTACTTTGCGGGCCGATTTAGATAAAACTCGGTTTTGGTACTATTTTGACAAACAAACAGCAACGCAATGTCAAAAAAGTAAAAAATTCAAGATGGCGGCCAACTTTTTTGTTTGCCGGCCGATTTCGATGAAACTCGGTTTTTGGTCCTATTTTGACAAGAAAACAGAAACGCAATATTAAAAAAGTAAAAAAATAAAGATGGCAGCCAACTTCTCTGTTTGCGGGCCAATTTCGTTGAAACTCTGTTTTTGGTACTATTTTGACAAGAAAACGGCAATGCACTGTTAAAAATGTAAATAATTCAAGATGGCGGCCAACTTTTTTGTTTGTGGGCCGCTTTCGATGAAATTCGGTTTTTAGTACTATTTTGACAAGAAAAAAGCAACGCAATGTTAAAAATGTAAAAAAATTCAAGATGGCGGCCAACTTTTTTGCTTGTGGGCTGATTTCGATGAAATTTGGTTTTTGGTACTATTTTGACATGAGAACAGCTACGCAAAGTTAAAAACGTAAAAATTCAAGATGGTGGCCAATTTCTCTGTTTGCGGGCCGATTTAGATGAAATTCAGTTTTTGGTACTATTTTGACAAGCAAACAGCGACGCAATGTTAAAAAAGTAAAAAATTCAAGATGGCGGCCAACTTTTTTGTTTGCAGGCTGATTTCGATGAAACTCGGTTTTTGGTCCTATTTTGACAAGAAAACAGAAACGCAATATTAAAAAAGTAAAAAAATTAAGATGGCAGCCAACTTCTCTGTTTGCGGGCCAATTTCGATGAAACTCTGTTTTTGGTACTATTTTGACAAGAAAACGGCAATGCACTGTTAAAAATGTAAATAATTCAAGATGGCGGCCAACTTTTTTGTTTGTGGGCCGATTTCAATGAAACTTGGTTTTGGGTACTATTTTGACAAGAAAACAGCAACGCAGTGTTAAAAATCTAAAAAAAATCAAGATGGCGGCCAACTTTTTTGTTTGTGGGCCGATTTCGATGAAATTCGGTTTTTAGTACTATTTTGACAAGAAAACAGCAACACAATGTTAAAAATGTAAAAAATTCAAGATGGCGGCCAACTTTTTTGCTTGTGGGCTGCTTTCGATGAAATTTGGTTTTTGGTACTATTTTGACATGAGAACAGCTACGCAAAGTTAAAAACGTAAAAATTCAAGATGGTGGCCAATTTCTCTGTTTGCGGGCCGATTTAGATGAAATTCAGTTTTTGGTACTATTTTGACAAGCAAACAGCGACGCAATGTTAAAAAAGTAAAAGATTCAAGATGGCGGCCAACTTTTTTGTTTGCAGGGCGATTTCGATGAAACACGGTTTTTGACACTATTTTGACAAGAAAACAGCAACGCAAAGTTACAAATGTAAAAATTCAAGATAGCGGCCAACTTTTTGGCTTGTGGGCTGATTTCGATGAAACTTGATTTTTGGTACTATTTTGACAAGAAAACAGCAACGCTATATTAAAAACATAAAATATGCAAGATGGCGGCCAACTTTTTGCTTGTGGGCCGATTATGATGAAACTCGGTTTTTTGGACCGTTTTGGCCAGAAAACGGCATCACCGAGTTTCATCGAAATCGGCCCACAAATAAAGGAGTTGGCCATTATCTTGAATTTTAACATTTTTAACTTTGCGTAGCTGTTCTCATGTCAAAATAATACCAAAAACCAAGTTTCATAAAAATCGGCCCACAAGCAAAAAAGTTGGCCGCCATCTTGAATTTTTTTACATTTTTAACATTGCGTTGCTGTTTTCTTGTCAAAATAGTACTAAAAACTGAATTTCATCGAAATCGGCCCACAAACAAAAAAGTTGGCCCCCATCTTGATTTTTTTAGATTTTTAACCCTGCGTTGCTGTTTTCTTGTCAAAATAGTACTAAAAACCGAATTTCATCGAAATCGGCCAACAAACAAAAAGTTGGCCGAAATCTTTATTTTTTTACTTTTTAATATTGCGTTTCTCTTTTCTTGTCAAAATAGGACCAAAAACCGAGTTTCATCGAAATCAGCCCACAAGCAAAAAAGTTGGCCGCCATCTTGAATTTTTTTACATTTTTAACATTGCGTTGCTGTTTTCTTGTCAAAATAGCACTAAAAACCGAATTTCATCGAAATCGGCCCACAAACAAAAAAGTTGGCCGCCATCTTGATTTTTTTTAGATTTTTAACACTGCGTTGCTGTTTTCTTGTCAAAATAGTACCCAAAACCAAGTTTTATTGAAATCGGCCCACAAACAAAAAAGTTGGCCGCCATCTTGAATTATTTACATTTTTAACAGTGCATTGCCGTTTTCTTGTCAAAATAGTACCAAAAACAGAGTTTCATCGAAATTGGCCCGCAAACAGAGAAGTTGGCTGCCATCTTTATTTTTTTACTTTTTTAATATTTTGCGTTTCTTTTTTCTTGTCAAAATAGGACCAAAAACCGAGTTTCATCGAAATCGGCCGGCAAACAAAAAAGTTGGCCGCCATCTTGAATTTTTTACTTTTTTGACATTGCGTTGCTGTTTGTTTGTCAAAATAGTACCAAAACCGAGTTTTATCTAAATCGGCCCGCAAAGTAAAAAGTTGGCCGCCATCTTGATTTCTTTCATTTTTAACATTGCGTTGATATTAGCCTCTCGGGACCTCCCACCCCCCCTTCTATACTGCACCACCCCGCACGATTGCTCTGTCTAGACTCCTTCGATGATCAACTGTATGAACTAAATATCGGCTGTGCTAGAACTTAGTGGAACAGGTGAATTAAGTCTCATAAAGCTACCGAAATATTAACAAAAGTAATAAAAAAAAGATTTTCAAAGTTGTAATAAATAAATAATACTTTATTTCCATACCACAATATACTTTTTCTCTACCGATTATAGCAACCAATAATTTATTAAAACAAAAAAGTAGCAACCCTGTTTGCTTTGCCGTTGACGCGCCGGCCGGCGACGCGCCGGTGACGTGACGGCCGGTGACGCGCCGGTGACGCGCCGGCCGTCACGTCACCGGCGCGTCGCCGGCCGTCACGTCACCGGCGCGTCACCGGCCGTCACGTCACCGGCGCGTCCCCGGCATGACAAACAGGGTTGCCGCTTATTTATTATTGGTACAAACATTGTGGCATGGAAATGAAGTATTATTTATTTATTTCAACTTTAAAAATCTTTTTTTATTACTTTGTTAATATTTTGGTAACTTTATTCTGTACCAAAACGCTGTCAAAGTTAAAGTTATCGTCAAAGGGTAATGCTACCTATTTGTCACGTCAAACTTGTCAAAGGACATCAAGCTGGCTAACAACCTCTTTTTTTGGCTAACTTATGCTTAACCGGTACTATAACTAGCCTGTTATCGTTAAAGTTAGGTGGTGCAACTGAGCCTTAATTCACAACCTCTATTTTTGGCTAACTTATGCTTAACCGGTACTAGAACTAGCCTGTTATCGTTAAAGTTGGGTGGTGCAACTGAGCCTTAATTCACCCTTTCCACCGAGTTCTAGTAAAGGTACTGTTTCTTCGAATTTTGTGTGTGAATGAGTGTGGATTTCGGGTAAACAAATGAATGTCGGAAAAACAAGTGAAGGTTAACAATTTCTTTTTGAGATATTGCTGTTTTAAGTTTGACAGCTGTCATCTGTCAATCTTAAAACAGAAATTTATCTTGAAAAATACTCATCCTAAACTGGTGGTGTAAATTAAGTCTAAAAAATTTACCAAAATATTACCAAAAGTAATAAAAATAAATGTTTTTCAAAGTTGAAATAAATAAATAATACCTACTTTATTTCCATACCACAGTGTACTTTTCTTTACCGATTATAGCAACCAATAATTTATTAAAACAAAAAAGTAGCAACCCTGTTTGCCTTGCCGGTGACTCGCCGGCGGCGCGACGTGCCGGTGACGCGCCGGCCGTCACGTCACCGGCGCGTCACCGGCCGTCACGTCACCGGCGCGTCGCCGGCCGGCGCGTCAACGGCAAAGCAAACAGGGTTGCTACTTATTTGTTTTAATAAAGTATTGGTTGTTATAAAAGGTAGAAAAAAAGTACATTGTGGTATGGAAATAAAGTATTATTTATTTATTTCAACTTTAAAAAACATTTTATTTTTTAATTCTGTTAATATTTTGGTAACTTTATGAGACTTAATTCACCTGTTCCATTAAGTTCTAGTAAAGGTATTTTTTTTCGAATTTTAATATAAATACAACAATGTGAGTGAACTTCGGGTAAACAAATGAATGTCGTAAAAACAAGTGAAGCTAGGAAAACATAGTCTTGTGATCTGTAAATAAATTATGACGTCATCCGCGACGTACGCAAATCTCAACATTTTTTTTTTATTGATATTGCTGTTTTAAGTTTGACAGTGGACATCTGTTAATCTTAAAACAGGAATATCTCGAAAAATACTCATCCTAGACTGGTGGTGTAAATTAATTACCAATATATTACCAAAAGTAGTAAAAATAATTGTTTTTCAAAGTTGAAATAAATAAATTATACTTTATTTCCATACTACAGTGTAATTTTCTGTACCGATTACAGCAACCAATAATTTATTTAAACAAAAAAATAGCAACCCTGTTTGCCTTGCCGGTGACTCGCCGGCGACGCGCCGTGCCGGTGACGCGCCGGCCGTCACGTCACCGGCGCGTCGCCGGCATGCCGTAGCAATATGCGTTTGACGTTGACGGGCCGGTGACGCGCCATGACTGATGTGTGTGAACAGTGTAGTACAACTTGTATGTAACTATATTTTTGACGTTGACGGGCCGGTGACGCGCCGTTGACGCGCCGGAGCTGTGTGAATGATCCTTAAAACTTCGAGTACCTATTGTGTTTGTTCCCAACATGAAGGAGTGGGTAAATACAACATGGACATTCGACATGATTTTTGTCTTATGTTCATGTTCCATCCATCCATCCATGTTCATCCTAAGAGCCACTCTTTCGGAAAACACTACGGAAATATTCGAGCATTACGAGTATGTTCAGGTTTTACAAGGTCTCAGTCGTGAGAACTGATCTGCAAAATGAAGGTGTGTCAGGTACTCGCCATTAATGTTGCTGCCCAGTCCTTTACAGTTCAAGAGCTTATGGTATCCTCCATAGCAGCTGTGAACAGTTTTGGAGAAATGAAGTCTCCCTCTTTCACACATCGCTGCAGTTGGATTGGGATTTGAGCTCTGGTTCTGTAATCGGATCGACATGATGGCTTTTTCGTATAAGTACTTCAGTCAGCACCTCGCTACACCTGTAGTCCACTTGGCACCTCTGAAGAGACTGCAACACCGCCCAGGGGTATATGACCACGGGCGATTAAAAATTCTTTCTAACATTATTTTTGAAAATCGAAACTCCGGTTTTGGTTGTGAAACTCCGGTTTTCAAAACGATGCTGAAATTCTTCGATACTCCGGAGCTAGACCAAAACCGGAGTTCCGGACTTCAAGCCCTAGTCTTCAATGTCTTCAAACTTCAATGTTTTTATTTTAGCCGATAGACCGATAGAGTCTGTCTAAAAAGTCAGTTTACATGAGAAATGAGGGGTTTTCAAATTGACATTAAAAAAAAAAAAGATAATAATAAAATAAATAAAAATATTTTTATTGATTAGTTTCTAAGCTAAAAACAATTTACAGTGCAGGTGTTACAAACAACAGATTTTGTCTAATCACACAAAAGTAACTATTTGCGTCACGAGATGGCGTTGATGGTAAGAGGGAAGTCAAAATTTGGGTAGTAAAAATACTTTAAATCCCCTATTTTTTTCAACGCCATCTATCGAGCCTACAGCTTTTTGTCATTTTGAAAAGCCCTCATTTGTTAAATTATTTATAAAACTTATACTGGTGATGGTGACCCTGTTGGTGCTGTCAAAACTATTTAGATGGGTATTGGTGGCATAGACTTAGAAAATTTTATATTAAGTTTATGATTCGACCAGGCACGTATCCAAGGGGGGGGGATAGTTGGGATTTATCCCCCCCCGAAATCAAGAACACACAGTACAGGACTAAATTCAAATTTAGCGGGCGAAGCACTCTCCGGTTTGCGTGATGCAGTTGTCCCCCCCCGAATTAAAAGTCTGGATACGTGCCTGGATTCGACCATCCCACCGGTTGGAGATTTAGGTGGGTATTAAAATTACCTTTAAAATTACCCTTGTAAACTGACTTTTTAGACAGACTCTAGACCGGTACTGGTACAGCCGGTACCGTAGAGGAATACCAAAAATATGTACTCTATGGCGACCGATGACTCAACGATTAGTCTCTTAGATTAGAATGCAACTGTCAGTGTCACCAGGGGGGGGACACTCTTGACACTCCTATACTGTGACATTATTGTAAAGGAAGTGCCTTCATCTCTCATCGGCGAAGATCATTACTTCATACAATTTTTTTTTTATAAGATCTCCCTCAACGTTCAAGCAATGCTTGACAAGCACGTAAATGCTTGTCAAGCAGTTTATGGTTTGGGAATAGACAATGATTTTCTAATAGTCATTAGCGAGAGTACATTCATAAAGGTAGGTATACTCTTTTTATCAAAAACAAAATTTAATTGTCAGAATTTTCCTTTAGCAATATCACAAAAATCTTTTTCTGTGTTTATTTCGCACGTTTACTTATTTCAGTTGCTCGATTCCACCGTTTCCTAACAAAAGAATAAGGGCCCGGATAGTTTTAAAGATTGGGTAGAGATTGTTGGTGAAAATGTGTTGACAAGTTAAAAGAATGGGGTCTGCAACCAGCACCTTCGCCAGCAGGATAAGGCCTGTACATATTAATAATCTAAGGGCCTGTAGGCGTAGTACCTTCCCTTCACTTACCGGCAATTCATCGTGTAAGTTTTTTATGTAGGTACTAGGTAGGTACCATAGTAGAATCAAATTACTACCTCCTTGATTGAGGGTGCGTTTCCACTGAAGCAACATCACGTAAATTTTTTTGGGGTTGGCTTTAAAAATAGGGCGCTTGATTTTGAAATTGAAATATATAACTTTGTAGAGTTTCGTAAGGCCTTTCAAATGATACTATAACCCCGGCGCGGAAATTTGTATTATTATTTTAGTGTTAATGAAAATATATTTGTTTATGTTATATTTTTTCAGGCAACCAGACCCATCCCAGTTCCAGACCCATTTCAATTCCAACGCATCCCACTTCGTCTTCATATACCTGAAATATCATGTAAGTTTTGTTTACGCATATTAAGGGTAGATATTTCTCAAAATAATTGTACCGTTACGTGCAGGTAAAACGCAGTTACTTTACGCACACGTTTTGTTATGAACATCGCTCCTCTAGAATTACAAAGACGTAACTGCAAACATCATGCATAATGCCTAGTATAGTATTATATTATCTGTGATAATGCCCTCATTATGCATCAATTTCATAAGCTACAATATTTTTAATAATAAAATTACAAACATTTTTTTTTCAGATCACAGCCCACCCCCATCCCACTCTGTTGTCATCCTGATACAGGTGCAGTACGAGCTATCGAGCAGTTTAGTTGTGGCAACCGCAAATGATGAAAAATTTTTTTTTTATAAAAAACAAGTATCATTACTTGTTTCAATTCCGGGACTCTTTGGCTCCATAATCGTTTTATAGACTTAAAGTAAGGGTGTGAGTAAAATGATTGTATTATATCTCGTAATAATATATAGGACTTCGTATAGGTGTCAGTTAAATTATTTTGGTTCGACCGTGCACCATCCTTCCTGTTTTTCTATGCGGAAGCATTAATTGCTTATTTACGAATAATT
This sequence comes from Agriphila tristella, assembly GCA_928269145.1. Taxonomy (NCBI): domain Eukaryota; kingdom Metazoa; phylum Arthropoda; class Insecta; order Lepidoptera; family Crambidae; genus Agriphila; species Agriphila tristella. The sequence goes on from OV743439.1 coordinate 23,986,830, forward strand.
TTACTGGAATGGTTTTAATATTCAGTTATCAATTACTGGCTGCGCAACATGTTTTGATGAAAATGTATTTTCATTAAAACTGCTAGCTATACTTATTAAAGTGTTAGTGATGTGTTCTTTAATAGGTTACATTTAACAAGATTATGTTATACTTACCTGGGAAAAATTAATGGCTGTGGCGAGGGGTGAAATTATGGCGAAGGTAAGCCGTTTAACAAAAGTGTTATGATCTGCATAGTGGATCGGTAGGGAGGGATTTCTAAAAGGTAAGCCAATGGGAATCGTCTTGTATAGACCCTTCGCCACTGGCTGTAGGTACATTAGTATACCTAATACTACTAGGTAGGTATACTAATGTACTACACAAACACGGTCAGGGTACCTACTGCGCTAGTAGGCACCCTGACCGTGTTTGTGAATGAATAAATATTAAGAAATAAGAATATGAACAATTTTGAATAAAATTATCCCTAGGCATAAACTGAGAGGAATAAATAAAAACATAATGACTCTTTCACTTAATTGTTTAATTTTGTGTCCTTTTCTTTTCTCCCTTTTGTAATTATGTTTTTAACTGTTTTGTTCTAGTTATCTCTTATAACATTTGAAACGTTTGTTCTCATGTGTTAGTTATTTTCTTCGGAAAAAATACTAATACTAGTGAACACGGCGTTTAGAATGTTATAAAAGATAATTAGAACACAGCCGTAGGTAGGATTGCTAGATTAGGTACTAAAAAAAAAAAACAAACTAACAAGAAAATCGCCGATCAGAGATGGCGCTTCAAAATGAGTAAGTTTTAAAATCGCCAGAGGGCTCTCTACCCCTATTTTTTTTATCTTACTCTATGAGTGTCACCCTCACTGTCAGATGGTTTGATTTGATTTTGAGTTTGAGGTTACTTAAAAATTATAAAGGGTTTTGTTTGCCTGTGGCCTCGAACTCGAGTATAATTTTTATCTCAGCCATTTTATCACATCATAGTTCAAACACCTACACAAAATTAAACTCTGAATATAAAAGGAGGAGATAGTGATTTAAAAGTGTGTCAGTTACTCTCTCGTGATAGCTCCTACATCATTGAACTGAAACCGGGTTTAGTTTAGTTCAGGGAAACCAAAATGTGAGTTAAGTTTACCAACAACTAAATTGTAAGTTAAATTCTTGAATGAAGTTACCAATAATCTTGTTCAATTTTAGGTACAAATTACTGTTGATAGCGTTTATTGCAATAAAAGCAGTCAACTTGAGTGATGTTAGTTATTATGAAATATTGGGAGTATCGAAACAAGCTTCTACTCAAGAAATTAAACACGCTTATAAAAAACTAGCAATTAAATTACATCCTGATAAAACATCTGTAAGTACTTTTAAACTAAGTTGGTCGGACAGTCAGGTTCTGCGGTTTGTTTTTACAACTATGCAATGAACTAAAAAATGATTGGTTTCTAGGATACTGGTGAACAAGAAAAGTTTATCAAGATCGCCGAAGTTTACGAAACTTTAAAAGACCCAGAAAAAAGACAGAAATATGACCTCTATGGCTCATTTCCGTCTTATACAAGGAAATATGATTACCACTCACAATCTGAGTACAATAATCTCTTTTACAATGGGTTATATCATGACGATCCATTTGTGGATACAGTATCGGGACAAACATTCTGTAAGTAAGACAGTAATGCTATGAAAAAAATTACATCAACTCAATGCATGTAACAATTGTATACTCTAGTAAGTTTATGAAGAATGATACTGATACTTGTTAGCAAAAGTTACTAACTGTAAAAGTCCTTTAAAAGATTATTCCCTTTAACTCATTAAATTAATATTATTCACTACCAAAAGTAAGAATAGTGCTGTTTAGAAACTTAACAAATAATGAATTGTCCCCTACAGATAGTTACTTGAATGAGGGATTCCATTTTATAAATTTCTACTCGCCCTTTTGTCCGCCGTGCCAAAATTTGATGGACCACTGGAAGAAACTTGCAGAAATGTATAAGGGGATTGTAAGTATAGAATGAGAGCTTAACATCCGCTAACTTTGTAAATTACTTAATTATTTTACAAGAAAAATCTATTACCATGACTTAATGTTGCTTCAGTACGGCCTCGCTAATCTGGACCTGTGATTTGGTTATTGTTGTGTGTACGTTTTTTGCCAAATTATGCTGCCGCGTCGTAAACATTCAATATTGACTATAAAGGATCTTTAATTTATTCAAGTTCTATAGTTAAAAAAAATTGCTGGCTACAATCCGGACCCCTTGCTAATCCACCAAGGGTCTGTTTCTTTCTCTCTGTCTGTTTCTCTTTTTTAAGTACCCAATTGTTTTTTCTCTTCTGATCTCAGATTGTATTATCTTAATATTAGTCTGTTAAAAGAGTGAATACCTAGCCATTTTGTAATTGCTTTATTACAGATTAAAGTTGGTGCCGTAAACTGCAAATACCATAACACATTCTGTTACAATTCAATGAGAATAGGAAGTTACCCTACATTACTGTTTTATCCTAATGTGAGTATGAATAATCACTCCTTGTTCATTATTATTTATATATTTATAAGCTTGTGTAGTAGATAAAAAATAATCATCTTTTTAACTTAAAAATAGAAAGTTATAAGCTCTTAATAATTTGTAACAAAAGATTTTTATAGACCTCCTGTTTAAATTAGACACTGTTTAAATGTGATGTTGTGACTTTTTTGTTAATATTATTTGTTAGAGACAGCATCACTTTTAAACAGTGTCTAAGTTAAACGGATGTTTAAAAATATTGAATTTTTTTAGGGAAAACATGGTAACTACGTATACTACCAAGGAGAGCGCACTCTTGAGCATCTAGACAAATTCGTAATGGCATACTTGAACAGCCGTGTGCATGTGCCAGTAATATCGCAGATCAGAAGCACAGACAAATCGCTGGCATATGTATTGGGAACTAATAAAATTGAAAGAAGTGTATTAACCAGGATTGCTTATCATTTGGTAAGTCCAAGCAATAAGAAAAATATTATGATGACACATCCTACACATAAAATTGTCCTATCAAGGTCTGAAGATGTACAAATAATTTTGACCCATTGAAATTCATTGGAAAAAGTAGTGAATGTGAAATAGGGTAAAAATCTAAACTTTTCTATATTTTAAGTAGCATGCACAGTCTAGGTACACCAAAGACTAAATGAATGCTTGATTACTAACCAACCAAGTAGGTAGTCGGATAACAGTGATTTTTGTTTAGTGGCTTATCTAATATCTAATAGGACCACATGCACAACTGTGAATAAATTTTCGCTATGTCTCTTAAAACAGAAAAGTTATATGGCCTAAAACACTGTTACTTTGGCCGCGTTCCGAATCACGCTTACAGCACTGTGAGCGCGCTAACGCCCGGTCCAAATCATGCTTACAACGCTCACGTAAGTTAAAGTGACGTCACAGATGACGTCATCGCATGTGCTAACGACGCTCAGCGTATTCCACCAAAGCACTGTGAGCGTAGTCGGTGTAGCTGTCAAACTTCCTTGTCAAAGTTCATTGTTGACAAAAAATACGTGGTTAAATTGTGAATCGTTGTGGATGTTGTGGTCATTATTTGTGATTTTTACAAAAGATGGCTGAATTTATTGACCTGCAGGTGTTTTGTAAAAAAACGAACGAAATAATTATATTAAACTGATGTTGAAAGAGCTAGCAGTGGTAATAAGTATTTTGAAGCTTTGACAGTTTAAAATTGGTTAGTAAATAATTGGTCTCAGTGAAGGAACTTAATTCGTATTCATTAGTGTCTTTTTATTTACCTATCCCTTAGAATAAATATTTACTTTACCGAGATTAACCCATTTGAGGTTATGTTGTTCTATACAATCCAACGTCAGCGGTGTTAGCGCTCTCACAAGCGGTCCGAATCAATAGTATCGTGAGCGTGCTGACAGCGCGCTAATGATTCGGTCCGGCACAGAATGACGTCACACGCTGTGAGCACTGTTGGCGTGATTCGGAACGCGGCCTTTGTGTTGTACAATGACGTCATTGGTCATACAGGTGAACCTTACGTCTTGCGTAATAAAGCACATATTTAAGGCCGCGTTCCGAATCACGCCAACAGTGCTCACAGCGTGTGACGTCATTCTGTGCCGGACCGAATCATTACAGCACGCTGTCAGCACGCTCACGAGACTATTGATTTGGACCGCTTGTGAGAGCGCTAACATAGCTAACGTTGGATTGTATAGAACAACATAGCTTCGCCAGAGGGCGCAAAATAGTAAACAACAGTTCCGTTGAAGAAAATTCATTAAAAATAGTAGTTTGTAATTATCAGTGCATTAAACAACATAAATTTATAAATAATATCTTAAACTCGGAGTGCAAGTGTTGGTGAATATCATCTCCGGACCTAGACCGCAATTTGAACATTGGTAACTAATAGCTGTGAACACTGTGGACACTATGTGTTATTAAAACTAAAACTACTGGTGAATAGTATCTACAACTAATTTCGCGTGTGTGGGTTAAAAACTGTAACTTCTTTTTTTAACTCTGAATAACAGAACCATTAATTTATCCACAATCTATAAGTGTAAAATATTTTTTAACTTTGCAAACTGAGGGTGACAGTGAAAATTTTGTTTTGTTGCCTCACTACGTTTGTTTGTCAATAAGGACTAAACTTTGCTACAATATAGACAGCTAATTTGCTCACGCAGTCAAGCGACGCCGTAGTTCTGCTGTGAGTAGAGAAGACTTTGGCTTCACAAGTGACGGTTCAAACCCAAACAAAGACCATTTTTTTTTTTGTTTGTTTTTTTTTTTTTCATTTTCTTCTCGATAGTATATAATCCATTGAATTCATTATAAACATGAATAACATAAACTGTAGTAGATGTAAAAAACTAGTGACCACTAACGAAAAGTTGTCATGTACACAACCGTCTTGCGGAAAGTACTTTCATTATGCTTGCGTTAATCTAAGCAGCAAGACTTTCAAGGATAATTTAAATTGGAAGTGTCCCGACTGCTCATTGAAGTTTCAATCCGCAAACAAGAAAACTTGTAATAAAGATGATACACCGATCAAGATAACAACTCCCTCGGATAACGCAAATATTACTTTAAGAGCCAATAAGAAGCACGGTTTGAAGGAAGCTGGTGGGGATATCTCAGAATCAGAATCAATGCCCCTGTCACAAATTAGAGAAATTATACGCAGTGAGATTCATTCCGCAATCAAGGCAGAGATAGGAGAACAGTTCTCTTTAATAAGAAAGGAAATTCAGTCCTTTGAAGATTCGATGAAATTTTTGAGTTCTCAATACGATGATGTAATTGATAAATTGAAGGTTTGCTCAGCCGACACAATGCGAGTTAGTGACGAGAATGTTCATCTTAAATCAAAAATAAAGGAGATGGAAGCACGAATGGCGCGACTGGAACAAGATGCTCGTCAGTGTAATATTGAAATACATGGTATACCTGAACATAGACAAGAGAACTTAGTTCAGACTGTGATGCAATTGTCGAAGGTAGTTTCTTTTTCCATTTCTGAAAGTGAGATTATGTTGTGCACAAGAGTCCAAAAATCAAACCCTACCTCTAAAGTACCAAAAACAATAGTTTGCAAACTGCCTAACAAACTTAAACGTGACAATTTCCTAGCAGCCGTCCTTACTTATAACAAAGCGCATCCAAAAGAAAAGCTGAATACTAAACTGATTGGCTTTGGAGACAAGGTATCTCCTGTATACGTAAGTGAACATTTAACGCCGGCCAACAAGGCACTACACGCCGAGACCAGACTTAAAGCTAAGGACAAGAAATACAAATATGTATGGGTTCGGAATGCTACAATATTTGTCAGAAAGGATGAAGTTTCTCCGGCAATAGTAATAAGAAATCAGATGTGTCTTGATAAAATTGTATAGTTTGTAGTGTTTATTTTTTATTTAATGTGTGTGATAGCAAGTAGATTTGCATTTTATTAACTTTCAAATGGCTAATCACGGTTTATTTATTTACTACCAGAATATTAGGGGTATGCGCTCTAAATTACTTAATATTAATAGAAAGGTTTTGGCTAATAATTTTGATATTATTGTTCTTACTGAAACGTGGCTCAATGATTCTATCTTAGATGCTGAGTTGTTTGATAACAGGTACCAAATTTTTAGAAGAGATAGAGAATCTAATAACATTTATGGTCGCAAGGACGGCGGTGGTGTATTAGTTGCTATAAATAACAATATTAAAGCTTATCGAAATCAATTATATGAAAGCGCTTGTGAGGATTTATGGGTAACAGTTATGCTGAATAATACTAAACTTATAAACATTTGTGCAGTATATTTGGCCTCTCCTGTAAAATTGGAACATTTAAACGTCTTTACTGACAAAGCTACCTCTATTATAGGTGGTTTGGATCAGGCACTGATTTTAGGTGATTTTAATATGAGTGATATTGAGTGGTCAAAAAATCAAAGTCACGATGCGTTTTCACCCTTGAATTACTCTGGTTCTGTTTCGACGGCATTTGTGGATTTTATGTCAAGTAACGATCTTACTCAGATGAACCATGTAACAAATAAATGTGGCAAAATTCTAGATTTGGTTATGAATAATGACCAAACGCCTATTAATATTTCTGAGTCCAATGATCCAATTTCTCAACTGGATTCATACCATCCTGCTTTAGAAGTAATATTAACGACTGGGACTCTTCCTCTCTTAAAACCCATACAACAGGCGAGATGTAACTTTTATAAAGCAGACTACGAAGCTGTTAATTTAAAACTGGATGAAGTTGATTGGGCAACAGTTCTTGGTGATTGCAATAATGTAAATGATATGGTTTCGACTTTTTATAAATTATTAAATAATATTATTCGTGATACAATCCCTCTCCAGAAACCTCATTCAAATAATTATCCAACATGGTACACGAGTAATCTCATAAAGTTGTTGAAGGAGAAAGAGAAGCATCGTCAAAAAAGTATTAAATACAAAAATAAATTAGACGAATATGAATATAATACACTGAAGCCTAGGACAAATAAATTGATTACTGATTTATATAATATTTATATTAAAAGCATTGAAAAAAGTGTAATAAAGGACCCAAAAAAATTTTGGACCTTTATAAAAAACAAAAAAAAAGGTACCAATCAACTTCCTAAGTGCATGATGCTAAATAATAAAGTAGTAAGCTCTGGAATAGATATAGCTAATCTTTTTGCTGATAGTTTTGAATCAGTGTATAATCCTGTTAAAACGAATACAGATTTTGATAACAGTGACAATAGTAATCACTTAGACTTTGGAACTGTTAACTTGACTCAGCCTTGTATAGAAAAATATATGAAAGGCATTGATTCTAATATGGGAGCCGGAAGTGATGGTATTCCTTCAATTTTTATTAAGAACTGTGCTTCAGCTCTGTCGGTGCCTCTCTCAATCATTTATAATAGATCTCTTAATGATGGAGAGTTTCCTGATCAGTGGAAACAAGCCATGGTTATACCGATTCCTAAAGGTGGTGATAAAAGTAATGTGACTAATTACAGACCAATCAGCATTTTACCGATAATGGCTAAGGTGTTGGAAGCACTGTTATGTCCCCTTTTTTATAGTCATATAAAACATTCTCTAACGGAACATCAACATGGGTTTGTTAAGAAAAAGTCAACCATGTCCAATCTTATGTCTTTTGTTGATAGGACTGTTTCAGCCTTGAGTGAGGGTAATGAAGTTGATGCCTTCTATAGTGATTTCAGTAAGGCTTTCGATAAAGTTGACCATTACCTCCTACTAAAAAAATTAAAACAAAACTTTGGAATCCATGGGCCACTTTTAAAATGGTTGGAGAGTTATCTCACAGACAGACAAGTTATGGTAACAGTCAATGGTTTTAGGTCTAGAAACTTCAGAGCCACATCAGGTGTTCCACAAGGCTCTCATTTGGGTCCTGTATTGTTTATTATGTTCATCGACGAACAAACACTGCATCAGGAATTCCCATTTTGAGCTTTATGCAGACGACTTAAAAGTTTCTAGGGTGGTGGGATCCCGTGCAGATCAAAATCTTCTGCAAGATGACATTTCCAATGTAGCCGAATGGTGTGACATCAACCACATGGAACTAAATTTAAGTAAATGCTACCATATTAAATTTACTAGGAAAAAAAGGAACTCGTTTCACACTACATATTATATCAAAGGTTCAGTATTGAAATCCGTCAGCAATATTAAGGATCTTGAGGTAATCTTGGACACAGAATTAAATTTCGCGGATCAGTCTAATAGTGTCTTAAACAAAAGTTTGCGAATGTTAGCATTTGTTCTTCGCAATACAAAAGAATTTAAATGTCAAGCGGCTCTCACTACGTTATACTTTTCGCTGGTACGGAGCCAAGTTGATTATTGCTCAGCAATATGGTATCCTACTCACTATCAGAATGGTATTCAGCGTCTAGAGAAAATTCAAAAAGTGTTTCTACGACGGTTGTCTTATGTAGCACATGTGTATTACTCAATAAGACATTACAGTGATAGATTGCAATATTTCAAGTTGACTAGTTTGCAGGAGCGGAAAAATATATTAGGATTACTATTTCTTTATAAGCTTTGGAATAATTCAGTCGACTGCCCATATCTTCTCTCACTTTTGAGTATCAATGTGCCGCGCATGTCCGCCAGACTGCATAATTTTGAGCCCTTTCGATTGAAATTCAGTAGAAACAAATATGGGCGATATGCGCCTATAAATACCCTATTAAATTCATACAACTATGTTTTCCGTCTTAACCCAGACATTGATATTAATAGCAATGGGTACCTGTCGTTTAAAAAAAAATTTTAGAGCCTTTAGTGTAAGTACTGTATATTCTTTAAGTGTTTTGCATGCAACTTTTTTTTCCAAATTCGTTATCAACTGTTTGTTATAAAATCCTGTAAGTGAATGCTGTGCTTACCTGTAATTTAGGTACAATTTCTAATTTAAGAGACTATTTTGTCTAATATGTTTTTAAGTTAATTTCCGAATTGTACTTAGTTGGTATGCCTTAATAAATAAATAAAAATAAATAAATAAACAACCCCAAATGGGTTAATCTCGGTAAAGTAAATATTTATTCTAAGGGATAGGTAAATAAAAAGGCAATAATGAATACGAATTAAGTTCCTTAACTGAGACAAATTATTTACTAACCAATTTTAAACACTAAAAGCTTCAAAATACTTATTACCACTGCTAGCTCTTTCAACATCAGTTTAATATAATTATTTCATTCGTATCTTTACAAAACACCTGCAGGTCAATAAATTTAGCCATCTTTTGTAAAAATCACAAATAATGACCACAACATCTACAACGATTCACAATTTAACCACATATTTTTTGTCAACAATGAACTTTGACAAGGAAGTTTGACAGCTACACCGACTATGCTCACAGTGCTTTGGTGGAATACGCTGAGCGTCGTTAGCACATGCGATGACGTCATCTGTGACGTCACTTTAACTTACGTGAGCGTTGTAAGCATGATTTGGACCGGGCGTTAGCGCGCTCACAGTGCTGTAAGCGTGATTCGGAACGCGGCCTAAGTGTGCTTGGCATTTCCTTCAAACCCTTATAACTTCGAAACTATTCGCTTGATTTAAATGAAACTAAAACATGTGTATTGCTAGATATTTAGCTACATGGTCATAAAGTTTCAAGTGATTTAACAGATCCAGTAACATTCTCCATTGTTAGCTTATCTTAAACAACCATGCATACTAAAATCAATTTTTGATTGGACATGCATAGACCGCATCAATTCCAAATACCTACTTATCAAAAAATCTTTTATCTCGAAAGTTATTATTTTTTAAATACTTTTATCAGATTTTAATTATATCAATGTTTACAGAATGGTCTAGTCACTGTGGTTATAGTAGAAGATGACAATTTAAGAGCAAAATTAACTGACAATGATGATGCTGTTGTTGTATTTAGATTTAAAGATGTTAGTAAAGAAATAAAGAGCACAGAAGAGAAAGAAGTGTTGAATGAGATTGTTAATGCAATGCCACAGATTGAGGCCATTGGTCCTGAAAAACTAAAGGTAAAAATTCTGAACAATTAATTTGGTCTACACTGAAAGGATTATGCCGATTTTACTGTACAAGCTAGGCCATGATGCGCTTTGATGAAATTACCAAAATACTATAGTAATTTTAGTGATTGCGTGGGAAGAATATCATTAAAATTTAATGCGGGAAAAAAGAGAAATCTCAATCTCAAGGAGCCGTTTGGGGTTATAATTGTTTGACATTTTCCTATTATATGACATTTTGTTATCTACCCCTTTTTGACATGACATGAGTCTGTCACAGATATGTATGGTTAATGCGCATCATGGCCCAAAATGCGGCATGATCCTTTATGTATCAACTAGCTTTTGCCCGCGACTTCGTTCGCGTGATTAAGATAGTTGTGCATTTATTTTGAAAGTCACGGATTACCAATATACCTAGGTATTTATCAGTTAACCTTATTTCACTCATTAAAATTTTCCCATAAAAAAATCATGTACAAACTGGAACACCCTGTAGCACCCTGTATATCGGGAATTTTCCTAAATGCTTTCTTAGTGCTCACCTACACCATGAAAGGTATACCCTCCAAAAATTGTGTCTCTACCTTCAGCCCTATACAAATCCCTATTCAAATTGGAACACCCTGTAGCACCCTGTATAACGGAAATTTTCTAAAATCCTTTCTTAGTGCTCACCTACACCATCAAAGGTATCTACCCTCCAAAAATGGTGTCTACTTCAACCCTATACAAAATCTCATACAAACTTAAACAACCTGTAGCACCCTGTATAACGGGAATTTTCTAAAATCCTTTCTTATCCGTGCTCATCTACATCATGAAAGGTATCTACCCTCCAAAAATGGTGTCTCTACCTTTAGCCGTTAGGGCTCCACGCTTATTCCAACAATGAATGAATCAATCAATCAATTTAGAGTTTTATATGTATAGATGGGCGATTTTCTGACTGCTCAAATTAGAGAAAAAAAATATAGTTCAAAAATTTCGATAGATGGCGTTTTATGAAAGCCGAGCCGTATAGTTAAATCCATTTCAGACTAAGCAATTTATCGCATGCATTTTTTTTTTATGTTGATCGCAAAATGCTAGGCGGAAGAGTTAAAACGGCGATAGACAGACATAATAAGCCACTTTACGACGGTTCGGCTTCTATAAAACGCAATCTATCGAGAATTTTTTGGTCTCGGAAAATCGCCAATTTAGACGAAAAACAATTTATATAATTTTTTATGTGTCATTTCTTTCAGGAAATAAGAAATCGTTTACGCAGTGGTGCGGAGTCTCCTTATGTATTGTATTTTTCCACTAGAGGCACAGATAGATTGCTATTATATCAAATGAGAATGGCATTCCCCGAAATGAAATTTGGTAAGTTATAAAAATCTTTTAACTACAAAAATAATCCCTTCCCATAAAAAACAAAACATTTGAATACTGTAAATGCTAGCTGTAATTCAGTTTTTTTGAAGCAACTCACTAATGCCTGGCCAGTATCGGGAAGCGTAGTGAAAACCAGCAACAAAGTTTTAGTATATTTACAAGCAAGTGCAAAAGCGGAATGCATACAATGAACACCTGACATCGATTTTTATACAAATAGAGAATACATTAGAGAACAATAGATGCGCGTGCGTCCATCTTGCCGAGGGGCGGGGCCAAGCACCCGTCCTCGTTGCGCGCGCCGCTGCTATTAGTAGCGTAGCCCAGTAAAAATCTACAATTAAATCGCAAAACGCGATGTAAAGCTGCATTTTTGGTATGTTATTTGGACCCCTTAAGGGAGTGTGGAACCATGTTTTGCAAGCAAAAAAAGTTGTGCTAGCTGCGTTATACGTGAAAAACTGCATTTTTATTCAGTTTTTTGCAGTTTTATTAAAAAACTATGAGCTTTTGACATTAGTTGCCAATGTCATTTTGAAAGTGTATTAAATTTCAAACAATTAAAGCTAACTTTCAGCTCTGTATGTCTAATAGTTTTCGAGATATGATGCTTGAAATATTGACACTCACCGGCATATCTAACCGCCTACACCGTTATTTTCATATAAACAAGCTCACTTCACAGTCTCATAAATATAAAAGGTTGTGCATCTCTGCAATGATTTGTATGTTGATAGATTAGTCAGGTGCTCATTTTTCGAATAAAAATGTCAAATAAGTATAGATACCTCTCAATTTATCCAAAAAGAGGAAAAGGTAAACAAATTTCCTCGTTCCATATAATGATATATGGTATTAAAATTATGCATTGCTTTATTGTATTTTTGGCGAAATCGAGAGATGTCTATGCTTATTTGACATTCTTATTCGAAAAACGAGCACCTTCTAAACTCTTAAACATACAAACCATTGCAGAGATGCGTAAACTTTTATATTTATGAGACTGTGAAGTGAGCATGTTTGTATGAAAATAACGGTGTAGGCGGTTAGATATGCCGGTGAGTGTCAATATTTCAAGCATCATATCTCAAAAACTATTAGACATACAGAGCTGAAAGTTGGCTTAAATTTTTTGAAATTTAATACACTTTCAAAATGGTGAAGGCAACTAATGTCAAAAGCTCATAGTTATTTAATAAAACTGCAAAAACTGAAAAAAACATGCAGTTTTTCACGTATAACGCAGCTAGCACAACTTTTTTTTGCTTGCAAAACATGGTTTCACACTCCCTTAAGGGGTCCAAATAACATACCAAAAATGCAGCTTTACATCGCGTTTTGCGATTTTAGGAAAAACATTTGTAAGAATTTACTGGCCTATATTAGCTGCGGAGGCGTCCGTGTTTATAAAGGGAGACGGTTCCATGCGCGACGTCACTATATAAGGTGGTACCAAATTATCTGATGATACTTGAACAGGCGATAGTGTTGCTTAAACTGAATAACTTTCTCCAAGGAACATAGGTCGAAAAACGAAAAAAAAATTTCACACTCCCATACAAAATGTACTGGTCAGCTGACCGACTTACTATGGAAAGGCGAAAAAAAAAGTTCGTTTTTCGACCTATGTTTCATAGAGAAAGTTGTTCAGTTTAAGCAACACTATCACCTGTTTAAGTATCATTAGATAATTTGGTACCACCTTATATAATCACGCCACCGACCGGTACGTCATAAGATCATACGATGTTTGTGCTGCGTTTAGGCGTGCGTTTTGAGCTAGTGGTACTGGCAAGTCTGCTACACTATTATAAACTTTTAAATTAACTCCATTTACTTCATCGAATCGAACAAAAAGCATAGACAACACTAGCTACGTATCATAAACTAACAATATTTTTTTATTAGGTAAGTCTAATAATATTTAGCTATTTAATGTTATTTTAATTTTTAAAGTTGATGTGTTAAGTATTAAATAGATAGATGTAGAAAACAACAATAATAAGTTTGGTGTATTGCCCTTTTGTATGGAACAGCTGACATATTTTTTCGCCATATCAGAGTTGGCCCCATAGTAAAAGTTGCTTGTAATCATGATGCTACGGCTCCACCTGCGTCTTAACGCGTAGCTTAACGCGTTAATCTAGGCATGACGCAGATGTGGCCAAGACTTAACGGCGTTAATTTACAAACGATAGTCCTGAAAATTTATAATGCCTTAGCTAACGCGTATATACTTGGACATTAACGTTAACGCTAACGCAGGTGGAGACATAGCATGAGTGGAACCACCCGACTGCGGAAACCAAATGATTAAAATTTCATCGTGTATACTAGAGATGTTACGAATGTCAAATTTTTCACATTCGCGAATGCGAATATTTAGGATGCGAATGTGCGAATGCGAATGTTAAGACATCAAGTATTACAAAAACCATATGAGTTAATAAATAAATCATTTTTATTACTAAAACGGGAAAAACATAGGTATATACAAAATAATAATATACATACCTATAATTTATGACGACATCCATTAGTGAATTAAATTTGTAAAAACTTGCATGTTTTTTAATGCACATGTACCTACCCTTTTATGTTATTGTAAGAGTCGAAGTTCAATAAAGTAAAATAAAAAATAGCTAACGCAATCACTTTTCTTTCCCGGTGCCATAATGAAAAACTGTCAAATTTTCAAAAAATACTTTAAAACACTATGAATTATTTGTTTCCTAAAAAGAGGAATTACACTAGACTGGCAACTAAAACAAAACAATCAACAAACCAAGCAACAGAGTGGACCCTGTGGACCACACCAACAAGCAATCCCAATACACAATCTACCCGTGTGAAATAAACGCTTTCTACTGGTTGAATTAATGAAGTTATGCACACATTCGCATTCGCATTGATTGATGCGAATACGAATGTCGATGCGAATGTTTAAAACGATGCGAAACATTCGCGAATGCGAATATTCGTAACATCTCTAGTGTATACAGTCACAAACTTTACAAAGAACGCGGAATGCAGTGCTAAGAACACCTTTTTTTATGCACAGCGGAGTAGTTCTTGGCCTTCACCTGACCTGATGTTAAGTGACGATAAGGCCGAAGGTGGAAGCGCACTACACCCGGAATCCCATCACTCAGGAAAGAAGGAGGCTTAACTCTTTCTGGCTGTACCGAATCTACGTTATTCTTAACTTCCTGCGTCATTGTCTGAACTCGAAAATCCAATGCATCACAATAAATAAATTAAAAATATGCAAATAAATGCAATGTTTTATTGTACTATAATGTAAATGATGGCATATTTTTGATTTATGCCTTGTGATGCATTGGATTTTTAAAGATTTTCGAGTACAGACAATGACGCAGGAAGTTAAGAACAACGTAGATTCACCCACAGGCCCGAAGTGCAATAAAAACTTTGAGTTTTAAACTTTCATACTAAAAATACTTATATCTGTATTGGACTTAACAGCGGAGGTAGATTGCGACAAATGGCAAGAGCTATGTGCTTCGCTACACGTGGAACAGCCGCCGGCGTGGGGGCTTCTGAAGACGGGTGGTGCGTACCAGCGCGCGCACGCGACTGATCCGCGCGGGTTCATACAGACCGCGGCGAAGGCCACCAACCTGCATACACTGTCCGCTTCAGATCTGCAGAGGATTCTAGAAGGAGGTAAGTCAATTCTTGACAGGCTAAGGCTACAAACCTGCAAACACTTTCGGCTTCAGATCTGCAGAGGATCCTAGAAGGAGGTAAATTAACACTTGATAGGCTACCAACCTGCAAACACTGTCGGCTTCAGATCTGCAGAGGATTCTAGAAGGAGGTAGATCTACACTTGACAGGGTATCAACCTGCATACACTGTCGGCTTCAGATCTGCAGAGGATTCTAGAAGGAGGTAGGTCTACACTTGCCAGGGTACCAACCTGCGTACACTGTCGGCTTCAGATCTGCAGAGGATCCTAGAAAAAGGTAAATTAACACTTGATAGGCTACCAACCTGCAAACACTGTCGGCTTCAGATCTGCAGAGGATTCTAGAAGGAGGTAGATCTACACTTGACAGGGTACCAACCTGCATACACTGTCGGCTTTAGATCTGCAGAGGATTCTAGAAGGAGGTAAGTCAACACTTGACAGGCTACCAACCTGCCATGCCCGTCGTCTTCAGATCTGCAGAGGATTCTAGAAGGAGGTAGGTCAACACTTGACAAACAATTATCCTGAAAAACAATAAAAAATTACAATTTATACCATATATAATTTCTAAATAGTTCAAAAAGTAATTTTGACACGTTTTTATAAGGTCGCTTTTTTGTTTATTTTATTACAATATTTTCACAGATATTGGATTGTGGGTTATGGTAGTGGTTCCATACAAATTATCCTGGGAGCATATAGCGGACCCGTTCATGAAGACGAGTCTCCATTTCATAGACTCTGATAATATCAGCGTGAGTATTAAACCTCGTAATAGGTAACCAATTAGTACCTAAAAGAAAATATGAATTATTCATTGGCATCAGGAATTTACCCTGACGAAAAATACCTGACGTCACCCGGACGGACGGCATGCAGTCGACTCGGAGTATGTTACACTTGCGCGAAAGACACTTGCGCAAATCCACTTGCGCAAATGGACATTTGCGCAAATTTCCATTCTCGCAAATACGCAAATGTCCATTCGCACAAGTGTAAGGACGTGCACGCACACTTTGGATGCGTTTTCGTACGAATTTGACTTGCACGAACATCCCAACCTTCTAAGCACACTGGGTGCGAGCGCGTTCCCATAGTAAAAAAGTCGTACGAATAAAATTCGTATGTTCGTGCAACTCAAATTCGTACTAAAAGGCATCCAAAGTGGGCACAGCCTAACAGATTCCGAGTCGATTGTATGCCGTCCGGATGACGTCAGGTTTTTTCCGTTAATAGTACATTATTGCAAAGGCAGCGAAATAGGCAATGGCAGGTCGAGTATGAGTTTGAAGGCCGAGCCGCAGGTGAGGACTTTAATGATACGAGACAGGCAATTGCCATTTCGGCCGAGGCATATATAGTGCTTTTCTTAAAAAAAATGCAAGGAAATAAAAAATGGCCTTTTACATAATAAATTTAATTAATAGTAAAAGTTATATTGCTCATGTTAGGACAAAATTATTTAACGAAAATGTTATTCAGAAATACGCCAAAAACACTGTTTCGGAGAACAATTTTGCATTTTTCTCGTTTTTCCAGAACATGAAATTTTCATATACTTTCATATATTTTTCTTTTGATTTCGCTGGAAGCAGGTTTTCCATCGCAAATTTAGCTTCCGATCTTAAATCTGGTGGAGTGCAGTCAATGTTCATTTCATTTTCACTTCCAGAATCTTCGGAACTCATTTTAATTATTTTTTATTAACAAACTAACAACGAACTCCGCTTTACCGCAATTTTTTTATTTTATTTTACAGTTTGTGCCGAAAGGTAAACGCATATGTGGCTATACAGCCACGAGAACGCAATGTGTACGATTGATGAAAGAGTTCTAAATTCAAACAGCACACCGTTTCATACAACATTGCCGGCGCGCTCTTCGTTCCAAATTCAAAGAACGCGCCGGGAAGTGATTTAGGTTTTTCAGTCTACGTAAATATGATACCTCGCGTGTTCTTTATTCAAAAGTAATGACAATATTTCCGCGCATGTTTAAGAAAAGTAAATTCCTAATGCTTGTAGTCCAAGCCTTAGGTGAAAGTTCTAGTTTTTTATGAAATGTTTTGTTCCAGTTTGGTATAATGTCGTGTACCTTGAACACGGACAAACACTGTCGACAGTTAGCACCGAATGAACCTACCATTATTATCCAGGAGGGCAAAAAACGCCACTATTACAACGGACATATAGACCAAAATCATTTGACTGAGTTCTTACAGTTGCTACTGGATAGCGAAGGTAAATATTTTATTACTTTACATTATTTATTTATTATAGACATAATTAAACGGGATAAACATAATTATAATAGTATAATCAGGTGCATTGCAGATGTTCATTTATTGTTATGTTAACAAACTTTTTTTATTTAAAACACCTGTTATAATATAAATTTTTGATGCTATCATTAGTTTTTTTAAACATAGCTGCAATACAAAAGCTAATAGACGAGATGTCTATACAATATGACGTGGCCATGAAATATCCATGCATTTGGCAGACATCTCCTTTGACAATATTGTGTAACCTGTAACTTACCACGAAACTATCGAGTACTAATCGAATTACAAATGTCTAATTTGTTGGAAATCTTAGTTCCCTAACGGTGGTAGGTGGCGTAGTTCATATTTTGATACAATAATTTGCGAATTTGCGATACGAATTCGATTCGCACTCGATTTTTTTCCAAGTGTACAAATGTTTTATCTCACGAAGGCGCCAGAGCTGCGAATGTTGTTAGGCGTGCACATGCATATTACTTTAGTGTGGGTAATACGAGAGCGTGCAGACGCACACTAAAACAATGTGCATGTACACGCCTAACAACAATCATAGCCGACGCGCCTTCGTGAGATAAACATCTGTACTGACCGTACCGAATTGCCTTAGATATAGTGTTGGACGAGCAGCGAATACTAGAGATACTGGATCCATCGAACAGGCAGCACTGGTGGTTGGTGGCGTACTTGCCGGCCGCGTGCGGCGCCGCCTGCCGCGCCCTGCCGCACGAGTGGCGGCGGGTGGCCAAGAAGGTACGTAGTGTGGGCAAGCCAAGACTTGTACTAGACTGGTAGAATAGATCATAGATACGTCGAACAGCAGCACTGGTGGTTGGTGGCATAACTGCCGCGACCTGCCGCACGAGTGGCGGCGGGTGGCCAAGAAGGTACGTAGTGTGGGCAAGCCAAGACTTGTACTAGACTGGTAGAATAGATCATAGATACGTCGAACAGCAGCACTGGTGGTTGGTGGCATAACTGCCGCGACCTGCCGCACGAGTGGCGGCGGGTGGCCAAGAAGGTGCGTAGTGTGGGCAAGCCAAGACTTGTACTAGACTGGTAGAATAGATCATAGATACGTCGCACAGCAGCACTGGTGGTTGGTGGCATAACTGCCGCGATCTGCCGCACGAGTGGCGGCGGGTGGCCAAGAAGGTACGTAGTGTGGGCAAGCCAAGACTTGTACTAGACTGGTAGAATAGATCATAGATACGTCGAACAGCAGCACTGGTGGTTGGTGGCATAACTGCCGCGACCTGCCGCACGAGTGGCGGCGGGTGGCCAAGAAGGTGCGTAGTGTGGGCAAGCCAAGACTTGTACTAGACTGGTAGAATAGATCATAGATACGTCGAACAGCAGCACTGGTGGTTGGTGGCATAACTGCCGCGACCTGCCGCACGAGTGGCGGCGGGTGGCCAAGAAGGTGCGTAGTGTGGGCAAGCCAAGACTTGTACTAGACTGGTAGAATAGATCATAGATACGTCGAACAGCAGCACTGGTGGTTGGTGGCATAACTGCCGCGACCTGCCGCACGAGTGGCGGCGGGTGGCCAAGAAGGGGTGTAGTGTGGGCAAACTGGGTAGACTATACTGGTAGAATAGATCTTAGATACGTCGAAATGGCAACACTGATGGTTGGTTGGTGGCATACTTGCTGGCCGCCTACTCCAACTGGCGCGGTCAAAAAGTTGGGTATAGTGTTTAGCCGAGCTAGGACTTAATTAATCAATATCATACATAATATTACTGGATTCATCAAGTAGGTCTAGTAGCTAGCGGTGTACCTGAACTGAAGGGAAGGCCGAATGTGTGCCGCGACCTGTTTCATAATAGCGAATGATATGTATTCTCGAGCATTACCCATACTAAAGAATAAAATATAATGGAGTCTGTGCGGAAACAGAACCGTTGTGGGATTTGTGCTTGATTACCATTTTTGTCATATTGACGGCACTGTTACGTCATTATAGTGCGACTGTAATATCTTGATATCTACCAAATCAAGATAGTCCCACTATAATGACTTAACAGTGCCGTCAAAATGAAGAAAACACTCAAGCACAAATCGCATGACGGTGCTCTTTCCGCAGAACTTATTAGTTTTGTTTTTTATTTGATTGAATCAGGCGTCACTTGGCGAAAATCCCAAACCATTGTGAAAAAATAAATAATGTAAATAGTTTACTTCCGCAAAAAAAATATGTTGTTTTTATTTAATAGCTCCGTCCGTTAGAATGGATGCGCGTGGGCTTACTGGATTGCTCCGTACACCAGAGCGGGTTCTGCACCAACGTGCGAGCGCCCACCGCGCGCCTCTACCCGCTGGCCGCCGGACACCACTACACGTGAGTATGGCATTTGTGATTGATTGCTGTTCGAAAAAGCTTTTAGAGTGACATACACGCACTCATAGCACACCCCGGCACTCATAGCCTACCCCGGCACTCATAGCCCCCAACCCGGCACTCAAAGCCCACCCCGGCACTCAGCCCATCCCGGACACTCCATACAACCTCCATGACTACTTATTACACAGACACGATACGTTACGTTTGTACACGCGCAACTGTGTATGTGTAAAGCTAGGGCTACTAGGAATCGTGTTGCCTCACACACACAAATAAACATAGGTTTTCCACCATTTTAGCAAAAAATATGTATTATCTGATGATAATAATTAATGTTAATATTAAATGTTTTGTATTGCTTTTTGCAACTTATATTTCACGCCGCGCCGCCCCGTGCAGGAAAGTTGGCAGTTGTTGACACACGCGACTAAACGAGAACATTCGACACATGCACTCGCGGGGTGGAGTGTATCCTTTCTGTATGTGGTACTAAACTATTCTGTTCTGTGCTCATGGTACAATAATAATAATATACTGCGCCAGGTATATCACCCCGAGACACAGGAAGTGACGTGGTCAACACGAGCTTACGTCATCTCCGCTATCGATTTTGAAAATACCATTCATTCATCTTTTATTGAATTGTTCATTTGCTGAGGAACAATCACAATTAAAACGCAAAACATAAAAAATAAGAGAATGTCTTTTTTGTAAAATTCTTTAACATGGAAAGAAAATATATTTGTTTCATTGTTTTTGAACGAGATTTTCACACATCACATGCGATATTATATAGATAGATAGTGTACTATGTCAGCGCACTGATGGAGCGAACAAAGAAAGTTATTCGTTATTAATTTAAAGTGAACTTTAGTTACTATAGAAAGAATTTGGTTGAATTTGGTGCTCATAGCCAAAAAAATACTTTGCGTCGTTCCGGCAGGACAGGCGCACTCTGTGCTTTAGGTATGAAGCTAAAAGTGGCCAGTAGGTCCGTTCGAAAGGACCAATTTCATACGTCAGAAAATATACGCGATAGAAAGAGAGGCAACCATAGGTGAATAGAATTTTAGGAAAGGGAGCGCTGTGCGACCTGAATTGCACTTTATTGTGTCGGAGCCAGAGTCGGTATTTATTTAAATGATTTCGCGGAGTGCGTCTTCTGTACTTGTAGGTCCTTGTATTCTGTAGCTTTGGGCTGACCGTACTCATTCAAATACCCATTTCTTTCATTATATTAACTTTTTTCATATTGCAGCGTTAGCTTGCAGCACATGACGGAGGCGCCGTACATTCTCGAGTGGGCGCTGAGTTACATAGACGATGTACAGAAACTCAACTGGAACACCTTCTCCAAGTCTGTGATAGCTGAGGAGTTAAACCCTTCAAGGTAAACGTACTAGGGGTTCTGTGAATCAAATCAAATCAAACTTTATTAACCTTGTAACAGAGTACATTACACTAGGTAAGTCATAAATCACAATATTATGCAATATAAATATAAATTTCGCGAGCAGTGAGCTGTAGACCTCTAACTGCCTCTGTGGTCTAGTGGTTCGCCCTCCCGGGTTCGATTCCCAGGGGGGGTACAATTTGTACTTGGTTTGGTCAGTAGTAGGGCTTATTTCAATTCCGCCTGGCTAGCTACCACCATCTTACCTAAGTCTGACGCCATAACAATAATTTAAGAATTGTTGTTCCGGTAGATAGAGGTAAGAAGCCAGTTCCTCAGTGATGAGGGTTCCTGGTGTAGTGCGCTTCTACCTTCGGCCTTATCGTCACCTAACATCAGGTGCGGTAAAGGCCAAGCACTACCGTTGTGCATAAAAAACCTAACTAACAGAATATCTCCACCATTCTGAAAAATTTCGGAAAACTGAATCGACAAAAAATCTGTATAATAGGGAATATGCATCAAATTTTTTTTTTATCAAAATCAATAGTATAATGCGTGAGAAAATCAACTGTCATATTGAAACTTGTCTCTTGCGTTTTTTTCTCGTAATATAGTTACTTGAAGTTAGCACGCATCAGCTCCCGCCGAAAACGCTCTATACAAAACGGTGACGTCACACATCACGTTTCGGTGTGTTTCGGGCTCGTTTAATATGGAGTTAGCCAATAATCTTCAATTATCTCCCTAAATTTTGCGTTTAAGTAGATATGTGTCATACAAAATATTATTTCTTTTTCGATATTCTATCTGACTGTAAAGTGCATTATATCCGAAAACGAAAAAAAAATATCGTTATTTTCCTCTGATTTCATCGTGTGATAAAACGAAAATAATCATTTTTTTTTTATTTTTCTTTGTTCCATCATATTTTTACAAGTGTCCGCAGCGATCAAGCTCAATTTTAGAAAAATCGGTGACTTATGCATATTCCCTATTATCAAACCTATTTCACGAGAATCAGTTGAGAAATGCGACCTGTAGAGAAGAACAAACGGACAGCCGGACGGAATATGAAAGCATTTTTCCCCAAGCTGAAGTAGAAACGCTTCGCACTCGCTCGGTCAATGAATTTTCACTATTGATATTGGTCGATTTCTTACATATTATTTTTTTATTTTCCAGCAATAAAAAGCCTTGGTTGGTGTACTTCCACTCGCCGAGATGTTATCATTGTTACGAGAAGTACGCGGATTTCGCGATGGCTGCTATTGTAAGTTATCGATCAGTTTACCATATTGATTTATTTCAAAACATAGTTTTTTTTTATATCTTACCTCGGCTCAAACAATTAGGTACCGTCAGCAGCACATTAGGTTATACAAAACTGACAAAAATGCAATTTATGGGTACGTATCTGAATGTCTAAAGTTAGAATGTCTAAACTTAAAATGGCAAAGTTCAAAATGTCAAAAAATAAAATTTAAATGGTTTAAAATGTCAAAAATCATTATGTATAACTTCAAAATAGCAAAATTCAAAGTATCAAACGGATTAAATACTTGACGAGGTAAAATGTCAATGGTCATTAAGTCTAAGTTCACAATGATTTATTTGAATTGGTTTGGATCTTAAAACAAATCGCCTTCGTTGAGGTTAATTGAGTCTGTGGAGGTGTCTTTGGGCTTCGCTTGAAATGCTTTATTGCAACTTTAGCTCCCGGAAATGAGTCTAGTCTAGTAGGACTTAAAAACCGTAGACCGTAGGTCACGAGATAGGTGCGAGGAGCGTAGCGGCGAGCATGTTAGGTTGACATGAACCCAGCGCGCCAGCTGAGCGAGCGAAGCGAGCGTGCCGCGGTAGCGGCCGGCGAAGCGCCAGAAAAATCTATTGCATACTCAATTGGTAGATTTTGTTCGCCTGCTACTGAATCAGTAACTGGCACCGGCTACCGAATCAGGGAGTGGCACGGCTATGGTGATGTGCGGCGGAGGCACAGAGATTAACACGCAATTATTTAATCTAATTAATTAAGTACCTAAATTAAAGAAAGGCAAAAGTAAATTCAATACGTTATTATAGGTATTTGGACTATTAGACATTTTAAGTTTTGATCATTTGAACTTAGACATTTTTATTTAAGACAATCTGGCCGTTTGACATTTTCGTTTTTGACATTTTGAACTTTCGACATTCAAATTTTTGACATTTTGAACTTTGCCATTTTAAGCTAAGACATTCTAACTTTAGACATTCTGATACGTACCCGCAATTTATATCGAATAAGTATGAAATTGATTGAGTTTGATTACCCTGTAACAACGTGCCGTTGACTGTACAGTCAGCACCAAACTGATCTGATCATTTAAACCTACCAAAGTAGCTAATTATTTGATAAAAATCAACCTTATCTCAAGACATTAAGGGGCCATAATAGAAAAACATGGTTTGCGCGGGCCATTATTTTTATACAGAAAACGTAAAGTACTAGCCACAAAAAAAAACATAAGACAAGTTTATGAGATTATCTAGTAGCTACAAGTATTAAATAGCGTATAAACCTTACAGATGATTGTAAAAAAAACTGAATATCATCAAAAACGCTTGTTGCGGGCCATATTTTTGGCGTAAATAATAGGAAACGTATTGAATTCCACATCATAACATAAGACACTTTAACGTACTGTGTAGTTGCTGTGTAATAACTTTTTTTCAAGAGAGATAATTGTGTTAAAGATAATTATGAAAAAACAACGAAAAACATAAAAAAAGTGCAGAAGTGTGGTTATTTTCCATACTCTTTACACGAAAAGAAAAAGACAGAGACAAATGATTTCGCATAACAGAGCCGTAAGGTGCACTCTCATTAATTGTGAACAAACAAAAGTGCACATTTATGTCTTGAGATAAGGTTGATTTTTGTCAAACGGTTTGAATTCCGTTGATTGTACTACAGCCAGCGAACTAAAATCTATGGAAGTGTAATTACAAACAAATATTGTTTAAAAATAGCATCACGGGGCTAAAAAATGACAACTCGCACCGGATTTATTCGGTCCATCTATGCGCCCGGTGACAGACGTTAGACACGACACGACAGACGGCAGAGATAATGTATCATAAAATATTTAAAAAAAATCGTTTAAGTATAGAAAATATCAATGAGTTTAAAGATTATGGTCGCTTTTATGCTACCAGTGTTCAGTCGCTTTGTGTTGAATAATTAAATGCCAGCATTTTTGGTTCCGCCCACTTCGTTGTAATTTTTGTATGGTGCCATTTTTTGAGCGGAATGGCTCGTTCCCTAGATTTTAGTTCGCTGACTACAGCATTAAAAATAAATATTCTATTTTGAGTGTGTTTTTTCCAGTCCCTCCACAACGCATTAGAGGTAGGCAAAGTGAACTGCATATCAGAGCGCGGCGTGTGCCAGCACGAGCACATCACCGGCTACCCTTCACTGCGGCTCTACTTGCCTAGGAACAGGCGGCAGACGTTCAGCTCCATCGTCGCTGTACCGCTCAGCGAATACGCCACCTTACTCAGAGACATTAAGGCACATATCGCCAAGTACGATGCCGCGCTACTTAACAGTATAGAAGGCGTTGGCAGCCACATTCATGATGAATTTTAATTAAAAAAGAATTCTTAAGTATATGCGTGCATTAAACAAAAGCGACAAACGTTCAGCTCAGTCGTTGCTCTGCCGCTCAGCGAATACGCGACCTTACTCAGAGACTTAAGGCGCATATCGCCAAGTACGATGCCGCGCTACTTAGCACTATAGAAGGCGTTAGAAGCCAAATTCATTTTGAATCAAAAAAATATTTGAAATGTTAAATACGCTGCTATGTGTACACATGTGCGTGTGTTAAAGAAATAAAAAGCAATAGAGCTTTTAATCAACTCACAATGATAAAATTAACAGTCAAATAATTATATGGTATGACGATTTTGTGAAGTCAAACGTTCAGCTCGGTCGTCGCTGTACTGCTCAGCGAGTACGATATTTGGAGACATTAAAGCTCATATTGCCAAGTATGGAGTCGCACTGTATAGATGGCGTTAGAAGAAGCATTGATGATGAATTTTAGTTTAATCATCTGCTTTAAACTCGTAAGCGGTTGCTATGCACCTTAAAAATGTAAAAAGGAATGAAAAAGTTCAATCAACGCACAGTATAAAATGATCAGACGGTTAATATAACGTGTCGATTTTATAATAAACCTGCTTAATAGCATATTAATATTGCTTTTATATTATTTACAATAAATTAATATTTTTAACAATGTCAAAAATATGACTACGTTGCTTTATAATATTAAAAACTAAACAATCAATTTGTACAAACAATATCTAATATAAAATCTCAGTTACATTTATTTAAAAATATATTTACAGTCAAGTGTTATGGGAGAATGTGAAGAAAGTGAGTTGTCTAGTACCATTTTATTAGGTACTTTGAATGGATTGATGAAAGATGATGATTGAATAGGCGACGATTTGTTAATTTTATGCGCAGGCGTAAATTAAAAATAACTGTATTGTTTCCTATTTTAATAAAGACCGAATAATTGTGATTTGGATAGAAAATTAGTAATGTTAAGTAGGTAATGAAATGTATTTAACTGCAAAGAAACGTTTTAAATCTCAAAAAATACCTAAGAATCTCTATGAATACCAGAAAATATTTTAATGGGAAGGGGGGGCTTGTATGTAATTCACTCCCCGTATTAAAAGTGTGTCTCTTTTATTTCCTACACAGAGACCACAGAGTACATATACAACTTTCTGTCCGCAAATGGGACCTCCCATAGATAGATACAGTACGAATTATGCTATCTTGAAATCGGGTGGGGATTGCGCGGAACGCGTATTTTGGGTATGCGTTGCGGCGAGGGGCGCGGGCGGCGGGAGAGGGGCGCGCGCTATTGGTCGCTCACAAGAGCACATACGCGAACTTATCCCTACTCGCGTCGAAAAAATTTCAAGATACATGCCTCGCATTGTAATCTGCCGTATTTAAAAATATAATTTTCTTGTATTATTATTATTATTATAAAACTTAATGTATCTAATAACGCCTAAACATGCCTATATAATTTTAAAAGCAATAAATTGTTGTTAAACTAAGCTTTACTAGATCTTCTAAAGCTCGGACTATAAGCATCAGGAAAAGTTCCTGACGGAAAAAAACCTGACGTCATCCGGACGGGGCGTGCAATTTACTCGGGTTCCGTTAAACTGGCGCAAATGAATACCTATTTGCACTAAGTGACTAATTGACATTTGCGTGAGACATTTGCGAGAATGGGCGCCAAAGTCCATACGCGCAAGTGTAACGGACCCCGTCTCGATTGCCACGCCGCCGTCGCCGCCCACTTTATTTATGTGTGGCCGTCCGGATGACTTCAGTTTTTTTTTTCATCAGGGTTAATTCCTGATGCTTATAGTCCCGAGCCTAAAGCAGCATTTATATTAAGATTAAACATCACGACTCGGCTTAGGTTTAAGGGTAGTTACAGTTACTACATATTTTAGTACCACGTGACATGTGCAGTAGCAATTTTAAGGTACAAACATGTTTAGTGCGCAAACGTCATTGTCTGCGGTTTGGTTCAAGTTATATTGCGCGAGCTGTAACTTTGTAGCGTTGCCAAGATAAAAAAATATATACAATCATCACCCATCCGGGCAACGCTACAGAGCTACGCGCTTAGTCAATAGAGTACATTGTATTGTAAGCTTAGTCAATAGCGGTTATCGTTACATGTGTAAACTTAAGGCTTCTCCAAACAGAACGCGTTTTAGCGCCGCGCTAGAGCGTTACCTGACGTGCGCTATAGCGCCGCGTTATTTTGTAGGACGTGCATAGTTTCATGCCAAACAGCCATAAGAGCTACGCGATAGAAAGAGAGGCAACTACTAGGACCTAGGTAAATATAATGTTGGGATGCGAGCGCTGTGCGACCCGAATTGCACTTTATTGTGTCGGAGCAAGAGTCGGTATTTACCTATTCAAATGATTTTGCGGAGTAGTGCGCCTTCTGTACCTGTACTATTACCTATGTATTCTGTGATGAAACTATGCACGTCCTACAACATAACGCGGCGCTATAGCCCGACGTCATGTTAGCGCTCTAACGCGGCGTTAAACGCGTTCTGTTTGTATGTACCTTTAATTTGATAGTTGATGATTCTGTTTTTCTTTGAATATGCCGTGATTTCTATGTCACATTTTTTATTTATATAGGACAATTTATTATACATAGATTAAGTATTAGGTAAATGATATACTTAATATAAATTTTATCTGCATTTTAGAAGATTCCAAAATGATGTTAGTGTTAATTGTATATTAATAATAAGCATAGCTGGGCAGAAAACCGTTAATCCGTTAACAGTTAATTAACGAAGTTAACAAAGTGCTTAACGATTTAACTTTTAAGTTAACTCAAAAAATCATTAACGTTCTTCTTAACTTCCGTTACTTTTCACTTCCGTTAACTTAAGACCGTTACATGGCCTTTTGACGTTATTTTGTTTTGGATTTGCACGCCATGTCGCTGCCCATGCCAAAAGTCATACTAAGAGCTAGCTATGGAAATACGTTTGCAATGTTTAGACACAGTTAGAGCAACGGAATCCCTTTAGTTAGCTCGGCGATTGATTTTTTATAACATATTTTTTTACGACAAAGTGGCCCTTTTTTAATGTTGTTGACTGACTGTTAATTTGTGGTTGGCGAAATTAATTATAACAAATAAAGTTGGCATTACATCATGCATGGACACATTGAACACTAAAGATCAAGAATACATTGAATCTATTAGTGAAAGCACCAGTGCTAGCAACAGCAACGTTAGACCTGCTGTTGAAGACCCAAAATCTTTGGCCATTATGTTACATTTATATCAAGTTTGGGAGAAAAGTTGATTTATGACCGCAAACTGTGTTTGCCTAAACCTTTGGTTTGATTTGGTTAACTTTTAACGGATAACTTTAACTTGCGTTAAATTCTCAAAAAGTTAACGCTTTAACGATTATCGAAGTTAACTTTTGGATTAACTGTGCCCAGCTATGATAATAAGTAATCATGTTTATAAGTAAATTTGGAGCACTAAAAATTGTGATATTATAATTAAATCTTTGGCTGCATGCTGGTGTTAAATAAAACACACTTTGCTAAACAAAGTGCACTTCATATACTACCAGTCTTCTGTTGGTATTCCAGATACCAGGGGCCGTACCGGCTAACGAATCGATTATAGAAAAGTCTGCCGGGTTTCAAATTAAACCAGATAAATCGAGCCCCAATTGGGCCAAAATAGCGAACCCCAATTCATGATATCACACGAACATCGATATCTTCCAAATTACGTCAACAGAAAGTACAAAACGAAATTCCTTACTTTGATTTTTCTGTTTTAAGTTGAAACTCGACAGACTTTTCGATAATCGATGCGTTAGCCGGTACGGCCCCAGGTCATAATAACTTTACTCATAAAGCAAGCTTAATATTTTTAATATTATGAATAAGTACCTAATTATTGTTATATTTTAGTTTTAAATTAATATGGCTTCCATGTAAATATTAACAAGAAAAAAAAACAATTGAAATGAACTCACAAAGTTTCAATTCAAAGGCTATAATTTATATTATTGATGATTTACTAATAAATTATTTATTTTATTCTGCTATTTCAATTTCTCCCTAAAAAACAGATGAGTCTAATGATGCACAATCATGTTTGTTCATCGGACTACTTTGTGGTGTACAGCCAGCGCCAAAATGATTTGAGCATTTCATTAAACTTACCAAAATAGCTAGTCATTTGACAAAAATCAACTTTATCTCAAGACATTAAAGTGCACTTTAATTTGTTGTTTGAGAGCAAACGAAAGTGCACCTTAATCTCTTTAAATAAGGTTGATTTTTGTCAAATCATTAGCTCTATTTTGGTAGGTTTGAATGCTCAGATCATTTTGGTGCTGTGACTGTACTTACCATAGAAATAGAATGTCAAAGAACAACAATGTCAATAAACAGGTGATCCGAAAACGAATGCATACATTTTATATGAGATACGTAAAATATGACTTAGATTCATAAAATATGACTATATATGGCAAAGGAAATTAATAAACTATGTTCCATACTGTTTTCTTCGTCGATAAACGAATAAATGTAGCAAAATTTGGTTTTAGAGAAATGAGTGGCAATATCTTATTTAACTGTGAAAATTGTGATTACTTGGATTATTTCTTTTTGTCACATCACAATTACTTAGAGCACAAGACACCATGGCTCCACGATACCTTTATTTTAAATTCTAATTAAGATTAACAAATATTTTAAACAAACTGTGATTGCTCATTTGCTAGGCGGGACGCTAGGGGGTCTTACTGTAAAAAATGTTGGCACATGGCACTTGATCCTTTCTCTTTTTTTACATAGACCGTGTCCGTATGATGTTAACTTCTCTTTTCCACGCTTTGTTGGTTTCTTGAGCGCAGCGAAAATTTTTCTATGTCTATGGTACTTGTACTTACCTACTATTTTTTTTTGTTCATTTGATAGCCGGCCAGTATAACTCGTTCGGATAAAGAAAACAAATCTGTAAATGGCGGCCGGCCGGCGATATTAGAAATGCCTGTGGGGTACAGACACTACCTGCTCTGTACCGCTCTGGGTTTTTCTAACTAATAACGTTAGAAAAAGCCTGTGTGTTTCAGAGCATCGCTTGCTCTGTATCGCGCGGGGTTTTTCGACTAAAAATTTAAAAATATCACCATAAAAGCCTGTGTAACACAGACAATTCAGAATATTACAGTTGTGATTAAAGTATTCCTTCTTTATGTTTCGGTAAATAATGTAGAATATTAAAATAGTGATTTATAGTCATACTAGCGATTTTTTTACCAAAGTGTTTTGTTAAAGATTTTTTTACCAAATTTTTTAGTTATAGTAGTATTCCTACTGTTAATATTAATTTATTGAATGAACTATAAAAATAATGGTATCCACTATAAAAATGCTAAGCTTTAAAATTAATACTTTGCACTATACAATTTAATTGCTTAGCTTTAAAATTAATACTTATAATTACTACTTTTTTATTATTTACTATTATTTACTTATAATACTATTTAAAATAATAACTATAATAAAAATGGCAGGCTATGTTAGATTGGATGGATTGGGATGAAAGGCACACAGTTTTTCTTTAACCTGGATTAAAAGATAACAGACTTTGGTTCCTAAGAACATCGCGGCCGGTAGCTTCATAGTACGCATTTTTAAGTTTCTTGGATAATTAATAATAAAATAATAAAGCTTTATGCTGAGAAAAGCAAAATTTAACGTAAATAATAATAAAAATAATTTATTTCAGGCAACAGAAATATCGTTTACAATAATAGGCCCATATAATAAATACCTTACAGACTAACACCTATTTACTAACTACCTATTTATTTATACGTATAGAAAGCGGCGACGTGTTACGCAACGCATTTAATAAACAATACTTACCTAGTTATGTTTTATTGTATCACTAATCTGACATAATATAAATGTGATACTTTATGTGTTTTTCATCTCGATTTTTTTTTCATCAACATTTTTGTTATAAATAAAGAATATTACAAAACAGACAAAAAATATATATTTACAAACAATAAACACATTATCAGTGATTATAATTTTCTTGTTAACAGAAAAGATTCTTTATGTCCTATATTACAAAAGTACTCTTTGATGTATACCCACTTATACAAGACAGCACTTTACGTACGGCATAAAGGCGGTCACATGGTCAATTATAGTCTAAATATGATGTGCTTTAATTGACTGCAGGTACAAATATTATCAAACAAAAAAAAAACGTTCGGCTGTTAGTTATTGCGCTCGGAAATTGCAAGAACTAAAAAAATAACGTTTCTTTTATAAAATTATCAATTTTTGTAAAACTCTGAATTAAAATTATTAATAGGGTATTTTCAAGTACTAACAGTTAACACACACCACACATTGTAAAAAAGGTAAAACATCTTGTTAACAGAAAAAGCCAGCAAGATTATTTATTTCCTATATTACAAAAGTATTTGATGTCGGTATACAAGACAGCACGTTAAGTTAAACAGTTGAACTGCGAAAGCAGCTTTTATTACGTACGGCACAAAGGCGGTCACAAGGTCAAGTATAGTCTAAATCTATGTGCTGTTGACTGTAGGTACAATTATTATTATCAAACTAAATAAATAAATAAAATAACGCTCCGCTGTTAGTTATTGCGCTTGGAAATTGCGATTAAAAATACTTTTCTTTGAAAAAATAACTATTTTTGCAAAACTCTCAATTAAAATTATTTAAAGGGATTTTTCGTTTACGTCCTTTCCCTTTAAACACACAATGTAAAAAAGGTAAACAATTAATAAAAAGCTTGATTGTGCTATTACGATAAAAACAGCTTTTTCTTTGGGGATTTCTTTCTAAAAGGACCTACCGAAAATAAATTTCGTCCTAGGTTTTTTAACGAGTGAAAAAGTTCTTTTGATAAGCATTTTAGTTTAAATATCCAAGTTTCACGATACTTAGTGCCTTACGTGTCTTTTATATTTAGAAAATCACTGTGGATCACAGCGCAAGGTGTCTGTGTTCCACAGGCTTTTTAGGGTGATATTATTAAATTTTAGTTGAAAAACCCCGCGCGATACAGAGCAGGCGGTGCTCTGAAACACACAGGCTTTTTCGACGTTATTTATTTGAAAAACCCAGAGTGGTACAGAGCAGGTAGTGTCTGTACCCCACAGGCATTTCTAATATCGCGGCCGGCCGGCCATGCTATCTCGCTCACACATGCCGACATGCTACATGCTATACACGTGGGTGGCTCATGCTATCGCGCTCGCACGTTTGGTTTTGCTTACATGTGGCGTCAAACAATGAAAGATAAATGTATCTTTTTAATGTTTATTTAATTTAAGTAATAAAGAACATAGGCTAGAGAGTTTTATTGGATAACGGGCATTTTCACAGACAGCATCTGAAATAAGAAAAATCAACAATGTAAAATAGAGAATTCCAATAAGAAATAGATAAAACTAACAGGCAATATTCCCAATTCCAAAACATTTGAAGAATCTCTCTAGGAGCTACTTTCCTGCTGGCATAACGGACTCTAATAGAAGATATAATAATGCTTAAAACCATTGTATCTGTTTATCCTTAATTGTTCTATTTAGTAGACAGTTTGTAAACGTCATTTAAACATAAACTGCTGTTTAAAAATATGTTAACTTATTAAATCATTAACTAATGATATCTTTCGTATTCTATGTGTGAAAAACCATTTGTTTTATTTTATAAATAATCATTTCAATAAAGTGTTGGGTGAAGATTGTTTACCACATAGGACAAGTAATGATAAACAGACTATATTTGTGTGTTTTATGTAGTATGACTTAAAAATAAATCAACCATAATTACATCATTATTTCTATTTAGTTGGGCATCTATAATATCTTGGTCAACACTGCAAGGCAAGAAGAAATCGACAGGATCATACAGCCCTTTAGAGTCGAGCACCAAACGGTCTTCACCAACTTCCAGTATCAAATCTTTCAATTCAATCTGTAACAGAACAAGTAAATTAAATGAAGCATGTAACACCTTGTCCAGACTAGTCCGTTTTGGCGTATTAAATCACCGTATCTTTATAATACATCGCTAGTTTGGTTGGGCGTGAATTGAAGTAATTTCAACGCACGCCCAACCAAACTAGCGATGTATGGTAAAGATACGGTGATCTGATACGCCAAAATGATACAAGTCTGGACAAAGCTTAAGGCATATTATAACAATGTCAGTGGTCCCTTGATTGATTCTGTTGATTATCATCAAAACTGCAGCAAAATTGGTTAACACTACCATTGGTTTTACTCTATTGACTTTAAACTTTATGTTTAACAAGTTAAGGTTGAAAATCAATTGAAGAATACAGACAGATTTAAATAACAGCTGATGTGCTTGCTATTGCTACTTTCCTAATGTCGTGACATTAGGAAAGTAGCTGGAGTTAGTTGGAGCAGAGTGGCAGAGAACCGGTGGAAAAGGTTGGAGCATAAGAAAAGTTTTATTTATTCTTATGGTTGGAGGAGGGTTTTGCCGATTGGCAATCAGACTTGCAGCATATAGTTAAGGCCCAAATACTTAATGAACAGATGTCTGAAGCAAGAGGCTTGAATTGAATTGTGCTATTGAGTTGCTGACAGTACATTTCTGAAAGACCTCAGCAATTTTCAGTAACCGTGGGCAATAATCAGTTACTTACAGAGGCAGGTATTTTAAATTCAGCTAACAAATATTCAATTTCACCAGTTGGTGGCTCTCTTCTCAGTCGATAAATAATTTCTTTTTTCTTAGATTCGCTTATCTCCACTATCTTTGCTGGCTGCTCCCCAATTTCTTCAATCAAGGGTGGCTTAGTATTCTCTTCACATTTCTTAATATCTCTGATTTGAATTCTGTGAGACTGAAGTGTACCAATAGACTTTCGATTCTTCAATATGGTATATTTTGTGGATTCTAGCTCAAACTGGTATTTGTCTTGTAGACCTTCAAAAACTACTGTTAGAAAGAATGTGCGAAACAAATCGTCATTTTCTATTTTTTTGAAGAAGTCTGGGTTAATAGCCACATCATAAACAGTAGCAGGTGCTCCCGATTTATCCGGTTCAGTTCGACCTTCCCCAATGCTCATGGGGACCCTGTAACTAGACGGGTCTTCAGAACTAAGTATTAGCATCAGCTCTTCATTAGTAATGTCTCTGGGACAAGGTATAGCTTCCGTTAAGCATATATTAACAAACACCTTTCTATTGTCTGGTTTAGAGAAAGTTTTAACACAGAATCCTGTAATAAGAAAACATTTTGTGAGTAAATTGTTACTTGTTTTACAAAGATTGTTGCTTTGTGGAAAATAATTATGAACAAAATATAGGACGGAGTCGGGTTCGATGTCCTAACTTTTCCCTCAATTAATATATTGTTTCACAAAGTTCTGGAATCCTTAAGCAGTAGCCTTGTAGTGGCCTTTTCAATGTAGTAAGGACAGGCCTCGGCACGGGTCTTGAGCGGTGACAGTTAATGTGTACTTAGAAGTAATTTTTGGGTCCCATTGGCGGGAGATGTGTGGGGCTACCTGCAAACATGTGCGGTAATCCCTTCCAATCTCTCTCACTGCTCAGGATCCGTGCCGGCACCTATATATTTGATTGTTTCTCTCTCTCACTGCTCAGGATCCATGCTGGCACCTACTACGCGTTCACTTCATTATTGCCGCTACCTCCCGGCCCGCTTCTTCATACCGCGCACCCGGCGTCGCCTGGGGAGGCGCGCGGGAGGGCGACACAGGGGGTGCGGAATGATGAAGCGGGCCGTGAGGTAGCGGCAACGATGAAGTGAACGCGTAGTATATATTTGATTGTTTCTTGAAGTGTTTTTTTATCAATCTATCACCTGGCAGAGGCTTCACAAGCTTCGAGGGCACTGGATCCACTGTCGCTAAGAGTTTGTTTAACTCTTCTTCTACAGGATTTTCCTGTAAAAAAATTACTATCGATATCGGTCGTAGTCAATTGATGAGAAAAAGAATTTAGAAAGTTGGTGCCAAACGAAACTGAACAAAATAGCTTTTCATGTTCTAAACAAGAAACACTGTAAAATAATTGTTTTACCTTTACAATTCTCATGTTTTTCTCCATTAGCGACGGATCAATTTCCAATGATATTGACTTTTTTGTCATTTTGTTTGGTTACCATGGAATTTGGGAGCAAAGAGAATACTATTGTCAACACTTGTATAAAATTACAAAGAGAATAAAATCTTTCTCTTCTCTGCAAGAAGGTATGAGCTTCATATAAGCTTCTTGCTTTTCTGTGTAAAATTTTTATTTGTTGTTTTCAAGAAGAAGCTTATACCGAACCCAGGCTGCCATGCCAATGCCCATGGCCAGGGGGGGCACACTTAGAACAACCCAAGTGGGAGAAAAAAGTAGCGTCATCTCTAAGTTTGAACCATCAACTTTTACAACAAAGTCTTCAAGTTTGCCAAAAGATGTCTCTGCAGTCGGACTAATTATAATATTCAAAATAAAATAAATAAATTAAGAAGACAGTACAATAAAAATCGCCTTTTCAAATAGCTATAAAGTAATTTAAAACAAAATTATTTTAAAAAGATGAAAAGAAAAGTCATTTTTGATCATTATTTTTGATCATGATGCGAATTGCAATATTATGAGAAAATTCATCACTTATCGTAATGTCTTGGTAACGTAGAGGATTACTACACAACCACCGTCATCGTTCGACGAATACCGAGTTCGTTCTTAGGAATTATCACATTTATTGTTTATTGTTTTTTTATTTCGATTTATTATTTTTTATTAATATTTTAGTTTTTTATAAAGAATATTACAAAAAAGACAAAAATATACATGAAAAATTCATTCTTCAAGTTTGCCAAAAGATGTCTCTACACTACAGTCGTACTTATAATATGAAATGTTCAAAATAAAATTTTGGACAGTACAATAAAAGTCGCCTTCTTAACTGGGTAAGTAAAGTGATTTAAAACAAAATTATTTTTAAAAGATGAAATGGTTTTTTTAGTATTGTCATTGAGCGAATTACAATATAATGATAAAATTCAACACTTGAAGTAATGACCCAGTAGCCTAACGGATTACCACATCTGCCTCCACCGCATACACAGTACTACAATCGTTCTAGGAATACCGAGTTCAAATCCAGCGAAAGTCACATTTTTATTTTTTGTGTTTTTTGTTTAGATTTTATTCTTTTTAATTAATATTTTTTGTTTTATATAAAGAATATTACAAAAAATGACAAAATATGTATATGAAAAAACATTTTCAGCAATTATATTTTCACACATTTCTTGTCATTAGTTCCGCTCAAACCTCCAGAGGCGCTGATGGCCTTTCAAATCAGTGTTTCAAAAAATTGCCACGAGTGGGCGCTCTTTTCCCAATATATTATTTTACTCTTTGCCCATGGCACAGACCACAGAATACATAATTATGGTCTGGATTACCCAAAAAACTGACTGAAAATCCCCAAATTTGGGGAAAACAATATGAAAATTCCCCACATTTTCCCCACAAATTTTTATTAACGAAATGCAAGTTCTGTTCATATAAATTAAACATTTTTATTACAAAATCTACTTCTAAATACCTAAAAAAAAAACAAAAAGTAGATTAAAATTATGGAATAACACATTGTGGCCGAATACTCAAACGCTAATTAACTTTGAGGGGCTCTCAAACGTCGTCCTGTCGCATCAAATGTCAAAGATATGACAAAGACAGCATGCTGTTTGAGAGCCGCTCAAAGTTAAGTAGCGTTTGAGTATGATTTTAATCCACTTTTTGTAGATCTTGTTGCAAGTTTTTTATAAGTTTTGATTTTTTGATCAACGAAATCACTTGTACGTACTACATGGGCGAAAACATTTTTGGTAAATAAACAAAAACATTTGTAGCGTTTATATTAACGTGTTTTGATAAATGGATTTGTGGAATAATTATTTTCATAAGGAAAATGCTAGTTTTAATAGGTGATAAACATGGTACTGATGGTTATGAAAGTTGCTATTATATAAACTCAAAAAAAACCTTCCTACCTACTGGATAAGCTGAAGCTGAGTTAAACTCGATCTAATATATCGATCTAATATATGTATAAATTTATTATTTTAAAATTTTTCCTTTTTGCAGTGCCCTGGGTTCTTGTGTGAACTTGTTAGCTTATAAGATCTTTTTGTACTACCACAAGAATAGCAAATAAATGTCTATTAACTATTAAATAAACATAATTTAGAAATACTTCAAACTACTTTTATTACTTCCAAGTTCAGTTCTAGTGTAAATGTCAAAAAACCCTAATTCCCATAAACTTAATATTCACTGAAATAGACGAACAGAGTTCGCTTGGCTGCGAAACCAAAAGTGTCCAAAAGTGACATGAGCCTGTGTTTGTTAATTTGTAAACGTGTGTGTGAATTGCAGAGATGCACTGAAGTCCATTTTAGGTTGTCGATTAAAATTCTACATTTAAATCGCAAAACGCGATGTAAAGCTGCATTTTTGGTATGTTATTTGGACCCCTTAAGGGAGTATGGAACCATGTCTTGCAAGCAAAAAAAAGTTGTGCTAACTGCGTTATACGTGAAAAACTGCATGTTTTTTCAGTTTTTACAATTTTATTAAAAAACTATGCGCTTTTGACATTAGTTGTCAACTTCATTTTGAAAATGTATTAAATTTCAAACAATTAAAGCTAACCCACAGCTCCGTATGTCTAATAGTTTTTGAGATATGATGCTTGAAACATTGACACTCACCGGCATATCTAACCGCCTACACCGTTATTTTCATACAATCATGCTCACTTCACAGTCTCATGAATATAAAAGTTTACGCATCTCTGCAATGGTTTGTATCTCCTCCTAGTACCTACCTCCTACCTTCAACTAAGTACCTATGTTGGCTATGTTCAAAGAAATAAATTGAGATATTTATAAAGATAAGATTTAAAATGCTTACCTTTGATTTTTTCGTTGTCGAGAGACGAACAAAGGTAAGTAGCATTTTAAATAGCGAGAAATAAATTGAGAAAATTGAGAAAATTGAAAAAATTGAGAATAATTGAAGAAATAAATTGAGATATTTATAAAGATAAGATTTAAAATGCTTACCTTTGATTTTTTCGTTGTCGAGAGACGAACAAAGGTAAGTAGCATTTTAAATCTTATCTTTATAAATATCTCAATTTATTTCTTTGAACACCCTTAATGACAATTTTTCATTTGTTTTTTTACTCTGACACCCATCCACTGCACAATAATTACGTGGTTTCGACATTTCGACAAAGAAAATATACACTATGGTCTATTATAGCTAGTAAGATAGATTTATTGCTTTTGTTTGAAGACTATTTGTTGCCAAAAAATAATAAATAATAAAAATGCCCCATCTGGCAGCCCTGTCGCAACATCGCGTTGCCCGCACGATGTATGCGCGCCAACACGTCACGAATCTTCGTCCGCAGTCGATGTTTTTAGCGCGCCAACGCGACACGAATCTTCGCCGCTGATGTAGCCGCTCCAGAGTAACGAAAACGTATTGTAAAACAAAAAGAAAGAGATAGCAATAAGCCGTGACGTCACTAAAGAGTCTTTTTCAATCTTCACTTACTTACTAGGCGTGCAATCTCCATTGTGGATAAGCTTCTTGGTTGTTTTGGTTTGTACTTTGTTTGGTGGAAACGAAACAAAAAACAATCCAGTATTTCAGTGAAAAAAATCTCGAATAAAACTGATTGAAAAATCCATTCCTTCCACACTGTAGTGATATTCGATATCGATTCGATTAATCCTTGTAAAATTATTGACAATTGATCGATTAATCGAAGAATTTATATAATCGATCTAATCGACGATCAGTCCATTCTAAAGCTGGCCATTGACGGTCAGTTTTTTCGTAAAACAGTGGCGTCACTCCATATGGTTTAGGCTGAATTTGATTGTGAATGTCGAATCGTGGCACTAGAAATTTTTCATGACTATCATAAATCCAACGGCGCGACGCGAAAAACTGACCGTGAGTGTGTGATCGTCATTCCAATCGCGTCAGTTCGCTCGCATCGCCCGCGGTGATTGAGAGTGCGTTGATAGTTTTTGTAAGTTAATATACCGAGCGGAACTTGGGTAGAACCCGCCCGGTCCATAGATGTAGCACATCCCTAGCTTCGGTATAAACCAGGGGTGTGTAATGTATGACCTAAATTTACATGCACTAACGATCAGAGGATATAATAACATTTCATATAATTACATTTGACATACCGATCGAATAATATAACATACGTTTAATATAATTTCACTTGACCTAAATACATGTGATATAAAAATTATTTGACATAATAAACATTTGATCTAATTAACAGATGATATAAAGCACAATTCATATAACATTCATTTACTCTATTCAACATTTAAAATAACTTTATTTGACCTATGATTTAAATGCTATAAAAACAAGCATAGCCAAAAAATATGATTTCATTACTTATATGTTTTTATCTACACCCACGCTTTAAATCCTCCATAAAGGGTTCTGAAACAGCTTACTGCCAACATTACAGTATCGCTCCGCTGCGAGTGGTCAAAACACTAACCTAACCTAACCTACCTGATGCATTAAGTTTTTATTTATAGCGGCCCCCTGCACCCCCCAGCAAGCATTTTGCAAGCAAGCACCCAACATGCAAGCATGCAAGCAAGCATGCAGCTTGCAAGCATGCAAGCAAGCATGCAGTAAGCAAGCATGCAGCATGCAAGCAAGCATGCAGCATGCAAGCAAGCATGCAGCATGCAAGCCAGCATGCAGCATGCAAGCCAGCATGCAGCATGCAAGCAAGCAAGCATGCCGCATGCAGGCAAGCATGCAGCATGCAAGCAAGCATGCAACATGCATGCAAGCATTGTGGAGCTCCGCTCGCTTCGCTCGCTCCGCTGCGAGTGGTCAAAACACTAACCTAACCTAACCTACTGGTAGGTGCATTAAAAGTTTTTCTTTATGGCGGGGGGCCTCAGGCCCCCCGACCCCCCCGAGCAGGGGGGCCAGCCCCCCTGCACCCCCCGGCAAGCAAGCATACAGCATGCAAGCAAGCATGCAGCATGCAAGCAAGCATGCAGCATGCAAGCAAGCATGCAGCATGCAAGCAAGCATGCAGCATTCAAGCAAGCATGCAGCATGCAAGCAAGGATGCATCATGCATGCAAGCATTGAGGACCTCCGCTGCGAGTGGTCAAAACACTAACCTAACCTACTGGCAAGCTACATGCATGCTTGTATGCTTGCTTAATATTATGTATGCTATTGATGTTATTACATAAAAAAATAGTGGATTTGATAATTAAGCAAGCATCGTAATAACAAAAGCTAGTTATTTCTATTTTATAGTAAAAGTTGATTATAACATGTAAAATTAGATCAAATGATATGTTTAAGAAATGTAAGTTAGATAAAAGCAATATATCAAATGATACTTATGGGATATAAACGTTAGAGCAAATGTAAATATGGCAAATAATAATGATGACAAATGAATAATAGGTTAAATAAAAATTATGTCATTTATTTTTAGGTCAAATAAAAATTAGATGAAGTCAACGTTAGTGACATTGAAATTAGATTAACTATTTTTATGTCAACCAAATCGCACCCATAAACCAGATTGAGCTCTTCGCCCCAAAACGAGCCGAAAGAGAGGTCAAGTAGATAATTGTATCTCTTTCTTCCATAGGGTGACCAAACTGTATGGTTGGTCGGAGACATACTTATTACATTAAACTGTTTAATATAAACTTAAGTACTTAGGTAGTTCTATATTTACAATTAATACTTTTGCCACGTTTTTATAAGGTTGCTTGCTCGTTTGTTTGTGTTTTCGTTTGTTTGTGTGAGCACAAATTTAGCAAACGATTTTATACTAACTTCCCGATGAACTAGAGACTTGAAACTTTGAAAACAGGTCAGAACTAGAAGGTAATGTAATATTATGGTATCATTGAGTTGATCTGACGATGTAGCCGGAAGGCCGCCACAGGAACACTATGATGAAACCATACAACCCCATCATGTTTGGGCTCGTTAGAATCGTCTTGGCAAGTACTCTGTTGGGGAATAATATCCAAGGGGCTGATGAAGGAGCCGGAAGAAGGCCATTGTAACTTTGTAATAAAATCATGCAACCCCATCGAGTTTGAGCTCGATTGATTCGTCTTGAAGAGTGCTCCGATAGGAGGTGGTATACTTTTAGTTTTAACTTGTTAACTGAAAAGCAGAAAATAATAATTTACTAAAAATAAATCTTCACTTTTTTATCACGTTTTATTAGGTTGCTTTCTTGTTTTTATTTATAAATATGGTTAATCAAATCAAATACAATATCTAAAAAAATTCAAGTGTAAATAATGACATAACTATAAAGTTTATTCCAATTTTGATAAAAATGCAATGTGCGTATATTTCGGAAATCAAATGAATGTTGAAAAACAAGTGAAGGTAGGAAAACATTGTCTAGTGATCTGTAGTTAAAAAAATAGGTGCAAACGATTTTCGACTTTATTGACGTTTAAAATTCGGTTGCTTTCTACCATAATTACTCTCTTTCATTAAAAACTGTTATTTTGGTAAATATATCAATAAGGTCTAAAATACTTGCACCAATTTTTTACTAGTGAAATTAAAAAAAAATTGTTTAAAAACAAAAAAACCGACTTCAAAAAACCTGAAAACACAATTAGCTTCAAAATTAAATACCTCTAAAAAGTAAAAAATAATTTTCAAATCATTAGATACGCATATCA
Organism: Agriphila tristella; assembly: GCA_928269145.1. Classification (NCBI taxonomy): domain Eukaryota; kingdom Metazoa; phylum Arthropoda; class Insecta; order Lepidoptera; family Crambidae; genus Agriphila; species Agriphila tristella. Next base: position 24,028,513 of record OV743439.1, read on the forward strand.
TTGTAATAAAACACGTCTATTGAAGTCGGGTGGGGCTAGAGGACAACTTCTTTATTCTAAGAGCCCCACCCGACTTCATTAGACGTGTTTTATTACAATGATATGCGTATCTAATGATTTGAAAATTATTTTTTACTTTTTAGAGGTATTTAATTTTGAAGCTAATTGTGTTTTCAGGTTTTTTGAAGTCGGTTTTTTTGTTTTTAAACAATTTTTTCTTTTTTTCTTTTTAGTGTAAGTACCTTCTGTATTAGATAGTTTTACCTTTTTATGGGTATGTATATTATGTAAATGTAAGCGATGATGTTATGTATTTTTTTTATATTTCACACTTTTCCGTGGTATAATACCACTAAAAACGCAATTTCTACTTTTCATGCTGTTTGTTGTTAAGGAGTTCCGTCGTTCCTTCGCAGTTCAAGTCTAGTCCAAAACGTCCTTGACCATAGTTAGATACCTAATTTGTTTAAGATTGTCATAATCCTAGCAATATTTCAATTACTATACATTTTCTATTTGATTTTGAGGAGTTCCCTTGTGTATCTTTAAAATCCAAGGTCCAATAACAATGAAATCAAAATGGTATCATCACTGAAGTATCGTCTTTCAAACAAAAAAAGAATCATCTAAATCGGTACATAAACAAAGAAAATATGGTCGATCATCCGTATAAGTTCATAAAAGTTTTCTTGAAAAATACTGAATCGATTTCAAAATTTCAAAAAATGGGACCAACTTGGGAACAAACCTGATCTAATAACGTTTGAATTACTTCAATCGGTTCAGCCGTCTTCGAGTAATCGGCGGACATACATAAAAAAAAATAAAAAAAACATACATACAGCCGAACATAGAACCTCCTCCTTTTTGAAAGTCGGTTAAAAAATTGGTGCAACCGATTTTCAACGACACCATGTTAAAAATAAAAAAACAAGATGGCGGCCACCCTTTTTTTGTTTTTGGCTTGATTTCGATGAAAATCGATTTTTGGTAATATTTTGACAAAAAATAACAATGAAGTGTTGAAAATATAAAAAAATCAAAATGGCGGCCTACTTTTTTGTTTGTAGGCCGATTTCGATGAAACTCGGTTTTTGGTACTATTTAGGCAAGAAAATAACAACGCAATTTTTAAAATATTTAAAATCCAAGATGGCGCTTAACTTTTTTGTTTTGAGCCGATTTCGATGAAACTTGGTTTTAAGTACTATTTTGACAAAAAAATAAAAACGCAATGTTGAAAATATAAAAAAATCCAAAATAGTGGCCAATTGTTTTGTTTGAGAACTGATTTCTATGAAACTCGATTTTTGGTACCATTTTGCCAAGAAAATAATAATGCAATGTAAACAATGTCAAAAGGTCAAAATGGCTGCCAATTTTGTTTTTGAGTTGATTTTAATATAATTGAGTTGAAAAAAAGAAGAACATGAAAAGAATTTGGCCGCCACCTTGGATTTTTAATACTTTCAATATTGTGTTGCTGTTTTCTTGTCAAAATAGTACCAAAACTGGAGTTTCATCGAAATCGGCCTACAAACAAAAAAGTTGGCCACAATCTTGAATTTTTTAATATAAAAAAATTGCGTTGTTATTTTCTTATTAAAATAGTACTAAAAACCGAGTTTTATCGAAATCAGCCCACAAACAAAAAGTTAAAAAATAAAAAGTTTATTTATTTTTCACCACAAACAAGCAGTTACAGTCCTCTTCGCCTGTGGATCGTAACCTGAGTAGACGTGTCCGTGGCTGTTTATTTTAATTTTGTAATAAATTGCTTATTTAAATTTGTGTCTCCGTCGTGATCGGTGAAGTTGTCTTTGGTGCTCCGAGAAGGGCCGGGTGCTCCGCAAACATCGGGTACTCCGCGGCAGTTCTTGCGTCCTGAGGTGGATTTGAACCTGCGCTGCAAGATTTGAAAGTCCGGTGCTCTGTGCGCTGAGCTAGCGCGACGATCAACCGAGCGACAAAATTGAGGTACACTACGAACGGTAAGCGGCCTGTGCTACGAAATTGCTACGACTGCTACGATTCTACGAGCTGCTACGACAATAGTCCGTCGCTTCAAGCTTGTTTGCTACAATCCCCACATCCCTTCATCCAAGCGCGGTATATTTACTACCTGCTTATTACTTATTATGGATAAAACTAACTCGGAGCCGAATCTCAGCTTGCTAGAAGAAGAGGATGTATCGCAACCTCAGGTATCTACGAGACAGAAAAGAAAGAGGATTGATTATGTAAACAGTTGTGAATTCAGTGATTTTCGTGAAGAAATGAAACAGTTGTTTGAGTGCTGGTCTGATAAACAAAATAAGCAGTTGGAAAAACTATTTCCTATACTGGCTGAGATTAAAAGTACTAACACAACAATTGAAAATTCGATGTCTTTTTTGGCGGAACAAAATAATGAATTTAAAAACAAGATCTTGCAATTAGAAACAGAAATTAAGAAAAAAAATGAATACATTGCTATTATTGAGGAACGCCTGGAAGATACAATGAGGACAAATAGGAAGACTACAATAGAAATAAAAAATGTGCCTGTTGATCCCAGAGAGACCAAAGAAAGCCTGGTAACTATGGTTGAACAACTTTCTAAAACCTTAAAAACAGACTTCAAGAATTGCGATATAAGAGATATTTTCAAAACAAACGGATCTTCAGAAAAAAAGAGTATCATAGTAGAATTTAATTCTACTTTGTACAAAGATAATATTCTAAAAAACGCCAAATCCTATAATTTAAAAAATAAATCAGATAAATTATGTGCCAAACATTTAGGTATTAAGAAGAATCCAGACGTTCCGATTTTTATATCTGAATACCTAACACCCCTGGCATCTAGGCTTTTCTTCCTGGCACGTGACCTGAAGAGAACTAAAAACTATAAATTCTGCTGGACCTCGTATGGAAGAGTTTTCGTTAGGAAAGAAGAGAATTGCCCCATTATATTGATAAGAAACGAAACACAAATTCAAAAATTAATGAATGAATGACTAACTGTGTTTTATGAATTACCAAGTTATATTACTTCGCTATTAATTCAATATTATACTATAAATCAATATTTCTATATATTCAAAATATGCATTGTTACCAAATCATGTACAAAAATACTATTTTATATTTCATATCACATCAAAAATAATTCGATATATGTTTATTATTCTAACGTTTATGTATCTTTATGTAGCACAATTTTCACACAAGGAAATAAATCTACTTATCACACTATTAATGTTCCCTTTTTTGAAATACTGATGATAAAAATCTTATCTTATAAATGCCCATTTATAAACCAAGATATTACAACAACATTGTATACTTCATCTCACCTCATTGAGCAATATCCTATATTTACCTATACAAAGTGTTACATTAGCAACTCACAAAGACAGATACAACTAGAAATCCTATCATACTCTTCTTATGGCTGATAAAAACTTATTAATGCATGAATTGGACAGTATAAATAATGCCACTAGTTTTGCTTGTTCAATCGAACACTTACAAAATTGCTTACCAAAGAAGGATCCGCTTTACTCCATTGTATTGCAAAATATCCGAAGCATAAATAAAAATTATGAAGATTTTATTATTAACCTATCAATGATCCCCCAAAATATTGATATAATAATCCTAACGGAATGCTGGCTTAATCCGATCATACCGTTACCAATTAAACCCGGATATTCTTCATATTATTCTACAAATAAGGTAACACAGTGTGATGGTGTAGTAATATATATAAGCAATTCCATAGAACATAAAGTAAAAGAAATTTTCCTTTTGGAAGCTACTTGTCTAGAACTTCGTCTCAATAACCTCACAATCCTAGGCATTTATAGATCTCCTTCCAATGCAAATACTTCTAGTTTCATCTCATCAATAGATAGCCATCTTGACTGTGAATATTTAAATAAGAACGTCATAGTATCTGGTGACATAAACATTAATATTTTGGAAGGTCATCAGGACAGTCACTCAAACAACTATCTGGAGATGTTGTCTAGGCATGGCTTATTGCCAGGACACAGACTAAATACAAGAGTTAACAGTTGCATAGATCATACTATAATAAATTTAGATCCAAGTAAATTAAAAACAGTAATTGCTGTACTGGAGACAACAATAACTGACCATTTAACATCACTCATAAATATCTACTCCACAAACAGAAAAATTGTTAAAGGCAATACAATAACAACTATAAATTATGACGATGCAATCAAAACATTACGACAACAGAGGCTTGACGAACTGCTACATCTAGATGACCCTGAAATTCTTGCAGAAAAATTAACAAATTATATTTCCGTATCGATCACATCTAACACTAAAGTTAAAAAAGTATCAAATAGTAAAAGAATCGTAAAGCCATGGGTTACACCAGGATTGTTGAAATGCATTCGGAACAGAAACAGACTTCAAAAACAATTAAAACAAGATGAACACAATGAAGTTCTTAAACTGACATATAGGCGTTATCGTAACTATTGTAATAACCTTTTAAAAAAATTAAAAAGACAGTACGAACGTAATTTATTACTTAAAACTAAAAACAACAACAAACAGCTTTGGAATTCTATTAAAACTATTACAAATTTAAAAAAAGTAAAAAATAATAATTTTGAATTATCTAATATTGCAAAAACTAAACATGAATCAGCTAATATAATAAATAAACACTTTATAAATATTGGGAAAAATCTTTCAGAAAAAATTAATAACTATGATAGTATAGAGTCCTCTCCTAAGCAACCTATAAACCACGCACAAATCAATTCAATTGGTGTTATAGACCCAGACCCAGCGGAAGTCGAGTCAATCATTGCAAACCTAAAGACTAACTCTGCCGCGGGTTGGGATGAGATCCCTACTAGCTTCTTAAAGCTTGCAAAACAAGATCTGGCGCCAATCATCTGCCATCTGAGCTGTCTCTGTTTTAATAACGGTGTATTCCCTACCATACTCAAACGTTCCATCATTCACCCTGTCTATAAGGGTGGGGATAGAGGTGACATAAACAACTATAGGCCAATCTCAGTTCTCACAGCCATTTCTAAAATAATTGAGAAACTAATAAATCGGCGTCTAATTAGTTACCTAAAGGAATTTAACATCATTTCCGACTCTCAATTTGGCTTCCGAGAGGGTATCAGTACGGAGGATGCTGTGATTGCGCTCACCAATAAAATTATAGATAACTTAGATGGAAATAAAAAAACGCTTTGTATATTCTTAGACCTGCAAAAGGCGTTTGATACTATTTCTATCCCCACCCTTGTAGAAAAACTTGATGGAATCGGTATAAGAGGTCTATTTCTTAATCTCCTTCGAGATTATCTGTCAAATAGAACTCAACAAGTCAAGCTCGATGCAGAAACTCTTAGTTCAGAAGACCTCACAAAACCATTTGGCGTTCCACAAGGTAGCGTCCTTGGGCCTACCTTATTTCTCATATACATTAATGAACTTACTAAGTTGCAGTTGACAAATGGTAAAGTGTTTTCCTATGCTGACGATACTGCACTTCTATTCCATGGTAACAGCTGGGAAGAAGTATATGATAAGGCACAAACTGGATTTAACTTGGTAATTGAATGGCTAAATATTAATTTATTAACGTTAAATAAAAAAAAAAACAATTATATTGCCTTTTCTATTGCGAGCTCCTCCCAACCTGAAGCTGATCTTAAATTGACAGTACATTCCTGCAATGGAAATGTTTTGGGCAACCTCTGTAACAATAACTGCAATATTATAGACAAAGTTTCATCCACTAAATATTTAGGAATCCAAATTGACCAAAACTTGTCTTGGAAAAATCAAATTGAAGCTGCCACATCTCGCATTAGGAAACTGATTTGGATTTTTAAATATCTAAGACACATTGCTGAAAAGGACCTACTCATTTACGTTTATAAGTCCCTCGTCCAGTCCGTTCTATGCTATTGCATACCGGTCTGGGGGGGTGCAAATAAAACGTGTGTTCTAAGCCTGGAAAGAGCACAACGTTCCTTACTTAAAATAGCATTGTTCAAAAATAAGAGATTCAGCACCACAAATTTATATGAAGAAGCAGATGTTTTAACTGTTAGAAAACTGTATATACTAAATATTATCATTAGAAAACATAAAACCATTACACCAAATCCAACTATACTCAATAAAAGAAACCCTTATTCGGTAGTTGCTCTTTCCACGGTTAGAACGAAGTTTGCATCAAGACAGTTTCAAAGTCAATCAGCGTTTCTATATAATAAAATAAATAGAATTCTTAATATATATTCAATGCCTATGTTTAAGTGTAAAAGTACTGTCACTGCGTGGTTAAAAACACTAAATTATGACGATACTGAGGACTTACTGACACGGGTTGTTTAAATTGATTTTATTAATAAAAATTGTGCTCAAAACTCTTTTGGATATTTTACCACAGAACAAATATTTACACATATAATATATAATATATAGTATCTAATATATACACTATATGCACATATAATAAAAGAATAAGTAAAAAAGGTAATTTAAAGTAGTATTTTACAAAGATCATTAAATTAAATACAGTTGTATGATTAAAATAATAGATTGTATGCATGTACTAAGTATACATAGACAGAGATAGTATATATTTTTAGAAAGTTAATTATAGATAAATGTACAAAGTTAATTAAATGTTAATGTAACTTAAATTATGGGTAGAACTCATAGACTATATTACTTATGTTTTTCAAACCACATGTGATTTTAATTTTAAAATGTTAAAAATAAAAAATAAATGAATTATATTAAAATTTTAACGGTAGGAAGTCATAATAGTAGAATTTTCTTTGAAATAGTTCAAAAGTAGGTATATTTATTTTATGAATGTATTTATTTATTTTAGGTATGTATTTATTGTATGTATTTATATATTTTGTTAGTAGTAGATTATATAGTAATAGATAGTTTAATGTAAGTACTTAAACTTTAGCATGTTGTAGTTTGTATCATATTCATTTACTGCTCAGGTGTAGATGTTCTGGCAGAGGAGCGGCCCCCTCCCAATACAGGTTATCTTTAACTTAAAGGGAGGAGTCCAATGAAATATACCCTAACCTGTAATTTTTTGAAAATAAATATTTTGTATTTTTTTTTTGTACAGTTGTTTTGAATACAATTACAAGGTATGACAAATTATATTACTTGTTTGTGGAGACTGGAGATCTATGAAAAGTATCGAAATACTTGTGTTACGGACCCCCAGGTCAGTTGGCCGCCATCCTGGATTTTTAATATTTAAAAAGTTGCGTTGTTATTTTCTTCTCAAAATAGTACCAAAAACCGAATTTCATCGAAATCGGCCCACCAAGAAAAAAGTTGGCCGCCATCTTGGATTTTTTAAATTTTTAACATAGCGTTGTTATTTACTTGTCAAAGTAGTACCAAAAACTGAGTTTCATTGAAATCGGCCTACTAACAAAAAAGTTGGCCGCCATCTTGGATTTTTAATATTTTTGAAATTGTGTTGTTATTGTCTTGTCAAAATAGTACCACAAACCGAGTTTCATCAAAATCGGCCTACAAACAAAAAAGTTGGCCGCCATCTTGAATTTTTTAATATAAAAAAATGCGTTGTTATTTTATTCTCATAATAGTACCAAAAACCGAATTTTATCGAAATCGGCCCAGAAACAAAAAATTTGGCCGCCATCTTGGATTTTTTAAAATTTTTAACATAGCGTTGTTATTTTCTTGTCAAAATAGTACCAAAAACCGAAATTCATCGAAATCGGCCAACAAACAAAAAAGTTGGCCGCCATCTTTGATTTTTTATACTTTAAAAATTGCTTTGTCATTTTCTTGTCAAAATTGTACCAAAAACCGAGTTTCATCTAAATCGGTCTACAAACTTAAAAGTTGGCCGCCATCTTTTTTAATATTTTTAACACTGCGTTGTTATTTTCTTGTCGAAATAGTTCCTTAAACCAAGTTTCATCGAAATCGGCGCAAAAACATGAATTTGATTATTAATATTAACGTTACCCCTCGCCTGCGACTTTCAGTTATTTCAATAGAACAATTTCGTTTTTTGAAAATCTGAAATGGTATAGTATTTATGGTCACCCTAGTTTTTAAAAGGAATATTACCTAAATATTGAAATTCTAAAATTGAAATTTGGCGCCAAAGTCAAAATCGGAGTTGCCAGGATTGACACTTGAATTTAACTAACACCACCTCACCGATAATAGCTGATTAGCATTATTGTGAAAATCTTATTAAATCAAAAGAGTAAGTTCAGTTTTATTTCACAATAACTATGTGTTATTCTAAATTAATATTTAAGTAGTATATTTTCAATATTCCACTTCGAATCCTTAACTTTGATACACTACGTGATTGGTAACGTACATTTTTTTTTCCTACCATCGTGGTATTATTGTTTAGCAATGGCAATTGTGCGAACGAGACATCCTCATCTACTTGGTGATGTTTCATTCACACAGTAGAGTCTTCAGTAAATGTCGTCGATAGAATTTCAACTCTATGACAAAGAGAATAAAGTTAAATTTCTTTTAAACGCATAGTGAGAATTTGTGTAGAGTACTCAGTCCTCTTATTTGAATGTCCTTGGCCCGGTCATCTGGCATGGCAACACTGGTTTTCACATCACTAGCCAGCCAGTCAAACGTCATGCATGGGAACTAGGTCGAAAAAATAGTAAATGTCTTTATCGTATTGGACTACCTATTTTAATTATATTTGGAGCCCCCTTCGGTAAAACTGTCGTCAGACCAACGCAACTAGGAGTCTTCCCCACGATGATAAATGGTTTCTACGGGATAGACAGTACATAACCTCGGCAGAAACTAATCGAAGGTAAGGGTAGCATAGCACTGGAAAATCGTTTGCCATATTTTATCTATTTACACTTTCATTTACGAGTTTTTAATGCAATATAATTTACTAATTAAAACTTAATGTCGTACTTTATCATAATTAATTGTTCTTCAGTATTGGACTAGTAGATTCTAGTAGTTTACTAAAAATTATCATTCCTTTAAAATTTGCCTACGTTTTTCGAATAATGTGTAGTTAAATGCCTAAAAGTATCTATTTTATTTGCTAATAAATTGAAATATTCTTTGGCATTACAATGCAGTCTAGTGTAAATAGGTTTTCCATCTTTAATAATTATTTATTTACAAAATAATTGGTGTAGTATGAGTTTATTATAATTTATATTTAAAAATACTTTCTGTTTTTTTTTGGTTTTCGTATTAGTTATATTAAAGTACTTAGGGCCACTTTAATAGGCCACATTTGACACTTTATCAAAATTCCTCAACGTAACCTTGTAATGGCGGGCATCAAATATATATTTTTTCGATGTTAGAACAGTTATTATTTTTTTATAATAAATATTACTTATACCTTTTAGAAAGTAGAGTTCATTGATCTATAGTGCCAATGAGTAGCTTAGAGTGAACTTTTCTAGCCATCTAAATAATTACCTATCAGGAAGATAAAACTATTAGATCTTTTATACCATTTCTTGTCAAACTTTTTTTACTAACTTTATCATCTTTCAAGTTTCCTCAAAAGTTAGAATGACATCTGTTTTATTTATAAATAAACTTTCCTATATTTTTGCATTTGTATCTGTTATTATAAATAGGTACTTTGGCTCTAAAATATTGTTTGTTACTTATTAGTATTAATTAATTAATACTTATATGACAACAATAACAATATTAACAAATAGTTACGTAATAAGTTTAAGTTTAGAAATATAGCATAGTTAGCAGTAGCAAAGCATCCGATTTCCATCAGCTTACCATCTAGAAATTCCACCCCACTGATCCACTATGCAGATTTCACCCTTCGCCACTGATAGATAGGTATACAGAATATTTGCTATTGAAGATTTTGTTATTTCAGCGACAGAAAGAAACTACTTAAGCATGGTTTAATATATTAATATTAAATAAAAATCAAAATGGCTATAGATAAAGTCAGACATATTTTTATGTCTTATCTTTCTGCACTATCATCAAAGATGTTTATTATATTTCTTACATTTCATAAGCATGAGTGAGCTTAATTGACTTGCAAACTTTTTTTCTATGATAAGTTCTTATAGCAGTTTCCATTAAAATTTCACTTTTTTCCAATTATATTTATTATATTTATAATTCCGTTTTCATGATGCATTCCATCTTATTTAAAACTAGCGACCGCCCGCGACTTCGTCCGTCTCTTTAATGTTTTGTCTATCCCTCGGAAAAAGAGTTCCTTTTTTCGGGATGAAAGGTACCCTATGTCCTTTTCTGTACCCCTGACAATGTGTATGCAAAATTTCACGATGATCGGTTGAGTAGTTAGGACGTGAAGGCGTAACAAACAAACAAACAAACGGACTTTCGCATTTATAATATTGGTAAGGATAATACAAAGATAACCCTTCACCTACCTGATTAGTTGCTATGGAATTATTTGTAGTTATACAATCAGTTATGATTGTCTATATTACTCTGTATTACTTACAAATGCAGTATTTGTTTTGTTTTAAAAGTTTTTTTTATATCTTTTATTTAAACTATTCAGGAGCAGGATCTTTAAAAGTAGAAATTGGACTCTCAAAAAGATGCTAATTATAATTTACAATGTGTTAGTAAAAGTTGTTCAGTTTGATGGTCCGAAGGAAAGGTTTTATCATTTTTGGTTCATTCATTACACCCTGTATTTACTCTCCTATTAAATATCAACTGTCTTTAAAGTGGTGATAGGCGGGTCACATATCACAATACTCTGATGAACGTTGGACCTTTAAAATCATTAAATGGAAGGGCTCGACTGGAAAGAAAAGTGTAGGTAAGGTAGGCCCAGCAAACTAAAATCTATGGAACTGTAATTTCGAATAAATATTGCTTAAAAATGGCACCACAGGGCAAATAATCCTGGAAAAAGTTGGAGGAGGACTTCACCCTAAGGGATCCTCCACATGCACAGGTCCTGGCTGCAGGATGGTATGGAGAGGCGCGGCCTTCTGGCCAGATCCCGACGTGTGTAGGCGCAGCCTCTTCATTCCTGAGGCCGGTACGATCCTATAGGCCGTTGCCTGTGTATGTGGAGGATCCCTAATGGACCCAGCCGGCCCCGCCTCTCCCTACACATCTAGAGTTTTGGCTGGAAAGCCGCGCCTCTACGTTCGATCCTGCAGGCCAGGGGGGGTATTACAACCTCTTAAAACTAGCCAGGTTTATGAATTGCCATGGTTACATCTCTTTCTCACTGTGTAGCAAATGAAAGAGACACATTGATAGCCATTCAGAAAACTGGCAAGTTTTAAGAGGTTGTAATACGGGGGCTGGCCTGTTCATATGGAGGGCCCTTAAGAGGAGTCCTTGTCCGACAAGAAGATACATCATTACAACTAATACCAAGCACCACTGAGATGTGGAATAAACGGCTTTACGGGGAGGAAAAGCGCAATTTTATCCCGATAGGTGGCGTCTGGTCTTTGGTACCCGGCCGTCTCAAAGAAAGTGTCAAAACATATGGGAATCTCTTGGAGTATTGCACTTTTTAATTTTATACTGAGAAATTGCCGCATTGTTATGCATGTAACTTGTAAAATATTGGAGTTTATCGATTTCCCAGTAACAAAAAAAAATAGTGGGCAAAAAAATATAAAAAAAAATATGCTTTTCCCTCGATTTTCTCCTTTGCTGAGCCTGAGAAACATTATAAATCAAAAGGAATGTTTCATGAATTTGATGAAGCTTCGCCAAAATAAAACAACATTTGAATTATAACAGCTTTGTTCTTTAATATTTCAACCTCAGCAGTTTCTAACATATTTATAACTTGGATGAATTTGATAGGTATATCAAATATGGAATAAGCCCAATATAAGCCAAACAGAGAATTAATAGAATTTTATATGCCAGAGTCATTCAAGAAACTTAGAATAATAAAAACCGCCTTCAAAAAACTGAAAACAAAAACAGCTTAAAAATTAAATACCTCTAAAAAGCAAGAAATAATATTCGAATCATTCGTTACACATATCAATATTAATAAAACACGTCTATTGAAGTCGGGTGGGGCTGGAGGACAACTTCATTTTTTTCTTAAAGCCCCACCCGACTTCATTAGACGTGTTTTATTAATATTGATATGTGTAACGAATGATTCGAATATTATTTCTTGCTTTTTAGAGGTATTTAATTTTTAAGCTGTTTTTGTTTTCAGTTTTTTGAAGGCGGTTTTTCTTTTTTTTTAAAAAGCTTTTTTATTTTCAACTTTTTAGTGGTAGGTATGTAAGTGCAGCGTGTAAATATTTTTTACTTTATATTATAATATTTTCAATGGTAAAATGCCCAGAACTCAATTTCCAAATTTACGCTGTTTGTTTTTGATGAGTTCCGTTGTGTCATCGTAGTCCAAGTCTAGTCCAGAACGTTGCATCGAAAACCATGATTTGGTTTGTTTTGGATTGCCATAAACTTACCAAAACCTAAATCACTTTACTTATACTATTTGATTTTGAAGAGTTCCTTTATGTATCTTCGACGTTCGAAGTCCAATAACAATGAAATTAAATTATGACCACTCTTGAAGTATACCCTTTCAAATAAAAAAAGAATCATCTAAATCGGTTCATAAACAAAGAAGTTATGTCCGAAATTCCATAAAAACTCGTGCGATGGCGAGCTAAATAATTGATATTTTTCAGGATTATGAAAAAACTACTGGCCAGATCTCTGTAAAAAAATTATGGGACCACACACGAACTATGTTCTTTGAGTTAAAAAAAGAATTGTACAAATCGGGTAACAACTGACGAAGCTATGTTAAAACATACATAAAAAAAAAAATAAAAAAAAAATACCGTCGACTTGAGAACCTCCTCCTTTTTTTGAAGTCGGTTAAAAATAAATATGATAAAACGGTTCGTGTAATTTTGGATGGTACAGAAATTCCAGTACAGAAACCTGAAATTACTATTGCACAGAAGGCATCATGAGGCAACTATAAACAAGGAAATTCACACTCAGATGCTTTGTTAAAATTTAAATCATATGCTTCTAATCTGAAATAAAAAGATTACTTGTAAATCTTTCACGAAATTTAAAGAAATGTAATGCTTGTTAGTAATTTTTTGTAAGTTGCTATAAACTTTCTTGCCTGTTGTTTTGGCTTTTCTTTTCCGTAATTCTTCTTTTATCTGAGCTAAAGTTAGCATAGAATACATTGTTTGTCCGCAAAACCGAAAAAAATATAATCTAAAAAAGTAAAATCACGTAATACACAGTCAAGACAATATAAGCTCAAACTGACAATGGGTCCAAAGACTGAAGCGCCATCTGTAATTCACTTTGCCTTCGCCTCCCCATTACAATGGGGAAGGTAACTGTCAAAATGGCGCTGCGTACGCTTGTTCCACGAGAACTATGAAAACAAAGGACTTACTTTAAAAATCGTTTTCTTAAGCTTTAAAATTCTGTGTGATACGCTTTAAAAATGTTGGACCTTACAAATTTCCGATAAATATGGATATAAAAAAAAAATCTGTAAGAATAAAATCGTCTTAATTTTCCCATTGTAGAATCGGCTTTTATATCCATTTTGGGTCAATATGGGTCTTTTTCGGTAAAAAAACACAAAATAAATACCTTTTTTCCCATACATTTTGTTCTGAACGTCTACTGTCTTAGGAACAAGCGTACGCAGCGACATCTACAATTAGCTTTGCGCTGCCAACCCCATTGAAAATAAAAACATAGACCACACTTAAAATAAATTAGTTGTCACTTAGTGGTTTCTTTTATGTTTCAGGAAAGAAATAGCTACTTATGGCATAGTCGGCAAATATGGCTGACAAACTAACATTGGATTATACGGAGAGAGAGCTGAATTTGGGGGCTAGTTTTACTAATAACAAATCATCACAATATCATACAATCAAATGTAAGTATCAGACACTGGTCTACTCTCGGTAGTCCACTTAGCGATGGGCCGAGTCGTAATTTTTTCAACTCAAGTCATCCGAATTGAAATCTATGCTGACCCGGGCTTCAACTCGTTTTGTCTGTATTTGATGAACTATTGAACCGATCCAACTCGGTTGCTAAAAAACTCCAAAACGACACTCTTTTTATTGTTTACCATGTTAAATTACTTAAAGACTAAAAAAAACAATAGAGCGAGCAAACTACCTACTATTACAATAAATTAATAAGGCTACCGCGGGCGGGGGGAGCGGCGCGGTGGGCTGGCCGCGAAGCGAGTGCGAGCGGTAATACAGTGCCACACACCGAAGCGAGTTGGCGGGTTGATTGTGCTAGCCCGGGTTGACTCGGTTGGAAAGTCGCGTACGCGTCAAGTGGGCGGGCGGCGCGCGGCCCGTTTGGCGCGTCAACCGAGTCGAGCGAGTCAACCCGGGCTAGGAAAATGTCAACCCGAGTTAACTGGCTGGAGAAGTAACCCGAGTTACCCGGGTAAATTGACCCGAGTCGCCCACCACTAAGTCCACTGTCTTCACTGCCAAATTTAAGGGTCCTATCACACTAGGACACCATGGTTGCCCCCAAATTGGTTGCACAACCGCCAGGCCCCCTAGCATGTCCACCGAAACACGATATATTATATCGCGTGATAATAGCGTTTTATCGACACTCTACTGTCAAAATCCATTGTCTTTTGACAGTTAAACGTGATAAATTGCTATATCATATCGCCTTTCAATGGTCATGCTAGGGGGGCATGGCCCCAGGGTTGCATGATTTAAATCAAGTTGATTTAAATCATGATTTAAATCAAAATCCGAAAAAAGAATTAATTAAATGCTGGGAGTGCATATTAATCAACTGTAATTTTCGAAAACAATATTAATACAAAGTACGATAGGTGTAAGCTAAGTTATTTATCGCAATAAAAACCAACAATCAAATATTAGATTTTTGTGTCAGTAAAAATATAACAATAATGATTAGATACTTTCATTCATTACATGCAATCAAGACAGACAGATACAGATAATTAATTTTCGAAAATATAAACAAATAAACACTCGAAACTTAAATCGTTTTTTCTGGTCAATGTAACATTTTACTTTTTTGGCGCTGCTGCCAGCCCTATACATCAATTCTACCTAAATAGAAATGTTGCCCACAAGAAAAACTAGGGTAATGGTCGCTAAACCTAATAAAAATCAAAAAAATCACGATTTAAAAAAAAACGAATTTTTTGACTAAAATAAAAAACTCATGATTTTTTGCAACCCTGCATGGCCCTATTTAATAAACATGACTATTTGTCACCTGTCATGACAAATTTATATCCATTGCGACAACCAATTTGAAAATAGAGCAAACTATTCATAGCTACACCACAATGTAAACCAAATTGTCATGACAATTGACAAATTGTCATGTTATTAAATAGGGCCGGTGATGTACCCTCTATACATCTGTACACATCACCGCAACTGCTAGTGAGATATGGCACTAAAGCTAAGGCACGGTTTTTGATATCAGGTAAATAATTTAAGTTCTTAAGGCTCCCTTACGCGAAATCATTTGTCTCTGTCTTTTTCTTTACGTGTAAAGAGTATGGAAAATAACCTCACTTCTGCACTTTTTTCAATGTTTTTCGTTGTTTTTTCATCATGATCTTTAGTACAATTATCTTTCTTGAAAAAAGTTATTGGAGCAACTGCACAGTACGTTAAAGTGTATTTTGATGTAGAATTCAATACGTTTCCGTTATTATTTACGCCAAAGATTTGGCCCGCGACAAGCGCTTTTGGTGATATTCAGTTTTTTTTCTACAACCATCTGTTAAGGTTATACACAATTTTATGATTGTAGCAACTAGATAAACTCTTTAGCTTGTTGTTTGATTTTTTTGGTGGCTACAAGTTTACGTTTTCTTTATAAAAAAATGGCCCGCGCAAACCATGTTTTCCTATTACCGCCCCTTAAGTAGCGCGACTCCATACTTGGCAATATGAGCTTTAATGTCTCCGAGTATTGTACTCGCTGAGCGGTACAGCGACGACCGAGCTGAACGTTTGCCTTCACAAAATCGTCATGCCATATAATTATTTGACTGTTAATTTTATCATTGTGAGTTGATTAAAATAGTTATTTTATTTTAGTTCTTTTAAATAATTATTTTATTTGATTTTATTTAATATTACTCGACTACACTCGAGAGCAGAAAAATCGCACAACAGGCCTATTTTCATACAAACGAGGTAACTTTGAAGCTCTGGTTCTCCGTCCAGGATTAAACGGGCTCTGATCTGATGATGGCAAATTAAAGAATAAATGGAGGAGGCTCAGATCGCTATAGAAACCCAACGGATCAGAAGAGTTGTTTACACCAGAGCCTGTATGGAGTTTTTAGTGTTACAATTACATACTTTTGATGTAATTTTAGCTTTTATTTTTTTTAAGTTTAACCCTGAGCTAAACGAATCCATTAGATTTCCTTAGCATTGTGGGCTTCCACCATTTATTCTTTAATTTGCCATCATCAGATCAGAGCCCATTTAATCCTGGGCGGAGAACCAGAGCTTCAAAGTTACCTCGTTTGTATGAAAATAGGCCTACTATGCGATTTTTCTGCTCTCAAGTTTACTTAACATAAGTTATCAAAGTAATTTTAATTTCACTATCAATGGAGAATGGTAAATAGAAAATGAAATTGTTTTAGATGACTTCAAGCCAGCATCAGTGGATGTCAACAAGATGGCGACAGTCGACGTTGGAACCAACAACCAAGTGACTGTTACTGTGCCTCACCTAGGTAATTGCCTCTCATTAGCATTATCTTTAAAGTTTGCCAAATGGTTTGCAACTTTCGTTCGTTATTGCAGTCATTTCTCTTAATTGTGTCTTTAATAACTGCACTAAATGAAAACATAGTGAATCCAAAATGTGTTATAAAATTATGTTACTTACCTAAAACATTAAACACGGTTTTTATTTGAAGAAATAATTATATTATGCGATTGAAAGTATTTGTACTGAATCGCTCACAAGCTTTAGTGGGTTTTGACGCAGATCGTCACTTTCGCAAATGGTCATCGCGAAAAATTTGGTCACTTTCGCAAATGGTCACATTCGCAAAACGTCACTTTCGCAGAATGTCATTCACAATTTTCACATATAGGAGAAAAAAAGAAAAAAGTTCCAAATGACATTCTGCGAAAGTGACCATTTGCGAAAGTGACCAAATTTTTCGTGATGACCATTTGCGAAAGTGACGATCTGCGTCAAAACCCTTTAGTGGCGAGAAAGAAGTTGAAATGCTTACATTTTGATTTGTTTTATTTTCACAAAAGAGTTTCTGTGTTTGAGCTACTTTGAGATCTCTCTATTTTTTTTGATGGGATGATGTCAGTCAAATTATACAAAAATAAAAGTCTCCCGAGTGGTCGCCGGTGACCGGACAACAATAGAAAATCTATTGTTTCTTGTTTTCCGGGCGTTGGGTTAGTATAGATGTCAATTTCTAACGTTTTGTTTTGTTTCTCACCAGATGGTGCAGGCGTGCCACAGACTGTGTTCAAAGGGAGCCAGAGGCCTTACACGAAAGAATGTGTACTTATCATTGATAAAGTCACCGGTGAAATCACACTGGAGAAACTTTCTAGTAATATTCAAGTCAAAAAGACGAGGTAAGTTTTTTGATCATGAATTTTACATGACAGTCATCAGTTCAAATATACACTTTTAAACTTTCGCGTTGCATTTTATTAGATTTGGAACACAGGTTTTAACGCGATTTTAACTAAAACATAGGTGTTGAGCACCTACCTTTTCCCGACGTTTCGACCGAGTTGCATCGGCCGTGGTCACGGGCTGACTGGAGCTGCGGTGTTACGCCTCCTCCTCTGCATCGGTGGAATCTTCATCCACCGTCGAACAGTTTTTCCAACTACCGCCACACACAATACTAACGGTGTCCCTATTCTGTATCATAGCCGTATTCTGATAGTTAGCCGACCGCGAACAAAGGGGTAGTGCGTTCGACGGTGGATGAAGATTCCACCGATGCAGAGGAGGAGGCGTAACACCGCAGCTCCAGTCAGCCCGTGACCACGGCCGATGCAACTCGGTCGAAACGTCGGGAAAAGGTAGGTGCTCAACACCTATTTTTTAGTTAAAATCGCGTTAAAACCTGTGTTCCAAATCAGTTCAAATATTTTAAATGACATGAAAAAGACATAAACTAGATGGTTACAGATCGTTTTTTCAGCCTTTTAATTATTAACACCTACCAATTTGCGTACTCTCAATTTTGCATGTACCCTGATTTTGTTAATTGTGCTATTATTGCGTTTTTACATTAGGTTTGTACTTGTTATATTGCAAGTTTGCAACTTATTGTAAAGCTCGTTCGCTTAGATAGTGTCGGTACACCCGTATGCAAATGTGTTCAGAGACAGGCATACCGGCAAGTTTTTTGGTAATGTTACTGATAACGGTAAACAATATCGTTATCGGTATCGATAATTATTTAGGTTGTAACATAGTGTGCGGGCGGGGTGAAGGGGGGGGGGGGGTCGTGTTTTTAGATAACGGTGTTCGTCCCTACTTGTGTTTATTGTAATAAAATACAAATAACAAATAATTCACACAAGCGAGGTGGAAAGAGAATTTTAATAAAATTAAATAAAAAAAAATAGACTAGGTACTATGGGCAACAGCGACGCTTAACCAGTTTGCAATAAAATTCGTGTGCGCGCGTATCGCCCCTACACGAACTAAACGTATGGTTGTGACGGCGCGGCGTGCAAGCGATTTTGACCTTAGCAGTGGTTAAGCGTCGCTGTTGCCCATGGTACCTATTATTCTTCATCATTTGAAGTGTCGGAGTCATTATCACCTGTTTTTATAATAATAGGTCCAACATCATCACGTTCCGAATCCATACCAAAATATTGATTTTCTTCTTTAATTGCGTGATCTACACATCTTTTGTGTTTACATGTTTTACAAAACATCCGTCTTTTTTTGTTGGTTCACTTACCCTCGTATCTATAGACGAGTATAAGCCATTACTTGAGTATAAGTCATTACTTAAGTCGCCGTTTTTATACAATAAACAAGAATTTGAATGAAGTAAGAACTGTCAAAAGTAAGAATACTCGGCTAAGAATTACCCCCGTATCTATAGACGAGTAAGTAATGACTTGAGTAAAACTTGCAATTTTCAAATGCTTCTAATAATATATTCACACGCATTTTACAGTATAAATTAACTTTAAATGGATAAAAACTGCACTAAGAAGTCATTTAAGATGAATTTTACTATAAATTGCATGTGAATATGATATGAGAAGCATTAGAAAATTACAAGTTTTACTCAAGTCATTACTTACTTGTCTATAGATACGGGGGTGAGTCACCAATTGCATTACTTGAGAAACGTAGAATGCTCAGCTATCAGTATTTTCAGTACATTTATAGGTTATTTCGTCAACTGTCTGTCGGCCTATGATATTATTTTTGAGTGAAATTAATCAGTTTTCGCATCAAAATAATGAAAGATATAGATTAGATACCTTATTTGCAGGTTTGGATAATATCACTACCGATCCATAGGAAGAAGTAGAAAATCATATTTCTATAATTGAACCCAGAGTATCCAAAATTTATTTTCGTGATAAAGACGAAACGAATAAGAATTGTAAAATGTTTATATACCTAGACCCTATCTTACTGAAAATAATAATTTAATAATTAATGATAATATTTTAACTATTAGAATAATCTTGTTTCATGACATTTTTAGTTACGGATGATGACGTTAACGTAGATGTTAATGTGACAAGGTTCCTGCGCATTAGCAATTGGCGGGGATTGTAAAATGTACTCTATGGCGATCGATGACTCAGCGGTTAGTCTGTAAGAATGCAGCCATTGACATGACTGACATGACAGTTTCGTTTCTTTCTACGCAAACTTATAATGAAATAAACTCTTCGTTTCTTTTATTTCCAAACATCTGACCAGTCACACTATACAAAAAGCATTAACGATAAATGTTTATTATTTTAATATTATTTAATAGGATATAATACCAAGTTTTCACTTAAAATTAGTTTTAAATGTTACAACTTCAAATTGAACACGGAATGTAGAATGGCATTGCTGCCAACCTAATATGATTGTAAGTCAAAAGTATTACTTGTTACTTTTCTCAAGTAAGTAATGCCTTTTACTTGACTATTAAATAATTTTTTTTTCTCAATGAGAATGTTCTCAAGTAATGGCTTAATGAAGTAATGGCTAAGTAACAAGTAATGACTTGTTTATAGATACGAGGGTTAAAGTTTCATCTTGAGGCATTTCACTGTCCTCCCAAGGACGAAAAAACATTTTTAGTATACGTAGCAGAGTCAACAAATACAACCTTTCACTACGGCGCGACGCTTCGATGTAAAATGCCAAAATCCAAATTGACTTGCGGGTGTACGCCGCACGCGGCATCCTTTGTTTATGCGGCGGCATCCTTTGACAAGAAGCGGCACGTGCAAAGGCGGCGCGATAAAAGGGCGACACTATCTAAGCGAATGCGCTTTAGTTGATGTGACAAAGTACCGTAAACTACTTGTCGTTCAGACAGGAGACGACACAGAAACCGCGGCCGCTGACCCCAGTCACCACAGACTTCACCAACACCACGCAGCGCTCCTCCTCGCGCACCAGGGTGGCCACCAACCGCCGCACCGCCACCAACCCGGGTCAGTGCACTATGTAGGTTCAGGCAGGAGACGACACAAGCCGCGGCCGCTGACCCCAGTCACCACAGACTTCACCAACACCACGCAGCGCTCCTCCTCGCGCACCAGGGTGGCCACCAACCGCCGCACCGCCACCAACCCGGGTCAGTGCACTATGTAGGTTCAGGCAGGAGACGACACAAGCCGCGGCCGCTGACCCCAGTCACCACAGACTTCACCAACACCACGCAGCGCTCCTCCTCGCGCACCAGGGTGGCCACCAACCGCCGCACCGCCACCAACCCGGGTCAGTGCACTATGTAGGTTCAGGCAGGAGACGACACAAGCCGCGGCCGCTGACCCCAGTCACCACAGACTTCACCAACACCACGCAGCGCTCCTCCTCGCGCACCAGGGTGGCCACCAGTGGCGAAGAAGGGTCCATACCATACAAGCCGATTCCCATCGGCTCACCTTTTAGAAATCCCACCCCACCGATCAGATCATAACATTTTTGTAGAACGGTTTGTCATCGCCATAATTTCATCCCTCGTCACCAACCGCCGCACAAACAATAATGCAGGTCATTAATAAAAAAAAACAAAGTTTTTTTTATAGTTATATTTTACCTTCATTTTAAATGCATTAAGCGTGTCGGTATCGCCGATAGTTTTATATGAGTATCGGTATCGTATCGGCAAAAAAGCGTTAGCAGCGACAGCGATGCCTCCCTTACTGTTGCTTTTCTGTAATGTTCTTTAACTCGGATTCAGCGATGCAATCCATATTTAACGATGCTACAAATTAATATAAACGTTGTGTCGTTACAGGAACGTTCATTTTCGTACAGCAGCGGCAGACGCGCAGGCGCGCAGATTAATCAGCGGTTAAATGACTTAGACCCGATTTCACCAACAACTTGAACGGCCGATTAATTTTTAACCGTCTGATTTTGACATTTTGTCCATACATAAAAACGTCAAAAACAGACTTGATTGGTTTGGGACTTGATCGCCTGTTTTGGTATTGGTGAACTTCGGCCTTATGCTCTGAAATGTTATCAGTCCATTTAAAAAGAAATTCGGGGCGTTCCACATTTCCGTGGGGGTGTGGTTCATCACTGCGGAAATCAATTTCAATACTTACTTCCCGTACTAGTGCGGGAAGTAGTATTCCAAATTCAAAACGGTAGTACTCATCAATCCGCTAGCATTATTTTTATAAAACTTTATGGTTGCATGACTGATCATTGGCCCATACCTTAGAGAAGGGAAGTAAGGGGAGCAGGCATAATCTGCAATAACAAAGCATTCGTGACGTCAGGCGCGTGCCGTGTCCGCCATATTTTGTTCCTGCCACATGTTACAATTTCAACTCTATGCTGTTAACATAAGGTGTATGTACACTAAGCTAAGCAGCCATGTTTTGTTCCATTTGAATGGAGAACAATGAAGTAGGTATGCACGCTTTTTTCGTAGGTATGCCTGCTCCCCTTACTTCCCTTCTCTAAGGCCCATACGAACCAATTTAAAAATCACATTCTTACAGAAAATTTAATTAAGGCGCGGTGGTAGTGAAACTAGGGCCGCCACTACATTTATTTTTATTACTCGTAAACCAAGTCAATATTTAAAAAAATCACAAGTAATAATCTCTTAAATTGTTTCTAATATTTTTTTAATAACTCTTCAACAGTTATCATTCATTCTGTAAGTTTTAAAATCCATAATTGCAGAAATAATCCGCAAAAACGTTTGAATAAATTGCGACTCTTGCGCCGACACATTAAGTGCAATTCAGGTCACACAGCACTCCCTTTGCTCCAAAACATGCACTTAGTTGCCTCTCTTTCTATCGCGTAGGTCTTATCTTTTCTGACGTATGAAATTTGTCTTCTCAGAGGACGCCGAGCGCTTCATACTCACGCGCGGAGTGAAAGAGCCCTGGCTATCCAAGAATCTTTGGGCTAATACGAACCAATTTTAAAATGTCATTTTACTAAGAAGATTTAATTTTCTCGCATTTCGTGAGAAAATAATTATGCAAACCTTGTACTGGAAGCTATTTGCATTGCCTCGAATGATTAAACCTCCGCCTGCGGCTCAGGCTTCAAACCATCCTCGGCAATGCAACTGCTAGCTTCCCGTTCTCGGCTGTAATGTACTATTACTCACTTATGCTCTGAAATGTTATCATTCCATTTGAAAAAAGAATGCGGGGCGTTCAACATTTCCGTGGGGGTCTGGTTCATCACATTCTAAATTTGAAATTCAGTGCAGAAATGAAATTCAATACAGTGCGGGAAGTAAGTGTTCCAAATTCAAATCGGTAGAACATATCAGCTAGCATTCTTTTTATGAAACTTTATGGCTGCATGACCGGTCAGTAAACATGGCCACGCGAACCAATTTAAATATCAAAGAAAATTGTTTTTCCTCGCATTTCGTGAGTAAAGTATTATACAAACCTTGTACTGGAAGCTACTTGCATTGCCTCGAATAATTAAACCATCCTCGACAATGCAATCGCTAGCTTCCCGTTCTCGGATGTAATGTACTATTAAGCCTTATTATGTTACAATAAAGTTGATTATTCCACAGCAACGGCAAGCGCGCAGCCTAACCAGCGGTTCAATGGAAGCCTGAACGTGCATAAACCCCCGCCTAATATGCTGCGGTCACCACCCCGAGTGAAAACGTCGCCACCACAGGCTGCGCCGTGAGTATTGTGTTATTTACTTCAAGTTACTCAAAACCTTCAAACTAATAATAAGGCTCATAAATGCTATTATTAAGAACAACTTTTTGCAATCCTGAAATCGCAAAAATAAAGATAGTATACACGCTGAAATTATAATCATTTGGTTCCCGCAGTGGGGTGGTTCCACTCATGATTACAAGCAACTTTTACTATTGGGCCAACTCTGATATCGTAAAAAAAACTGCTCGCTGGGTGCAAAGGTATAATAATCGACCGCAGCGCTCATGGTGGCAAAAAGTAGAAATAATGTAGGCTCTGTAATCTGTTTGAAAACGATATTTAATTTATAACTAGCGATACAGGAACTATTATATATGTTTATTATCACTTAATAAAATTATTAAAGTAGCTTTATCCTCTTGTTTTACAAAATTTACAACTAAAAAAGGAGTAAACAAACCCTGATATAACCAAAATAAAACACTCTTTTTGAATAAATCTTACTTGCCATATTGAATTTAAATGACCAAAAATGATTTCACAACACTTTGTCCACCCAAATCACAGTAATTTTGAAATGTACATTAATAACACAATATGTATAGTATTTTTTAATATTTTGTCACAATGCCGCCATTACATATCAAAACGTCAAAACGGTCAGGGCAGAGCCAACAAAGTTTCAAAAAACTAGGTGGTGCTAAAAGCGTGCACGGAGCCAATACAAAAACGCAGTACTAAGAACAGCAGGTTTTTTTTCGCGACATCAGAGTTGGCTTCATAATAAAAGTTGGTTGTAATCATGAGTGGGACCACCTCATTGCGGGAATCAAATGATTAAAATTTCACGGTGTATATTCTCACAGAAATATTGCATACTAAATTCCTCTAATGAATTTAAATATAAGAGATGAAACGGATAGCTTTTTTGCCGGATATCCGACCGCATAGCCGTTTGGCGCATCGCACGAGCGAACGAGGGGCACGAACGATCGGGTGAATTCGGGCCTTTTCGTTCAGGAGCAAACTTAGTGCTTCATTGTAGCAAAATACTATGTATCATTTGTAGGAAACACGTTCAATTTCGATTTGAATACCTATAGGCCGACCGGTTAAATGAGTCCTCGCCTGCGGGGCACAGAGGCGCGAGGGGAGACGAGAACGGGGGTCGTGAGAGGTGCGGGCGGCAGGGGTTCGCCGCCCGTAGCCCGCATCGCCTCGTGTTCTCGTCTCCCCTCGCGCCTCTGGGCCCCGCAGGCGAGGACTCATTTAACCTGTGTTGTTTCTAAATAATTTCAAACTTAAAAAAAATTAAGAGGTATTTTCGAAATTAAAATGTATCGAGCCAAAATCACTGAATCGTGTTTCTGGTTTTAGTGGGGGTTCTACGAGCTCAAAATCAATGGAATACCGCAAATCGATGTACAGTATAGCCGTTTGGTACACGTATACTTGAGGTGAAAACAAAATTTTGGACCCGCAGTTCTTAAAAATTCTTCCCTTAGGAGCGGAGCTATGGTGTCATCTTTTTTTTGTATGGGAATTTTGTTTTTTGTTTTAAAACCTATCGTGTATGGTATCGAATGAAAGGGCTTGCTGAGCCGGTTCTAAAAATATATCACATCGTTATATTTCAGCCACTTGTTTTAAATTAAACCAAAAAACATTTTCAAAACATACCAAGTTTGGGCTCCTACAGATACAATATGGTTGAATTATTTTTCATAAATACTTCAAATGATATGTAATATTCTCATATCTAATCTCAAGAAAGCAATTTTGAAAATATTGATATTCAGTATTTTTTTTTATTTTTCATGATTACAAAGCTTTTACAAAGTGATTATATATAATTAAAAAAATGTTTGTTCTAAAACCTATCGTGTGTGATATCGAATGAAAGGGCTTTCTAAGCTGTTTCTAAAAATATATCGCATTATTACATTTGAGCACTTGTTTTAAATTAAACCAAAAATCAATTTCCAAAAATCCCATACAAACGTGAGTTTGGGAAAAAATTAGAAAAAAATACTAAATTTAGATATTTTCAAAATTACTTTCTTGTGATTTGATATGAGGATATTATGTAACTCTTAAGGTATATTTTACACAAAATAATTTAACCACATCGGATTTGAAGGAGCCCAAACTTGGTATGTTTTGAAAATGTTTTTGGGTTTAATTTAAGAGAAGTGGCTGAAATATAATGATGTGATATATTTTTAGAACCGGCTCAGCAAGCCCTTTCACTCGATACCATGCACGATAGGTTTTAGAAAAAAAAAAAATTTTTCTCATACAAAAAAACGATGACACCATAACTCCTCTCCTAAGGGAAGAATTTTTAAGAACTGCGGGTCCAAAATTTTGTTTTTACCTCAAGTATACGTGTACCAAACGGCTTTGCTGTATATCGATTTGCGGTTTTTTTTTGCGTACGAGTAGGACTATTTGTGTCTGGAGTCTCTACGTGTCTGGAGAAAAATATAAAGAACTATATACCTTAATTTCAGATCTGTAGGATCTTTCAGCTACCTATGGCATTACATCAAATAGTAGATTGTACAACAAGTGCATAAAACTCAACTTGACTATCCACCCTTGCCCTCGGGTAAAATGGGTTTTATGTACGAGTTATACACTCTGCTTTTCACTTCGATTGTGAGGAAATTTAACAACAATATTCAATGATTTTAGAATTGCAATGCAAAAAAAAAATAGTGTTAATCAATCAAATTATATAATTTTGGAATGTGTTCATGAAGTCAAGGCCTTTTATTTGACACCAGGGTTTGAAATGATAATTATCATTGATAATTATCTTTGATAATTATCATGATAATTATCAAGATAAATATGGGTTGATAATTATCTTTGATAAGTTTAATCACAAATGGTTCTTCATTCTTCAGATATAGGTAGGTAGACTCTCCTCATCCAGTTAACGTAATCGAGGTTGATGTCGATAATATGCACATGCCACTCAAATTTAATTGTAATTATCTTGGTTTGAAAATTTTAAGTCACGACATTATAACCAAAAATGAAAAATTACCTTTATTGTAAAATTGTATAATTTATTTACTAAACTACATGCTTCAAACGTAAATAATGATATTTAATATCAATCAAACAAGGATTGCGAGGCTAATATCTGTTTGATAATTATCGGATAATTATCCGATAATTATCATGATAATTATCGCGATAATTATCAAGAAGCATATTTATTTTGATAATTTCAAACCCTGTTTGACACCCATATTCAGAAAACGAAAATGAAACAAAAATGTTTTTTCTCAAATTTTAGTAAAAAATTGTATATAGTTTTGGAATGTGCTCGTCAAGGCTTCAATTTTTATACTCATTTTCAACGATTAAAAAAAATGTTTGATTGTGTATAAAAATTAAGAAAATAACAAGTTTATTTAAAGAATTTTAATTGCGTGTGTGGCTGTTTACCTGACGACCTTTGTCTTAGAGTCTGAACTTGACGAAGATTTTACTTTATGCTCTAGAGTAGTCTAGAGCATGAAAAGCGATTTTATGCAGCGTTTACCCAACATAAAGACGAACTTTACGAGCATGAGAAGTGAAAAGTTTTTTTCCTCCCAGTTGGATGGGCGGCGGTAACAGTACGCTCGCGTCCCTCCCCATGCTCGGTTTCGACGAGCCGCCGCCGTCCGCGCCCGCGCCCGCCCTCGCGCACGTGCCCGCGCCCGCCCCCGCGCCCGCGCCCGCGCCCGCGCCCGCCCACAACGGGTACTCGCGGCCCGAACGCCACGAGCGCCCCGAGCGGGCCGACCGCCCGGACAGGACGTATCCGGAGCGCCCGGTTAATAATATTAATGTGCTGCCCGCGATACAGGTAAGAGTTATTTTATTTTATTTTTAAGGAAAACAGATAAACATATCATATAAACATGAATCCCTATTTCCCCCGGTCACGCCATCACGCGTGAACGGCTGGACTGATATCGCAAATTCCTTTTTAACCGACTTCAAAAATTTGAAAAGGAGGAGGTTATCTATTCGTCACGTATATTTTTTTTTATTAATGTATGTACACCGATTACTCGAAGACGGCTGAACCGATTGAAATGATTGAAACGTTATAACATGACGTTTGTTCCCAAGTTGTCCCATTTTTTGAATTTTTGAAATCGGTTCAGTAGTTTTCAAGTAATCTTGAAAAAACTGTCGTTTTCGTTTCCATTTTATATGAATTCAGGCGGATTTTCATCCATTACTTTTTTTTTGTTTATAAACCGATTTAAATGATTATTTTTTTGTTTGAAAGAAGATACCTTAAGGATAATACCATATTAATTTCATTGTTTTTGGACTTTTGATTTTGAATATACACGAGGAAACTCCTCAAAATCAAATAGGAACTGTACAGTGATTGAAATATTGATAGGTTTATGACAATCAAAAACAAGTTTAGTACCTATTTATTATCAAGGACATTCTGGACTAGGGTTGAACTGCGAAGGCCCAACGGAACTCTTGTGGAAATTGAGTTACTCGGGGTATACCATTGAAAAATGTGGAACATTATAACGTTTTATTTTATAAAATCATCGCTTAAATACCTACCACAAAAAAGTTTAAAATAAAAAAGCTTTTTAAAAAAAGCACAACCTCCTTCAAAAATCTTAAAAAACAGCTCTATAAAAAGCAAGAAATAATGTTCAAATCGATAAATTGAGACTTCAATAGACGTGTTTTAATTTATCGATTTGAACATTATTTCTTGCTTTTTATAGAGCTGTTTTTTTTTTGTGTTTGTTATTATCAGGAGAAGGTTCTTATGAAAGAAAAAGTTAAGAAAATTGCGCGGAAAATTAGAAAACTTAAGAATACTTAACCAGCATATAAAATTATTTTGGACAATATAAACTTTTTTAATACCTTATGACGTTTGAAATAGAATTGATAGAATGCGTGCTGCAAATATCGTCAAAGAGGATGTAAAAAATCTGATTGTCGTTTGGTTATTGGGTTAGGTATACAGTAAACGGGAACGGTACAAATATATCTGAACCCAACTTTTTATTAATTATACCAATTCGAATTTAATATTCATAATAACTGACAGGTAAATCGGTAAAAATAAGACTTTAGTTTGAACATGTGCATTTTCACTTATATAATTTTATATCAGAAGTAGCATGCTTAGTTCAGTAGCGCTAGCAATTAAATCGAATATAATTCCTACAAAAGGTTTTATTGTTTTAATGGCGTCTTTTGGTGCCCAATATGACTATCCTAGGTTTTTGATTTTTCGCTAATATCTTTAAAACGGTGCGTCGTAGAGAAAAAATATCTTCCTCGTAATGAAAGCTAATAAAATTTTCTACAACTTTTGTCCTATACACTTTTTCAGATTCTAACCCATTTTCGAACTACACATTCAGGAAAAGTCAAATTTTCGAAAAAAAAAAAACAACTTATCAAACACTAGCTGTTGCCTGCAACTTAAATCGTATTATTTCGGAATAAAAATAGCCAGTATATTAATTCAGGTCTTAATGTATCTATATACCAAATTTCATACAAATCTCTTCAGCCATAGAGTTGTCGAAACTTTTTTAAATTTTTCCTTTTTTATTTTGGTTTCACCCGCGTTCTCACGTTCCCGTGGGAATATCGGGATAAAAAGTATCGTATGTTTTAATATAGGTTATCTATTATCTGTGTGCCAAATTTCATGCAAATCTGTTTAGTAGCTTTTGCGTAATTGAGGAACAAACATCTAAACATATAGTATGCTTTCTGTCTCCGAAACTATAGTTCGTATCAAAACCATTTTACCCTCATATTGTTTTATATTTACCTAACTTTAAAATCTTCTTACACAATCTTAATGAAAAACGAGATATAACCAAAACACCGTGAAAATACCCCTTTTAGGGTACATTTTTGCCCCTCACCACTTAAGCACAACTCAGCCGGGGGGCAAAACCTAGGACAGTCATATTTGGCAACAAATGAAGCTATTAAAACAATTAAACCTTTCGTAGGAATTAAATCCGATTTGGAGTTTTTTTTTTCGTTTAATTCTACTGACCTAGCTTGCTTCTTTACTTTAACCGCAATCGGGGGGGGGGGGGGGGGGGGGGGGAATTACTCCCAACGGGATCGAGATCGAATATTCGTCAAAACTATTATGATAGATAGTCGAGCCTTGTTTTAAATGAAATACTCAATAAGTTCCCAAATGTCACCAACAGCAGGAGCCAATATTCACGCCGCAGAAGGCGAAACAAGTGGACAGCTCGTCCAGCTCCTCCAGCGACAGCGACAGCGCCTCCGACAGCGACAGCGACGACGCGCCGCCGCCGCACCTCAACGGTCAGTACATATCTATAAACACTAAACAAATCGCTTATATTACTCTGATCCTTATATATGTTATGTTAAAAGACCGAAATCGCTCATTAAGCGAAAAAAACTCACGTTCACAACGCGTTGTGGTAATCGCAGAAAGACCACAGAGGGAAATTCGCGTCGTGCTCGGTCATTATACCCAAACGACCACAACGCGTTGTGGCAATGAAGAAAAGCCATGACGCGTTCTGAGCATTAATTGATCCAACCGTAACACGACGGAATAAGAAATCTTTATTTGCACAAAACATGGTATAAAGAGGTGTTAAGTTGTTTAAAATGGCCTCATAGCTTTACCAATTTTAATATAGTAAGCATTGACATTATAAATAAAGCTAAAAAAAATCACAAATAAAATAATTCAAATTAAGTCATATTTCGTATTAAAATTATACTATTGGCACAGAATACATATTGGTCACTTACTTACATTTTTTCGTTGAAAATGTTGATTAAAAACTGTTTTTCAGAAGCAACTTTCATGCAATTTCAGTTCAATTAACAAAATTATATAGGGATCAATCTATTTAATGCAACTAAAATAAGAAATTTGAAAAAAACAATCCTTTGTATTTTTAATCAATTTTTAACGCGCGGTCACTTTCGTTACATAAAAAGGAACTCCATTTTTAGTATTTCACTTAATAAGTATTTTTTCTTCTAACATTATAACATATAATTGTAACTTCTTTTAAATCAATACAAAAAGAACTTGGAAAAGAATCTGTAAAATAACTGAGCAAATATTTATGACATTTAAGCCAAAAATCTAAATTTTCATGGTCACTTACATTACAAAATTGAAGTTCGCCGCCGAACAACATGTACAAAAAACGGCACTTTAAAGTGACATAATTTAAAAATAAATAAAGGTAGTACATAAAAAGTGTTGAATTATGAAATATAAGTAATTATTGTTTAGAAAAGAGTTTTGTTTCGTGTGTAATAGCAATAATTTATTTTTCACCTTTCCAGCACGAAAAGGGTGCTTTGGGGGCGTAAAAACTCGCAGCAAAATCGATTTTTGCTGCGAGCGTGAGACAAAGTGCTTTTTTAATTTCTAACACCAACTTTTAAAATAATAAAGAAAAAACAAATAAAGTAACAAGGATGACACTTGTAAAATTGATATGTGAGAAAAGGATAGATAGAGTGCTTTATGGTGTCATACACGGATTAAAAAGTAAAAAAATAAAATGCACGGATATACCAAAGAGTTTTAAATAAGGATTGTTAAAAAAGAAGGTTGATAATTCGAAATAAAGAGTATGGAGGAGGTAATGAGGTTGCATGTATGAAACAAATATGAAATAACAATGAAATAACAAAAATTAATGAAATTTATTAACAAATTATATGTTTTATGATTATAAATAAATAAATAAGACGGGATATTAATGAATAAGAGAAAAACACAACGTAATGTAATCAAAACGACGGGAATCTACTTTACTGAATGAATATTTTTTTTAGCATAGGTTTGATCGAATTATTTTGTGATAAATTACAAAAATGAATTCGTCCAACGATGAAGATAGTTGCCTAACTCCAAAAGAGTTAGAGAACAAGTTTCTAATGCTGAATTAAGCTTTTTACCAGGAAAGTCACATGAAAATTTTCTCGCTGGTCGAGGTGAAAAGTTGTATGTTTTACACGAGACCAAAATGTTGTTCTGCCTCGTGCCTTTAAATCACTCACTGTGCTCAGTAGTCTATATTAGAATCACTCGCTACGCTCGTGATTCAATTCTAGACTACTTCGCTAGTTCGTGATTTAAAGTCGGCACTCGCAGCACAATTTGATTTTGGTCACTTGTATAACAAATAACTATTTCCCTAAATTCCTCATTTGCATGGATCTACCCTATTTATTATATTATTACTAGCGGCCGCCCGCGACTTCGTCTGCGTGGAAAGTTTTTTTGCTGTCCCTCGGAAACAATACTTTTTTCAGGATGAAAAGTATCCTATGTCCTTTTCTGTATCCCTGACAACGTGTGTGCAAAATTTCATGATGATCGGTTCAGTAGTTAAGACGTGAAGGCGTAACAAAGAAACAAACGGACTTTCGCATTTATGATATTAGTTAGGATTATTATATTATTTTATTTATAGTCAAATATAAGGTCCTTCTTAAATAGTGCACATAATTTTAAGGGGTCAATGTACTCATGCATACAAACAACTTTTACTATGGTACCAACATTGAAATCGTGAAAAAAAAACAGCTGTTCCATAGAAAATTTAAAATCGAATAGATCAAAATGTATGGAACAGCTGATTTTTGTTCGCGATTTCAATGTTGGTACCATAGTAAAAGTTGGTATGCATGAGTACATTGACCCCTTAAAATTATGTGCACTATTTAAGAAGTACCTTATATAATTGTATACATAGTCAAAAACTTCGTTGGTCATATAATATTTTTTTAGCGTTAATGAGTAATAGCGGTAATGAGTTATTACTCATTAACGCTAAAAAAATATTATTTATAAGCCACTTAAATAATACCCTTTTAAATGATTTGAATTCATTAGGAATTTTATTGAACACTCTGACACTCATTGCTATTAATTTGTCACCAATTTAGGAATTACATTCAGAACTAATGTATGAGGGTATCAAAGCTAGCGACTGCTCAAACTCTCGACAACGTGTCTAGAGTTTGAGCAGTCGCCAGCTTTTTTAAATAAATGTCTGTTTCTGCCCACAAAGTTACAAATACTGACGGACTGGTAATTGTAGTTTCCCATGAATAATATTTTATGTGTCTCTTATAATATCTCTAATAATAATATCAACTTTTCTGTTCTTGTGACCGAATATTCAAACGTTACTTTGTTATTGAGAACAGCTTATAAAAGCAAGTTCTCTCAATAGAGTGACAGTTCATTATTTGGATATTAAAGCGACAGACACAATAAGCAACACTAGTGCCACAAAAAATAATTACCGTGTAAATACACAATTTATTAAGAATCCATGGTTCCCTTGCAAAATGTCAATTGTTATTTATAAACACACTAATTCAGTGACAAATAATGATACGCAGTCGGCGCACTACCGTTAACTTGGCGCTAGTGTAGATGTAGACCTGTCAATTTGTTGTTTTCTATGTGTTTGCTATCAATTTTTGGATGTTGAAAGCAATTTTTCGTAAATATCACTTTTCTTCCAACATTTTTTTGGTTTTCTTTAATCTTTAATTTGTTTGCTGTCCAACTTTCATGTCCATGTCCATCAGCCATTTTTAATGTACCCACTGCTGGGGCACAGGCCTTCCTTATGGGCACAGGCCTTCCATAACCCACCACGCGGGCCCAATGCGGATTGGTGAGTGTTAACGACTGCTAATGCAGCCGGGACCAACGGCTTAACGTGCCTTCCGAAGCACGAAGGAGCTCGAGATAATAAATTTTTAGTCACCCATCCCATGACCGACCCTTGCGAACGTTGCTTAACCGCCGCAATTGTTGGGCCAGGCGCTAAACCACTGCGCCACCGAGCTTTTTTTCTTCATAATAATTATTAACTTTCATAATCATTATTTATTAGTATCAACCATTTTCAGATATAATTTAAAACATATGGCAAAATCGAGGATAAATGCCCGTACAAAGGTCTTCGTCAGCAGTAGCGCCACCAAGCGGGATAAATTTTGTGACATCCCCCCATTGTTTCCAGTTTTGGTGGTGAAAAAACTAAAAACGGCCATCGTTTTGTTTTTCGTCGAGAAAAACCACAGTCAATTATCTCTCATTAAGTTTGTTTGTAAATAACAATTGATATTTTGCGAGACCATCAGCTTGGTTTTTTAATAAATTGTGTATTTACATTTTTTGCGGGAGTGGCGCTAGTGTTGCATATAATGTCGCCTTAAAGCATTATTAACCTGTAGACAACACTAAAAGTCATTATTGTGTGCGCAGGTTCCGCCAACCCTGCGCTGCCCACTGACGTGCTCAACGACGATCTCTGCCTGTCCGAGTCGGGCAGCGACTCCGACTGACCTCACGTTAAAACTATCGCTTTAACCCTCCAATACATTAGGGGACATACTGCGGAATATGTCCTTCAACAACTACGTGAAATGTCCCGGGACACACACGTCTTTACAAATGTCACAAAATGTAAATGCGTCGCAAAATGTTGCGGGATAATGAGCAACGGTGCAGCGAGCGTCGCGTAGATTGATGGTTGCGGGCCATGTTGCGAGACATTTTGTCCCCTAGTGTATCTGAGGCTTTATTCGGGTTGGGTATCCTTTGTCACACTCTGGCTAAACACCACTTTACACTTCAGATTTTATAAAAGACGTATATCTCATTCTTATAAGAGCGTCGACAGCTAATGCCACTCAGCCCCCTTAGCATGACCACCGAA
Source organism: Agriphila tristella (assembly GCA_928269145.1). Lineage (NCBI taxonomy): Eukaryota > Metazoa > Arthropoda > Insecta > Lepidoptera > Crambidae > Agriphila > Agriphila tristella. Next base: position 24,062,723 of record OV743439.1, read on the forward strand.
ACACAATATGTTACAAATCGCGTGATATAGCGTTTTATCGACTCTTAGCTGTTAAATTCCATTATCTTTTGACAACTAACTGTGATAAATTGCTATATCATATCGCGTTTCGTTGGTCATGCTAGGGTAGCACGAGTGATAAAAAATGGCGAAATTCTGTATTGAGATCGCATTAAACTAACACATTTTGTGGAATACTGAAGATTATTGGGTTAACATTGTTATTATATTCGTAAACTACGATTTTTGTTAAAGCGAACTGTGTTCACTAAATAAGACATGAGAAAAGTAATAAAATGAAAGGGTAAGAACTTCATATTGCCTTATTTATATGTGTAATGAATCAAAAATTATGCACTTATGTTTTTAAACGTGTCTCTATATTGCGAACCGGATGTAGGACAAGAGCGAGAGCAAAAACATTGTTTTAATACAACAAGTCAACAAACAGACTGTATAGTCTGGTTATCTTTACTTGTCTTATTAGGTAAACAATCTTCACCCAACTCTTTATTGAAAAAAAAAAATAAAAAATACGTTAAATGGTTAAGATGAATAAATAATGAAAAATTGCGAATGCAAAAATCTAAAAGTTAAAACTTTAAATGGTTGTCAACGCTAAAAAATAAACTGCTGCTGACAATTTGATTAAATAAAACAACATTTTTTTAATAACTATTTAGGTATAAAAGACGTATGAAAACTGTCAAAAGCTGTTTACTAAAAATAGGTCAAGTAAGGAAAAACAGACTATAGAATCTTGTATCTTGGACTACTAGTAAACTCCAGTAGGCACCAAGTGTTATTATTTCGTTATTAAGAAACTGTAAATTTGTTATTGTCATCATTTCATTATTTATTTTATTATTTATAATCCAAAAGTTGATTTGATATATTGTGAAGGTGGATCAATCTTACCTAAAAACCTATACATCTTGCAATAAATTGATCTTGGATCTGATATTTTTATATAATAAAAAAATTCAAAGTAAAGAATTTTTTATATCATGGCTTTATTATACTATTTTAGTTGGCTTGGCACACGATAAGACGGCTAGGGTAGAAAAATATCAGTTGTGTCAAAGGCGTAAGAAAAACAATTAAACCTGTAAATTGCATCATAAGTTGATAAGTCAAAACCCTGACTGATAGAGTACTAAATTTGGTGGTGTGGGTGGACCAAGTTTCAACTCTTCTTGCCATTTTAACATATTAGGTATGTTACAATAAGTAATGGCACGTAAAACACGTAATAAGGAGGCTTATGTTATATTTTGATCAATTTATTTATTTAACATAATGTTGCTTGTTAGGGTCAAAGACCGCCGAAATCGTATATCGAGCGAAAAAACGCTCAAAACGCGTTGTGGTCACTGCCAAAAATCCACAACGCGAAATTCGTGTTATTGCACTTATAAAAACGCCCATGATGCGTTGTGGTAATCGTAGAAAGACCACAAAGCGAAATTCGCGTCGTGATCATCATATCAAACGACCATAACGCGTTGTGGCAATCAAGAAAAGCCATGACATTACGCGTTCTGAGCATTAGTTGTGGTGCAATCATAACACGACGGACAGGTGATTGTAGTTTCCAATGACTTATATTTTGTGTTTAACAGTTCGTAGCCTTATTATGTTGATTGAAAAAAAAAGAACTTCAATTTGACAATTCAAATATGACCTACCTATTTAATCAAAAAATAACTTACTAACTTACGAATTGTTGAACAGAAAAATAAGTAATTGGAAACTACAATCACCTGTCCGTCATGACTACAATTCCACTCCGTGTCGTGTCGTACTATGGTTGCACCAACTAGTACTCAGAACTAGTTGGAATGCGTCATGGCTTTCCTTCATTGCCACAACGCGTTGTGGTCGTTTGGTATGATGACCACGACGCGAATTTCGCTTTGTGGTGTTTCTGTGATTACCACGACGCATCATGGGCGTTTTTATAAGAGCAATAACACGAATTTCGCGTTGTGGCTTTTGGCAGTGACCACAACGTGATGTGAACAGATTTTTCGCTCAATGAGCGATTTTGGTCTTTAAGCCTAACTACATATATACAAAAAATAAATTAAGATAGTCTACACAACTACTTAATAATATGAAAAATTACTAGACAAAAATCATTATGCTCTCATTTTAACAAATTAAAACTTCCTTAGGCTTGGTTTCCAAATGTCCACACACATAAGTTCCGCACGATGCAGGGAAAATTATGTTCTATGCAATTGAAAATAAAGTCTATAATGTATATTATTGTTTGATGTGGGGTGTCGCGATTACGACATCTACGTACATCACTATCTTTTTCTATCTCAAAGAATCGTTGCCACGTTGTAAGCTAAATGAGAAAGAAGTCTAAGCGAATTCTCCAACTTCTCTGCGTCACTATAACTCTCATATTCAACATGGATTATCACACGAAATGTTAAAAGGGTTTAGAGCGCGTAGTCTGCACACTAGCGCCCTCATTGGAACGAGTTACAGTTCTTAAATAAAGACGAAATTGTAAATTATCTCTTAGTACAGTAGCCCGTAGTACATTTAAATTACGAAAAAGGTTACCGTTTGCCGTTGTGATATAGTTATTTAGTACGAAGTTATAGATACTTTAACCCAAGTTTTACAGGTCGCAACCCGCCGTAACCTATATATATTTGTATATCTCGAAAAAATTTTTATTTTTTATTTTTCGAGGTTTATCTTGGTTTAGCCATTGTCGTTTTCTACAGCTTTGTTTGATTGCCATGCCACTGATAATAGTAAGACTATGAAAAGTAGTCATAGGTACACAGATATAAGACCTGTACCTTGATTACGTAAAGCTGTTGCTAACAATTCTCGATTGAAATCGATTGAAAGCACGGTTGCATTGCTGCATTAGTTAAGATAGTTGTCACATTGGTGCTTACGAAAGCAGCGATGTAACTGCGATTTCTGTCAGAGTTGATTGCAACAAAGATACGTAATTACCCCCCAGATGAAAATGGATGGACTTTATCTGGTCTTAAATCTGTGTATGGTCACTTTCCATTATCAGTGGCAATCAAACAAAGCTATAGAACACGAAAATATAGCTAAACCATGTGCTAAACCTCGAAAAATAAAAAAATATCATTTTTGGAGATATACAAATATAGGTTACGGCGGGTTGCGATCTGTAAAACTTGGGTTAAAGTATCTATAATTTCGTAATAAATAATTTTATCACAACGGCAACCTGTAACCTTTTTCGTAATTTAAATGTACTACTGGCTAGTAGTTCTATCTGTAGTGCACTCCGAAGAAGCTTAATGGAGATTCTTATGCGAAAAGTGACCACTAGGAAAAAACTTCATTAAAGTAAACGACAGGCTAGAAAATATTGTTTAAGCTATAAAAAGTACCACAAAGCTTCTTCGGAGTGCACTACGGACAGACAATTCACAATTTGGTCTTTATTAAGCACTATGATTCTCGTTCCAATGGCGGCGCTAGTGTGCAGACAGACTACGCGCCCTTAACATAATTTAATTTTGATCTTTTAATATCAAGACAAGAGAAAAACGTCTTTCTTTGATGACGTATCATACTTAAAATAAGCAAAACCATAGTAAATGTTATGATAAAAAAAAAAACATCGTAGAGTCTGTCTAAAAAGTCTGTTTACCTGAGAAATTATTTAAAAAAACTTATACTGGTAACCCTATTGGTGCTGTCAAAATTCTAAATTGTAAGGCTATGTTTACATTAATACAAGTAGACGACCGAGTCGAGTAGCGAGTAGAAGTACCTACATTGCCTGGCATGTTCGTCAATGGGGAGGAAAAGCGCAATTTTATCCCGATAGGTGGCGACTGGTCTTTGGTACCCGGCCGCCTCAAAGAAAGTGTCAAAACATATGGGAATCTCTTGGAGTATTGCACTTTTTAATTTTATACTGAGAAAATGCCGCATTGTTATGCATGTAACTTGTAAAATATTGGAGTTCATCGATTTCCCAGTAACAAAAAAAATAGTGGGCAAAAAAATATCAAAAAAAATATGCTTTTCCCTCGATTTTCTCCTTTGCTGAGCCTGAGAAACATTATAAATCAAAAGAAATGTTTCATGAATTTGTTGAAGCTTCGCAAAAATAAAACAACATTTGAATTATAACAGCTTTGTTCTTTAATATTTCAACCTCAGCAGTTTCTAACATATTTATAACTTGGATGAATTTGATAGGTATATCAAATATGGAATAAGCCCAATATTGGGGCCAAACAGAGAATTAATAGAATTTTATATGCCAGAGTCATTCAAGAAACTTAGAATAATAAAATAAATATGATAAAACGGTTCGTGTAATTTTGGATGGTACAGAAATTCCAGTACAGAAACCTTAAATTACTATTGCACAGAAGGCATCATCAGGCAACTATAAACACGGAAATTCACACTCAGTTGCTTTGTTAAAATTTAAATCATATGCTTCTAATCTGAAATAAAAAGATTACTTGTAAATCTTACACGAAATTTAAAGAAATGTAATGCTTGTTAGCAATTTTTTGTCAGTTGCTATAAACTTTCTTGCCTGTTGTTTTGGCTTTTCTTTTCCGTAATTCTTCTTTTATATGAGCTAAAGTTAGCATAGAATACATTGTTTGTCCGCAAAACCGAAAAAAATACAATCTAAGAAAGTAAAATCACGTAATACACAGTCAAGACAATATAAGCTCAAACTGACAATTGTTCCAAAGACTAAGCGCCATCTGTAATTCACTTTGCCTTCGCCTCCCCATTTTAAAAGAACGTCAAACACCCACGTAATGTACTTCTACTGGAATGTTTGCTGGGCCGAGCTGCTGGCCTAATGTAAACATAGCATAAACATTGAATTTTGAAACACAGCATAGAATTTTGACAGCACCAACAGGGTTACCAGTATAAGTATTTTTAAATAATTTTATAATTTCTCAGGTAAACTGACTTTTTAGACAGACTCTAATGAACGTGGTAATAAAATGAATATATCTGAAGTACAATAGTGTACTTTACAGCACATGTCGTAACGTATTCCCGTAAGTGAAAAAAGAGGTATGTATGTACCCCTACATCCATTTATTATAATAAGTTAACACCTGTTATGTACTAGTGACATAATTAAATAATAATAATAATGTGCCTCAATTTGAACAGAGTTATTTTTTTTATGTTATGCCAATAACTTAGTAGGTATGTCTAGTTAAGAGTGTAATGTTTGTTTGATATTTTTATGACAACCATACATTTATTTAATTATTAGTTATGAAATAAAGATTTTAATAAATTTGTATAGTAAGATTATTAATTGTTTTATTTCTTTTGTCAAGAAGAAAAGGAAAACTTAAGAGTCAACGCGTCTGTTGAGATTTTTATAAACAATGTGACCAAAGCGGAATTCCGTTTTAGTCAGAAAAAAACAGCCTATATTTTTTTCAGACGATCTAAAGAGTGTGTGCAAGCAAACAATGGTGTTACTGTCAGGTACCTACTAGAAGAACCAAATAACTTCAAATGGTTACATATCATAATAACTAAACCTATTCCAACTATTCTCGAGATAACTACCTACGTCAAAAAAACTATTGTTTAGAATAACTAAAGATCGTTTCACATAATTATTTTTGTTATAACTAATGAACGAAATGCCTACAGCACGACTCACCTACGCGTACCTACGTCAAAAAAACTATTGTTTAGAATAACTAAAGATCGTTTCACATAATTATTTTTGTTATAACTAATGAACGAAATGCCTACAGCACGACTCACCTACGCGATGAATTCAACTAACGAACGATTTACCTACTGTTGGGGTTTGGGGTTAAGTTGAGGGTTACACGTTAGCAGGTCGGTTTTGGCCGCAATGGTAAATAATCTCCACCTCGCTCGCTACGCTCGCTCGTCGTCGCAACTTTAATCTGTTTACCAAAAGTCCTAACATAATTAGTCCATCAGGTGCGACGACGAGCGAGCGAGCAGGAGGTTGTTCCATTGCGATTTTACCAGAACCGACCTGCTGGCGTGTAATCCAACTTATTGATACATTGATAAACAGTAGGCACAGAATATATAATAGTACTAACGTCCGTAGGCGCGTCATCCATTATAGGCATTTCATACATAGTTGAAACATTATATCTTAATTGATTTTAGTTCAATCATCGAGAATAGTTGGAAAAAAAGTTGTTATTATGATGATTATGATATTTTACCATTGAAAATGGTTATCAGATGCAAATCGCCTGAGACGTATTTTTGGCCATATCTCCAAGGATTTCGGGAGGATCGAAATAAAAATAGTACCAAAAGTTGAGGAATTTATCGAGACACGTGTGAACGTTTGAATTTTGAAAATCTACTAGTAACTTTTTTTGGAATTTTGCGAAATTCCAAAAATTCCGGATTTTTTGGGGGATGTTTGTTTACTAAATTGTAAATATTTCGGAAAAAAAACCGACTTAAGAAAAAATGAAAAAAAGGGTCCTAGGGTATTAGTTTGGCTATCAAATTGCGAAATAATTTTGAAAATCGGTTTATAATTGTGACCTGTAGGTGGTCCCTTTAGATTTGGAATTGCAGAAAAACGGCTGTTTCCGTACATAAAAAGTGATGTAGCTTCTATGATTATTTGTACAATCAAACAAACTTACCAAGTGATGTTCGATTGAGATTATGCACTTGTTTGTCCTGCCCGAAGATGATGATTTTTTACTACTTGTAGTATCGCTCTTCGTACTTGCTGGCGCCACATAAGTTAAAAGAATAATAAATGAAGCGTTTGGAAATGAATAAAATAACATTTCTGAACGCATCAAGTAACGAGAATGCATACTTGTGCATCTGTCATTGTCTATAGTCCCGCGCTGTCATTAAGTTTAAAGTTTAGGTCACATACGCCCTGATGTAGGTAGTTGATGCTGATTCTGCAACTATAGGGTATAGGTACATGTACCTGTAAGGGTGGGAGGGATTCATCATCTTCGGGCAGGACAAACAAGTGCATAATCTCAATCGAACATCACTTGGTAAGTTTGTTTGATTGTACAATTATGCACTTTGTTTGTCCTGCCCTCTATGATGATTTTTTACTACTTGTAGATGTTTAAAGTTCAGTTGCAGAATCAGTTTTTTGAATAGGTAGAGGTGCCTAATCATTTAAAAATTAAATATTAAGTGTAAATAAGCATCTAAAATAGATATTTAATATTTATATTATGTTCTTATTTTGAACCACGTTAATAAATAGATATCGTTTTTCCGTAGGTTGACTGGTAGAGAATGTCATTAACAGCAAGTCAGTCTTTTGTACCTTTATATTGTACAATAAAGATTAAAAAAAATATGCTAAATGAAATTTATATACCTAAGTACATATAAAAGTAAATTCAATTTATTTTTCAGAATTGGTGTCGATTCAATAAGTTATTGACATTTTGGTTAAGTACCAATTAAAATCTTAGTATTGAATAAATTAATGTTTCTTCCAAAAACTTAGAAGAATTTATAATTAAAATTTTATTTATACAATTAGGTATACTATAAATAAGTAATAATGTTGGTTAGTAATAATTTCAAAAAATACTTCACTGCCATTACTAAGTATGGGTATTTGGTGTGGTGTTTATCAAACAATGTTGATGTGAGAGGAATCAAGTCGGTTCGTTATTCTGTGAGAGTACCAAGTTCGCAAACAAAAGGTAGGTAGCAGAGTAAAATGTCATCATGTAAACACTACTAGTCAGTGGAGAAAATGATGAGGTATATTCAGCTCACAGCCAGAAAAAAAATTGTAGTGTTAATAAAATGAGCCTTCTTTAATAAATAAATAGATAAATATAAATATTGAACATCACATACATATTGCTCCAACTCAATTTCAAAGTACCTAGCTGAAGTACTTGTGTAAAGTAAATTAGAGATAACAGTTGTGATTCAAACAGTCAAAACTAAGCCAATATAGAAAAGTTTTTTTTTTTTTTTTTTTTTTTTAATTTGACTTTGCCAGAGGTCGAACCAGGAACTCAGAGATGGCAACACCACGAAAATAGGTGTGTGTAAACCACTCGACCACGGAGGTGGTCATATAGACAGTGTTACTTCAGATAATGAAATTGATTCTATTAAATAGTTACCAACATTCAAATAGAAACTGCCCATTTAAAGTTATATTTATATATTAATTTTGGTGGGCATGGTAAAATAATATTGACTAAATAAGTAGTATTAGGTATGTGTATTCTGTGACTGTACATACTTACATATAACTAAGTAATTCACCATAATCAAAACACTAATAAAGCCGCGTTCCCACGATCGGCGCTACCACGCACCGCACCGAGCCGCACGAGGGCGAGCACGCACCGATCCATTAAAGTTACCGGCGAACGCGTCGTTCCCCGCGGTGCCGTGTCGGTCTTCTCTCGTGCTTCTACAGACAGGCCGTGGGAACGCACCTTAAGAGGCATGCATGCAACATCAAAGGGAATTATTATATACTCCGTGTGCAGCATAACTAACTATTGTGATGTATTGAAACTACATATGTAGATTACAAAAAAAAAATTATATATAGTATAAACAATTGCAGCCTTCAATAAATAATTTGAATTTGCAAACCAATGCATTGTTTCTCTGTAGAGGTGTGGAACTGTGGAGTGGAGTAACTATAAAAAAGAAACCTCAAGTAGTGATAGGTAGTAAGATTATAACAGGTACCTATACAATTTTCAATACATTTGATGCATTAAAAATGTATAAAGTAACATGTAGGTGGGTATTTATAAAAAAATGTTATAAGAATAATATTTAGGTAAATTTCTTAAAGCAAACAAACATTCGTTACAATACTCAGGTACTAAGAATCTAGATAATATAATTATATTATTATACACCTATATTCAGTGTAATCTAATATATTTCTTGAAGCTAAATCTTCAATCAAGCTACTAATTTGGTTTTTTGTACCCTGACGTGAAGGTATTAATCTGATGTAAATCTTCAAAATAGGTACTGCTGAATGGTTTTTGCTATCTTATTAATGTGCAGGTAATGATATACTGTATTCTATAACATCTGTAAATATAACCTACTGGCATTATTATTTTTTACAAGAATTATCATATTGTGAAAAAATTATAAGACTAAAACTTAAAGTTTTAAGACTGAATTAAAGTCTAAATGATTTTAGCTATAAGATAAAAATTATAATAATAACAGTAGGTATGTTTTAGGTAACTGTGATTTCTCTTCTCTAGATGGAGTGATGCACTCTTAAATCTGTCTATTTTCAGGCTAAAATTATTTGTTGATAGATTGACTTATTTAACCAACATTAACATGACTGGTAAGTTGTTAAGCAACTAAATTATCTTTAAATTTATAAAAATGATAAGTAGGTATATTCCTTTTTCATTTTGAGTAGATCTAGGCAGGTTGTCCTGACAAAGAAATCTTATAGAAAAATCTAGTTTCATTACTAGTTTGTATGAATCTGTATGTATGTAGGTATGTAACGTCATTGTATTTACCTATATGTATTGAATATCAAACCAAGGAATTTTCATTTTAGAAGGAACAAAATGACATGATTTCTTTTCAATTACATAATTATAAATTAAAAAAATGTCACTTACTTTAACATGATTAGCATTGAGACATGTGACATTTTTTCATACACACAAGACCAAATAAGAGGGAGTTAAGTTCTTGATTCTATTAAGTAGGTACTCACTATGTATTGTAAGACATAGGCACATTATGTGCTAATATGTATGGAATAATGTTACACATATAATATAATATGCATCTTTAAATATTTTAACTCACACAATAGGTACTGTTCGAATAAATCTAAGTTTCTTGTCCGAATTAAATGAACATTTAATATGAACATTGAGTTTTATCGAGTATTGCATTTAAGTACCTATCTATAAAAGAAGCAAAATAAGGTAAATCTGAAATACAATTTAAATTATTGTATGTAGGTACTCATTAATTATTAAGAGATTATAATGGCCAATTTAACTCATATAGGCATTGGGTAAAAAATAATTAAGTAGGTATCTTAGATATCTGTATGTAGCTTCTTCCCGTTGTCAACTGTTGCTCTCTGGACCTTTAAGACAAGTACCCCTTCAGTTTAAAGCTCCGGTTGCAGTTAGTTAGAAACCTTAGTGATCGAGTAATTTCTATCATTATTAAGGTTTTATACAGACTTTTATACTGTATAGTTTGAATATTTAATAATATTGACAACTTTTGACAAAATTGATAAGTCAAAATCTGTATTATGTCAAAAAAAGCTTGGTATGCTGCCTTTATAATCTTATTATTCAGGTGTAGTGAAAACACACAATTTTCTAGCAGCATTGTTGAAATCGCACACAATGTCAAATTTATTTCCTTTGTTGAAGAGGTGTAAATTCACCATATTAACAATTTATTTTATACTCACCAATTTATTTGCTGCTAAAGTTGTGCCCAATTATTTTTGTACTTCTTCCATAATAATAAACAGCTGTTGCAAGTTCTTGTTTTAACACTGCTGCTTGATACTAAGTTTTGGTTACATTATGATATCCAAAAAACTTATATATAGGTAATTATGTCTCTTTAATAGTTCAGAGTTCCAGACTTAATTGTGGGTAAAATTGTTGAATTTCATCTGTTCACGTTTTTTCTTCAATGCACAAAAAATCTTTCCATTCAGGAAAAACAATATAGGTACCTATAATATATCTTTGAGAACTGAGCCTGCTTCAGCGGTGAACTGTTTATCATCCGTCCCACAATCTGGTGTGATTATATTGTTTCCTTTTTATGGAATCGATATGCAGGCATATATGGCATATGGCAGTCATGGTATAACGTATTGTAGTGTGATCTAGTGTGTAGTTTAGTAACTACATCACTGACTCCTCCATACCCCGCAGTCAGGTCTGAATTTAAGTATTGCCAATTATAATTCTATTCCAACTCTTTCATATCTCAGACACAAGTCGAGTTTCATGTAGATAGGTAGGTACTGCTTCCTTCTCTTTACCTTTGGTATTGGGTATGTACTGACTGTGTATAGCAACAATCTTTGTTTCATGTTTTAGACATTAAGGTTTAATAAACATTAATAGGTACATCTTTGTATTATTGCAAATGAACGTTACGATACAGCTGAACCACGAAGGGAGGCCTATATCCGTTTTGTTCATAGTGTGAACATTGCATAAACACATTAATAGGTACATCTTTGTATTATTGCAAACGAACGTTACGATACAGCTGAACCACGAAGGGAGGCCTATATCCGTTTTGTTCATAGTGTGAACATTGCATAAACATTATAGGTAGGTTAAGTACCTCAGTGGTTTTGATACTTTACAATATAGCGTCATCCAGAAGACGGGCCTATATCAGTAGCAAAACTCATAGCTGAAAGAACAAGGGAACATGTAAAACATACCCTGAATACCATCGTGTAGAATACAAACATAGAAGTCTTGGTCGGAATCCAATTTTTTGCTTGAGTAACTTCTGTAATTTTCTTTCAATTTTCGATGTTTTATCTTCTAAGTTTCTTTTCTTATTCATTGTGAATGTTCTGAACTTAATAAAAACTGGTTTTTTGCACTTATTTTAGGATTACGCGAGAATTTCGTGGCGCCTTTGAAGTGACATAAGAAACGAATGACAGCGCGGGACTATAGACAATGACAGATGCACAAGTATGCATTCTCGTTACTTGATGCGTTCAGAAATGTTATTTTATTCATTTCCAAACGCTTCATTTATTATTCTTTTAACTTATGTGGCGCCAGCAAGTACGAAGAGCGATACTACAAGTAGTAAAAAATCATCATAGAGGGCAGGACAAACAAAGTGCATAATGACCTATTATTTCGGCCGCGTCGAGGCAGTCAACGGGCTCGGCTCCGCCTCGTGTCACAATCGTAAAAATAAATAGGTACTTACTACCTAGGTAACTTTAAAAATATAATAGGACTTTGCATTTGATTTGATTTTGGTTTTTCGTAAATTATTGTGTTCATTTTCAATGCTCTGATTCTTGCGGGGACTGTAAAATCCATAGAGTAAGATAAAAAAAATAGGGGTAGAGAGCCCTCTGGCGATTTTAAAACTTACTCATTTTGAAGCGCCATCTCTGATCGGCGATTTTCTTGTTAGTTTGTTTTTTTTTTTTTTTTAGTACCTAATCTAGCAATCCTACCTACGGCTTTGTTCTAATTATCTTTTATAACATTCTAAACGCCGTGTTCACTAGTATTAGTATTTTTTCCGAAGAAAATAACTAACACATGAGAACAAACGTTTCAAATGTTATAAGAGATAACTAGAACAAAACAGTTAAAAACATAATTACAAAAGAGAGAAAAGAAAAGGACACAAAATTAAACAATTAAGTGAAAGAGTCATTATGTTTTTATTTATTCCTCTCAGTTAATGCCTAGGGATAATTTTATTCAAAATTGTTCATATTCTTATTTCTTAATATTTATTCATTCACAAACACGGTCAGGGTGCCTACTAGCGTAGTAGGTACCCTGACCGTGTTTGTGTAGTACATTAGTATACCTACCTAGTAGTATTAGGTATACTAATGTACCTACACAGTGGCGAAGGGTCCATACAAGACGATTCCCATTGGCTTACCTTTTAGAAATCCCACCCTACCGATCCACTATGCAGATTATAACACTTTTGTTGAACGGCTTACCTTCGCCATAATTTCACCCCTCGCCACAGCCATTAATTTTTCCCAGGTAAGTATAACATAATCTTGTTAAATGTAACCTATTAAAGAACACATCACTAACACTTAATAAGTATTGCTAGCAGTTTTAATGAAAATACATTTTCATCAAAACATGTTGCGCAGCCAGTCATTGATAACTGAATATTAAATCCATTCCAGTAAAATTATTCGTAAATAAGCAATTAATGCTTCCGCATAGAAAAACAGGAAGGATGGTGCAAGGTCGAACCAAAATAATTTAACTGACACCTATACGAAGTCCTATATATTATTACGAGATATAATACAATCATTTTACTTACACCCTTACTTTAAGTCTATAAAACGATTATGGAGCCAAAGAGTCCCGGAATTGAAACAAGCAATAATACTTGTTTTTTATAAAAAAATATATTAATTTTCATCATTTGCGGTTGCCACAACTAAACTGCTCGATAGCTCGTACTGCACCTGTATCAGGATGACAACAGAGTGGGATGGGGGTGGGCTGTGATCTGAAAAAAAAAATGTTTGTAATTTTATTATTAAAAATATTGTAGCTTATGAAATTGATGCATAATGAGGGCATTATGCATGATGTTTGCAGTTACGTCTTTGTAATTCTAGAGGAGCGATGTTCATAACAAAACGTGTGCGTAAAGTAACTGCGTTTTACCTGCACGTAACGGTACAATTATTTTGAGAAATATCTACCCTTAATTTGCGTAAACAAAACTTACATGATATTTCTGGTATATGAAGACGAAGTGGGATGGGTTGGAATTGAAATGGGTCTGGAACTGGGATGGGTCTGGTTGCCTGAAAAAATATAACATAAAAAACTATATTTTCATAAACACTAAAATAATAATACAAATTTCCGCGCCGGGGTTATAGTAGCATTTGCAAGGCCTTACGAAACTCTACAAAGTTATATATATTTCAATTTCAAAATCAAGCGCCCCATTTTTAAAGCCCCAAAAAAATTTACGTGATGTTGCTTCAGTGGAAACGCACCCTAAATCAAGGAGGTAGTAATTTGATTCTACTATGGTACCTACCTAGTACCTACATAAAAAACTTACTCGATGAATTGCCGGTAAGTGAAGGGAAGGTACTACGCCTACAGGCCTTATCCTGCTGGCGAAGGTGCTGGTTGCAGACCCCATTCTTTTAACTTGTCAACACATTTTCACTAACAATCTCTACCCAATCTTTAAAACTATCCGGGTCCTTATTCTTTTGTTGGAAAACGGTGGAAAGGAGCAACTGAAATAAGTAAACGTGCGAAATAAACACAGAAAAAGATTTTTGTGATATTGCTAAAGGAAAATTCTGACAATTAAATTTTGTTTTTGATAAAAAGAGTATACCTACCTTTATGAATGTACTCTCGCTAATGACTATTAGAAAATCATTGTCTATTCCCAAACCATAAACTGCTTGACAAGCATTTACGTGCTTGTCAAGCATTGCTTGATCGTTGAGGGAGTTCTTATAAAAAAAAAATTGTATGAAGTAATGATCTTCGCCAATGAGAGATGAAGGCACTTCCTTTACAATAATGTCACTTAGTATAGGAGTGTCAAGAGTGTCCCCCCCCTGGTAAAATCTGTGAATTTTTGACTCCTTGTGTGATTGCTGTTACAAGGAAACAAACGCAACATTGAAAACCTAGTAGAAAATCTAGGAATAATCAAACGCAGTCCTTCCAGTGTTTCCAACACCACAGTTTCTTCCGAATTTTGGGGATTTTTTTACGGCCAATTTAAATGGCATGGCATAATGTTTAGGTATTCTGTGGTTTAGGTTTAAACATAGTTTTATCATAATCATTGACAGAGGTTACACGATCAGTCGGAATGCAATTCTACCATCAGTCTGGTTAGAATTTTGAATCATGGTAAACCATCAGTCTACCATCAGTCTGTCGCCTATTGTAACCAGACGTCTTGTATTTCTCGGGACGTAACGTTTTTTATCAATGAATTAAAGCATGTTCCTTTATCTAGTAAAACCAATACGGAAAAATAAAATGTCCCGTATTTGAGCATATTATCCTCTCACGTGATGCAGTGGCACTCGGCGGGGAGTGCGGTTTATTTTAATGCAATAGGAAAATTAATAAAAATATACAACTATAGAAAATAAGTCATTTGTTAAGTCCGATAAAAAGATTTCCAAAAGAACCATACATAATGAATTGTCCCATATTTTAATCCTAAATCCCGTATTTTAAACGCTCGATCTTGTCACCCTACAGTCACTATTTTAGGGCTGCCACCTCTACTCTAAATAAAATTGTATAGTATTGTAGTTACTCTATTTTGTGAAGGTGTACCTACTTTAAAATCAATGATAGCAATAGAGGTACTATACTAGGTATCCTACGCTTAAATACTCTATTTAGGCATACTTTAACTATGTTTTTAGATAGTAAATTATGTAGGTAAAAAATAAAATGATAGTAGGTAAATCAATACTAACTAGTGGCTCAGTGTGCTGTAGACCTCGCTCGAATTGTATGTTGTTTACAAATTAATCTAATAGATGTCGCCACGAGGTTTTCAAAAGCAGTAGTACTATGGTGGTGCTGTTTGGTATTGTTAGATACTCATTTATTAAATCTATTCGAAGCTAGATGGCGCTTTTAATTTTGATCGAATGTCGCTGGCTGACTCGAGTCGTCGAGCGACTAGCCGCACACGGATTCAAAGACGATTTTTATCTGGAGGCATGGTAGTGCCCCCGCCAAGACGTCCAAGCGAAGCTCAAGGACACTACCTACCTTTCCTCGAAGCGCTTCGTCGTTTTTGTGAACCCTCATATCTTGGGTTTGGAGTATACCAGATAAATCAAATTCTCGGGATATGATGTCAGTAGTAAATTTATTAAACATAGGTACGCATAGCTCTTATAATATAGATTTTATTGATATCTAAAAAACCCCGATTTCGTCACTGACTCACTCATGATCATCAAAACCTATAGGGTACTTCCTGAAGTCCTAGAAAGCTGAAATTTTGTATGTAAGCTAGTATAAGTACACAAACAATAAAAAAAATATGAAATTGGACTTTAACCCCCCAACGCTTAACCCTAATAACATGAGTTTGGATTATACCAGAAACACAAAATTCTCAGGATATGATATCTGTAGTAAATTTATTAAACACTAGCTGCTGCCCGCGACGTCGTACGCGTGGACGTAGGACTTGTTTACGGATTTTTTGTGGCACTTCGTCCGCTCAGTAATCAGTTACCGTCGTCAAAAGCAGCCTATTTTTACAAACAAAATTGCATCCCGTTTTACCCTTAAAGGGATGAACTTTGAAAATCGCTAAAAGACGTATACTATCAATTGCGTTGAAGAGCATTAATACCAAGTTTGAAGTAAGTAAATCTGATCAGAACAATTTATTTCCCAAATGAACTTTTGCACCCCTTTTCAGCTCCTTAAGACTCAACTTTGTAAAACGATATAACACGAATACCTACCATGAATTGTGTTGAAGAGCACTAATACCAAGTTTCAAGTTAATCTGATCAGAAAAATATTATTTCCCATACAATTTTGCACCCCTTATATACGCATAACTATCTCTTATAGCAATCAAATCACATCATATTACCCAAGATGTTCTGCTATTTATTACGCAGTTAATAAGTTATTTGTGCAGAAATACTTGATCTTCAAAATAACCCCAAACTGTTCTCAATAGTATAAAAATAGTGAAAGGACCTTTTGTGCCAAATTTGGAGTCTCTAGGACCAGCGGTTTGGGCTGTGCGTTGATATGTCAGTCACCAATCAGTTTCTTCTTTTATATATTTAGACTAACTTCCGCCCGCGACTTCGTCCGCGTGCATATTAGAGAAAATCCTTAGGGAACCTACAACCAGGATCCCACCAGCCGTTTTTACGTATTTGGCGGGTCCCCACCAAGCGGCCTGGATTTTCTCTAATATGCACGCGGACGAAGTCGCGGGCGGAAGCTAGTTTATTACAATAATCAGAATTGAGTCCAGATATATCCCTCTCGGAGCTCGGTGGCGCAGTGGTTTAGTGCCTGGCCCAGCGATTGCGGAAGTCAAGCAACGTTCGCAAGGGTCGGTCATGGGATGGGTGACCAAAGTTTATTATCTCGAGCTCCTCCGTGCTTCGGAAGGCACGTTAAGCCGTTGGTCCCGGCTGCATTTGCAGTCGTTAACACCCACCAATCCGCATTGGGCCCGCGTGGTTGGTTATGGCCCATCCTCCTTACCACCCATAAGGAAGGCCTGTGCCCCAGCAGTGGGGACATCAAAAATGGCTGATGGATATCCCTCTCCCTCTCCCTCTCCATAATCCTTTCCTACACCCCTTCCCATCCCCGACCTCTTAACAAAACTTTGAGCCCCTTTTTCACCTTTTTAGGAGCTGAATCTGTCCACCGTATTGCACTTCAAAATAAATGTCATATTCGCAATCACCATCCCATAAAACCCTAATAACGACATCCATATCTATTTTTGTTATACCTAAGTACCGCGAGCGAGTTTAGACATAGGTGCCTAGGTAGGTTTATAGAAACATTTTTTGTAACAAGTTTACATTTTGAAATCCATTATAATCCACATAATATTCGAGGTAAATAAAATTTATGTTTATCTTAAAACATTTTTTACTTTGTTATATCGAGATCTTTGGCAGCCCTGTATCAGTCTGGCGTAATTCTGGCGTCAGTCAGAGTTGGTAAAATTTTGATCCAGACTGATGGTAGAATTGCATTCCAGACTGATCGTGTAATCTCCCTCATTGATGTGTAAATTGCACAACACAATCATAAAGTTGGCTATGATAATGGTGCGTTCGTCGACATCAGCGGGGCTACTCAAATGGCCACTTTTCTATTCGTTCGCTAACTTAAAGATAAAAAATAAGCCACAAACACCAAAATAACGTGTCGTAGGCTTGTCAATTCTGTAAAATACAACAATGTCTGTGATTTACATAAACTTGCGACGTCTGACTTGATCATTAATTGCTTATTTTTAAGATTTAAGTTAGCGAACGAATAGAAAAGTGGCCATTTGAGTAGCCTCCCTGATCCATCACCTGTCGTGCCACTTTGCCGCACTAGAATATTACCTATACAAAGTTACAAAACCTCTCGTGGTGTTATACAAGGTGTTTGGTAAAAGCCATATAAAGCCGAATATGGTAGATCGGGGCCATCAAACTGAACAACGTTACTATGTGGGACTAACTCTGAAGTCGCGAAAAAAAATCAGCTGTTTCATACATTTTGATATTTTAGCTATTATTTTTTGTAAAAAAACAGCTGATTTTTTTTCGCGATTTCAGGGTTGGTCCCATAGTAAAAGTTGTTCAGTTTGATGGTCCCTATCTACCATATTCGGCTTTATAAGACTTTTACCAAACACCTTGTATTGCCCGAGCTGTAGGTACACAATATCACAATCATGTCTGTTCTGCGTCCACTGACTGGCGTTGATTCGGCGCGCCGCGGCTCTTTGTCAATGGACGCAGTTTCTCAGCTAGTGGACGCTAGCCTTTAAAGCGATTTATAAATAGAGTTTCCGAACATAGATTAAACACTGGGAAAAATGATTATTTATCTCGAGTAAAAGTTTCCATAGGTGCTGGCAATACATTTTCCGCCATGTTGTTTGAAATGTCAAATGGTTATTAATGAGCCTGAGTAATTGTGTTCTGTGTTAATGAGAGGAGGGCTGTTGTTTTTGTTATTTATTTTTATTCAACATAACTATATTCTAATTATTAGTGAAGTGTTAATTTGCAATGGACTATGGAAAAAATAAAGTATTACATAAAAAGACCATTCACAAAAAAGTGTGATCAAGTGTAACCAGATCAAAGATAATGCCGACACGATGAAACTTTTATCGCTGATATTTATGATTACAACCAGTATCGGCGTCCATGAGATCTTGTCGCAAGGCGATAACTGCACCGTTACCAACAACCGTGGCGATTACAAACTATGCGTTCGAGCTATATCCGAGTCATTGGCCAATAAATTTAACGAAATAGTGATCAACGAACTAGGCACCGAATATACAACACACTTTGAAATACGAACCGTGCACAAAGACAGCCGCTATCACTCTACCGATAATGATACTTTAAATAATATAGCAGATAAATTAAGTTACAAGCTGTCTTCTGCCAAGAACATACTAAATGAAATGAAAAATGAAACTAAACGCAACAATACTCCGTCCTTCACTCATCCTTGCGCCTTCAATTCAATACGTAAGTCTGTATTCATCAAAAGTTCTAGTGTTTATGACCATCTTCTGCTGGACCCGAAATCCAAGATGATGGGTCGATTTAAGGACTTGAAAGTGAAAAGACAATATTTCCTGTCGCATGTAGACTATGCCACAGATAGAAACTGTGCTACCATGCCTCATTCAAATTTGAGATACTTGTATCACAAAGTGATTCATCCCGACCCAAAGCTTGTGGTGTTTATAATAGATAACAATGTTAGTGCGGACTCTTTACAACATGCTACTAGTGTCATCAAGGAAACAGCTTATGCACTGCAAAGTCAGGATATGGTAGCATTCAAAATGACAAATACCACAGATTTTGTCAAATTTGAAGATATGTGCAACAATGATGGAATGTCGAGCTTGGGTAATGCAACAGATAACAATAAACTATTACTCAGGGAATATCTGGCTTCATTGGATGTAGCGCCTGGAAATGTATCTCCGCTGATCATCAATCAAGAACTAAGACAGTTGCTTATTGAAAGAAGATTACCGAGGAATAAATTGTTTATCTTCCTGACCGATACCAAAATTTTGAAAAATGACACCTGGTTGAGATTATTTCCTTACGCAGACCAAGACCAGCATATGAGATTTGCAATTGGACTAATATACGAAAATCAGGTTGATAAAAATAGCTCTCTTGGCATATTACACATAGATAAATGGCATAATCATTCAAACAACCATTCGGTTATGCGACTCCACATCAATGACAGTGGGGTTGTGGGGCAAGTTGCGTCAGCATTTATATCATTGCTACCGGGTAATTATCAAAACAGTAAAATGAGAGTTGAAGACCCCATTTGGGAAGCCACTGAGAGAGACTTTATGGTTTCATTGGTGATTCCGATGACCACAGGTGTTCTCGGCCTTGATCTTTACTGGTCAGACCTCGCAGAAGACATAGTTTACTTTAAAGGTATCAATAGAAATAAGAGGGCTTTTGTTATGGACTTTTCAGGGAAGGTTATTATGCATACTTTTTATCCTAGGCCAGAGTCATCATCTGAAAAAATTAAGTTTACATATCTTGAAAGTATTGAAACATATGATTTTATACATAGGCTTAAGAAAGAAATGGTTTCTAACAGTACTGGTGTCCTGACGATGATTGAACAAAATTCAACAAAACCTATGATTTATTCATGGAAATGGGTAGAAAATTTGTATATTGTATGTATAGTAAATGAATTAGCTGAACAAAATACTTCTAATAAAAGTAACATATTTTTCACAAGAAGTAGCAAAGAGATTTTGTTTCACAGGTTAGATTTATTTCCACCTAAAGCTGGTAAAATATGTAGGCATTTTAAACAAATTGCTACAATTGATCAGGGAACTGTTTATCTCAGTCCTTCTAGCTTTCAGTCTCCATTTACTTATCTATATGATATGGGTGATGGCTCAGAGGCAGTTATGTACATGCAGAATTATTTAGCTTATTTAAAAAGTCTGGCAAACGGTCTTCTTTCTAATCCTGGTTTGAAAAATGAAATTCAACAGGATGTAAATTTTCTTAATTCTATATTATCATTTTATAAGAGACAGCATTTACATGGCATATATTCAAAGTATGTTGTTAGAAGATATGCCGTTAGTGAAAGTGGTGTGCTTGTCATGTTTCCGGGAACAGTGCTGGAGTATGACTACGAGCCAGTTAGAAGACCTTGGTACACATATGCCTTGGAGAACCCAGGCAAAATAATTCTAACTCCTCCTAATTTAGATGTTGGTGGTGCAGGGTATGTGGTGAGCATCTCCTATGCTGTGAAAGGACCATTTTATCCTACAATGGTGGTTTCGATGGATGTAACCATGGGCTTCCTGTATAAAGTCCTTATTGATAGTCTCCCACTTTGTGCCATGTCTTACGTTAAATGCTTCATAATGAACAATCGAGGTTATTTAGTATCTCACCCTGGTCTCATGGACCCCAACAGTTCTGGTCCGATAGAACAGCAGCATATAACACATAAGGAGTCAATGATAGCTAATGATATGTTGAATCATAAAGGGTTTGTTACAAAAAGATTGTGTAACAACTTTTATGATAAGACAATACAAAGGTATTATGAGTTCAATACATCATTGCCCAATGTTCTCTCTAATGTGGTTTCAGGAGATCACTGCGTCCACTATTACATTGCTGCTATTCCTGGTACTAACGCATTTGTTGGTCTTATCAATGTGTCTTGCAGTGTAGGCGCTTTCTGCCCATGCAGTATGATTGATCGACTCTGTTTCAATTGTAACCGTATGGAGCAAACAGATTGTGAATGTCCTTGTGAATGTAGTTCTGAATTGTATGAATGCCCAAACTCTAATTCTTCAAAGTTTAACCAAGATAATGTTCCTCTTTGTGGCATGATGCCTGAGAACAATAATCACAAATCGCATTACTTCCACAACTTCGCAGAGAACTTGAAATCATGTTTTGACTTCCAATGTGAAAGTTACTTGACTCACTCTTCGTGTTTGGGCGTCCTTGGTTGTGAATGGTGCCAAATTGACACAGATGCTCGAACTCCTCTCACTGCTCCATTTTGCACATCCCAATCCACGTGTTTCAATGGCGTTCTTGGCGCCGTCACACCGTATGGTGAGGGCACTTTTGGTCAAGTAAATAGAGATGCCTTAGGAGGTTACTCAGCCATAGGTCCAATCGCTGGCTGTATAGTTACTGTAAGTTTAGTCATAGCAGTTGCCATATATTGTTATAGGCAAAATGTGACCACAGCTAGTTGCCATAATTTATATGTAGATGGCCCAGCAGAAACTTGGCATGATGCCGATGTCCAAATGAGCCACATGCAGTCTGATGACATGCATGACCAGTCCGGGCAGGATAAGTTACTGCCAGCTATGGAGATCGAGGCTCCCATATCTCCCTACAGAGTGGTGACAGGATACAGACGGCCTCACACGGCAGGTGGTTCTGACCATGGCTACTCAACTATGACCCCTCATGAAGATTCTGAAGCTACTGGTTTCTCTGTAAATGATCCTACCATTTTATCGGATGACACAAAGTCTGACATTAGTTGTCCATTACCAGCAAAAATAAAACCTAGATTAAAAACTACAGATTTAAGTGTTACCGTATTACCATGTGGTAAAAACAGTATTATAGCACCGGTCACTGTTCACAGACATATGGAAGCGTCATAGAACCTACAAGTGCGTTGTGTGCGTACATCTACCTCCTTTGTACATAATAATTTAGCTATTATAGTGTAGAATGATTTTATTAATGGTGATAATATTAAGTTTATCCGACAATATGTTTTTGATCAATTTTTTTACTTTATTTGACTAAGCAAACCTTAACTATTAGAATGGAACTTATTGTAGTTATACAATATTACTTATCATTAACTTATTACTTAATGTCTGGTGCTTAATTTTTTACCTATATTTGAATGTTTCTATGGATGTATTATATATAATTTTAAATCGTCGGTGTGTAGGATCCATCAGATATTTATGAGAACTAGTGCACATTGCAGCTAGTGTAATTTAAAGTGGACAGGGCATATTGAAAACAGGGTATGGTAATTGCTCTTGCATTTTGTATAATTAATATCTGTCACAATTGTAACATAATATTATTATTCTATGTAATGAAAATAACATAATTCATGTCACAAACAGTATAACTATCAATGTCACAAATTGAACAATTTTTATTAATTGACTTATGTATCTACCTACACTTTAGTTCTCTACCTACTTATTTTAACCATTTGTTCCCAACAAGTCACACCATCAATTGTCACACTGTGACTGGATGTGAAGTTTTATTCAAAAAAAAACCCAACCAGTCACACCTGTTACTCGATGATAACTTTTTATTTGACATTTTCCAACTAGTCACACTTTTACAGGATGAAGTAAACAGTAACAGGTGACTGCTTGGGAAATTTCTAATAAAAGGTTCCCATCGAGTAACAGGTGTGACTGGTTGGGATTTTTTTAATAGAAACTTCCCATCCAGTCACTGTGTGACAATGGGGTGTGATACTGAGGAACTAATGGCGCCACAAGCGAGAGTCCCAAAATAATTTGATTGGTTGTTTCAAAATATGTCTAATGTCATTTCTGACATATTTTAACCAATTAAAACCATTGATAGCGGCCAGGTCGCCGCTGGCGCCATCTGCGATTAGCTTTGCGTGATACTGGGAACAAATGATTTTAACTCAGACCAACAAAGAGTCTGACCTACTTAAAAATATCCGCCTGATAAAATGTATCATGTAGGCAGAGAGGAAACATTGTTATTACAGCTACTTATAGTACTTAAGACTTAATTTTTATGTGGACTTTGGTCAAAGCTAGTAAATAGTTAAGGGTGCATCGTGAGTCCACTAGCGCCACCAAGCAAGAAAAAGACATTACAACAAAATCACTGTTTGATTAAATTCTGAAAAATATAAAAACTAGTGTTAAAATGGTTATAAACTATTTTTGTATGCGTTTTTTCCTGGTTAAATGTTTGTGTTGTTACAATTTGAATTAACGCCTAAAGTGTAATTATTTTTTCTTGCTTGGCGGCGCTAGTAGACTTACGATGCGCCCTTAAGTACCTACTTAACTATTATTTTTGTAAGAAATATGTGCCTGTTGTATTATACTTGTAACACATGTATTTAAGACTGAATTTGATGTTGCATTTACTTGATGTAATAAAATTTCTTTTCCGTATAAACACTTGTTTTTTCTTTAAACGATTAGTTTCTTCACCGCCACTTAACCGCCAAAATGGACTAGGCTGGACAAAGCTTTAGTCGGTCTGCGCTGACCTATTTTAGATTGAGCCTTTTTACTCATTTGACGGCGCAGCATTCGTTATGACCTCAGCAGTATCAGCACGCTCGGTACACGTGGTACAGAAACCTTACTGGACGCCTATATTTCAATAGAGCGTTACTTATTGTCGGCGCGGTACGCCGTGCTGATGTCGTACCAATGTTGCGCTGACAAATGAGTAAAGGGCTTTAGGTGAAGGCACGCTGAAGGTTAACGACGAAAACGACGTTATCTCACTACTCATCGAAGCGTATATGCGTGCGTGTGCGTGGGCTGCGGCGAGGCGGGCGCGACAAGCAGCGCGAGCGTCTGTTACAGGATCTTATATGGCGATTTAAATAAAATACATTATTTTCAAAAAAGGTTTTATTATCTCTGCTTATATTAAGTGACTACTTGTCGAAGCGTATCTCTGCTTATATTAAGTGATTACTCGTCGAAGCGTATGTGCGTGTGTGTGGGCTGCGGCGAGGCGGGCGCGGGCGCGGCGGCGGGCGCGGGCGCGGCGGCGGCGCGGGCCAGCAGGCGCACGCGCGGCTTGAGCCGGCGGTTGGAGCGCGCGGCCTCTGCCCGCGCCCACTGTTGCTCCTCTTCCTCCCCGCGGAGAACGCACGCACGGGACCCGGCGTTCGCGCAGTACTGCAACGATTACATTACTTAACTGTACTGCTATAGTTACTGCCACAGAACTTGTCAAGACAAAGATGATAAAGCGTTTGTAGCTGCTGCTGCACATCTATTGTCTCATCCAGCGAATTAAAATCTATGGAAGTGTAATCAAACACATGTGGCTAATAAAATATGGCACCACCACGGGGCCGAAAAATTACAACCCGCACAGCTTTAGTCGTGCCTGGTGTTGTAAAAAAAACAGTTTTTTTTCTAACGTGAAAAAAAAACGTGAATAAAAACATGAATAAAATGTGCTTTTTCTGGAGCATGTTTTTTTTCAAGAGTACAGAAATCAAAATTATTAAGGCAGTTTCCGTTAAGGATAATACTTCATTATATAGTTATATAAGTTCTATAACTTAAGTTATATAAGTTTAATAGTTCATAATATAGTTTTCTGTTCATTTTTGAACCCACATTACTTTTTTGGTAGAATAGTACCAAGTTTTCATCAGTCACGGTGAAATCTTAAATTGAAATTTATACCTGGAGACACTGACGAAGAATAAAAAAGATTTGATTAAATAAAACATTTATTTTGCAAAGATTTTATTCTTGAACAAAAAAACTAAATTTAGAAAAAAAAACAACGGAGCTATGTTTTTTTTTCAAAGTTGTGAAAGAAAACAAACCTTTTTTTTAAAGTTAGGTACATCACTACACTAGTCTTGCCAGCCACGCACCAGGTGACTGACGTTAGCGTTCTTTACAATAATAATAAGGAAGTGTCTATTCATCGGGGCGCCTCGACGAATAGTATTTTTCTCTATCTAGCGGTGCGCACCACTGAGTAGCGCTTTCTCTAGGGATTGGCTATATGCCGGTGCCTCCTTTTTAGTTGTCGTAATCGTAAGTTAAACTATTCAAATAGGTAGTAATAATTGTGTAAATGCCTCTTAGGCTAGTGGTTAGAGTGTTGTTCTCTCGATCCAGAGGTGGTGGATTCGATCCCCGCCGCGGGAATCAACATCTTTGAGTTGTTGTTTCTCGTTATATTCAATTTAACCGTCAGTGTTATTTTATTGCTGTGGTGCCGCTTTTTATAATACTTACAAAGTGTTTCGTAAAAGCCTTATAAAGACGAATATGGAAGATAGGGATCATCAAACTGAACAACTTTTACTACGGGACCAACACTGAAATCGCGAAAAAAAATCAGTTGTTTCATACATTTTGATATTTTCGTAATTAATTTTTGTATGAAACAGCTGCTTTCTTTTTTGCTATTTCGAAAACACCTTGTAATACTATCCCCGCAAATTGCTAATGAAACTGGCAGCCATTTTTAAACCAAAAAGAAAAAAAATTTAGATTTTTTTATACCTAGACCCTATCTTATTAAAATTAATAATTCAATAAGTAATATTAATAAAAAAATACATTAGAATTTTATTGTTACATGGTAGGTACCTAATTTTTTTGTTGCTAAAGTCATCCACTTTAACGTAGATGTTAATATGACAAGGTTCCATAGTGCGCATTTTCGGGTATATTAGGTAATCATCTTTGGCTGTGGTTTTAGCAGATTTGTTAGTGCAGTGCGTAGTTTTGGTTTGTGTTTAGAGATTAAGATGCAGTTTAATTGAGATTTGAGAGAAAAGTGTTTGCACTCTCTTTTCCTTCACTCTAATTCCGATAGGACGGCATCAGGACGACCGACAAGACCGGAGAGGTCAGGCGCAGGATCTACAGCCGAAACACGGATCATTTTTCTTATCGCACAATCAGGTGATCAGCCTGCAATGTCCAAACCAAACTAGAAACAACAACTCAAAGATGTTACTTCCCGCGGGGATCATCGAACCCGAGGCACCGGCATATAGCCAATCCCTAGAGAAAGCGCTATTCAGTGGTGCGCACCGCTAGATAGAGAAAAATACTATTCGTCGAGGCGCCCCGATGAATAGACACTTCCTTTGTAATTGTATTGTAGAGAAAAGAAAGAGAGAGTTTATTAGAAACTAGCGGCTGCCCGCGGTTTTACCCGCGTGGTTCCCGTTCCCGTGGGAATATCGGGATAAAAAGTATCTTATGTTTTAATCCAGGCTATCTACTATCTGTGTGCCAAATTTCAACCAAATCCGTTCTGTAGTTTTTGCGTGATTGAGGAACAAACATCCAAACATCTAAACATCCAAACCCACAAACTTTCACATTTATAATAATATTAGTAAGATGACGTCCTGTGTGACGTCGAATGGTGTAAAAGATGCAAAGAAAGCAGTAAAAAAATATGCAAAAATAACGCATCATATTTTTCGTTTTTCGTTTAGGTATAGTTAATATCTATGAGTATACAAATTATGGCCGTTAATAAGCAAACCAGTGTTAAGGCGTGCTGTATAATTAATTAGTTCCATCCACTTAGTTGTAATTTTCGTGTGGTGCCATTTTTTGAGTGCAATGCTTGTTCCATAGATTTTAGTTCGCTGGTCTCATCTTTCTCTTGCCAAGTTCTGTGCCGGTATCTGTACTAAAATATTGCTTGACCATCCGCCATTTTAACGTCCCCACTGCTGGGGCACAGGCCTTTCTTATGGGTTGATAAGGAGATTAAGGAGGATGGGCCATAACCCACCACGCGGGCCCAATGCGGATTGGTGGGTGTTAACGACTGCAAATGCAGTCGGGAGCAACTGCTTAACGTGCCTTCCAACGCACGGAGAAGCTCAAAATAATAAATTTTTGGTCACCCATCCCTTGCGAAAGTTGCTTAACCACCGCAATCGCTGGGCCAGGCGCTAAACCCCTGCGCCATCGAGCTCCTCTTAAAATATTGCTTATTTTAAGCAAATAGAGTCAAATCATAGATACATTTTAACGGCGTATTCCACCAGTGGGGCACTGGGGGACATCGGGAAAAAATATTTGTTCCATACATTTCTTCCCGATATCTTCCAGTGGGGGACGAAGTGAATAGACCGTACCATACTTTCCCGATATCCTCGAGTGGGGGAATAAGTTATCTATGAAGTATTCTTTGTTTTAATCCAGGCTATCTACTACCTGTGTGCCAAATTTCAACCAAATCCGTTCTGTAGTTTTTGCGTGATTGAGGAACAAACATCCAAACATCTAAACATCCAAACCCACAAACTTTCACATTTATAATATTAGTAGGATATATATAACTATAGAAATAAAATGTAAAATAAAAACGTGTTAATTAAACAATCCGGAAACCTTACCTCTTCTGCAGCCTTAGGTGAATCAAATCTAATCATTATTTCAGCCTGGCCTTCTTTAGCGTCCACATGTTGAACATGAATATTAGTCTTGACCTGAAATAATTAATAATAAGCATTTTACTTACTAGTATTTTTTATTTATTTAATCTTCAGGAAGACCAACAACTAGCTTCAAACAAATAGCAATAGTAATAACAGTAGGCAGTCATTTACAGGTCCATGCATAAGGTAAATGTATTATAAACTAAGAAAGCAAGTTATCACTCAAGTTTTTATATGAAATCTGTCTGTCATACTTACAGTTCTTTTAGTCTGTCTTACATCCAGACATGGCTCCGGTAAGACGTCTTTAACAAAAACACCAGATATTTTCTCAATCGGTTCAGGATTCTTAATCACCGCCGTTTGCGTTGGATGTGTGTCTGAAAATGAAGTATCTTTGTTAATATTAAGATAATCATTAGATACAGAATGCCTATCAGTCTCAAATGGACTAAGCCATGATAAGACTACACAAAAGGTCTAATTAGGGGAACAGTTAAGTCTCTATTCGGGTATGTATTACAATACCGAAGTTGAAAAGATCTTATTTTACAAGACCTATGTACGAAATACCGAAAATTGAAAGGCCGAATGGTTGTTTGGCCGTACGTACGTTTAAAATCACGAAAGGACATTTTACCCAAAAGACGAAATCCCGAAGCTTAAAAACCGAAGCTCAGAAAACCGAAGGTTAATTGAGGGTTACACGCCAGCAGGTCGGTTCTGGCACTTCGCCGGCCGCTGCCGCGACACGCTCGCTTCGCTCGTGCGTTGTTGGTCGCAATGGAACCTAACCTCATCCTCGCTCGCTACGCTCGCTCGTCGTCGCACCTAATAGACCTAAACACACTTTCGGGATTTCGAACTTTAGGTATTTTAATTTTCGGAATTTCGAACTTACGGTCATTTAATAATTGATCTTTCAAGTTTCGGTCTATTGGATATCGACATTTAGGATTTTCGGTATTTAGAAAATAGGTGTTTTATGCGTCGATATTTCGATCGTATGTGTTATGAATGAGGATCAGTAACGATTTTTGTTTAGGGGCTTATCAGAAAGCTTATGCCACCACATGATTAACTGTGAAGAAATTTTTACGATATCTCTTTAACCTGAGAAGATACACGAGCTAAAACACTGTTAATTTGGGGGGTCCTTATGACGTCATCGCGACGTACGCGAACCTTATGGCGTACGTGATAAAGCACATATTGAGTTGAGCTTGGCATTTCCTTCAAAACCCTTTTAACTCAACTATTTCGAAACGGATATCAAAAAATCTTTTACTAAGTTTCATAGCTATGAATATGTTTTTATATTATATCAATAAAACTATAGGATTCAAACCTGTTACTGATCCTCATTATCGGCATTTTAATGCATATTCCTCTCTCTATTCAGTTTTTCAATAAAACTATAGTTATACCTTATTAAATAAAAAGATTAAAGCTTAGACAAGGGGTCTCCGCACTTAAAATTTTATATTAGCCTACTGCTCATGGCTGACTTTGTCGAGAAAGCGCACAAGGGATTTATGGGTCGGTAGAGACAGAGCTATGGGACAGAAAGAGAAGTGCTTCGGAGGTGCTTATAATAATTAGCGATGGGCCAACTCGGTTTATTTCCAACTCGAGTCAACCCGTTTCAAAATTCGCGTAACTCGGTTTCAACTCGAGTTAGCCAACCCGAGTTGGCTCGCGGGTCGACCCGCTACGACCCGCGAGCCAACTAGGAAATTCGCGTAACTCGGTTTCGATTCAACTCGAGTTAGCCAACCCGAGTTGGCTCGCGGGTCGACCCGCTACGACCCGCGAGCCAACTAGGAAATTCGCGTAACTCGGTTTCGATTCAACTCGAGTTAGCCGACCCGAGTTGGCTAGCGGGTCGTAGCGGGTCGACCCGTTAGCCAACTCGGGTCGGCTAACTTGAGTTGAATTGAAACCCAGTTACGCGAATTTCCGTATCTGTAAGCGAGTCAGACGGAGTTGCCTATAATCGGTTCGGAACCGACCACAGATAGTCAGCAACTGTGGAGACCTTTACCTTTTTGTTCATAGATTAGATACTCGCTAAGTAGGTTAGGTTGTTTTAATTGTTTATAACGAAATTGTGATTTTGTTTGGAATTTGAGAGAAAAAACTTTTTTCACTATCATTCACTAGGGTGTTTTCTGTTTATGTGATTTTTAAGAGTTGTCGTATTTTCTGAATATTTGTACATATATATCACAGAACATATTTTGCACTTTACTTTGCCATCTACGGGTAAATCAAATACTTCCCAAACCCTTCATTTCTTTTTTCGACTGGATGACATTGTCTCAAAGTTAAACACGACACAAAACACACACTCAACACAATTACGAAGTAAAAAGAGCTTATAAAACTAGAACTTTAATATTTGTTTATCCAAACATTAAAAGAAACAAAACAAGCAAACAGTAAAATATAGCCGGTAGTAAGAAAACAGAACTTTGGGTGCTACGGGTAAATTCGGATTAGATCGGCCAACTCCGCCGCCCGGGCCGGGCTGAGTATGGCGGCGGCGGCGGAAGCGAAGGTACAGAACTCGAGTACTTAACGGGCTGACTCGAGTTCTTAACGGGCTGACTCGAGTTGACCCGATACAACTGCAACTCGAGTCAACCCGGGTCGGAACTCGAGTTGGCCCATCACTAATAATAATAGGCACACAGCGCTGTGCAATTTAAAATTTTACTTTACTGCCGTGCAGCAAAAGTAGCTTATTATTTGATTATCTGTAATCCATAACAAGTGTTTCATTTCTAACAATAAAATTATTTAGATTCTACCTGGCTCAACTTCAACAGATGGCGCCGCAGGGGCAGGTATACTCGAGTAAGCATGCCTCTTGTTCTGAAGATTCATTTTGATCTCCTTCATGTATTTTCGTTGTAAGTTCAAGTATTTATTCCTCAGAGCTTTCCATTCAGACTTGGGCAGCACTTGGAGGCCCCACAGGGCTCCGGGTGGCGCCTCATTTTTGTTTAAACCGTTTTTCCCTTTAGTTTTGTCTTTGGACAGCTTTTTTCTTATTTTTTTCTTCTTTTTTGTCTCGTCATCAGACTGTTCCTCATCATGGGTTGTGATTTCATCTTTTGAATCAATGTCTATTGATTTATGTTCCTGGAAATTATATGTAATTCTTGAATTATTAAGCTGTATCATGAAATATTTGGACTAAAAAAAAGCTAATTTTGAAAGGAGTTAATCCTTACCTCAGTAGGTGTAGATGCCACACTTTTATTTTCGTCCTAAAACACAAGCATAAAAAAATAAGAAAGATCTACTTAAGCGACGGCTACATGCATAGTAAATACTGTGATCCATCAGTATTGAATCAGGGTTCTATTTCATAAAAGATACCACAATAATTTACCATTGTTATTGAGGTGTTTCTTATTAATTATAAAGCATAATTCTACCACATTAAACTGCTACTATGGTAAATTCCTGTACTTTTTATTCTATTATGAAATAGACCCCTGATTAAATACTGATGGATCACCTAGTCACAAAGAAAATGAATTCATATTTCTACATTTTACTAGTGGCTCGGTGAGCTGTAGACCTCAAGTTTGTGTCATTTTTTAATCATTTTTTGAAATGGCTAAAATGTATTTTATTTTTAAATCCAAAAAATCTATATAATTATCGAACATGCTCACAAAATTTCATGGGAATCAGTTGAGAAATGAGACCTGTAGATGAACAAACAGACAAACACGAAAGTTTTTTTTTTGCCCTAGCTGAAGTAGACGCTTTGCTCTGTGCACGCTTGTTCAATAAACATTTATTTGGATTAGAGTTTAGAGACATGCAATGATCATGTTTTTTTAATATCCAACATTATGTATTGAAACAAACTTAATAAATGACTTGTATAAATCAGAGTGTCTAATAAAATTAAGATTAGAGTTATTTATACTTACTGTTGGAGTTTCAACTTTTTTCTCACAGTCTGACTCATTATCTAACTTTAAATCGAGGTTTTTCAAAGCCTTCTTATCTTTGTGCTTTTTGGCTTTTTTCTTTGGTGGTTCATATTCATCAGTTCCATCTTTCTTCAATGGGCTGTCCTCGGTGTGATCTTCCACTGAGAACATTTTGATGGATGACAATTCTTCAGGGGCCATGCAGGTCGGCAGCTTGCATCCCATATTTGTGAAAGTGCTAATGCATTTCTGCGCTTCTTCTGGTTGACTAAACTCAATAAAAGCGTAACCCTGTAAAAGTATGATCTTAAAAATGTAATGCAACTATATTATGTACTTCAAGATAAAGAATGGGCATCAGAATACATCGAAAACTTGTCTAACATAACAAAGACAATTAACAAAAAGTAGTTTGGCCAACCATGACTTAAAAGTCATTTACAATTTCAACTTTATTGCAATGAAATAAATGTCAGTCTTTTCTAACTGACTAATTGTAATTTCGCATTTTTCGCTTTTTTTTTAGAAAATTTCTAAGAAAAGCGAAAATACGAAATTAGCCAATGCTCATTCCTCATCTTGAAGTACTGTATTTTATTTTGTTAACTTATCATAACAAGATAAAGCATGCATAGGTACCTTAATTTTTTTAGAATTCTTGAATTTGGGCAAGGAGATGTATGCTACACGTCCAAATTCAGAGAACACCGTCTCAAGCCATTCTCTGCTAGCGGTGACCGGAATGGATTCGACATAAACTGTTCTTGCATCGGCATCATAGGGTAATACAGCAGCTTTTCTTTTCACCTGCACATTGTAAAGCCATACTTTAGTTAGGTGTTGAATATGGTTAATAACCGTCGGTTATTAAATAAACTTTATACAGTCAGTCTTACATACAGACAGACCTTAAGTTTATCTTCCGACAGTTCCAGTAAAGAAGAGTTCTTCATGGCTTTCGCTATAATGATGGCATCAGTAGTCATTGAACGTATTTTATTGAATTTCAGGAATGTATCAATGGGAACATAAGGGTCTTTCTTGACTAGATCTCCTAAAAATCTGTCTTTAGTTAAATTTGCATCACTAAAATAGAACTCCATTTGTTTGAGAATATTTTCATATAACTTTTTCTTTCGATGGCGGACACGCTTTCTTGGGCTACTTTCATGTTTTTCTTCAGCAGCAGTCTCCGACTTAGACATCTTAATTAATAGATCTAAAAATAAAATCGGTGTTTTATTTAATTACAATAAACAGCGAAAGCGTCGCGTTTTTTTTAAGAAACTTATTATCTGTCATCTGTCACTCACTGTCACTTCACTGCTGTCAACGTCAGTACATTGGGTTCATTCCGGCAGACCAATCGCTATGCCATCGGTTATTTATCACAGAGTAAAAACTATGGATTGTGAAGGTTGAAACAAATTATCGGACGCGGCTTATGGACGCGGCTTACTGCCGCGGCTGATAAGTGTGCACACTCTCATAACATCCTGCGTGCCAGATAGCTGTCGGACGTCCGATGGCGTCATATTAGTCTATGGTTACGTCCGCGACCTACTACATCCGCGGGCTGATTATCTAATTAAAAACCACCTAGCGACTGGTTGCAGTTCACAGATGATCGTGGTACTTATTGTCTAATTTCAAAATCTATCGCAATCGCTTTCAAGATATGATACATTGTTGCTTCTTTTTGGCACAAATAAAAACTTAACAAAGGAATGCAGCAATGTGTCACATCCATCTGTCAAATGAAAGCGATTGCGATAGATTTTCGAAATTAGACAATAAGCCCCCGTGATCCATTGCTACTTCTTTTTGGGTACAAAAAAAACATACCAAAGAAAAGTGGCAATGTAGGTCAAATGCAACCGGTCGCTAAATAGTTTCTTTTTAGATAATCAGCAGGCTGATTATCCTATTAAAAACCATCTAGCGACCGGTCATAATTACGGAATCGTCGCTGTCAAACTCGATTTCGTACCACCGGCACCGATCGAGTTTCTACGAGTGCTGCCTCCAACGGACAACTAAAGAACTAAAATATACGTGCACTTGCAAGGAAATGCTCCGAAATTCGTATTATCTAACTCAGAAACCGCGACGCGACCGTGACGATTTCGCGATTTCTTCTGTCAAACAGAAACCAGACAAAACGTAATTTCTGATTGGTTTTCGTTAAATTCTTAGCCTTACCTTTAACCAAAATTAAATAAAATTGCTATAATGTAAAACAAAAGGCCTGTCCTTTAATACCTACACGGAATTTGCAATTTTGAAGACGAAAAAATGTAAACAAAATTCGAAGCGAAAACAAAAAGGTTATGTTCACAGAGCACATATGGACAGACACATACACAGTCACAGACTACTTTCGGTAAAAAGACTTTTCAGTCGCCCCCACCGGTTGCCAGTGGCGCTAGTTTCTATGGAGATCTTCACGAGCATAAACCGAGCATAAACTAATCAGCGATCGCATACATAATACCAAATCAGTGACTCGGTCGCGCGACGATTTCGAAATAATTTAGGAATCGAGATCGGTCGCTCATTTTAGATAATCAGGGGGCGGGGTGCCGATAGTTTGCACACCCCAGATCAGCCGCGGCAGTAAGCCGCGTCCGATAATTTGTTTCGACTTTGAAGGTGGAAACAAATTATCGGATGCAGCTGACGGACGCGGCTTACTGCCGCGACTGATAGGTATCTGGGACTATGAAAATACACTGAGGTGTGCAATCGGACGTAAGTCGCGGACGTAACCATAGATTAATATGACGTCATCGGACATCCGATAGCTATTTGGCACGCAGGATGTTATTAGACTGTGCACACACTTATCAAGGTCCGAACAAATTATCGGACGCGGCTTACTGCCGCGGCTGATCTGAGGTGTGCAAACTATCGGATGTAGTAGGTCGCGGACGAAACCATAGACTAATATGACGTCATCGGACGTCCGATAGCTATCTGGCACGCAGGATGTTATGAGAGTGTGCACACTTATCAGCCGCGGCAGTAAGCCGCGTCCATAAGCCGCGTCCGATAATTTGTTCGGACCTTCAGCCGCGGCAGTAAAGGTTGAAACAAATTATCGGACGTCAAGGTCCAAACAAATTATCGGACGCGGCTTATGGACGCGGCTTACTGCCGCGGCTGATAAGTGTGCACACTCTCATAACATCCTGCGTGCCAGATAGCTATCGGACGTCCGATGACGTCATATTAGTCTATGGTTACGTCCGCGACCTACTACATCCGATAGTTTGCACACCTCAGATCAGCCGCGGCAGTAAGCCGCGTCCGATAATTTGTTTGGACCTTCACGCGGCTTACTGCCGCGGCTGATCTGTACCCCAAGCACGAACATTCAAAGTATTCGTAAAGTAAACGTATCGAGTCTACTATACGATCACGCAGTTTAACGTTAGTAGGCAGCACGAAGCGCTTTCGTCGTCGCATAGTAAGCTCGATAGGGCGACGATAGGGCAACGAAGCTGACGTCATCCTAACGTAAGAAGGGAACGCACGAACTCGGCTGATGCGTTCGGAAACAAGTTGAGGCGGTGTAATAAATTGAAATTAATGAGATATTATTGTGATATTCGACTGAAATCATACAGAAAGCATTAAAGAAATAGAACTGTTTTCAATATTGATGTATTAATGTAAGTAAAGTAATAAATTGGTCCATTATTTTTTAAACTAAAAATTTTGGAGATGTTTTGATTTCCGAACGGCGGCTCCGGCCTACTATCTCTACACAGTCAGTACCCCAAGCACGAACATTTAAAGTATTCGTAACGTAAACGTATCGAGTCTACTATGCGATCACGCAGTTTAACGTTTGTAGGAAGCACGAAGCGCTTTCGTCGTCGTATAGTAAGCTCGATTGGGCAACGATAGGGCAACGAAGCTGACGTCATCCTAACGTAAGAAGGGAACGCACGAACTCGGCTGTTGCGTTCGGAAACAAGTTGAAGCGGTGTAATAAATTGAAATTACAGAGATATTACTGTGATATTCGACTGAAATCATACAGAAAACAATAAAGAAATAAACTGTGTTCAATATTGTTGTATTAATGTAAGTAAAGAAATAAATTGGTCCATTTTTTTTTTATAAAAAATTCTGAGATGTTTTGATTTCCGAACGGCCGGCGGCGGCTGCGGCCTACTATCTACACAGTCAGGCATTGTTTTGCTTTAGTAAGCATGTCTGAAATTCCTGTGGATACAAAGTCTGTGAAAATAACATATACGTTTTAAATAATGACGAGAAGCTATTTTACAAAATCATGAGGATAAGTGAAGGTGTGAAGGTGTGAAGTGTTTTAGAAAGTGTCTAACTGGGGATGTTTTAAAAAGTATCGAAAAGGAAGCTAGCGAAATTATCTTTGAGTGGCCTTGAAAAACCCAACGAGGAAATAATACACCCTAACCCATATCCAACCAAAGGATGAGACAGGGCGACCAAGAAAGTGCTTATAAGTCATAATAATTATTATTTATATTAAGCTATGTATTTTCAACATTATTTAAAAATAAAAATACTTATACAATGGTATAGTTTAAAAATTTACTTTTATTACTTACAGATTTCTATAAATAAAATGATAATTAGCGATTATAGAAAAACAATAAAAAATAAGTATTAAGAACTAGGCACCTACTTGCTTAAATTTTTATTTTACATCAAATACAATTTTTTACGTTTTGCCTATTGATCCTATATCAATGGCCATCAACTAACATGCTGCAGAGTTCGTCCTCTTGCTACTAAATCCTTTCTTTTTGTTTATTATATTACTGTCACTTAATCTCGCTGCAAGTTAATAAATACAATGCACTATGTTCAACTGTACATTCTCTTTGATTATGTACTTAAGTTAAAGTATTTAAAACAGCTTAATATAGTGAAAATATTCATCAACACTTAATCCGAATTCACGAGGCAAGTTTTCACGACGCAAGTTTTCACACCGACAAATCTTCCGTGACAAAACATTCGTAAGTTTACGATAGCCAGCTATCGTCACTCACGATTCTATACCTCAAAAGAAGGTTCGTGCTCGCAAAGTTTGTATAAACATCTTACGCTACGATACGTTTACCGCACGCTTACGTTACGATGCGAAAAGCATTCGTGCTGCGAATTTTACGTCCGAAAGAGGTGCTGTCGATTCTCCATACAAATTGTTTACGTTAACGATACGATTACTTTTTCGCAAGATGTTCGTGCTCGGGGTACTGAGGTGTGCAAACTATCGGATGTAGTAGGTCGCGGAAGTAACCATAGACTAATATGACGTCATCGGACGTCCGATAGCTATCTGGCACGCAGGATGTTATTAGAGTGTACACACTTATCAGCCGCGGCAGTAAGCCGCGTCCATAAGCCGCGTCCGATAATTTGTTTCGACCTTAAGCCGCGTCCATCAGTCGCGTCCGATAATTTGTTTCCACCTTAAGGGATCGTTCAAACGAGCAATATTTTTTTAACGCGCGATGACATTATGCCTTAAGGCCCCCGTAAACGTTCAAACGTGTTTATCAAACACGTAAGTGTTTGTCAAGCAGTTTGATCGTCTGCGAGCAAAAACTACGTGTTTGACAAACAAACCATAAACAAAACTACGTTTTTTTGTCTAAGTTTTGTTTGTCAAACGCGTTTGCCAAACAACGTTTGAACGTGTGCGCTGAGAAAACGTACACACAAAACCATAGAGAATGTAATCACTCCTGTCAAAAACGTAAAATTTGACAAACGTGTTTGAACGTTTACGGGGGCCTTTATTTAGCCTTAGGCACTCCACTCCGCTGTGTTAAGCGGGATCCCGCCGCGGGTACACGGCGCGGGAATATAGATTGGTGGTATTTTGACGGACAGATACTTGTAGTGCGTAAGCAAGCTCTAATCTATGTCGCCCCGCGAGCGTGTCCCGCATCACAGCGGAGAGCCTTAAGGCGACGACTACACGTATGGTAAATATCGTGATCTATTGCCATAGAGTAAATTTTAACCATGGAAAGTAAAATATTGAACATTCCGTAAAAAATACTTTCCATGGTTAATCCTCTATGGCGATGGATCACGGTATTTACCACGCGTGTAGTCGTCGCCTTAAGGCTCTCCGCTGTGATGCAGGACAACGTGGAACGTCACATTATGTTCTATTCAAAGCGTTGTAGTGTGCGCACTTGCATACTTCTTCATACCGATTCAAACTATCGGCCGACAGTTTGGTCTGTAGTTTGCGTTGCGGGGACTTTAAAACGTCGAAAAAGTGCTAGTGCGAATGATCGTTTATCAAGTGCTAGTGCGAATGATCGTTTATCAACCAGCAACCAATTGAATTATTAGATAATTTGTTTATGCTAAGGACATCACTAGTCCACTTTTTTCTTTGTCTGTGGTTTACTACGTTTTTTTGACATCATTCTTTTGACATTTTCAGTTTTTTGGTGGCTCCTCTGAATTATGTCGGGGAATTTGTCGTTTGTCTCTAAATAAAGCGAATTCGTGATGTTATTTGATTAATATGTTATTTGTTAATAATAAAGAATTATTTTATTGTTTGTCAACACTTTTGGTGTGGTCCTTTGCTAAGTGTTACATAGCAGATAGATTTCGTTGATATAATTATATTTTGTGCATTTGGAAGATGACGGGTTTTATACGCGATTGTGTTATTATTTCCGTATAATTGTGCTCGTTAAAACGATGAGTTCAAGTACAAAATCGGCTAACGTCACCCTAAAGCCCATAGAAGTTCCGAAGGCTTTACAGGAGGGAGAAAAATTCATCAAGTGGGATGAGGTAAGTTACTCCACATTTTTATAGTTATCTGTTAAAATGTTATTTTTATTGTTCATAAATGTAACCTTACCAATTTCACAAATAATTGTTAATTCAGTAAGTTTAATTTAAATAGCTCCAATAATTTTGTGAGTAATTCAAACAAGTGATGATTGAAATAATTGTATTTGGTCACCTATCTAGTTATATTTTCGTTCTGATAAGAATTTTACTAAACTTATCTTAAATGATGAGGTTTTGACACAATAATTACCTTACATTTCTGTCTGCTTATTAGTCCTTACTTACCAAAAAGTCTGTCTGTTTATCCTTACTTGTCCTATTTGGTAAACAGTCTTCACACAACTCTTTATTGAAATATTATATTTTTTAAATATAACAAATGGTTTTCCACACATGGATTACAGAAGAAGTTGATAACTAATAATGTCAATTTATCATAATAGGACATCATATTTTTAAATAACAATTAAAGTTTAAAAGGATAATTCCATGTAACGGGTGTTACAAATCGTACACCTTTACTGTTGTACGATTGGGTGTTACTGCTTGGTGTAACGGGCGTTACGGGTACGAATCCTCAACCTTATTTACAGTAATAAGTCTACAATTAATTACATATTTTGTTGTTATTTATGGTGGGGACAATTAAAATAAAATATTAAAAATTTATTGCTCTAAAACAGAAATTGTTGACAAAAACTATAGTACATATGGTCCCCTTTTACTTTTAGTTCCGGACTAGGCAATGTGCAGATTATGTTCGTAAAGTGAACACCTACTACTGTCTTAACATTTAGTCTCCTTTTCAGGTCCCTTTCCCTTTCATTTATACTTTTCCGAATTCCTTTTCATATTTTTTGTATTTTTTTTTATTTTCATTTTCTCTTTCTGAAGGTCTTCTTGAGAATCTAAAACCGCATATATTTAGGGATTGTCAATAAATCACGTGAAAATACAATTAATCACAAGAGGGTGGAAGGCCACCCGAACCCACATCAAGATTTCAAAATAAAAAGGGGGCTGTAAGTTACGGACAACCTCTCTTAACTATTCAATGAACCTGTTATCAATATTTTATTGTTCCAAATAAGCGCAATTTCGGGAGAGAAATAAGTAAATAGTGTTAAAAGTACATAAAAGTGTTTAAAAATCTGTCCCGTAATTTGATTTTGTTGGTCCCAATAATATCAAGTCAAAAGGAGGTGTTACATGATTTTCCCCCTCAATATTTCATAAATAAATAAGTCAATCATTAAAAAACACGCTAATATAAGTTGCTTGCCATCCTCACCTTACTTTCGCAAATGCATTTCACAGTGCATGCAACAGGCTAGGGTGTTAAACAAACTTTTCCACTATTTTCGTAACGGGTGTTACAGGCAAGGGGACTACTTTAAAAGCTGGCAATAGTAATGAAAATATTATACTTACCAAATTATTATTCACCGACTAGCAGAAGAAGATATTTCTTTTCGATTGGTGGGTCGGGAACTGACAATTTGACAGTTCTTCAATATTTTCTATGTGTTTCCATTATCGGAAAAAATAAACTATCATTGATCAAGCCTAATGACCAGAGTTCAGTTGGAGAAAATTCAGTAAATTAAAAAACTAGGAAAAAGTTTTTAAGTTTTTCATAAAATATAGGATCCGTAGATTAGCTTTAACTAAATATTAACTAATTTAGTGAATTTAAAAAATAAAGCCTACGGTATCGTTTTCCATGGAATTACCCAAAAGACGTATGATTACTTTAAAAAACTGTTTACTAAATAACGACTGAATACTCTCAAGGCTTCTTAGCTAATATCTTTAGTTAGGGTCGCCTTAACTTTAAGGAAACTGTCAGTTTCATAGAGTTGTTGTCAAATCTGACTTTTTTAATTTAAGGTGGCTTTAACATTAAGAATTTCACAATATGCCTTGAAATAGGAGTGCAGAGTCTGTAGAGCAAAAATAAAATAAAAAATCACTAAGCAAAACACTTGACACTAGCGAAATCCACAAGGGAACCGCCAAAGCATAAAACGAAGAAGAAGAAAAGTCTTTGGCCGTTAGACAAGTAAGGATAAACAGACTTAGTGCCCATGTTGATAAAATGGTAGAAGTAAGGTTTCTATAATGTAATATTATTTTATAGCCTATTATTAGTGACACTTGTTGTGTTCTTTTCTCAGGATTCAGGCACGGGTCTCCCGGTTACACTCCGGGTGGACCCTAAGGGCTACTTCATTTACTGGACAGACCAGAACATGGAGGTGGAACTCCTTGATATAGCCACGATACGGGATGTGAGGACCGGGACCCATGCCAAAGTCCCTAAGGTCAGTGAAGTTCTCTTTACAATCGTTTCAGTATTTAATCCAATATTATTTCAAGTATTTTTTATTGTGGTATTCATGAGCTGAGTTTGTTATCTGTTTTCTTAACCAAACGTTTTCATGAATGGGGAATGTCCGAAAAAAAACAAATTGGCTGAATATTTTTTTATAGGTAGGAATAAGCTCCCTTAGTAATAGAAAAAGGTTTCAGAATGTTTGGTTACGTGATGGAATTTTAAAAAATTTAACTCTCTTCGACTTCACAAATATACAATTAGTAACAGCAGAATGGAAATTATACCTTTGCCACCACCTGCCACAACCACAACATGGTATAAAAAGAAGTTTCAAGTTCAAATTTTTGTCATTTTGACATTTGTCATTGTCAAAATGTCAAAACTTTTTATTTTTTATTCTTGTTGTTGTTGTGGCAGGTGGTGGCAAAGGTATAATCTCCATTCTGCTGTTACTTTTACACATTTGTAAAGTCGAAGAGACTTAATTTTTTTATAATTTTTCGACGCAACGGAAAATTCTGAAACTTTTTTCTATTACTAAGGGAGCTTATTCCTACCTATAAAAAAATATTCAGCCAATTTGATTTTTTTCAGACATTCCCCATTATTATATCTACAAACCGTCAAACCTTTTTCCACCATAATTATTTCTGAGTAGAAATAGCTTAAGAAAATATATATATTAATATATTCAGGTATTTCAGATATTTTAAGCAATTACAAATACCTACTGTACTTTGTTAAAGTTATATCTAGTATGAATCAACAGATATCCAAAGACTGCCTCTATATTTTTACTATACCACCTGTGGCTTTTACTCACACAATGTAACTTCACTTATAGAGTTTTATGAAAAGCAATTTACTTTGAAAATAATTGAGTATGATTTTAGATGATAGTTAATAATTAGTGATAATTAATAGTTAATAATGAATACATTCTAATCAAAATTTCATAAAGATTCAAGGAAGATTTAAGAAAGTTTCATAAAGGAAATCTATTTCCTTGAAATCACTCCTCAAATCCTACATGGAAATGTAATTATATCTTTAAGCCACTTCGACTTTTGTTAGCACTATTTCGACCCTCTAATTGACTCATGCAATCCATACAGTTAAGCCAATCAATTGCGGCACAGACAATTGCAACGGGCCAAGAGGTCAATTAACCTCACACAATTTACAGTGATTGTTTGACATTAGCACTGTGTTCATATGTCTCACTCACCTAGGGATTGTTATGAATTTACTTTGTGCTACAAAAATTACGAAAGTTTTATAGCCTTAAAACTATCTAAATGTTGCTACTCTTTTAGGCCTCATAAAATAATTGTAGAAAGTTTTAAAACAAGCAGTTATTGTCTAGGACAGTGTTTCCCAAGGGGTACATGACATCAAAGGATAAGCGCAGCAAGCTCATCTAGATCTGATTAAATTTTTTATCATTCCTGCATTAAGGGGTATGCAAGTTTGATGTCATGTTGGAGGGGTCCGTAGAAAAACTAATTGAGAACCACTGGTCTAGGGATGACCCCATGAAGATTGTTAATAACAAAATAAATAACAATTTCTTTATTTGAACAGCCATTTACAGAATTACATGTATTACCTGCAGGCAGGGGTGTCAAACTGATTTTTCTAAAGGGCCATTTATAGACTTAGGGCACGGGTCACCAATTAGTTTCGTTCGGGGTCCGTTTTAAGAAATGAAATGACCATCGCGGTCCGCACAACATTTTATAGAATAGAATATTTATGACAGAAATGTAATTATAAGGTACTTAAAGTAGGTATTTTTGTAAATTCCTGTGTTCTCGCGGTCCGCACAAAATGGGTCGGCGCGGCGGTCCGGATGCGAACCGCGGTCCGCCATTTGGCGACCCCTGACTTAGGGTGTGTCAGCGGGCCAGACTCAAAATTAAAATCTTTATTTATTTTGTTTAAGTAAATTTTCATACTAAAGTAATAAAAAAAAGTTATCTTGAGCTTGAGGATCCAGATTCCTGAGGTCTCTTATTTAATTATCTTACAATACGTAGTGGCATCGAATGCCATCTAAAATCATCCCAGGATAGATTCTGGTCGCGGGCGGTACTGAGATGGAATGTGCGCCGGATGTGGCCCGCGAGCCGATCTTTGACACCCCTGACCTACAGCTATAATGCCATCTTCGCCTAGCTACCAACCCCTCGCCCGGCGCCCCTGAAGCATGACGAGCTCGAGAGGGGTGCGGCCTATACCAAAAGGTCAAAAATTACGTCCGAATGTAGACAAACTATTTGTTTATGTTACAATATGACATTTCGATGTAGACAATTTTTTCGGGTTTGTTATGCTACGTCGGCTAAGTGCTGTGGAGAGTAAGATGTTCTACCACTAAGATTTTATATGCGTGTTCACTGCCTCTTAACATACATCGCCCTTTACGACAGCCTTATACCCCAGTAAGAATCTACATTTAAATCGCAAAACGCGATGTAAAGCTGCATTTTTGGTATGTTATTTGGACCCCTTAAGGGAGTGTGGAAACATGTTTTGCAAGCAAAAAAAAGTTGTGCTAGCTGCGTTATACGTGAAAAACTGATTTTTTTCAGATTTTGCAGTTTTATTAAAAAACTATGGGCTTTTGACATTAGTTGTCAGTTTCATTTTGAAAACGTATTAAATTTCAAACAATTAAAGCTAACCTACAGCTCCGTATGTCTAATAGTTTTTGAGATATGATGCTTGAAACATTGACACTCACCGGCATATCTAACCGCCTACACCGTTATTTTCATACAAACATGCTCACTTCACAGTCTCATTAATATAAAAGTTTACGCATCTCTGCAATGGTTTATATGTTGATAGATTTGAAAAGTGCTTGTTTTTCGAATAAGAATGTCAAATAAACATAGACAT
This sequence comes from Agriphila tristella, assembly GCA_928269145.1. Taxonomy (NCBI): domain Eukaryota; kingdom Metazoa; phylum Arthropoda; class Insecta; order Lepidoptera; family Crambidae; genus Agriphila; species Agriphila tristella. Next base: position 24,106,534 of record OV743439.1, read on the forward strand.
CTCTCAATTTCGCCAAAAATGCAGTAAAGCAATGCATAATTTTAATACCATATATCATTGTATGGAACGAGAAAATTGGTTTACCTTTTCCTCTTTTTGGGTAAATTGAGAGGTGTCTATAGTTATTTGACATTTCTATTCAAAAAATGAGCACCTGACTAATCTATCAACATACAAGTCATTGCAGAGATGCACAACCTTTTTTATTTATGAGACTGTGAAGTGAGCTTGTTTGTATGAAAATAACGGTGTAGTCACCGGCATATCTAACCAGATATGCCGGTGAGTGTCAATGTTTCAAGCATCATATCTCAAAAACTATTAGACATACGAAGCTGAAGTTTAGCGTTAATTGTTTTAAATTTAATACACTTCCATAATGACAGTAGCAACTTATGTCAAAAGCCTATAGTTTTTGAATAAAACTGCAAAAACTGATTTTTTTTGTAGTTTTTCACGTATAACGCAGCTAGCAAATTTTTTTTGCTTGCAAAACATAGTTTCACATTCTCCTAAAGGGTCCAAACAACATACCAAAAATGCAGCTATACATCGCATTTTGCGTTTTTCGGAAAATATTTGTAAGATTTTACTGGCCTATTAAGCATGAAGGATTGGACAAAAAGTAAATAAAGAGTAGTAAATAAAGGGGACAAGTTTATTCCTTCTACTCTTCGGTGCGCCTATCGTGATAATATGTAAGTATTACAATAGGCTATTGTTAAATGAAAGTTTATTTTAGTTGCGAGAATACTTAATGCTTAAATGGTCAAAGGTGTTTCATGGTATAAGTGTCATTTATTATTTATGGTACGGTTGTCTTGGTGAGAACACTTTGGCTAGAAAATTGCAAGGCGCGGCAATGGCAGCTCATAATTTATGAAATGTGACGGCCCGCGGTGTCGCTCAGCACTCACTGCCATCATTACGGGGGAAACTTGTGTTATTTAAAATGTGTGTTAGACAACTAGGCGTAAAGTTGCGTTATTTACACCTGAAACTCGTGTGAATACCATTACGGATTATAACAACTTATTCAAAGTTGGTGACAGTCTTGAGCCCGGGTTCAACTGGCAAAGAATAGATACGATAGGCGCGGAAGTCAGAAGTATATTATTATGAAGAACACCTTTTTCTAGCTTAGCCCTATCATTAAATAAAATGAGAAACAATGTGTCATGTTCACAAAACTTTAGGATTAACGTTGTTCACATTTAGGTAATAAAAACTCATCCATTGTTTTATAATTCCCATCCCTTTCGCCTCTCCGCCCACAAGCAATCGAAAGACATTACGAAATTAAAAGAGAATTAATTATACTTTAACACTATGCGTGATCGTTGTTCTTGGAGCTTTTGTATTAATGACAATACCATTATCAGCTGATGGTAATGCAGATACCGTGACTCCTGGGCATAATTACAGGTGTGCCGGTCTGTGTAACAAATTTTCCAAATTAACACATAAATAATAACGAACGTGACACAATTATGTAATTAGCTCACTGTGATGAATGTTCTAAATCTAAGGACACGACTTTGTGTTGTCAGTGCCACTTTACGCTGGTATACATCATCGTCATTTAACACTTTATTTTTATGACTGGTAATGGTAATGTTATTGATAAAAATGCTTGTATATGCTTTTGTCGCTAACGGCTTTATTATTATTTAGCAGAGATATTCCAACGAATAACAAAAATGTCATGAAAGGAAAAAGTGAAACGTTAAAATAATATGTCAAAAAATGAAAATAAATTAACCTCAGAATTTCTATGCAGGAACCGCCATACCTATTCGATTGGTCTTTTCTTCACTTCTATAATGGGAATGTCTGAAAAAAATCAAATTGGCTAAATATTTTTTTATAGGTAGGAATAAGCTCCCTTAGTAATAGAAAAAAGTTTAAGAATTTTCCATTGCGTAGAAAAATATAAAAAATTAAAGTCTCTTCGACTTTACAAATGTGTAAAAGTAACAGCAGAATGGAGATTATACCTTTGCCACCACCTGCCACAACAACAACAAGAATAAAAAAAAAATTTACATTTTGACAATGACAAATGTCAAAATGTCAAAACTTTGAACTTGAAACGTTTTTTAATACCATGTTGTGGTTGTGGCAGGTAGTGGCAAAGGTATAATTTCCATTCTGCTGTTACTTTTGCATATTTGTGAAGTCGAAGAGAGTTAATTTTTTTTAAAAATGTTCACGTAACCAAAAATTCTGAAACTTCTTTCTATTACTAAGGGAGCTTATTCCTACCTATAAAAAAATATTTAGCCAATTTGATTTTTTCGGACATTCCCCATTATACCACCCATTCTTAAACTGTGATACCACAGGGTCCTAAAATATCACTATTTTTTATTTATTATAAACATTATTGAATTATGTTACGGTTCTAAGTTTGATACGGATTCATAAGTCGCAGATAATGTTTAACAGTGTGAATATTGGGATACGCATTGATGTATTCAAGTGCTTTTAATATATTTTGGTCAAAATACTATTTGCACATTTACGTACTGAAACTCCTAACTATATTCAGTATGCATGCGTGTATATTCACAGTGTGCCTTAATTGAATTAACATCCCGCTTATGGCTTTTGAAACTTGCATTATGTTGGTTTATGCATAGGAAATCGGATGTCGCGCTGATTTAGCTCTCGCCGGATCGTTATCGATTCCGGGTCATGCACTAATTTTAGAAAAATCTATCCGCCGGTATAAATTATGCCTTCGCCACAACGGGAGATCGTTTAATATGCGATATCGGCGGCCTCATTCGATGAGTGTTTTATAACGCAAACATTATTTTAATCAAAGTTCGCGTCACTTATAATAATAAATAAATTTTAAAAAGCAGTAGAAGATGACTAGAGAATACTTATCGCTTAGATCGCATCTTATTCTGTGGCAACTCCTTTTCACTTAGCTTTGAAAAGTTGAACTGGTATAATTTGCATCAGTTATAAAGACTTCCAAGCTATGACCACTTAATTTTTTTTTTGAGTTTATTTTCAAAACATTTTCAAAATTGGTAAATGTAATTTCGTGTTACAATGAACATTACATTACAAAGCTCGTCGCTTCTGCCACACCACAGTATATATATAACTGCCGCAGCATGACGAACCTGACAAAAAAAATGTTTACATAAAAATGTCATTTTTGATACCTAGTCGGAATTACTCTGAATGTCATCTTTAATGTCGATTAGACAGAATCGCCACTCGAGCTCGTCATGCTACGACCGACTAACGCCTGCGCTGCCCAAATGCTACGAAATCGCTACGATCGACCGGCAGGCTGATTAACGGAAAGTCAGACAGAAGAATAGAATAATCGCTGCTGCTATGTATTTCTATGACGACGACGACGTGTCGCTAGCCACGGAAGGTATTTCATAGAAATACATAGTGTCTCAAGTGTCTGCTGCTGTCTGCAGTCGGCTATGAATTCGTAGTACTCCTACCTCAAATGTTTTTCTATTGAACGGTCGAAGAAAAACCATTAGTAATTAGATAATTGACCGAGGACCGAGCGAGCGTGAAGCGTCTCTGCTTCGGCTTAGGCAAAAATGCTTTCGTATGTCCGTCCCGCTGTCCGGCTGTCCGATTCTCGTAAGATTTTGCGAGCAGGCTGCAGGTTCGATAATTAATTATATAGATTTATTTGTCGATTTTTTTTTTCGAAATTGTTTAAAATGGCGGAGATACCTTCGCTTATATGTTAAAAAAAGCGAGGTCTACAGCTCACATAGCCACTAGCTAGTTTATTTTATTCTTGTTAATCATGAAGAGTTAACCATCTTCTCGTACAACGTAACGCATGTAATTAACCACAGCTAAAGCCATAAACCGTGCAGCTTTATTTCCTCGCAGTAAAATTTATTTCCTTCACAAACAGGTACTCTTTACCTGCTGGCTGAAATTACATTTTTTCCCTAGCTGCACTGAAAATACAGTTTCTATGCTTCGCTAATTTCCCAGCATAGTGGAGATGCAACCTCGTTCGTTTTTGTTCAGCTCTGCCACAGAATACATAATGGCTCTACAATAAGATTCTTATTTTCAGTATTTCTTTCTATTGAAAAAAAAACAATCGTTTATTTGTTCCATTAGCCGTAGTTATTATTTAGATTTGCAAGTATTTTATTAAACAGATAATTACTTTAAGATCTAGAGTGATTATTAGATGCCAATTATACCAATTCAGCCCCCTTAAGCAATGTCATTTGGATGTTTTAAATCGATGGTCAGCAAAAACTTATCCAATCCGCATTGGGCCCGCGTGGTGGGTTCCGTCCCGTCCTCCTTATCCACCGTGTGGGGACATTAAAAAATGGCTGATGGACAAAATCTTATCTCAATCTCTCGAAAGCGATGCGTGCGATATCGAAGATTTACAAATTTGACATTGTCAAATTAAAGTTACCCTACAAAATGTTAAAGCTTTTGTTAACAATGTGGTCAAATTCTCATCTATTTGTTCCTCAACCGATGAAATCAGGTGGCAAGGTAAAGGTCGTTCACGGTTAGCAGCTATGTTGATCGGAAAAAAGAGAGCCTTTGTCTAGCGACCTTGTAACTTTGCCTATTGTTTGATACTTACGTAATTATAATTTTATTTAATAGGCTGCTTATCGCAACGCTTTTGTTTTTCTCCTGTGTTCAGTTTTGTTTTGTCTTTACCTGGAATTTTTAATTTGCTGCTATCTTTACTATATAGATAGCATATAACCCAGCTATGTGGTATCCAATGAGGATTTCCGCATCCTTCCTCTCGGTATCCGGGAAGGTTGCTCCGAACCCTCCAGGTTGGGAGTACAAAAAAAAAACAGCAGATTCGATCTGTGGACGCCGTCCGCCGATGTACGAGGGTAATTGACATTTGTGTGTGGTAAACGAGCAAATACCTCCCTCTACCACATCGGCGAATGCATCCGCAGGTGCAAATACCTCCCATCACATCGGCGGACGCATCCGCAGATACATCTGCTGATGCATTTATTAAATTCAATATTTTATTGGTAACATAGGTGGTAATTTTAAAGAATGTTAACATTATGGACCCAGTTAGACCGTCGGCCAAGAGGCTCATTTTCAACCTATCCCATATTGGGGCAAGACCACATTGACGAGATAACCATTACTTCGTCTGGGTTGCGTAGTTGGAAGCTTCTGGGAGATATGCCACCCTGAACATATGGCCTCCCATACAATGATCTCCAATCGCAAAAAATAATCGATCGCATATTGATATAATTGGTGAACAGGGTTGTAAGTGGCATCATTACAAATATGTTGGACATCAGCTTGGTTAGTTTTCAGGAAGCATGCGCACGGCCAGGGTAGAACCATAGAGACTTTTTTTCCAAAAAGTAATCGACTACATATTGGCATGTAATTACATTTAGGGGGTGGGGCAGGTCCCAGGCGTATATAAAACCATAGTCTTGCGTTGCTTTCAGGAAGCGTCTAGGAGGTCAGGGCAGGTAAGTAAATTTCACATACATATATGCTCTTGTGATCCTTGTTCCTTATTCAATCGATATGAAAACAAAAAAAAAGTTCAGGTAATGATGTCACCCACGACCCTGTTCACCATTTATATAAATATGCGATTGATTTTTTTTTGTGATGGGTGACCATGTTCGGGGGGTCATATCCCCCAGAAGCTTCCTACTTCGCAACCCAGACGATGATATTTGATAACACCAAGCTAAAGGCTATCTTACTAATTTGGTCTGGTCCCAATATGCGATAGATCGAAAATGACCCTGGTTGGCCGGCGGTCGAAGTAGAGTATATCAATAGGAAGAGAGGACGTCTTATTTATGTTTACAAGAACAATCTGTCAATGTGTAGAATCTGTCATCGTGTGGCGTACACCATACTCCATCGTGTGCCGTCCATCCTACGTCCGACACGTGACGTCCATCACTGTCCATCGTTTGACGTCCGCCGTCCATCGCGTGACGTCCATCGTGCTTGCCACTATCATAAAGGGCGACGACTTCCACATTTTGGGACTTCACTGTCGTGTCGACCCTAACACCGCAGCGTGAATATCACCCCACACGAACCCCATCTTCTCTGGGCCCGGACTTCTCTTCGGCGTAACCGAGAGTACCAACCCTGGCCAGGAAAGCATAAAAGAAAAACGTTCATTTGTATTTTTTTTTGTACCGGGCACTTCGGTCCACGCCCAAATAAATTTGTTGTTTACACCAAGGGTCTAGTTTTTTTATTTAAGCACCCTTGGAACGTGACGCTGCTTGCTGTTATGCTTCTGTGTAGTTTTGGGCGGGCGGGATTGATTTCAAGAGTATAAGCCCACAGGGTTCATAATGTTGTTTGGATTATGGGATGTATTATGAACCTAGATTGACAGACTTGTTCACGTGCTGGAAAGTGAAAGTGAAAGTGAAAGTGAAAGTGAAAGTGAAAGTGAAATATATTTTATTTAAATAAGCTCACATAATAAGCATTTTTAAATCGTCAATTCTTTTACCCTACCACCCATTATGACCTCTTTTAACTGACAAGAAAAATGGGCGCAAAAAACTTGTCAGCTTTATCAATCAGATGGAACGATATTTACAAATATGTATATCGTTTCCAGACTTTATATTAACAAAGATTAACAAATAAATAACATTATTGAATTAGCTCATTTCTTAATGAGTTTCAAATTTCTTAATCAATTTACAGATTTTAAGCTAAATTCAAAGTTTGAACTTGTTATTCAGTCTAGGCTGTTACAATAAATAAAAATAAAAGAAAAACATACAATTCAATATGCATTAAGATAGGTAGTCAGAAGCAGACCCATTCCCACTGGCAGCACCAGTTCACGAACATGACGCATGAACCAGCCATCTCTTCGCTCAACCATATTTGAGGGAACGTAACGACCCGGCTCATACGACACCACCGCAGAAATGATTAAAGAGAGCATGACATACTAAGACTACCTATGTTAAGGCATCGAATTGAAAAATTATATCCAAAAGCTTTTCATAGGTCTTTCACTAAACTACTGACTATAGAAAGTAAAAATATTGCAATTAAATAAATCAAAACAAGGTAAGCTATTAAGAATTATATTTTTTGAGTAAGAAGTGCCATACATACAGACAATATAAAACAGATCTTTTATATACGAGTTATACGACGCCCTTAATACAAGCAGACAGAAGCAGACCCATTCCCACTGGCAGCACCCGTTCACGAGCATGACGCATGAACCAGCCATCGCTTCGCTCAACCATATTTGAGGGAACGTAACGACCCGCCTCACACGACACCACCGCAGAAATGTTTGAAGTGAGCATGACATACTAAAGCTACCCATATTAAGTCGTCGAGTCAAGGAAAACAGGAAACTTCGACATAGCTTTTTTTTAATGTCCCCACTGCTGAGACACAGGCCTTTCTTATGGGTGAATAAGAAGGGTGGGCCGGGCCATAACCCACCACGCAGGCCCAAATCCGATTAGTGGGTTTTAACCACTGCGAATACAGTGGCAGGGACAACGTGTCTTCCGAAATTTTTGGTCACCCATCACATGACCGACCCTTGCAAACAGGGCCAGGTGCTAAAACACTGCGCCACCGAGCACTTGAGCTGAAAACTTAACCATTAAAACTTCTGTACTTAGAGCACTTTTAGCTTGGATTTTAATGTTATAGTTACGAGGAAAGTTTTCAGTGAAATAACAAGACAAAAGTAGTAGCTAGCGACCTACTAGTAAAATAAAAAATCTGTTGTACAGAGTAGACTAAGCTCCCATTGCATGAAACCTTACCTCACAAGGTGGAAGAGCAGAAATGTGTTGCAGTAATAGATATTACTTAGGAACACTGGATTTTAGTGGGTTGCCTTCGCATATCCTGGAAGAACATATATTTTTTTTCGTTTTCGTACCGCTATTTTGATCGAAAATTACATCATGAGGTGGAAGATCGAAATGTTTACCCATCGAAAGAGAAACATTTGGAGGTCAAAACCCGCATGGGTTGCCAGCCCCTACCCTGGCAGGTTCAAGGTCAGCCAAGTTTTATGAGGCCCAAAAATGGGGTCACTTACCTCATCCGGTGGAAAGATAAAATTGATGCAGATCGATAGCCCTCGACGTGCCATTCATGAATATATAGGGTTGCCTGCCTTCAGCCTGGCAGTTTTTCTGGTCAGCCACCTCAAACAATCTATATCAATATCTTGGAAAAACGAAAAAGTCATGTAAAGATGCTATGATCAAGGGCAAACCCTGATATTAAATTAAAGTCTACGCACTGGCAGCCTTGCGCCTATTATGGAGTTGAAATAATAGGGTAAGTGCACCAGTTACGGACATTTTTCATTGGTATCTTCAAATATTGAAAAAAGTAATGTAGCTGTTTAACGTCATCAGGTGGCTCGATGAAACTGATGCAGATCGATAGCCGTAGACGTGCCGTTCATGAATGTATAGGGTTGCCTGCCTTCCGCTTGGCAGTTTTTCTGGTCAGCCACCTCCAACAATCTATATCAATATCTTGGAAAAACGAAAAATTCTTGTAAAGACGCTTTGATTCGGGGTATATTTAATACAAACCATGGTATTCAATTAAAATCTATGCACTGGTAGTCTTGCGCCTATTATAGTGTTGAAATAATAAGGTAAATGCACCAGTTATGGTCATTTTTCATTGGTATCTTCAAAATATTGAAAAAAGTAATGTAGCTGTTTAACCTCATCAGGTGGCTCGATGAAACTGATGCATATCGATAGCCCCAGACGTGCCATTCATTAATATATAGGGTTGCCTACCTTCAGCCTGGCAGTTTTTCAGGTCAGCCACCTCAAACAATCTATATCAATATCTTGGAAAAACGAATAATTCTTGTAAAGACGCTTTGATTCGGGGTATATTTAGTACAAACCGTGATATTCAATTAAAATCTACGCGCTGGTAGTATTGCGCCTATACGGTGTTGAAATAATAGAGTAAAGGGACCAGCAAGTGGTCATTGTTATCTTCAAATACGGAAAAATGTATCTGTTTTAGCGTTCTCATACCAGAGTGATAATCTTATACTAAGTATAACTTATTTTGATATTATAATTGTAAAAAATATACAGAGTGTAGTGCCGTGTGCGTTCGTGTGTGCAGAGGCGAATGGTGCCCGATATTATTCCGACAAGTTAACATCAAAAACAAATTTTCACACAGTTGTTTTTTTATCATAAGAAGTATCACAACCAATATCGGAATTATTTTCAATATTTTCATCCACATTAATAATATCGTTGACGTGTAAGGTAGGCTATGCTCCTCGATGGGGATATAATTTGGAACTCTTACTAATATTACAGGAGGGGGACATATTTGAGCTGAATCCTACTATCCTTACTAATATTACAGAATGCGAAAGTAAGTTTATCTGTTTATTTGTTACGCTTTCACGTCTTAACTAATCAACCAATCATCATGGCATGTCAGGGGTACAGAAAATGAAATAGTATACCCATCGTTCAGGAAAAAATTCACAGATCTCATGCACCACATGACTTTCAAATGGCATTGGAAATGATCTTCAGCAATAAATAATAAAACGAACTTATAGGAAGGAATATTAATATTATAATATTTTTTAAAACTTGTTATAGTAAGTAATTGTTAAATGAAAATAAAGACGTTCCAATACTACTTCTATACTACCTACATGCTAACTAGGTACAGCTTTGTTGTATGAACATGCATATTTATTTTATTTTTCGAATTAGTAAATATTTACAAAACAACAGAATTGCAAAGAAAAATATACTTAATGAAATCCTAAACTATTTATCGACAAAAATTCCTAATACGTAAATCCAGAAGCGCGCGCCGAGACGCTCAAACCTACAGTTTAAAGTCATCTTACTCCTAAAATAATAATTTTTTTTTTTTTAATTCGAAAAGCATCCGGAGATATAACCTACCTTCATAAGAAAATGTAGATTTTATGTAAACATTATGACTATTAAGACTAGATGTTGGGTACATTACGGACTCCAAAAAAATGACCCATTTAGAGCATTTTTTTAAGTTTAAAAGATAAATGTATGACTTTTTTGGTACATTGTAGGCCTTGTAAATACAAATATTTTGACATATCAATGAACTATATTGACCTAGAAATAACGGAAATATCGGCATGTCCCACTTTTGCCGAAAACAGGGCCCTATACAGATGCGATCGAAAAAACATTTCCAATGTTAAAAGTAAGTACTTTATAGCTATTTTTTACCTACCGAGGGATAGAAAAATAACTGTTTACGAAGATAAAGTCGCGGGGGGCTACTAGTAATCTTTTTTAATATATAAAAGAAGATACTGATTGGTGACTGACATATCAACGCACAGCCCAAACAGCTGGGTCTAGAGAATCCAAATTTGACACGTAGGTTCCTTATGAGGTCTAAGGGTGCACTCAGAAAGGATTTTTCAAAACACACCCTCCAAGGGGGTGAAACGGGGGCCCAAAATTTGTATGAAAGTTCCTCAGTTTCGAAGCTAGGATCTTCAAATTTTGTGTTTAGGCTAAGGATTGAATATTAATATAAATTGTCTCAGCGTTTTAAAAATTGTACTCCTGAAGGGGTGAAAAGGGGGATGAAGTTGTGTAAAGAAAATCCTTCATTTACGAAGTAAAAATAGCTAAATTTATTATTTAAGCTTATGGATGGAAATCTAACGCAACGTATATCGTTATTGTTAGTAGTTTGACCCCTATGGGGATGAAATGGGGGTGAAATAGGGTAAAAAACCCAAAAATCGATATGGATGTCGTTATTAGGGTTTTCTAGGATGACGATTGCGAAAATAACATTTATTTTGAAGTCCAATACGGTGGACATGATTTAACCCCTAAAGGGGTGAAAATGGGGTTCAAATTTTGTATGGAAAAAGAATATAAAATCGAAATTACAACTTTAAACTTCGCTGGAGCACGTCTAAAAATTGCAATAAATAAGCAAACAAATTATTTTGTGATTTTGAAAATCAACCCCTTAGGGGGTAAATGGGGTAAGTAAACATAAAAATCGATATGGATGCCGTTCTTGAGGTTTTATGGGATGGTGATTGCGAATATGACAGAGGGAGAAGGAGGGGGTGAGGGAGAGGGAGAGGGAGATATCTGGACCCAATTCTGATTATTGTAATAAACTAGCTTCCACCCGCGACTTCGTCCGCGTGCATATTAGAGATAATCCTTACGGAACCTACAACCAGGATCCGACCAGCCGTTTTTACGTCATTTGGCGGGACCCCACCAAGCGCGCAGCCTCGTGCGTGGCCCGCCACACGGATTTAGATAGGGACACAGATTGTTGAATTAAAATATAGGATACTTTTTATCGTGTTTTGATTGTTTAAAAGCTAAAATCCTGAGAAACCAAGTATGCAATAATACTTTTTAACCGACTTCAAAAACTTTTTATTTAACTGGTTCATTTTTGGCAGGGCAGTGATGTTTTTTTTTATTTCATACATTTTAGTTACAAATTATTAGTTTTGGAATGTGTTCATCAAGGCCTTTAATTTTGTAATCATTGCAAAAAATAAATAAATGGGGTCATGTAGCTGACATATATTATTGTCATTTTTCAAAAATCTATTGTTAGTGTCGTTTGGGGTGATGTAAGGATTCTAATTTAACGATACCTCTCACAGCCAAATTTGTTCAGGTGTTTTGATGTTATAGTGAAATAAGAAACTCACATACATAATACATCAAACCCGAACACAATACACTTTTTTGGATAGTTGTGTAATAAAAATGACTTACTAACTCTGTTAAATAATCCTAAATATCACCAAATAAAAGTATTTACTTCAAATCGTCAAATTTAGTATTTTTTTACGACATTAATATTCCAAAATTTAATATATTAAAATTTTTACATTTTTCTAGCGAAATGTCAATTAAAAGCTATGCAATAATCAACCAGTTGTAAGAAAGAGAAGATTTTGTGAACTCCCTGGTTTTGAATAAAAAAAGTATGTACGTGATTTTGTATTTCCTTTATATGTAATTTTTTTACAATTGTAATATCAAAATAAGTTATACGTAGTATAAGATTATCACTCTGGTATGAGAACGCTAAAACAGATACATTTTTCCGTATTGGAAGATAACAATGACCACTTACTAGTACCTTTACCCTATTATTTCAACACCGTATAGGCGCAAGACTACCAGTGCGTAGATTTTAATTGAATACCACGGTTTGTATCAAATATACCCCGAATCAAAGCGTCTCTACAAGAATTTTTCGTTTTTTTTAAATATTGATATAGATTGTTTGAGGTAGCTGACCAGAAAAACTGCCAAGCTGAAGGCAGGCAACCCTATATATTCATGAACGGCACGTCTGGAGCTATTAATCTGCATCAGTTTCATCGAGCCACTTGATGAGGTTAAACAACTACATTACTTTTTTCAATATTTTGAAGATACCAATGAAAAATGACCATAACTGGTGCATTTACCTTATTATTTCAACACTATAATAGGCGCAAGACTGCCAGAGCGTAGATTTTAATTGAATACCACGGTTTGTATAAAATTTACTCCGAATCAAAGCGTCTTTACAAGAATTTTTCGTTTTTCCGAGATATTGATATGGATTGTTTGAGGTGGCTGACCAGGAAAACTGCCAGGCTGAAGGCAGGCAACCCTATATATTCATGAACGGCACGACTAGGGCTATCGACCTGCATCAATTTTATCTCTCCACCTGATGAGGTAAGTGACCCCATTTTTGGGCCTCATAAAACTTGGCTGACCTTGAAACCTGCCAGGGTAGGGGCTGGCAACCCATGCGGGTTTTGACCTCCGAATGTTTCTCTTTCGATGGGTAAACATTTCGATCTTCCACCTCATGATGTAATTTTCGGTCAAAATTGCGGTACGAAAACGAAAAAAAAAAATGTTCTTCCAGGATATGCGATGGCAACCCACTAAAATCCAGTGTTCCTAAGTAATATCTATTACTGCAACACATTTCTGCTCTTCCACCTTGTGAGGTAAGGTTTCATGCAATGGGAGCTTAGTCTAGAGTTGTTAGAGCCCTAAACACAATTTTGCAACAGCAAATAAGTAGTCAAATTTTAGAAAAAACGTGTAACATTTTTATATGTCGACTAGTGTGTTTTTAAGCAAGTTATTAGCAAAATATTTGTTTACGTATAAAAATAAAAAACAGGGTTCTTGTTTTGTGGTAAACAGATGGTTAAAGGTCGACCTGTCTTCTTATCTTAGACTATTGATGTTTTCAATTTATTGAACGCTTGTTAAAAATATCGTGAGTCGTTTTTATTTATGATCGTATAATGGAAAACCCCATTTGTACTCGTGTTGTTCACACGTGATTTCTTATTGCCGTGCTGAGTAGGTGTTATTTTATAACTTTTAAAACGATCTATTTGAGTTATAAATCTCTATTCATTTTGCAGTTATACAAAGTTCGAAATTGTTTATTGAGTGTCGGTCGATTACTAACACTTGTAAACGGCAAAAGCTAACACTATCAATCAAATCCACAGCGACGGAGCGCGAGAAGTTGTTGTGGTAACGATGAAATGGCAACAATATCTTTATATAACTTTTAAATTTGTGATTTTAGCATTTTAAATAACATCCTAGAAAAAAATCGACAAAGCATTGGACCGGACTTGCAAAAGTCGCGGGTTCGATTTCAACCCGTGAATATGATCCCTTCGGACACTAGGACAGTGCTTCCAGATCCCAAAAGTAAAATTACAGTGTTTTCAGCTAAAAAATACAGTAGAGTTCAAAATCGACAGAGATAGGCTTGGTTCTCTGTGACAATCCTACTCTACATTATCTATGGATGAAGGAAAGCTTCGAAACGCAGATATCGTTTCGTTTTACATTAGATTTCATTAATTTATATGATTGAAAATCAATCAATTTTCTACTGTATACTGTAATTTATCATTACAGTATACAGTAAAAACGTCTAGAATACAGTAGATCTACTGTAATTACAGTGAATCTGGAAGCACTGCACTAGGATAATGTAACGTCTTCTTATATCATATCTCCCAGTGTGTGCTTATGGTTTGATAAATAATTACTTAAGTATTTCGTTTATTTTTATTGACTTAAAATTCTTTAGAGCCAATAAAAAAAATAATCAGCGTCGGACAGTTTTCCGTTGCAAGGGTAAAATGACACTCCTGCGGTCTGTCTCCGTTGGAGTATTAGGGAGTTGCGAAAGGACCATTCCATTCCAGAATTATTACCTCATCACCATCTTTTAAGTCCCGGTTTCGAACCCCGGGTGTGTCAATTTAGACAAACTTAGTTCTCTTTATTGTCTTGTTATAGCCGTTGTTTTCGGACTCCATAACACAAATGCTTACTTTAGTCTTTTTTGGAACTTCAGTACCTATTGGATGTTGTCTCATATATTTTTTTATGGCTGATGAAAATGATATAACTTTGTAGTATTCATTTAGCCATAAGCCTTGGATGAGTTAACCACCATAAGCATATTATACCAGAGCAGAGCGTCGGGTGCTTTGTACCTTATGCGTAGATAGGTCGGCCGCAATGCCGTCGCAGGCTCGGTATTAACGTCGCTATGTATTAGCATAGTTAAACGACTGTGGTTTTGTTGCGGTTTTATTGCATGATTATGAGTTTCCGTTGTTCCATATGCCGCATCACTAATGTGTGTATTGCGGTTTTTTTTTATTTATTGGAAAAACATTTACAATAGGGAATGTCCGAAAAAAATCAAATTGGCGGAATATTTTTCTATAGGTAGGAATAAGGTCCCTTAGTAATAGAAAAAAGTTTCAGAAATTTCGGTTGCGTAAAAAAATTTTAAAAAATCAAAGTCTCTTTGACTTCACAAATGTATGAAAGTAACAGCAGAATGGAGATTATACCTTTGCCGCTAACTGCCACAACCACTACACGTATTTAAAAAAAAAAGTTTTGACATTTTGTCTTGAATCTTTTTTTTTTAATACCATGTTGTGGTTGTGGCAGGTGGTGGCAAAGGTATGATCTCCATTCTGCTGTTACTTTCATACATTTGTGAAGTCGAAGAGACTTTGATTTTTAAAAATTGTTTCATGCATCCGAAAATTATGAAATTTTATTCTATTACTAAGAGACCTTATTCCTACCTATAGAAAAATATTCAGCCAATTTGATTTTTTTCGGACATTCCCCATTTAATGTTATGCAAAGACGGTGTCTCATAAACCTTTATCTACACTCACAACGTAATGTTCCAAATATGAATTCAAAAAAGGTAATATAAATACGTACTTTATTTTCGTGGATAGGTAAAATTAAAAAATAAACTCATTACGATGATATCATAAAATAACTTTTTTTCTCATTACGATACAGGGCAAATCCAAAAAGAAGGCAGTGCCGTAACATTAAAAAAAAACAACGATATTTTCCTTTTCTCACATATTTTTCATGATTAAAATGTACTCTATGGTAATCGATGACTTTAGTGCGATTAGTTTGTTGAAATGCACTGATCAAATTTTTTTTTCTAATGGAATGCGCGCCAAGCATTTCCGATAAAATTTGGTTTCAATTTTTACATTTTGTTATACTTAACTGAATTTTGTAGGTTTTTTTATTCTTGCTCTAAAATGTGAAAAAAAAATTACTCTGCCCGATATTTTAGTTTAGATGCAGCTAAGGAATTGACTTATTACAAGGTAGGTAGGTACCTTGCTAATACAAACAAAGTCTCTCTCTCTTTTCTAACGTTGATCTTTTATTTAGTAGGTTCAATCCCAAATGTATGAGTGTAGATAAAGTAGTGTATGAAACTGCACATAACTAGGTATTAAAACACTCGTGTGATACTATTAAAAACCTCGCCTACGGCTCGGTTTTTAAACACACACTCGTGTTTTAATACCCCTCTTTATGTGTCAGTTTCATAAACTACTATTAAAGGTTGCTTTATAGAAATCAGATGGAATCTTTTTCGAGCAGCGATTTCGAAACCGTCTTATGATTACGTCTGATTAAGAAAGATACTCGTCGTACCTATTACAAGATTTAATATGATCAAGTCTAGTAAGGTAGATGTACGCTAGTAACGATTTATATGTAAAACAAAACCTATAGTAGGTAAGTATCTCCCTAAATTCAGTTTGAAGTTTTTGCACCAAGAACTCAACTGCGTTGCGTGGGTTTAACTATTTTGGATGTCATTCATAGTCAAAGATGTGATTTATGTATGCCAGTATCATTAAAAATTCTGAGTAAGTTATCGTATTTAATATTAGTTGATACACGCGCTGCGCTGAGCATGGCTGCGCTATTATTTTCCTCAACTTCTGCACGTGTTTCTCTCGCTATATTGGGCGTGTTTCTCTTATGGATGGCCCCCCGCATAGGATTACCAGATCTAATAATGATAATTCCTGACTTTTTCCCTGGCTTTTCAGTAAGTTTTCTGACATTTTGTCACCTACATCTACATTCTTCATTTAGTTGACGTTTGATCAATGTGCGTTTGATATTGTTTTTTCACTAAAATGATTAACAAATCTTAAACTTTTTGAGATATCATAAATTCCTGACAACTGCAGTTTTTCCCTGTTTTCCTGATAGATGCCTTAAATTCCTGACATGTCAGGAAAATTCCTGTCATCTGGTAACCCTAGCCCCGCAGAATACAACTCGTCGAAACATCCGACTTTGTCGAATAAAGTCGGTGATCGTGCTTCGTTCGATTCCCGATATCCACATCGCCGCCATTATCAGCAGGGTACAGGGTATTAACCTACCTAACCTAAAATTATAAAATTTCACGACGGTGGTAGGGGAAGATAGTAAGATACTGACTGAGCTGAACATTGTAGTGAGCTATTTTACATAAAAAACTTTCTATCTTTGGACTTAATTTATTTAACTGCAAGACTCATTATCAATTTGAACCATTTACTTGATTTTACTAACAGACTGTCCGACTGAATTTTTCCCAAGGCCAGCCTACTTATCTATTTCAAAGTAAAGGTAGAAAGCGGAATTGAATGTTCGTGGGTTGAAAAAATGGGCAGATAGAACACGGAAAACTTCAAATATTTAATTTACACGTACCTACAACGCAAAAAAGAAATTAAGTAAGTACCTACACAATTAGTGTTCGAAAAGGAACAATTTATTTTAATCGAATTGTCTGTTATTGAGTGAGCTGAAAGACATCGAGATCACTAATGGCCGATTGCACTAAACTTAAGAATCGCCTAAGTCTTTTCCTAACTACAACACGACCAAATTAAAACAGTGTCATAAAGGAGAATGGCAAACTGGGAACCATTTTCCAAATTCATGAATACTGAGCGTGCCCAATTCGGACCTTATGAGTTTTAAAGGTCATAATTTGGTGGTTACTTTTCAATTTAAAGTGTTCGTAAAGAAGGAGGCAACATTTAGAAAAACAATGTCATCCGCAACTAAAAATTACAAAAAACAGTAAAATTCTAATAGGTAATATAATACATTAATTATTGAATTCTTATTTTCAATAATAAAGGGTCTAGGTATATGAAAAAAATACAATTGTTGTTGTTATAAAAAAATACATGGCCGCCAGGCGCATTACCAATTGACGCGGATTAGTACCTACCTATCGTTATCATACTATGTTTCAGGTCAATGATAGATAGGTACCTAGTAGGTAATTGTCTATTACGGTCTAATGACTAAATATTTGTGGATTTCATGACCAGCCTCACCTAAAGCTTTCAAATAAAAATCATTCTGTGTAGGTTATGTAATGTATCCAAAGTAATTGCCTACTAGGTGCTGTTTTGAGTTTAGGTTTTAAAATCAACTTTTTATCCCCAGCTTTAAAGTGTATCTTACGATTACATAATTTATTAGGCTTTAATAGAGGATTAAATTCATGCTATTTACTTCTTGGCACGCTAAGCCTTTATGTGGTTCTGAATTCTGATATATGGGCCCTTGCCATTCTCCTTTAGCCGTCATGTAGCTGTCATTTGCCTAGTTGACTTGGTCGAGTTGTAGATAAGAAAAGACTTAGGCGATTCTTAAGTTTAGTGCAATCGGCCATAAGACCCACTGCTAGGCTACAGGCCTGCTTCTCTATTGTTTAATTTCAAAATCTCTCGCAATCGCTTTCAGGTTGTGATGTGATACATTGATACTTATTTTTGGCACAAATAAAAACTTACAAAGAAATGTAGCAATGTATCACACCCATCTGTCAAATGAAAGCGATTGCGATAGATTTTAAAGTTAGACAATTAGCCCTCTGGATGGAAAAAAGGTGTTTGAATATATGTTCCGGTAAATAAATTTTAACTTCCGTCTGATTATAGGTAGTTAGTTACGATTCAGAGTTTCAAAAGCAATATTTTAAAGTTGCTTGACTGCTTGAGATATGGACTTGAAACTACCTATGCTACAGTTTGTCTTGTCGACAGCGAAAAAGAAAGTGAAATATCCGCAATAATGTAACTTATATTCGTTTGTCGCACCCCTTCAAGATATTACTCCACTGTGCAAATGAAAATGTTTATATTGAAAGAGAATATTAATATCATAAGTAATTACCTGTTTCATTATAATTATTCCATACCGTATGGCATTAAAAATGTAAAAGCCTTTGTAATTGGGCTTTAACATTTTTATTGAACGAATTATCCTTACTTTACATTTGAGAATTATGTATGACATAATTATACCTGTACCTTTGATTTTAAAGTATCCTCCGAAAATGGTGTCTCTACTTTCAGCCGTTAGGGCTGTACGCGTATGCCAACAATGAATCAATCAATCAGTGAAGCAATTTATAGTTTTATATAAAATATAAGATATACAATATTATTGTCAGTCAGATCAGTAATCTACACTCGGCGTCAGAAAAACCGCACCTTTTCTTCAATGTTAATTTAATCCCCTATAATTTAATGATAAGTGTTATTATATACTTCTTCCCCTTCGGACATAGCCAACAGTCTTTAGAAACCGTTGGAATACTCGTCGAACGGAATCAATTACTGAGATTGAGTTTCCGAGCACATTACATTGCCTAATTTTTTTGCAATATTTGAGTAACTTCATGGGCAATAGTATCCATCTTGGGTATTCCTTTTTTTATTGAACTGTTGAAGTGTGTTTTCTCCATCATCTCGATAGCGAATTTACCCGCATTTCCTGAATTGACCCGTTTTATTTCCCTTTTGTGGTGGCGCTAGCAATAACGCTTTAATCGTTTAATTATGGTAACTGTTATGTTAACTAAATCAAACAATTATCAAAAGAAAGCTCATTAAATGTACTTTCAATAGATATCAACATTTACACAATAAAACGTTAGCTAGCAATAGCAGATGGCCAAGTCTAAACTTAGTGTCAAAGAGGTGCGATTTTTCTGACGTCGAGTATAGTACATATCTAAATCTAAGCCATGTGACATCCATAAAACAGTACGAGCCAATAGATGCAGAATGGGGAGGCGAAGGCAAAGTGAATTACAGATGGCGCTTAGTCTTTGGAACAATTGTCAGTTTGAGCTTTTATTGTCTTGACTGTGTATGACGTGATTTTACTGTCTTAGATTGTATTTTTTTCGGTTTTGCGGACAAACAATGTATTTTATGCTAACTTTAGCTCATATAAAAGAAGAATTACGGAAAAGAAAAGCCAAAACAACCAGGCAAGAAAGTTTATAGCAACTTACAAAAAATTGCTAACAAGCATTACATTTCTTTAAATTTCGTGTAAGATTTACAAGTAATCTTTTTATTTCAGATTAGAAGCATATGATTTAAATTTTAACAAAGCAACTGAGTGTGAATTTCCGTGTTTATAGTTGCCTGATGATGCCTTCTGTGCAATAGTAATTTCAGGTTTCTGTACTGGAATTTCTGTACCATCCAAAATTACACGAACCGTTTTATCATATTTATTTTATTATTCTAAGTTTCTTGAATGACTCTGGCATATAAAATTCTATTAATTCTCTGTTTGGCCCCAATATTGGGCTTATTCCATATTTGATATACCTATCAAATTCATCCAAGTTATAAATATGTTAGAAACTGCTGAGGTTGAAATATTAAAGAACAAAGCTGTTATAATTCAAATGTTGTTTTATTTTGGCGAAGCTTCATCAAATTCATGAAACATTCCTTTTGATTTATAATGTTTCTCAGGCTCAGCAAAGGAGAAAATCGAGGAAAAAGCATATTTTTTTGATATTTTTTTGCCCACAATTTTTTATGTTACTGGGAAATCGATGAACTCCAATATTTTACAAGTTACATGCATAACAATGCGGCATTTTCTCAGTATAAAATTAAAAAGTGCAATACTCCAAGAGATTCCCATATGTTTTGACAGTTTCTTTGAGGCGGCTCGGTACCAACGACAAGACGCCACCTATCGGGATAAAATTGCGCTTTTCCTCCCCATTGGATTTCAAAAGTGTTCTAAATAAGACACCCAGTTTATTTGTTTCTGTACATCTCGTATGAAGAAAGGCGGTGACGAAAGTTTTTAGTTTCAAAATGTGTTCCGTTTCGCTTCTAGGCAGCACTTGACATGACAAAGCGGTTACAAAGCGCGAGCCGGGCGTCTTTTGTCTTGCCTCGTCTGTCGTAATCTCTCCCGACTAATCCCTCGGGGTGTCGTTTTGGCTTTGATATAATAGTGCATGTCGGAAAGATTAGTAGGTACTTACCAAACAGTGATATGAAAGCGTCCATCTGAAATATAAGTAATGCATCATCATTTTTAGTTTATGATATAA
The DNA here is from genome assembly GCA_928269145.1 of Agriphila tristella. Classification (NCBI taxonomy): domain Eukaryota; kingdom Metazoa; phylum Arthropoda; class Insecta; order Lepidoptera; family Crambidae; genus Agriphila; species Agriphila tristella. The sequence continues at coordinate 24,127,372 of OV743439.1, forward strand.
GATGAAATGAAACCCATTTTTTTTGTTCCTGGTACACAAAAAAAGACATGTCCCATCGCGCCTATGTCATTTGCCCCACCATTCTCAAAAAATTAAAGTCTATCGCGTCTTAATCAAAGTAGTATGTCAGAGTAGGTATTTTACTCTAGAATCAGATTGATAATTATTTTCTGCATTAAAAAGTGGGATTTTTAAGTTACAACGCTTTTAAATCACAATTTTTTATCATTCGAGTACTATTTACTTACATTTTTTCTCAAAATACTTCAGAAAACAACTTAATGTTTTTGTAATTGTTTTTCTAAACATAAAACAATTCTTGATACCGTAATAAAATGTAATTAGCTTTTTTTAATTATGAAAGTAATTAAATAAAATGAAACTGGGGCAATGCTGGGACATCTCTTTTCGAAGCGTAAGACGTCATAATTGACGAGTACGAATTACGAGTAAATGATGCGTTTTCGTCGCACAACGACTACGACGAGATTGAACACACACATTTCTTCTCGACAGTCTATAGAAATGTGTCATCTCATCGTGCGATGAAAACACAAAACACATCGTTTGCGCGTACGATAAGCCAATTAAGACGACGACGCGTAAACCAATAGAGAACCATATTAGCATAATTAATTTTTTTTGTTAGACTATATTACAAAATTAAAGCGTTTATTTGCCCAGTTGATTTTAATCAACCGTGTTTAATTATTATTTAGGTAATTTGATCTGTATGTCGTAGATATGTTGAGCTGCAATGCATCTCAATCAGTGAGGAATGCAAGTCCAATAAACGGTATGCGATCAGATTATCGACTCCGCCATCCAGATTAATAGTCATAGTGGTGACATAGCATACACTGCCGGCTATTTCGGATGCACTTTAATGACTCATTTAAATATTATTCTAGTCTTGGCATGGGATTCATCGCTACTGTGTTTTTTTAGATTAGCATAAATGTTTATTCATTAGTTAAAAAAATGTACCTTACAATAAAAAGTTTGGCTACTCTTTTAGTTTTTTACATCTATTTTGTTTATGCTTTAATAGTTTGTAGTTACTTACGGATACGGACTATATTTTAAAGAGCGCTAGAATATTCTCCAACGCGTTTGCGATCTGAATTTTCTGTTTCCAAGATTTTAAAACCGCACTGAAATGTGGAAGCCAATTACATTTAGCTTTGCGCCCCGGTTTGCTAGGAACATGTTCGTCGTATGGCGCCGATGTTTCTTCGAATGTGAGTCACTCATTCACAGTAGCCCGTCTTTAAGTGCTCCACGCAAGCTGCACTCGTGTTATCGTTGCAGTGAATGTGTGAAAACATTTGGATGTTTACATGAAGTCAATAGCGTTCATATTTAAATAAAATTGACCACTCATTAAAATCAATACGCCCTGTCAGCCTGTTTACAAGATGAGCATTACGTTGAAAAAAAATCAATTTGCTCTATTGGTTGAAGATATTAATCATATTTGTTAACAGTTAAATGAAGAAAAATCGTTTCTTGAAACGGCAATATTACAAACTGATTTTCAAAGAAAGGCAATAATAAAAATTAAGATAAACGATACCTGTTAGATGTTAAGTAGGTATCTACATTATAATATGATTTCCTATGTATTTCTTTTTCTTTTGCCGTAGGACCCAAAAATCCGGAATGTGGTACTCATCGGTTCGCAAGGCTCGCTGGAGGAGAAGACTGTCAGCGTGTGCTATGGCGCTGATTTTGTCAACGTCACCTTCGTCAACTTCTGCTGCACCAGGAAAGAGATCGCTTTGGTATGTCGCCATTATCACCTAATCCACCCTATAGTTTAATACGCAATAATTCTGCCCAGGAATTCAAAACATTTGGTGGTTTCTAAAAAAAGAGCATTCATAATTGCACTTTGAACTTTTGGTATTTTTTTTTCTTATTCTTCTCCTCCAAAACTCATTGTGAACCATCTTAACTCATTTAATTACCTTAATTATTGAGAAAAAAAACCCTATGTACTTTATTAGTACATTATTTGTCTTAAGAAGCAACATTGTAAATTTTGATCTGTTGCCAATTGAATTGAATACTTCGTTGCTAACAAAGTAACAACGGGAAATTTAACTTCTTCCTGCTGTTCCATAGACTGAGTCACCGCCAACAAAGTAATACCAATCACCATAAACACATCCAGGTCAACTAATGCTACTAATTGGAACCAAAGGGATGAGTTGCACGGTTAACGGCCGCGTGCACAAACACATGGCACGGTTCACCAGGCGAAATTAATTAACTTGAGAGCTAACTGACGTGAGCGTAAAATGTGCTGCGCTTAAACTGATTTGTGTTTGTGACATGTGAAAAGCTATCGCGATTTGCATCGCCTGCGATTGTTATTGAGCAATATACTAAGAGCTAGCCCCGCACCCTGATTATCTAAATAGAAACTATTTAGCGACCGGTTGCATTTGACATACATTGTCACTTTTCTTTGGTATGTTTTTTTTAACCCAAAAAGAAGTAGCAATGGATCACGATCATCTGTGAACTGAAACCAGTCGCTAGGTGGTTTTTAATTAGATAATCAGCCCGCCGGAAATAGGTGGACAATTTACAGAGCGACGAAATCCCTCTTATTAGTTTGCCATACTATCATTATTAACAGATCCGGACACCTCGCAGATTTTCAGTGGTGGGGGTGGGAGTTGTTGAGCAACAAAGGGGCTGAAAAGCGAGCGAAGCAAAGTAATGCCAGGCGGCATCAAACTTTACCACTTTTTCGCGCATTATGATGCCGCCTGGCACTAGTTTTACACCAGTCAAAATTCCTGGCAATGTTATATTCTATTTAGATACATGATTGGCTTGCTATTATACCACTCCAAATCCAGAGTTCTGTAAATTGTATACCTTCAATCGCTTTTCGACCCCTTGTTGCTCAACCATTCCCACCCGCACCACTGAAAATCTGCGAGATGCCCAGATCTGTTAATAATAATAATAATAATAATAATAATAATAGAATTTATTGACACAAAATTTACAGAAACAAAACAAATCTTTTGAAAACAATTTTGATTAAACCTTAAAAATTTTCAATTTAGATTTAAAAACATCTGCACCCAAACTAGGAAACCTGTATCTCAGGTGCAGTGCTCTTTCTCTATACAATAACGCCAAACAGAAGGTTTAGCAACAGGTGATAGTTACATAAAATCAAACAGTGAATAATGCCATATGCCAATAAAACTAAAACTAGTGTAGAATGAATGAATGAACCTCTCATGGTGAGTAGAGCGTAAGTGAATGAGTGTGTGTGGAGAGGGTGTGTGATATTTAAAATATAATAAATATATAAAATAAACAAAATAAAAAGGAATTATTTTAAGTAGAGTTATATAAGGGATAACTACGAAAGCAAGTACCCATTACCGTACTATCTCAAAAATGGCTTCTGTTTCGTCATAAGTTAAGGATTGTAGCCAAGCAGTGACGGACTTTTTCACATCATAAATGTTTAAATTGTATACATTATTTATTTTATTTACTCTATTATATAAAAAAGGACCAAGGAAATAAAAGAAATTATGAATGAACGAATGTTTAGATGTAACAGTGGGGCAAACCATGTAATTTCGGCGTCTTGCAATTCTGTTTCTGTCATATTCTAAGATGGAGTGCTGTTTAAGAATCACTTGCAATATGAAAAGCTGTCTCACTGTTAACACTTGGCAGTTTTTGTATAAAAGGGCAGTGGGATATAATTTTGGTCGGAACGTGCAAACCTTTAAAACATATCTTTGTGCTATTTCCAAAGCCATTAACGTTGTCTTGCTTGCACCACCCCAGGCAATTATGCCATAGTTTAGGATAGATTGGCACAGTGAGAGGTAGACTTTTTTAAGTAGATCTTGATCTGCAACGTGTCTTAAGTTCTTAAAGACATAGATGAGTTTACGAACTCTCTTAGTCAGGACATTTATTTGTTCTTTGAAAGAGAGTGAGTAATCCATATACAGACCGAGATACTTAACACAGTTAGTGCTTTGGATATTTGGACAAATGCATGATACAGATTGATAGTTGTTACAACGATGTGCTCTTAAGTGGAAATCAGTGGAAGGAAGCCCTGTACTTCTCATAGCAAAGGTGACGTATTTAGTTTTTTCCGCATTTAATGTTAGTACATTTTGTTTAAGCCATATTGAAGCGTTGTTAAAACCAGTCTGAGCTAAACAAAACGACTCCTCCCAAGTTTTTGCGGAAAAAAGAAGCACAGTGTCATCAGCATAACATACCAATTTGCCTTGTGCCAACTGAAGATCAAGGAGATCATTAATATAGACCAAAAATAGAACTGGTCCTAAGATGCTGCCTTGAGGCACCCCGTACTCTGTCTCCAAGTAGGTACTAACATTTTCTCCGATAGTAACGCATTGAGAACGATCAGATAAATAATCCCGGAACAATTGCAGCTGTAAACCTCGGACTCCTTGACGTTCAAGCTTACCCAGTAGCAAAGATATCGACACCGTATCAAAGGCCTTAGCCAGGTCGAGAAAAATTCCCACAACTTTATTGCCTTTGTCCAAATTTGAAGCGATGTAATTTGTAACCTCAAGAACTGCGTCATTAGTTGACTTACCGGACCTAAAACCATACTGAGAACTTGATAATAGATCAAATTTGTCCAGAAAGTCAACCAGACGGTTATATATAAGTCGTTCCAAAATTTTTGAGATTGCTGGGAGAATAGAGATGGGCCTGTAGTTATTGATTTGGTGTTTATCCCCCGACTTAAACACAGGATGTATTCGAGATCTTTTCAAAGCAAGAGGGAAAACACCGTTTTCAAAGCAACGGTTGAAAATGTGCACCAAAATAGGAACCAAAATGTGAGAGCAGATCTTAATGATTTTATTCGGGATATAATGATAGTATGGCAAACTAATAAGAGGGATTTCGTCGCTCAGTAAATTGTCCACCTATTTCCGGGGCTAGCTCTTAGTCCTTAAACAATGTTGGCAAATCCCAACGGAGGCGTGCGTCGATGTTTCTAGTTTCTACAAATTTCAGAAGAGCGGAACTTCTAAGCGTATGTACGGTTTTGTTTGAATTCGTGTTGTTATTGTTTTTACTGCGCTGGATTCTCTTAACTACAAAAGAGTAGCTACATTGTAGTCGTTTTTTCCATAGTTCTGTTACGACTCTTAGTTTTTGGCAAGGTTTTTGTTTGTTACATTAGTATTTCTTTAGTTATAAAAGGTTTTTCGTGATTTCAAGGTTGGTCCCAAAATGAAAGTTGTTCAGTTTGATGGTCTGATCAACCCCACGAGAGGTTTTGTATTAACTAAAAATAACCTTGTCAAAAATTTTTTGGATTGTACCAAGTGTACCTATTTTATGATAAGTGTTCAAATGATTCCGTCATTCATTCGTCACTTACTTATTATAACGATATCAACAAGTCAGCTTTCGCATTTAGTAGGTAGGATTATGCGCCATTCTGACTTTTAATAAAGAAAGATCAACAGCGCTGTTTGTAGAGTGAGCCGTTTGCGTACACATAATCAATCATCGATTTTTAAACCGCGCGAAGTGGAGGATGCGGTGCAGGATACGGTTACAGCCGTGTAATAAACATTTAAATGAACCAAAAGGATGTTGTCGCGTAGCGGGTTGCTAAATGAGTAAACCACAACTTACGTTCACAAATTTATTTATGGCTTGAGCATGGGGTCGTGAGTTTAAGGGGCCCGACTGGTATTTACTTGGCGTGTCCCAACTTATCTTAAGGGGGCCCTCAGGTGGTAGGTGGCCCGACGTGGCGTGGGAAGATGCAGCTCAGGGTGTGAAGCGCGTCGCAAAATGGCCGCCAGCAGAAAACCAAGTGGCCAAAGTTGGTCGGCCAAAGTTGGTTTGGCCAAAGTTGAATGGGTCAAACTGGATCCCTGAAATTGCCATCAAACTGCATAAGCTTGATGTTAAGCAGCCGCCGATTGCGATAGTCAATTCACCTAAGCCAAGCCAAGAAAAGTTGGGAGAAGAGAAAGTATGCAGTAGGTGAAGTGGCAAATTATCGCAATCAGAGCGGAGTGTACAAATACTAAAACAAATTAAATTGTGCAGAAAAGCATTGCGCTAATTGCTTACAAAAGGATTAATATTATAAAATGAAATAACATTGAATAAAATTGTAAAATTAATAAAATTAAAATGGGAGGGTATGAAGTGAATGATTTTGCAAATTTGATTTCGTCGTTATGGAATTTAAAAGATCACACCGAGATTATTACACACAGGAATGCATAATCATCAGCGTGCACTAAATTTTACATGAAACACAATTATTTTAAAACATAAAACCAAAATTACTAACTAATAACTACTACAAAACGATGTTCAACACTCACCCTTTCGGGGATTGCACTGAATTTATATTTAAAATGAAATAAAGTGACAAAACACAATTTTGATCACTGAGGTGTCCTTTTTCAAAAAAATTATAAAAATGATTTCCAACGGCGACTTTATGACGAAGTAAGTTCGTGTCGTCCGCGGGAGCTCAGGAAGCGGTGTGTGACAATGACGCAGCAAACCACTGCATCGCGAAATTAGTACGAGCTGCGCAGTCTGTTGCGCACACGCATTGTGTTATTCGCAACCACTGCCTTCACGTCGATACGCGAACAAAGTAAGATTAGGGTACTGTTCTCGAAGTGGTAAAACGTTTAAATAAACAATACGTTCGATTTGCAGTTTAATGTGCATTATTATTTTAATTGTAGTTATTAGTTTAGTGTTATATTAAGTTAGAAATAAGATTAGGTTAATTTAGCTATTTAAAAAAAATGGTTTGTTTTTATTTATTTTATTTTATTTTAATAAAATGAAGATTTTGTGTAATTTTAACTAAAAATTAACTTATAACGTTACAATACCCCCTCGCGCGACCAAGGATTTTATTCCTCTTAATAAAATCCGCACTTAGTAATTAAGTTAATGGTTCGTATTAACACTTTCATACTTCATCATTCATGCATCTCATACTTCACGCTTACAAAAAGCAACAATAAACAATATTATAGAATATTGACGCATCCTAACAATACGGTAGGTTCCTGTTACATATGAACTGGTAAACCCCTACAAACACGATTACTTTATTTAGATGTTACACATGCGAAGTTTCAGCTTTGTAACGATATGTTAAAGATATTGAAAATGTTCATTTTATAATTTATAATTACTATCTACTGTTAAAAAAAAATCGAATTTATTGTTAAAAAAAAATATTTACTTATTAAGACCAGCTAATTTCAAATCTTTTATGTGCCATGTTCCCAAATCTTTACCTTTCATATCCTCTAAAACGTAAACTAAAGGTGATTTTTTAGCAGTGACACGACATTTTATGAATTTCTGTGCCAACTTCTTGCTAAAATATTTATCTTTATCACTAAGGACATAGGCTCGTTTCATGACGATATCGCCCACCTGAAATTCGGCTGCTTTACGACGCAAATTGTAATGTGCGGTGTTCTTTGCATGAGCATGCCAAAGTTTTGCTTGTACATCGTCAAAGATACTTGACAAGCAACCTAAGTTATCCGCATAAATATCGCGCGGTAGGAATAAGACCTCATCACCTAAATCTGTGTCTGTGTAATGAGTACCACAGGTAACGAGCTCTCTGCCGAAAACTAAAAATGATGGCGTGAAACCAGTTGCTTCATTCACAGCGTTATTGATGGCAAACTGCACTTTGGGTATATAAATATCCCAGGTTCTGTGGTCATTCTCGACAAAAGTTGATATGCAGGTAATGATCGTTCTATTGTAGCGCTCTACAGTGTTTACTTGCGGTGTATACTTTGGAGAGAAATATACATTAGGTACGCTATATTTTTTGAAAAAAGCAGTTGTGTCACGGCTAATAAACTGAGTACCATTATCTAGAAAAATTGTCTGTGGGACTCCATGAACAAGAAAAACGTTGTCCTCTAAGATTTTAATAATGACGTCCGAAGTAGCTTTTTTAATAGGGTAAATTAAACAAAATTTGGAAAAAACACACGTCACAACTAGAATGTAGTTGTTCTGTTTACGAGTTGTAGGCAAAGGTCCCATAAGATCAATTGAAATTATTTGCCAGGGGCGTGAACACTGTTTAGGACGACCCATTTCTCCTAATGTTTGATGGTTATGTGACTTGTACTCAAGACATTTATCACAAGAACTTACAAATTTTACGACGTCTTTATGCATGCCCGGCCAAAAATAGCGAAGCATAAGGCGATGGTATGTCTTAAAAATACCTAAATGTCCAGCAGAAGGCTGAGAATGATTTTCCGAAATTACTTTCTCCCGCAACTCGGAAGGAACAACAATTTTCCATGAAAATTCGTCATTAAGGCTACATTTACTTTTAGTCAATCTATATAAAATATCATCTTTAATTAAAAAGTTTGGATACTGTTGAGGACTATTCAAACAACCGTTGCGAAGTGTCTTGTACCACTGGTCTTTAGAGTCCAATATGTCGGAAGAACTAATGGCACTAACTGGAAATGCGCGTGAAAGAGCGTCAGGAATAACATTATCAACCCCGCGACGATGTTTGATTTCGAAGTTAAACGATGATAATCGTACTCCCCATCGAGCTAACCGGCCTGTAGGGTTATTTAGAGTCAGGAACCATTTTAAAGCACTATGATCAGTATATACGGTGAAGGTTTTTCCGTTCTCTAAATAACATCGCCAATGCTCTAAGGCAGTAATCACAGCCAGAGTCTCACGCTCTGTAATGCCGTAATTACGCTCTGAAGGAGCTAACGAACGGCTCATATAAGCAATAGGGTGCTCTTTTCCGTCCTTGGTCTGCGTGAGCATAGCGCCGACGCCATAACTGCTCGCGTCTGTATGTACCTCGAATGGTTGGTTGTAATCGGGGCAAGTCAGAACCGGCGCGGAAACCAAACATTCTTTCAGCTTCTGAAAGGAAGCATCAGCTTCGGCAGACCACTTGAAGGGGGGTGCGCCCTTTTTGTTAGAAGTGAGTCTATTTAAGGGACCTGCAATAGTGCTGAAATTGGGGACAAAACGACGGTACCATGTAGCTGTCCCGAGAAACCTTTTGACGTCCTTCCGACAAGTAGGTGTCGGATAGTTCAATATGGCCTCCACCTTCTCGGGATCGGTCCGTAGTCCACGACTATCGACGACATATCCTAAATACTTTAGCTCACTACGAAAGAAGTTACATTTTTCTAAATTTACAGTGAGATTAGCGTTCCTAAGCTTTTCTAAGACCTTTAACAAGAGCGTGACATGAGTCTGGTAGTCATTACTAACGATGATGACGTCATCGATATATGCGAAAACATTTGCGCCAAACTCGCCAAACAAAAGGTCTACTAACCGTTGTTGCGTTGCCGGAGCATTGGTCAAACCAAAAGCAGTTCTCTTGAAACGAAGTGTACCTCTGCCTGGGACGTAAAAAGCGGTCTTATCTCGGTCTTCGGGCGCAATCTCTATCTGCCAGAAAGATTTGGATAAATCGATGCTGCTTAGATAACGCGCATCACGGAGGTTATCCAAAATCTCAGATATGTAGGGTAAGTTATAGGCATCGCGTTTGGTGACCGAGTTTAACTTTCGGCTATCGAGACAGAACCTAGGCTGTCCGTTTTTCTTGGTCACGAGCAAAACTGGGGAAGACCAGGCGCTTTCGCAAGGTTCGACTACGTCTAATGCTAGCATTTCATCGACCTGCTCAATCAAGGTTCGCTGTTTTTCCGGTGACATGCGATAGTATCGTTGCCGGATTGGTTGAGCATCGCCGGTGTCAATTCTGTGCATTATTAAACTAGTTTTGCCTAGACCCCTTTGTTCAAATGAAATTTCTTTAAATTGCTCAATAATATTGTCCGCAATCAATTTTTCCGATTCACTTAAATTATTATAGCTATGTAATATAATATCGGATGAGACGTCCACTGGAGTATTAATAGCATCGATTGAAATGTTTCCTAAGTATTTAGGGCATATATTAAATTTACGCCAAAAATCAACGCCTAGTATAAGAGACGTATCGATACCAGGTACAACAACAGCTTCAATAATGTGAAACTGGTTTTCAAAGTGCACAGGTATATTAATGTAGCCAATACTATTTAAAGACTGCCCACCTGCAGCAGTAACCGATATATAGCGGTCCCTTATCAATTTAAATCCCTGGGACTCTAAAACTAAATGTGAATTGTTGCCTAAAATTGTGACTGCGGAACCAGAATCGAGTAAGCCAGTAAAAGAGAGGCTGTTAATATTAATGGTGACATAAGGTCTGATATCATTATTAGGTTTATTATGAATTGTGGCAGTTCGGTATGCTTGAAAGAAAACACTTAAAGTTTTAAGCCACTTTTGCCAATCATCTTTATCAAAGTAATTGTGATTGGAACTACCACAATTCAATTCTATTAGTTTTTTGAACTGGATGGTTTACTCAAATTACAGTCAGGACATTGAGGAGTCTTAACATTCTTTCGACCACATTTAAAACAGTAAATGTTGTCCTTACCTTCTGTACACTGTCTCAAATTATGAGTATCTACACGACATCTAGGACAATAACGAGCTTTAGGAGCTTCGATAGCATGTAAATACTTTTCATTATTTGTTTTACTAGGATAATTGTTTGTATTATTAGGATAATTTGTTTTATTGTTGTTATTATAAGTGTAGTTATGGTTTGAATTATATTTATATTTTGTAAAAGCTTGATTTTTATTAAAAAGTGTATTGAAATTTTGTTTATATGTATTTGATTTAAAATGACCACTATTTTTATTACGATTACCATTGTAGGCAAACTCTGGAGCCAAAGTATTAGAAGTAGCTGTACTAGGCTCATGAAAGTTTGCAAGACGTGACTGTACACTTTCATAATTTCGGCATAAGGATTGTAAAGATTCGAGTGTTTTAATTTCACTAACTGAGGCTAATGTACTAGCATAACAAGGTCTAATGTTATGGAGAATTATTTCCAACTTTTCGTCATCGGACAATGTTTTCGCTAAGCGTGAAAACAAACCAGACATAATTGATAAATAAATTGTTATGTTCTCCGTTTCACCCTGTGTTCTTGCACGGATTTCTGAAAGCAGTCTGTAATCGAAGTCAGACTGATCAAAATCTTGCCTCAGCAGAATAATGAGTTCACTCCAAGAGGAAACTCGGCTCTTTACACTCCTATACCAATGCAAAGCGTCACCTGTGAAAATCTCAGTAACGAATGAAAGCGCTTTAGGGCCTGAAATGTTCCTTGCGTCACAAAATTCCGTTACGCGTTGAATAAACGCCCTGACGCAAGTCTTTCCATCATATTTAAGCTTACTCAAATCACTAGAACCCCCACGATCGCAAGTGACCGAGATGTTCACAGGCAATGCAGGAGTAGAAGACTCGCTATTGCTGGCAGAAATTAAAGGATCAATTCCACTGTCTTTAATAGAATTAAATTTTTCAAAACAACTTTTAAACTGCAAAACGCACGTATCGTATTGAGGCTTGACAGACTCGTCCGGAATAATTCGGTTGATCCGATGATACAAATGATGCAACAGATTTTGCGTACGTAACAATGTATTTTTATCCGTACCCGAATCTAAATTTGTTTTTGTTTTAGTGAGGGTATCACTAACCCCAACTAAATCAACTGCAGCCTCTAATGGACTGTCCAAAATGTCCTCAGAAGGAAATAAAGGTGCTAACTTCGCGATCTGCTTGCGTAGGTCTTGCACAGTAGCACAAGGTGTGGAACCTCTAATGGTCACCTCGTATTCTAGCTCCGACTTTTGCAAGGACAGAAATTTTATTGGAAAAGCCATAGCAACAAAAGGAGAAAAAATAAATTACGAAACTTCGGTAAAAGACGCGAAAGAAAGAAAAAAAAAAGAAAAAAAATATCCGTAAGAGAGGGTAAATGTTGAACAATTTACTATCTACTAACAACTAATTAAAACTAAAAATAACTACCTAACTCCGTCTGTTACAAAAAAACAAACTAAGGCAACAGAAAGTAAAAAAAACTGTTATATAAAAAAAACAACACAGATTTGCAAATAAAAAAGAAACAAACTAAAATAAAACAGGTTTGCAACTAAAAAAAAAAAAGACAAACACAGAACTTAAAAGAAAAAACACAAAAAAGCACACAACACACTAACTACAACTCACTGCGAAAGCAAATACCAGCCCATACCAAACCAAGTTGAGGCGCCAGTGTCGCGTAGCGGGTTGCTAAATGAGTAAACCACAACTTACGTTCACAAATTTATTTATGGCTTGAGCATGGGGTCGTGAGTTTAAGGGGCCCGACTGGTATTTACTTGGCGTGTCCCAACTTATCTTAAGGGGGCCCTCAGGTGGTAGGTGGCCCGACGTGGCGTGGGAAGATGCAGCTCAGGGTGTGAAGCGCGTCGCAAAATGGCCGCCAGCAGAAAACCAAGTGGCCAAAGTTGGTCGGCCAAAGTTGGTTTGGCCAAAGTTGAATGGGTCAAACTGGATCCCTGAAATTGCCATCAAACTGCATAAGCTTGATGTTAAGCAGCCGCCGATTGCGATAGTCAATTCACCTAAGCCAAGCCAAGAAAAGTTGGGAGAAGAGAAAGTATGCAGTAGGTGAAGTGGCAAATTATCGCAATCAGAGCGGAGTGTACAAATACTAAAACAAATTAAATTGTGCAGAAAAGCATTGCGCTAATTGCTTACAAAAGGATTAATATTATAAAATGAAATAACATTGAATAAAATTGTAAAATTAATAAAATTAAAATGGGAGGGTATGAAGTGAATGATTTTGCAAATTTGATTTCGTCGTTATGGAATTTAAAAGATCACACCGAGATTATTACACACAGGAATGCATAATCATCAGCGTGCACTAAATTTTACATGAAACACAATTATTTTAAAACATAAAACCAAAATTACTAACTAATAACTACTACAAAACGATGTTCAACACTCACCCTTTCGGGGATTGCACTGAATTTATATTTAAAATGAAATAAAGTGACAAAACACAATTTTGATCACTGAGGTGTCCTTTTTCAAAAAAATTATAAAAATGATTTCCAACGGCGACTTTATGACGAAGTAAGTTCGTGTCGTCCGCGGGAGCTCAGGAAGCGGTGTGTGACAATGACGCAGCAAACCACTGCATCGCGAAATTAGTACGAGCTGCGCAGTCTGTTGCGCACACGCATTGTGTTATTCGCAACCACTGCCTTCACGTCGATACGCGAACAAAGTAAGATTAGGGTACTGTTCTCGAAGTGGTAAAACGTTTAAATAAACAATACGTTCGATTTGCAGTTTAATGTGCATTATTATTTTAATTGTAGTTATTAGTTTAGTGTTATATTAAGTTAGAAATAAGATTAGGTTAATTTAGCTATTTAAAAAAAATGGTTTGTTTTTATTTATTTTATTTTATTTTAATAAAATGAAGATTTTGTGTAATTTTAACTAAAAATTAACTTATAACGTTACAATGTTAACGTTGGATGCGGGTTACTCTAATTAGCCGGGACTTTGCAGGTCACCTGGATGGAACTGATGGCGGTATTTACACTCGACGTCAGAAAAATAACACCCCTTTGAAAATAAGTTAAGACTTGGCCACTTGCTATTGCTAGCTAACGTTTTATTGTGTAAATGTTAATATCTATTGAAAGTACATTTAGTGAGCTTTCAATTAATAATTGTTTGATTTAATTAACATAACAGTTACCATAATTAAACGCTTAAGGCGTTATTGCTTGCGCCGCCATAAAAGGGAAATAAAAGGGGTCAGTTCAGGAAATGCGGGTACCTAAATTAGCTATCGAGATGATGGAGAAAACACACTGCAACAGTTATATTAAAAGAAGGAATACCCAAGATGGATACTATTGCCCATGAAGTTGCTCAAATATTGCAAAAAATGAGGCAATGTAATGTTGTTCGGGAACTCGTTCGAACGAGTGTTTAGAGACTTTGGCTATGTCCGAAGGGGAACAAGTATATAAAAACACATATATCATTAAATTAGATAGGATTAAATTAACTTTGAAGAATTTAAAAAAAAAACGTGCGATTTTTCTGACGCCGAGTGTATGTGTGTTTAGGGAAGATTCGCTTGGCTCAACGTGTTACATTTTCGAAAACTAAACAAGTTTCGAAGATATGCAACTAAGATCACAGAATAAATAATATGCTAAGATTTCGTCGTTTAGGCGCATCTATCAAGCATAACTCAAAATAAACGATTAATCATTCACGTGAACACAAAACGATTGTTGATTGCTGACAGAATATATCTTGCGCTATTTATGTTGTGTAGGCGTCATAAAATGCTGTTAGTTCGATTTTTATTCGGTCAGTGGAACTACAAATTATCACAATGGTCTCTTGTATTTGCCGTCATTACTATCCAGACAACACCAATGCTTCTAAAAATACATGTATTTATCTACACTTATCTACATATGAATCGTTTTATGTTCACGTGAATGATTAATCGTTAATTTTGATTTATGGCTGTTAAATGCGCTGGAACTACTTTGTGTTTACGCCCCCCTTAAATTCGGATAAAACGGTTTCCGTTAGAAGAATTCAATCATGAAGACTTAATACGTTATTTAAATACGAAATTTCACCAGTCAATGGCAGTTGTTTTGGCCGGCCGCCATCCAGTAGTGGCGTACGTTAAATGAAATGCTACAGGTGGCTTCAATGACCTATCATATTTGTCTCTTGTGAGTGTGGGTTGAAGAGGAAAAGTTTATGTATTTTGATATATCTTGTTACCTGTACAAATCTTACTCTATTTCTTGCTAATATATCTTTATAATATTTTTAATTGAGTAAGTAAATAATATTCCAATTAGTTTCAGTTAGTTACTGTTACATAAAGCACAGGGGGCGAACCAGGAACATTTTGGAATGTGGGGTGAACCTTTGGGGCGAACGAGGAACAAATCAAAGTTCCAACCCAATAGCAAAATTAATATTGGTAAAATTTTAGAAGGTCAATAACACAGTTCCTTGTCGATAGAGAATTTAATATGATAAAGTATGTCATCTGGTAGGTAGTATAAGTAGATTTCGCAATTTACATTTACATACAAATACGTGGTTGATTCGTCCAAGACGAATACGAATGCGTTTCTTTCTCTCTAAACCCGAACGTTTCTCAATCTCAACGAGATTAGTATGCAAATGTGGAACAGCAAGATGCATCTCGAACGTGTCTGCTGGCCAAACTGGGGTCGGATAGCAGAGACGCTCTACTGCGCGCGGCGGCGGCGCCCCGGCCGAACATGAAGCTACCACCGGCAAATCAGGCATGCTCGTACACAGACTCGATCACTACCTATGTTTCTAAAATATCCCAATGGATATTTTAACATCGAACGTAGTCCAATGGTTATGTTCGATGTTAAGGGTCCATGATAGGAAAACATGGTTGTAGACGAGAAAACGTAAAGTTGTAGCCACAAAAAAACATACGACAAGCTAAAGAGATTCTTTAATAGCTACAAGTATAAAATTGCGTATAAACCTCACAGATGATTGTAAAAAAATCAGAATATCATCAAAAGCGCTTGTCGCGGGTCATATTTTTGGCGTCAATAATAGCGGAATATTGAATTCTACATCAAAATACACTTTAACGTACTGTGAAGTTGCTCCAATAACTTTATTTTTTCTCAAGAAAGATCATTGTGCTAAAGATAATGATGAAAAAACAACGAAAAACATCGAAAAAGTGCAGAAGTGAGGTTAATTTCCATACTCTAATAAAAAGACAGAGACAAATGTTTCCGCACAACGAGCCTTAAGAAGATACAACATACCAAATGCTGCAGCCAAATGTAACCAATTATTTTTATGCACAACAGAGTAGGCCTTATACATAACAGAGTTGGCCTTCATCTCACCTGATGTTAAGTGGTGATAAGGCCGAAGGTGGAAGCCCTACACCCGGCGGAATCCTTATCACTGAGAGAATGGAAGTTTTACAGAACTAAACCAGTTCACACCCTGTTCATCAATTCTCATGCTTTCAATGAATCGATCCTACTTGCACAAACTCAGATTAGAGTAACATTTAGGGTTATCTTTATAAAATAGCATTGCATCTACTATCGTCTTCGATTTGTGTTAAATATGTACTATACTACCTACCTATCCGATCGCTGTGTCACTTTTATGTGGCGTTCCCATTACTCGGAAGAGGCTTTTAGTAAATATCGTATACGGCTAATATCGAGGCTCTTTATGGTGTTGTAACTCGATAATGTCCGTCGGTCGCGTGCGTCGAAACTTTCCGATCGACTTCTAATAAATATGTAATGGAGTTTATTTTTTACGACCGCAGCGCTCACAGGGTGGAACCCAAAGTGGAACCGACGTGTTTTTCTGTCGCCTCAGTAATTAATTAGACCGATCCGTGTTTGTTGTTCGTCGGGACTGTAGCCAAGGTTAAGTCACTTCTCCTATAATTTCATCTCTAGAGAATCACTTAAAAAATTCGTAATAATAAATACCGAACGATGAATTACGATTACGCATGAACTCAACAAATGCGGGGTCAAAGAACCTGTTGAAAACTTATTTATTTTATTTTATTTTTTTATTTAATTCTTAATGCACAATAGTACAATGGCGGACTTAATGCCTTAGGCATTCTCTACCAGTCAACCTTAGGGTGATGTGGAGACTTTGTGTGGTAGGGTGCACAACCAGAGTAAATAAGAAAAAGTTAGAAATAAAATAAGTACTTACTATAAATAAAACATATTATAACATACATACTGACAAAAATACAAATATAGTATATAAATAATTATTAATATAATATATATGTACATATATATATATATATATATACTTATAAATGCGGCTTTAGAAAATCTTGGCAGACTTAACATTTTAAAAGCTGATATATGGCTGTAGTGACATACCTACCTACCTACGTAAGTTCAGATTCACTTTATTTTTGGAACAGTTATAAATTAAGTTGTTCCCAGAATTGTTGCGTTTGCGTGATATCTGGGTACGTGCCTGGTGATCTGATGTGACATCTGTGAATAGATGAATGTGATGTCTTATATTCCGTGGAACTCAGGTCAAGGGAGCACTGATCGCTGTGTGCACGTACGTACTGCTAGTGGTAACCTACTCGGTATCATCTTTCACTCTAAACTCATTCATCTAGTATTAAAAATCTGGCGATTGTCAGTTTTTTACTTGCTCCATATTTTTTTCTACATCCCTAGAGATTCCATAAACTAAGTTTCCCTTACAGAACGTAAAAGTATAATAAGATGCACAACTTACAAATATAAATAACAACATATCATTAACTTTAATTCCGATGACTACGAAAAAACAATGGCTACGAATGCTACGATGTAGCATGGTCCTAAAAGACTCAGTACATATTATGTACTAGCGACCTGCCCGCGGTTTCACCCGCGCGGTTCCCGTTCCCGTGGGAATATCGGGATAAAAAGTATCCTATGTTTTAATCTAGGCTATCTACTATCTGTGTGCCAAATTCCAGCCAAATCGAGGGTAGTTTTTGCGTGATTGAGGAACAAACATCCAAACCCACAAACTCTCACATTAATAATATTAGTAGGTAGGATAAAAGGTGCAAAATAAAATCTGCAAAAAGCTTTACTGTGTCACATAGGTAACCCTTTAGGGTTGACGTGTCGCCGTGTCGCCATTGTGCTCTTAGATGTTGCTTCTGCATAATACACGGCTACAATAATGTTCAGAAATTCTAAGCGATTCCGAATACGGCCCATCTGCAGCACCCTAGTGCCGATAAGAGACGACAATAGATCTTGTAGCTAGACAATGATATCGAACGTTGATAATGTTTCTATTTCAGGCTAAGTTGCAACTATTGTGCCCATTTAAAATTAGTTAAAATATGCTTACAAGCTTTGTTTCCGATATATGCCAATGCCGGCATCGGTATAGAGTATAGTGTAATAATGTATGGAGTCTCGTCGGTGGATCGTAGTGGAATGAGGGAAATATAGATCCTTATTTATCAACGCGCTTGTATGTAGTGTAAATGTATTTTTATAACTGCTACGGACATGAAATTTTTTAGGCAACAATTTCATCTATCCATAGTTGAATAGTCAATAAATTTTTCTTGTTTTCACGTTAGAAAGTTAGGCCCTTTGATTTAATTTTGAAAGAAATTGACTTGCTACTAAAGCGTCCAACAAAGCCAAGTTATATACTTACTTCATATTTTTCGCAAGTTCGATTAAGTTTTTAAAAGCTTGGAAAATCTTTTGATATTAAGTTGTGAATTCGAGCGGAAAATAACCTTGGTTTTCGATATGAGCTCTCGAAAATTGTGTGAGTTATGCTACACAATATGTTCGACAAGCACTGGGTTGTAATGTATTCTAAAAGTGGTTATGATTTAAATAATTTTGTTATTAAAAGGTTTCAACAGCACAGCTGCAAAAGCAAAGCCTTACTTAAAACTATATCGCGAAAACTATGAAACAGGTATGTTAGTTTAGGATTCACTGTACTTGTCTTTCAGGATCAATCTCATATGTAAACAATGTTTAAGTTAAATGAGTATACTTAGGTTTATTTGAATAACTGCAAAAGGGACTTCTTACTGAATCTTATTTGCTTTTAGACAGTCATAAGCAGTATCTTAAAATGTCTAATTTATTAATTGTGCTGTGCTGTAGGTTAGGTATTACATATGAACAAATATCAGTTTTGAAACCCCACAGGATAACATAATATGCATTATCGAAATAAAAAGAAGAGACTAGTGTCACGTTTTTTGAGTCGTGTCGTAGTCACAGGCCGTGGTGAAAATTGATACCTAAGTATGAAAAAAGAAAATCACACTTAAAAATATATTGCGCATTGTTCCATGTTCGTTCTGTAATTTCAGTATTGTAGACTTCCTCATTGTATTAAATAGATAAATTATGTTGATGGCGGGAATGGTCGCTAGATTCCGTTATTTATGGTTGGTTACAGATTCATCCTTCTACAGATTGCATGTTCATGTTCCATTAACAAGTTGTTCAGCTCATTTTGTTCGTCTTCAAGCATATTGATTAACTAAGTAGTAGGTGTCAAGTTACTTACTAATTTCATATTAGCACGTTTTTCCTAATGCCTCCGTCTGTTTTTGCAACCCTGTTTGCTTGTGATTTGACCTTTGGTCTTGATACTTGAGTGCATTTTATGGTTTTATTGAGCGTTATGAATACAGAACAAATCTGAGATTCAGATCGATTGTAAAACAGATTTACATTAGATAAGTGAGGAATTGATAACGCATCACGCTCACAAAAAAAAAAACACATTTTGTTTCTCTTGGAGGGAGATTCGCCATGCGTGATATACAGATTACAGACAGACAACACTTCACTACACTTTACAACAACACTGTACAACTTTGGTCTCTCATAATCCAGCTTGAATCAGCGTGATGCTTGTCAGAGCATGATCCATCATAGTAATCAATAAAGAACAACGTGCCAAAAACACTTAAAAAAATTGTTTTAAATGTTAAGTGTATTCAAGATTCCGTGAGGAACCTGATATGCCAGACAAAGTTCCTAACTATCGATTTTTAGGCTTGTGTCCGTCAAGGGCACCGAACTCTGTACATCTCAAGACGCTTCGCTCACACCTAGTGTCAGCTTAAACTTAACACTGGAGGGCACTTCAGGGCACTTGTCGTGGGCATTATCGCCCTTACGACACTTTCTTGAGGATCAAATGGAGCGGCGACAGAATGGAGAAGTTTCCAGAACGCTTTTCAGGAATGTAAGCTGAGTTGTTTGTGAGCTGTGGAGTTGAAATGCATTTATTAACGTTGGATCTTTTCATTTGTCTTCTAATTCACATGTAGCTGATGATGGTCAAACCTGCGTTGTTGCATTTTCTACTTTTTGATATTGGTTGTGTAAACCTAACTTAATGATCGAAGATAGGTAACTACAATTTTTGTTTGGTGGCATTTTGTAATTAGTAAATTACAAAATATCATCCGTAATATTTTCTGACCGCGTGGCACTAATTTTTTTGTACTGATTTTGTAATGATCGAAGATAGGTAACTACAAGTTTTGTTTGGTGGCATTTTGTAATTAGTAAATTACAAAATATCATCCGTAATATTTTCTGACCGCGTGGCACTAATTTTTTTGTACTGATTTTGTAATGATCGAAGATAGGTAACTACAAGTTTTGTTTGGTGGCATTTTGTAATTAGTAAATTACAAAATATCATCCGTAATATTTTCTGACCGTGTGGCACTAATTTTTTTGTGCTGATTTTGTAATGATCGAAGATAGGTAACTACAGGTTTTGTTTGGTGGCATTTTGTAATGGGGTTGGCAACGCAAAGCCAATCGCAGATGGCGCCAGCGGCGGTCTAACCGCTATCAATACTTTGATTGGTTAAAATATGCCACAAATGACTTTTGATATTTGAAACAACCAATCAAATGTTTTGGTACAACCGCTTGTGGCGCCATTAGTTCCTCAGTTTCCATCCCCATTAGTAAATTACAAAATATCATCCGTAATATTTTCTGACCGCGTGGCACTAATTTTTTTGTACTGATTTTGTAATGATCGAAGATAGGTAACTACAAGTTTTGTTTGGTGGCATTTTGTAATTAGTAAATTACAAAATATCATCCGTAATATTTTCTGACCGCGTGGCACAAATTTTTTTGTACTCAGATGAAAAGAATATCATATTTATTAGAGATGCGCCGTGTACTCGGTTATTACTCGGAACTCGGCATACTCGGCAAGTTTTGTAACATACATACAGCCGGCGGCAATACTCTGAGTCCATTTTTAGGGTTACGTAAAAACGGGACCCTATTACTAAGACTCCGTTGTCCGTCTGTCGGTTTGGTGTATAGTCAAAACAGAGTAATACCACAGTATATATATAAGTTTTTTCAAACAGTAGAAGAGCTTACGTCACTTAGGCCCTTTTGTCATTGCACTCCGTCGGATCGCTAGGGTTGGCATTTTTCCAGCCGTCTCGTGGATTGCTACGTGCGAACGCTATTTAAACAACTGCGACGCGATGTCACAACCCTGACCAAAGTACTGCGAACTTTGCTTAGAGCTCTTAGAGTGACGTCAGCCGTCAAATTCGAACGATTCCATGGAGCTCCTATACTGTTTGAAAAACTTATATTTGTACTGTGGTAATACTCGGTACCTATTAGGCAAAATTAGCACTCGGAGCATCTCTAATATTTATCACGGTTTAATGCGACCTCAGTCATTTAGCACTAGATTTATGGCAGTTTACAACCGACGCACGTTTTAAATCCGAATATTTGTGTACACATATTTCATCCCGACATTATTTTCATTCAACCATTTATAAACAGTTTGTTTTATTAAAATTTCATACGGCCATAGAGAATATTAATAAACTGTTCTTTATATTTAAATACAACGGGTAATAACTCAGTATGTAATCATTGCATGAGGAAAGGAAGTTGTTTGATATCGCGATTGGAAGTAAACATAATAAAAATTGTTAATATATCTCGAGTGCCGTAAATTATTACTTACATACACTATAGTGTACAAGTATAAGTCATAGTATGTGTTGATGTAATATGTATTAGAATGATGGTACTTGGTACCTTCCTCAATAACGGATCCGATACGTTGGAGACCATTTCATCCTGAAAACGGATGTCAAATCGGATCCACCATCCTGAATGCAATAAAACTTCTCTGAATTTAGGAGCGACTGAATATTGGATCCGTTATTCGGGAAGGTCTGATAAGCTCTTTAGAGATAACTTGACTCAGTCAGCTTTCATTATTTATTGTATTTATTTCATTATCATTTATGAAGTACTAGCTTCCGCCCGCGGTTTCACCCGTGTGGTTCCCGTTCCCGTGGGAATATCGGGATAAAAAGTATCCTATGTTTTAATCTAGGCTATCTACTATCTGTGTGCCAAATTTGAACCAAATCCGTTCAGTAGTTTTACAAACAAACATTCAAACATCCAAACCCACAAACTTTCACATTTATAATATTAGTAGCATTTTTAAATCCCTTTTTACTACAGCATGTCCTTTTTCTGAACAGATGTGGACCGAGGAGCTGTTCGCGTTGGCATATAACCTGAACCAACTGACCAATCCCACCATTAAGTTCCTAGAGAAGCTGCACACCAGGATTGTGCTCAAGGCAGACAAGTCAGGGAAGATACTAGTCAAGAAGTAAGTATTGTATGTATGATGATAGTTGATTTTATTATACCTCTAATTTATGTAGGGTTGCCATAACTTTTGCGGACCAATACGGGACATCAAAATAGTCCGTGAGCCCACGACAGTATTGCCTACGTCATATGACATCACGATGAAATACATGGCACACGGTCGGAAAAGTTGTGCTGAGCGAGGATCAGAAGATTATCGCAAATAAAATTGGCCGGAAGCTTAAGAAAATCTTCCACTTCCGGTCAAAATTTTAAGATTATATTTACGTCATGTGGCATCAGTAAGAGACCCGTGTCATCATTTAGTTTTCAATCGTAGAGAGAGTAAACATAAGTCTGTCAGTTCTGAAATGGCCGGAATACCTTAAACTTAAAATTTTTGTTTTTTAGTCATTTCAGAACTGACAGACTTATGTTTACTCTCTATGCGATTGAAAACTAAATGATGACACGGGTCTCTTAATGATGTCACATGACGTTAATATAACCTTAAAAATTTGACCGGAAGTGGAAGATTTTCTCAAGCTTCCGGCCAATTTGATTTGCGATAATCTTCTGATCCTCGCTCAGCACAACTTTTCCGACCGTGATACGACGTAGGTACGTCATATGACGTAGGCAATACTGTCATATGACGTAGGCAATACTGTCGTGGGCTCACGGACTAAAAGCGGGGGGACGGGAAGGGGCGCCCTCCTCACTCCGCATAAAAGGTCTTAAAGAAAGGGTGGCCAACCATTTTGACACTTGGGCCCAAATTCGGAATTAGAATTTTACCTCGGGCCGCACTACCAAATTTTATGTATAGTGCGCGCCAGATAAGTCTGCGCACAGTCAAAATCGGATACTAATTTTTCCTATTAGAACTTCTTAGAGTTTCTTAGGTAATTTTTGTATTATTTTTTTTTACTTTAAAAAATGTGCTCGGCTCCGCGGGCCACAAGGTAACGATGGCGGGCCGCATGTGGCCCGCGGGCCGCGGGTTGGCCACCCTTGTCTTAAAGTGTTCATTAGGTTAGGTTAGATTAGAACTACGACCAAAAACGCGCACGAACCGAACGAGCGGAGCGAGCGTGCTGCGGAAGTAGCCGGCGAAGTGCCAGAAACGTCGTTTTTGTAAAATCAATGGAAGTCAATTAGTGGCATTGTAGACAACATTTATTAAGTATAATGGAATTTCCGCGAAATTTTGGAGGCTGCATTCAAAACTCAGTTGGTGGACTGTGATTATATACGAGTACTAGCGGCCGCCCGCGGTTTCATCCGCGTGGTTCCCGTTCCCATGGGATTATCGGGATAAAAAGTATTCTATGTTTCAATCCAGGCTATCTACTATCGGTGTGCCAAATTTCAACCAAATCCGTCCAGTAGAGTTTGCGTGATTGAGGAACAAACATCCAAACATCTAAACATCCAAACCCACAAACTTTCACATTTATAATATTAGTAGGATGTATGCAGCCTGTCATGTGATGTAAAGATTGTATGATAAATCAGTGTAGATTCAATGGTTTCTATCGACAATCTGATTTAATCGTCCGTCAATTGAGCCGTCATCAACGAAAATATTATTTCCAAATTTACAAATTTGACGACATGTAGCAATAATAATAAATAATAATGTTTGGACAATTTCACACAGTATCATCTAAGTAAAGCTTGTAATATACTACTTATACAACGTATACACCGTCATTTTGTAGTCATTTTTGCCAAAGAAACATGGGTCGAAAAACGACAAAAAAATACTTTCCCATACTAATAAAATGTTTTAGCTGTCTAGTTAGTATGGGAGACCCAATTTTTTTTGTCGTTTTTCGACCCATGTTTCTTGGGCAAAAATGTTTATTTTCATTGGTACAACACACCCTTAAGTTAATTAAAACGACTACAAAATGACGGTGTATACTACTTATATACTTTTAAATATATAGTTATTATACATATTCAGCAATACGGGACACGATGGCCGAATACGGTCTCAGTCCCGTATAATATACGGAACGTATGGCAAGTTGGCAACCCTACGTTTAGGTGTGAATCCGACACACTAACGCAGTGGCCTTTTTATTGACCTCTATGGTTGACTGTCTGTTTATTAGTTTACGTAATGGCATTCAAACTGTTAGTTCCATCTATCTAAACAAGTTTTTGGGTAATTAAAAGTTTTCTAATACAAATAGATGTTTTGCATTTGAAAAAAAAAGATTTAATAAATTCCAAGTCACAAAATAGAATTGACAGAATCTCGTTTTTATTTTATTTATGAAATCATAGCTTATTTTGCAATTATAATTTAAATAAATGATTTATTATTCTATTGATCTAAGTGTTTAGGTCTCTATTTTGTGTTGGTATTTTTTTATATGACGGTAAAACATAAATAGAATAAACTATGTCGGGATTTACACTATGTACCTGTTTATTTTTGAGACTCCGATATTTCGGCGCAGTTGCATGCGCCATGATCACGGAAGAACTGTCGATTGTTGCGTGCGGGTAGATGTTATTGGCAGACGAATCGGTCTACCCTCCGTCTAGTTCTTTTATTACTACGTTCGATACCGGTACCACTGTCTGCAAACTCACTATTCGAGTGTTTGGAATCCAGTAGTCCGGTTGTGTAAAAATAACAAAAATAAAAAAAAGTGCCGTTTCGCGTACAGATACAGTGAGTGTCGTGTGTCGAGAACAAATTCGAGTGAATAGTGAGTTTGCAGACAGTGGTACCGGTATGTATCGAACGTAGTAATAAAAGAACTAGACGGAGGGTAGACCGATTCGTCTGCCAATAACATCTACCCGCACGCAACAATCGACAGTTCTTCCGTGATCATGGCGCATGCAACTGCGCCAAAATATCGGAGTCTCAAAAATAAACAGGTACATGGTGTAAATCCCGACATACTTTATTCTATTAACGTCAATAACCATGGAAATTTAAAACAATATACGGTAAAACATGCCGGCCGCTACACGCTGCACTGCAACCAAAACAATAATTCAGTGGCAGGCAGCCATGGTACAACTCATTTGTAAATCATACATTTTCCATATTACATAATAATCCATTAGCTAAACAATCCCCTCTGATAATTACGTATCACATTACGTTTAAGACATAAAGTGAGCAAAGTTCAGAAATTACTTGAGAGATTTATTTCATTAATTATTCATTACTTAATGACTCCAAGTTATCCCTAGCGTCCCCAACCCATTTTCTAATATTATGATAAAGTTTATGTATATGTATTGTACGGGCCTAATTGCACGAGCCCTGAGTTTCTGTGACGAGGTATGTAATTATAAGTAAAGCATCCTTTCCTTACAAACCGCCGCCGGCTGGGAGCTTACGGGAAACTTATTTCCTGCAGGGTCTGTTCCTTGGTAGGGTTAAATCATAACATACTTACTACATGTATCCAATTATGATTACCGGTGGGTTATCCTTAAATGATATAATGATTAGGCGGTTTCAAGAAGGTTTTCGTTGCTAACCTATTTTAATCGATTAAAAAAAAGGAGTACTTAGGTTATTTATTCGTTTTTATGTATGTAGTACCTACTTACACCGATTACTCGAAGACTAGCTGCTTGACCGGTTGAAATGATTCAAACGTTGTTACAGCAGGTATGTTCCCAAGTTGGTCCCATTGTTTTAAAATAATGAAATCGGTTCAGTAGTTTTTACGGAAATCCTGAAAATTCTGTCGTTTTTCATATATTTATCTTCCGAATCGACAAATTTCGTTTCAGGCCTGAATTTCACTTGCTTAATTCCGTTTAATGGTCTTGATCGCTAGATTGGTGGTCACCACACCAAATCATACTGAACTCTTACCTGGTCAATGATAAAATAGTAGTTTATGAAACTGACACATAAAGAGGGGTATTAAATTGTTTTAATACCTAGTTATGTGCAGTTTCATACACTACTTTATCTACACTCATACATTTGGGATTGAACCTACTAAATAAAAGATCAACGTTAGAAAAGAGAGAGAGACTTTGTTTGTATTAGCAAGGTACCTACCTTGTAATAAGTCAATTCCTTAGCTGCATCTAAACTAAAATATCGGGCAGAGTAATTTTTTTTTCACATTTTAAAGCAAGAATAAAAAAACCTACAAAATTCATTAAGTATAACAAAATGTAAAAATTGAAATCAAAACTTTATCGGAATAGCTTGGCGCGCATTCCATTAGAAAAAAAAATTGATCAGTGCATTTCAACAAACTAATCGCACTAAAGTCATCGATTACCATAGAGTACATTTTAATCATGAAAAACATGTGGGAAAATATCGTTGTTTTTTTTAATGTTACGGCACTGCCTTCTTTTTGGATTTGCCCTGTATCGTAATGAGAAAAAAAGTTATTTTATGATGCAGTTGACTGCATCGTAATGAGTTTATTTTTTAATTTTACCTATCCACGAAAATAAAGTACGTATTTATATTACCTTTTTTGAATTCATATTTGGAACATTACGTTGTGAGTGTAGATAAAAATACTTAATCAGCGGGTGCATACTTCAAAAGTGTAAATTGCACTTACAGTCCCGGTCGTTTTTAATGATTTCATCTTATCATTTTATTGGTTACATACATCGTCTCACGGTATTTTCTTTGCTCACGGCGAGTGAGATGTCATAAAATACTGTTTCTCTTTATATGTTTATATTTCTAGATATAATAACGTGCTTAGTATTAAATTAAGCAATAACCATAACTTATGTTCTATTAGTATAGGTTTTCTCTTCATGATGATATAATCCATTTCACTGTTTTGTTTGTGTAAGTACATGTTGAATCATATTATAGCTTGTAAGTCAAGAATGTTGAATCTCTTACATGTTTGAGTTCGTATTTCAACATCATAATGATTTAAACATCTTTCATAATACAGTATATTTGTAAATGTCCAATATTTAATTAACATTATTAACTGTGCTGTCTGTCGTATTTACTGTTGATTTACATTTTAATTGAGTCTGATTGAATTTTCGTTCCAATTTGTTATTCCGTTAATTTGTCTTCATCTGAATAAAATGGCAAACAATTAATTAAACAGTTTTAGTTTGTAGTACAAACATAGTACCTAAATATATGGACTTACGTTGTATAAAATCACGCTAAAGCTAGTATTTAAAATTTTTTCTTCTTATAATAAATATTTTACACAATTTTCTAAGACTGATAAAATTCAAAATTCAAAATTCAAAAATTATTTATTCAGTCTAGGCTGTTACAAGCACTTGTGAATGTCATAGAAGCTACGCCATCGGTTCGCAAACCCTAAGCGGGAGACCTTGTAACGAGAAGAACCGGCAAGAAACTCGTCAAGGGCTGCTTTTTTCTCCCTGTATATTTCATACAGAGTCGTCAACATTGAAAAATGAGCTCCACATTTAAAGTGAGGTCATTTTCCATCACAATAATTAACAAAAGTTTGCACACAATGGGTGGGTAGGTTGAAATTAAATACTACTGACTAAATACTACTAAGTAATGAGAGTAAATAACTTTCAACTAGTTGAGAAATCACTGTGTCTGCTACTCGAAAGTGCACCTAAGTAGGCAAAATTTACCAAAAAAAAAACCACGTGTTACAAGACATAAAAAATAATTAAAAAAAAATGCAATTCTTACAATTCAATATGCGTTAAGATAGGTACTCAGAAGCAGACCCTTTCCACTGGCAGCACCCGTTCACGAGCATGACGCATGGACCAGCCATCGCTTCGCTCAACCATATTTGAGGGAACGTAACGACCCGCCCCACACGACACCACCGCAGAAATGATTAAAGAGAGCATGACATACTTAGGCTACCCATCCTAAGGCACCGAATTGAAAACTATTATCCTAAAGCTTTTCATAGGCCTTTACTTACAAAACTACTGAATATAGAAAGCAAAATGATTGCAATTAAAAAAAAATTAGAAATCAAAACAAGGTTTAGTTATTAATTTAAAATTTGAGTAAGAAGTGCCATACATATTGATAATATTAATCAGAAAAATAATATATATAAATATACGACGCCCTTAGTACAAGCAGACAGAAGCAGACCCATTCCCACTGGCAGCACCCGTAGAATTCATTTATACAGAAAAACAGATAAAACGTCAATATTATACCTTTTCTATTTAAATCCTATGTGCCCACGTGATGTAAACAAATAAATCTTAGTCAGCTTATTGCGATGAGATAATTTTATCGGCGCTTGATGATACAAATTTTATGGCCATATCAAATATTGCTTAGACGGTAATAAAATGATTGCTATACGATTCGAATCGAATACGTAATTTACAAAAATGATTTATCAGTTGGAATTAATCGTCGTCACAGAGCATCTTTGTAGAATGTTAAGAAAATCTGCTTGGTGTCTAGCTTTCCATAATGTTTTGGATTCAAATAGTGTTTAGATGGAGTCGTGCCAAATAAATTATGCCTGATTTCAGCTTATGATGATGAGAATTTAAGTGGGTTGTGCGAGGTGAGATAATATCCCATTTCCGTTTTGGACTGTCTGTTTGTTATCAATTTATTATAAATTAGAGGTATTCAAAAATTTCCGTGATCGATCGTCTAGTGGGCAATCGTATGATTAAGTAGCAATTTAGATACAAAAATGTCGTGATTTTCTCTTCGAGGAAAGCCCGTGGACAAAAGTGTTTTGTTTTTCTTCCGTTTCTAAAAACATTATTGTTAGGTCTTTTACACATTCAAGCTTAACAATAAGGTCAAGATACGCTCGGAAAGGTCGCCACACATTACTTCATAATATTATTGATAACATCTTCCCGCAAACAAAGTTGGTCTATTCAATGTTATTGAAACGAGGGTTTTTGTTCCCAGCATCGTTCGCATATTCGCGCAGAACAAGGAAGACAAGAAACGCGTGGAGAAGGCCCTGAGCGAGTCAGGTCTGCCCACCAGCAAGAATGACACCATATCGCAGACTAAGTTCCAGTTCGAGGATTTCTTCGCCTTTTACAAGAATCTCACCCAGCGCACTGAAGTACAGACTATTTTTAACAAATTGTAAGTGTAAATAACATACTAAACAATATTTATGGAATAGTTTGTAATTGATTAAAACTTTCGTTACACATCTAGTCGGTCTGTTGTGCTTGAAAAACAAAGGATTTTAAGACATAGGGGAAGATAAGGGTATAATCATTAAATTATTCTTTTAATATAAACAATAATAAAACGATACGAGTAATATCTGTTGACGTTATCCATGTCACTAAGATTATGCTAATAACTCTCAACAGGTTTTTTATTGTGCAATAATATTTTATAGACAATTTGATGTGCCATTATTACGGTATAAAATACCAAAGGCCAAGCGTATCGAGACGTTAAATACTATATTTAGTCCCTTGGGATATCGATAAGTTTCGTTCCCTTTATCGAGTGACCGATATAGTAAACTAATAATACACCAAACGTAGGGTTATGATTATGAATAGGGCAATTAGTTTCCGAACAACGACCGTACTAATTTCGCCAATCAACGTTAGGTTGAGCTACTTTAATATCTCGGCGGGCTACACTCAAGTGACGTTAGAGATTGGAAATAGGGCGCTGGGCGGAATCGGATTGCCCGGATAAGTCCTTCACATAATTGCTACCGTACCCGGTATCCGGGTCGCAAGCTAACAAAAGATGTTGCAAACATGTTTATCCGTCCAGATTTTTTTGCGCTGCACCAAATGGAATTGCCTTTAACGAATTGTCCGCGCGACGACTTATGAAAACCACGTAGTTTTATACGCGGAACTATTGAAACAAAGTGGAGTTTCCGGGAAAACGCCGCATTTTTTATGGAGCAGACGATGCTTTTGAATTGTTCGGAAAGTTGTATGCGATATGTTGTTCGCACTAGCTTTTCACTTCTTTTTAGGGTTCCGTACTCAAAGGGTAAAAACGGGACCCTATTACTAAGACTCCGCTGTCCGTCTGTCTGTCTGTCTGTCACGAAGCTGTATCTCATGAACCGTGATAGCTAGATAGTTGAAATTTTCACAGATGATGTATTTCTGTTGCCGCTGTAACAACAAATAAACTAAAACGCTGAAGCTAAAAACTAAAAACAGAATAAAATAAATATTGAAGAGGGGCTCCCATACAACAAACGTGATTTTTTGCCGTTTTTTGGTACGGAACCCTTTGTGCGCGAGTCCGACTCGCACTTGGCCGGTTTTTATTGTTACTTGTGGTTACTGATAAAAAAAAAATTAAGATAAGAAAGAACCTCTTTTTCAGATCCGGTAGTTTAACTCCATTGACAAACAATTTCAAAACAAACAAATTGTTTCTTGTTTTTATTACGTCAGAATATAAGTGCAATAACCCTAAAGGTCGAAGTGTCGCATTGGTAGCATTGACTCTTAGTGTAGAAAATGAAGCGATCTTTTGTATGGAGACCCCATTAAATCCTCAGTCGATGAAACTTTGCAGGGATGTAATATAGTATGAACCAAAGCCTATGCACAAATATCCAAAAACAAAAAAGATAAGTTTAGATAATTTAAAAAATACGTTTCATTTATGATACTTTATCATAAGTACTGTAAAGTTTCGTCTACTGAAGATTTACTGTAGGGGTCTACTACCTTCTTTTCTACACTATCTGCCATTGACGCAATTTCGAAGCATTCAAAAGCACATCTGCATGAATCTCTACAACGAGACCCTTGATTCCAGAACTGACGGGAAGCCATACCTATCAGCGACCCAGTTAGTGGACTTTTTGAACGAGATCCAGCGAGATCCTCGTCTCAATGAGATCCTGCACCCGTACGCCGACATCCAGAGGGCAAGGGACCTCATCAAGGCGTACGAGCACAATAAGTACCACCAGCAGAGGTCGCAACTCACCTTCGATGGATTTCTCAGGTTAGTTACTAAATA
This sequence comes from Agriphila tristella, assembly GCA_928269145.1. Taxonomy (NCBI): domain Eukaryota; kingdom Metazoa; phylum Arthropoda; class Insecta; order Lepidoptera; family Crambidae; genus Agriphila; species Agriphila tristella. Next base: position 24,158,620 of record OV743439.1, read on the forward strand.
GAGAAGACCAGTGGTTTAAACATGAACTACTATCATTGGTTCTGCATCCGTACCCCGACATCCAACGGGCGCGGGACCTAATCAAAGCATACGAGCATAATAAGTACCACCAGCAGAGGTCGCAACTCACCTTCGATGGATTCCTCAGGTTAGTTACTAAATATAGGAGATACTCGTAAACGTGAACTACTATCATTGGTCATGCACCCACCCGTACGCCGACATCCAGCGGGCAAGGGACCTCATCAAAGCTTTTACGAGCATAATAAGTATCACCAGCAAAGATTGCAACTCACCTTCGATGGATTCCTCAGGTTTGTTACTAAATATAAGAGATACTCGTAAACGTGAACTACTATCATTGGTCCTGCACCCGTACGCCGACATCCAGCGGGCAAGGGACCTCATCAAAGCTTACGAGCATAATAAGTACCACCAGCAGAGATCGCAGCATACCTTCGATGGATTAGTCACCTAATCGAAAAGACTAGTGGTATAGATACCTACCTATCATCCATTTAGTTGGTCTAGTAGATACTACACACACCCGTATGCCGATGTACAGTGGATCTTATCAAGGGATACGAGCATAATAAGTACCACCAGCAGAGGTCAATACTAACCCGCGATGGCTGTAACTGACCTGAAAAATCAGGTTAGTCACTAACTGAGAAAAGTCCTGGGTCAAATTAAACTAGGTCAGTTACTATCACGTCTTATAGTTAGTTGATTATGATGACAGTTTCAATGTCAAACGGTGCAAATTTTAGTAATTTAACTACCTCAAATCAAAATATATTTCTATAAAACCCGAAAATGAAAACAAAACCTGCTTTAAAATTAAATAGCTCTAAAAAGTAAGAATTAATATTCAAATCATTAGATCCCACCCGACTTAAAACGTCTTAAGTATTTCATTAAAATTTATATGCGTATCTAAGGATTTGAATATTATTATTTACTTTTTAGAGCTATTTAATTTTGAAGCTGTTTTTGTTTTTAATTTTTAGGTGCTGTCTTCTATCTCACAAGAAAGTTACGCGCAAACATCGATAAAAAACATGCAAATGAATTGAGCACCTCCTCCTTTTAAAATTTTGAAACCGGTTAAAAATATACGATTGTTTCAGATTTCTCATGTCGGAAGACAACCCAATAGTGGCCGCAAACAAACTGGACCTTTGTGACGATATGGAACAGCCTTTAGCGCACTACTTCATCAACAGTTCCCACAACACGTACCTGACGGGCCACCAGATCACGGGCAAGTCCAGCGTCGAGATATACCGCCAGAGCCTGCTGGCCGGCTGCAGGTCAGTTCACCAGGCTAGTTGCTGCTTAACATGGTCAAATCCAAGTCATTGGCAATCTTTTAAACCGCCTTACTCACAAAAACAAACTAAGTTGTAGGAGGCTAATAAAATGTATTTTTCTCAAACATGCTTGGAAATTCGAACATTATTTTGACAACCTTCTTCGTGCTAAATCGGAGTTTCCGGACAGACCTAAACCGCGCCGGCAACTTTTGTATGAAAATCCATTATTGACGTGTAATAATGGATTTTCATACTAAAATTGCCTGCGTCTGACCGTAAAGGTTAGTACTGAAACTCATTATACACGTGTAATTCAGAAATGGAACGAAATTTTCAATGAAACACGACAGCCAATGAGGTCTGTGATCATCATCAATATTTAAAATTAGAACTGGCTTTGTAAATGGAAAGTTCCGAATCACGGTAACAGAGTGTCATGAGCGCAGTAACGCCCGCCCATTCATCCGTATCCCTGGTTACAAAACTTACGTGTCACATATGATTCGGACAGGCGGCATAAAAATAACGTTGTGTTATCTATGGATCTTGGCGCGGGAAGAATATTTTGTTGAAATTGTTTGTTGTTTTGTCAAATATTTTATATTCGATTTAAATTAAGTAATTAATCTATTACATAAATGAGTTCAAGCGACGAAAGTGATATTTTGACGCCACCTTAAATTCAAGAAGCGGCAAGAATAATAGAAAACATGTTGACTCCAAAATCAAAAAACATTAGGTAAACCAGATGTAAACCTAACTGCAATGCACAAAAGACAATCACAAGGGTATAAATGTAGGAAGTCTGCATCAAACGTGCAAATTTTCTTGTCTAGCATCAGACAGTGTGTATTTGGATCCTAAAGTAAGTTTTCGTATTGATAAGTACCTAGGTACTACGAGTAATTTACCACTTTGTTTTAGTCAAACAGCTAACATCACAACTTTACACGTTCTTTATTTTTGTTGCAGGATTGATTTTTGGCATTTTCGGTGCATGAATATGAAACGACATATAGAGCATTTATGTAAAAGACGTAGAAACTCAAGACAGTGCGATTTTACTTTCAATCTAAGATTTAATCTTTGCTTTTAATTACTGTAATTTAAAATAAAAATAAAATGTTAGAAAAGTTACTACTTGGTTTGAATTTCCGCGCATTATTTGAGAAAAGTACTATACAAGCCTTGGCAGCAACTGGGCATTGATGGACTCACGTATGTGTGCCTCGGCTTCGCCTCGGCCCACATTTTCACGTTCGTCCTTCAATGCCTGAGTTGCCTGCCGCTGCAGTAATGTACTATTCTTTTACTCTTTTATCAAATTATAACGATAAGACATATTTTAACGGTGCAATAGCTAAAATAGAATTATAAAGCGTTCATGAATATTGCTTACGTTAAAAACATGGAATGAATGAAATATGAAATAAAATTAATAGAAAAATCGTTACTTTCATGTTAGCATCAATAACCTTTTACTTGTGATTTTTTATGTTTTATTTCGCCATGAATTTTGACCACGATCTAAGAAATGTTTGTCCTAAAGTTATCAATATCGCGCCTAGATTCTTAGTTTTGCCAATGACTTCGATTCCACCCTGTACCTAGATGCTAGTATCTGAGTTATTTATCACTACATAACATAGTATAAAACAAAGTCGCTTCCCGCTGTCTGGTCTGTCCCTATCCCTATGCATGCATAGATCTTGCAACGCAAACTATGCAACGGATTTTGATGTGGTTTTTTAATAGATAGAGTGATTTAAAAGGAAGCTTTATATGTATAATACATGGTGTCAAATTCCACACTAAACCGAAGAAGCGAAGCGAAGGCGTATCGCTAGTTTCTTTATAATCAAGCAAGAGCGGAGGCATTACACACACATTCTGTCTGGCTCTATCTTGATATGTTGATTATGAAAGTAGAATTAATAACCACATGTGAAAGATAGGTAACAATTATGAATTTTGAGCGATATTGGAAGTACAATCACACTTGTTTACGTCACACTGCGGTTTTAATTTAGCATGCGGCGAAGCGTCCATAGTGATAACTGCAAAGCTTCGCTGAATAACTTGTGCACACACGCTTATCGCACTCTGAATTAATGAGGTCGTTATTAAAATTGATTAATGTATGAAAAAAAACCATTCGCAATGGATTTTTAATAGTTTAACCAATTAACTCGGTATCGAAAGCACTACTATCGAACTTATCGGCGTCTATCGTCCTTAATTGCTGCCATAACGGATATAATAAACAAATGTAAATATTTAGGAAATTATTCTTTAATGAAACTCTTTGGAAATCTTCCGATGATTTCATTAATATAAATGGATATATCTTACTTTTGATTTGTCGTCAAATAATGCATTAATTGTACTGGATTCCATTAGTTAGACAAACATAGTTCTAATTAACAATTTTTCGCGTGTGAAATAAATGATGAATGAAAAATTCAAATGATGAAGACGAATTTGAGGAAGAAACAAATAACCATAACTTATGAAAGTTTTTATTGATTGACCCATGGATTTTTGCATTTGCCAATATTTTTTATCGCACGCTCATTTAGTAAGGTACAACAAACGTGTAATTTTTTTTATGCTTACATGAATTACAGGCGAGTAGAGTCGCCTTGTAATATGTGGTCAAAAAAAATGCCATCGACCACGTTGGTACTTGACCCATCTTCCGCATGTTACTGCGAAAAAACTATCGTTCCGCAATCTTCGCACAATACTATCTATTATTCAAAGCAATAGATATTAACCAACAGGCGCCATTAATCTTTCACTGGGTGACAATTTTAGTGGCTAAGATGTTGACTAATTGTCTTCGATGCTGTAAAATACAGTTTAGAAATGAACGAACGAATTATTTCGTTGTGGACTCTGTGTCAACACGTAGTGTCAATAAAACTTTCAGGCAATATAAACAGTGTAAGCTACTCATATCAACACATACATGTAACACTAAGTGTGTTTTACAAAATGTTTTTTTATTCGAACGATGCTAAGACACAATTTAGTTAAGACTTTAATGCGATTTTACGTGGCTTATGATAATTTAGACTAGAACATAAACTATAGCTGTTATAAATGAAAATAGTGTGTAGAATCACATAAAAGTAAATATTTTTACTCCTAAAAGCTTACTAAAATAGAAGATACAAGCTTTATTTACTTTTGTATTGTCGGTTACGCAAGTAAAGCGTGTCCGCATTTGACATGTTATTTTTTCTCCCGAACGAAGTAGCTCAAACACACGTCTATTGGAATAGACACACGTCTATTCTCAATAGGTAAGTGGTTTGTACGCATGGACATTCTATTTACGCGCCCCTTTAAACGGGCCATTACGAGATATAGGCATTCAGATTCTAATAACATTCTTTGATGTCGACTCAGAGTCAGACACGCTCGCAGCTTCCTAAAATAAACATAACTACTGTGCACATAAAATCATTTGCAGATACTAAAAGTCAATGATTTCGTATATAGACACATTCATAAAACACAAACACTTATCGTAGGTATTTGTTGTGTTAATTGCGCTTTTAGCATGTGTTCAATGGTTCAACTTGTAAATTGGATAGTAATGTTACATTATGCTTGGTTAGTCGATCTATTGACACAGTTGATTTTAAATCCGTCTTTAAGAAATAAAACTTATTAGGTTGTTGATATTATTACGTTGTTTTATAGATACTTTGTATTTTGATATTGCTGTAGACATGGGGCGGAAACAGTGTAATTTAACTTATATCTGAACTAGCGGCCGCCCGCGACTTCGTCTGCGTGGACAGTTATTTCTCTATCCCTCGGGAACAGTATCTTTTTTCGGTATAAAATGTATCCTATGTCCTTCTCTGTATCCTTGACAACGTGTATACAAAATTTCATGATGATCGGTTGATTAGTTAAGACGTGAAGGCGTAACAAACAAATAAACAAACAAACGGACTTTCGCATTTATAATATTAGTAAGGATTTCAGATAGGCGGCGGTTACTGACATTTCTCGATATTTATTAAGAAGTAGACAAATAAAAAAAGTAAATATAAATATCTCTTACAGGCTATAAGTGATTTAAAGACTGTTGGAGATAAGTGATCGAGCATTAGATTTAGCTGCAGTCTGTTAATTCTTAATTCATAATTTATTTATTGTTTCATGTGGTTACTTACTTGTCTTGTTTAGTAAAACGCGGGGTTAATCCCGTACCGAATGTGAACGTGAATCTGAGATAGAATTGGTATCAAGTAAAAGTCAAAACAATATAATGGAAACTATGGCAACTGTTTTCAATGTACCAAAATAACCGATTTCTGATGTTTATTCGATCCTGATGTGAACTCGATCTCGTTATTTCCCGTCGAGAGTAGGGGGGGCAGTTTTTGACAGTTGTCATTATGTTTTAAACTTTAATCATTATTTAAAAAATATATAGTCGTTTTAAATTAAATTGTCATTTATAATTATAATTTTATTTCCTAATCTGTGTGTGGAAAACCATTTGTTGTATTAAAAAAATGAACATTTCAATAATAATATTGTTTACCAAATAAGACAAGTATAAGGGTAAACAGATTATACAGTGCCTGTAGAGTTTATTGATATTTACTAGCACTGTTACCTTACGAGGCATATATCTTGAAATCGGGTGGGGATAGCGCGGAATGCGTATTTTGGGTATACGTAGCGGTGAAGGATGCGGGCGGCGGGAGAGGAGCGCGTGCTATTGGTCGCTCACAAGAGCACATGCGCGAACTTATCCCTACTCCGTCGAAAAAATTTCAAGATACGTGCCTCGTACTGTAAAACATCTTATTTAAGTGTATTAACATTAATTTATTAATTAAAGGTGCGTGGAACTTGACTTCTGGAACGGGCGCACGGAGGAGCCAGTGATCGTCCACGGCTATACCTTCGTCCCTGAAATAAACGCTAAAGAAGTGCTAGAGGCTATCGCTGAGAGCGCCTTCAAGACGTCCGACTACCCCGTGATACTCAGCTTCGAGAACCACTGCAACCCGCGCCAACAGGCGAAGATAGCCAACTACTGCCGGGATATATTCGGGGACATGTTGCTCGATAGGCCGCTAGATTCACATCAACTAGAGCCGGGTGAGTTATAGCAGGCCTCCTTCTCTCACTCAAGGTCGCGTGATAAGCACCTACCGCTAGCCGTGCCTTCGAAGGCACAAGTGAGCAGAGGGGCACACGTCCGCCGCCGTACAAGCGTGGCATCTTACTGCACAAGTAGGTATTGTCTCTTTATAATGGTAACAATGTCGAATCGACATTACTGTATTGTGTACGGATGTCTAAATCAAAAAACCAATAAACAATTGTCGTTTTTCACATTATGATTATGATATATGCTACGCAGTACGCAGTTCATTTAAAAGAAGACAACCCTAACGTTGCGTCGTCAGAAAAGGTAAGAGCACGCGATAGAAAGAGAGACAACTACTAGGTTTATTTAACTGTAGGCCATTTGCGCTGCGCGACCTGAATTGCACTTTATTGTGTCGGAGCAAGAGTCACTATTTATTTAAACGACTTTGCGGAGTGCTGCTTCTGTACTTGTACTATTAGTTATTCTGTGGTTATAGTGTCTACTTGTCGGAATCTTGTTCCCGTAGCAAAACCACCGAAACATGATATAGTTGTTCTATCTCACGAAGACCGTGCTTCGGCTATGCTATGAATGTTGTTAGGCGTGCACATGCACATTTTTTTAGTGTGCGTGAGCAGTGGCGTACCGATCGAAAACGGCGCCTAGGGCAAGCACAGAAGTTGCGCCCCTTCATAAGTTATCTAAATGTAAAATAAACAGATACACTAAATTAATCTTATTACCTATACACTAGATAGCCAGTTTTAGTCCGTTTCATGCGCTTATCTAGTAATCTTGCCTGCCTATATTAAAAAATTCGATCGATTCGATTTTTTGTCAGATTCATCAACTAATCCTGTAATCTTGCCTGTCTTTTGTAAAAAAAAAAGCCACGTAGCGCGATTTTTTGTCAGATTCATTTCGCCTGTCTTAGAATAAACGGCCGCGCAGCGCGATTTTTAGTCACATTCATCCACTAATCTTGTAATCTTGCCTGTCTTTCGTAAAAAAGGCCGCGCAGCGCAATTTTTAGTCAGATTCATCCACTTATCTTGTAATCTCGTCTGTCGCAAAAATCAAATTTTTGCGGCGCGCCGCGGCGAAAACGGCCGATTTTTAGTTCGTATCATTCACATATAGTAAAATGATGGTCAAACGCGCCCTATGAATGGCGCCCAAGGCACGTGCCCTACCTGCCACACCCTAGATACGCCACTGTGCGTGAGATAGCGTAATGCCGAATATGGTCAACTTCCACTATGTTACCCACCCATAGTAAAATTGTTCAGTTCGATAGTCCCTATCTACCATATTCGGCGTTACACATCACGTTATATAATATTGGGATTTGTCGACACTTAACTATCAAAATAAAATGGATTTTGACAGTCGAGTGTTTATAAATGGTTATGCTACGGGGGTTGAAGATAGGAATGTAGAAAGCAAAAGAATACACACAAAAATGTAGTATGACATAATAACAACTTATCGGAATATACCTATAACAATTTATGGATGTTATAGTTAGCAATAAAAATGAAGCGGTATATAAAGTATGATGAGATGATGACGTCAATATACAAACTTGCAGAAACCTTGAAAACCACCTTAATGTAGAAAAAAGTGTGATTATGTGTTGAGATTGTGGCGACCGGCGACCCCTAATTTGTCCCACAATCAAATGAGTCACTGACTTATAAGTAATATGTTTTGATTTTGCTGAAAATATGACTCGTTCGTTAAGCGTTGTGCTATCGTCATATTTTATTCGCTAACGACATTCACTGTAAAAAAACTAACACCCATTTGCACTAAACTTAAGAATCGCCTAAGTATTTGCTTAACTACTACTCGATCAAGTTAGGTATTATTTATTACCAAAACGGTGACATGCACTTTGCTGCCATGCGCCATTTTGGTCGAGCTGTATTTAAGAAAAGAGGCGATTCTGAAGTTTATTGCAAACGGGTGTAAATGTCTTATGAGCTTCTTTTGATACTTTATAGGAATAATAAGCGATATTGCATTTCACGACGATATTTTAAGAAAATTATGTTTTTTAAACAAAACCATAAGGTCTTTGCTTCACTGTGCGTTATTAGCTGGCCTTTTTTATTTATTGGCATCATGTACTACTAAATTGTAGCTATTTTTCACACAATCAATCATTCATGCCCGCACTGAAATGCGTGCGTGACGCGTGCGTGGCTGTACAAGTAAACGTTCAAGTTCAGCCAGTCACTTGTTTATACAAAGTCTAACACGCACACAGCTGCGCCCATAAGCAAAATAATCACCATCTGATATTATAATATGACGTCTGCAACAAATCACACAAACTCCGAGAAAACAAAAGATATCAAACGAATGAAAACAATATTGATGTTTATTTGTTTGTGAACCCGTCCTGTGCCGTGTCCATTAAAATGGCATCGGCAGTCTGAAGTCTAGACTCTCTGTTTTCGTTGGCCTAACACCAATAAACGTTAGGAATGTACGCTCCCTTTGTTTAAACACTGAAAATAACTTCAAATTCGCATATCCAGTCAAAGATAACTCTGTCTACATTTAGGCAGCCTACGCTCCGACAGGTGCCTACATTAGTGCCTAAAGAGAGCCTAGATATGTTACCAAGTAAAACGAACGTTCACGAATGTTCGCTACCGGCGAACGTGCCTCGATACATGCAGGCGACAACCTAGAATGTATCGTAGGCGTGAAGCTTACAACCAAAGACTATGAGACCAAGGCGAATCTCCTAGAAACTCACCTACGAGAGGGGTTACCAAGTAACCTGGATATATCTAGACACCAATCTAGGCACCGGTCGGTGCGTTCGCGTCTTATTGAAATGATTGTGACAGGCGGTTTTACTATTTTTTTCCAAACCAAAAATGCAGACACATAATAAACCTAAAAATATCCCCAGTTTTTCGATTAAGAATTTAAGACAGTAAAATATTTACGAGGGCACTTCCGTCCGCGGCGGAAGCTGATTGTGGTCGCGGCTGCGGTCATTATATCCGTCTTGCGGACATTTGCCACGGTGATGACGTCCTAATGGTGCCCGCCAGTTATTTTGTTATCTTTAAAATATATTTATGATTGATAACAGCCATTTGTTGGACCGATTACCCTTAGATTAAATTCATATTTCAGACTGGAGTTAAGTATCTGTTTCAACGAGTTATTTCTAGTAGACTGACTGAAATTTTCAATCTGTATTAAAACTTTGAAACGGATCTCGTTTTCACTATCTATCACATCAGTAAAAAGAAAGTAAGTAATTTAAATATTTTGGTGAAAATTACAATTTCTGATACTATAAAGCCGACCAGGGGCCCTATTTTTAACCGACTTCAAAAATTTGAAAAGGAGGAGGTTATCTATTCGTCGCTTATATTTTTTTTATATGTATGTACCATAAACTTAATATCCACTGGAATAGACGAACAGAGTTCACTTGGCTGCGAAACCAAAAGTGAGATGAGCCAGTGTTTGTAAATATGTAAACGTGTGCGTGAATTTAGAGATGCACTGAAGTCCATTTTAGGTTATCGATAACCATAATGTATTAATAAATAAAACAACAAGATTTTGAAAAATTTTTTTTAAATAGTTTCTTAAGGTCTCCTTTGAGGCTCCCTGCTTATTTATTTATGACATTTATCCAGTTTAATTTAATCACTGGATTTACAGAAAACCTGGAAATAATTGTTAAATTAGTACTTAAGTTGGTATAATTTACCATTTGAAAACTGTCGGTTACAAGCAGCTTTAAATAAAACTATCAGTGTTCACAAAGACAAACAAAGTTATATTGGAAATCATCGACATGAGTATCGATATCGATAATTTTTGATCAATATCTACGCCTTATTTTCTCAAGTTCACGGACATAATATCTTTTTATCTAACACATAATGTTTAGAAATCAGCCTTTATTTAGGAAATAGGCATTTAATAGCATCATATTAGTATATAACTTAGTGTGTTTGGGAATATATTCAACTAAAATATGAATTATGAAAATGTTAATAGTACAATCATATTTACCTGTGAAATGAGTGTTTCTTTGGGTTATTGTCGTAAGTAACATTACAATCCAGTACAGAACACGACACCATTATTGATTTATGTAGCTTTGAGAGCCAAACCGACCCGATCGCGATCAAAATTACAAAATAATCTTGTTGACGCTTTTCACCAAGGTGATAAACGATGATAAATGAAGTCAAACCAGGTTCAGCTGTCAGTTTCTTTTTACTCTTTCTCGCACATCGCATAAGCCGTAAGAATCGGTTTCTCACTCGCACCTTTGTGCGTCTACTTGAGCATAGCGAAAAATTTTCTAAGTCTATGGTATGTACACCGATTACTCGAAGACGGCTGAACCGATTGAAATGATTCAAATGTTATAACATGAGGATTGTTTCCAAGTTGGTCCCATTTTTTGAAATTTTGAAATCGGTTCAGTAGTTTTCAAGTAATCTTGAAAATACTGTCGTTTTCGTAACCATTTTATATGAATTCAGACGGATTTTCAACCACCCATTACTTTTTGGTTTATGAACCGATTTAGATGATTCTTTTTTTGTTTGAAAGAAGACACCTTAAGAATGATACCATATTAATTTAATTGGTATTGGACGTTGGATTTTGAAGATACACGAGGGAACTCCTCAAAATCAAATAGGAACTGTACAGTGATTGAAATATTGGTTTATGACAATCAAAAACAAGTTAAGTATCTATCTTTTGTCAAGGACGTTCTGGACTAGAGTTAAACTGCGAAAGCCCAACGGAACTCGTGGAAATTGAGTTACTCGGGGTATACCATTGAAAAATGTGAAACATTATAACGTTTTATATTATAAAATCATTGCTTACATACCTACCACAAAAAAGTTTAAAATAAAAAAACTTAAAAAAAAGGAAAACCTCCTTCAAAAATCATAAAAAACAGATCTATAAAAAGCAAGAAATAATGTTCAAATTGATTAATTAAAACACGTCTATTGAAGTCGGGTGGGGCTTTTAGAATATGAACAATACAATAAGTAAAAAAATTACTTCCAGCTCCACCCGACTTCAATAGACGTGTTTTAATTAATCAATTTGAACATTATTTCTTGCTTTTTATAGATCTGTTTTTTAAGATTTTTGAAGGAGGTTTTTTTTTTTAAGTTTTTTTTTAATCCTTCGGCTGACATCGAGCGCTTTGACTAACATCTTTACTACTCATTTCACGCTCGTTAGTCAGTAGTTGTCAGTGTAGTAACGTAACAAACTTTATCTGAGCTGCTGGCCAAAACTGAAATTAAGCGATATTACATATTGTTATTGTTACCTAGGTTATGCTGTCGACCACATAGACGATAGCGATGCCGTCATGTCAGCAGGCATATTACCGATCTTCACTTAAAGTGACAGTCGCAATAGCTAAATTGTTTCAATTATTGCTGTGAAAACACAAATTCTTATATACGAATTTGTGTTTTGACACAACGCAATCATTGTACAACTGCGATTGCGACTGTCTCTTGAAGATCAGTAATAAGCCTGCTGCGGGTCAGATAAGTTTGTGTTGTTGTCAATACACAATCATTTCAAACGAACGATTAAAATAGGGCCTCTGGGCGCTTCGCCTATTAAGGCATATCATTGAGCTTAATACACAATCATTCCAAACGAATGATTAAAATAGGGCCTCTGGGCGCTTCGCCTATTAAGGCATATCATTGAGCTTAATACACAATCATTCCAAACGAATGATTAAAATAGGGCCTCTGGGCGCTTCGCCTATTAAGGCATATCATTGAGCTTAATACACAATCATTTCAAACGAATGATTAAAATAGGGCCTCTGGGCGCTTCGCCTATTAAGGCATATCATTGAGCTTAATACACAATCATTCCAAACGAATGATTAAAATAGGGCCTCTGGGCGCTTCGCCTATTAAGGCATATCATTGAGCTTAATACACAATCATTCCAAACGAATGATTAAAATAGGGCCTCTGGGCGCTTCGCCTATTAAGGCATATCATTGAGCTTAATACACAATCATTCCAAACGAATGATAAAAATAGGGCCTCTGGGCGCTTCGCCTATTAAGGCATATCATTGAGCTTAATACACAATCATTCCAAACGAATGATTAAAATAGGGCCTCTGGGCGCTTCGCCTATTAAGGCATATCATTGAGCTTAATACACAATCATTCCAAACGAATGATTAAAATAGGGCCTCTGGGCGCTTCGCCTATTTTTAAATCAAATAAAAAAAAAATATATTTATTTCTTCACAAGGTATGTAAAATTAAACAATGTGTTGGATAAACCTTTTAAGTATAAAGATACTTGTGCCAGGAATATCCGCTCCTCCAATCATACTTTTACTTTATACCTATGATAAAATAACATTAAATATTATGTGTGTGTGCGTAATTGTGTGTGTGTGTGTGTGTGTGTGTGTGTGTGTGTGTGTGTGGTGTGTGTGTGTGTGTGTGTGTGTGTGTGTGTGTGTGTGTGTGTGTGTGGTGTGTGTGTGTGTGTGTGTGTGTGTGAGTGCGTATGTGAGTATGTGTATGTATGATTGTGCTATTACGTAGACTGTAAAAGCTCTGTCTCTTCATATGTAAGGCTTATTAACCAATTTTTTAGAATACTTTTACACTTGTGGTAAGGTTTTGTCAAAATATCCAGTACTTTATTTACTCTATTATATATAGTTGCAGAATTACTTTGAAATTGTTTTTTAGCAAAAACGGATTTTGTTACTGGAACTTTCATCACATTGTCTTTCCTTCTTTTGCTTGCATTACTCGGAATACAATTTATAGATTTCTGAATTTTTAAAACAACTTGTAGAACATATAATTTACGAACTGATAAAAGGTTACATTCACAATATAAATTATCTGTCGAGAAACGCTTCTTTTTAAAGTACATAACTTTAATTAGAGCTCGTTGAGCTCTTTCTACTTCCATAAAGTTAGTTTTAAAAGCACCTCCCCATATGGAGATGCAGTAGATTATAACAGACTGTACTAGGGAGATGTATAAGGCATTTAAAATATTTTTATTTTGATGATTATTTTTTACATTGTTTACTGGAACTACATGCCTAAGAGATTTAAATATCCAAATAAATTTTCTGACACGCGAAGCTAGCTGTTCAATATGAGGATACCAGGACAACCTTTGATCTATTACAATGCCTAGATATTTAACTTGACTGGTTTTTTCAATTTCTGGACAGCTGCAGTTTCCACTGGACCTGTTAGTACATGAATGAATTGAGATTTTATAGTCTTCATTTGGCTGTGAATTATTATAGATGCTGAAGCAAACAAAATTAGTTTTTTTTTGTATTCAGTGTTAAAAGATTGTATTTCATCCATCCTGACACCACTGATAGTCCTTCTTCAGTATTTTCCTTAACACTCTCCCAAGAAGACCCAGTAAAAACAACAGCCGTGTCATCAGCATACGAGAATATTTTGGCATTTTTAAGACGTATGTTACAGAGGTCATTAATATATATGAGAAACAGAGTAGGTCCTAAGACACTACCCTGAGGTACTCCGTATGACACGATTATGTCTTCACTTTGATGCTGTTCCAATTTAACCCTTTGTTGTCGACCATAAAGATAGCTTTTGAACAAGTCTAATTGATTAGCTCTTATACCACATTTTTCTAATTTTTGCACAAGGATGGGGAGGGAGACGGTGTCAAAAGCTTTTTTTAGGTCAATGAATACCGCTAGACTTTTTTGTCTTTTATCCATTTGTTCTACTATACAAGTACTAAGTGATTCTACAGCATTTTCCGTAGATATACCGCGCCTAAAACCGAATTGATTTGGTGAAATTATATTATTAGTAGTTAAATAATTTAGCAATCTATTATTTATTAATTTTTCTAATATTTTGGATAAAACTGGTAACACTGAGATTGGCCTATAGTTATTGACATCGTCTCTAGCCCCACCCTTGTGCACCGGGGTGATTATTGACTTTTTTAACGAGGAAGGAAAAATGCCTTGTTGAAAACATAGATTAGCTATGTGTGCAATTATTGGGGATACTTCAAGCTTGATGTATTTAAGGAACTTGGTTGAGATGCCATCCCAACCAGGTGCACTATCACTTTTTAAACTAGATATTATCCGAATCACTTCATCAGCATCTGTGTCAAGGAGGACAAATGACTGAGGTAGGCTTGGTAATGATCTCAAATACTGGTCGGAATCATCTGATGGCATAGATGACTGGATATCCTTGGCTAGTGATTCACCTACGCTGGTAAAAAAGCTATTTATATAATCAGCTGAATCTGTTGGGGATGATTTTATATGCATTAGTTCAAGATTAGGGTTTTTATCTTTATTTGTGAATGTTAGATTTTTTACATTTTTCCAGAGTTGCTTATTATTATTTAATGATTTAGAAAACTTATCTCTCTCGTATTTTCTTTTTAATTTCCTTATTAAATTGTTACAAAAATTCCTATAGCGAGTAAATGTGATCTTTTTGATATTATCATGAGGGTTATCGCGAGCCTGTTTTTGTAGCTTATTTCGATTTTTAATGCATCTTAAAATACCGGGGGTGATCCACGGCTTCTTAACACGTTTACTTTTTGGGATTTGAGTTATGAAAGTATTTTCTTTTACCGATTCCACTATTTTTTCTATAAACCAATCAGTCACATTGTTAGGTTCGTTACAGAAAAGCAGCTCATTTAATCTTTTTTCCTGTAGATTTTTAAGGGCACATTCAAAATTAATTTTTGTAATAGTTTTAGGTGCTTGAACACTATTTTTAACTTTAGATATTGATAAAAATGTCGTGAAATGATCGGTAATGGAGGTGTTAAAAATAGCAATGAAAGCCGATGATTTCTTATTATTTATTTTTAACATAAAATGGTCAAGACAGCTTTGTTCCCTAGTTGGTATTGTATGACCTGCCGTGATACCATGAAGAGCTAAAGAATTGAGGTAGTGAGCTCTATTTTTAACCTCGTAGGCTTGCTCTGTAGGTCTCGGTAAGAGATTAATATTAATATCACCTGCAATTATTATATTTTTTTGTGAATTTATTGTTTTTAGATGATTAGATAGCGAATCAGTAAAATTATCAGCATTTCTGTTTGAGGGTGAACGATATATACAAAGTACTATGTGGTTCAATACTTCTATCTGTAAACAAGATGAGTGTATAAGCCTTATTTCAGATACTTTTGCTTTTAGGTTACTTTTAATGTATATTACAACGCCATCGTTTTGATTAAGTTGATAGGACGTAGAATATGTTATATAATTCGTTAGTTTAGGTATTGGCTTGTTGACATTAAGCCGGCATTCTGTTAAGATTATGACGTCAACCTCGAAATCGAAACTACTTAAGTTGATAATAAAATCATCAAAGTTGTGATATATACTCCTGATGTTTTGAGATATAATTTTAAAGTCATTTTTATGAAGCTGGTGATGTTTAGTTAAATTAGATGCATCACACTGTACCGATTTTGCACAGACAAGCCCATCTATTTCCTTTATAGTTTGAACAGTGTTATCCATTTATAAAAAACAATAAATAAACTTGATCAATAATAATGTAATTCAATATCATGGCTGAGATCACAATGTTAATAAGCATTAAAATTAGTAATTTAGAAAAAATATATATACTGATTACCTTGGAATATATTTGAAACTTTTTATACTTACACGTTATTAACAAGTGATAGAATGCAAGATATATGTATGGGTTCTTCATATTAAGTATAACGCTATTTAGTATGAGAATAATTTTAAAGAGAAAGTATGAGTTAAAAATAGAATTAAACTTACCAAGATTATTATGTTGGGGCGCACCATTGTGCGCCCCAACATAATAATCTTGGTAAGTTATACTTACCAAGATATAAGTTACGTTATTATATAAGTTACGTTTACTTCATTAAGTATAGATACGTTTCCGAAATTGGTAAACAATTGGTCAAGCACTGAATATGTGTAAAAGAGTGTGAGGACATAATTAGTTAGTGTTACGGTGTAGATGAACGCAAAGTTAAGACAGAGTTCGTGTGTGTGTGCATTACATGTATATTTATTTGTATTAAAAATGTGATGTTTCTGTGTATTATACGAAATAGTGGTTGAGAGTTTATTTTTTATTTTTATTCTGTTATTTATTTTAAGTGTGTATTTTTGTGTGTGTATTTTTGTATGTTTTTGTTTGTTGTAAGAAAAAGTTGTTACAATTTTTATGATTTCTGTAAACCTAGGACAATGACAAAGGTTGCGGAGATGCATATAAACTAGTCAATCTTCCGACAGCAGTTTGTGAATCTATTAAGGCATATCATTGAGCTTAATACATATAGGCATATCATGAGATTTGTGGATTAATGTCAAAGATGGAAGCGGGTCTAGTGGTCTTAATATTAATATATGTGCT
Source organism: Agriphila tristella (assembly GCA_928269145.1). Lineage (NCBI taxonomy): Eukaryota > Metazoa > Arthropoda > Insecta > Lepidoptera > Crambidae > Agriphila > Agriphila tristella. The sequence goes on from OV743439.1 coordinate 24,175,538, forward strand.
GTGTATGTACCGTCACCAGTCAATCATGAATATTTAGAAATATTCCTAAAAAATGTCACAAGTGTTCTATGCAACAAAGTTAAGCAGCCAAACACGATTATAATTGGCGATTTTAATATGACTAACATAACCTGGAATTATGATGCTGATCTATCTTTATGTGTACCGGAGACCACATCCAACAGTAATATAGAAAATATCTTTATGGATGAAATTATGTTCAATAATTTAAGTCAATGTAATTCTATAAAAAATGCGAATAACCGGGTACTTGATTTGCTTTTTACCGATAATCCTAAGGCAGTAAAGGTTTATTTGTGTTTGTCTCCACTAACAGATTTAGACCAGCATCATCCAGCATTAGAAATAACTTTTCAGGTATTTAAGAATCCTAAATTTGTAAAGCGTTCTAGGAAACCTGAATTGAATCATCACAAAGCAAATTATACTCTAATTAACCAAGAACTTCTAGATTTGCAATGGGATAAGATATGGGAAAGTGATACCACAGTCGACCAGATGGTTAATAGTCTCTATTCTGCTATATTACCAATAATAGAGAAACATACACCGCTTAGGAAACCTAAAAGTGATCGTTACCCTGTCTGGTTTAGCACATCTTTAATCAAGTGCGCAAATGAAAAACTTAAATACCATAAGAGGTACAAATTATATGGCAACCCACGAGACAAGGAAACGGTGGAGGTTCTCAGAAGGAGATACGACAGAATGCTCCTAAAATGCTTGAGACAGTTTAAAGAAAATGCTGCTAAAATTATGCGGACTAACCCTAAACATATCTGGTCTTACGTGAACAACCAAAAACGTCAAAATGGAGTACTACCAAATGAAATGACTTTAGATGATAAGGTAGCTACTGGTGGACAGGAAATCTGTAACATGTTCTCTGAGTATTTCCAATCCGTTTATACAGCAAATCGACCTGTGTCCAAAGATACTGAAAACAATTCTACCAATCAGAATTTTTCATGTACTTTGGGTGAAATAAGTTTCTCAGTATCAGAAATAGAAACAGCTTTAAAAAAGCTGGATCCGAGTAAGGGTGCTGGTTTGGATGGAATACCTAACGTAGTACTGAAAATGTGTGCCGAGACTCTTGCAGTACCTCTGCAAAAGCTATACAACAAATCTCTTAAAGACGGTACATTTCCCAGGCAATGGAAAGCAGCACGCTTGACTCCTATACATAAAAGTGGGGATAAGAATGTTATATCCAACTTTAGACCAGTCTCTATACTTCCAGCATTAGGCAAGGTCTTGGAATCTCTAGTACGACTAATACTATACTGGCTTGTTAAACAAAAGCTGCATCCAGAGCAACATGGCTTTTTGCCTAAGAAATCTACTGCCACAAACTTAATGGGTTTTATCGATAATGTTTCCCGTGCTATTGATGATGGTGATGAAGTACATGTCATATATACTGACTTTAGAAAAGCATTTGACATAATAGATCATAAAATGCTTCTTAAAAAAATTTCAGAAATGGGCGTACACGGATCTTTATACAGATGGTGCAAATCATATCTCGAGAATCGTACACAACTTGTTATGACACATGGCTATTCATCTCAACCCAAGCTCATACCATCAGGAGTTCCTCAGGGATCCCACCTGGGTCCGTTATTTTTTGTCATGTTCATTAATGATTTAGCTAATACTTTAACGTGTGATTTTAAAATGTACGCAGATGATTTGAAAGTATACAAACGGGTACATGATGATCATGACATTGCTTTATTGCAAAAAGATTTAAATAGCATAGATGGGTGGTGCTCTCAAAACAAAATGTTATTAAACATAGACAAATGCTATCACATTAAAATAACCAAAAAGAAAAAGCCACTGTCAGCTACATACTACTTTAAAAATGTTCCGATAGTTGAAGTAGACAAAATAAGAGATTTAGGGGTCATAGTGGATCGTTCCCTGAGTTTCAAGGATCATATAAACACTATCATAAAGAAGTCAGCACAGCTATCTGGTTTTGTATCAAGACAAATAAAATGCTTCAAGGACCCAGGCGTTTTGATACCAGTATATAACTGCATTGTAAGAAGCATTTTAGAATATAATAGTTGTGTGTGGTCTCCGGGCTATGCTGTGCACTCCAATAGAATAGAACGAATACAGAAGAGATTTTTGTATCAGTTATCCTACGTCAACAATAAGTGCAAATCTCTGCAGTCATATGAAAAAAGATTGAATTTTTATGGAATGAGATCTCTAAATTTTCGGCGTGGAGTATCTGATATAATATTCTTGTATAAGGTAATCCACGGCCTTGTGGATTGTCCTGAAGTCCTGAATTCCATTAAATTTGAAGTGCCGCGTCAGAGTAGTCGTTTGATAAACCGGAAAACTTTCAGACTGCCATACTGCAGAACAAATGTCGGCCACCATTCTCCTATATATAGAGCCTGTTCTCGTTACAATGGAATTAGATGGAATTTTGACATATTCTGTGGTTCTCTAGCCTCAGCAAAAAATAATATACGTAAAGCTATTGATCTTTTTTAAAACCTTTCAGAAACGTGCTCAAAATTTTTTTTTTTTTTAAGTTCTTTTGTTCTAAATTTATGTTTACAGTTCAAAATGCATGCTGTGTTCACTAGTTAAGAGACTACATAACCATGTATTTTACAGCTTGCTTATGTGTACCTATGTATAATGTATGTTTCAAGTTGTGAACCAAATAATTAAAAAAAAAAAAAAAAAAATACACAATCATTTCAAACGAATGATTAAAATAGGGCCTCTGGGCGCTTCGCCTATTAAGGCATATCATTGAGCTTAATACACAATCATTCCAAACGAATGATTAAAATAGGGCCTCTGGGCGCTTCGCCTATTAAGGCATATCATTGAGCTTAATACACAATCATTCCAAACGAATGATTAAAATAGGGCCTCTGGGCGCTTCGCCTATTAAGGCATATCATTGAGCTTAATACACAATCATTCCAAACGAATGATTAAAATGGGGCCTCTGGGCGATTCGCCTATTAAGGCATATCATTGAGCTTAATACACAATCATTTCAAACGAATGATTAAGATAGGGCCTCTGGGCGCTTCGCCTATTAAGGCATATCATTGAGCTTAATTTAAGGCTGGTGTATATTTCATCATCATAGTCGGTCATTTTTAATGTCTTCACAGCTGGGGCACAGGCAAAGAATACCATAGAGGAACTCAGTGGCGCAGTGGTTTAGCGCCTGACCCGGCGATTGCGGAGGTCAAGCAACTTTCGCAAGGGTTGGTCATGGGATGGGTGACCAAAATTCACTATCTCGAGCTCCTCCGTGCTTCGGAAGGCACGTTAAGCCGTTGGTCCCAGGTGCATTTGAAGTCGTTAACACCCGCCAATCCGCATTAGATAGAACCGCGTGGTGGGTTATGGCCCATCCTCCTTATCCACCCATAAGGAAGGCCTGTGCCCAGCAGTGGGGACATTAAAGATGACTGATGGTCAAAAGCTCAAAAGAATACCAACTATAGGTAGGCCTTTTTTATGCGTGGATAAGAAGGATCTCTATCAATAAATTATTGTCGCTAGGAGGGGAGTTGCCGCCACCTTCGTTGCTCCGGAACAAGATAATAATAAAAAACAAGAAAAAGCACCATCACCACCACAAACAGGAAGACTCGGTGACGTCAGAGGAGAGCGAGCCGCGGCCGGAAGTACCCCCGCCGCAGGGCAACGGGGAACTGTCGCACGGAACTGTAAGTCCTAGATAAGATGTCTTGTAATGGCAGGATGACAAAAAAAATATCCCGCTTGGTGGCGCTGCTGTAGATGGAGACCTTTTGTACGTGTACGTGAACCCATATGGGGTTATGATCCCGGTTATTTTTCAATAATGTATAAAAATGGTTGATAATAATAATTATTATTGTAGATAGATTAATGATTGAAGAAAACCAAAATGTGTGTGTGGAAAGAAGATTGATGTTTACGAAAATTCGCTTCCAACATCAAAAAATTGATAGCAAACAACAAAGTGACAGGTTTACATCTACACTAGCGCCAAGTTGGCGGTAGTGCGCTGACTGGTGGACGATTAGTGAATCAGAAAAAATATCCTGCCATTTTCGGCTGACTGTATTTATTTGTCATAATTTTATCTACCCTTATTCCAATTTATATGGAGTAACTGCGTCCTTCTCTTCCATTGTTTCCTATCACTCGCCATTTCCTCATTTACTCATCTCACAATCATACGAGTATCATTCCACACAATTCATCCATCTTTTCTGCACTATTTCTCTTCCTTTCCGGTTATATTTTTTCGTATTTTATTAGTATTACATCAATCAACGTCCATTTCCATCACTCTTCTAGTAACGTGCCTTTAATCTCTTCTCAAAACATGTCCATTATTACTTATTTATTATGTCCATCAGTTATTTATTATATCATACTTTATTTTTAAATCTAAAAAATAGTTATTGTTATTTTATTTCACTAGTAAGTTATTATCTAGTGAACACAATCAATTCAACTTTATCGTTATGCCACTAATGGCCGAATACTCAAACGCTAATTAACTTTGAGGGGCTCTCAAACGTCGTCCTGTCGCATAAATGTCAAAGATATGACAAAGACAGCATGCTGTTTGAGAGCCGCTCAAAGTTAAGTAGCGTTTGAGTATTCGGCCATAAGTGTTTTGGAGCAGAAAACTCGGCATATTGACTTTGATTATGCATTAAAAACTCTTTTTCATTAAAAAATATACTTCAGTACTTACTTCAAAATAAAGAATGGGCATCGGAAAACATTTGAAACAATCGTCTAACATAACAAAAGCAATGAGGGGTTTTCAAATTGACATTTAAAAATAAGAAAAGTAACTATTTGCCTCACTAGATGGCGTTGATGGTAAGAGGGAAGTCAAAATTAGTAGTAAAAAATACTTTGAATCCCCTATTTTTTTCAACGCCATCTATCGAGCCTACAGCTTTTTGTCATTTTGAAAAGCCCTCATTAACAAAAGGTAGTTTGGACCTAAAAGACATTTACAATTTCAACTTTATTGCAATTAAATAAATGTCAACGTCATTTTTAAGAAAAGCAAAAACAAGAAGTTAGCCTATGCCCATTCTTGATAAAGATTTGGTTTGAGCGTTAGAAATATCGTTATTAAAATGTTTGACGATTGATATCAACTCAACTTACTTGGACAACGGAAGTTAAAAAGTCTCAACAATTTCCGCTCTTCCAGCTCGTCCGGCAAGGGTCAAAAGACTCCTCATCATCATCAGACTCAGAGAGCTCGTCCGGCGAGGAAGAGGCGGGCGGCGGCGAAGCGGACGAACCGCGCGAGACCCACGCCGGCGCCGAGATCTCCGCGCTCGTCAACTACGTGCAGCCCGTGCACTTTAGCTCGTTCGAGAGCGCTGAGAGTGAGTACTACAACAGTTGCAGGTTATAAGCGAGACCTTATCATCATAAAGGTTTCTATCTATTACATCGTACCATACCATGACCAATTGACCATGCTAGGAACGTGTTAGTCAAAAATATATTCTTTGTATTGAAAAATATGTCACTTTTCCCACTAGAGCGTCCCGTCACCGGCCATGCACGGAGCGCCAATAATGAGGGTCAATAACAGGTTTGAATTTTATAGTTTTATTGATATAATATAAACACATTTAAGCTAAAAAAGTCTGGAACGGGTGGTAGGAAAATATAGACGATTCAAAAGTACTTAATAATTAAGTTTATTTGAATAAAGCTTATTTGACTTTGACTTGACACATATTGATAGCTATGAATAAGTGAAAGTGTTTTTGAAATCCGTTTAGAAATGGTTGAGTTAAAAAGCTGTTAAAAGGGTTTGATGGAAATGCCAAGCTCAAGTCGCGACGTTGCCGAGCCGGTGAGTATACGAGTTGTAACCGCGTATTATGACCGTTATAAAAGCAAAATGAAACGGATTCCTATCGGTTTTGGATGTTGCACACGGGCACCAACGGTCATGTCTGAAACGTTCCTAGCACGGTCATGGTATGGCACGTGAGAGACCATCCGTGTAAGAAGAATTCTTATCAAATGGGTGCCGGCATGATCTTGATTGCTGGCCGACACGAAGTCGTCGTGACGAATCACGACGACGAATCGGATCGAGTTGGGAGTCAATCAAGTAATGGACCCGTTGCACTTGTAGCACAAAACTCGAAGAATTGAGGTATCGATTAAGAAGAAACACCACGGTCGACAGAATCAAAAAAATCCTATAGAAAGTTGACAAAATCAACGTTTCGTAGTCCCCTGTTCCCTCCTCCAAAACTAAACCGATTTAAATACTTTTTTCATTAAAATTTAAAGAAAGGATTTGGCTGTGTTCCTATGTTTCTCTCGACCGTGGTGTTTCTTCTTAAGGCGCCGTACTACTTACTAGTAGCGCCGCCAACACATTTATTTTTATTACTCGTAAACCAAGCCATTATTTAAAAAAAGCTAAGATCATGCCCTCTTAAATTGTCTCTAATATTTTTTGAATAACTCTTCAACAGTTTTTATTCTTTTTGTAAGTTTTAAAATCCATTTTAGCTCAAAATGGCCACTTTAGGCTAGAATGGATTTTAAAAGTTACAGAAAGAATGAAAACCGTTGAAGAGTTATTAGTGAAGAGCTAGTAGTGAGTATAGGTGCCGGCATATAACTTGGCAAGACAAAGATTGTTTTAAATTTCCATGGTTATTGACGTCACGGAAGAACTGATGTTTTTCCGTGATCATGGCGCATGCAACTGCGCCGAAATATCGGAGTCTCAAAAATAAACAGCTACATGGTGTAAATCCCGACATAATTTATTCTATTAAAGACAAAGATGAGACAAAAGATGCGCCGAGTTTAGTGTTTGTAGCTACTGCGCATGTTTTGTCTCATTTTTATCTTGCCAAGTTACGTGCCGGGCAGTATAGTAGGGCGCCCTAAGTACCGTCCGTGTTCACATGAGTGACGTGTTCAAGTTGTGGTGGACAGAAAAGAACCGTTTCTACGAGATGTCGTCGTTCGACGAGAAGCAGGCGACCACGCTGCTGAAGGAGCGGCCCATCGAGTTCGTGAACTACAACAAGCACCAGCTGTCGCGCGTCTACCCCGCCGGCACCAGGTTCGACTCCTCCAACTTTATGCCGCAGGTGAGAATACATACTATAGTTTTGTACTAGCCCCGCAAATTGGTAACACGATGGAACCTTGTCACAGCTGACTCAGCTGGATGAACAGAGGCTCAGTTGCTCACTCTTGGCGACGCCCTTGCACGTCGACGTCATCCACAATTAAAAGATACATGTAACAATAAAATTATAATAGGTAATTTAAATATGTTCATTATTATTTTCAATAGGGTCTAGGTAAGTATATAAAAATAGTTATTTGTTATACAAGTGACCAAAATCAATTTGTGCTGCGAGTGCCGACTTTAAATCACGAACTAGCGAAGTAGTCTAGAATTGAATATAGACAACTGATTCTAATATAGACTACTGAGCGCAGTGAGTGATTTAAAGGCACGAGGCTAAACAAAATTTTGGTCTCGTGTATAACATACAACTTTTCACCTCTACCAGCGAGAAAATTTTCACGTGACTTTCTTGTTAAAAAGCTAAATTCAGCATTAGAAACATGTTCACTCAACTCTTTTGGAGTTAGACAACAGTTATTATCGTTGGACGCACTCATTTTTGTAATTATTTATCACAAAAATAGTTTGATCAAACCCATACTGAAAAATTTTATTCATAGAGTAAAGTAGATTCCTGTCGTTTTGGTTGTATTTTTCTCTTATTCATTAATATCCCATCTTATTTATTTATTTATAATCATAAAACTCTAATTTGTTAATAAATTTCATGTTTATTTCATACTAGCGACCTCATTTCGTCCATAGGTACTCTTTATTTCGAATTCTCAACCTTCTTTTTTAACAATCCTTATTTAAAACTCCTTGGTATATCCGTGCATTTTATTTTTTTACTTTTTAATCCATGTATGACACCAAGAAGCTTATACCCACAATGGAGATTGCACGCCTAGTATCATAGTGAAGATTGAAAAAAGACTCTTTAGTGACGTCACGGCGTATTGCTTTCTCTTTCTTTTCGTTTTACAATACGTTTTCATTTCTCACGAACGAACGAACGACGAACAACGAACACGTATTGTAACACTAAAGAAAGAGGTTGCAATAAGACGTCACGTCACTCAAGGACATTTTTTCTATCTTCACTATGACACTGGCCGTGCAATCTCCATTGGAGGGAGGTGTAAGCTTCTTGTATAACACTATGAAGCACTCTATCTATCCTTTTCTCACATATCAATTTTACAAGTCTTGTCCTTGTCACTTTATTTCTTTTTTCTTTATTATTTTGAAAGTTGGTGTTAGAAATTAAAAAAAAACTTTGCCTCACGCTCGCAGCGAAAATCGATTTTGCTGCGAGTTTTTACGCACCAAAAGCGCCCTTTTCGTGCTGGAGAGGTGAAAAATACTTCATTATTTTTCGTTTTTGAGATAAAAAACATGGCCAGCAGGTTCATTACTAATTTGCGGGAATAGTAACATCTTTCGTAAGCAAACTTTTTATTGTTTCCAGTTTTAGAATTTTTCGTGCTTGTAAACAGCGTGCGACCAAATACACAAACGATTTTTAACCGGCTTCAAAAGTTTGAAAAGGAGGAGGTTATCTATTCGCTGAACCAATTGAAATGATTCAAGCGTTGTTCAACATGAGGTTTGTTCCCAAGTTGGTCCCATTTTTTGAAATTTTGAAATCGGTTTAGTAGTTTTCGAGTAATCTTGATAATACTGTCGTTTTCGTTACCATTTTATATGAATTCAGGCGGATTTTCAACCATTACTTTTTTGTTTAAAAACCGATTATAGATGATTCTTTTTTGTTTGAAAAAAGACACCTTAAGAATGATACCATATTAATTTCCTTGGTATTGGACTTTGGATTTTGAAGATACACGAGGGAACTCCTCAAAATCAAATAGGAACTGTACAGTGATTGAAATATTGGTAGGTTTATGAGAATCAAAAATAAGTTAAGTACCTATCTATTGTGAAAGACGTTCTGGACTAGAGTTGAACTGCGAAGGCCCAACGGAACTCCTGTGAAAGTTGAGTTACTCGGGGTATACCATTGAAAAATATGAAACATTATAACGTTTTATTTTATAAAATCATCACTTACATACCTTCCACAAAAAAACTTTAAAGTAAAAAAGGTTTTAAAAAAAAGCAAAACCTCCTTCAAAAATCTTAAAAAAACAGCTCTATAAAAAGCATAGACTTAGAAAATTTTTCGCTATGCTCAAGTAGACGGACAATGGTGCGAGTGAGAAACCGTTTCTTACGGCTTATGCGATGTGCGAGAGAGTTGAAAAAAAAAGACAGCAGAACCTAGTTTAACTTCATTTATCATCGTTTATCATCTTGGTGAAAAGCGTCCACACGATTATTTTGTTATTTTTATCGCAATCGGGTCTATTTGGCTCTTATAACTACATAAATCAATAATGGTGTCGTGTTCTGTGTTGAATTGTAATGTTACTTACGACAATAATCCAAAGAAATACTTATTTCACAGTTAAATATGATTGTACAAGTACCATTTTCATATTTCATATTTTAGTTGAATATATTCCCAAACACACTAAGTTATATACTATTTTAATATGATGATATTGATAGATAGATAGATAGATAGAAAGTTTATTTACTAAAACACACACATTCATACAAATAACATTACATAGGTAGGTACATTAAATTAATAACTAATAAAAAGAAAAGACAAACAAAATGGACATGTAAAAGAGATAATCAGAAGAAGGCATGCATGTGTGTGCAGCAGCAAGAAGGGTCCAGTCTCGGTGTGTGAATTTTGCCTTTCGGCAAAACACCGATTTTCAGCCATCACCCAGACGAAACGCGGGAACCAGCAGCTGCGCTCGGTCGGGAACAAGTGTGTGTGTGTGTGTGTGTGTGTGTGTTTGTGAGTGTGTGTGTGTATATGTGTGCGAGTGTGTGTGAGTGCACTGTCTGTGATAAAATATAAATATAAGATTGGTATTGCAATAATATTAACAAAAACAATAATAATAATAATAATGAAAATAATGAATAAAATTGATTAATAATTGGGAATAGGAAACCGAAGTAAAATAATAATTAGTAATTCACACCTACAGACATAGATTCAGACCCTCGCGCCGCCAAAACCATCCAGATTACCCAGATTACCCAGATTACCACCCAGTCGGAATACCTAACTTCTGTAGTGTAAGTAAATGTGTGGTCAGTTTTTGTTTGAAAGTATATTTAGAAGTTAGGTTCCGAATAGGTGGCGGCAAATCATTCCAGCACTTGGTGGCTTGGAACCGAAAGCTGCGCCGGAAGGCTATGGTTTAGGTTTAGGCTCGTGTGGATTGCTTCCACGCCACCATGCGCAAGCGGTGCGCGTCCCTGGTGCGCCGGGTCCGGGCCAGCGCTAACAGCGTTCTGAACATGATCGCGAGCAGGCTCGACTGCAGGTACATTAACCATTGCTGTATGGTTCATGTGCATATAAATGTTTAGTGTAGTTGCGTCTTTTTTGTATTGTAAGCTCATTACTAATATTAGATTTAAGTATCATTGTTACTAACCTTTGAGTGAGCCTAAGTAGCTCGAAATAAATGAATTATATATATATATATATATATATATGGTACGATGATGATGGTTAGCGAGTGGCATCCGCATTAATCTAAATCCATACCTGTCACTAAGCGGCGTGAACTTGAGCTTCTCAAATAAATATTCAGGTCTTTTGTACTTTTTCACGTCAAACATGAGACATAACAAGTGCATTCGTCTACGCATCTCCATTCTCAGAATTGACGCAGAGTTGAGATAAGGTGAGATGTGTGTTCGAGGAGGTACGTTAAAACAAAACCTGCAACAAGCATTTTGAACCCGCTGAATAAGTTTTTGCGTTCTAGACAATAAACGAGTTCCCACCACAATATCCCCATAATTGAGTCTTGACAGAATCAAGGACTCACAGAGCATTACGCGTGACTTTTCGCTGAGATATTTACGTATCCTATACAAAACTTTCAGGCGATACATACAGCCCCTCACTAAACCCAATACATGGGTTTCAAAGCGCAGCTGTTCATCAAAGATTATACCTAGATTCCGAGCTTCCGATACTCTGTCTAAATTTTGATTGTTTAAACAAAGAGCGGGATTGAAGTTTTTCATTTGTTGTATCTGTGCTTTAGTTCCCATAATTAAATATTTTGATTTGGATGGATTTAGAAGGAGACCATTATCAGCTGACCATTGAGCGATCCTCTGTAGGTCACTATTGATCTTTCGCACAGTGTCAGGAGTATTGGCAGGTTTACCAGAGATGTACAGTTGGACGTCATCAGCATAGGAGTGGTATCTGCAGTATTGTAACACCTTAGGGAGATCTGCGCTGTAAATAATAAAAAGTAACGGACCCAGAATTGAACCCTGAGGTACTCCACAAGTCACAGGTTCAGGATCAGATAGCTTAGCATCTCCACTATTCGCACAAGTCAATTTCACTGATTGGGACCGGTGGGACAAATAACTTTCAAACCACCGAAGTGACGAGACATCCAAACCATAATACCTAAGCTTGGCCAGTAGCAGCTCTTTATTAATGCTGTCAAATGCGCGAGAAAAATCCAGCAGTGCAAGGATAGTGCCATTACCAGCGTCTTGCTCCGACAGAATATTGTCAACAACATCTAACAGAGCAGTAGACGTGCCACGGTTTCGACGAAACCCTGACTGATGCACTGGTAGGATGTTGTTTTCTTCCACGTATTTCATAAGTTGCATATATACAGCTTTTTCTAGAATCTTTGATAGAAACGGCAGAATGCTAATCGTTCGCAAGTCTTTAAGGTTGACAGGGCGATCAATTTTAGGCAGCGGTGTAACCATCGCATGCTTCCACTGTGCAGGAAAAACACCAGAAATGATGGAGGCATTGATAATAGCAGTGATAGTTGTCAGCGTGCAGGGTAAAGTCAAAAGTATCATATCTCTGCTAAAACCATCCGACCCCGATGCGTTTGATTTAACTGATAAGATGAAATCAGCCACCTCTTTCTCAGTAACAGGCCGCAGCTGGAAACTAGAATGACTATAGCGATGCGAATTGTAAAAGGAGAAGCTTGATTGAGGCACTACGCTATTACTTTGAACACTCAAAAAATGTGAATTGATGGCATGCGGATCATTAAAATTTGGAGGTAGGTCTTTGCCCTGACAGGGATCAACCAAAACCTTTTCTTTCAGGTTTTTCCAGTATGACCTGCCATTATTGACTTGAGAATTGATGAAGTGATTGAAAAATGCGCGCTTTTCGGTATCCATACAAGTTTCTACCGTACTCTGCAAATCTTTCCATGAATTTTTATCCTGGTCTGATTTTGTTTGGCGATACTTAAGAAGAGCCTGATTGCGCAAGTGCATCATATGTCTTAAATTCTCAGTAATCCATGGAAACGATTTATCAGGCTTAATTGAGATATATTTTACCGTAATATTGGATATAGGCGTTTAGCCTATTTCCCAAATAAAGGCTTATTTCTAAACATTATGTGTTAGATAAAAAGATATTATGTCCGTGAACTTGAGAAAATAAGGCGTAGATATTGATCAAAAATTATCGATATCGATACCAGGGGTCGAAACTAGTCAGTAAAGTCAGTGAAAGTCAGTTTTTTTGGCTTCGGTCAGTAAAAGTCAGTTTTTTCAAAAAATGGTCAGTAAAGTCAGTTTTTTAGCTATCTACGTTAATTTTTATACACTTTTTTATTATTACCGTTTGTTTTTACTGTAAACAGGCAAGAGTATAAGATCAATGGATAAAACTCGCTAAAAATCGAGCCGCGCGGCTGTTTTTAGCTCTAGACAGGCAAAAAGTACAAGATTAGTGGATGATAATGACTAAAAATTATGGTCTCAGGTTGCCACTATTCAGTGTAAATACACTGAACCGAAGAAAAGACTTTGGCGCTTTTCCGGGGTTGTGTGTTGTATGCATGGTATCTCATACATAATATTCGGCTTTATAAGGCAATTTATCGCCTGTATAAGAGAACCATTTAATGGCAGGTCGATTTTTTCCAGTTGTTTAGAAATATATATAAAAAGTAACATGGTGAATGTTAAAAATCTCAATAAAAAAATTGTCAACTTTGTCAAACTCTGTCTTAAACCCCTCTTTTATACTGTAGTGACACATTTAAACATAGAAATTAAGTCAGTAATAGGTCAGTATTTTTGAGTCTTACAGTCAGTAAAATCAGTATTTTTGACACTGCAAACAGTTTCGACCCCTGCGATACTCATGTCGATGATTTCCAATATAACTTTGTTTATCTTTGTGAACACTGATAGTTTTATTTAAAGCTGCTTTTAACCGACAGTTTTCAAATGGTAAATTATACCTACTTAAGTACTAATTTAACAATATTTCCAGGTTTCCTGTAAATCCAGTGATTAAGTTAAACTGGATAAATGTCATAAATAATCGGCATGGAGCCTCAAAGGAGACCTAAAGAAATTATTTAAATAAAATTGTTCAAAATCTTGTTTGTGCTTTCTTTATTACAGAAATAATACATTATGGCTATCGACAACCTAAAATGGACTTCAGTGCATCTCTGAAATTCACGCACACATTTATAAATTTACAAACACAGGCTCATATCACTTTTGGTTTCGCAGCCAAGCGAACTCTGTTCGTCTATTACAGTGGAATATTAAGTTTATGATAAAAAGCAAGAAATAATGTTCAAATCGATTAATTAAATCACGTTTATTGAAGTCGGGTGGGGCTTTTAGAACATAAACAATATAATAAGCAAAAAAATACTCCACCCGACTTCAATAGACGTGTTTTAATTAATCGATTTGAACATTATTTTTTGCTTTTTATAGAGCTGTTTTTTTAAGATTTTTGAAGGAGGTTTTGCTTTTTTAAAAAGCTTTTTTTAAAGTTAAGATTGCTTGCTTTGTAGGCGTATTAAGATTCTTACTATACTCGCTTTCGACTGTAGTCGACATCATAAGGCGACTCGTAACATTTTTTATGGGTTTTTCCATTTGTTTTACATTCTTAAATTTAATTATAAATTACTAGCGGCCGCCCGCGACTTCGTCTGCGTGAATAGTTTTTTGCTATCCCTCGGGAACAATAATTTTTTTCGGGATGAAAGGTACCCTATGTCCTTTTCTCTACCCTTGACAACGTGTATGCAAAATTTCATGTTGATCGGTTCAGTAGTTAAGACGTGAAGGCGTAAAAAACAAACAAACAAACGGACTTTCGCATTTATAATATTATTTATAATATTAGTAAGGATATTAAGGAATTAAGGAATTAAGGATTAAGGATAAAGGATAAGGATAATGCAACAAAATGATAATCCACAGAATCAATATCGTTATGATGAATATCGATCGATGATGTAGAATCTGAAATTTTTGGCATCGATCATTGCGTTTACGTCCTTAGACTCTGGATTTTGACATGTGTTAGAAATAAATTCTTAAAAAAATAGACCAGCCTCGTATTACAACCTCTTAAAACTTGCCAGTTTTCCGAATGGTTGTCATTATCAATGCGTCTCTTTTATTTGCTATACAGCGAGAAAGAGATATAACTGACGACCTCCGTGGTCGAGTGGTTCGCACGCCGGTTTTCAAGGCGTCACCATCTCTTAAGGTCCCGGGTTCGATCCCCGGCTGGGTCAATGTAGAAAATGAACTTTTAAATATTGTCTCAGGTCTGGGTGTGTGTCATACCACCGTTGTTTCTGATTTACATAACACAAGTGCTATAGCTACTTACTTTGGGATTGGAGCAATGTATGTGATGTGGTCAAATATTTATTATTTATTTATTTAAAATTCATAAACCTGGCAAGTTATAAGAGGTTGTAATACCCCCCTAAAATAATCTAGAAATAGGTACCTATACAAAAGTAGCCATTAAATAATTAGTCGTGATTGTATGCAGGTGTTCTGGAATGCGGGCTGCCAGCTGGTGGCGCTGAACTACCAGACGCTAGACCTCGCCATGCAGCTCAACCTCGGCACCTTCGAGTACAACCGCCGCTGCGGATATCTCCTCAAGCCCGAGTTTATGAGGCGGAAGGTAATGTAACTACCAGACGCTGGACCTCATGCAGCTCAACCTCGGCACCTTCGAGTACAACCGCCTAGAGCATACAATACCGTTACATCGTTACCGCAATTTCGCGAATTTCGCGCTGTTTTCAGTACCGCAAAAGCGAGATTAGAAATGCGAATTTTGTGGTATTAAAAACAAACGCTAGTTGGTCGGCCGGGATACACTCTTGGTAACTCACATCACAGCTCACAGAGCGTCGAGGATTTCCCGAATTCCCTACAGCGTAACGTTCGTTTGTATGTAGATCTCAGTCTTAGTCAGTCAGTCTCACCCGCAACTAATCTGTCTTATTTTATTTGTTTACTTCGTGTGTGTAAAATGGCATTGAATTCAAAGACTTCAAAAGTTCTAATACAGTCTGGATTTTTTTTTAGTTTTTCACGAGTGTAGCAAGCTCGCGAAGCTGAGAGAGCATTTTTGGCGGTTGGATACATTTGTAATAAAATTAGAAGTTCCTTAAATGATGATAACAATTGATATTTTATGCTTTTAACGTAAACATTTTCAAATAAAGAATGAAGATAAGCGTTGTGTGTGATTAATTATAACTCTTGGTAGTTTTTATTTGAACCCCTATTTAACTATTTAATAATTTCGCAATATCACAAATTTTGCGGTATTACATTTCCGATACCGCAATATCGCGGTATTGAATATATACTGCGGTATTGCATGCTCTAACCGCCGCTGCGAGTATCTCCTCAAACCCGAATTTATGAGGCGGAAGGTAATATACAACGTGTTAATTAGTGGCAATAATGGCAAAACCGTTTCTTCGTACCATCAAACTAAACAACTTTTACTGTGGAACCAACTCTGAAATCACGAAAAAAAATGCAACTGTTTCATACGATTAATATCAAAATGTGTGATTTAGATATACTTTTTTTTAGTAAAAAAAATCATTCATCATTGTTTTCAAGTTTCGTAATTAAAAATGTTGATCTACTTATTAGGTAATAACTTTTTGCGTATACGTACACGTATGATGGTAATTTTTCACGTACTTACACATTTTCTAGAATCAATATTATCTACATAATTATGATTCTAGAAAATATTCAATGAGGATCAGTAACGACCACAATGATTAACTGTGAAAAAAAATTTACGATATCTCTTAAACCTAAGAAGTTATAAGAGCTAAAACACTGGTTTTTTGGGGGTCCTTTTGACGTCATCGCGACGTACGCGAACCTTATGTCGTACGTGATAAAGCACATATTGCATTGAGCTTGGCATTTCCTTCAAACCCTTTTAACTCAACTATTTTAAACGGATTTCAAAAATTCTTTCACTAGGTTTTATAGCTATCAATATGTGTTTATATTATATCAATGAAACTATAGGATTCAAACCTGTTACTGATTCTCATTGAGTCGATTGCAATGTATGTTTTTTTTTAAATACAATTACTTATTCTACAAATGTATTGACTTTTGCCTTATTCTCATCGAGATTTTCTCCTTTTAGGATCGTCGCCTAGACCCTTTCGCGGAAAGCACAGTAGACGGCATAATAGCCGGCTCTCTGTCCGTCACGGTTTTGTCCGGACAGTTGCTGACGGACAAGCGGTGCGGGACGTACGTGGAAGTGGACATGTTCGGTCTGCCCGCGGACACGGTGCGGAAGAAGTTCCGCACGAGGGTCGCGCCCAATAACGGCATCAACCCAGTGTATGGGGAGGAGCCGTTTATATTCAAGAAGGTGAGTTCAATACCAGCATGACTTTCATTTATGGATTTATAGGCAATGATGTATTATTTTTTTCACAAAGGGGGGTTGTCCATTAATCACGTGATTTTTTGTAAGTTTTTAACCCCTTCTTTCCCTTGTACGTGTATTTTTTGGAACAACCGGGACGACCAGAGTGTAAAACATACACCAACGATTTGTATAAAATATCAAAGAAGACGCGCGCGCGAGACCCGGGCAAGAGCGGGTGCGAGCGGGCAGCGGCGATGCAGTTTGATTTACCCGCTCAAAGTGCTGTTCGTAATTAAATTTTTGTATGGAAATTCTACTATATTCGTAAAATGTCAGAGACATTTATCCCAACACTATTGCGTGTGCAATACAGACAGCTCGTTGCTCGCCTCTTTGTCCGATTGGGACATTGTCAGTATGCGCTCGCTCCCCGCCCCGCTGCCCGCACCCGCTCCCACCTGGGCCGCAGACTCATAGATGCTAACATATCGCCAAAGTCGAATATTAATTTAATTTCGTACACAGATAGTAATATTTTTTAATGTACTAAAAGCTGGCTCCGGAAATAGGTGGCCAATTTACAGAGCAACGAAATCCCTCTCGGAAGTTAGTTAGCCATACTATCATTATTAACAGATCCGGGTAACTTGCAGATTTTCCGTGGTGGGGGTGGGAGTGGTTGAGCAATAAAGGGGCTGAAGGGCTGAAAAGCGATTGAAGGTATACAATTTACAGAGATTTGAATTTGGTGTGGTATAATAGCAAGCCAATCATGTAACTAAATCGAATATAACATTGCCAGGAATTTAGACTCGTGGAAAAGTAGTGCCAGGCGGCATCAAACTTTACCACTTTATCGCGCACTTTGATGCCGCCTGGCACTACTTTTCCATCAGTCAAAATTCAATCGCTTTTCAGCCCCTTTGTTGCTCAACCACTCCCACCCCCACCACTGAAAATCTGCGAGGTGCCCGGATCTGTTAATAACGATAGTATGGCAAACCAATAAGAGGGATTTCGTCGCTCTGTAAATTGTCCACCTATTTCCGGGGCTAGCTTTTAGTCCATAATAGCACGATACATATTTAAACATTGTTCGTAGGTGGTGTTGCCAGAGCTAGCGATGCTCCGTATCGCAGCTCACGAAGAGAGCGGCCGCCTCGTGGGGCACCGGGTGCTGCCCGTAGTAGGGCTGTGCCCCGGCTACCGGCACGTCAACCTGCGCACCGACCTAGGGCTGCCACTACCCGCTAGTTTACTACTGCTGGTTGTTGTTAAGGTGCGTCTCCTAATAAAACTGAATATTGAAATGTTTTTTTAACAGTTGTATGGTCAAATATATTTTTTTTCTTCCCTCACATGTATTTTAAGTTCCCGTATTTTAAAATATTTTGATGAAATATAATGAAATGGACTGATCGTCAAACCGTAAACTATAAAAGTTTGTAAGTATACAGGGTGTTAATAGCACTCTAGAAAAAACTTTCAGGAAAACCTAACTCATGATTCGGATTTTACCGTCGCAAAATTCATGAAAAATTTAGTGTTTTATTTTTGTCGTCTTAGTACATAGAACATAAATTTACAGAAAAATAATTAAAATATCTAAAATGTATAAACCCGCAATGTACAACAACAGCTCTTAGCTATCGTTCGGGTCGCTGATCTGACTTCTTAACGAAAATTCAAAATTTTAACTATGCATTTGAGACAAGTGGTTCCATACAGAATATATGGGTATAATCATCCCTTAAAGTTTTCTCTAGGGTGTTCCTAACATCCTGTATTTTAATCACCAGGACTACGTACCAGACCGGCTTTCGGAGTTGGCCGAAGCGTTGGCCAACCCTATAAAATACCAAAGCGAGTTGGACAAACGCGAGCACCAATTGGCCGTGCTCACGGAGGGGACGGACGCCCCCCCGGCCGACGCGGCCCGCCCCACTACCGCCCACCCTGGGCATGTTCATCCGGTAACTATAGTTACTACATAGGTATACCTAGTGCTCTAGTGAGTTGGAAAAACGCGAGCATTCATCAGTCATGCCCACGGAGGGGACGGATGCCCCCCTACTGACGTGGATCACCTCACTACTGCCCACCCTGGGCATGTTCATCCGGTAACTATAGTAATAAGTTACCGGTAACTATACTTTTAGGGATGCATCGATACGCCTTTTTGCCGATACGATACCGATACCGATACTCTTATAAAGATATCGGCGATACCGATACGCTTGGTAAATTTAAATGAAGATAAAAAAAATAAGTACTAAAATGGAAAAAACAAGTGTCATTGCAGTCGGGAGACACTAGAGTTTTTTGGTAAGGAGGTCGTAGTTTTTAATATTGTTTAAGTTATTTATTTGAATTTAATCATTTTAGTGAAAATTTGCTCGTTTTGGATTGTGCTCATCAAGGCTTTTCATTTGATACCAACATTGTAGTATAATAAGAGTTTTTTTTTAATATTAATATTATAAAAATATTGATTATAGCCGATTAAAAAAACTTAGCTAGTGTAACTCAGAATGATGTAAGGATTCTAACGATACTCACATCCATATCTGTTCAGGCATTTGGAAGTTACGGTGGAAAAGTGCGGGATTTCCCAGAGAATTATTCGTGCCTCGTTTGAAGCTCGTTTGCAATAAAATTGACGAAAAAGCGCGCGCCTTTACATTATTTCTTTGAAACGCTAAATTTGAAAAGTATCGTTGTATCGACACTAAAAATATCGCCGATGCCGATATATCGGAAAACCCCCAGTATTGCCGATATATCGGTATCGGTATCGGCATCGGATGCACCCCTAGTAATAAGTTAAAGGGTGTAAAAATACC
Source organism: Agriphila tristella (assembly GCA_928269145.1). Classification (NCBI taxonomy): domain Eukaryota; kingdom Metazoa; phylum Arthropoda; class Insecta; order Lepidoptera; family Crambidae; genus Agriphila; species Agriphila tristella. The sequence goes on from OV743439.1 coordinate 24,195,357, forward strand.
CTCAACGAAGCCGAAGTCCACGCATTCCGCCCATCATCAGGATCATTTTTGTCTTATAGACTATACCTGGGAAACCGATAGCTACGAAGTTATTGAAGGTCAAAGTCAATATTTTTTTGAAATTTTTATGAAATCTTATTTTATTTTTCATCCCTTCTATTCGAAAAATGATGATTTGTTCCTATATAAGTGGGACCAAAATAGCTCTTTTCTGGTAAGAACTTTTTAGTGGGAGGAAAAGAGATTTGAATTTAGAACATGTATCTCTCAAAGAATTCGAACGCGCCGCCGCCGGCTGGTATGTATTGACTGGCTGTATAGACGGCGCGGAGACTAAAAAAAACATAAGCGCGCGAATTAAGTCTGTGTTCTTGTAATTAGTACATACTTACGTACTTAGTACAATAACTTTTGAAAATTGCGCTAGTGTATCAAACGTAACTATAAATTAGTAATTATTTTTACTTTTCACGTGTCTTTTTTAAATAAAGAACATTTTAATTAATTACATAAACACAGTCTTCTATTTATTTTCTCATAGAAAGGGGATGAAAAGTAGAGTATATGACTCGGGCGCAAAATATTTTTGGCGAGGGCGACATACTTTGAATCCTTCGCTACGTTCAGGATTCTACTGAAGTATCACTCGCTACGCTCGGGATTCTACTCTAGAATCCCTCACTTCGCTCTGGAGTCAAAAAAGCGCCCTCGCCGTAAAAATATGATTTTGCTCCCTTGTAATACCATCTACTATTCAACCATGACGTTGTTCCCAGATAAAACAAGAAAGCGCAACAGACGGCAGCCCCAGTAAAGCGTCGATCATAATGGCCGAGACCGAGAAACTCATCAAAAACGAGTCGATCTCGTCGGCCGCCAACCTCCCCGCCAACGACAAGGAGGCTCAAGGTTCGTGACATATTGTTTGATTTTTTTAGGGTTTAAAACAAGGAACCCTTAGGATCGTTCGAAGCTCTTTCGAAATGATAATGAGTTTTCATATACCATTTTTTGATAAATAGACAAACAAAACATTAACTTTGTTTTGTTTGGTCTGAAAATATTCCCCCGTAAATTTTTAAATAAAACAGATAAAAATCTGAAAAAAAAATCAAGTAGTATGACTACTTTTAGTAAATACTCTAAAATTATAGCCGTTTAACGGCTAAATATCTTTCAGATATTCATTCTGCTCTTAATAAATACCCTAAAATTATAACGGTTACAAACTACAACTTCTGATTATCAAAAGATAAAGTCGTAATCAAGTGGTTTGTGAACCGGTTTTTAAGGTGTCGCCATCGCTTAGGTCCCGGGTTCGATTTAATTTCATTGGCAGAACATTATCTAAAGTTAATTAAAATGACTACAAAATGACGTTATATACTTTTAGACCAATCAGACAACAAGTCCAACGGCGGCTCAGACGAATCTCTAGCGGAGACCTTAGAGACTCTGCTATCCAGCGAGTTGGTGCGGAAGAAACGCGCGGAATTAGCGCGGAAATTAGATGCGCTGCGGCGAAAACAAGACAAGGAGAAGAGACCAGTGTCTGCCAAGTTCTACGTCAGTAACAAACTCGCGAAGAAGCTGTCTTCTAAGAATTTGTAAGTATCTTTAGAAACCAGTGACCAGTGTCTTTACAAACTGTCGTTTAGCGTGATAGTTCGCGGGGAGAATGCAAATTAGTCACGTTGCCCTTACAAACAGTATAAAAGAAAGAAACCAGTATATGCGAAGTTATCTCGCGAGGCTATCTTCTAAGAACTTGTGAATACAGATTTGTCGTTGGAAACATTCATATTGGCTAGATTTTAATTCAGAGATTAAATCGCAATCGCAACAGACGATACATTTGTATCGTTTATAGACTAATCTATCTAAATTAGAGCAAACCCATTAAACTGGGAGCTATAAGATTATTCATCGATTTTGAATAGTCAAAACATAGGAATTATTATTTTGTTAGTTTCTTCGTTTACTTATTCAAAAGAATGTTTTAACATTGAAAATGTTTATGTTTTCGTGATTGAGAATAGTGTCCCGATTTATGAAATTGTGACATTTGCCTGTAGTACAAAAACTTTAGGCTGTACCGGCACCCTGATTATCTATAATTATTTAGCGACCGGTTGGCATTTGACATACATTGCCACTTTTCTTTGGTATGTTTTTTTTTACCCAAAAAGAAGTAGCAATGGATCACGATAATCTGTGAACTGCAACCAGTCGCTAGGTGGTTTTTAATTAGATAATCAGCTCGCCGGTCCCTTATACGCGAGGTCAATCACTTTATCGTCAGTACGATAAAGAATGAATTCCTATTTATCGTATGCTTTATTTTAAATGGTTTTGACGTAGATCGTCATTTTCGCAAATGGTCATCGCGGAAAATTTGGTCACTTTCGCAGAATGTCATTTTCGCAACTGGTCACTTTCGCAAAACGTCACTTTCGCAGAATGTCATTAAAATTTTTTCTCAAACACTATTTCGAGAAAAAAAAGATAAAACTGTGACTGACATTCTGCGAAAGTGACCAAATTTTTCGTCATGACCATTTGCGAAAATGACGATCTGTGTCAAAACCTTTCTAAATTACGTTTTCAATGCCTTTGCTAGTTACGCGTAGTGTAAGATGTGTAGATTTTTATTCGGTCTATCTACTGTGTAGATACAGCAGCGATGCGCATGCCAGCGGCGAGGAGAGCGGCGCTCACGGCGAAGAACGCGAGCTTCGGTTACGCTTCCACCACGCCATCTACGCCGCGCTCGAGAAGCACGTGCGCGGCGACCAGCAGCACCAGATGAAGGCGCTCACGGTATGATGCGTGTCTATAGTCTGTTCACGGCGGAGCTTCGGTTACGCTTCCACCACGCCATCTACGCCGCGCTCGAGAAGCACGTGCGCGGCGACCAGCAGCACCAGATGAAGGCGCTCACGGTATGATGCGTGTCTATAGTCTGTTCACGGCGGAGCTTCGGTTACGCTTCCACCACGCCATCTACGCCGCGCTCGAGAAGCACGTGCGCGGCGACCAGCAGCACCAGATGAAGGCGCTCACGGTATGATGCGTGTCTATAGTCTGTTCACGGCGGAGCTTCGGTTACGCTTCCACCACGCCATCTACGCCGCGCTCGAGAAGCACGTGCGCGGCGACCAGCAGCACCAGATGAAGGCGCTCACGGTATGATGCGTGTCTATAGTCTGTTCACGGCGGAGCTTCGGTTACGCTTCCACCACGCCATCTACGCCGCGCTCGAGAAGCACGTGCGCGGCGACCAGCAGCACCAGATGAAGGCGCTCACGGTATGATGCGTGTCTATAGTCTGTTCACGGCGGAGCTTCGGTTACGCTTCCACCACGCCATCTACGCCGCGCTCGAGAAGCACGTGCGCGGCGACCAGCAGCACCAGATGAAGGCGCTCACGGTATGATGCGTGTCTATAGTCTGTTCACGGCGGAGCTTCGGTTACGCTTCCACCACGCCATCTACGCCGCGCTCGAGAAGCACGTGCGCGGCGACCAGCAGCACCAGATGAAGGCACTCACGGTATGATGCGTGTCTATAGTCTGTTCACGGCGGAGCTTCGGTTACGCTTCCACCACGCCATCTACGCCGCGCTCGAGAAGCACGTGCGCGGCGACCAGCAGCACCAGATGAAGGCACTCACGGTATGATGCGTGTCTATAGTCTGTTCACGGCGGAGCTTCGGTTACGCTTCCACCACGCCATCTACGCCGCGCTCGAGAAGCACGTGCGCGGCGACCAGCAGCACCAGATGAAGGCACTCACGGTATGATGCGTGTCTATAGTCTGTTCACGGCGGAGCTTCGGTTACGCTTCCACCACGCCATCTACGCCGCGCTCGAGAAGCACGTGCGCGGCGACCAGCAGCACCAGATGAAGGCACTCACGGTATGATGCGTGTCTATAGTCTGTTCACGGCGGAGCTTCGGTTACGCTTCCACCACGCCATCTACGCCGCGCTCGAGAAGCACGTGCGCGGCGACCAGCAGCACCAGATGAAGGCGCTCACGGTATGATGCGTGTCTATAGTCTGTTCACGGCGGAGCTTCGGTTACGCTTCCACCACGCCATCTACGCCGCGCTCGAGAAGCACGTGCGCGGCGACCAGCAGCACCAGATGAAGGCGCTCACGGTATGATGCGTGTCTATAGTCTGTTCACGGCGGAGCTTCGGTTACGCTTCCACCACGCCATCTACGCCGCGCTCGAGAAGCACGTGCGCGGCGACCAGCAGCACCAGATGAAGGCGCTCACGGTATGATGCGTGTCTATAGTCTGTTCACGGCGGAGCTTCGGTTACGCTTCCACCACGCCATCTACGCCGCGCTCGAGAAGCACGTGCGCGGCGACCAGCAGCACCAGATGAAGGCACTCACGGTATGATGCGTGTCTATAGTCTGTTCACGGCGGAGCTTCGGTTACGCTTCCACCACGCCATCTACGCCGCGCTCGAGAAGCACGTGCGCGGCGACCAGCAGCACCAGATGAAGGCACTCACGGTATGATGCGTGTCTATAGTCTGTTCACGGCGGAGCTTCGGTTACGCTTCCACCACGCCATCTACGCCGCGCTCGAGAAGCACGTGCGCGGCGACCAGCAGCACCAGATGAAGGCACTCACGGTATGATGCGTGTCTAAGCTGATAAACAAACAACAACATTAGGTTGTGATTAATGATTATGATTACTCTTTGTCACTGTCTGTCAAATCTGTCCTGTCAATCAGTTTTTTTAATCAGTAAATGCAAGGGAATAATAAGAAATCATAATATAAAAAAAAAAATTGGTTAACAAGGCGAAATAAAAACATCATAATATATTTTCTTTATTCTTTAAACTTGTGCTATCAAAAAAAAATATAAAACAATTCTCTTCGAAAAAGTTTACCGACCCAATTCCGCTCAAAAAGTAGCACCACGCAAATTACAACCGAGTGGGCGGGGCTAAAAAAGTACAACCGTTGCACCATTTAGTCATGTCTGCCACGCGCTTGACGACAGTCGTTAGCGTTACTACAAAAAAATAATTTAAAAAGTTATTAAAAATGACGTCATGTGTGGTCAAGTGGTGAAAAAGACCAAAAGAAGGCAACAAAACAAATACAGACATAACAGAAATATCTATGAGCGTATACATACAAACTATGGTCGCTATTATGCAACAAGTGTTCAGCGCTTTGTGGGGCAGAGTCGAAACTTCACATTCACTGCTATCACACATTTTTAAACAAGAATAAATCTCTCCCATGAAATTCAGTACAACAAAAAAATATTAAATCAAAATTTTGTAATGCTATAAAAATGGCGCGTCCTGCAATATGCGTTCCATAGAAAACAAGTAATCTGATGTAATCTCCTTGATTTTTATTATTATACAGGATGTAACAAAAACTGTCCAATCCGTGGCGTTATTAGGTAGGTACCTATCAAGTTTCGATTCGTGGAAAATGATATTGTGCCGATTGGGACTCTTTCAGAAGAAGCATCAGAGTCTCGAAATAAAGATTTTAGAAGGTTCCGGGAACATCATTCGCGAAAAAGGAGCAGGCAAGATTCTAATCAGGATATTCTTAATATGCTTGTAGTTTCATCGTACCCTTTTCTAAGTGCACAAAGGCCTAAGTTAGCCAAGAAAAAGCAGAACTTTTTCCTGAAACTCTCGAATTAACTCAGTTTCAGGAAACTGAGTTCGAGTTTTTAGATATATCAAATCTAGACTCTGATTCAGAATTGGAGTCCGACAACGAGAGCGATAAGGAAAATTAATAATATTTAATGTTTTTTCATGTTGTTTCGTTATTTATGTTAGTTATAGTACCAATATTTACTGTTATCAATTCCATAAATTATTTATTTTGTATTATTGATAGTAAATAAATAACATCTTTATAAACAATTTTTTATTTTTAACCGCATTTTTTATATCTTTATTGTTTTATATACACTTAATATTTAAGTAAATAACATTCTTCATACCGAGACACTAAAAGGAACCGTTTCATATGAAAAAATAAATTAAATATTTCGCTGAATAAAACGGCAGTTGTAACCGATATATATGTCAAAAAATCATAACGACGGTTGAAAGGCTAATTGATCTAAACTACATTTTGTGAAACTCTCAGGAGGACCGATTAAAGTTTTATTATTCGGAAAAAAAAATCATAAAAGAACAACTATTGAATAGACGTTTAATTATTTAATACAGTATATCCCCAACTAAGTAAGGAAGTTTTCTAAGCTATTACTGTTGATAATAGTGTATTATTTTAGAAAATTTATGTCGGTTGGCCCAAAATTCACCAAATATAGTTATTTTTAGAGAAAGGCAAAATGGTTCAAACGCTTTGCGTAAATAAAATAGCTGAAAGTAAACTGGCTCAAGCATTGACTTAGAATAAAATAATACGAGAGAAAATGAATTTAGCGCCAAGTCAACTGACGGTTGAATTTGCCCAATGAGTCTAAGCAACATGCTGGTGTTGCACTAGAGTGAAGTTGTTTAATGCAGATGTCCATTAGAAGTACTGCAGGATGAAACAAAATTCAAATTTAGTAGAGTTATCATCATATCAGTCGCTCGCTGGCTATAGGCCTCAAGGATCTCCACGACGATCGGTCCTGCGCTACCCGCATCCAGCGGTGCACCGCGACCTTCACCCTCACGTCGATTGTCGGGGGCCTACCCACGAAGCGTCGTCCGGTGCGCGGTCGCTATTCCTGAACCTTTCCGCCCCATCAGCCATCGGTTCTTCTCGCTATGTGTTCAGCCCACTGCCACTTCAGCTGAGCAATCCTTCGAGCGATTTCGGTTGCTTTAGTTCTCCTCATTTCTAATTCATTCACGCAGGGAAACGCTGATGGCTATGGCTCTCTCTATTGCACGCTGGGTGACCTTGAGCCTCCTTATGAGACCCATAGCACGTTTCACTGCCGTAAGTCATTACTGCCAACATACACTGGTCATAGAGTTTCGTCTTGAGACACTGAGATAAATCGTACGCGAAGATTTTTCGAAGCTTCCCGAATGCTACCTTATCCGAGTTGGATTTGACGAGAGATCTCTTTCTCGAAATTGCACTTACCTAACTTGACTGCCTGTCCTAAGTATACGTAATGGTCAAAAACTTCAAGTGTAGGTGTTTCTAACATGAACTGGATCGGACACAACATGGGCATTCGACATGATTTTCGTCATATCCATGTTCATCCCGAGACCCACTCTTTGGGAAGTACTACGGAGATCTTTGAGCATTGTGTTCAGGTCTTCCAAGATGAGACCTTGGCTCAGCCAAGTACTATATCATCGGCAAAACGAAGGTGTCTTAGGTACTGGCCATAAATGTTGATGCCGAGTCCTTTCCAGTCTAAGAGTTAAAAGATATCCTTCAACGCATCTGTGAATAGTTTCGGAGAAATGACATATCCCTGTCACAAATCCTATCCAACTGCAGCGAGGAGTGAGAACTCCTCGCTGCAGTTGAATAGGATTTGTGTTCTGGTTCTATACTTGGAACGACATGGTGGCATTTTCGTATAAGTACCTCAACACCTCGATATACCTGTAGTCCACTTAGCACTTTTGGAGAGACTACAGCACCACTCAGGTTTCAATCGAATCAAAGCCTTTCTCATACGAACGCCAAGCAAAGTGGGAGATTATACTCCTCGGTCTTCTGTATAACCTGCCGCAGCGTATGGATGTGGTCTGTGGTGCTAAATCCTTTTCGGAACCCGGCTTGTTCGAGAGGTTGGAAGTCGTCGAACCTGCGAGCGAGACGTTTCGTAAGGACTCTCGAAAACAACTTATAGACATGGTTCAGAAGTGAGATGTGTCTGTAGTTCTGTAAGAGGGACTTTGTCACCCTTTTTAAAGAACAAAATCACCTCACTTGTGTTCCATGCCTTATGCATTCTGCCTTCGACTTTTATTCCGCTCCTCTTTAATACTTAAATTGGCGAAGGTCGCTCGTCAAAGACTTAGACATCTGTCTATTTAGCTACCGAATACGATGAGCATCCACTGAACTCTGGAGCCTCATTTCACGTCTCTGATCCATAAGTAGGAGTGTGTGGTCGGAGAGTTTCTAAAGCTTGGGATGGCGGGTCTTAAAGAACTCGGACCCTATCGTACGGACAGTATCCACCACCATCTTGTTTAGATCGTCCACATCTATGCTGTTTTCAAGTGCTTCAAAGCGGTTTTCGAGTTCGAGTTAAAAGCTTTCGGGGTTTTGAATATAGGCCGGTAATAGTCGGAGCGTGGATTTTATTAGTCGAGGTCTTTCCAGCTTTAGGTAGATACACAATGTGCCACGTACCAATCGGTGATCGCTCCCCGTCTTGACGGGGTTGATCACAGTGACATCATTGAATGACTATACCATCCGGACTGATCCAGGTCCACTTCCAGCTTTCCGGCTTCTTGAAGAAGGAGTTCATTAAAAAGAGGTCCTTCTTCTCCATAAAGTCGACCAGCGTCTGGCCTCTGGCATTCCGTTGCCCAACTCTAAATTGCCCCACTCTCAGCTGATTACCGCATCGTTTCCCCAACTTTGCATTGAAGTCCCCCATCGCAACGGTGGTGTAGTGGGTTTTGTAGCTATGCATGGTTTTAGAGATCTTCTCATTCATAGCCTCCACTTCGTCAACTTGATGTGTCGAGGTCGGAGCGTAAACTTAACATTCAACGAATACCGTTAGGATATTCAGAGGGCCTAGTACGAGTTGTGTTTCTCACCTCACTTTGCGAATAGTATCGAGTGAAAGAGAGGAAATCATGCGAGTGAGTGAACGAGTGAAAGAGAGAAGATGATAGTTAACTATTCGCAAAGTGAAGTGAGTACAAAAAATCAACTCATACTAGGCCCTCTGACTATAAGGTACGCTACCCTGGTCGACACCCTAGGGTTATAGTAGATATTAATACTTAAGGTCTTCATTATTCAGCAACGTCCATAACATAATTTTGAGGTTGCATAACTCAAATTATGCATAAAATATTTTGAGGCTGTTATGCAATATTAACTTCATACAATTTTATAATACAACTACTACTACTCATTGTCCTTAATAGAGGCTAAATGGGTCAAGCGACATAGTCAATTAATATAATTTGTTGCAAAATGGTCCAAGCGACATTAGCTTATCATTTTGGTGTAATGCAAAATAGGCCAAACGACAAAATCACAAACATGGCAAAAAAGCCAAATGACATAATCGACACACTTTATAAAAGTTCGAAAGATCAAAACAGCCTTAGTCATCGAGTCCTCAAATTGGTCTAATTTTGTGTCGTATAGATCAATGATCTTAGAAATGAGGCCTGTTTTGCTGTGGGTGTTAAGCGCCAAAAAAGTAGTCAGAAAAATTCGAAACCTGGCTCAAACGACGGAGAAAAAATTGCTGATTCCGAATATGTATATAACTCAATATCGCAAAAAATGTCGCTTAGACCAATTAGCCTTTCAACCGTCGATTAAATAGTTAGTACTATAACCACCTGTAAGAATATTACGGTTTTTCTTGCCGTTTCGGAAATAATCGGATTTTTCATACTAGCTTCATACAATTTTTTCCAAAAAAAAATTTATTTCTTCGTTTTTATGCAGATTGACTCGAGTGTCATTTTTGTATATACAGCTTATAGAAGCAATATCCGACAAAAATCCGGCACTTGCAAATTGAAATCCCTAAGTCTATGAAAGCCGAATTTCAGCCCACTGTGTGCGGGGCGCGCAATTTTTTACGCAATATAAAAAAGTTTTTCATTTTGTTGTACTGAATTTCTTAGGATTTTTATGCTTGCTTTAAAAATGTCTGATAGCAGGGGATGTGAAGAAAATTTGACTCCGTCTGATATTTTAGATGCTACGACGGAAATGACTCATAATAAAAGCAAAGTCTCTCTTTTCTAACGTTGATCTTTTATTTAGTAGGTACAATCCCTGTTGTGTGAGTGTAGATAAAGTAGTGTATGAAATTGCACATAACTAGGTATTAACGTACGTGTGATAACACACACTCATGTTTTAATAGCCCTCATTATGCATCAGTTTCATAAATAGGAGCGTTTTACCTACCATTAAAACGCATATTGTGTCTGAAGCCTTATTCGAAGCCTTGGTAAACAGATTGAGAATAGCGAAGCCTTTCCGTTTCCCGTTCAGCATCATTATTATAGGTCTATCTTACCAAATTACGTCACATCCGTATCCGATCTCACCCCACTATGTTCACCAGGCGGCCATTGCTGGTTTTCGCGCTCATTGCAGTCTCAAAATCTGAAAAATACTTTACAACTAATTAGCATTGAATGCATACCAGGCAGCCCTTGAAGGTAGGCTTCGAATAAGGCTTCAGACACAATATGCGTTTTAATGGTAGGTAAAACGCTCCTATTGTGTCCTATTCGCCGTTATTCGAAGCCTTGGTAAACAGATTGAGACATTGTTTGTTATCGCCTGGTGAACAGGGACAGGACGCCAATGTGACACTTTAAATCATAAATAGTTTATTACTCTTAAAAATTATTTTAATTTAGATCAAAAGAAATCTTTCTTTAAAATTAGTAAAGGGATGAAAAAAAAAAATACAAAAACATAACAATTAAAACTGAAACAAAGTCCATTGACAAATCAGCTTTAAATAAATTCTCATAAAATTTACTTAAGTAATTATTTAACATACATTATCTAACTCATAATATTTTAGTCATGTTATCGTTTAATATGACTGCTGGCTGACAGTGCATCTCTGCTTAAGTCGCGTCGATCGCCTAGTTCAAAATTATCTTGGACAAGACAACGTTTTCTTCTCAGATTCTTTAATTACAACTGTTGTGTCAGTTGCTGCACAATTATTTCACTTAAAGATACAAACCTTACTAAAAAGATCTTTATAAAATCTCTAACTGGATTTAGATATCATAATAAAATAAACCTTTGTGAACGCGATCACAAAGTTATTACTTCTATATCAGATACTTGATTAAATTACTTTAACGTAAACTGCGAACTGAACTCAATAAATACCTACCCAAAAATAAACGTTATACGACTGACTTAAGCCAAAGGTAACTTTTTTAGATTTAACCTTTGGTGTTGATTAACTTAGGCCGACTAGCTAGCTAAAGAGCACACAGACATGTGTGCGCCACTGTCTGCGACATCTTGTTGTGTCAGGTCTAACATAAATTTTATGTGTAGGTGGAACAAGCACTAGTATTACACGTAAGTGTTATATAAATTGCTATCGAATATTAATTAACATTAACAAGTCCCTTTGAATTTTTACACTTAATAAAACATTTAGTATTCGATTGGTCAGCAGTAGTCAGCACACAGCAGCTGTGTTAGCCAAAAACAAAACAAAAAATAAATAGTTAAGTAGGTACATACTTATTTAGCTAAGTACTCACTACACTTAACTGTAACATTTTTAATTATCATCGCAAAATTAAATGACATCTTAACATTGGGAATCAAAATACTAGGTATAGACAAAATAATAAATGTAATAGATAAAAGCAAAAGATGTATTAAAAGAACAAATATGACAGTACTGCATATCAAAGAAAGAAATATGACTTTAATTATTTCAACATGTCTTTACTTTCTGTAGACAAAGTTTCGTCTTTTGTAGGTAAAGGTAAGTAAATAAAATATTTTATTTTTATCAATCTATAAAATAAATATTTAAAAGAAAATTAAATCAATTAAGTTTCTAAATGTCATGGTTTCTATGGCCATCGGAAAAACTGCACGCAGCATAAACTTAATACTTATATAACATTCGTTTTGAACTTGAATTTCTAACAATATAGCAAAAATGTTGCATATCAACAATGATAGTAATAATAATTACAATTAATATACTTGCATTTAATTATTCAATTAAAATCACATAAATACTTTGGAATCATCCACCAAGAAGATTACCTCTGTTATCTAACAAATCAAGTATTAGCACCCGGATAAATAAACAAGAGCCGGGTGCCAGTGCTGCCCCATGGTAATTAAGCTTTGATTAGGAAAGCATATTTAAGTAACTTAATCGCAGACACCAACCAATATAACATCAGATCGACAGTGTTTACAACAACTGAGTTATGTCAAAGTGCAATTAGGGGTATTATTTTAAAATGATTTCCAGAATACCTATGGTACATGTATGGTAGCTAAATAGAAGTGCTTTCATATTCTACTGAAATATTCAACAAGTATTTAAGTAAGTATATAACAAAATGTTAACTTGATATCTACACCGTGCTAAGATTATAATCAAAATATAGAATGATTCAATCAAGGTCTGAGTAAAATCGAGATTCCACAAGAATTAAATAGGGTTTATATCACAACAAAACATTTACAAGTTAAAGTGATTTTTAAAATTCCTATCTATTAATGTACACCACAACGTGGTCAAAGTACAATAAAAACTAGCACTTTATGTATTTATGTACATACACATTACACGCCCCCGGCAAATCGGATATCAATGCACTTTGTAATAAAACCAACATCATCAGACTATCTTCATAAAATTTAAAATGTAAAACAAGCACAACCCTTGCAGTGACCACTTAACTAAACCCACAGCTTTAAAACTAGCTAGGATATCTGATCTGTCCAGTCAATATTAGTCTTCAAAGCATACAAATGAATTTAAAATTTTCAAACAAAACATAATATCTGCTACACTTATTTTGGTTACAGTGTATCCAAAAGGGACATCACCAGTTAGGTTAGATTAAAACTGTGACCTTTTGGTCACAAAACGGCAAAATAAAGTGCGAGCCGAGCGAGCGCATCGAGTGTGCCACGGCAGCGGCCAGTGAAGCACCAGAACGCAACTGTTGGTGAACCTCCTTTGCGACACCCGGACTTAGCTAGCACCCGGTTCGATATTTTTAATAAAGAAACATTTTAAATAACTGGAAAATATATTGATTGAAATATTCAATCGTAATAACTTGTTTTACCAGGTCCACCACCAGGTTATAAAAATAAATATTAATAAATAACTCACCAAAGAAAATTTCAAAATTTCATCTTCTGGTTGTTCTGTACCCAGCAACTAGTGGTTGTTAGAAACATGGTGCCCACCAGAAGTACGGGAATATCTTGCATGATCCCCTTTTTAAGTTCCTCCCCCTCAGGGATTAAGGACAGTATTTACACAGAATAATTAAATAAAATAATAAGATAAAATAAGTTAAAATATGTACGGTGCCTGGACGGTGCTCATCAAAAGCAACCGAAATAATTTTTATATCAAAACATCAACCGACGGTGCTCAGGAGCGACCGGCCGAATTTATGTTAAACCATAATAAATGTTTATCGAATGTAAATATATTTATTGATATTACATAACTATAATGACGGTGCCCATCAGAGGGTGACCGAATTTATGTTAAATAGTAAGATACTTAATCAACGGAATCCATCAGGAGTGACCGCCAGAGTTCAATCAACGGTGCTCAAAAGCGACCGGATAAATCCAAATTAAAAATATTGTTATAACTCACACAGCTCTTAACATGTGGGGCTTACTACCATAGAGGAAGTAAACAGCATGTTTTAATTACAAAATTATGTAAATACAACTTTCATAAACTTGTGTCAACGGTGCCAGGAGCAGCCGATAGACCTTCCCCGGTTCAGTTGCGGAACAAGCTGGAACCGAGGGGTATAATAATAATAATAGAAAATATCTAATTATTATGATAAACTTTTGAGTTGCCTGCAATTAAAAATTGATTTCAAATTATTTAAAACAGTTCCCACAATTAATTTTATTGATAGAGCTGTACCTGACAAGCATATATATCAGTATCACACATATATTCAATCAAAGGTTAAAACACGTTTTTTTTTTTTTTTTTTTTTTTTTTTTTGGGCCGGAACCTTCTGTGGTGTAGGCAGATAAGGTCCTTCAAGTTTCATCACAATCAAATTAATGGTTTTGGAAAGCATACAAATAAAAAGCATTCATTTTTATTTATACACAAGAAAAGATTAGTACGCTCATTTTACTGGGAATTGAACCCGGGCCATTTTGCGCATTGATAGCGTTTACTGCCGCTGCATCAAATACGCCATCAATTGTAATATTCCGCAATCAAGTCAATATCTGACGGTATAAATGTTTTAATTAAACACCAATTTACAGGCAAGATTCTTTTGTAAAACCACGACTACTTATTCTTGTTCAAAGTGCCTCGTTACATATCACTAATCAGATTCAAAGCAGTGACTTAAAAAAATATACTCGTTCAAACGACTACGGCTAAACAACATATCTCAATAAAATAGGGCACAATGGTTAATCTCAACACTGGTCAAGTAAAACTATGAGTCGAACGAAATGCCACGGCAATGGCCGGATAGTGCTAGGATTCAAGCAGCATACACTTTTTTCATATTTTTAGAAACACAAGTATTTGTGTACTCAGCTCACATTCAACACGATATAGCTTTACCAAAAATGAATAGGAATCGTACGAAACTTGTTTTCCGTAACATAAAAATTTTCATAAGCATTAAATTTGTCAAAATTATAACGTTTTTAGGAGATCGCATAGGCCAAAAGCGAATATCACTCATGAACGGCAATTTTACGAATGTAAGAATTAACAGAAATTATTTTTCAACATATCGTGGGTAGAATCATATCATTATTAAATAATGGAAAAATTTCACTGACCTTATGGCGAGGCGTTAGATTACCTCAACCCAATTCAAATCACGCGTCATATTTACTGTAGATCCATGCCCTCGCCCTCGTTCTCTGCTACTCCACGAACATGACGAAAACGGAGACGACACAAAGTCGGACCCAACTAACACTGATTTTACGTATGGTTTTTTGAATTTCTACGCACACGCATTTTAAATAACCGAAAATAAATCGTAAGATGTTACTTTTCAACAAAAATATGTAATATAAAATCTAAATTCGAATTAAGAATTTTACGAACGCTAACAGCGTTTGACCTACTTTAGAAAACTTTAAAATTCGAATGCTAACAGCATTTGACCTACTTAGGCAAGTTTTTTAAATTTCGAACGCCCACAGCGTTTGACTAGATGTGAACGGTTGCGAAAAAAGGACGCCAATGAGCGCGAAAACCAGCAATGGCCGCCTGGTGAACATAGTGGGGTGAGATCGGATACGGATGTGACGTAATTTGGTAAGATAGACCTATAATAATGATGCTGAACGGGAAACGGAAAGGCTTCGCTATTCTCAATCTGTTTACCAAGGCTTCGAATAACGGCGAATAGGACACAATTACTATTATTATACATGTCATGTTTTTATTTGTAACTTTCTTTTTAGGACTTATTGGAGTTTGAGAAGAAGGAAATTTTAAATAGGCTAGCCAATTCCCGGAAGGAAGACGTGAAAGCCTTAGCTAAGAAGACTAACAGAGATAAGGATGAGATTCTCAGAATAAAACGGGAAATACATTCTCAGGTAGGTAAAATTACTTCGGTAATATAATTCACGTGAAAAAAGACACAAATCGTCGTAATTTTCTGTCTGTTGTTGTAAATTGTTGTGTTCGGCAGTTACAGGTAAGGTAGCCAGTTACAGGTAAGGTAGCCAGTTCCTCAATCATGGGGATTCCGGGTGTAGTGCGCTTCCACCTTCGGCCTTATCGTCACTTAACATCAGGGGAGGTGGATGTCAAGCACTATCTCGTGCTTAAAAAAAGAAAAATATGAAACATGCATAAAGTTTTGTTTACGTTTCATTACATTCGTTTCATTGGTCGTCTGAAAAATAAGATCGATACAGAGCAATGAGGATCAGTAACGATTTTTGTTTAGTGGCTAATTAGAAAGCTTATGCCACCACATGATTAACTGTGATTTTTTTTACGATATCTCTTAAGCTTGAGAAGTTATAAGAGCTAAAATACTGTTTTTTGGGGGTCCTTATGACGTCTTCCTCATTATCATCCTTATGTACGCGAGCCTTATGTCGTACGTGATGATGGACATATTGCATTGACCTTGGCATTTCCTTTAAACCCTTTTAACTCGACCATTTCTAAACGGATTTCAAAACTTCTTTCACTAGGTTTCATAGCTATCAATATGTGTTTATATTATATCAATAAAACTATATGATTCAAACCTGTTACAGTACGAGGCATATATCTTGAAATCGGGTGGGGATTGCGCGGAACGCGTATTTTGGGTAAGTGTAGCGGGTAGGGGCGCGGGCGGCGGGAGAGGGGCGCGCGCTATTGGTCGCTTACAAGAGCACATGCGCGAACTTATCCCCACTCTGTCGATAAAATTTCAAGATACATGCCTCGTACTCATTCGGTCCTTACTCGTATTGACATTGGCATATTTTGCGGTGTAGTCGGTGGAGCGCGGCGTGGCGGAGTGCTCGCGCCTGGAGCAGGCGTACGCGCGGCGCCGCGAGCAGCTGGCGCGCGCGCACGAGCGCCTGCGCGCGCTGCTGCAGAAGCACAGGGACCAGGTATACACGAGCATGCATTGTGTAATGTAGTCGGTGCGTGGCGGAGTGCTCGCGCCTGGAGCAGGCGTACGCGCGGCGCCGCGAGCAGCTGGCGCGCGCGCACGAGCGCCTGCGCGCGCTGCTGCAGAAGCACAGGGACCAGGTATACACGAGCATGCATTGTGTAATGTAGTCGGTGCGTGGCGGAGTGCTCGCGCCTGGAGCAGGCGTACGCGCGGCGCCGCGAGCAGCTGGCGCGCGCGCACGAGCGCCTGCGCGCGCTGCTGCAGAAGCACAGGGACCAGGTATACACGAGCATGCATTGTGTAATGTAGTCGGTGCGTGGCGGAGTGCTCGCGCCTGGAGCAGGCGTATGCGCGGCGCCGCGAGCAGCTGGCGCGCGCGCACGAGCGCCTGCGCGCGCTGCTGTAGAAGCACAGGGACCAGGTACGCGTAGATGAGCATTTTTATTCCTATTTTCACCTTAGGGGCCATGGCCTCTAACTAATGTAATGGCGACTCATGGCGCTTCCTCTGGCTTTAAGCCAGACTAACGCCTCCACGAAGTCCCAAAGGCCAAGATCTAGCTAGCTCATCGTACTAACATCTGTAAATTACCGGATTGTTGATGTTCAACGCGGGCCGTAGTTTAGATACCCCTGATATAGACTAACTTCACCGAAATCTTTTAAAATTGATTAATGATCGGCTCTTAAATTTTGCGCTAAGATCGCGTCGTCAGGTCGCGCGATGATCGCGTATTCGCGTTCAGGAAATCACCTCGAATGTTTATATTTAAGGAGCTTCTGGAGCTGGAGCGGCTGTGCGGGGGAGCGCCGGAGGGCTAGGCCGCCCGCGCCCGCGCCACCAAGGGCGTCCCTTGTTAGGAATCTGTGATATTATCGCCTAAGGAGCCCCGCCACCGAGCCGCGAGCCCGTAGCGCTGCGGCCGCGAGCCCGTAGCACTGCGGCGCCTCGTAGTCGTAGCCGGCGGCGTGTCTTCTGGATGTCTCTCGGTGTGTACATATGCCTTCGTAGTGAGACGAGAGTCTCGCGACTGAACGTTTTCTGCATTTATGGATACGGCGCAGTCGGGTGAGACCCGACGCTTCTATCGGATCGAAATGCTAGTCATCTCAATGTTAATGTTAAGGCGGAGCGGTGTTCGAAGTTTATTGATGTTTCCCTGATTTCGTACCCTCGTCGCGAACACTGTCTTCGTCCACCTCGCTAGCGATATACTATGTCGAGTTTATACATATCTAAAGCACAACTTACCGGTCTCCGTGATCCGTGACGCGTACGTACGTGTATTACGTGATCGTTTCCAGCGATGATGCTTCCTTAACGTATACATGTAGTTTGTAGTTAATATTGTTACCGGTACGTTCGAACCGAAAATGTAATTCATTCTTATGATGGCTATTCCAAAATATTTTCTGGTTAGTGAATGTGTTTTCAAAGAGAGTTTAAACTTTACTACTTACCTTAGGGTTTTCTAAAATTATTGAATTCCGTATCATTACTTCCGTTATATGATAACTATTTTCTATTGTATTTTTTTTATTAACGATGTATTGAAAAATTGCACTTGTTACAAATTAAGGGAATACATTTACACGATATCCATGTATATTTTATATAATTACGTATAGTATTTATTGCACGACATGAATATAATATGTACTATGTATGTGTGAGATATACATTGTGTACTTTTCATGTAGTTCTCCTTTACTGGCTTGATAAGATTATTCGTTAATACACTTAACAGCGGTATCCGTAGGTTGTAGGTTGACATTCCATATTGTTTGCACAATCTTATTATGTAAAGCGTTCGTCGATATAGCGAAATAGATGTCGGGTGTCATAAGTAGATCTAGTGAAATATTTATTAGTAGTCTGTCCCTCTCTGGCAGTATAAGCTGTGAGAGGGACGACTCATGTGAGTTAATATTAAACACCAGTAAAGTTGTCGATACCCGTTATTAGTAATAGTGATGTAGCACAATTGAAATACCACGTGTCTTCTTTCTGTGGCTCCGATATTAGTAAGTCCTGAGCTTTCTTTACGATTAAACTCACTTCTTTGCGTATTTAACTGTTACTTTCGCTGATACTGTTTAATTATAGGTAACGTTTATCAGATACGTAAAGAATTCCTCTATTCATAGAAAAGTTAGGAATAGGTATTTCAATAATATTATTTCCTTGTAGCAACATTAAAAATATTTTTTCATCATGTATTTCCCAAAGTGAGTGATTTCGAAAATGCATCATAAGCAATAACTTAAACTGAACTTACAGTTTGACGTACAAACAGTACGTCTCGTCCTAATGTGTCAATAATTTATGCTGAAACCAAGTTGTAGCTTTTATTTTTGAGCACTGCCAAATACAAATATTCCTATAGTGATTTCGTCCCTGTTAATTTAACTTTTTATGTGATAATGCAGTCATGATTTAAGTTATAACTAAAATGAACCTTTATTTAACAATCAGCTGTAAATAGTATGTATATTGTCCTTCAATGGTGCTTCCCCTTATCTAAGCTCAAAGTACTTAACTGCTATACAAACTTATGCATTTCAGAGATTACATTCACCCTGCTTTTATATACAGACAGGAATATTGTTAATACATAGTAACAAAACAATTTCTGGTTCTCAAAGATTTCTTTCATTCAAAATTCAAAAACTCTGATCCATTTGAATGCAATTCCGTTAAATAACTGCTTTAAAGTAATACGAAGTGTTTCGCTTTTGAGCAGCCTTATTTTATAAATACTATGCTTCTCCTACTTAAGTCAAATCTTCTAGTGAGTTATACAGGGTGTTTCATAATAAGCCGTAATTTTTTATGGTTGGGTTTTTGAGAAAAAAAAAACAGCTAAAACAAGTAGAATTGTCAATAAATTTATCAAACTATTTACTGTTATTCAGGTAGGGTTAACTCACTGGAAGATTTTACGTTGATTCATCTCCTTACCTTTCTGTTAGGTACAGTAATTTATAAAGTGAAACTAAACTACGTCATCTGACATTTGGTTAAGATAACAATCCGTGTGATTTTATAGATCTGTTTTGTAAATATTGTGTATAATTTGCTCAAATTATTTTAAACGTCTGTTTTTTGTGCATATAGCTATATTACAGAGATAAATTATTATTTTTTGCTATTAATTTATTGCTCTTCTTCTATTGATTGTTAGTCCAAATAAAATAAGTATCAGCAATAATAAAAGTCGTCTCTTAAATCGAACATGCAATAAAGTGTTTAGGATATAAATTCCCAATGCGTTCCTCTATGTTTATCAAATAAGATATGTAGGACACTTTCACTGCATATGATCATAAATTGAGAATCTGAATAGGTAACTTGTTTTAACAATTTTAATTAGGTGCGATTGAAAGTATATAGTGCAAAACACAGCTTATGATTCCGCTATTAAACGCTGATAAACAGTAACTTATGCGTTCTCCGTGCCGATTATATTAAATAATAATAAATATACTTACATAATTTTCAATTAAACTGAAAGTAGCTCGATTAGTACACTATTAATGCAATATATTATTATGCATTTAGCTTTTCATCAGAGTAATATAAAAAATATTGAATTCTAATATTTATAGGAAAAGACTTGTGCTATATTTGTCGAAATTCTTTATACGTAGATATTCTTAACATGAACGTAATAAAAATGTTTAATTCTTTAAGTTTTCTAGAATTGTGTGAAAACTGAAATAGTGAAATAGCTTTAAAAATCTTTGATCGACAAAATTATCTATTCGTACAAAAATTCGTGATCGCTATAAGTGCCATAATATAAACAATCCATTGGTCCTCTAAAAAGTAAATATTGTCATATTTCCCTTATTATCATCGTAATTTAATTAGTGATAAAAATTGGATGAATCGCTTACGATGAGTCAAAATCAGTAATAGGTATATTATCGACAAACATAATTTCCTTTCCGATTTAAGTTAAACATCCACTGATCTTTGTAGAAATTGTTCTATGCGATGCGTATGATAAGTTGTGAATAATTTTAGTTACTTAACATTTTAAACGCATCAGACTTTACGAAATACGACACATGCAAGTAATAAAACAGGGAACCTATTTCTATATCTCGATTATATGTATTAATCTATCTTTCTATACTTTTAAGTAATGCATACATAGGTCGTTATATTAATAATATATTGTGAGAATGTGTCGATGTATTAGATATAAATTATATCATAATTTAGGTTTCGGTCGGAGCCTTGTGATAACCCTCGAGTTAAATATATGTGAGTGTGCTTTCGAGGTGAATGTTTTGACTATCGGTAATGATAAATACAGTGGTGGCAAGGTAATTAAGGACACCATTCGATTTTCATACAGACGAAGTAAATTTGAAGCCTTGATTCTCCGCCAAGGAGTCAACTAGCTGTGATCTGATGACAGCCATCCAGGGAGTGATGGAGGAGATTCAGATTGCTATACACACCCAACTGATCTGATCTGCGTTCTAAGAGATATAAGGATCAGAGTTACCAGTTTCAGGATTTCCATACATTTTATGCGTATTTCGCGGTTTTTGTACAATATCCTTATATCTCTTAGAATTTTGATCAGATTAGTTGGGTGTGTATAGTGTTCTTATTCAGCACACAGCTAGGTAAATCCTTGGCGGAGGACCAAGGCTTCAAAGTCTCCTCGTTTGTATGAAAATTGATTATATACGTAGATCGTTCGAATGTTAATAAGTATTATAATGGTCCCTTGCAGTTTGTTCTAATGAGCTTAAAATTGAGTAAATTATGCCGAAGGTAAACACATTATTTGTGACGAGTAGAGGTTAAAAAAATTCTGTTTAAATATATAATTTCCTTTGCTTTGTGATTAAAAATCACTTCATTTCCAATCAAATAAAACGTGTACATTTGTTTGCCTTCGGTGGTAAACTCCTTAGATTCTAATACTTGGATTAAGACATAATGTTGAATCGACCTCTATGATAAAATGGTATATCTGTAATATCTATCTTATTTTTCAT
This sequence comes from Agriphila tristella, assembly GCA_928269145.1. Lineage (NCBI taxonomy): Eukaryota > Metazoa > Arthropoda > Insecta > Lepidoptera > Crambidae > Agriphila > Agriphila tristella. The sequence continues at coordinate 24,216,913 of OV743439.1, forward strand.
ATATTTTCTACCTTATATTAAAGATGTTATGATAAATCAATATAATATTCTGTGACTTTGCGGTGCAAAAACTGGTGTACGTAGAAAGAGTCGCATATTCTTGTCCGAGGTTTATATGCACATTTAGGCCGTCGACACTTTGTTAGCCAGTAGAAAAGTCGTTGTCGAAATGTGCTGTTCTTGCCTTGTTTCAATTTAGTAGGCCAGACCGTTTCAATGGGAATCACTTTACGTCGATTTTTCATAACAGTTTTGGAGGCCTAAGATTGTATATTTTCTCCTTTTATCTTGTTAACCTGTGATGCCCAATATTGCCCCAATATCCTTGACTAGTATGTTAAATAGAATACAATTATTATACAATTTCTCTCGTAGAACTTTTAGACGACAGCAGACTAAAAGTGTAGTGTGGCACCAAAGTAAATAGGTATACTTATATGCAGAGTTGTTGTCACTTTTTGCAAGTAAGTTACCAAAGTAAATCAGAAAAACATACATCCACAAGGTATAAAGTCCGTATTCTAACAAAAGCACCGCTCCGGATCATTTGTTTTATTGTGCTGAAGAGCTGCTACAGTTTGAGCCGAGCCTATTTTAGGCCAGTGACACTCCGCACTTTAGTTATGAAGCTATAAGCTATAAAGGCTGGTTTACATTAGATTATTTTTAGTAGAGTACTTTTGTAGCGTGCGAGTCGACTCGAATGCGAGTGCTTTAATGGTTTTGGTGCCTTTCCAGTGAGCGTTTACATGGTTCCAGTACAGTTTCATTTGTCTAAAGCACTCTACTAAATACGCTACTTAAATGTCGATTTACATGCTTCCAGAGCGAGGAAAGTGTCGCGCGAGGGGTGAGTGGGGGGCGCGGGCGCGCAGGGGGTGCTACTGGAAAGCGATGATTCAAGTTGATAGGCAACAGAACGTTACTCTCTTTAGTCATAAGACGACCGTTTACATGTTTCAACTAAAGCACTCTCCTAAAGCACTCTACTAAACACTAAGATAATGTAAGCCAGTCTTAAGTATGCGGCGGGCTCGACCGGTCGAGTCAATGCAGCGGGCTGTCGCGCGCCGGCCGCAAGCACGTTAGTTCGATACTCACTCACCGCGTCCTGTATGATCGCGCGCCAAAAACGTTTGTCGCTTGTATTTAACAAAAATGTTCCAATATTTGTGTCGCTTGTATTTAACAAAAATGTTCCAATATTATTGTTTGCTTTTCTTATACCATTTATGTTAATGCTACGCAGTTCATTTAAAGTAAGACATTAACGTCGTCAGAAGAGATGGGAGTACGCGATAGAAAGAGAGGCAAATTCTAGGTGAATAACTGTGGAGAAGGCAGTATTGTACAACCTGAATTGCGCTTTATTGGATAGGAGCAAGAGTCGCTATTTATTTAAATGATCTTGCGGAGTGTCACTTATGTACTTGTACTTTTATGTATTCTGTGCTTATACGTTAATGCCTATTGTGTGCACGGAAACCCTGATCTGATCCGAGCGGCTCTTTTGTTAACTTTATACCAGTATTTTGTGGTACAGCTGTCTCTCCGTGTGTGAGCACGCCTTGTAATATAATAATTGTACCCAGTCAAACGTGTATTAAGCCAATTAGAATTTAAGAGTTAGAAGTTATTTCGTTCTAGTGAATAACGGTCCAACTGCAGCTTCGGTCGAATCGAATGACGTTTGCTACGTTAGTTGGGATTCTCGAATCTTTGGTGTGCTAGGTTACGAATATAGCGTCTAAGGGTCTCATAATAACTTCATGTACATTACTATTATTGTCTCTGACGAGTGTCGCAGCTATCTCTCTGTCTCAATTCTGATATTAAATGTATTTTTATCTACTTATATTTTTGTCACACAGTTTAAAGTGTAAATTGCACAGTCACAACATGAGTCACAAATTTTTATTAATATCAGGATGGAGACAAGTCTAATATTTATTTTGTAATCTATATTTAGATTGGGATTGTATTCATATATATTGTTGAAAATTTTATAATGAATCTACTCTTGTTGAGCCTTTCCGCTTCCTTCGATCATCATCAGCCGCGCGACACCCACTGCTGGGTATAGGCCGCTTTGATGCTTTGTTAATTATTATTATATGTATTCTATTTTTTTGATACTCTATACTGTTGATAGTCACATTGTGAAGTTTTAGTAATTTTCACATGTTTTCCTATAGTTTGCAGTCGATAACAATTTTTCTTCCAATTTGCAAAGACTTCTACTTGAGTGAAATGTGATTTGTTGCTTGTTCTTCCAGGGTTTATCTTTCCTATTCAGATATTTATTATTAACTGTTGGTTTAACCGGATCCTTTTCAATATGATTACTTTCGTGTGTAAAACGTTGTAATTTAATATTCCTAGCTAGTTTCTAAGATAGCCAATTCCGCTTGTAATGTCATTCGTTTATTTTTATAACATAAGAATTAGTTTTATAAAATTAAATGTTCTGATAAATAGCAGTGCCAAAGGTTTTCTAAAGTAGGTATCAGATTACTTTATGCCTCTTTTTATTACTTAGTTACCAATTTCTTAGTTACAGACAATTCACTAAAATAATATTGCGTGAATCCGATCTTTTCAGTTGTTAGTGATTTCATGTTGTTGTTCCGTATCTATTATAATAGTTTATTCTTTTAGTAGTGCCTTCACACACAAGTCGTAGCGTAATCGCATCTTATTTCTATACGATACGAGTACGATACCAAAACGCATCGTAATCGTATCGTATAAAAAATACATTTACGCTTTGGGTTGTGTTTGTGTGCGAAGGCACTTATTCTTAGTGTCCAAACACACTTTGCAAATTTACGCGATCGAAGTTCGGCCTAGTTACGCCTGCAATGCTTTGTAAATGGCAAATGTAATATTTGTCCAAAAATTGTAACGCAACACATCTGGCGAAAACACAGCCTTCTCTATTGTTTTACACAAGCCATGCTATTAAGTTTGGCAACGTTGCGCGTGAACCTATAGGCTGTTGATTTAAGATGCTCAAAAAAGCACCATGACTTCTAGTAAACGGCGTCTTTTTAATTTGTCGTAGTTGCTATTTGTGTCAAATCGGTTCACGCCTAGTACCGAAATGCGACGTTGCCAAACCTAATAGCATGGCTTGTGTACAACAATAGAGAAGGCTGTGGTGAAAATCATGTAGCGTTTTTTTTTCATAATAAAAGCGTTGCCGCCGTTCTCCGGTCGCGTAACTTCGGCATAGTGTCTAAAAAAACTTTGACATTGACAAGCGGGGCTGGGTCAAGTGATGGCATATTTCTTATGAAGTAGGTAACACTAGTAAGGGTTGTGAGTAGCGCGCGGAGCTGCAGTGGTCCGCCGTAGGGACCCTCCACGCCCAGAGTGGGCCGTCAACCAACCCATGCCAACCCTACCAACGAGACATCGCGTCGTCATACTTGTGAAAGTTACGGGATGTGAGTACAGTCACCATCGCGTCGTTATACTTGTGAAAGTTACGGGATGTAAGTACAGCCACCATTGCGTCGTTATACTTGTGAAAGTTACGGGATGTAAGTACAGTCACGGCGTCGTTATACTTGTGAAAGTTACGGGATGTGAGTACAGTCACCATCGCGTCGTTATACTTATGAAAGTTACGGTATGTAAGTACAGTCACCATCGCGTCGTTATACTTGTGAAAGTTACGGAATGTAAGTACAGTCACCATCGCGTCGTTATACGTGTGAAAGTTACGGAATGTAAGTACAGTCACCATCGCGTCGTTATACTTGTGAAAGTTACGGAATGTAAGTACAGTCACCATCGCGTCGTTATACTTGTGAAATTTATGGAATGTAAGTACAGTCACCATCGCGTCGTTATACTTGTGAAAGTTACGGAATGTAAGTACAGTCACCATTGCGTCGTTATACTTGTGAAATTTATGGAATGTAAGTACAGTCACCATCGCGTCGTTATACTTGTGAAAGTTACGGATAGGAAGTATAGTCACCATCGTGTCGTTATACTTGTGAAAGTTACGGTATGTAAGTACAGTCACCATCGCGTCGTTATACTTGTGAAAGTTACGGAATGTAAGTACAGTCACCAGCGCGTCGTTATACTTGTGAAAGTTACGAAATGTAAGTACAGTCACCATCGCGTCGTTATACTTGTGAAAGTTACGGATAGGAAGTATAGTCACCATCGTGTCGTTATACTTGTGAAAGTTACGGTATGTAAGTACAGTCACCATCGCGTCGTTATACTTGTGAAAGTTACGAAATGTAAGTACAGTCACCATCCCGTCGTTATACTTGTGAAAGTTACGAAATGTAAGTACAGTCACCATCGCGTCGTTATACTTGTGAAAGTTACGGAATGTAAGTACAGTCACCATCGCGTCGTTATACTTATGAAAGTTACGGTATGTAAGTACAGTCACCATCGCGTCGTTATACTTGTGAAAGTTACGGAATGTAAGTACAGTCACCATCGCGTCGTTATACGTGTGAAAGTTACGGAATGTAAGTACAGTCACCATCGCGTCGTTATACTTGTGAAAGTTACGGAATGTAAGTACAGTCACCATCGCGTCGTTATACTTGTGAAATTTATGGAATGTAAGTACAGTCACCATCGCGTCGATATACTTTTGAAAGTTACGGAATGTAAGTACAGTCACCATTGCGTCGTTATACTTGTGAAATTTATGGAATGTAAGTACAGTCACCATCGCGTCGTTACACTTATACTTGTGAAAGTTACGGAATGTAAGTATAGTCACCATCGCGTCGTTATACTTGTGAAAGTTACGGAATGTAAGTACAGTCACCAGCGCGTCGTTATACTTGTGAAAGTTACGAAATGTAAGTACAGTCACCATCGCGTCGTTATACTTGTGAAAGTTACGGATAGGAAGTATAGTCACCATCGTGTCGTTATACTTGTGAAAGTTACGGTATGTAAGTACAGTCACCATCGCGTCGTTATACTTGTGAAAGTTACGAAATGTAAGTACAGTCACCATCCCGTCGTTATACTTGTGAAAGTTACGAAATGTAAGTACAGTCACCATCGCGTCGTTATACTTGTGAAAGTTACGGAATGTAAGTACAGTCACCATCGCGTCGTTATACTTGTGAAAGTTACGGTATGTAAGTACAGTCACCATCGCGTCGTTATACTTGTGAAAGTTACGGAATGTACGTACAGACAGTCACAAGCGAGAAGTGATAAAACGGTATCTATTCCACACCTTTCGATCAAAGATCTCTGCCCACTACACCGTACCATACCATGACCGTGCTAGGAACGTATCAGGCAAAAAAATATTCTTTGTATTGAAAAGTATGACACTATTCCCACTGGACCGTTCCGTCACCGGCCATGCACTTGTCATACTTTTCAATACAAAGTTTTTTTTTGCCTGACACGTTCCTAGCACGGCAATGGTATGGTACGGTGTACTGGGCAGAGACCCTTAAGATGTCCGAATTAGTACAATATTGAACTCTAAAGACGTATCAAGCTCGGGTCAGATCGGAACCCACGTACCCATGTTATAGTAATACAACCTCAAACCGTCTTCTTCATCGTTTCATGTTTTAGTGGTTCTGTTTTGGATATTCGTTAAAATCGATTATTTTGCTCAAATATTTGTTTTTCACATTCGATTAATTTCGATTGATATCAAAGAAGTAAATTAATTATGTGAAGATTATGTAATGTGAAATAGCTTTATGGTGTTTACATTTTATTGCGCGTGATTGTATGGGGAACGGACATTAGATTATTCAAAAATGACAAATTCTTCATATAGTATTATACCTAAACGCATTTGGATGTAAAATTTAAAGTTGATTGAAGGTCATAACGCGGTAACTGATGTTAGCATAGCACAGTTACATTTGATATCCTTTATTTGTAAAACATAAACGTTAAGGACACAAAAATCAGTATAAAATCACAACTCAAACTGTTGCTGGCAATTACTATGCTTGCATTAACATTGGTGTGAGGAACAGTTAAGTCGAGTCACCATGCACACTGTAAAAATGCACTGTCCTACTTACGATTATATAAATGTGATCGTTAGTAAAAAAATTAACACGTTTTTATTAGGTCGCTTTCTTGTTTATTTATATTTTTTCAATATCCTTTATTTATATGATAATTTTGGGATGCTTACATTAATTTAATCGTAAATGTATTAAGATGTTTGAAACTTAGGCTCCGTTTGGATTAGATTGCTATGATTGTTAGTAGGTGCATCTAAGATTCATGGCGATATTGTGTTTTAAGTTTATTGTTCATGGCTGGTCCAAATGTATATATTTTTTTATTGGTGAAAATAATGTATGCCATCTGACTGTGTTATAAAATGCATTTTAGAGAAGTGAATATTTTAATTATGTATAGGTGTGTCTTCATACGAGCGCTTTCCCGTTCCCTTTCACTTTGATCTGACGCATGCCTCAAGGCATTCAATAGCGCCCTCTGACCGTGCGCTTTCGCTTTCCGCTTGCGCTTTCAATAGAGGCATGCACTTGCAATAGTGCTTGCAAAAAGCGTCAAATTTGTATGGCAGAAAGTTTAAAGTGAAAACCCACGGTGTGGAGGTAATAAATATCTTGACTTGAAAGTTAAAGCGACTCAGTGAAGATATACCATATGGGCAATTATTGTCGTTAAGTTGTCATAATGAGGTATTTAAGTTTTGCGATTTATGTTTTCTTATAAGATCAATTTTACCTATTGAAATAAGTTGTTATTTTTGTTGAGGTATGTAGTTTAGTATTAGTAGTCAGTAATTGCACTAATTGAATCTAAGCAAAGATCTGTTTGAATTTAACGGTATTTATGTGCCAGATTTTTTTTATTTATTTAGATTAGTTTTATTGTACGTTTGAGGTTTTGTTCTAAAAACGGCTGAACTGACATTTATAAAACCAGTTATTAGGAATTGAGAGGCCATTGTTAATGTAATGGTCAGATGAGAATGTAACATATAAAAATATATATTTTACTTTATAAGTTTACCCGTCAAGTATTTTTAATGCTAGATGCATTTATTAATTAAAAAGCTTATTTACTCATGCCAAAAACGAGCCATTTATAAAATGCATCTGGTAGCAATAGTATCTCAAAGATCATGCAGCATTTTGTGATTCAAATATTTTGTTTTAATTTTATCAAACCATAGTACCTTGGGCATGGAATTGTGCGTACAGTCACTGTCGAAAATAACAGGCTGGAATTGTATTGGAGGAGTTATTATAAGTATTATTATGATTCATTTTATGTTCCACCTTTCGGGCACCCAAATAGTTATCATATTCTGCTCATTCTTACAGTGGCTGTGGATCCCTGTTGCAGTTTTTTACTCCATTCTGTCGCAGAAAAGTTAAATTGAAATTACACTATAAATGAAGTTTCTTTCGACTTACTCCCATCTTCGAACCTAGTTATCCACCCGGTTGGATGTTGCAGATTTTTTGTGACATCTTCTAACCTACCTCATTGGATAATGGGAATACGTTATCTTTACTATTTTTATTCCCAACTTGGCAACTTCCAACGAACTGCTGGAAAATGGGAATAAGTCTTTCTTTCGCCAGTGACTGTACCTAGAACTTAGTACGTAATGGCGAGAAATCAAGGACGCGACGCCATCTTGTACTTATTGTGTGCGTAAAGCGCGTGAAGGCATGAGTGTGTGGCGGCTTCCACTCTCTAGTTCTAGTCATTTTAATTCCTCCGTGTTGTATCTATCATAAACAGTATGCCTGTATATGGGTAGACAATATGATTAATCAATATGAATGTTAAACATATTATAGGTGAAACTTATATCTATTAAATTTGATGTCTGTTCTATGACGTGTTTTATTTTATGCATTGTTTTCCAGTTTTCCCATAAATAAGATGTGTGTGGGCTAACTTTAGAATTAGTTAACAGAATAACTATATACAAATTAGAATTAGTTAACAGAATAACTATATAAAAAAACTATATAAAAATGGAAAAATAATAGTTACCAGAATAACTACTCCATTAAAATATATTTCGGAAGGTCTTTTTGTTTAGGGGGTAATTGGGGGGTAATCTTCATAATATCATATTTTAGAAAAGACCATAAACTTAATATTAGCGAAAAATTTTCTAAGTCTATGGAAAAGACTCGCCCTCGCTACACAGCCCAGAAAAATCTGCGTTGTAGAGAGTTTAATTTGTTTTATTCTCTTCTCTTCTTCTTCTCTATGCTGATATTTAGTTATGTCAATTTATTGTCAATTTGTTTGACTTATTTGACTTTTTTACAATCATGTCAATCATGTCTAAATAAATATGGAATAATAATAGATACCTACCTACACAAAAAATATAAAACTAAGGAATCTTTAAAAAAATATGTATTACTGTTTTATAAAATAGCGCAACAATGTATCGCTTAAGCTTCAAGCTGTTGTGTTGTCGGTCGGTGACGGTGGTCCCGGCAGCGAAGTACCAGAACTTCGTAACATCGCAGGCGCTCCAACATATAGAGAGGATGTGCGACCAGTACTGCCCGGTGCCTCGGTTCCCACCGCAGAAGGTTTGTGGTCGTCATACAATACACTCGTGATAATCGCAGTTATTTAAGTAGGGTCTAAGCGGTCTATCAATACTGGTTTCTAATGAGCAACCAGCATCTTGGATATTTTTATATTTCATCAGATTTTTCACGGCCTTTTGCCACCAAGATCACGATGGATGACCGATAATTAACTGACACGCGAATTGACATGCGATTTTGGTTACATAGCTGTTATTATTGCACACGTTACTGATACTGCTAATTTCAATCGAACAATGTATTGTCTGACTAAGCCGTTGGTCCCGGCTGAATTTACAGTCAATAACACCCAGTGACCAATCTGCAGTCAGTCCGCTTGTTGTATGGCGGTGTTGTTAAGGACCAAGGCCGTAATCAGTTAGATGTTCAATGCTTTAGCAAACCTTTATATAGGTACATACTTAAAATTTTAAAATATACTTGTGCTCATTTTAAAATCAAGATGTTACTTATTGTCTTAGAGCTCGACCCCCTCCGGCTCGGTCTGACTACGGCCCTGTTATGGACCATCCTACATATCCATCCATAGGAAGACCTGTGCCTAGTAGTGTCTAATAAACTAAAGGGTTATAGTCTACTACAGCTCTGATAGTACGTTACGTTCGGTACATCGTCCATACGCACAGGTAGCAGTAGTGGGCGCGGGCAGTGACGTAGGACGCATAGTGTCGCTTTTCCTGAAGCAGCAGCGCGTGGTGAAGGTGCTCGCGTTATGAGACGAGGACCCGGCATGCCCAACTATTTTCCCGCGCACCCCTTGATGCTACCTCCTTGCTACGCGTACCACTAATTGGAAAACACTGGTCTAACTAAGGCGTCGGTCCCGGCTGCATTTACAGTCAAGAACACCCACCCACCAATCCGCATTCAGTCTGCTTGCTGCATGGCGGTGGTGTTATAGACCAACCTACGTATCTACTTATCCATAGAAAGGTCTACGCCCAGTAGTGTCTTTTAAACTTGTAGTCTACAGCTCTGATAGTACGTTCGGTACATCGTCCATACGCACAGGTAGCAGTAGTGGGCGCGGGCAGTGACGTAGGACGCATAGTGTCGCTATTCCTGAAGCAGCAGCGCGTGGTGAAGGTGCTCGCGCTGTGGGACGAGGACCCGGCGTGCGGCGTGCTCGGCGTGGCCAACGACCTCGCGCACATCGACACCAGCACCGACGTCGAGGCTTACCAGGGACGGATGTTCCTCAAACCAGCTCTATGGGTATGTGAGAGTATTGACTCATCTTAACTTGATAAGTTGGTTAGCCGCCATCAGCTAGCAAATGATGATCAACCGTAGTAGACAAGCAGTAGTGTATGGTGGAGCACATTTCTTAAAGCCTTAGCTCGTGATGAAGGTCTTGCGTTATGGGACGAATATTGTTGGGGTATCCAACTTTGTCATCTACCTACCTATAATAATATAAAAGCCAATGTTTGGAACTCGTGTTGAGACTAGCTATAATGTTGGCCTGGCCCACATCAACGCTAGCTAGTACCAACGTCGACGCCGAGGCCATCAGCCCTCGTTAAATACATCGGGAACAACGGACGGAAGATGGGATGTTCGCTGCCTTGAGCGCGGCGTGTGATACGCGCGGATATACGAGAAATTTTTGTTTAAACGACAACCAAGGATGGTGTACTCGTTACACTTTCTCTATGTTTCGGTGATTCTAAAATCGTTGCTAATGTCCCCACGCACATCGACTTTTGATTGACTATCGTAGTTTCGTGCATACCGTAGGGGAGAGAACGGTATTACCGCGCGGTTGATAATTCGCGCCCCTTGGTTTCTCGAAAACTGTCAACTCTATGCACCTGCAATAACAGTCGAATCTTAGCTCTAAGCACCTCTAACTTCGCCCGCACACCGTCAATTTTCGTCGAACAACCAGAGCGGAAGGGCACGCGCTTTTAGTTTTTCCACGCACACGATCTACTTTTTCTGATATTTTAATAAAAGGTGAGTCAATCAATATTACCTAATGAGTAATAAAACTACATACATTTATAACGTAAAAAATATGTAGAATTTGTGTGCAGAATAGTTTGCTTTTGTTTGTGAGGTTACAAATATAATGAAACTACAGTAATAAAGGTAAACCACTTTTACTTTCTTCACTGGAATACACCATGAATATTATTAACTAGGCTATAGCAACGATACGTTAGCAGTTTTCCCTAACTACTTCGCTTCTCGACGGTTCAACAGTGACTGAGCCCGCAACTGACTTTCGTCGACCGTTCTGCCGCCTATCCCCACCGCTTACCTCCCCATTCCACTACAAATGGCGGGAAAATATGGCGGGAAACGGCGGAGCTAAGCGGCGGTGTTGCCAGTCTATTAAACTAAAATAATACTATTATCCTTTCAATTTGATTCAAAATCATAACAATAAAATGGATTTATTACTATCAAACGACAAAACGTCACATTCGTCCATCCTGACCTCGTGCATGTCCTCGTGCACGGTCAACTCAACAATATTATAGGTTATAATTGTCAACTCAATACTTTCATAATAATATCGTCACATTCGGCCGGTTGTATGTTAACTAATACCGCATTCTATTAAACAAACTTATTGGGTTTAACGTATTGTTATATTTTTTTAATTTGAGAATTCTCATTTACTTAATTGTTATAATTAATTTTGTGGATTAATGAATGCTAAAAAGAGAGAATCTACTGAATCTGCCACCATTTCAAAAATGGGAGGCCCCTCCAAGAAAGAAATGGCGAAAGAAAACTTGGAGAGGGTTGTCGACCTCCGTCTTTTATATTTAATAATTTATTTACAAGAGGAACTAACTGTTGTAACTTATCGCGCCTAGTATGATCATCAGATCATAAAGCTATAGGTATAACATTTTTAAAAGCCAGTAAGATTGTGACACAAATATTAACTCTAAAACATCTTAAAGTTATTACAATTTTTTTACCACAATAAGCAATCAAATTATTTATGAAAGTACAACATTTCTTATTAGTTCTTTCTACTAAATTATAAATTTTATTAAAATATTTAATAAGATAAAAGTACAAAAAGTAAATATAACAGTCGACAGCCTATTTACCATGAAAGGGTAAACAAATTCAATTACAAATTGTCGACTTTTGACAGATAACGTGACGTACTGCCGACTACCTAACTGAAATTATCAATGATATCAACTTATTTAACCCACAATAGGTATACAATTTCAATTTACTACACCTGCTAGCTATGTAAAACGCAAGGTAATCGTTTAATTATTAAAGTTGCATTGCAACAATCATTATGAGTATGTATTATTTTTATTTATTTCACAATTCACACCATGAGCTAGGTACTCATAATATTTAATTTAGCTAGACTAGAACTACCTATTTTAACAGGTTCTGAATAAGATTTAAATATATTTGATAAATCAATGCATAGGAATTTGGGTCCGTTTCTATGTTCAACCAAATAATTGCAGCTGAAACCTATTAGCCGTCGCAGCCTGTTGTCATCGTGTCACAAAAACTAGGATCGACCAATAACGCAACAGTCGTTTCTACCATCCAGTCACGCGTCGCACATCGCGCCGTCGTCACCTTAGTGACATATAACGCATCGGCATCTTGTCAGATGCAATATGTTTCTGAAATATATAAAACATAAACGACAGTAACCGTCCCTAAATCATAGGACAAACGTCAACAAAATAAAACATCAGAGTCAAAAGGAAATTTAATAATTATTAATTTATTATTTAATATTTGAATCTATTCATGAGAACTGTTTCTTTATGAGATAAGAAAAATATTATGTGACATTACACATTCACATACTTATATACATAATCATATCTAGTTGCATAGTTATTAAACATATTAATTTATCATGACAATTTATTCATTTTATTCCACAATTTGTGGTTCTCTTGCATTTTATTATGTATTGTCAATATAATAAGTCTATGTGTAATGCGCTCAGTTTTAGTAATTGCTAATGTAATTAGTAGATGCAATAAATAATTATGAATATGAATGTCATTACTCGCGGGGCCACCGTTTGCCACTATGTGGACACGGCCTGTCAAGACGTTATATTCAAACCAAAGCTATAACTGAGGACACATATGGCCCATAGACGCGACATACCTAGTCGCCTAAACACCACACTTAAGGACAAATGGTTCATATAATAGTAGCTTACGCACTGCTAGGTACCTAATATTGTGAGACTTATTTTCTCAAACATAAATATAATTTATTCAAATTAACCATAACTACATTAGCATCCAATTGCAATAATATATTATAAACCAAGAGATAACCAAGTAAAATGAAGTTGTGTCTTAAAGAAGAACGCGGACTAAAGTCAACTTATTTTTTGATAGATCTTTGTTCTTAATTGACTTCTGATTGTTTGTGAAAGTACTCCAATATTCAAGGGCCTGTGCACTAAGCTAAACAACAACAACTTAAATAATCGTTTGCAGATGACGATTCAAATATGAAATTGAAATCTCATTATGTAGTCACATAAACATGTAATATAAGCATATAACAACCTAGTCTTGTAAACCGCTAGCGCTTCTAGTCAAACCGCAGGCGCATCTAGCCAAATCTCAGGCGCATCTAGCCAAATTAAAGGCGCATCTAGCCAAAACATAGGCGCATCTAGCCAAACCATAGGCGCATCTAGCCAAACCATAGGCGCATCTAGCCAAACCATAGGCGCATCTAGCCAAACTGATGGCACATCTAACCAAATCATAGGCGCATCTAGCCCTGTAAACTGATGGCACATCTAGCCAAGCTGGATTTGCATCTAAATAATAAACAAATCACTTATTTCCCAAAATATGGTAGTATACATTGATGTCATTATAATATAACAAAATCTGTATAATTATCCTGCCTTTGTTAGGCGTAGAAATCTGTCAGTAGCTAGGTGATTATAAAATTTAAATTTGAAAATCGATAATCATTAATTTTTACAACTACTTTTCATTACCCATCATTCCAATAAATAATTTAAAATCCCCATAAAATAAATGTTAAACCTTAATGTCAAATCTGATATATGACATTAATAATTATAATAATTGCCTGCCAGTACAATGTTAATTTAAATTAAAGCAATAAAATATTAATTACGACTAGCCAAACCATAGGCGAATCTAGCCCTGTAACCTGATGGCGCATCAAGCCAACCAAAGGCACATCTAGTCAAACTGAAGGCGCATCTTGCCAAACCGAAGGCGCATCTAGCCAAAACAAAGGCACATCTAGCCAAACTGATGGCGCATCTAGCCAAACTGAAGGCGCATCTAGCCAAACTGAAGGCGCATCTAGCCTTATAAGCCGCAGGCGCATCTAGCCAAACCGCAGGCTTATCTAATCATATAAAATGTTGGCGCATACAACGTTATATAAAATTACGGCGCATCTAAACTTGTAAAATGAAGGTGCATCTAAACTTATAAAATGAAGGCGCATTTAAACTTATGAAATGAAGGCACTAGCCTTGTGATTGTGAAACGAAGGCGCATCTAATCTTATAAAATAAAGTCGCATTAAACCTTATAAAATGTAGGCGCATCTAACCCTATAAAATGAAGGCGCATCTAGCCAAACTGAAGGCGCATCTTGCCAAACCGAGGGCGCATTTAGCCAAAACAAAGGCACATCTAGCCAAACTGATGGCGCATCTAGCCAAACTGAAGGCGCATCTAGCCAAACTGAAGGTGCATCTAACCTTATAAGCCGCAGGCGCATCTAGCCAAACCGCAGGCTTATCTAATCATATAAAATGTTGGCGCATCCAACGTTATATAAAATTACGGCGCATCTAAACTTGTAAAATGAAGGTGCATCTAAACTTATAAAATGAAGGCGCATTTAAACTTATGAAATGAAGGCACTAGCCTTGTGATTGTGAAACGAAGGCGCATCTAATCTTATAAAATAAAGTCGCATTAAACCTTATAAAATGTAGGCGCATCTAACCCTATAAAATGAAGGCGCATCTAGCCAAACTGAAGGCGCATCTTGCCAAACCGAGGGCGCATTTAGCCAAAACAAAGGCACATCTAGCCAAACTGATGGCGCATCTAGCCAAACTGAAGGCGCATCTAGCCAAACTGAAGGCGCATCTAACCTTATAAGCCGCAGGCGCATCTAGCCAAACCGCAGGCTTATCTAATCATATAAAATGTTGGCGCATCCAACCTTATATAAAATGACGGCGCATCTAAACTTATAAAACGAAGGCGCATTTAAACTTATAAAATGAAGGCACATCTAAACATATAAAATGAAGGCACATCTAAACTTATAAAATGAAGGCACATCTAGCCTTGTGATTGTGAAACGAAGGCGCATCTAATCTTATAAAATGAACGCGAATCTAATCCTATAAAATGAAGGCGCATCTAACCTTGTAAAATAAAGGCGTATCTAACCTCGTAATGAAAGCACATCAAACCTTATAAAATTTCATTCATATAAATCTCAATTTTTTTTTTATCATTCTAGTATCAAGAGTTATAACTTATTATAAGTCGAAGGCGCGTTTAGCCTTACACGTTGAACGTGTGCCTAGCTTTGGAAGTAAGTTGTACATTTTCATTCATATCAATATTTTTTTTTATAATAGAAAACCAACAGTTAATAAAAAAAAGGCGCATCTCACCTTGTAAAATAAAGGCTTACCTAACCTTATAAAATAAAAGCACATCTAAACTTAAAAAACTTCACCCTTATAAATTCTCAAACCTCTTCATACAGGTACCTTACTTTAAGTCGAAGGCGCGTTTAGCCTTGTCCTAGCCTTACAAACTGAATGCGCATCTAGCCTCGAAAGTCAATCTTATAATAAATTTTCATTCATATAAATATCTAGTATAATTACATAGGGCTGGGTGAAATATTTACACTAAGTTTCATTTTAGTTTGAAATATTTTATATTTCATATAAGTAAATTCAAATATAATTTCATTGAAATTTTCACTGAACCCATCCCTATGTATTATAGCAAACCAAAAGTTAAACCCTTTTGTAAGCCAAAGACGTGTTTAACCTTGTAAACCGTAGCCACCTAAGTTTTGTAAACCAAAGGCCTTGTAAACCAAAGGTGCACAGTCTGATACCCTAATGAAATAAAGATTAATGACCTTAACTTCTAAGTACTTTTGAACGTTTATTTCTTATCACTCATTTAAGACCTTTTTAGCTGAGAAAAAGGACAGGCGCAATAAATTTATCAACTGCATCAGAAATCGGGACTAGGAGTGACGGTATTTACAAATATTATGTACATCTTTAATGTAGGTACTTAATTAATACAACATAAATAAATCTTATCTTGTAAACTAAAAGCACGTCTAGCCTTGTAGACTGAAGGCACGTCTAGCCTTGTAAACCGAAGGCGCATTTAGCCTTGTAAATTGAAGGCACGTCTAGCCTTGTAAACCGAAGGCGCGTCCAGCCTTTTAAACCGAAGGTACGTCTAGCCTTTTAAGCCATAGGCGCGTCTAGCCTATCAAACCGAAGGCGCGTCTAGCCTTTTAAACCGAAGGCGCATCTAGCCTTGTAAACCGAAGGCGCGTCTAGCCTTTCGAACCGAAGGCCCATCTAGCCTTGTAAACCGAAGGCGCATCTAGCCTTGTAAACCGAAGGCGCGTCTAACCTTTCAAACCGAAGGCGCGTCTAGCCTTTTAAACCGAAGGCGCGTTTAGCCTTTTAAACCGAAGGCACGTCTAGCCTTGTAAACCGAAGGCGCGTCTAACCTCGTCTCAAAAATTTATAGAAAACAAATATGCCTAGAATAGAAATACCTAAGAGCCGGTTCTCTTTAAATAAAATTTCAAAGTAGCGAAATATTTTCTACCAACAACGATTAGTTTTAAAAGCGTTATATTTTTTTACAAAACTAAAAAAAAACATTTAGGAACATAAAAATGACATCAAAATTATTATCTTTTACTAGTAAACCGAAGTTTAAGTTATATTTCTTCAAAACTAAGAAATTAGGACAAATAATGTGCTTCAAAGTAAACTTAAATCATTCATTTAGGAACACATAAATCAAAATTATAATCTTTTACTAGTAAACATACTGCGCATCACCATGGAAAAAATAAAAAAATAAACGTAGCTCGTACACCAGATCTTTCGTATTATTTTATTCATAAAGATAAGTAGACACAGTTTTTTAACTGTAAGATCACTTCTCTGAAATCACGTTAATTAGTGAAATCGGCAATTTTTGTGAACGGCCTCTTAATAGAATAAGAATTAACTTCTTAAATTATAATAAAACTCTTTAAGGGTCCATCATAGGAAAACATGGTTTGCGGGGGTAATCCCCTTATATAGATAGCGTAAAGATGTAGCCACAAAAACAAACAAAAAGAAAACACGACAAACTAAAGAGATTTTCTAGTAGCTAGAAGTATCAAATTGCGTATGAACCTCACAGACAATTGCAAGAAAAATAAGGATATCATCAAAAGCGCTTGCGTAGGTTCACATTTTTGGCGCAAATAATAGCGGAAACGTACTGAATTCTACATCAAAATACACTTTAACATACTGTGAAGTAGCTCCATTAACCTTTATATAAAAAAAAGATAATTGTGATAAAGGTGATCAAAAAAAAACAGGAAAAGTACAGAAGTGAGGCTACCCTCCATATTCTTTACACGTAAAGTAAAAGACAGACAAATGCTTACGCGTAACCGAGCTTTAAACTACGACTATAGCGTCATGGTACTACTAAAACCCTTTTGAAGATCGACATAACTTGGTGCCAATTTTACATAAAGTATCACGTTATCCGTTTTATTCGCCGTATCCGTACATCCCCAGGGTACCTACAGTGTCAAGGTCGACTACTAACGACAATTACAATGGTATGAAATATAAAAAAAATAACTTAGTAACCTCTGCGGAACACATTGTCCGAAATAAAAATACGCAGTAACATAGATAGGTACTTAAAATATACACAGTTCTTATTTTCATAATAGGGAACATGCATAAGTCACAGATTTTAATAAATTTGAGCTTGATCGCTGCGGACACCTATAAAAACATGATTGAACAGAAAAATAATAAATAAAATATAATATTTTAGTTTTATCACACAGGTGAAAATAGCGAATTTTTTTTTTCATTTTCGGATATAATGCACGTAACAGTCGGATAGAATATCGAATAAGAAATAATATTTTGTATGACACATATGTACTTAAACGTAATATTTAAGAAGATATTTGAAAATTTTTGGCTAACTCTATAATAATGCGCCTGAATCGTGACATGAGTGACGTCACAAATGTTGACCATTTTGCATAGAGCGTTTTCGGCGGGTGCTGCTGCGCGCTAACTTCAAGTGACTATATCACGAGAAAAAAACGCAAGAGAAAAGTTTTAATATTACAGTTGATTATCTCACGCATTATATTTTTGATTTTGATACAAAAACAAATTGATGCATGTTCCCTATTCATTATGTAATGCATGCCCAGAGTTTAAATCACGAAAGTTACAGTTGGGCAGTTAAGATAAAAACTTTCATTTCATGACCTCGCTTTACAATCATGGACATTACTATTCCAATATCAACGCACTATTTCATCATGCTGACGACGCTGAGTGTAGTTTTGTGTGCATGTGCAGTGTATGCACGACCGAAGTGTAGCCTCGGCCACGTGCAATGATTGTCGAGTGTGTATGCACGATCGAAGTGTAGCCTCGACCACGTGCAATGACTGAGTTGTGTATGCACGGCCGAAGTGTAGCCTCGGCCACGTGCAATGAGTGCGAGTTGTGTATGCATGGCAGTGCAAATTGTAAAAGTAAGAATCTCTTTCAATGCAATAAAATTTGAAACTACCCAACTGAATTTCGTAATTTTAGCTCGGTTTAAAACGTTAAAAATCGTGAGCGTACATACCTTGGTTCTTCCACTGCTGATTTATAATGAAACTACAGTAATAAAGGTAAACCACTTTTACTTTCTTCACTGGAATACACCATGAATATTATTAACTAGGCTATAGCAACGATACGTTAGCAGTTTTCCCTAACTACTTCGCTTCTCGACGGTTCAACAGTGACTGAGCCCGCAACTGACTTTCGTCGACCGTTCTGCCGCCTATCCCCACCGCTTACCTCCCCATTCCACTACAAATGGCGGGAAAATATGGCGGGAAACGGCGGAGCTAAGCGGCGGTGTTGCCAGTCTATTAAACTAAAATAATACTATTATCCTTTCAATTTGATTCAAAATCATAACAATAAAATGGATTTATTACTATCAAACGACAAAACGTCACACAAATTAAAATTACCTTGTTTGATAATTTAGCGCGCAGGGCGCGAAATTATGCAGTATGAAAATATCTATAGCAAAGATTTATCGCGACGAAAACGAAGGAAAATGACTGATCCTCCTACGAAGCAATTGCATACTAAAGTAAAAGCATTCCGAAAATCCTACTAATATTATAAATGTGAAAGTTTGTGGGTTTGGATGTTTAGATGTTTGTTCCTCAATCGCGCAAAAACTACTGAACTGATTTGGTTGAAATTTGGCACACAGTTAGAAGATAGCCTAGAATAAAACATAGGATACTTTCTATCCCGATATTCCCACGGGAACGGGAACCACGCGGGTGAAACCGCGGGCGGCCGCTAGTAGACAATAATTTTAAGATTAATTAGTTTTCAAAGTAGAAAGACATCTTTTGTGTAACAAACAAAAGATGTCTTTCTAAATCGTTTAATATGGAAACTTATCTTAATATATAAAATCGTAAACTGAATGACTGACTGACTGATCTATCAACGCACAGCCCAAACCGCTGGACCTAGAGACTTGAAATTTTGCACATAGATACTTTATACAGTGTAGGCATCCACTAAGGAAGGATTTTTGAAAATTCCATCCCTAAGGGGATGAAAGTTTGTATGAAAGTCCCTCAGTTTTGAAACTAGAATCTTCAAACTTTGTGTTTAGGCTAACAGTTGAAAATAAATAGATACCGGTTGCAGCGTTTTTCAAAATTCTACCCCCGAAGGGGTCAAAAGGGGGATGAAGTTGTGTATTGAAGAAAATCCTTTATTTTCGAAGTAAAAATCGCCAAATTTATAATTTAGGCTTATGAATGAAAATCTAACGCAACGTATATTGTTTTTGTTATTATTTCAACCCCTATAGGGATGAAATGGGGGTGAAAAGGGATAAAAAAACCTAAAAATAGATATGGATATCGTTATCGGGGTTTTCTGGGATGACGATTGCAAAAATGTCATTTATTTTGAAGTCCAACACGGTGGGCATGATTTAAACTAAAGGGCTGAAAATGGGGTTCAAATTTTGTATGAAAAAATAATATAAAATAGACATTACAACTTTCAACTTAGTAGGAGCACGTCTAAAACTAAATAGGCAAACATATATTTTGTGATTTTGAAAATCAACCCCTTAGGGGCTAAATGGGGTGAGTAAACATAAAAATCGATATGGATGTCGTTTTTGAGGTTTTATGGGATGGTGATTGCCAAAATGAGATTTTTTTTGAAGTCCAACACGGTGGACATGATTTAACCCCTAAAAAGGTGATAATGAGGTTCAAATTTTGTATGGAAAAATAATATAAAATAGACTAACAACTTTAAACTTCGTAGGAGTACATATAAAAATAAATAGGCAAACAAATATTTTGTAATTTTGAAAATCAACACCTTAGGGGGTAAATGGGGTGAGTAAACATAAAAATCGATATGGATATCGTTCTTGAGGTTTTATGGGATGGTGATTGCAAAAATGAGTTTTATTTTGAAGTTCAACACGGTGGACATGATTTTTAACCCCTAAAAGGGTGAAAATGGGGTTCAAATTTTGTATGAAAAAAGAATATAAAATAGATATTACAACGTTAAAATTCGTAGGAGCATGTCTAAAAATAAAAAGGCAAACACATATTTTGTTATTTTGAAAATCATCCCTTAGGGATGGGGTAAGTAATGATAAAAATCGATGTGGATGTCGTTCTTGAGGTTTCATGGGATGGTGATTGCGAAAATGACATTTATTTTGAAGTCCTCATCCAAGGGACGGGGACAGGGACGGGAATGGGAACGGGAACGGGAACGTGGAGGGGACGGGTACGGGACCGGGACCGGGACCTGGACCGGGAACGGGAACGGATTGGGAACGGAACGGGAACGGAACAGGAACGGAACGGTAATGGAAAGGGAATGGAACGAGAACGGAACGGGAACGGAGCGGGAACGGAACGGGAACGGAATGGAAACGGACCGGGAATGGAATGGGAACGGGACGGGAACGGAACGGTAACGGAACAGTAACGGAACGCGAACAGAACAAGATCGGGAACGGGAAAGGGGCGGGAAAGGAACGGGAACGGAACGGAAACGTGAACGGTTACGGGAACGGGTATGGGAACGGGAACGGGAACGGGAATGGTAACGGGAACCGGAACGGGAACGGGAATGGAACGGGAACAGAACGGGAACGGAACAGGAACGGGACGGGAACGGAACGGGAACGGAACGGGAACGGAACGGGAAAGGGACGGGAAAGGTACGGGATAGGAACGGGAATGAAACGAAAGCGGGAATGGGACCGGGAACGGGAACGCGAACGGGAACGGAATGGGAACGGAACAGTAACGGAACGCGAACGGGATCGGGAACGGGAAGGCAGCGCGCTTGGTGGAGACCCACCTAATCGCGTAAAAATGGCTGGTTGGATCCTGGTTGAAGGTTCCCTAAGGATTTTCTCTAATATCCACGCGGGATAAATGTGAAGGGGTGACTGACATATCAACACACAGCCCAAACCGCTGGGTCTAGAGACTTGAAATTTTGTACAAATATACTTTATACAGTGTAGGCATCCACTAAGAAAGGATTTTTGGAAATTTCACCCCTAAAGGTGTGAAATGGGGGTTCAAAGTTTGTATGGAAAAAAAAATTAAATACCTAGACATTTCGACTCGAACCTTCGTAGGAGAACTTCAAAAGACAAATAAGTAAACACGTGTTTCGTGGTTTTCCGAAAATCAACCCTTTAGGTAGTTAATGAGGCAAAAAAAGCTCAAAATGACTGACAAATCAACGCACAGCCCAAAACTTGAAATTTTGCACACAGATACTTATACAGTGTAAGTATCCACTAATTATGAATTTTTGAAAATTCCATCCCTAGGGGATGAAAAAAGGGATGAAATTTTGTATGAAAGTCTCTCAGTTTTGAAGCTAGGATCTTCAAATTTTGTATTTAGGCTAATGATTGAAAATTAATAATCTCAGCGTTTTTCAAAATTCTACCCCCGAAGGGGTGAAAAGGGGGATGAAGTTGTGTTTAGAAGAAAATCCTTCATTTTCGAAGTAAAAATCGCTAATTTTATAATTTAGGATTATGGATGGAAATCTAACGCAACGTATATTATTTTTGTTAGTATTTTAACCCCTGAAATGGGGATGAAAAGGGGTAAAAAACCTAAAAATAGATATGGATGTCGTTATCGAAGTTTTGTGGGATGACGATTGCAAAAATGACATTTATTTTGAAGTCCAACACGGTGGACATGATTTAACCCCTAAAGGGGTGAAAATGGGGTTAAAATTTTGTATGGAAAAATAATATAAAATAGACATTACAACTTTAAACTTCGTAGGAGCACGTCTAAAAATAAATAGGCTATATATTTGCCTTTATTATTTTGTTATTTTGAAAATCAACCCCTAAGGGGGTAAATGGGGAAAGTAAACATAAAAATCGATATAGATGTCGTTATTGGGGTTTTCTGGGATGACGATTGCAAAAAATACATTTATTTTTAAGTCCAACACGGTGAACATGATTTAACCCCTAAAGGGGTGAAAATGGAGTTCAAATTTTGCATGGAAAAATAATATAAAATTATAAAACTTCGTAGGAGCACGTCTAAAAATAAATAGGCAAACATATATTTTGTGATTTTGAAAATCAGCTCCTTGGGGGTAAATGGGGTGAGTAAACATAAAAATCGATATGGATATCGTTCTTGAGGTTTTATGGGATGGTGATTGCGAAAATGAGATTATTTTGAAGTCCAATGCGGTGGACATGAAACATCATGAACCTGGACCTGGACATGCACATCCAGCCAGGGGATGGGAACGGGAACAAGGACGGGGACGGGAACGGGAACGGGAACAAGGACGGGGACAGGAACGGGAACGGGGACAGGAACGGGGGCGGGAACGGGAACGGAATGGGAACGGAACGCGAACAGGACGCGAACGGGACGGGAAAGGGACGGGAAATAGACGGGAATAGGACGGGAACGGAAAGGGAACGGAACGGGAACGGAACGGGTACGGAACGGGATTGGGACGGGAACGGAAATGGAATGGAAACGTGAACGGGAACGGGAACGGCCACGGGAAGGGGTCGGGAACAGGAACGGAACGTGAATGGGACGGGTACTAGACGGGAACGGAAAGGGAACGGAACGGGAAACGAAAGGGAACGGAATGGGAACAGGACGAGAAAGAGACGGGAACTAGACGGGAGCGGGACAGGAACTAGACGGGAACGGAACGGAAATGGTACGAAAATGGAAAGGGAACGGAACGGGAACAGGACGGAAACGGGAACGGGAACAGAGCGGGAACTGAACGGGAAACGAACGGGAACGGAACGGGAAGCCTCATACGAGGCCCACCACACGCGGCAAAGGTCTTGCCTCGCGACGCAGCGCGCTTGATGGGGACCCGCCTAATCGCGTGAAAATGGCTGGACGGATCCTGGATGGTTCAGGTTCCCTGAGTATTTTCTCTAATATCCACGCGGACAGAAGCTAGTAAGTTTATAATTTTGAGACTGAGTTGATTAATAAATATAAAAAGAAATAAATATCTATAATTTTCATTTTTTGCATAAGCTGTGGTAATAGTTATCAGTTTATTGTCAACTAGCGGCTCCCGCGGTTTCACCCGCGTGGTTCCCGTTTCTGTAGGAATTAAGGGATAAAAAGTATCCTATGTTTTAATTTAGGCTATCTACTATCTGTGAGCCAAATTTCAAGCAAATCCGTTCAGTAGTTTTTGCGTGATTGAGGAACAAACATCCAAACAGAAAAACAACAAAGCCGCAATTGCCATCTTCAACCACAATATTAAAATCTTACAGTTTCCCAACCTCACTACAAGAAATTTAGTCGTGACAAAACTTGTAACAGCGGACTGGACAATTGGTGTAGTATCTTACTATTTTGAACCCGGCAGCGATGTGGAAATGGAACCCTACTTAAGGCTCCTGAAAAGAATGCTGAAGGAAGTAGACTGCAAAAAGATTATAGTTGGAGGAGACGCAAACGCCTGGAACGAGTGGTGGGGTAGTGTAAAAAGTGATGAGAGAGGAGTAGAATTAATGGGTTTTTTTAATGAAATGGGTCTGTGCGTGCTTAATGAAGGCGATACTCCAACTTTTGATACCTGGCGTGGAGGAAAAAGGTTTAAGAGCTCAGTAGACGTCACCTGTTGCTCGGCGGACATACTCAGCGAGATAAGAAATTGGCAGGTGGATACAAATCTAACGACCTCGGACCACAACGCAATCACTTTCAAAATAAACATAGGAAAAATAAAAGATGTAAAAAACACTAAAACAACAAGGAAGTATCAAACAAAGAAAGTAGATTGGCAAAAATTTAAAGAGGATTTAAAATCATTATTAATAAGAGAAAAACTGGTCAAGGAAGAAATAGACAAAATCAATGAAGTTGAGGATTTAGAGGAAAAAATTGATACATACATTAAGACAATAGAAAAAACATGCATTGATAACCTAAAACAGAAGAAAGCAAAATGCGAATTTAAATTGCCTTGGTGGTCCGAGGAGTTAGAAGAAATGAAAAAGGAAAAGAACAGGAAGAAGATAAGAATAAAATGGGCGGCGCCAAACCGTAGAGCATGGGTCGTCGAGCAGTATGTGACAGCAAAAGCGGAATATGAAGAAGCGATGGATAAGGCAAGGATCACAAGCTGGAAAGAGTTTTGTGGCACACAGGAGAGGGAGACAATGTGGGAAGGCGTATATAGAGTGATAGGAAGATCTCGAAACAGCTATGAAGACTTGCCAATAGCTAAGGATGGCATCAACACCAGCCCTAAGGAGTCGGTGCGCATAATGGCAGAGAGCTTCTACCCAGAAGATACCGATATGGGGGAAAATGAAGACCACAAAGAAGTAAGAAGAAGGGCAGCCAAAGCAAATGAAAGTCACAAAGATGAACTTTGCGATCCTCCATTCGTGGAGACTGAACTTCTTCACGCGATTGGTTCATTCAACCCCAAAAAGGCCCCGGGTAGTGATGGCTACACAGCCGATATATACACAGCGGCCATTAACGCAGACTTACCCCTCGCCCTAGCAATTTATAACAAGTGCCTGGAACTTTCCCACTTTCCCAAGCCTTGGAAAATAGCCACCATAATACTTCTAAGAAAACTAAATAAAGACGACTATACGCACCCAAAATCATACAGACCCATAGGGCTCTTGGCAATCTTAGGGAAAATATTAGAAAAACTTATGATAAGACGCATTAAATGGTACGTGTTGCCCAAACTGAACCCCAGGCAATACGGATTCGTTCCGTAGCGCAGCACCGAGGACGCCCTCTATGACATGATCCAGCAGATCAGACATAATCTGGACGGGAAGAAGATTATGGCCCTGATCTCGCTGGACATAGAGGGGGCCTTTGACAACGCGTGGTGGCCCCAGATAGTCTGCCAACTTGAAAAGAAAAACTGCCCTATAAATCTGCGAAGGCTTGTTGATGGTTATCTGAGTGACAGAAAGGTGACGGTGAGATACGCAGGGGAGGAATACAGCAAAGAAACTAATAAGGGTTGCGTCCAAGGTTCGATTGGCGGACCCTTATTTTGGAACTTAATTTTAGATCCCCTGCTCGACCAACTCACTGTCGCCGAAATTTATTGCCAAGCCTTCGCAGACGATATAATCTTAATTATAGAAGGCAACACGGCCAACGAAGTAGAGAGAAAGGCCAATGCAGTTCTCTCCCACGTCCAGAGATGGGGAGTGTCGAACAAATTAAATTTTGCGCCACAAAAAACCAAGGCTATGGTAATAGGGAATATGCATAAGTCACCGATTTTGATGAATTTGAGCTTGATCGCTGCGGACACTTATAAAAACATGATGGAACAGGAAAAAAATTAAAAAAAAATGTATTATTTTAGTTTTATCACACGATGAAATCAGGGAAAAATAACATATTATGTAAGACACATATGTACTTAAACGCAAAATTTAGGGAGATAATTGAAGATTATTGGCTAACTCCATATTAAATGCGCCGAAACACACCTGAAACGTGATGTGTGACGTCACCATTTTGTATGGAGCGTTTTCGGCGGGTGCTGCTGCGCGCTAACTTCAAGTAACTATATCACGAGAAAAAAACGCAAGAGAAAAGTTTTAATATTACAGTTAATTTTCTCACGCATTATACTTTTGATTAAGATTTAAAAAAAAATTGATGCATATTCCCTATTACCAGAAAACTTAAATTCGACACACCCAGACTGGAGATGGGAGCGACGGCCATAGAACTCGTACAGGAAATAAAGATTTTAGGCGTCATAATAGATCATAAGTTAACGTTCAATAAACACATCTCGTACATATGTAGGAAAGCTACCAATATCTACAAGGGCGTCAGTAGAACGGCACGAGCTACTTGGGGATTGCATCCAGAAACCATTAAAACCATTTATAAGGCAGTTATAGAGCCGATTATCCTCTATGCATCTAGTGTATGGTCTAAAGAGGTAACAAAAGCAATCTCCAGGAAAGCTCTCAACGCTGTGCAAAGGGGTTTCGCGCAAAAGATTATAAAAGGTAACAGAACGGTATCCCTTAATGCTGCTTTAGTGCTGTCGGGGCTGCTTCCGCTGGATCTTCGGGTTCAAGAAGCCTCCCTGCTTTATGAGGCAAAGCGTGGGAAACCCCAGGCAGCACTAGGTGGCAGAAAGGTCGAAGAGCGCGTCTCCTTTATGAGGGACAGCCACCCCAGCAGGATGCTAAATTTAAAATGTACTTGTTTGGAAAACGCGGAAGAGGATGGCAAATTGGCAGAAGGTTTAGTGAAGATTTATACAGATGGTAGCAAACTGGAGGGGAAAGTTGGAGCCGCCCTGACTTGTTGGGAAGGGCTGAATGAAACCAGTACCCAAAAGTTTAAGCTGGAGCCATACTGTACAGTCTTCCAAGCCGAGCTGTATGCCATCCTCCAGGCAACCGAAATTATAATTGGCAAACAATTTAAGGAAACTGCCGTGCTCAGTGACTCAAGATCCGCTCGCGCATCGCAACCAATCACGAAGGCAATCCAGGGTAACCTACAGACGCTGAGAGACAACCAGCAACTAGTCTCTCTTTACTGGATTAGGGCCCACGTCGGAGTGAAAGGGAACGAGAGGGCGGATCAACTAGCGAAGGAGGCGGCTCTGGAGTTGACAACTAAATCGGACTATAACTGCGGTCCCATCTCGTTCATTAAGCAGCATATTCGCGCGGAAACGATCGATAAGTGGGACAGCAGATATAAATCCGAAAGCACGGGGGAGACCACGAAGGTCTTTTTTCCTGATGGCCTGTGGAGGCATATAGCGTGGTGAGGAAGATGACCATCGATCGCTTGGCATCGCAGATTTTGACCGGTCACGGTGGGTTCTGCGCATACCTGCACAGATTCAAGCGTAGGGACAGCCCATCGTGCGTTTGCGACCCGGTTGAGAACCAGGACATTTTCCACATCGTGCTAGACTGTCCTTTGCACAGCGTTGATAGGTACACTCTACAACAGAAACTAGACACAAAACTGAGCAAAGACACCCTGAAAGAGATAATAAGAAACAAAAGAGAAAGAAAATTATTCATGGAATTTGCGAAATTAGTGGCTGAGAAAGTAATAAATAGGAACAGAGACTAAAAGATACAAAGAATAATAAATGTAAAGAAAACAATTTCATTATAAAATTAAATGTAAGAAATAAGTTTTGAAAATGATAAGTATAAGTAAATAGATGAAAAATGTAATGTGCCTTGAGCTATTAGTACTATAAGAAAGAAAACTGTAAAAGTAAGAAACCAAACGAAAAGTAAATTGTAAATAAGTACCATACCTACCTGTAACTGAAAAAAAAACGAAAATTGCTTATAAAGCAAAAGAAAAAAAAAGGAAAAGAAAAAAAAAAAAATTGGCAAAAAAAGACCTGCCAAAAAGCGGGGAGCTAAAGCATAATTGAAAAAAAAAAAAAAAAAAAATCTAAACATCGAAACCCACAAACTTTCACATTTATAATATTAGTAGGATTTTAATTAGAGGCGCGGTTTTATCATACCTAGCTTAAAGTACCGACCTAGGGGCACGATATTATCAGACCAGTTTGATAATATCGCGCTTTCCCATTTTTTTCTTATTTGCACATATTATTGTTTTGTATTTTATTTTGATGATTTTGAGGATTCGTTAGGGTAGCTAGATAAATTCCCCATCTATAGTCATATTTAGTTTTTATTTTAACCCAACCTGAGGTTAATTATATTTGAATTTCATTAGTGGCTCGGTAATACCCTACTCTCCCCTACAGCGACCATTTGTTATGTCAACTACTTATATCCCTAGGACTCAGACGTGGTGGTGATATGTGGCGGGTGCTACGTGCTTCCGCCGTGCTGCAACACGGTGGACCGCGACCTGTTCTTCCAGAACATGCGGCGCGTGCGCACCGCCACCATCGCCTGCGCAGAGTTCAGCCCGAATGCCATAATCGCCGTCCAGACCCCGCCGGTCGACTGCAACTTCGCACTATGCAAATACGTTAGATTTTCATCGTTATCGTGTGTAACACTTGACGCTTGACTAGAAAAATTAAACATGACCACCGAAACATGATGACGTATTGTGTTGCGGTGATCATGAGAGCAGGCCATTTTCTTTTTCATTGTTCTTAATAAGTATTAGAATGAGAAGAAAAATTACTTTTTTAATTAAAAATTTAAGTAAAATAGTATAGACTATACTATTGTATAGAAATTAAAAGAGAAGCTCTAGACTAGAAGATTAACACTAAAGAGAATCCTAATAACAGATGTAGGTAGGCTGTCGAACTCGTAGGATAAATATAAAAAGTAAAACGTTCAACTTTTTTATTTCTCTAATATTTTCTATTAGCTTAGCTTGCGCACGGTTCGAGCTACCTCTATAATTAGTTTCAGCATCAATTACTTAGTTCTAGTTGTGTGACAGACCCAGTATGAATCCTTTTCCACCACTGCAGCTTAATACTTATAGGGCAATTTACGTAATATAAAAGACCTCTCTTCAACTAGACCCTGAAGAAAGCCAAAGCGTACGACAAGCGGCGTGTGCTTGGCGTGAACTCGATCAACGCTATGCGCGCGAACCAGCTGTTCTGCTCCATAACGGGGGCGGACCCTAGCAGCACCAGCACGCCGGTTGTGGGCGGCACGGGACGATGCACCCGAGTTCCGGTCTTCTCTGCGGGAAAAGCTGGCAACTTCCCACAGGTTTTAGTATAGTAAAACTTCCACTAAGATGTGAATTAAATTACATGATGCGCGCCAACCAGTTGTTCTGCTCGATAATGGTCGCGGACCCTGTCAGCATCAGCACGCCGGTGGTGGGCGGCACTGGTCGCTGCACCCGGGTTCCGGTCTTATTGAAAGTACTTTGGTAATTAGTTGGTATTTGGTTTGATGTTGGTATTGGTATTTTCTGCAAAGGTGCTGAAACTTCGGGATAATTCTCAGTACCTACTTACCCAGGGGCGTCGCCAAGGTTAGGCAGGGAGGGGCAGCTGCCCCCCCTAAAGGTTAAAGTTACTTATTTATGCTGAGTGGTAACCTTTTCGGTTTCATAATGTACCTAACATAAGCTCTGATGTACTTACCTACCCAAAATTGTGGAATTGAATAAAGTTCTTTGTATTGTATTGTATTGTAAAGAAATGTAGCCAACTGCAAAGTGACCAAAGTTCTGAGGCCGTGCAACTTGCTTTTCCCATAAATCCCGCATCTCAAACTTGAATCTTGCCCCTGGGCCATGGGCTGGCGATGCTCTTGTACCTACCTATAGTATCAACTTCTAGACTCAAACGGAGTGCTTGACGCGCCTGGTGCGGGAGGCCGACGAGATTATTTGCAAGGTGAAGAGCAACAGCGAGCAGGGCCACCTCTCCGTCGGCTTCGCCACCGCTAGATGCGTCCTTAACATCATGAAGGGTCAGAACATTATCAACTCTGTTATTATTTGAGTGTTAGGGGCTCTGCAGCTGTCACTGCGATCTAAAAGATCTATCGTGACTCGCCAACTAATTATAGTAACTCTTTAAAAGCCCTGTGGTGTCCAGGAAGTCTAGTATCTTCCTCGAGTTTTTATTTCCTCTGGGTCGATTACGTGTCGCCCCTGATGGATGCTCAGTTTGTGGATTAGGGATCCACAATCACATAAGAGGCGCTTAAGTGTTTCCTGTTCCTCATTGCAATATCTGCAAACGCAATCATATGAATTAGGTGTCTGTTTAGTTTGCAGTGTCCATTAAAGGTTCTAATAATTGCGCTAACTCTACTTAAACTCTACATTTGTTTATTTTTATTTAGTTACAATTAAAAGTAAAGGAGATAGAAAAGTTCCGTTAGAAAAGTTCTAAACGAGAAAATGCAAGACTTAAGATTTTTTTATTGCTATTTGTTTGATCTAAGGTTCAGGAACCTAGAATATAAAGTAGACGATTTTTTATTCTAGCTTATTCAAAGGTTTTTGAATGAACGTGCTACTGTAGATTAGGTGAAATAAAAAACTCAAAAAAGTAAATACCTAGTATGGCGATGGTACATAATCCTCTTAAGTATTAAGTACTTAGTACACTCCACGTCCAGACAATCTATCTACATACGTTTTACTTTATACCGCTAGCAATCTCCTTTCAGCCAATAACCCAGCAAATCTTCCAGGGTTATTCGAAAAGCCGACATTCATAGACAGCGCGCTTGTGGACCAGAAGGACCCCAAGCAGTGCTACGGGCTGAAGATGTGTGCGACGCCGGTGACCGTCGGCAAGGGCGGCATCGTCGAGTACGTCGTGCCCACGCTCAACGAGTTCGAGACTAGGCTTCTGGAGGAAAGCAAGTATGTCTATTTGTAGTACTCAGGCTACTGGTAAACTTTTTGAAGTTCGGCGGGTCTGCCGGGCTTCAACTTAAAACAGATAAATGGAGGTAAGCAATTTCGTATTGTACCTATATCGATGTTCGTGTGACATCATAAATTGGGGTTCGCCATTTTGGCCTGACTGGGGCTCGATTTATCTGGTTAAATTTGAAGCCCGGCAGACTTGCCGAGGTTCGGAGAGATAAAACTATATTTTATTTTTTATTTAAAAAGATACTTAACAATAGCAATGACAATTGGTCACTGTGCGGTGAGCGAGATCACTAATGCTAACCTAACCTAACTAGAGAATTCGCTTGCCGCGACGCTGATCGCCCCGTTTCGTGGCCAATTGGCCAATCACCACGACTATTTGTCGATACTCGTCTTGCGATGTCTCTCCCGCTCTCATCCGTTCGTTGTGAGTGATACAGACATCGCCCTAACGTGAGAAAAGTGTCTACTGGTAAACAGGCTGTCAAACATGCTCGCGTGTGTAGCAATTTGCATTAATAAGTGACAATTCGTCCATCAGATGCGATCTCACTGAT
The DNA here is from genome assembly GCA_928269145.1 of Agriphila tristella. Lineage (NCBI taxonomy): Eukaryota > Metazoa > Arthropoda > Insecta > Lepidoptera > Crambidae > Agriphila > Agriphila tristella. The sequence continues at coordinate 24,248,321 of OV743439.1, forward strand.
ATGCTGAACCTCGGCCGCGTGTACGCAACAGGCGACGATTACTTGATGGCCGAGTGCAAGTTCTACCGACCATGCTGCTACCCACCCTGTGAGATCTGCGAGCCTGAACGCAAAAAGAAATCTAAATAGATGCCGTAAAAGAGCGACCAGTGGCACGACTAGCGAATTCACTCTTCATTGCGCAGCCGAAACGCGCACCTTACAGATACAGCGGTTAATGGCCTCGCATGAACAATATTCTGAACTTACCATCAAAATTTCAAGGATGTGTCCAGTCCATGAAACTAAACAACTCTCAACTTTTTCTTTAAAAAACATATGTTGAATTTGCCACAAAATTTAGGGATTCCTAATTATACTAAAATGATTACGTGATCTCTTTGATTTGTATGGTAAGTCGTTTTTTTATACATATTTGGCCATGTGTTGATGTGTTCCATATAGAAAGTTGTTCAATTTCATGGACTGAACACATCCTCAAAATTTGGATGGTGAATACTAAAATGACCCTGTATTAGGAATTCGCTTGCCGCATCGCTGGTCGCTCTGTTGTGTGGCCAGGTTGAAACCCTTCGTACTGTACGAAAGAAGATAACGAGAAGCCGTAAATTGTTAAAGTTAATGTGGAATTACGAATGTGATGTTTGTTATAGATTTTACATACACTTGTTCAAGAAAATTACTCGTTTTTCTCATACTTTTACATCATACCGCTCGGCAACTAGGATTTACTAGTATAGTAAGAGGCCGTGTAAGTTGGCATGTGCAACACAGTGCATTGTTTAGATAGAACGTTCCATTTTCAAATCACTTTACAATTCAAGCATGGGTGAATGCTTTAATGGGGAGGAAAAGCGCAATTTTATCCCGATAGGTGGCGTCTTGTCGTTGGTACCGAGCCGCCTTAAAGAAACTGTCAAAACATATGGGAATCTCTTGGAGTATTGCACTTTTTAATTTTATACTGAGAAAATGCCGCATTGTTATGCATGTAACTTGTAAAATATTGGAGTTCATCGATTTCCCAGTAACAAAAAAAATTGTGGGCAAAAAAAATTTAAAAAAAAATATGCTTTTTCCTCGATTTTCTCCTTTGCTGAGCCTGAGAAACATTATAAATCAAAAGGAATGTTTCATGAATTTGATGAAGCTTCGCCAAAATAAAACAACATTTGAATTATAACAGCTTTGTTCTTTAATATTTCAACCTCAGCAGTTTCTAACATATTTATGACTTGGATGAATTTGATAGGTATATCAAATATGGAATAAGCCCAATATTGGGGCCAAACACAGAATTAATAGAATTTTATATGCCAGAGTCATTCAAGAAACTTAGAATAATAAAATAAATATGATAAAACGGTTCGTGTAATTTTGGATGGTACAGAAATTCCAGTACAGAAATCTGAAATTACTATTGCACAGAAGGCATCATCAGGCAACTATAAACACGGAAATTCACACTCAGTTGCTTTGTTAAAATTTAAATCATATGCTTCTAATCTGAAATAAAAAGATTACTTGTAAATCTTACACGAAATTTAAAGAAATGTAATGCTTGTTAGCAATTTTTTGTAAGTTGCTATAAACTTTCTTGCCTGTTGTTTTGGCTTTTCTTTTCCGTAATTCTTCTTTTATATGAGCTAAAGTTAGCATAGAATACATTGTTTGTCCGCAAAACCGAAAAAAATACAATCTAAGAAAGTAAAATCACGTAATACACAGTCAAGACAATATAAGCTCAAACTGACAATTGTTCCAAAGACTGAGCGCCATCTGTAATTCACTTTGCCTTCGCCTCCCCATTGTAAAGTAACTTTACAATTCAAGCTATGTCAAACTCCTTAGTGAACCAATTTCTTTTCTTATAAAATGACGAAACTTTTTACTAAAAAAAAAACTATGAAAATTCAAGCTATGCAAAACTCCTTGGTTAAACAATTTTTTTTTTCATAAAATGATAACATTCATTTTGAAAGAGCGAAAAAAATTAGCTGTTTTACATTTCGATGGAGTAGGCATTTTACTTTTTTATGGAACAGCAGATTTTTTTTCGTGATTTTTCCCATAATGAAAGTTGTTCAGTTTGATGGTCTGATCAACCCCACGAGAGGTTTTTAATGAACGAAAAATATCATTGTCAATATTTTATTTACCTCGCATGAATGATGTAAAGTAGTATGCTTACCTCGGTTGTAAGTAGCTATCACACCCTCGAACTATATTCGCCCTTGCTCGCTTCGCTCGCTCGGGCGTCTAAATATCTCGGGTGCACTCGATCCATTAGCGCCCTTTGCGAGCTGCGCTCGCACGGGCGCCAAATTGGATCTTGTTCTGTAATAGCTCACTTACGTCCCTTGTGTAACAAACTACTATTACACTTTATGACTCAGGAACTTCTATTGTGTATAAAACGACTCATTTGTGAGTCTTTTTCATAATCCAGTTTATGTAATAGTGATGCTTTACAGGATTACAGTTGTAGAGGTGCGAACTAGGTGCAACGAAACTAAGTTACATTTAATTAAACCACACGACTTATTATGCAGTAGGTACCTATAGAATGTTTTAAAAATAGTAAGCAAAATAGAAAATTATTGGTCTAAACCCATAATAAGTCGTTAAAGAACTCTTCTTATCGCAATCAAGAAAATGAACATGATTAAAAACTCGTGTTGCGAAATAATATTTCATTTTATTAAGGCTCGCTTATGCGAAAACAAATCAGACAGAGATAAATCTGTCTTTTTCTTATACTTACGTGTAAAGAGTATGGAAAAAAATCTAATTTCTGCACTTTTTCGATGTTTTTCGTTGTTTTTTCATCATTATCTTTAGCAAATTATATTTCTAGAAAAAAGTTATTGGAGCAACTTCACAGTAAACGTTAAAGTGTATTTTGATGTAGAATTCAATATGTTTTCGCTATTATTTACGCCAAAAATATGGCCCGCGACAAGCGCTTTTGATGATATTAACACGTTTTTATTAGGTTGCTTTCTCGTTTGTGTGTTTGTTTGTTTGTTTGTTTCTCCACAAAGTTTGCGAACGATTTTATACTAGCTTCCCGATGAGCTAGAGACTTGAAACTTTGAACATAGGTCAGAACTGAAAGGCAATGCGATATTATGGTGTCATCGAGCTGATCTGATGATGAAGCCGGAAGAAGGCCACAGGAACTCTATGATGAAACCATACAAGCCCATCGTGTTTGGGCTCGTTAGAATCGTCTTGACGAGTTCTTTGTTGGGAAATAGTTTCCAGGGTCTGATGATGAAGCCCGAAGTAGGACACAGGAACTCTTTAATAAAACCATGCTACCCCATCGAGATTGGGCTCGTTTGAATCGTCTTGACGAGTAGTTTGATGGGAAATAGTGTCCGAGGTTCTGATGATGGAGCCGGAGGAAAGCCATAGAAACTCTAGAATAAAACCATGCAACCCCATCGAGTTTGGGCTCGCTTGAATCGTCTTGACAAGTGCTCCGATAGGAGATGGTATATTTTTAGTCTTAGCTTGTTAACTAAAAAGCAGAAAATAATAATTTACTGAAAAAAAGCTTTTTTAAAATTTATCATCCATATTGTCTTTAGCATGCGCCCCACGTTTTTAGGTTTAAAATTTCTGCAGGTAGGGTTATAAATATCTACAGAAGAAATTATTTTTTACTTTTTAGTCCGTTTTAATGTTTTTAGTCCGATTTTTTTTTGGTAATAATTTAGTCCGTTTTAAAAACGTGTTTTTTAAAAAAGTTTTTTTTTCAGTAAATTTTTACATTCATCTGTGAGGTTTATACGCAATTTAATACCTACTAGATAATCTCTTTAGCTTGTCGTATGTTTTTTTGTGACTTCAACTTTACGTTTTCTATATTAAAATATGGCCCGCGGAAACCATGTTTTCCTGTCATGGACCCTTAAATCCACGTGTAAAGAGCAAATTCTTTTAAACTTTTAAGAATCACGTGAAACGAAACGGTACTCGGCGCGGTCTCGTCTCGTTGCACGAGCACGAGGTCCGCTTGTACACGTTTCACTGCGGTCACGTTGACTAAGCCCCTTCGTAGCAAACAATTGGGATTGCGACGGGGAATTAATAGATTGGCTTCCTACTCATTGTTTTGTTTGTCAAACTTTTAAGTTCAAAATCTTCAAATGAAAAACCGATTTCTAATGAAGCTGGCAGAGAGGTGGCAATGTGAAGGGGAGTGGAAAAGACTTCACTGAACGAAATGTTAAATGAATTAAAAAAAAAACTTAAATTACCTGTTGTGTCTTGTAGTGGTTTCTGAATAAATAATTATCTATCTACTTAGAAGAAAAAAATAGAAAGACTAAACACAATTTGCACTTTGAGGAGATTCACACCGCATAGTCACAGTCGGGATTTGCTAGCTAGAGCAAGTGACATGCAATACTTACCTAGGCTGTCTGGTTTTTTCCCGGAAAATTATCGTACGTTCACACAGCGATGCGTTTTAGTGTAGGAAAGAGGTAGTGGACCCCCACCAATGTATTCTGTGCCCCCACAGTAAATCCTCAGTAGACAAAACTTTACAGTATGATAGAGTAGGTATAATAAATGAAACATATTTTGTAAATTATCCAAATATTTTTTTGTTTTTGGATATTTGTACATAGATTTTGGTTCATACTTTATTACATCCCTGCAAAGTTTCATCGACTGAGGATTTAATGTTGGGGTTTTTTTTTCTTAAAAAAAATTTTCTTTTTTTCGGTGCCGATTATGGTGCCCCCCAGACGTGATGTCCTAAGCAATTGCTTAATTTGTTTAAGGGTTAATCCAGCATTGCATATACCTATGCTTTGCATATTCCTATGCTACTTTAGTTGTTATATCTTTTATTGTTTGTGTTGTATTGTTGTGAGTGATTGTAGATTTACATATAGGTATTTGAATCCAGCCGAGGTGATATCTTCGATCATATTTCTTTTTAAATAGAAAAACCTCTAATAATTATGGATTAATATGTTAATCTCTAATAGATATGGATATTAATCCATATCTGTTAGAGATTAACATTTATATTTAACATTGACATTTCATTTGCGATTTAGTGAATCTTCGTCACAATAAAACAAAAATGTTTAAAGTAAGTACTTAACGAAACAACGAAATTCAATTTAACTAAAAGCCAGTTAAGTCTGTTGCCTTCCTACGTAGTTTTGTATTTCATCGTCATTCGCTATTAATTTCCCTAAAGACCCTCCATATTGGATCGATGCGGATAAAATGATCCCGAGACGAGCGACATCATGAACTTGGCTGGCCTTGCCCGGACGAAGGCCGCGCTCAGCAGGTTAATCCGAGCGCACGCGAATACGGTGCAAGTCATAAGCTGTTCTTTAGCATTTGGAGAGGAGAATAAAAAAAGAGTCACCGATTTTCAAGGTATAAAATATTTTCAAATATGGGAATATGAACTGCTTTCCAGTAAATCTGCTTTTGAGTCGGCAAGTCGAAAATTGAATATTTACATCGGCTTTCAAGAATTTATTTTTACATTGATACTTCTAGCTAGACTAGAAAAAAAAGTTAAATTAACTCCTTTCAGCTGCCTACGAAACCCATGCTATGTTAGTTAAAAAAAATGTTTCTTGCTACGAAGCCAGTATCCTAGAATATTATAAATATTATAATACTTACATACATTTTTCATTGGGGCACTATTTAATAACGTGTCAATTTGTCAATTTTCATGACAATTGGTAGATCTATTTTCAAATTGGTTAACGCAATCGATATAAAATTGTCATAAGGTGACAAATTGTCACATTTATTAACGGCCCCTGAGTTTGGTCCTTCGAGCACATTTTTAAACGTCACTTACCTACCTATTGGAACCTTCATTCTGAGTACCTACGTATATCTACGCTTATTGTAACGTTTAGGTCGTATTAGCGTTGCACAGTCGCTAAGATTTCATGAATTGGACGTGTGTTAAACTGTTCAAATCCCCTGCGTTTCCGGATAGTCCTATTATAAGTAGGTAATGTATTTCACTACCAATGTCAGGATCGCTCCCTTAACTTCGCACAAGGTCGTGACACTTATTAAACGGATAACGATTAATGGGATTACACCTTTAATAGTTTTGTACTGTTATTTATCTCATTAGAAATGACCCTCTCTAATTATGTGTACTGTGACGCATTGCTGGCAAGCGTCATATACGAACTATTTGGTAATTACTTACCTAATGATATTAAGCTTAACTAGGGGTAAACAAGTTTTTTATTCATTGAAATATTATGAAGTTTTTTGCTGATTTAAACGAACGAGAGAGGCAGTTGCTCGTTAAAAGTTGCGTTAGTTGCGAAATAACCGCAGAGACCTAAGTAAACTAAGTGAGTAAATGATGATTACGCTTATGAGAATTATTGTGAAACTTTTAAATTATTTTACCAAAACAAACTGTAATCCTTAAGTATTTAACTGGCTTAATAACAATCAATAGGTATGCTTAAGTAAATTAATTATTGATGCATTATGATATTAATTCAATGATAAATTGATAATTCAGTTGCCAGATCAGCTAAAATTATGTTTATACTTAGGTACCTACAGAATTAATAATGTTAAATCTGAAAAATCTTAGTAAGTTCTTAGTTATTTTAGTAAGTTACACTAAACTAAAAAAAGTAAGTAACCATATTTTGTTTCGGTTGTCAACATTTTTTTTTCGTTTTTACAAGGCATAATCAGGAATTACCAACAGGAATATTAGTTATTAAATTTCGACTCTTTCTAAAACAGGAAAAACAGCATAAGTGACACACAAAAACCTAAGAGAGGAATTAATTATGTTGCATTTGCAGAAACTGGTTTTAGTTTTAGATCGAGCAAAGGCCTCCCACGCCACGTGTGAAAAGCGTTATTTTCGTTGGACACGTGGTGTCTGCGTAGTTCAATGTCACGAGCGGGCGGCGCGGCCCGGCGGCCACATCCCTCGGCTGGAGGCAGAGAGCCACCCCTCATCTAGCTCAGTCTACGCCGCGACGCCACACGGTCACCATTCTCCAGAGGTCCAGAACCCTTTTGCTTAAACAACAAAAGCGTATAGACTCGGTAAGTATTTTTTGTCCTATTAAAAATATATCTATGGGGCTCGATTTTATCACCAAAATTGGAGCGAAGGAAAGATTTTTATCGGTTTTTTTTGTAGTGATTAGTAATAGGGGATAAAGTGAGAAATTAATTTTCTCACACACAGTGGTTCTCATAAATCTTCTATCACGATGCTTCGGTTACTTGTTTTTATTGAGAATTATGATCATAAGGGCCCAAAATTGTTAAGCAATAAAAATATTTCTGTATTTTTTGCCTGAAAGTTAAAAAAGTATCTTAAAAGTGACTCCTTTTGTCGTTAGCAGAAATGACCACTTAATTCGTTGTAACTTAGCCGATACTTATTTTTTTTAGTTAGCTTAGTGCTTAAGCATTTGTGCATAAAAGTTTAAAATATTAGCGTTCATGGTTGTTAAATAACTTAAGACAATGTTAGTATGAAAAATACAATTGTTTTTAAAATTCACCGTACAAATCGGCAATTTCATACTTAAACCTCTAAAATAAGTTGTTTACTAATAATGTGGTGGTAGTGGTGCTCATTAACAGAAAATGCACCGTAAACTTCTTTTGTACCTACACAGCTTATCTTAGTTTGTATTTACAAATTATGGAGTAGGTACCTAAATAGGTACTTAAAGTAATTTCGGTAGGTGGTGCGCGCTCCGTACTTTAGCTAATCCAGTATTGGTGTGCCTAGAGCAGTGCGATAGATGGCTGTTTGTCACAATATGCTTACCTAGTTTTTTATGGCCGAGTCTTGTGTCTCTACATTACTTAAGTAAGTATATGTATTGCTTTTGCAACAACTTTTTATCTTATAAGTAGCTAGGTACATTATGTAAATTCTGGGCTTTTTATTTTTTCTCAAGCACCAAAATATTTTTCTAAAGATTTCTATTTAACAAAACAACTTTAAAACTGAAAGTTCGCATAACGTCCACTGTAGGTATTAGGTGTGGTTTAAATGGTTAGCAAAATATTTGTATTTTGGTGAGCAGAAAAATAATTCGGCCAGCTAAATGTTTAGTTTGTCAGCAACTTTTGGCTAGCAAATATTTCTAAATCAATCGGCGATTAATGCCATACTGGCTGGACTGCTCTAATATTTTAGCTGCATTTAGTGATATTCTTTTAGTAAAACTTTAGTGAGCAATTTTCAGTGACCCAATTTAAATAAAATTTTGGTAAGCCACGTTTAAAGCCACGCCAGGCAAGAAAAAACCGGCCTTTTATAAAGTGTGTATTAAGATGTACAGCACATAAGTATATTTTTAAATTTTTCATAAAAATTAGAGGGGGGTCACACACGTTTTACCACTTTGGAAGTGTATCTTTCAAGGTTGACTTTGAGAAAAAATTGTTTAAGAACCTCGTCATTTTTAAAGACCGTAGGTATCTAGAGACTCCCCGCGCGTATAGGTTTGATGTTTTTTTTCAGTTGCAGTTCCATGTATGGGCAGCCAAGGGGAGCTCCCCGTACATGGAACTGAAACATAACCCCTTAATCCTTTTTATTTTTATTTTTGTGTAAAAATCGTAAAACTGTTTACTTTACAGAATACATCTGCCTATTTATTACACAGTTGAACTTGGTCAATCAATACGGACGGACAGACAGACAGACGGACAGCCAGACATGACGAATGTATAAGTATTCCATTTTTTGCCATTAGGCTACGGAACCCTAATAGAAACGCCGTTTCAGGCGCTTCGCTTCAGGGGGAGGGGGTAAAGGTTTCAGTTCTCGTAGTAATTTTAAAATTTTAAGTAGTAATTTAGAAATTTTGCTGACCAATGAGATATTCTGCTGATCAATTAGATATTTTGCTCTCCAACTGTTTACTAAATTGCTGACGAGATTGTTTACAGATCAAGGTTTTGCTGCTTGATTTTAATTTAATGGAAACCAAATATTTGTTTGCTGGACAAACAATTCAACTGCTGATTTTTTTGCTAACCATTTTTTGATTAATGACAGATCAAAGAAATAGTTACCCTTAGTATTTGCATAGGTACGGTACCTAGACCTACTTACTAGAGTTTGATTCTAAAAGCTAAGCCCGTGCAAGATTACCTACCTAAGAACATAATTACTCGGTATCGTATGTATGATAATGATAAGTCTCAAATAATAGTTCTTGAATTAATTTGCAAGATTAAAAACATTAAAACAAAATAAAATAATAATTACTTATATTATCAGTCACATTATGGATACAGTTGGATTTGGTAAGTCTTATTTAATTTTTTTTTTTAATATTCGTAACACATCAGGTTACAACCATTTGTCTGAAGTCACGTGTAAACACACCGTCAGATGACACCGGTTTTCATGGTACTAGGTATGTGTTACCGGCAATGTGTATAATCCGGCATTGTATACAATGCCTGAAACGATAAGGCAATGTATGAAATATTATTCATTGCCTAGGCATTGTATACAATTCCTGCTGGTCCACCGGCAATGTGTAAAATAAGTTCATTTCTGTTGCTGTTTTTAAAAAAAACCTCGAAATTTAAGAAATTTTAATTTCTAACCTATACGCAGGACCAACAGGAGTAAAGATTCCAAACTCAATGAGCCCCCCTCGAGCTTTCCTCGAGCCCCCGTCGAGCCCCTTCGAGCCCCTTCAAGCCCCCTCGAGTCCCCTTGAGCCCCCTCGAGCCCCCGAGCCCTCCTCGAACCCCCGAGCCCACCCTAGTGCTTTTGTGTCTGCCCTCTAAACAACTAAAATCAAAATCTTTTTATTTTACACATTGCCGGTTCCATTCTATACAATGCCTAGTCATTGTATGTATACACTGTAATGTGTGAAATAGACAATAATATTCATTCTATTTCATATATTGCCTAAAAGGGCCGTTGTATACACAGGTTGGTCAAAAGTTCTGTTACTGAGTTTCTTTATCGATTACTGGCCATTAAAACAAATGAAAAGAAAAAATAAAAATGACATATTATTGACAGTTTTATAAGCTATAATTCCATACCACACGTATATCATATTTTGTTTATTTCACCATGGAATGGGGGTTGAAGGAGAATCGTGTCGCTGTAATTGCTCTGTACAAATGTGGGCAGCCACCGAATATGATTTTCAAGTTGCTACAAAAGTTGAAAATCAACAAGCAATTTATTTATCGCACTATCCATAGGTACAGTAATACCTTGACCGTCGATGACCGAAAAAGATCAGGAAGACCACGCACCGTTCGGACACCAGCTGTGTTCAAGGCAGTGAAGGCGAGAATCACGAGAAATCCCGTCCGGAAGCAAAAGTTATTGGCAATACAGATGACTGTGAAGAGAAGTTCCCTTAAAAAAATTATCAATGATGACCTTGGGCTTCACGCTTACCGTAGACGAAAGGGCCATCTGCTAAACGCACGATTGAAGGCTATGAGGTTAGCACGAAGTCGCGCTCTACTAAAGCAGTACGCACAAAACGGCCATCGAAAAATCTTGTTTACTGATGAAAAAATCTTCACAGTCGAAGAAAATTTTAACCGTCAAAATGATAGAGTATACGCTAAGAATAGTAAAGAAGCCAGCATGATTGCTCCGAGGGTCCAACGAGGTCACCACCCCTCATCAGTGATGATTTGGCTGGGGGTGTCCTATTCAGGGCTAAGTAAGGTTCATTTCTGTGAAAAAGGTGTGAAAACTGGCGCTAGAGTCTATCAAGATACCGTTCTGGAACCTGTTGTCAAACCCTTAAGCCACACTTTATTTCAAAACCAGCCATGGGTCTTCCAGCAAGACTCTGCCCCTGCGCACAAAGCAAAATCTACACAAGCATGGTTTCGGGCTAACAAAATTGATTTTATCGCGCAGGAAGAATGGCCATTCTCCAGCCCAGACTTAAATCCTCTGGATTATGCCATATGGCAACTTATTGAGGAGAAAGCATGTGCTAAGCCCCACATGAATCTCGACTCTCTTAAGCGCGCTATTCTCAAGGCAGTCGCAGAATTGGATATGGTGGTAGTTCGTGCTGCCATCGATGACTGGCCTCGTCGTCTAAAGGCGTGTATTCATGTCAGAGGCGGTCATTTCGAATAATTTTAATACATGATAATCTTAAATATTTGTGCTTTCATTTGGTATATAATTCATTGTAGCATTATTTGTAAATTTAGTATTATTCATATTTTCCATAGTTACAGAACTTAGTAACCAACTAGGTACAATGCCTGCGTTTCATACATTGTCGGTATCATATGCACTAGGAACTAGGAGCACACTTATCTTATAACACGTCCATATAAATACAGCGTGTTAACACGTGGCGTCAGACAGATGTGCCCGCGCCCTTACTCATTTGTAGGATAATAATTACTTATTGTTTTAAATTTTTCCATTTTAGTAAAATATCATGTCGGCCGATAGTACGGAACTATACCCCAACTGCGACTCGACCGTGTGGCTGAGGTCCTGCGAGGAGGAGGTCACGGAGCCGCTGGACGGAGATATTACTGGTTAGTAAAAAAATATACCATATAATATATATATATATATATATATAATATAAAATATGTTATAACCATACCCCGTTATCGCGGGTGCACGAATGATCGAAGCCAAAGACAGATTACAACAGAAGGTCTATTTTTGATTAATTTGATTATTCTGCCTAATCCCACTCAACCTCAGAGAGAATATATATGTAATATATTTTTTTAGTTTACCTGTATTTCAGAATAATCTTTTATCCACAACTCCATAAATTCGTGCCGATTTTTTTTTCTCGGACGCATATTGTTGGTTAATATAAAAAATATATATGCAATTAGGCAACAATCGATCACTAAATGACCCGTAAAGGGGAGAGGGCGCGGCGCGTGAGACAACACTAGGTACAGTACAAGACGACACGACAGCACGCGCGCGAGTGGCGTTCGGCCGGCTTCTGTACGCCTTTGTCAGCATCCGTCAAAGCGGACACCGCGCAGCGGGCTTATGAGCGCCTTTGTCGGCATCCGTCAAAACCGACACCAGGCGGCGAAATTTTCGCACCTTAAATAGGTTTTTTGAGTAGAAAAATGTAGGCAAATAGGTGGCCTTAAGGGTCTTTTGCTTCTGATTTTTTAGTCTGTGAATCGTTCGTGCACGCACGATAACGGGGTATGGTTATAACTACCGGCACGTAACTTGGCAAGAAAAGAACGAGACAAAAGATGCGCAGTAGCTACAAACATTAGACTCGGCACATCTTTTGTCTCATCTTTGTCTTGCCAAGTTATATGTCAGCAAAACAAAACGACCCCTAATGCCGAATATGGTAGATGGGTCCATCAAACTGAACATTTACTTACTATGGGCACTCCATACAAGCGTCGCGTTTTGACTAGTGATGGGCCGAGACCGCTATTTTTGGTATTCGAGTATTTTGGTATTCGTTAAAAAAAATCCGATTAGCATTCGAGTCCAGGTACTCGCATTGGGTATTCGAGTACTGAGACTAGTATTCGAATACTCAATTTAACTCGAATACCTACTGTTTTGACACTTGTGAAACGTGCATTTACATTTTTTTCACATAACAGTTCAAAAAGTAAGTATTACTACACAAAATGACGCTGGTTTTATGTATTAATTCCTACAATAAACAATTAAATTTAGCGCTAAAACTGATTGTCTACCCGCTTTGGTATTCGCATAATAAGAAGAAGAAAATTTATTCTTTGTGGTAATTCAGTACTTATACCTACGGCCAATTAAAAAATTAACAGTTTAATTATAATGAATGATTTATGGCATTTAGGGACCTACCTAAACAAACACAATAAATGTAACTTAATGTAAGTATGTTAATGAAATCTGAATGAAAAGGAAATTTTACTCTCATCGTAGCTTATAAAGACTTTTTACTTACTTTATCCACTGAAACTTACAGTTTGCTTTAACCTCATTTATCCTTTTCTACAGGTGAAATCCCCGAGTGGCTCAATGGCAGCCTCCTGCGCAACGGGCCCGGCTCCCTCAAGGTCGGAGACATGCGGTTTGATCATCTCTTTGACGGCTCTGCTCTATTGCACAGGTACCTACGGTCGATTACAAGTAGCTGAACACTTTTGTCGAACGTAGTGTAGCTGAACACTTTTGTCGAACGTAGTGTAGCTCAACACTTTTGTCGAACGTAGTGTAGCTGAACACTTTTGTCGAACGTAGTGTAGCTGAACACTTTTGTCGAACCATAACTACCTACAGGATGAAATCGTATACGAATTTTGTGGTGTAGGTGGCTAGACCGTCAAACTGAACAACTTTGTCTATGGGAAATAGATATTCACGTTTTCTATGGAACGGCTAATATATTTTTTGCTCTAATTAAGTCGGTCCTATTGGCACCGTGCACGCTTTTAGCGCCACCTAGCTTTTCACAACTTTGTTGGCTCTGAACTGACCGTTTTGACATTTTGATATGTAATGGCGGCATTATGACAAAATATTAAAAAATACTATATATATTGTGTTATTAATGTAAATTTCCAAATTACTGTGATTTGGGTAGACAAAGAGTTGTGAAATCATTTTTGGTCATTTAAATTAAATATGGCCAGTAAGATCTATTAAAAAAGAGTGTTTTATTTTGGTTAAATCATGGTTTGTTTACTTCTTTTTAAGTTGTAAATTTTGTAAAACAAGAGGATAAAGCTACTTTAATAATTTTATTAAGTGATAATAATTGTTCCTGTATCGCTAGTTATGAATTAAATATCGTTTTCAAACAGATTACAGAGCCTACATTATTTCTACTTTTTGCCACCATGAGCGCTGCGATCGATTATTATACCTTTGCACCCAGCCATAGCCTTCTATAATTGCAAGCCGTGAACATAAGTTTGGCAACGTCTGTTACTGTCAGTTCGTGGTCATGTCGTTGGCCAGTCTCCATACTAAATGTATGGGAATATTTCAATTTTAAGAGGTCGATATTTTTTTTCCTAGTAATCGTGTGAGGTTTAAAATATGAAAATAATTTAGTTCCTTTATTGAAATGCTTTGTATATTAAACAATAAGAAAAATATCAATGTTAACCAGGAAAAAATGGCTGTCAAAAATGTCATCTTTTTTGTTGATTTTCTTCAGCAGGGAGTTGATTAACACGCCCTCTAGCAATAAATTATATATCATTAGAAAGGTCTTTTGAAGACAAATATTTGCTGTTAATATACTTTATATCAATTGTTTATACTTTTGGAGTTAAAGGTTATTAAAGTATAAAAGTGGTTTATTGTCTATGGGAGTTGATTTACCCCACCTCTAGCAATAAATGAAATATCATTAGAAAGGTTTTCATATGATAAATATTTGCTGCAAACATACTTTCTATTAATTGTTAGTATTTTCGGAGTTTTAGGTCATAAATGATAAAAAAATTGGTCAAGTTCAGAGCGTTATAACTCTCAAAGTACTAATAGTTGACGTTTATAGTAATACAATAAAGTGTTTCAAATTTAAATACCTTTCCAATGATGTAAGATTTATTGCTAAGAGAGGCTTAGATCAAAATGTTCATCGTACTAAAGGACCCCCGAAAAGTTCAAATAATTTGACTCAAACCTTATGTTCTAATAAATAAATAATAATAATAAATATAAAACTTTATTGAAATAACCTTACATCACAATTTACAACTAGTTTAAACATAGATAATATAGGAAAAACAAATAATAAATAATTATTAAAATAATATAATACTATGTGCTTGACCACATGCGATGTTGCCGTTCTGCTCAACTTCATGGCTTGGAAATATAGAAGGCTATGACCCAGCGAATAGACAATGTTGTTCAGCTTGACATATAAGCAACATCACAAAATTTGTCGCGTGTTCAAAAAATCACCCTGTAGAAACCTTGTTTAATAAGTTGCAACAGAACTGTAGGTACTTATTGTTCTACGTACAGTCAGCAACGAAGTTGCTTATCACTTTAGGACTTTGACAGTAACTTTTTGACTTAAGTATGCTTCAAATGTGAGACATCTGTCAAAAAAGTTGCTATGACAAAATACTAAAGTGTTAACCGATTTGCGTTGCTTTGCTGGCCGTACCTACATGAACCCAATAATGGGGTGTGATACTGAGGAACTAATAGCGCCACAAGCGACTGTCCCAAAATCGTCTGATTGGTTGTTTCAAATGTCTAATGTCATTTTCACCAATCAAAACCATTGATAGCGGCCGGGTCGCCGCTGGCGCCATCTGCGATTAGCTTTGCGTGATATACCTCATTAGCGCGATATGATACTCAAGTGTTCAGCAACCTCTGAAGCCAACTGTACACAGTCGGGGTGACGACTGGGAAAAAAAATCCCAGTTGTCACCCCGGGTGACAGTGTTAGAGGGGACTCCTGGGAATAATCGCTTCCTAACTATGCATGTAGGTAATGGAACTACCGAATGATAAGTGTTATTTGACTTCATTTTCTGTAAATACTTAGGTAGATTGCATTTTCTAACAGGTGCTCTAGAATGAAAATAATTTCAGAACGTTTTTTCAACTGTGAGCACTTAACTAAACGAAATAATGTCAAATTGAAAGCCAGCGACTTCGTAAACGAAAGTGCATCATAGCAAAACGGAGGATGTGCGTAAATGACTCCAGTCCATTACCGCATTACGGGTAGATTGCTACAATTTGCGACTGTATGAATGTCTGCGTAACGGTCTCTTCCTCGTGGCTCTTACGGCGGCGTTATTACTCTTCAACTGTTTGAGTTGTGATGTCATCAACGATTATCGGTTACCGTGTTAAGGAGGAAAAGTACCTACCGACGTATCGTGATTAGGATTAGTTTAAAAGCTTGCCGCTTCTCAGTATGTAATCGGACCAAATTACTTAACATGTTGGACACATCAATTCAAGCGCCCGGGCTATGAACAAATGGACGAGCATTTACCACTGTTTCCTCGTGCTCATACCACATACCACAGAATAACTTTACCTACAAGCTCATACTACTTAGTTTAACTAGTACAATTATAGAGCGCGCCCTCGACCGTTGTATTAATCTTATCAGCCCCCTACTCAAAACCAAAGTCTGTGATTTAGACAAGTTTGCGACAAGTTCAAACGGATAGAAAGTTGGCCATTTGAGAAGGGGGAGGTGGTCCTGATACTCCTGATCCTGATTCCGCATTTTAACACGTTTCTATTAGGTTGCTTTCTCGTTTGTGTGTTCGTTCGTTCGTTTCTTTGAGCTAAAGACTTGAAACTTTGAACATAGGTCAGAACTAGAAGGCAATGCAATATTATGGTGTCATTGAGCTGATCTGATGATGAAGCCGGAAGAAGGCTACATGAACTCTATGATGAAACCATACAACCTCATCGTGTTTGGGCTTGTTAGAATCGTCTTGACAAGTACCTACTCTAACGGGAGATGAAGTCCAGGGTCTGATGATGAAGCCGAAAGGCCATGCCATAGGAACTCAATATTGAAACCGTGCAACCCAATTTGGGCTCGTTTGAATCGTCTTGATGAGTTCTTTGTTGGGGAATAATAGTTTCCAGGGACTGATGATGGAGCCGGAAGAAGAACACTAGAACACTTTAATAAAACCACGCTACCCCATTGAGTTAGGGCTCGTTTGAATCATCTTGACTAGTACTTTAATGGGAATTTTAGTCTGTTTTTACTAGTCCGTTTTAATGTTTTTAGTTCGTTTTTTTTTATATTTCGTTAATTTTCATAACATTATAGTTCTCTGCTTACTAACTGATGGTTCAAGCATGTATGGTCAGACTTTCAAGAAATACAGTTTTAATCCTCCAGGTTTGCCATAAACGAGGGCGCAGCGACATACCAGTGCAAGTTCCTGCAGTCGCAGACGTACAAGAAGAACCACGAGGCGGGCCGCATCGTGGTCACCGAGTTCGGGACGGCCGCCGTGCGCGACCCCTGCCATACCATCTTTGACAGGTACCAACAGCACAGGGTTTCTCAACCTTTTTGAAGTCGCGCCTCCTAACGACTTGTGAAAAATTCCACGCCCCCCCTAATAAAATTTAAGTAATTTAGCTTCTGATTATGATTGATTTTTCTTAAGCTTTTTCGGGGCTAAAACCATGGCCCCATAGTGCCCTTTATGTGTTTCTTTTGTATTGCACACTTTTTAGGGTTCCATAGTCAAGTCAATAAGGAACCCTTGGGCTGCGAACGCACCGACTGGTGCCTGATTGGTGCCTAGATATATCCAGGTTACTTGATGACCGCACTGGTAGGTGAGTCGCTAGGATAGTCGCCTTGGTCTCATTGTCTTTGGTTGTAAGCCTCGCGCCTACGATACATACTAGGTAGTCGCCTGGATGTATCGAGGCATCTAGCGCGCAGTGCGGCCGGTTGCGAACATTCGTAAACGTTCGTTTTACTTGGTTACATTATTATCTAGGCTCTAATCTAGGCACCAGTTTCGTCATGTCCCTCTGTTTAATTTGCAGAGTGGCAGCGGTGTTCAAGCCGGGCGAGTCGCTGTCGGACAACGCCATGATATCACTGTACCCGTTCGGGGACGAAATGTATGCTTTTGCGGAGGGGCCATTAATACACAGGTAATCTACAATCTATTGTGGTTTGCTCACAATTTTGCTTTAATTCCGGCTCCACACTCGCGCCGTGAATGCCCGTGAAGGCCGCGAACCGCGAGTGTGGATGGTTTCGCAGCTTCGCGTTCGCGCTTCGCGGCGTTCCCCGTCCGGTGGCGGTTTTTTGGTCCGCGTCAAAGGGTTTGCGAAGCGCGAACGCGAACGTCGCGAACGCATCCACATTCGCGGCATGTTCGCAGTTTTGTGCGAGACGCAGTGACAAGCAGACTCTCTTCTAGGACTCTGTCTATGTTGTGATTGTGAATCACCTCCGGTTGCGAGTAGAGGGCAATTTTTCGCGCCGATTTCATGCGAGAATCGCGGCCGCGGTCGCGCACGAATCTGGCTGAAGGGCTATATTTTTCGCCCCGTTTTCATGCGCGAACCGCGCCCGTGATTCGCGGCCGCGGTTCGCGCGTGAGTGTGGAGCCGGCTTATAGAATATAAATATTTTAAAATTCTTGGTTTGCTTACACTTTGTTAATGATACAATGATAGTATAATTTCTTTAGCCATATCCGTACCTAAGTACCCGTAAAAATACTTTATCTACTCTCATATCGTAAAATTCGAATTATGATTTTCAAATAGAATTTATATCGACATACTTTATACACGCAATACCGAAAAAAAAATTAAAAGTTATTTTATAACATACCTTCGCTATACTAAGCAATGTTATAAAATAACTTTTTTTCTCATTACGATACAGGGCAAATTCAAGAAGAAGGCAGTGCCGTGATATTAAAAAGAAACAACGATATTTCCACATAATTTCCATGATTAAAATGTACTCTATGGTGATCGATGACTTATCGTAGCGATTAGTCTTCTGGAATACACTCATCCATAGCCTTCTCCTCATCTAGTACGGTGCATTTAGGCCCAGACCTTGACATCCAAAGTAAAAGTATCATTCTAGCTCCAAATTGTTCTATATTCACTCCACATATTGTTTGCTAAAAAGTTACACCATTTTGCGCGTCGGGTTTGGGGGGAGGGGGGGGAGAAGTTGTGTTTTATCAGTTTTTCTTAAATATTTTGAAAACTATGCGGTTTAGCGCAAAAGTGTTAAGGGCAAAAATAATCTACATTAAATTGCAAACAAAAATGGTCAAGAGCATTCTCTTGCTTGCTAATTACAAAATGGTGTAACTTTTTACCAAACAATATGTGGACTGTATAGAACAATTTGGAGCTAAAATGATACTTTTATTGGTGGCACGACGACGAATAAGGGGATATCGATACCGACCGTATCTTAGGATTCGCTTTGCCCACATTCTCATACTCCAAAAAAATTGTGGCCACCTAAAAAACCTTTTGTAAGATGTACATAATCAAACAATGTAAACAGAATCGACCCAGTCACCCTGGATACCCTGGAACGTCGCGACCTCAGCTCTGGCGGCACAGCTCTCGTCAATCACACCTCGCACCCACACGTCGCAAGCAATGGTAAGCTAAACTACAATTTAATCGCTCTGTATTTATTAAACGCCTTTAGTACAGTCAGTGGCACGTATCTTGAAATCGGGTGGGGATTGCGCGGAATGCGTATTTTGGGTATGCGTAGCGGTGAGGGGCGCGGGCGGCGGGAGAGGGGCGCGCGCTATTGGTCGCTCACAAGAGCACATGCGCGAACTTATCCCCACTCCGTCGAAAAAATTTCAAGATACGTGCCTCGCACTGTACCTATATGGCGTCCGGCTGAGTAGTACTCCATTCACTCATCCGCCGACAACGCCAACAATTTAAAAGTTTTATTACTTTTTTATCTGTATTTGAATATTACAGAAACAAATCGAAGCAGGTACCCCCGTCTAGTGAGGTAAATTTTAACTAATTCCAACATTAGTTTAAATTTTCATCACTAAATGGTGGTACCTCCTAACTAAGCCACATCTGATGTTCCTAGTGAGACCCCATGATTTACACACACATACCTACTTACGTTAGTACTATCTGGGGGCACCCGCCAAGACGAGCAAGCGAAGCTCAAGGGCACTACCTACCTTTTCTCGAAGTACTTCGTCGTTTTTTTGAACCCTCATATCTTGGGTTTGGAGTATACCAGATAAACAAAATTCTCGGAATATGATGTCAGTAGTAAACTAATTAAACACACAAAGTTTCAATTGCATAGCTCTTATAATATAGATTTTATTGATATCTAAAAACCCCGATTTCGTCACTGACTCACTCATGATCATCAAAACCTATAGGGTACTTCCTGAAGTCCTAGAAAGCTGAAATTTGGTATGTAAGCTAGTATTAGTACACAAACAACAAAAAAATTATGAAATTGGACCTTAACCCCCCAACCGCTTAACCCTCATAACTGGGGTTTGGATTATAAAAGAAGTACAAAATTCTCAGGATATGATGTCTGTAGTGAACTTATTAAACATACAAAGTTTCAATTGCATAGCTCTTAAACTTTGGATTTCATTGAGATCTAAAAAACCCCGATTTCACTCATGACCATCAAAAATTATAGGGTACTTCCTGAAGTCCTAGAAAGCTGAAATTTGGTATGTAAGCTAGTATTAGTACACAAACTGCAGAAAAATTATAAAACTTGGAACTTTTACCCCCTAACCCCTTAAACTAGGGTATGGAAGTTTGTATGAGACTTCCGCAAATTTTGATGCTGGAGGTCTGAAAAAGTTAGACATAATGAATCTAAAAAATCTTTAAATATTTAGTAATTATTTTTAAGTCTTAGTAAATCACTGTTAAAGCAATTGAAAAAGGTAGTCATAAAAAAGATATTGTGTTCATTTCACTACTTCTTTCATGACGCAAAACTCGCGCGGGGGCCTATTACGAAAATTACGTACGCAATAGGGTATTTTCCAATTTTTTGAAAACTGCTTAAATTTAAAGCTTGGGACGAACGATTTAACAGAAAAATAAAAATAAATTAATTAATGTCTTTTTTCTCTATTAAAACAATTAAAGTCTAATTTATTTTTAATGGTTTTGAATTTACCGCCAAAACGCTCGGTTCGATGTCGTCTACTGTGAGACGTCAACTTTGTGTAAACAATTTGAACACCTATGTAGTCTGTGTAACAATTTACTCTATTGTTTACACAAAGATGACGTCACACAGTAGACGTCGTCGAACCGAGCGTTTTGGCGGTAAATTCAAAAATATTTAAAAATAATTTAACATTAATTGGTTTAATGAAGAAAAAAGACATTAATTATATTTTTAATATTTTTCTGTTAAATCGTTCGTCTCAATCTTTAAATATAAGCAGTTTTAAAGAATTTGGAAAATATCCTATTGCGTAACGCAGTCACTTGGCCACGCTAGTCGTCCGCAGTTCGTTGGGTAGTTATAACAAACATTTTGAATTTGGCTATCGTAGTCCATACTACTAATCCAACGATGGATAAGCTAGAGAGCAACTGTCAAACTCACGCAATCTCTTCGCAATAATAAATAATAATATTAAATCTTTATTTATTATCATTATTTATTATTAATCAATCGATAATTACAAATCAAGCAATATCGCATACGAAAGTGATTTGTAATAGGAAACAATCAAAACGAAGCACGGACGCAGCTGCGTGTATCGCATTAAACTTTTCGTAATAGACCCCCAGACTCTATTTTGCTCTTTGCACTGTCACTTTCTGCGTTAAAGAGTAAAATAATATCACGGCATAAATGAATTATTTCTACCACAGAATAAATAATAGTACTAGTACGCTAGTTGATTGAATTTTATACGATTTTAGACCACAATAAATTCTGACCCCAGCTTGCTTTTCCGGTATATGGAGAGTTGCAAAAAGAAGTGAAATCCCACCAAAAACATTTTCATGTAAATGTTGCGGCCAAGAGCTCGCACTGTCAAAAAGTTATGAGACCTCATGTAGAGCCAAGCTTCTAACTCTACGCGCCCTAACTCTACAAGCCTTTACTTCAAGGAGTAGAGTTTTTGCCTACGTGAGTCCATCAATGCCATGTTATGTGGCCAAGGCTTGTATATACTTTTCTCAAATAATGCGTGGAAACTCAAACCAAAAGTAACTTTTAAAATATTATATTTTTATTTAAAACTAGCGGCCGCCCGCGGTTTCACCCGCGTGGTTCCCGTTCCCGTGAGAATATCGGGATAAAAAGTATTCTATGTTTTAGTTTAGGCTATCTACTATCTGTGTGCCAAAATTCAACCAAATCCGTTCAGCAGTTTTTGCGTGATTGAGGAACAAACATCTAAACATCCAAACGCACAAACTTTCACATTTATAATATTAGTAGGATAACAGTAAGTACCTAATAGGGAATATGCATAAATCACCGATTTTGATGAATTTGAGCTTGATCGCTGCGGACACTTATAAAAACATGATGGAACAGGAAAAAAAATAAAAAAATGTATAATCCTAGTTTTATCACACGATGAAATCAGGGGAAAATAACGATATTTTTTTTTCATTTTCGGATATAATGCACTTTGCAGTCAGATAGAATATCGAATAAGAAACAATATTTTGTATGACACATATGTACTTAAACGCAAAATTTAGGGAGATAATTGAAGATTATTGGCTAACTCCATATTAAACGCGCCGAAACACACCTGAAACGTGATGTGTGACGTCACCGTTTTGTATGGAGCGTTTTCGGCGGGTGCTGCTGCGCGCTAACTTCAAGTAACTATATCTCGAGAAAAAAACGCAAGAGAAAAGTTTTAATATTACAGTTAATTTTCTCACGCATTATACTTTTGATTAAGATTAAAAAAAAATTTGATGCATATTCCCTATTGAAAGTAGAAAATCATACTGTCTCGATTTTTTACATCCTTTACAGAAATACTGTATATTTAGTTGCATTGCGCCAAAATGACAAAAATTAAAATACCTAACCTGCAATAAAAATAAAGAGTTAAATCAGTAGATACTGAATAGTAGCTCTTATCTTTGAATGCTTCATACCCTTAGCGCGGAGTCCGCCTGGGAGGCCTAATATGTAGGTATACCTTTAAGATGCCAGGTCGTACTTGAGTTTGAGTGAAGGGCCTTATTCCAGGTGATGTATACAATGTGGGGATGTCGGTGGTCAACGGGATGCTAAAGCACGTGATCGTCAAGTTTCCATACACTGAAAAGGGTAAGTTTTATCATAGTAGAATCAAAATTGACTGAGCCTTATTATGTAAATTTTTCGTAGCCTGTGATTTGAGTAGGTACCGGTGGCGAAGGGTTCATACAAACCGATTCCCATCTGCTTACCTTTTAGAAATCCCACCCCACCGATCCACTATGCCAGGGTCCCCAACCTTTTAACTTTGCGCCCCACCCAACTAACTAGGGGCGTAAGTATGCTAAAATACTTACGCCGCCGACAACACCAACTACGCATCGGTGGCACCGTTCCTACCGTGAGAGAAAACACTATGCAGATCATAACATTTTCACGGAACGGCTTACCTTCGCCATAATTTTATCCCTTGTTGCCACTGGTAGGTAGGTATACCTATTTGTGTGTTTTATTGTGCAGGCGACATGTTCTCTAAGTACCTATTTGTGTTTTATTGTGCAGGCGACATGTTCTCTAGCGCGCGTGTGGTGGGCAGCATGCGGCCGCGCTGGGCGCTACACCCCGCCTACATGCATACATTCGGTAAGTTATTCTACATCCTTAAAGTCACATGTTAGAAAGGGAATTTGTTTGTTGCGCGTGATCAAAATTTGCATGTCGGGGAAAAGAAAAGAACAAGTGTACTTATTTTTCATCCAAAAAACGAGTAATGTTCCCAAGGCAATAGATTGAAAAATAGCTGTCCACGGATATGAAGTCGCGAGCACTCGCGGGCGGTACTTTATTATGCATAAGTAGTACTAAAATTCGTAACATTCAAAAATCACAGTCAAGCAAACGATCCGTCTGGTTGGTGGTCAGTGTGTAAACATTTGGGAAAAGATGTTATGATCATCAACAGTAACATTACAGTCGAACAATCTGCCACGGACGTATATAAGGGGGGGGGGGGGGTTTGGGGGTCCGGACCCCCCCCATTCATATCCATCTTACTTGTCCAACAGAAAAAAATTACATGCACCGCGCCGATTGTAGAAAACGATAGAAGCTTAGTCCGCCGCAGGGTGTATCTCGAGATATTATACGACACTCAAAGCGGAGTAAATTGTTAGTAATTTTAACTTCTTTAAAAGTGTTATAGACAACTTTGCGGTAGAATGCATTTTTTTGAAGTTGTAACCCAAAAACTGAAATAAGTTGAGGTTTTTCGATCACTACGAAGTTAGCACAGGTCTTTCAAGGTTTCAGGTCAAGCAGGGGCGACCGCCCGGGGCCCCTTTTATATCGACAGCCGCACACCTTTACAGTTTACCTTTAAACAGTCCTACAATTACTATCGTAAATTCCCTTTTAGCGACAAAATCGTTATGGTGGCAAAACATGATCACAACAACTTGGCAATATCTCGTCGAAACTTCATCGCTCGCTACCATGTGCCATTTAAGATTTGGCCATTGTAAAATCCAGGAGCGGCCCTAGGGCGGTGCAAGCGGTGCCACTGCACTGGGCGCCCTTGTGTGTGGGGCGTTGAAAACGCCCGACAACCGGTCAACTATCAATCGTATTGTTGCCTGGTGACAAGCGACGACGCGACGAATGAAACTAACCAAAAATCGCATTGCGCGGCCATTTTTAGTGTAAACAAGCAAGATTTTGTGGATTAACCGACTAAAAATCGCGCAGCGCAGCTGTTTTTTACTATAAACAAGCAAGATTAGTCGATGAAATTGACTAAAAATCGCGCTGCGCGGCGGTTTTTTACTGTAATAAGTAAAATTACAAGATTAGAAGATGAAACTGATTAAAAATTGGGCAGCGCGGCCGTAATTTTTTTGCTATAAACAAGCAAGATTACAAGTATAGTAGGTGAAACTGACTAAAAATCGCGCTGCGCGGCGGTTTTTTACTGTAATAAGTAAAATTACAAGATTAGTAGATGAAACCGATTAAAAATTGCGCTGCGCGGCCGATATATTTTTTGCTATAAACAAGCAAGATTACAAGATCAGTAGGTGAAACTGACTAAAAATCGCGCTGCGCGGCCATTTTTTAACTAACAGGCAAAATTTAAAGTCTTGGAATCGCAGATAGGGGGCGCCTCGTAGAAATGTCGCCCAGGACACTGGTAGTGCTAAAACCGACACTGGTAGTGCTAAAACCGGCACTGGCAGGCAATGTTTAATTTGTAAATGATAGATTATTGGCGTTAGAGCACTGTTTTTTTTGCGTTGAGGACCCCCGCCCTTGTCAAAGCTATAGCTACGTCCGTGCAATCTGCAATAGTTGTCCAATTAAAAAAAAAAGTTCTTAGTAGCAATTTGGTCGCTATAGTAAACTGGTTATTGTGCAATAAAATTACTCGTGTCTCCAGATGTTATCTAACTCACAAAAATGTTGTAGAATATATACGTGGTATCTGTTACCTATAACTGATGTGAAGATTTTGGCCAGCAGCGGCCCGTCCTTGTAGCATGACGAGCTAGCTCGAGCGAAAACGATAGCGTTATCAGGATGGCATTTCTGTCGATGATTGACATTTAGATGTAGACAATTTTTTGTCCTGTTCGTCATGCTACGCCTGGTGGTCCAGGGTAGCAAGTGGAAGTGGCTTTCATATTATCCCTACGCGTTGCAGGCATAACGGAGCATTACTTCGTGATAGTGGAACAGCCGCTGTCAGTGTCGCTGTCGGCGCTGGTGCGCGCGCAGCTCGCGAGCCGCCCCATCGCCGCCTGCCTGCGCTGGTACCCGCAGCACCAGGTACTACACTAGTATATAGTGGCGCAGTGTCGCTGTCGGCGCTGGTGCGCGCGCAGCTCGCGAGCCGCCCCATCGCCGCCTGCCTGCGCTGGTACCCGCAGCACCAGGTACTACACTAGTATATAGTGGCGCAGTGTCGCTGTCGGCGCTGGTGCGCGCGCAGCTCGCGAGCCGCCCCATCGCCGCCTGCCTGCGCTGGTACCCGCAGCACCAGGTACTACACTAGTATATAGTGGCGCAGTGTCGCTGTCGGCGCTGGTGCGCGCGCAGCTCGCGAGCCGCCCCATCGCCGCCTGCCTGCGCTGGTACCCGCAGCACCAGGTACTACACTAGTATATAGTGGCGCAGTGTCGCTGTCGGCGCTGGTGCGCGCGCAGCTCGCGAGCCGCCCCATCGCCGCCTGCCTGCGCTGGTACCCGCAGCACCAGGTACTACACTAGTATATAGTGGCGCAGTGTCGCTGTCGGCGCTGGTGCGCGCGCAGCTCGCGAGCCGCCCCATCGCCGCCTGCCTGCGCTGGTACCCGCAGCACCAGGTACTACACTAGTATATAGTGGCGCAGTGTCGCTGTCGGCGCTGGTGCGCGCGCAGCTCGCGAGCCGCCCCATCGCCGCCTGCCTGCGCTGGTACCCGCAGCACCAGGTACTACACTAAAGTAGGGCCATTTTAATAGGCCACATTTGACATTTGTCAATATACGATTCATAGTGAGGTGACCGTAGGTGTTCATAGCTTCAAAACATCGATTAAAGTGAATGAATCGATACGGACTTTAAACATGAAATATGAATTCAGTTATTATGAAAAGTACTTATGAGAATACTATTTAATTTTAACTAAAATGCAATCAAAAAATCATCAGTCAAATCCCTGTCCCATTATTATTTTATATCGTAAAAGGAAACATAATAAAACATACAACATACTTAGAATAATTACACCTAGAAGCCGTGTCCTTGTATGCAAAGTGAGGCAACTTATACTGAGCCAAAATGGCTCAGTTCTCAGATTTATATCCTTCATACGTTACCTAATCGTAACTAAAATCCAATAATATAAAAATTAATCTCTTTAAGGTAGGGAAATTGAAACTGTTTTGTACTTATTAGGTATGATCATTTAATAATGGACAATAAAAATCTGAAAACGGCGCCATTTTGGCTGTTTTTGTTGCCTCACTTTTGACAGCGCGCTTTGTAGGGAATTATCGTTCTAGGTGTAATTATTCTAAGACAACATATAACAAAAACGTTACGTTTTTTAACGTAAAGTTTTTGTAAACCGTAAATATTAAACTGATGTTATTATTTGATAATATAAAAAAAACCGGCCAAGTGCGTGTCGGGCCACGCGCCACCGGGTTCCGTAGATACCTTATACCATACCATATTTAATACCACTATCATTTTTCGTCTGCAAAAATAATAATAATCATCATCATCGGTTCCTAGCCAATTTCGGCCTCGGCGACAAATATTTGACAACATCACATACATTGCTCCAATTCCAAAGTAGCTATAGCACTTGTGTTATGGAAAACAGAAACAACGGTGGTATGACAAACACCCAGACCCTGAGACAATATTGAAAAGTTCATTTTCTACATTGACCCAGCAGGGGATCGAACCCGGGACCTCAAGAGATGGTGACGCCTTGAAAACCGCCGTGAAAACCACTCGACCACGAAGGTCGTCAAAAATAACTTTGTTTTTTACAGTGTTGGTGTGAATGACAAAGTATATTTGCGGTTTTGGAAAATGAACTAAGTATATCTCAAAAACTGATTACTATATCACGTTCAAACCAATTTTCGTCGTCGTTAATAAGATCTAGAGCATTATATTTTTTTTAGATTTTTTCACTCTCTTATTTCAAAAGTTAAAGGGGGGGACAAACATTTTACCATTTTGGCGGTGTATACAGCGGCGGTGGCAGTTAATCTTTGTTTTTTTTTATTTTTGTATTAAAATCGTTAAGCGGTTAACAGAATACACCTACCAAGTTTCAACTGTGTAATCTTAATACTTTCGGAATAAAGTGGCTGTGACATACGGACGGACAGACAGACAGACAGACATGACGAATCTATAAAGGTTCCGTTTTTTGCCATTTAGGCTACGGAACCCTAAAAAATGCTAACAAAGCTAATGAAGATTTGAAATAATATGACTTTCAAGTATCTACCTACGATAAATAGTGGAAATAAAATTTGATGTCGCGTGCAGCCAATTTCTAATATAAAATTGATATTATTCATTTATGGTGAGAATACTCATTCACAAGTACTCATTGCATTCAACTTTCGATTTTTCGATTTTGGGTAACATCCCTAGTGTTTAAAAAGAAAAAGTTTTCACTGACATAACATTGTAACGACGTTTAGTTTTATTAAAACAAAAATTGTTTTTTATGTTTAGAATGGTTTTTCAGTGAAAATAAATCTTAAAGTTAATTTTTTCGGTCAGTTTACCGTAAATATACATTCGTAATTGAAAAACATGAAGTAATTGTGCTATTCTAACATAGAAAAAATATATTATATTTGATGCCCGCCGTTACAAGGTTACGTTGAGGAATTTTGATGAAGTGTCAAATGTGGCCTATTAAAGTGGCCCTACTTTAGTATATAGTGGCGCAGTGTCGCTGTCGGCGCTGGTGCGCGCGCAGCTCGCGAGCCGCCCCATCGCCGCCTGCCTGCGCTGGTACCCGCAGCACCAGGTACTACACTAGTATATAGTGGCGCAGTGTCGCTGTCGGCGCTGGTGCGCGCGCAGCTCGCGAGCCGCCCCATCGCCGCCTGCCTGCGCTGGTACCCGCAGCACCAGGTACTACACTAGTATATAGTGGCGCAGTGTCGCTGTCGGCGCTGGTGCGCGCGCAGCTCGCGAGCCGCCCCATCGCCGCCTGCCTGCGCTGGTACCCGCAGCACCAGGTACTACACTAGTATATAGTGGCGCAGTGTCGCTGTCGGCGCTGGTGCGCGCGCAGCTCGCGAGCCGCCCCATCGCCGCCTGCCTGCGCTGGTACCCGCAGCACCAGGTACTACACTAGTATATAGTGGCGCAGTGTCGCTGTCGGCGCTGGTGCGCGCGCAGCTCGCGAGCCGCCCCATCGCCGCCTGCCTGCGCTGGTACCCGCAGCACCAGGTACTACACTAGTATATAGTGGCGCAGTGTCGCTGTCGGCGCTGGTGCGCGCGCAGCTCGCGAGCCGCCCCATCGCCGCCTGCCTGCGCTGGTACCCGCAGCACCAGGTACTACACTAGTATATAGTGGCGCAGTGTCGCTGTCGGCGCTGGTGCGCGCGCAGCTCGCGAGCCGCCCCATCGCCGCCTGCCTGCGCTGGTACCCGCAGCACCAGGTACTACACTAGTATACCTAGTTGGTTACTAAGTTCTGTAACTATGGAAAACATGAATAATACTAAATTTACAAATAATGCTACAATGAATTATATACCAAATGAAAGCACAAATATTTAAGATTATCATGTATTAAAATTATTCGAAATGACCGCCTCTGGCATGAATACACGCCTTTAGACGACGAGGCCAGTCATCGATGGCAGCATGAACTACCACCATATCCAATTCTGCGACTGCCTTGAGAATAGCGCGCTTAAGAGAGTCGAGATTCATGTGGGGCTTAGCACATGCTTTCTCCTCAATAAGTTGCCATATGGCATAATCCAGAGGATTTAAGTCTGGGCTGGAGGATGGCCATTCTTCCTGCGCGATAAAATCAATTTTGTTAGCCCGAAACCATGCTTGTGTAGATTTTGCTTTGTGCGCAGGGGCAGAGTCCTGCTGGAAGACCCATGGCTGGTTTTGAAATAAAGTGTGGCTTAAGGGTTTGACAACAGGTTCCAGAACGGTATCTTGATAGACTCTAGCGCCAGTTTTCACACCTTTTTCACAGAAATGAACCTTACTTAGCCCTGAATAGGACACCCCCAGCCAAATCATCACTGATGAGGGGTGGTGACCTCGTTGGACCCTCGGAGCAATCATGCTGGCTTCTTTACTATTCTTAGCGTATACTCTATCATTTTGACGGTTAAAATTTTCTTCGACTGTGAAGATTTTTTCATCAGTAAACAAGATTTTTCGATGGCCGTTTTGTGCGTACTGCTTTAGTAGAGCGCGACTTCGTGCTAACCTCATAGCCTTCAATCGTGCGTTTAGCAGATGGCCCTTTCGTCTACGGTAAGCGTGAAGCCCAAGGTCATCATTGATATTTTTTTTAAGGGAACTTCTCTTCACAGTCATCTGTATTGCCAATAACTTTTGCTTCCGGACGGGATTTCTCGTGATTCTCGCCTTCACTGCCTTGATCACAGCTGGTGTCCGAACGGTGCGTGGTCTTCCTGATCTTTTTCGGTCATCGACGGTCAAGGTATTACTGTACCTATGGATAGTGCGATAAATAAATTGCTTGTTGATTTTCAACTTTTGTAGCAACTTGAAAATCATATTCGGTGGCTGCCCACATTTGTGCAGAGCAATTACAGCGACACGATTCTCCTTCAACCCCCATTCCATGGTGAAATAAACAAAATATGATATACGTGTGGTATGGAATTATAGCTTATAAAACTGTCAATAATATGTCTTTTTTTTTTCTTTTCATTTGTTTTAATGGCCAGTAATCGATAAAGAAACTCAGTAACAGAACTTTTGACCAACCTGTGTATAGTGGCGCAGTGTCGCTGTCGGCGCTGGTGCGCGCGCAGCTCGCGAACCGCCCCATCGCCGCCTGCCTGCGCTGGTACCCGCAGCACCAGGTACTACACTAGTATTTAGTGGCGCAGTGTCGCTGTCGGCGCTGGTGCGCGCGCAGCTCGCGAGCCGCCTCATCGCCGCCTGCCTGCGCTGGTACCCGCAGCACCAGGTACTACACTAGTATATAGTGGCGCAGTGTCGCTGTCGGCGCTGGTGCGCGCGCAGCTCGCGAGCCGCCCCATCGCCGCCTGCCTGCGCTGGTACCCGCAGCACCAGGTACTACACTAGTATATAGTGGCGCAGTGTCGCTGTCGGCGCTGGTGCGCGCGCAGCTCGCGAGCCGCCCCATCGCCGCCTGCCTGCGCTGGTACCCGCAGCACCAGGTACTACACTAGTATATAGTGGCGCAGTGTCGCTGTCGGCGCTGGTGCGCGCGCAGCTCGCGAGCCGCCCCATCGCCGCCTGCCTGCGCTGGTACCCGCAGCACCAGGTACTACACTAGTATATAGTGGCGCAGTGTCGCTGTCGGCGCTGGTGCGCGCGCAGCTCGCGAGCCGCCCCATCGCCGCCTGCCTGCGCTGGTACCCGCAGCACCAGGTACTACACTAGTATATAGTGGCGCAGTGTCGCTGTCGGCGCTGGTGCGCGCGTAGCTCGCGAGCCGCCCCATCGCCGCCTGCCTGCGCTGGTACCCGCAGCACCAGGTACTACACTAGTATATAGTGGCGCAGTGTCGCTGTCGGCGCTGGTGCGCGCGCAGCTCGCGAGCCGCCCCATCGCCGCCTGCCTGCGCTGGTACCCGCAGCACCAGGTACTACACTAGTATATAGTGGCGCAGTGTCGCTGTCGGCGCTGGTGCGCGCGCAGCTCGCGAGCCGCCCCATCGCCGCCTGCCTGCGCTGGTACCCGCAGCACCAGGTACTACACTAGTATATAGTGGCGCAGTGTCGCTCTCGGCGCTGGTGCGCGCGCAGCTCGCGAGCCGCCCCATCGCCGCCTGCCTGCGCTGGTACCCGCAGCACCAGGTACTACACTAGTATATAGTGGCGCAGTGTCGCTGTCGGCGCTGGTGCGCGCGCAGCTCGCGAGCCGCCTCATCGCCGCCTGCCTGCGCTGGTACCCGCAGCACCAGGTACTACACTAGTATATAGTGAAAGTGAAAGTGAAATATATTTTATTTAAATAAGCTCACATAATAAGCATTTTTAAATCGTCAATTCTTTTACCCTACCACCCATTATGACGTCTTTTAACTGACAAGAAAAATGGGCGCAAAAAACTTGTCAGCTTTATCAATCAGATGGAACGATATTTACAAATATGTATATCGTTTCCAGACTTTATATTAACAAAGATTAACAAATAAATAACATTATTGAATTAGCTCATTTCTTAATGAGTTTCAAATTTCTTAATCAATTTACAGATTTTAAGCTAAATTCAAAGTTTGAACTTGTTATTCAGGCTGTTACAATAAATAAAAATAAAAGAAAAACATACAATTCAATATGCATTAAGATAGGTAGTCAGAAGCAGACCCATTCCCACTGGCAGCACCAGTTCACGAGCATGACGCGCGATAGTGGCGCAGTGTCGCTGTCGGCGCTGGTGCGCGCGCAGCTCGCGAGCCGCCCCATCGCCGCCTGCCTGCGCTGGTACCCGCAGCACCAGGTACTACACTAGTATATAGTGGCGCAGTGTCGCTGTCGGCGCTGGTGCGCGCGCAGCTCGCGAGCCGCCCCATCGCCGCCTGCCTGCGCTGGTACCCGCAGCACCAGGTACTACACTAGTATATAGTGGTCCCATAGAAAGAGTTGTCAGTTTGATGGTTCCTGTCTACTATATTCAGTTTTAGGGTTTTTTGTAACGCGTTGTATTATAGTGGATCAGACGCTGTCAGTAGGGAATGCAATCCGGATAATCCGTAATCCGAAAAATCCGGATATCCGCACATTTTTACTAGACTTGAAAATCCGGATTTGAAAATCAAATCCGGATTTTTCGAATAATAAGAAATTGTTACAAAAAAAATTAAACAAGCAAGTTTCTCGGAAGTATTCCACTTACGAGTAGAGCAATCGAGCGAATAGCAAGTAAATATTGATAGCTGTGCTTTAAGTGGAATACTTTAGTTGTTATTTGCCCAATTGCTATTCACTCAGTTGCTTTAAGTGGAACACTTCGTTTCTCGCACTAGCTAGACGGTAGATGCTATTTACACGACTGCCCAAAAGGAGTGTATATGTGTTTAGGGTTCATGTATGTTTGTGGGTATGTGAGTTTTTTCTAGACGACGCCATTCACGCGTCTTGCTAGTGCAGTGTCTCAGGTCTGTCACATTAAGTCCCAAAAAGTACGTTTGGTTGAACCAGCTCTCCTCCTGGTGTTCCTGCCGATACAACTCTCCTTCTTCATCGTCAATTTCTGAGTGTACTTGCAGCGTCTCTAGCTCGACCAGTGGGTCTACCGCGCAAGTGTCATTGGCATCGCTATCTGCTTCATTTGACAGATAAGTATGACACATTGCTACTTTTATACTTCGTATCACTTTCATTAGTGCGAGTGCTTCTTGTCGACTGGAAAATGTAAAATGACCATCATCTTCTATGCGAACTTCTTGGTTGTTTTCACTGGCGCGCCTAGGGTCTCTTCTTCCCGTTGGCGTGGTGGCGTATAGTCTTTCGGATGGTGCGCGGGTGACACTCCTCCTAACATCCTAAGGAACGAGTGGCTAATACGGCGCGCCTCTCAATCTCTCAGGGCTTTATCACATTAAGTCCCAAAAAATAATTTGTATTTTTCAAATTCACATAAACTAAACAACATATTATGTTATCTAGTTTAATCATATTAATATATTATTCTTCATTTGTATAAAGAGTATGATTTTTATTTTTATTTGCGCTTTTTCGACGTCTTATCGCGAGATTTTTCTAAGAGCCATAACATACTGGGACGCCATGGTGACATCGCCGGTGACGTGGCCATGGCTACCTCTGGCAACCTAGCGTAGCCAAATGAAGTTTCCAAATAAGTAGCCACTGTCCTACGTGCATAGAAGAGATCGCTATATTATTGTTATCTGCGTTATAAAATGAAAAAGAAGAAACCTAAAAAGTTATGGGTCCATCCTTTTATATCAGATCGAAGTTGAAGGGTTTTTTTTTTTAACTATATCACAGATTACATAATACTATAGTACAGATACCTCATCCCATACTAAAGAAATGGCCGTCGTAAGGCGACTATCGGGGCGATTAAAAATGTTTTTCTTGTAGCATGCTAGATGGCGCCGCTGTCGTCGCAGCATGCTTAGCACAAATAGCAACAAAATTTACCAAATTTTCAACGCAAAAAGCAGAACAATCTTATTAGTACAAATTATTGCCGATAGGTGTCACTCAATTTTTATTGAAATTTATTAAAAACTCATTAATTTTACTGCTTCATTACAAATTTTGAATTTGGTGATTTTTTTAAGAAACAATTTAAAAGTTTCATGACTATTTTTATTATATTTGAAAATTACAAAAACAAATCGAAGCCGGTACCACCATCTAGTGAGGTAAATTTAAACTAATTCTAACATTAGTTTAAATATGCCACTAGATGGCGGTACCTGCTAACTAAGCCACATCTGTTGTTCCCGATGAGACCCCATGACTATATGCAGATTATGAAATATCCTTAATAAAAAATTGTTCAACTACGTGAGAATATCAATAACATCTTTTGATGAATTATTAAACTTATATAGAAATAAATTGATCGATCAGAATATTCTTTAGATGTAGTACTTATCCCAAAAACATGGACGGTTTTGAATCTCTGCAATAAATCGTTCTGTATCGAAACTCATTGTTTTCGCACAATTCACAGCGGGCGTCCGTTCTGGCGCCGACCAGTTGGCCACTGAGTGAGGGAGGCATAACTTACTTGTATACAAAATACTAGCGACTTAGCTATGCGTTGCAGGTAGCCAGAGTATCCAGTTTCCGCGTAGGGGCCGGTCGATAGTGGCTACGCTTCCAAATTGGCGACGTTGCCAGACGCCAGCCAAGTGTGTTATCTGCCATACATTTCAATACGAATTGTTTGGATACGTAGCCGGCGGCGTCGCCATGGCGTCCCAATGTGTTATGGCTCTAACGCTTCGGAATAGAACAACTGTGTGTTTGCACGAGCGATTTTTTTTACCGTGCGATATTTTTGTCCCGCTCCACAGTCAGTCACATTGTGTTCTATTCGAAGCGTCAGAAATATCGCGCGATAAAACTTCGCAAAAGCGCTCATGTAAACGATCGCTTACGTCACCTACTCGCAAATCGCACGCGAATCATACACTATTTTAATTACATTTGAACAATAATAGGTAACATCATAATATTGTAGTATTTTATGACAAAAAAATATTGGATTTGATTAATATTGTCCTTTTCATTGAATCCATTTACATAAATATAAGAGACATCACATTACTGAACTTATATGTACAGAAATGACTTATATTTATAAAAACGAAAATATTTTTATAAAAAATCCGTAATATCCGGATAATCCGGATTTGACGAAATATCCGTTCTTAAAATCCGGATTTCGAAATATATACGGATTTGCATTCACTAGCTGTCAGTGTCGCTGCCTACACAGGTACGCGCGACACCAGGTAGTAACACTACCAGGTACTAACACTACCAGGCACTGACACTAATATACTCTTATCTAAATCTAGCTACATCTTTAGATAATCCAATCTAGGTTATCTGCAGGGAACACGGGATTTTCTCAATTTAGGATACCTATAGCCATCGCAAGAATCATAAAGTGACAGCATCGTAAATAATTTTAACATCTTCATGACAGTGGAGCAACCATTTGGATGATCTTGTGGCTGATGACCGGATGTCTTATTGATTGATGGCTAAATTACTAATGTCTTGATAACTGATGATCTCATAAATTAAACTTACCATAACCCAGTAGGTAATTGACGAATCACTGTTGGACAGACCCCTTTCTCGTGATTTTAACTCGAGCCATATCGATTTGTGACATTCTCGAATTCCAGACGCATATAGTGGTGATCAGCCGAAGCACCGGCAAGGAGGTGAAGCGGTTCTGCACGGAGCCGATGTTCTATCTCCACATCATCAACGCGTTCGAAAGGGACGGCAAGCTGGTGGTAGACCTCTGCGCCTATAAGGACGCCAAGGCTATTGACGCCATGTATATTCAGGCTATTGAGGTAGTATACATATTTCAGCATTTTAAACATTTAACAGTTGTTAATTTTCTAACAATGGGTCGTGTTGACCAATAGTAAGTCCTTGCTGTCGCTTATATACGTACAGCTTGGCCATAAAGAGTTGTATTAAATGGAACTAAAATTTTTCAGTACAAAATATAGTCAATGTTGCCAATTTATTCGTGATTTCGACGTGTTTACATACAAAGTGGCGCCCTCAATTTTTGTCCACTCTTTATGGTCAAGCTGTAGTAGTACTTATTAGAGATGTTACGAATATTCGCATTCGCATTCGCATATGCGAATAGTTCGCATCTTTTTAAACATTCGCATCGACATTCGCATTCACATCAATCAATGAGAATTTTATGCGAATGCGAATCTGTGCCAATGGAAAGCGTTTATTACAAGCGGGTAGTTTTGTGAATTGTGATAGCTTGTTGATGTGGTCTACTCTGTTGCTTGGTTTGTTGATTGTTTTGTTTAAGTTACCAGTCTACTGTAATTCCTCTTTTTGGTAAAAAAATAATTCATTGCGTTTTAAAGTAATTTGTGAAAATTAGACAGTTTTTGCTATTGCTTTGAAAGAAAAGTGATCTTAGTGATTTTTTTATTTTACTTTATTGCACATGTGCATTAAAAAAGCATGCAATTTTATACAAATTTAATTCACTTATAGATGTCTTCATAAATTCTATAATTTATATAGTAGGTAGGTATATAGTAGATAGTAGGTAGGTAGTATGTTTATTATTTTGTATATTTATTTTTCCCGTTTTAGTAATAAAATTGATTTATTTATTAATTTACATGGTTTTTGTTATACTTGATGGCTTAACATTCGCATTCGCATTCGCACATTCGCAACCTAAATATTCGCATTCGCATTCGCGAATGTGTAAAATTTGACATTCGTAACATCTCTAGTACTTATACAGGGTCATTTTGTATTCACCATCCAAATTTTGAGGATGTGTTCAGTTCGTCAAACTGAACAACTTTCTCTCAGAAACACATGCCCAAATAATATGATCACGTGATCAATTTAGTATGGGACACTATGGGATGACCAACATTTTGTGGCTAAATTTGACACATGTTTCTTAGAGAAAGTTGTTTAGTTTCATGGACTGGACACATCCTTGAAAGGATGGTAAGTTCAGAATGACCCGATATCTATTCTGTGGCATACATAAATTAAACTAAATACTCCACTAAGGCCTTAGAGACCGAAGTTTGCTAGTCTAATCAAACCTTAAGGTTATTAAAAAAATAGCATTATCAACTGCAAAAATCTAAATACTAAAATCAAACCTGTTAAGACGAACGCCACAGGTATCAGTACTAGGACCAACTTTGTTTTTGATATTGAATTTATATTTTAGAACCATTCTTTTATTTTTTGAGACTGCACGTTGTTTTTCAGACGATGCAGAGTAATGCAGAATATGCAGACTGGTTCCGCGGAAGGCCGAAGCGACTAGAAGTGCCGTTAGACGCACCAAATCTTACGAAAATCAAACCAGTGCTGTTAGCGGATGTCGGATGCGAAACGCCTAGGATCAACTACGATGTTTATAATGGTATTTTTATTATAATACTAATAACTGTGCTTGATATTGACTATGATATAATTATGATAATTAAGAATTTGATCGAATTTATCAATCAAATCAATTTATTTTGTTTCAATTCATTTTAAATCAATTTTATCTAATTTTATCAATTAATTTTTAATCAATTAAAATAAATTAATTCATTTTATATCTAATTTATTAATTTACTGTTTTATTTTGATTTAAGTATTTTTTTCAATAAAAATGATATTATAGGTACTTACCTAATAAAAAAAATTGTGCTTTGATCATTTGTTTCTGTGACTAATATTCAATTAGGAATTTTATGTACGCCGTTATAGTGGCATGCATCAGAACTAGAGGATTCGATCCCGGGATCCCGACCGTTTTTCAATCCCGAAATTTTCGGGATTGAGTTTTCATGATCCCGGGACTTTCGGGATTGGTTAATTAATTTAAAAATGGTTGCAAAATATAGTGCGTGATGCTAAACGCTCAGTGCCAGTACTCTCAATATAATTGCACGTGTCAAAAATGGTCAGAAACATGGAGAGAATTAAAACAAAATAAATCAATTTAAATAAAGTAATGTTTATTAAATTGAATCGTCCAATTTCTTTTAACCTACCACCTGTTCGGACGTCTTTTTTTTAGCTGAGAGAAGAACAGGCGGAAGAAACTCGTCAGCTTTATCAAATCAGATATTTACAATTAAATCGTTACAAACTACAACAATATAATCTTAAAGGTATCAGTTAATCTCTTTATTAAACTATGATACTAGTTACCAAGCAAATGCAAAAGAAATCTGTCTATAATGTACATTACTTATTAATACTAAAAAATAATCAGAATAATCATAAAATTGGGAATGAAAATTAACAGCGGGATAGCCTTTGAAAAACAATCAAGTCACACACAAAACAATTAATTCAAAATAACACAATACAATGAAGAATTTACTTAACTTAAATCCCGTAGTGCTCCAAACTTAAAAGTGAAACGTATGCTCAATTTTCCATTCCTTAAATACCCACTAAATTAAACACAAAAAGTTTACCCCTCACACCACTTTTCAACCAATCACAATCGACTATAGTATTTGTACGAAAAAGTAATATCAGAGATAATATTTTATAAAACAATTACGTTGTAATCTTTTTGAAACTAAATCCCAATGAATTACAATAATTGTTACATTCATTACTGTAGTCTTACTTGCTTAAATTCTTAAAAATACGTTCAGCCAATGATAGGCGTTACGACTAACTATCGTGAAATTATCAAATATAATAAATGGTAACTTATTTAAAACTTGCTAAGATATGTATAAGATATTTACATTATTTTTATAAGAATTGAATCAAAATTAAATGTTAAACAATACATGATTTGATCATACTATTACCAAACATTATTTATCTGAACGTGTAAGGCAAAGGCAAATGTTCATACAGCCAAAAATACAATTATTGGAAAAAAGCTTTACTTAAAATCCGTCACACGCCTATCATTTATCATGTAAAATACAAGAAAACCCGTATTTCATTCAAGCAGCATTCCAAGCAAGAAACACAAATTAATCCAGCGGGTTTGCGATGGTTTCTTGGAATAAAACTTTTTTTATTTTGAACTAAAATGAAGACAAGCAACTCTCACTGATTTATGTGGTGATACACTTCAGTGTTACTGCTACTGAACAAAAATGTATGAACATGAAGTTTATTTAGAAATGAGACATTTTGTGACTCATGAATATTATTTTAAATCAGTTTTTGCTAAGAAACTACTTTACTACCTAGATACTAACTAGGTTTTTACATGAAATCCGTCTATTTGGTCGACGTTAAGAGAGGTTTTGTCAATTATCTTTATTTGCATAGTTTGTTAAATATTTTTTTTATTTGACATTTAAATGAAGATCTTATTCACTTTTGAAAAATATTTTTTATAGATAAAAAGTGTCAAACTAAACTTTATTTGACACTAAGTTTGATTAGTTAGTGATTAGATTGGCTAGGTGTGTATTGTAACGTAAATTATGTTGGTTTTCATTAAAGTACGTCGATTTTTGACGAAATCGAAAATTTGAATTTTTAATCTTCAATCCCGAAATAATCCCGGGATCCCGGAATTGCCTAAGTGTAATCCCGAAATCCCGGGATCGGAAATAAGGGCCGGGATCGATTTCCCTAATCAGAACAGAACGTATTCGATTGAATTAGTTTGTAATTAACGTGTTAATGTTTGCCGTGTGGCTGTACTAAAAATAAATAAATAAATAGATTTACTTTTTTAATAATTTTTGTTTGTAGGTCGCCCTTACCGGTATTTCTACGCAATCAGTTCAGATGTCGACGTTGAGCATCCTGGCGCTGTAAGTTTATTTTTCTTGTTAAGTACTTATCTATCCTCTACCTTCTATTTATATTATGTCACATAATTATTAGTCCTAAAGTTCTATAGTTTTAGAACTAACCCGGGCTGGGTCCACTGAATGTTGAATACTTACGCTCTTTTTTTACACCCTCGTTGGTTAAAGTTAAAGCCTAGCATAGGATAGACCCTATTCGAGTCTTAGGCCGTGTTTTCACCTACAAGAAGAGTCCCACTGCCTATCAGACAGTAGTTTATAAACGCACTTGATAAACTGTCGCCAGTTCGTTTGCTATTAGTTAAAAATTATTATGCGAACACTATTAGGACATTATTCAACACTACATAGGGCTGTGTGCAGGCACGTATCCAAGGGGGGGGATAGTTGGGATTTATCCCCCCCCGAAATCCAGAACACACAGTACAGGACTAAATTCAAATTTAGCGGGTGAGGCACTCTTCGGTTTGCGGGATGCAGTTGTCCCCCCCCCCCCGAATTAAAAGTCTGGATACGTGCCTGCAGCCCGAGATATTTAGGCGCACGAGCGCAGCGAGGGCGCCTATAGTTCGAGGGTGCAATTGATGCTTACACCCGAGCTAAATACTCTGCTTTACATCTCGATAGTGAGGTAAGTAGAAAAAAACGCCCTAGGGCTTTTCTAGCTACATTATTACCTTAGAGCGCTAATTGGTTAACTACAAGCCCCATTTGGGGGTAATAAGAACCTACTTACCGAATATGAGAGATGTAAAAAAATAAGTTTCTGTGTTTGGCTTATTACATTAGTGTAAAGTTAGTTACATTTGGTGTAGATAATCAAAGTGGACGCGGCGACGGGCGGCGTGCGCAAGTGGAGCGAGGCGGGCTGCTACCCCAGCGAGCCCATCTTCGTGCCCGCGCCTAATGCTAAGGTTACACTTATTTTTTATATGTATATTTGACTTCTTGTAGTTATTTGAGAGGAGGTACCAGTTGGCGTTTTCACTTTTCGCATACTGCTCATGTGCTCATAGTCAATGCGAGTGTAAGAGAGAAAACGATAGTTAACTATGCAAACACCTCGTAGTAGGTACTCGTTACTAGGCCCTCAGAGTGTAATGTGGAGTTCGTCTATGTCTTCGCATTGCGAGCTGGCCTTTGCGGGCTGAAGTTTATTTGAATTATTTACTTAAAAAAAACTAAGATTCGTTTTGCAAAGTAAAGAAAAACAGACATGGTGTGCGGACATGGACGTACGTCTATCTTGATCTTGTGTATTGAAAAAAAGTATCATAATTATCATCATATCAGCCGCACGACACCCACTGCTGGGTATAGGCCTCCCCTAAGGATCTCCACGACGATCGGTCCTGCGCTGCCCGCATCCAGTGTCTTTCCGCGACCTTCACCAGATCGTCGGTCCACCTTGTCGGGGGCCTACCCCCGGAGCGTCGTCCGGTGCGCGGTCACCATCCACCTTTCCGCCCCAACGGCCATCGGTTCTTCTCGCTATGTGTCAAGTGAAACGTGGTCGCTAACTATGGGTCTCATAAGGAGGCTCAAGGTCACCCAGCGTGCAATGGAGAGAGCCATGCTCAGCGTTTCCCTGCGTGATCCTTCCTCGAAGAATTGCTCAGCTGAAGTGGCAATGGGTGGGACACATAGCGAGAAGAACCGATGGCCGTTGGGGCGGAAAGGTTCTGGAAGGGCAACCGCGCACCGGTAGACGCTCCGTGGGTAGGCCCCCTACAAGGTGGACCGACGATCTGGTGAAGATTGCTGGAAGCCACTGGATGCGGGCAGCGCAGGACCGATCGTCGTGGAGATCCTTAGGGGAGGCCTATACCCAGCAGTGGGTGTCGTGCGGCTGATATGATGAAGTGAAGAATGTCAACCAACCCGGTCTCCCTTATCTAATTAAATTTTCTTTAAGTACTTTATGAATTAATAAATAAGGTGGTAAATCGCACTTTTAAAATTAGCTTGCGCCATCTAGCGGCTAAGTAGCAGCATTATAAATATACGTATTATTTAATTTGGTACCAAGTTGCTATGGTAATACGACTGAATGTAAATAAATAAACTTTGTGATTTATGGCTTTCTGGATATTATACATTTTTACTTTTTATCCAATTATGTGTTCACAAAGTGTGTGTGCGTAGCATGTAACTATTAAGTGGGGGGCTTGGCTTGGAATTTTGATGTGTTTGTTTGGTTACACTGGTTTTCATACTAAATTGAGCTCATACTACTTCTATCTACTTCTATGTTCTGTGAATAATTTAGTCCGTTTTAAAAACGTGTTTTTAAAAAATATTTTTTTTCAGTAAATTATTATTTTATGCTTTTTAGTTAACGAGCTAAGACTAAAAATATACCATCTCCTATCGGAGCACTCGTCAAAACAATTCAAACGAGCCCAAACTCGATGGGGTTGCATGGTTTTATTACAGAGTCCCAATGCCCTTCTTCCGGCTCCTACATCAGACCCTGGAAACTATTTCCCAACAAAGAACTCGTCAACACGATTCAAACGAGCCCAAACTCGATGGGGTTGCATGGTTTTATTACAGAGTCCCAGTGCCCTTCTTCCTGCTCCATCATCAGACCCTGGAAACTATTTCCCAACAAAGAACTCGTCAAGACGATTCAAACGAGCCCAATCTCGATGGGGTTGCATGGTTTTATTATAGAGTTCCATTGGCCTTCTTCCGGCTCCATCGTCAGACCCTGGACACTATTTCCCAACAAAGTCCTCGTCAAGGCGATTCAAACGAGACAAACTCGATGGGGTTGCGTGGTTTTATCAAAGAGTGCCTATGGCTTTCTTCCGGCTCCATCATCAGATCCTCGGACACTATTTCCCAACAAAGTACGCGTCAAGATGATTCAAACGAGCCCAAACTCGATGGGGTAGCGTGGTTCTATTATAGAGTTCCTATGGCCTTCTTCCGGCTCCATCATCAGATCCTCGGACACTATTTCCCAACAAAGTACTCGTCAAGACGATTCAAACGAGCTCAAACTCGATGGGTTAGCGTGATTTTATCATAGAGTTCCTATGGCCTTCTTCCGGCTCTATCATCAGATCCTCGGACACTATTTCCCAACAAAGTACTCGTCAAGACGATTCAAATGAGCCCAAACTCGATGGGATTGCACGGTTCCAATATTGAGTTCCTTTGGCATGGCCTTCCAGCTTCATCATCAGACCCTGGACCTTATCTCCCATCAGAGTACTCGTCAAGACGATTCTAACAAGCCTAATCACATTGGG
This sequence comes from Agriphila tristella, assembly GCA_928269145.1. NCBI lineage: Eukaryota > Metazoa > Arthropoda > Insecta > Lepidoptera > Crambidae > Agriphila > Agriphila tristella. The sequence continues at coordinate 24,291,014 of OV743439.1, forward strand.
GTTGTATTGTTTCATCATTAAGTTCCTGTGGCCTTCTTCCGGTTCCATCATCAGATCAGCTCAATGACACCATAATATTGCATTGTATTCCAGTTCTGACCTATGTTCAAAGGTTCAAGTCTCTCGCTTATCGGGAAGCTAGTTTAAAATCGTTCGCAAACTTTGCGGACAAACACACAAACAAACGAGAAAGCAACCTAATAAAAACGTGTTAAAAAAACAAAAAAAACTCGAAAAATGTATAAAAAGATAAAAATAAAATTTAATTATTAATTTAAATATCTTAGAAAGGCCTTTGAATATTTTAGCATAGTGGTGAACATTTTTTTTTTTTGACGGGTATTTCGGAAATAAGCGGTTAGGTGCACGAAACTTGTGTATATCAATAGGGGGATCTACCCTATCGATATACACAGGCTTCACAACGACGAAAAAAATTTCCATTGCTAGAAAGTCATCAAACGCAACGTTTTCGAGATAATCTAGGAAATAAGTTCATATTTTTATCCAATCTAGAATCTTTTTTTATCTCATCATCATATCAGCCGAACGACACCCACTGCTGGGTACAGGCCTCCCCCAGGGATCTCCACGACGATCGGTCTTGCGCTGCCTGCATCCAATGTCTTCCCCGCGACTTTCACCAGATCGTCAGTCCACCTTGTCGAGGGCCTACCCACGGAGCGTCGTCCGGTGCGCAGTGCACGCTCTCAGAAGTTCTGTAGTGATTCCGTCGTTACCCGCCGCCTTGTTGTTTTTCAGCTGTTTGAGAGCCATACTAATCTCGTACATGCTGACGTCCAGGATATCTTGGCTATAGTGTCGGGTAAGCTTGGCTCTGGGGTCTTTAGCCTCGCTTTCAACAGGTGTCTGCGTGGAATATAACTGCCCATAGAAACTCTCGATCCCCCTCAGGATTTCAGGCTTCGATGAGATGATGCGTCCGTCGTCAGTTTTCAGCTTCGTCATCTGGCTTTGCTCAATAGACAGATCTCTTTTTTATCTAGGTAGGTATATGAACTGCATTGAAGATGCAGTTCAGAATATATTTAAAGGTTAGGGAAGGTCTCCTAGGAATGTTTTTCTGTAACTTAACGGTTAGTTAAGGTACTTGCCCTTAATGATTATTCTCAAAAATGCATCTTGTATAACATACTATGACATTTTGGTCTAACAAATTATCAGAAAACGTCGAAAAAATTCACAATTCAGAGTTGCCATTGATTAACAGGAAGAAGACGACGGCGTCCTCCTGAGCTCGCTCGTATTCAGCGCTTCGCCGCGGCGCGTGGCGCTGGCCGTGCTGTGCGCGCGCGACCTGCGCCTGCTGGCGCGCGCGGACTTCGCCACGCCCTCGCCCGCGCCCAAGTGCCTGCACGGCTGGTTCATGCACAACATGCGCAGCAACAAGTGAACTTATTAGTCTGCGGGCACGAAAACGGCGACGGCCGAGTGACGGCGACCGCGGGGCGGAGCCACGATGAGAAATATACCCCCCGTCACTGCCCCTTTTTCAAGTACCGTATCACCGTATCACGCACCGTATCCGTATCACCGTATCACGTGTCAAGCCCCGTATCGAGTTGTGGACGCCTCGATTTGCTCCGTATCCGTATCTTCACAATAGTCATGATCGCGTATCGAATTGCCCAGGTCTGTGTCAGCTCTCGACCAAACATCTCGTCGCCGTTGGTTGAAGTGTACGAGAATTTAGCAATGCGGGTGATGAGCGAGTGAGTAATGAACGCGTCCAAACTGACCGAACCCCGTATCGCTGTATCACCTTTGATGATCAGACAAAAAGCGACACGGGCCGTATCATAACGGCGTAAGTATCGAAATCGCGTATCATCACCCGTCCACATATGCGTTCATAATATGCGTCGGCGTTACTTTTATTTGTCTGTTCCATCATGTTTTTATACGTGTCCGAAGCGATCAAGCTCAAATTTATCAAATTGAGTTAACACTTGAATACTACACTGACAACTATTGACCAACTAGCGATGTCGAATGAAAATGATTAAGCGCTCGACACCAGTTGAAGGATTTTTTGACCATAGGGTCAGGAACTCAGGAGCCTTATTTTAAAAATAGCGTAAAATCGCGTCATCTGGCGCGATTTTACGCGCGAATTGACAAATATTGACATGCGATTTTGGTTATACTTACTGCTGTCAGTAAGCCAAAAATTTATAACAAAATGCGTGTCGATTCGCGCATAAAACGTACTACGTACCTACTACTAACGTTCTATCAGACCCTGTACGTAACAGGGTCTGATGTTTTAAATTGAGGAAACCAGATATTGGGGCAACAAGATACCAAAGTGTTTGTTTAAATACTTATTACCTACTTATCCATTATAATAAAATTGTATTAATAAATATAGTTTAATATAGGTATTTAAATAGAGTTGACTCATCAGCATTTTATGCAAGTCCACTTAGATAATAATAGTTAAACAACCAAATTCCAGTATAAGCCTAAATGTATTGTCTTTTATTAAGTAGGTATTTATTATAATAATATGAAATGTTATATCGCTCAAAGAAAGTTCATCATTCAAAGGCCATATATGTATATACAGGGTGTTCCAAAACTTTGCCACACGGAGGGAAAGTACCATAAATATTGAAGGTAGAAATTTTTACTGGCCGAAGACTTCATTTTATTTTTAAAAATAATTGGAACTGCATTCAAAGATTTTTGAAAAATCGCCTGCCTTAACCAGGAATCGAACCCACCAAAAGAGTTTTTTTTTTATTTATTTTTACGACATGAATCGAAAGGGTTATTCATAAGGATTATTTTTTCTTAAGTGACACAGCATCTTAAACAAAAAGAAGACCATGAAAGTTAACATTTAAATTTTAATTATTACAAATTTTATCAATTTGTATTGAATCATATGCGATTTTTTTAAAATCTTAGAATGCAGTTCCGTTTCTTTTTAAAAACGAAATGAAGGCTTCTTTCAGTAAAATTTCCTATCTTCAATATTTAAGGTACTTTCCCTCCGTGTGGCAAAGTTTTGGTACAACCTGTATAGTAGTGGCCGGATAATTAGAAACACCAGTTGATTTTCATACAAAAATGTAACTTTGAAGCCTTGGGTATCCGCCAGGGATTGATCTAGCTGTGATCTGATGATGGCCATCCAGGGAGTGAATGGAGGAGATTCAGATCGCTATACACACCCAACTGATCTGATCAGCATTCTAAGAGATTCATACACTCCCTCGATGGCCATCTTTAGATCACAGCTAGATCAATCCCTGCCGTAGAACACAATGCCTCGTTTTTTTATGAAAATCGTCTAGTGTTTCTAATTATCCGGTCACCACTATTTTAACAGACTTCAAGAAAATAAAAAGGAGGAGGTTATGTATTTCGTCGTGTATTTTTAAATATTATGTACTTATAGTCACAGATTACATAATACTATTTATAATAGGTACACCGATTACTCGAAGGGGTATGTGTTACGAGTACAATGCCGTACAAGTAGAAAAGACCTAATTTTACAAGACCTATGGACGAAATCCCGAAAGTCAAAAGGTCGAATGGTTGTTTTGCCGTACGTTTAAAATCACGAAAGGTCATTTTAAATCCCGAAGCTTAAAAAACCGAAGGTTAATATATCTACGTTTTATACCCCGAACTACTTAATACCGAATTAATGAATTCGTCAAAAACAAGGGGTAAAAACTAAATTGGGTTGGATCTTAAAATGAGTCGCCTTCTTTGAGGTTAATTGAGGCTGTGGAGGTGTCTTTGGGCTTCACCTGAAATGCTTTATAGCAAATTTAGCTGCCGGAAATTTGTCTAAACTAGTCTACTGGAACTTAGAAACCGTAGACCGTAGGTCATGAGATAGGTGCGAGGAGCGCAGCGGCGAGCATGTTAGGTTAACATGAAGCCAGCGCGCGAGCCGAGCGAGCAAAGCGAGCGTGCCGCTCTACTCTAAAAACTTTTTCATACTCGATTGGTGGATTTTGTCAAAGTAATGACCATTTCACAAGCATTTTTGAATAAAACCGCAACGCCTACTTTCATAAATGTAAGTATGTGTTTGTGTAGGTGAAGTAAGTTATAAATATCGACATTTTGACTTCCAGGGTTTTGAACTTTCGGGGTTTTAAACTTTCAGGATTTCTAACTTTCGGTCATTTGATATACGATCTTTCAAGTTTCGGTCTATCGAATTTCGACATTTAGTATGTTCGGTATTTTGAAAATAGGTGTTTTATGCGTCGATATTTCGGTCGTATGTATTATGAATTTTCGGCATTGTAATGCATACCCACTCGAAGACGGCTAAACCGATTTAAATGATTCAAACATTATTCTTATTACATCAGTGGCCCCATGAGTTGTGCAAACTGTTTTCGCTATCGTAAACTAGGTATGGTTTTCTCTCTTTCACTCGCATTGACTGTGAGCAGTATATCCGAGAGTTTACGGTAGAGGAAACAGTTTGCATCAACTCATGGTAGAGCTGCTATAGGTTTGAATTGAAACCAAGTTGGTCCAATTTTTTTGAAATAGGATCAGTAGTTTTCAGGAAATCCCGAAAATACCGCCGTTTTTGCTACCATTTTATACGAATTTATTAGACAATAAGTATACCTAAATTAAAAAAAATCTCATGTACCTAAATGTATAAATGTTGTTTATTTAGATACTTAAATGTTATAGATAAATGTGTACTTGTAAACAGCCAAAATGAATGAAAATATTAATAATTTTTAATCGTATTAAATAAAAGGTGGAGTTTATACAATTGTAAGGTGGATCAATAAAAAAATTCATTAAGAAAGTGTATTTTTGTGTCACAGTATTTGTAAAAATAAATAATGTACCTACAACAACTTTTTTTTACTACTTATTTAATATTAAGAGATTGTTTAATTATTAGTCTACTAATATTAGGGACATGACTCATGAGATAAAATGCAAAACACTATTTTTTAAATATACCTTCTTAAACTTTTAGATTTTATGCATCCACGATGCTATTTTCATATCAAGATTACTAATATAATTTAAAAATATTAGAATGAATCGACACACCCGTAGCAGCTCAGACGGGACTCGAACCCGCACCCTTAGGATTCCGGCCCAATGCACTAACAAATTTAAAAGGAGAATGGCAAACTGGGAACCATTTTCCAAATTCATAAATACTGAGCGTGCCTAATTCGGACCTTATGAGATTTCAAGGTCATAATTTGGTGGTTACTTTTCAATTTAAAGTGTTCGTAAAGAAGGAGGCAACATTTAGAAAAACATGATAGTAATATTCTTCTTAGCTAGAAACAAAACGCATTTGATCTGAAACAAAACGCTTTTGTGAGGTTTGGTTTATTATTGTTATATTGGCCCCTCTAGAAAAAAAGACAGGGAACCAATCACGTCACGTAAATATATATATCCACGACAGCCAACATGACAGCAGTCTAAGAACGGCAATGTTATTAAGGCTATATTCCGAATCACGATAAAATCGATGTCAGCGCTCACGTTATCTGTCAAACCCATACAAAATCACCAACTCGGAACGCATTTTAGTGCGCTGTCATCGATTTTAGTGTGATTCGGAATGCAGCCCATGTTGGTTTGCCTACTAGGTGCTGTTTTGAGGTTAAGTTTTAAAATCAACTTTTTATCCCCAGCTTTAAAGTGTATCTTACGATTACATAATTAATTAGGCTTTAATAGAGGATTAAAGTCATGCTATTTACTTCTTGGCACGCTAAGCCTTTATGTGGTTCTGAAAATATATGGGCACCTGCCATTCTCCTTTAAAATTATATGGCTATTTCATCTTAATCGATTTGTCTAGCATCTGTAAAGGTGTTGCTTTCGAATGTCGAAGTTAATTCTCTTTACATTGATAAGATGGCGCTGGCCTACAGCGGAAGCGTGAAAAGTATTAGAAAATTTCGCCAATCTCGCTAGCGACTCGGTATGTAGTATATGTAGTATATATTAGTGTTGTAGTTGTAGTTGGGTTTTCTTCCGGTCTAGCTGTCAAATCTAAGCAGCTGATTTTAAAATTAATTTTAATTAATCTAATATTGTTTTCCTTTAGTAATATTGTTTTTAAAGTGTTTATTATAACTTAAGTATTATAAGGAAGTGTTTTCAAACAATTCCATCGAGTAGTTTTCGAACTACCATAACGACCGAACTTCATCTAATCACCGCCAATGTTTTCGTGGTGAACATTTCGTAGAAAAGGACAAATCTGTGGAATGCTACGCACTAAACCGGGGAAGTACTTTTGTTCTGTAATTTTATTTATATTATTTCAACATAGACTACAACACTAACCCCCGTATCTATAGACGAGTAAGTAATGACTTGAGTAAAACTTGTAATTTTCTAATGCTTCTCATATCATATTCACATGCAATTTATAGTAAAATTCATCTTAAATGACTTCTTAGTGCAGTTTTTATCCATTTAAAGTTAATTTATACTGTAAAATGCATGTGAATATATTATTAGAAGCATTTGAAAATTGCAAGTTTTACTCAAGTCATTACTTACTCGTCTATAGATACGGGGGTAAGCCAATCAGACTGATTCCAAACATTTTATTTTGTAAAACAACGGCATAGCTACCTTCATAAAGAAACCTACGACTTGTGTGGCATTTTGGTTCTCAATAATCCCAACTGTTCCTTACTACTTGTACAAAATTCACGTAAAGTGAGTAACGTCAAAAGTCAAAACGACTTGGCACAGTCAATTTTCTCTTTACTTGACGTAAAGTGGAAGTAAAGTTGAGATGGTGACTACTATTGTCACAGACATTCACTAAACTATTTACCCTTTACAAACATTACACTACTCATAAATACAATACAGCTATAAACCCTACAATCAAAACATTGTGTAACCATTTTGCTACTTGAATACTATTGTATAAGTACTTACTTACTTATTGATTCATTGGGTCAGTCTGTCTGTTTAGTTTTGTTGATATTTTATTTTGCTTTTGACTTTAAACATTATCCATGTTTTATTGCTATAGGTAATTAACTAAATTAAGCATCTAGTGTCTTTTACTATAACCATAACCAGATAGTATCTGGATTAATTCATTTTTAAATGACTATTAGAACGTTCTTGTGTACATCATTATAAGGCTGCAGTAAAAGTATAGGACTAAACTAATGTTATAATTTGAATAGGTACTTACATACATTTACTCATATTTAAAAAATAAAAGAAAAAAATAAGTTTATTTAAGTAAATTATTCCCAATTACTTAAGAATTGTGGCCTACTGTCTTAAGTTCTTAATTTATGTTTTTATCCAAGTTTACTCTCTGATAATAAATAAATAATCAATATTTGTTTTAAATAGTTCCTGATACTGTTGTTTGTAAACTTTCAGGACTTTCAAATTCACCATGCTGACCCGTAAGGCTGCAGCACAAAGCACCGAGATGAAGTTGAGGCAGGCACTGCAGGAACTGAAGGAGTCAAGGGATACTTGCAGCCAGCTACTGCGTGAGCGAGACGACAGTGAAGAAGAAATCAGTAAAGTTATTGCTCGCAACTCTCAACTGAAGATTGAGATGGCTCAGATGCATTCTGAGCATATGGAAGTAACACGCCAAAGAGACCAGCTCGAGAACACCGTTAGCAGCTTTGATGAACAGTGCAGCACCTACGAGAGGGCCCGGAACCGCATCACTGATTTGGAACGGGAGCTGAACGATGCTAACAGGCAAATATTAGACTTCAAGGAGCAGCAGCAACTGCAAGAAGTGGACCATACACAGAGTCTTTTTGAGGAGCTCATGCTGTCTTCACCTGCTGTACAGTCGGCAGAACAGTCAAGAACCACAAGCAGTGACTTTTCACCTCGACCTCAAATTTTAGGTGCTAATAAACTAAAGAAATATATTAAAATACGTAAATTAATTAAAAAAACAGGAAAACTGATTAGAAAAAATAATTGTTTTTCTAAAAACATTTTTTAAGAAAAGAACGAATTAGCCTCTTGGATTCATTGGAAATTTATAGTAGTAAATTAACTGAAGGCAGGCAAATGTATGACCGGGACACTAACAAATTGCAATTAAAAATCATCCAGTTGCATGAGTCACTTGAACTTGTGCAAAAGAAGTACTCTCTTGCGCAGAAACAAATTGATGAGCACATCAAATCTGCCACAGAGTTAGTGGAACTCTGCAATTACAATGCGGACCGGTATGACTCTTTAGTAAATAGTCAACCTATTGTTGAACCTTCAGTTCTTCAGAATAATGATTCTGATGTAAATGAAATTAGCCAATCTACACAGAGCCCCTGTCATTCATCATCCTGCATAGAAACATTACAAAGTAGCTATAGTAAATGCACTTTCAAACCAGCATCAATTGCAGCGTTTTTGCCTCCTTTGAGTTACAAGATAATCTTGTAACTCAAAGGAGGCAAAAACAATTATGTTTTCAGACAAAGTCAGGGATTAGGTTTAGCTCTAAAAGATAAGCTCTCTAAAAAACTGGTTAATATTTGTACTACTGGTGTATCTTTTAACCAAATTGTACAAAATATTAATAAGTCTCATATTGATGACGCCACAACAGTAGTTATATTATGTGGGGACCGTTCCAATATTACAAAAAGGGACATTTAAAAAAATATTAATATTCTATTAACATTGCAGTCTGAAACAAGATGTAAATTAATAATTAGCGCTTTCCCTTATGCAAGTAACTTAAACTGGGATCAAAATAAGCGCATTTTTTATTTAAATTTGTATATATATAATTTGATTTGTCGTCACAGTGACGTTATTTTATACTTTGACGATAATAAATTTATTAACACTTTTACATTGACTCCAGATAGTATGTATCTGCCGAAAAAATTTAGGACGCAAATAGCTAATTTGTTAGCTTACAATTTACAGGACTCTGTTACAACTGTAACTAATTCCATAAAACCGAGTATTAGTACTTCATCTACTACTCGGCATATTGTTTCAAATAAAACAGTGACATACTCAGATTTAAACTGAGACACAACACAACAGGCAGACCTAATTGAATCAATATAACTAGTCAAAATATTCAGGGTCTGTCTGGCAAAGATTTAGAATTAGAATTATTTGTTGAATGTAATAATATTCAAATCATCTGCATTACAGAACACTGGCTGAAGCCTGGTGATATGTCATTTATTCTAAATAATTTTCAACTAGCAAGTGCGATGGTTAGGCAAACAACTATTCGTGGCGGTTCTATAATTTTTGTGAATAATAATATAAAGTATAAAGAAAGAAAGGATATTGTGAAACTCACATCAGAGCGCCATGTGGAGTTGTCTTGTATAGAATTAGATAGCATGATAATTGTGTCTGTATACCGCCCCCCTAAGGGTATCTATGAAATCTTTGAATCTGTCATGGAAGGTGTTCTAAAAAAGTTAAGGTTAAAAAATAAACCAGTAGTAATTTGTGGCGATTTCAATATTGATATTCTTGAGAACAATTCTGCGACCACTCGTTTTCTGGCATTATTTAAATGTTTTAATTTACATAATAAATTTTTAGAACCCACACGGGTAACTGATCACTCCGCCACTTGCATAGATAATGTTTTTTCAGAATGTGATCCGGCAAACAAATTTGTTTTTAGTAATATTTCATCTGATCATTACGGTTTGAAAGTTTCATACGCTGTGAACGTCATAGATACACCTAAGACTGTAGAATGCAGACCTATCACAAAAAAGGGATTGGACAGTTTTAATAACAACATTGATGAACAAATTTCTTTAATGCCATGGATTTCGGATAATCCTGATGTTTTGTACGGCAACCTCTTTCATTTAGTTACTAATGAGTTTGATAAATCATTTAAAACCAAGACTGTTAAATGTACTCAGAAGTTACGGTTCTGCGATTGGGCTACGACAGGTATTTATAAAAGTAGAAACAGACTTTATGAACTTTACAAGCTTAGAGAAACTAACCAAAGCCCAGGTTTCTTAGAACATGTTAAAAAATATTCGAAGACTTTTAAAATACTATGTGCAGTTGCAAAGTCTAACTGCATTAAAAAACAAATTAAAAACTCGAGTAACAAAACTAAGGCCCTCCGCTGCCTTGAGCGGGATCCCGGCGCGGGTACACGGTGCGGGAGCCCGTCGCGGGGGCCCGCGCCGTGCTCCGTCGCGGACAAACAGCCCGTCGCGGGGACCCGCGCCGTGCTCCGTCGCGGACAAATAGCCCGTCGCGGGCTCGGACACGCAGCGCTGCTCTATGAATATACATGAAACAGCCCCGCTGGCGTGACCCGTCGCGCGGGACCCGCGAGCGTGCTCGCCGCCCGCGCCACGTGCGGCGGGCAATCCGCCACACGCAGCGCTGCTCTATGAAAATACAGGAAACAGCACCCGGAGCGGACGCCCGCGCCGGGATCCCGCTCAAGGCAGCGGAGGGCCTAAAACAACTTGGGATATCATTAATCGTGAAACTGGTAAAACTAAAGCACGGGAAAATAATCTAACGCTTAATATTAATAATGAATTAATAAAATCAGATAAAGAAATTGCTAATATTTTTGATAAGTTCTTTGTAAACATACCAGTAGAAACTACATCAAATTTGGATTCCTCACCAGCGGCTGCCGTATCTATGCTAAAGGGACATGTGGCTGAAAGTGATTCATTGTTTAATTTTAAATGTATTAATGCTTTAGATATAATTAAAGCTTTCAATTCTCTAAAAATGAAAAGCTCCACTGATTTATGGGGCATATCAGTTAAGGTTATTAAAAATATTGTGCATACTATTGCCCCTTATCTTGCTGACATTTTTAATCGGTGTATTGATCAAGGAATATTTCCTGATCTTATGAAGTTTAGCAAGGTAATACCATTGTTTAAATCAGGAGATAAAGAATACCCTAGCAATTACAGACCAATATCGATATTACCTGCCCTAAGCAAGATTTTTGAAAAAATAATACTTGAGCAATTATTAGGTCATTTTAATGTAAATAGACTTCTGCACAACAAACAATTTGGCTTAACGAAAGTTCGTTCCACTACTGATGCTGGGGTTGCGCTTTTGAAGCATGTTTTTGAGGCTTGGGAGGGGTCTCAGAATGCCCTTGGCATTTTCTGCGACCTGTCCAAGGCTTTTGATTGCGTGGACCATTGCACGCTGCTGTTGAAGCTAAATCATTACGGTGTAAAAAATAATGCCCAAAAATTAATAATGTCGTATCTCAGTTCCAGGACTCAAACAGTTAATATCAATGGAGTAAGTTCGTCAGGTTCTCATGTAAAAATGGGCGTTCCGCAAGGCTCCATTTTGGGCCCTTTCTTGTTTTTAATATATATAAATGATCTACCCTTTTTTGCAGAAAGGTTCTGTGATATTGTTTTGTTTGCGGATGATACTTCTTTAATATTCAAATTTGACAGGAAAAAAAACTGATTTTGACGATGTGAACAAAGCACTCTCGCAGGTTCTTACTTGGTTTAATGTAAATAATCTCCAGCTTAATGCTAAGAAAACCAAATGTGTCAAATTCGCTTTACCTAATGTACCGGCGAATCCCACTGAAATTGTAATCAATAATGAGAAATTAGATTTGCTCGATTCAACAGTTTTCTTGGGTGTTACTCTTGACAGTAAACTTCAATGGAATATGCATATCGCAGCTCTGGCGAGCAAGCTCAGCTCTGCTGCCTATGCCATTAGAAAAGTTAGACAGTTAACAGATGTAGAAACTGCCAGATTAGTGTATTTCAGTTATTTTCATAGCATTATGTCATACTGTATTCTTTTGTGGGGGATAGCAGCCGATATAAATACTATTTTTGTTTTACAAAAACGAGCAATAAGAGCTATTTATCAACTAAGTTCTAGAACATCTCTTAGGGATAGATTCAAAGAGATCGGTATATTGACAGCAGCATCTCAATTTATATTAAACTGCATACTTTTCGTGCGTCGCAATATTAACTTACATACAAAACATAGTGATTGGCACAATCGGAACACCAGAAATAAAGACAAACTTGTAATGCCTCAGTATAGATTAGAAAAAGTCCGTGGTTCTTTCATAGGTATTGGTATAAAGTTTTATAATAAAATTCCAAGTAATATCTTGAATTTACCATTTGAAAACTTTAAGACTCATGTAAAAAATTGTCTTCTCAAAAAAGGATACTATACCGTTAAAGATTATTTAATTGATAAAACAGCCTGGTCGTAGATTTTTCTATTCTTTTTGAATATTGAGAGAAATGTCCTACCTACTTATAACTTATTGTAAGCTTTTGACTCGACGCCTTAATGCAAGTAGCTTTAGTATGTCATGCTCACTTAAAACATTTCTGCGGTGGTGTCGTACGAGGCGGGTCGTTACGTCCCCTCAAATATGGTTGAGCGAAGCGATGGCTGGTTCATGCGTCATGCTCGTGAACGGGTGCTGCCAGTGGGAATGGGTCTGCTTCTGTCTGCTTGTACTAAGGGCGTCGTATATTTATATATATGTATTTTTCTGTTTAATATTATCAATATGTATGGCACTTCTTACTCAAAACATAAAATTAATAACTAAACCTTGTTTTGATTTCTCTTTTTTTTTTAATTGCAATCTTTTTGCTTTCTATAGTCAGTAGTTTTGTAAGTAAATAATATAATAATAATTCATTTATTTCAGGTGTCAAAGACCCATTACATCAAATTACATCAAATACAATAAGATAAATACAATAAAAATAATTAAAAGTAGTCAAATGTGACTCAAATTAATTAATGAATTAATAAGTATAAAATTAAAATAATTCCTAAATAACAAATCATTCATTAATTAATTACTAATAAAATTATATTGATTTCGGACGACTCTGTTACTGTGTATATGTGCAATGTGTAGGTTACAGCAGTGGTTGATATAAGAGCAGTCGAGCCTTGCCGCGAGCACGGCCAGCATGCTGTTGGTGCTCCCCCGCACTCGGCGCACTAGCGAGCCAGCGCGCTTACGCATTACGGTGTAGAAACAGTCCACCCTCGCTTCCGCGAACATTGTAGATGCACTGCAAGAGCGGGGGAGCCCCAACAACATCCTGAACGAGTCATTAAACTGGACTCGAAGGGCGCTATACGATTTAAGCGTGTAGTCGCTCCACAGGCTGCAGGTGTAGAAAGAGGCACAATAAGCTCTAAAAAGAGTCAACTTTACCTCTCTCGAACACCGAGCAAACCTGCGGATCAACATGTTCGCTCTGACCGACAGCGCCCTTCGTTCCCTCTCAATGTAGTAAAGGCATATGAAAAGCTTTTGGATATTAGTTTTCAATTCAGTGCCTTAGGATGGGTAGCCTAAGTATGTCATGCTCTCTTTAATCATTTCTGCGGTGGTGTCGTGTGGGGCGGGTCGTTACGTTCCCTCAAATATGGTTGAGCGAAGCGATGGCTGGTCCATGCGTCATGCTCGTGAACGGGTGCTGCCAGTGGGAATGGGTCTGCTTCTGAATGCCTATCTTAACGCATATTGAATTGTAAAAATTGCGTTTTTTTTATTTATTATTTTTTTATGTCATTGTAACATGTGTTTTTTAGTAAATTTTGCCTACTTAGGTGCATTTTCGAGTAGCAGACAGAGCGATTTCCTAACTAGTTGAAAGTTATTTACTCTCACAATTACCTATCCGATATGTAGTAGGTATTTAATTTCAACCTATCTACCCATTGTGTGCAAACTTTTATTAATTATTGTGATGGAAAATGACCTCACTTTGAATGTGGAGCTCATTTTTCAATGTTGACTCTGTATGAAATATACAGGGAGAAAAAAGCAGCCCTTGACGAGTTTCTTGCCGGTTCTTCTCGTTACAAGGTCTCCCGCTTAGGGTTTGCGAACCGATGGCGTAGCTTCTCTGACATTCACAAGTGCTTGTAACAGCCTAGACTGAATAAATTATTTTTGATTTTTGATTTTGATTTTGAGTGCATTGGGCTGGAATCCTAAGGGTGCGGGTTCGAGTCCCGTCTGAGCTGCTACGGGTGAGTCGATTTTTTCTATTTTTTTTCAATTATATTAATAATCTTAATATACCTTCTTATTAAAATCTAATAATATTGTAGGTAGTTTGGACATTTTCCAACTTTTCCTATCACATTGTGCCTTGCTGACCCCCACACGTTTCGTTCGCAAAAAACAACTTAATCTATTAAGGCGAAGTGTATATTTACCAAGCAAACATGCTGAGCAATTAAGGTTATAGTAACCGACACGCTCCTAATAATTCCCACTAAGTACTTCAGTTATTAACTGAACGCCGTAGGAGTCAAAAATGATTTCCGTACAGTATCGGTAGCATTTGAGGCAAAGTGTTTGTCTGTGTGCAAAATTTCGCGTAATATAAACATGTCTAATATGTCACTGAGTGATGAGGCATTAGAATTGCAGCAGTGGGCGAAATTGCTAGAGGAGTCAGTCAGCCAGCGATCAGACTGGATTCGAATCATTTTTATAATATCCTTAAGTCTGACCTTCGTCGTTGGAGTAATCGGGAACCTCCTGACGTGCACCGTCATCTTCTTCGACAAAACAATGCACACAGCCACCAACTATTATCTCTTTACCTTAGCCATATCGGATCTTTTGGTGGCATTTGGAATATTTTTGGAAATTCATATCTACACCCAAAAAGGGCAGCAACTACGATATCAGATTACGGAAGTTTGTAAGATCCACTTCTTTTTGGTGATGACATTATTCAATAATGGAATTTTGATCATGACCGCTTTAGCCATCGAAAGATATATTGCAATATGGCATCCTCTGTTGCTGAATTCAAGACCAGTTTGGCGCAGGGTGCTGAAAACTATAGTTTTGATTTGGACAGTGGCGATACTTGAGGGTTTACCAGAAATATGGACAGTCGTCGCCTTGGTCAAAACGCGGTCGTTCACCACATGCTTCATAATGCCTTCGAATTTTTCCAAGTGGCTGAATGGAGTGTTGGCTGTGACCAACTTCATAATTCCTCTGATCATCATAACGTTTGTTTACACGGCGATTGCTTTCAAGGTGAATGTGACTCAGAATAATAGTCTGAGTGATAAAGTTTTTAACCATCGCAACAGCAGAAGTAAAGTCAATAAACTAGTAGGTAAGCTAACTGTAATTTTCATTAACTGTAACAACCAGACTAATTATATTACTAGCGGTAACAACTCAAGATTTGAACAATGCCTAACTACTGTCAGACAGTAAAATCGTTCGGTAAGACCTTACGAACGATTTTACTGTCTGCTTATTAAAGAAGACTTCGATGTTTATTTTCATTCTTGTTCAATTTACCACGATAAACGAATTTTATATAACTACTCGAGTCATGCAGTATTTCAGATAGCCCTTGTGAAAATGTTGATTTTCAAGAAGAGGCTTATTTAATTCGTCACTTATAAGACGTATCAACTGATTTAGACGTCATGTCGTAACTAGTAGTACCTACTTATATCTATTCTGTGTTGTAACGTGAGTCTGGTTTTCAGCAGCGCTGACTTTGTCCTTTATCGGCTGCTGGCTCCCGTTCTTCATCCTGAGGGTCCTGATATTCTCCGTTGACCTGCGTAACTCGCCATATTTCTTAGCAGTACGTATACAAACTATTTTTAACGCTTTTTAATTATTATCTATGACGATTTGAGGAATAGTTACCTAACTGTTTGTATGAAAAAGGGTGAAAATCTTTATTTTTTTTGTTTTGTCGTCAAAAGTTTCCGGAACCTATGTATTTTTACAGTTAAGATATTTTTTCGTTATTTTTCTCGTCATTTATGTACAACTAAAATTAAGTCAGCTTGTTACCACGGCTGATGCAACTCGGTCGAAACGTCGCGTCGGGAAAGGTGTTTAGTTTAAACGCCTTTAAAACCTGTGTTCTTTAAACGAACAACTAAATTTCGAATTTTCGGAACAAAATCTTCCAGGGGTTAGGAGGCTACGGAGCCACTATAGTTATTAGATCTATATTAGATCCTTTTCGGTCCCCTAAGTAGAAGCTTTTGGAGATTTGTGAACTGAGTGTGTACATACTCGTACTTGCCACATCTAGACCCAATTTCATTTGATTTGGTGCAAAAATATTTTCTTCATCATAAAATTTGTTTATTTGCAGAACTGGGACTTATTACTTATGGTGACCACCTTCAACAGTTGGCTCAGTATTGTTCTGAATCCTATTCTCTTCAGCTTGATCTCCACAAAATTCCGGAAAGCGCTTAAGGTAAGTACCTACGTAATGGGTGTAAAAGTATGAAATTGCAGAGTTTTTTTTTTCACACACATATACTTTCATATCTTGAGTTGCTTGTTATTATTTAGAATTATGATCATGGCGGTTATAGCAATAACATATTTCTGTTTGCTTTCCTTAACGTTAAAGTGACTCCTTTTTCCGTTAGCAAAAATGATCAATTAATTCGTTGTAACTTAGCCAAAACTTTTTTATTTCTCTTAGAAAACGTATCATTAGAACTGAGTGCTTAAAATTTGTGAACGTCAGTGTTCAATTAGAGTTCATGATTGTTAAATAAATTAAGAAAAACTTAGCTGTATGGAAAATGCTAATTCTTTAAAATTCTTCATACAATACGTCAATTTTGTACTTAAACCCCTTTTATTAATAAGGAATTAAGTTTTTTATCCTCCACACAAATGACTTATTTACTCCTAAATCTGTGTTGAGCGTGCATCTTTTCAACAAATAATCTTCAAATAAAATTAAGGTTTTGTTGTATGTAACTAGTTACCGCAAATTCATGAATGACTTTTTACTGATGGTTGACAAGTATAGAATGCTCTTAGCATTAAGCCCATCTTTGTACCATACTTTGTGTATTGTTGTGCAATAAAAATTAATAGATAAAAATAAGTTAATAAATAAAAAATGATTTTGGTCTTTTACTGAAGTATGTAGATATTCTCTCTTACAAGTTGGTAATAAAATATGTTAATCACGATTCACGACTTTACTTAGATAACATGGGTGATTAGGTTTTAACTTATTTTTTAATTTAGTGTTATGTCTGAATTCTATAAAATTTTATGACTTATGAGTATTATTTGTTTCAGACGATGTGGAACACGAAATTCAAGAGAGAGCGAAATGTTTCAACTATTTGTTAATGTTTTCGATTCATGTTGTTTTGCATAAAAGCACGAGCCAATTCGGAAGTTTGCAGTCAATATTTCATTTCCTGACGCAAATAAACGTAAAACTAGATAATTCTGTAAATAAAGTTAAGGCATGACATCCTGCGAAAGTCAAGGGATAATTTGTGTATTTTTTTAAATATATTATCTTTAAATATTTTTCAGTCAACTTGTGACTGACAGTCAGAGAAATCAGGTCAGTCAACTTAGAATAATTACACCTAGAACGATAATTCCCTACAAAGCGCGCTGTCAAAAGTGAGGCAACTAAAACAACCAAAATGGCGCCGTTTTCAGATTATTATTGTCCATTATTACATAATCATACCTATAAGTACAAAACAGTTTCAATTTCCCTACCTTAAAGAGATTAATTATTATATTATTGGACTTTAGTTACGATTAGGTAACGTATGAAGGATATAAATCTGAAAACTGAGCCATTTTGGCTCAGTATAAGTTGCCTCACTTTACATACGCGGACACGGCTTCTAGGTGTAATTATTCTAAGGTCAGGAACTGGTAATTTCAAACACCAACTGAAACTGGTAATTTCAAAACTTCATTATTTATTTGTATTATTACGGAACGATAACTCCAAGATACAATTACGTGGTTAGATGCGTAATAAAGTAAAAGTAAACACGTTATCTTGTTAGCCGCGTGTTAGCCCAATGTAAGCCCGAGTTACGTGTATGAAAAGTTACTCGGACTCTATGATATCTTGTGTGTGCAGGGATGACTATGCGATGCGATATCATTTTACTTTGTTGATTTTACTAATAACAGCTCTTTTGGGTTGATACTTACTAGACTTTGTACAAACCTTAGAATAATTAGACCTAGAATGATAATTCCCTACAAAGCGCGCTGTCAAAAGGGAGGCAACTAAAACAGCCAAAATGGCGCCGATTTCAGATTTTTATTGTCCATTATTAAATAATCATACCTAATAAGTACAAAACAGTTTAAATTTCCCTACCTTAAAGAGATTAATTATTATATTATTGGATTTTAGTTACGATTAGGTAACGTATGAAGGATATAAATCTGAGAACTGAGCCATTTTGGCTCAGTATAAGTTGCCTCACTTTCCATACAAGGACACGGCTTCTAGGTGTAATTATTATAAGGTTCAAACTGAATAACGAACATAATATTAACAAAGTTGGTACCTACCTACTTAGGTACATATTCAACTAAGTAATTTCCATTTCCAAAAAATCTTGTTTAACGTATAAATAAATCAATACAACATTAGATAGTTATTTTTATTTTATACAACATAATATATTTTTAGATTTAAGAATATAATTATCTACTTATTTTACTTAATTATTAACGTTTTACTGATATTTACACGATTTTTTCAGAATTGGTAAGTATAGAACTTGAATTAACCAAAAAAGACAGAGTACGCCAATAAAATTATTATGATAAGCACCTTTTTTTAACGCGCGTGGGTAAAGGAATACTTAAATATTACAGAACACAATTTATCATATTAGAATTCGGTAACAATCACGTACGTAGGTAAGTAAGTACTTATCATTAAGTGATTAAATTGCAAGGACATCGAACTTGAGCAACTTTAAGTAATTTGAAACTACCATATCTTAAAACTTTACAAACAAAACGTACCTTATCCGATTACTTATTCTGAAAAATATAAAAACTAGTTTTAGTTATGAACTATTTTTGTATGCGTTTTTTTCCTGGTTTAAATGTGTTTGTGCAGTTAAATGACGCCAAAGTTGCCACTTTGGGCGTTAATCCAGATTTTAACTACGCGAACACATTTAAATTAAGAATTTAACACATTTACCTGAATATAAATAGATGATATATACCTACTAGTTTTGAAAGTAATTTATTTTATTTCGAACAAAAAATCTTAATCCTAGTTTTTAATCTACTAATCTACTCTACTAGTTTTTATATTCTTCAGAATTTTATTTAACATAGTTATTTCGTTGTAAGTAATGATTTTTTCTTCATTGGCGGCGCTAATGGACGCGCGATGCACTCTTAAGTCATTTTGAGAAATAAGTTTTACAACTTTCCAGAAGCTATCATGTCCCTCAATTTGAACTTCTGTACTTTACCAGAAGCAGTCTTTGGGTATTCCTCGACGTATTTGACTATCTTGGGGATCTTGAACCTTGCCAGCTTGCCGGTGAGGAAGTCGGAGATGTCCTTTGGCGTGACTGAAGACCCCGGTCTGACTCTCAGGACTGCGCATAGGTCCTCACCTAGCCTATCGTCTGCTACACCAACAATCTGGAAACAGTTTTTATTCGTCATCACCATCAGCGATTTTGGATATTCCCATTGCTGAGGGACATGCCTTCCTTATGGGTGGGTGGGTAAGAAGAGGGGTTATCATAGCCCACCAATGCGGATTGGTGGGTGTTAACAACTGAAAAAGCAGCTGGGAAATGAGCTTTCCGACGCACGGAGGAGCTCCAGATTATTTTTGTTGGTTGGTAACCAATCCATAGATTTGCGGATGCGGTAACCCATTATGACAATACCTTAGCGAACTAAAATCTATGAAAGTGTAATTGCAAACAATTATTGCTTAAAAATGGCACCACGGGGCCGAAAAACTACAACCCGCTCAGCTTTAGTAGGGCCAGCCACGCACCCGGTGACTGACGTTAGTGTTCTATTCAATAAACTGCAGTTTGTATTGTAGAGAAAAGATAGAAACTTATTAGAAATGACGTCCTTTAGGTATAGTCAAATAGTGTAAAAGATGCAAAGAAGGCAGTAAAAAGATGCAGAAAAAACGTATCTTTTTTGTTTCGTTTAAGTATTGAAAATATCTATGAGTATACAAATTATGGTCGCTAATAAGCAACCAGTGTTCAGACGTTTTGTGCTGCATAATTAAATGCCAGTATTTTTGGCTCTATCCACTTAGTTGTACTTTTCGTGTGGTGCCATTTTTTGAGCAGAATACTTATTCCATAGATTTTAGTTCGCTGCAATACCTATTTATATCAGTCTGATTGTGGATATACCTAATTATAGCTACACTACAACCCAATTTAGCTCCCTAGTTTGCATCCCCTGATCGTATCGGTGATTGGAACCGCTTCAACCTGGCTATCGACGATGGCGGGGTGCGTGTTGAGGCAGTCCTCAATCTCCTTGGGCGCGATGTTCTCGCCGCCCTTCACGATGATGTCCTTGATCCGCCCTACGATGCGCCCGTACCCGTCTCTGCTGATCTTGAACTCGTCACTGTAAAATATGGTAGGTATTCCAGTTTTAACTCGTAGATACTCAATGCCCAGACGCGGTTAAAATAAGAATTTCAAAAATTCAGACATTAATGTCAACTTTACGTGGATCAATAAATCGTCGTTGAACACCTATTTTACCGACTTCAAAAAAAGGGAGGTACTCAATTCGACCCGTTTTTAGGGTTCCGTACAAGGGTGAAAACGGGACACTATCACTAAGACTCCGTTGTCCGTCTGTCTGTCTGTCTGTCTGTCACCAGGCTGTATTTCATGAACCGTGATAGCTAGACAGTTGGAATTTTCACAGATGATGTATTTCTGTTGCCGCTATTAACAACAAATACTTACTAAAAGTAGAAAAAAATTAAAAATTTAGTGGGGCTCCCATACAACAAACGTGATTTGTTTGCCGTTTTTGATAAGGAACCCTTCGTGCGTCAGTTCGACTCGCAGTTGGAAGGTTTTTATTTGTTTGTTATTTGTATGTTTTTTTATGCACAATGGATTAGTGCATGGCCTTCATCTACCTCACATGATGTTAATATAGATAGCCGAAGTTGGAAGGGCACTACACCAAGAATCCTCATCACTGAGGAACTGGCTATCTTACCTCTAATTGCCGGAACACAACTTCATAAACACACATTTTTCATATATTTCTTTTGACATAGTTTACCAAACGCAATAAAAACAAGACGTGTGCTCTTATCAGTAGATGTTATAGAGTGAAATTGTTAGAGTCAATACCCAGTCTTGAGCCAGCCGTCCTCTGAGAGAGTCTCCCTGGTTTTCTCGGGCTCGTCCCAGTAGCAGATCATGTTATTGTAGCCGCGGGAGACCAGCTCCCCTGCAGTGCCGAACGGCACCGTCTGTCCGCTGTCATCTACCACCTGTACACATTTTTATTACTTATATCGAGATCCTTAGCGTCCATAGTTAATGTAAAAATAGGGATCAATATGCTCTGCTCCAAAGTGGATCTTCCCAAAAAAAATCTAATTCGATTTTCAAGTTAAATCGTTTAATACCTGTAATGGTTATGGAAAGTTATGTTTTTTAAATACTGGTTAGCTGGATCTAACATAGGATTTATTTATTTTATTTTAGGAAGGTTTATGTACAGCTTTACAGTCACATAAAAAAATATATATAAATCACTCCAAGCCACTTACAAACCCCCACATATACGTATCTATAGTATCCTATATATTAAATAAAATACATGTTAGTACTAATTATTGCACATAAAAATGTACCAATTTCCACAAAAACTAAAAATTAAACCAATAAGAAAAACAGTGACGTTAGAAAAAATAATTAAAACTAAAAAGTAATATGTTGCTATAGTTATTACAACACAATTAAGGTTGAGCATCCACACATATTGCTGCCGAAAGTAATGCAAGTTTAGGAGTAGAGTCTGTCTAAAAAGTCTGTTCACATGATAAATTATTAAATTATTTATAATAACTTATACTGGTAACCCTGTTGGTGCTGTCAAAATTCTAATTGTAAACATATTTTTTTATTTAGATGGGTATTGGTGGGGAAGTTGGGATTTAGGTGGGTAATAAAATTTTTTTTGAAATTACCCATGTAAACAGACTTTTTAGACAGACTCTACAGTTCGCCTAATAGTCGCCGGGCTAGTCGTAAATAAGTCGAAGTCATGTTCACTGCTATACCTATACGCATTATAAAGGTGTTATGTCGGTAGTTTGTATAGGCTGAAGGTATGTGAAGCAATGAACGCCAACGAAGACCGAGAGTGTTAGTGCGAAGACCAATCATGGATAGTCCTAAGTCCGGGCAATCAATGGCGCCATTAGCAGGTTTAGATATAAAACAAGCGTCATTTACTTCACGCCGAATTTGCAGAGGTAGGAAGTGATATCGCTTACAGCGGTGCTCATAACTTTCAGAATATTGCCCGGCCTTATAATCCAGGAATCGCAAAAATCGTTTTTGGATTTTCTCCAGGCGCGTGATGTATTGTATATGTTATATATCGGATTCCACACCTGCGAAGCGAACTCTAGATGGCTGTGTACGAAGGCACAATAAAGGACTTTGATTGCTTTCAGAGATTTTAGGTCACTGGACCATTAGAAAACCTAGAGCCTTGGAAGCCCTTTAGCAATGTAGTCAATGTGATCGTTAAAAATTAATATAGAGTCATTGTCACACCTAAGTCTCTAATGCTATCAACCCGAGTTAAACTGTGGTTTAGAAGACTGTACTTGGAATCAATTTTATTTGTCTTTCGTGTGAATGTCATATAAGAACATTTTTCCACATTGAGTTCCAACTTGTTGCGACGACAGTATTGCTCAAATCGCAGAAGATCCTATTGTAAATCACAAACATCCAGTGACCTGCGAATGACTTTGAGAACCTTCATGTCGTCAGCAAATAATAAGATTTTAGAAAAAACATTTACTTATATCCATTATAAAAATAATAAATAATAGGGGACCTAAAATTGACCCCTGGGGCACACCAGATGGAATATCTGTCCACCGCGACACATAACCACGTAGAACAACCGCTTGGTTACGGTTCTCAACATAGGATGTAAACCAACGAAGCAAATTGCCATGTATATCCGCAGCATAAAGTTTGGAGAGTAAATACGATGCATGATCTATTCGGTCAACGCATTTCTGGTAGTCCGTGTTACATAAATATATGTAGATCTAAAGAAAGTCAAAGGTCAGTTTAAATGACGCACCTACCTTGACTTCGAGGTGCTCCTGCAGGTAGCCCACCGTGTCGGCGACTGTGTCCACGCTGTCGTCGGGCAAGGACTGGAATATACATGCTGTCGACTCGCTCAGCCCGTAGAGACACTATGAAATTAGTTAATAAAGGCATTTTTGAGTCAGAACAAAGACGTATAGTTGAGGTTATTTGGAACGCTGCTGCTGGGCGCTTAATACTTAATAATGTAAAATAAAAAAAATACAATGTGTAAAATGCGATATACAACATGTTACAAAAACCCCTAATGCCAATTACGGTAGATAGGGACAATTAAACTGACAAACTTTTACTAGGGGACCAACTCCGAAATTTGCGAAAAAAAATTGCTGTTTCATACAAGTTAAGATTAAAGTTTCTTGATACTTTCGAGTAGTTTTGGGAAAAAATGCAACAACCAAGTTAAATTCCGTAATACCTTGACTGATTCCACATTCAAGTATTTCTCCATATCCCGAATAAGCTGTGGACTGCACGGCGCTCCGGCCGCCATCGCCATTTTTAAGTTCGGAGGTGGACTGCCTCTAGATTTTACCTGTAATTGAAAAACAGTATTATATAAAAAAAATATTCAATAAGCAAACGCACTAATTAAAGCGTCTCGATTGCTAAAATTGCTTTACGTTTAGGTACTTTCTCATAAAATGTATTTACATATTTATTTATTTAGGTATATAAAATTATTTATTTATATAAAAGCACATGTTACAATATAAATTGTAATAATAAATTATAATAAGTAATTGACATACCTCAGAAATGATATCGGATTTTAGTCACAGAATCTTCCAGTTATGCGACTAAAAGTTGAAAATAACAACAAGATGTGACTGATGTAGGCATGGATTGACATACCTGAGGTAACATGTCTATGAACATTGTCGGGGTCCCAGTGATCGACGAACATCTAAAACCGAAATCATAAAAGTATCAATAATAATAAAAATTAATGAAAACAAGCGCAGACACAATATTGTATTAAAAGTTGTGTACCATTCCTTACTTCTCTGAGTATAGTGCGTTAACGTTCGCAGTGACGTTGTAGGTTGGTGACGTCAGTGTGATGGTGGACCCGTGACTGAACCCACTCAGCATCGTCACTATTGAACCCAATGCGTGGAAGAGGGGGGACTGCGAAATAAACGAAACAAGTGCTTTCACTTTTAAATAAAATAAAATTTAAATATTTATATGTTCTTTAAGCTAATGTCACTCAGATAATTTGATAGACCTCTTCCCATAGAAATTTGCCAACTCTCCTTTCTCATAGACAATTACTCTATCGAGCACTTTTACGCACGTTTTTGTTTTTAGAGATAGATATTCGTTTAGAGATAGGTATTAAACCCGCACAAAATGTTCGAAAAAAGCCGTTCGGTCAATTTGGCTGAAGTGTAATATTAAACCCTGTAACCAAAGACTTCTACTTATGTTGTATCCTGTTTCCTGTAACAGGCTGATCGAAACTGTAAAGTCGCAAAGTGAAATAATGACTAGTTTTAGAGATATGGCTTTTTTTTAATGTTGCAAGCAAAAAGTAAATAAATAAATTTAAAAAATATTAAAAACACGACTGCCCTGCCAAAAAAGAACTAAGAAGTTAAATTAAACGACAAGTGTCATTGCAGTCGGGGGACTTTATTATGGAACATAATATCAAAAAGG
The DNA here is from genome assembly GCA_928269145.1 of Agriphila tristella. Classification (NCBI taxonomy): domain Eukaryota; kingdom Metazoa; phylum Arthropoda; class Insecta; order Lepidoptera; family Crambidae; genus Agriphila; species Agriphila tristella. The sequence continues at coordinate 24,315,902 of OV743439.1, forward strand.
TCCCCCGACTGCAATGACACTTGTTGTTTAACTTTTTAGTTCTTTTTTGGCAAAACAGTCGTGTTTTTAATATTTTTTAAAATTATTTTTATTTTTTTATTTAATTTCAAACATTTTAATGACAAATTATATAGTTTAAGAATGTGCTCATCAAGGCCTTTCATTAATTGATGCTCATATTGTAATAATTGAAAAAAAAAAATTTCACATTTGAAAGTGGCGTCGTACAGTCGCTATATTGAATTTTTTCAAAAAAGTTAGCCAGTGTCACTCGGGATACTGCAAGGATTCTAGCGATACCCAATACATCCAAATCAGTTCAGGCATTTAGAAGTAATGGTGGAATAAAGAAGTCGTGTAAAAAAACAAATCAATGAAAAAATAAATAAAATTAGAAAATATTAAAAACACGACTGCCCTGCCAAAAACGAACTAAAAAGTTAAACAACAAGTGTCATTATTGCAGTCGGGGGACCTTATTATGGAACAATTTTTGATCAAAGAGGTCCCCCGACTGCAATAATGACACTTGTTGTTTAACTTTTTAGTTCGTTTTTGGCAGGGCAGTCGTGTTTTTAATATTTTCTAATTTTATTTATTTTTATTTCACACATTTTAGTGATATATTATATAGTTTTGGAATGTGCTCATCAAGGCCTTTCATTTGATGCCCATATTGTAATAACAGAAGAAAAAAAATTTTTTTTCACATTTGAAAATGGCGTCGTACAGTGGCCATATAATTTTTTTCTAAAAAAATATAGCCAGTGTCACTCGGGATGCTCTAAGGATTCTAACGATACCCCATTTATCCAAAACAATTCAGGCATGTAGAAGTTATGGTGGAATAAAGAAACTCACATACCCACAAACATACATGAACCCTGAACACATATACACTCTTTTTGCTTTGGGCAGTCGTGTAAAAATAATCGCAGCACAATTAATGTTCATGTTTATTATTAAACTCTTAGGTTTCACTACCAATATAACAACAATAATAGAATAGTAGATTATACGACAAGTGAATAAAAAGGGAATTTAGTTCGAGGGACTAATTGGATCCCGAGAGTAGCGAAGGATTCAAAAGTAGAATCCTGAGCGTAGCGAGGGATACAAAGGACCGAGATGAAATTTTTTATTCACAAGTTGTGTACTCTACTTTTTACCATTGACTGCGAGAAAACAAATAGGTACTTACCTACTTACCTAGCAGTACTTTAAACTTAGTATTTATAGATGACCATCAGCCATTTTTAATGTCCCCACTGCTGGGGCACAGGCCTTCCTCATGGGTGGGAGGATGGGCCATAACCCACCACGCGGGCCCAATGCGGATTGATGGGTGTTAACAACTGCAAATGCAGCCGGGACCAACGGCTTAACGTGCCTTCCGAGGCACGGAGGAGCTCGAGATAATATATTTTTGGTCACCCATCCCATGACCGACCCATGCGGCCCATGCGTGAAATTAGAAGTTTACCAATGACATAAAACAACCACGCTAAGAGAGAGATTATATGATCAGTCTGGCCTCAGTCCATTTCATCAGTCTGCATAGACTTTGTATTTTTGCAGACTGAATATCGTACCAGACTGATGGAATGGACTGATGAAAGACTGAACATTTAATCTCCCTCTAATAGATAGAAAAGAACCCAAAGATAAGACACTAAAAAGAACCTAATTAAATTTGGCGGGATTTTTTTTTCTTAAATGTTATTGTGTAACTGTGGCTCTATGGAATAGCTCCATAGCAGCCAGTAGGCATAGGTACTTTTTTGTACTAATTCATGATGCGCGCTTGTTCCAAATTCAAATTATTTTTATTCACTCGGTGAATAAAATCGCTTATTATTCACTCTTATCGTTGAATTAAACGCACTTTTTAGAGTGGCGATGGTAAAAAATCTATTGTCTCATTTTGCTGGTTTTGAAGTGTTATTGTTATGTTGTGAACATACAGAAATGTTACTTGTGAAACAATTTGATACTAGCGGCCGCCCGCGGTTTCACCCGCGTGGTTCCCGTTCCCGTGGAAATATCGGAATAAAAAGTATTTTATGTTTTAATCTAGGATATTTACTATCTGTGTGCCAAATTTCATCCAAATCCGTTCAGTAGTTTATGCGTGATTGAGGAACAAACATCCAAACATCCAAACCCACAAACTTTCACATTTATAATACTAGCGGTCGGCCGCGGTTTTACCCGCGTTGTTCCCGTTCCCGTGGGAATATCGGGATAAAAAGTATCCTATGTTTTAATCTAGGCTTTCTACTATCTGTGTGCCAAATTTCAACCAAATCCGTTCAGTATTTTTGCGTGATTAAGGAACAAACATCCAAACATCCAAACCCACAAACTTTCACATTTATAATATTAGTAGGATAAATAACGTAATAAAAAATAAAAAATATAAATATAAATAAATATAATAGTAAAGAAATGGACTCACCCGTAGCACCGTAGCACCGTAGTCTCGTCTGAGGTGCTACGGCTACGGCTGAGTAGATTTTTCTAGTATTTTTTTTCTATTATAGGATCATTCACACAGCTCAGTCACGCCAACGGTCAGTCAATACAAGTTTGACAGTCACGTGCCGCGTCAGTCACCGGCAAAACTTGTATTGAAAGACTGAAGACGTAACTGAGTTGTGTGAATGATCCCTAAATCTTAGTGGATTTGTTAAAAACAAATGATGCTGCAACAGAAGGCATTGTTTAGTGGGACATTGTCATAATGTCCACTTTAACTGGTACTTTAATAAATAAATATCAGAACACATCACTTACGTTGTCCCCATTCCAAAGTAAGTAGTTTTATAATTTTTTATTTTCCTATACTATACTGTATTGAGAGCTGTAAACCCCCCAAATATCAATAAAATAAAATAAAAATAAAATAACTTGTCTTTTGGAAATCAGGTACAACGCAACGGTGGCACTACAAACACCCTGACCTGACTGAGGGCCTACTCAAATGGCAATTCTACTAAAATTAACGCTAGTAGAATAGAATGAATATGTATGTGATTGACAGGAGTTAAGCGTTAGCTTAAGTCATGCCCATAATATATTGTTTTTCTATTCTACTAGCGTTAATTTTAATAGAATGGCCATTTAAGTAGCGGGGCTGAGCCAATATAGAAAAGTTCGTTTTCTAGATTGACCCAGCCGGAGATTGAAGGACCTCAGAGACGGCGACACCTTGAAAACCTTTATGCGAACCACTCAACCACGGAGGTGAATTAATAAATGTTTAAAATACCTGAATGCCGACGTTATGGTGGGCTTCGTTGAACGAATTCCTCTTGCCTATGAAGTACACATTATTAACAATGCCCAAATTAGAATCCAATACAGCTTTGGGATGGCCTATAAAATATAATCTGATGAATGGAAAAGATTGTGTTTTCTAATAAAATCAATCCACTACAGAAAAAATATTACCAGTGCTGCCGGAGGTGAAGTATAAGAATAAACCATCCTGAGGTTTGATCTCTTTGGTATATCTTGACGCATCCTGCCGTGCATATTCCTGTAGTAACGAAGCGTAATTGAAAGTTCCTCTGTAAATTAAAATATTATATTATAATTTAATTGTGGTTCGGACGCTGTAATACCTATCTACCTATAATTTCTCTTACTCACCGTGTGTCAGTAAGAATTATTGTAAAACCGGCCAAGTGCGAGTCGGACTCACGCACGAATGGTTCCGTACCAAAAAACGGCAAAAAAACACGTTTGTTGTATGGGAGCCCCCCTTAAATATTTATTTTATTTTGTTTTTAGTATTTGTTTTTATAGCGGCAACAGAAATACATCATCTGTGAAAATTTCAACTGTCTAGTTATCACGGTTCATGAGATGCAGCCTGGTGACAGACAGACGGACGGACAGCGGAGTCTTAGTAATAGGGTCCCGTTTTCACCCTTAGGATACGGAATCCTAAAAATGATACCTACGCGTATTTTTGTATGAAAGTCCAATTTATTTCTATTCTATCTGACACAAGGCGACTAATTTGACAGTAAAGTCCGCAAGTTACTTATTATTTTATTAACTGTATTATATGTAGTACAGTTTTTGAATAAAATCAAATTTCAAATAAAATTAGATTATATATATTTATCATAAAAATACCTTTCAGAATTAAACTCTTATATATGGAAAAACAGTGGTTACATTTTCTTTTGAGCAGTATATATTTATGTGATTGATTATTTGTAGTTGACCATACCACAGAATAACTAATAGTACAAGGTACAGAAGCAGCACGTGGCAAAGTCATTTAAATAAAAAGCGACTTTAGCTCCGACACAATAAAGTGCAATTCAGGTCGCGCAATGGCCCGCAGTACAGGTTTATATTCACCTAGTATAGGTAGTTGCCTCTCTTTCTATCGCGTGCTCCTACCCTTTCTGACGACGCAACGTTAAGGTTGTCTTCTTTTAAATGAACTGTGCAGCATGTATCATAATGTGAATTGGTTTTTTGATTTTGACATCCGTACACAGCACAGTAATGTCGATTCCACATTGTTACTATTATAAAGAGACAATATCTACGCAGGCAGTAAGATGCCGCGCTCGTACGGCGGCGAGCGTGTGGCGGCCCTCTGCTCACTTGTTCCGCCGGCGGAACGGCTAGCGGTAGGTGCTTATCGCGCGACCTTGAGCGAGTGAAGGAGGCCTGACCATACTACAGCTGAAACTCGACTCGGACAAGTCACGGTGTAGTGTAAAGTGACAGTGAAAAGTTTTACGAAGATTTTCTATAAACTTATAAGGTAATCGACAATTCTTTGTAGTTTTTTTCAAACGCTTACCCGAGTTTTTCCTTACTAGCAGAAACAATCGACGTCAGCTCTGGAAACAAATCCGAAGATATGTGTCCTGGCCTTTGGTCCTGCAGCCCTGGAATGAGCTCTTTAAGCTTCCCGTAGTAATCCCTGGTTGGAAGGTTCTCACTGATCAGAAGGCTCTTCACTCCGACTTTCCGTAGACAATAGCTTAGCTCCGACTTTTCGTATACTGGATTTATTAATACCTGGAATGGATGTACGGTAAACAAATCATTTGTGGTTGGTTGTTGGTTATAACCAGAGGGTCTACTAATAAAAGCATAATAATTATAATCATGCAACATAATCGCAATAATCAGATGAAATACGTTGTCCATTAACTAAATTTTAGACCTTAATTTATAGAAAGAACGTCATTAATCAGGATGAATGTCGTCCGAATATCGTGGTTCGGTTTTTGGAGGCCATTCATTTAACCGCCTCTGTAGTCTAGTGGTTCGCCTACCCGTGTAAGACGCAAAGGTCCCGGGTTTGATTTCCAGGAGGGGTACATTTGTACTCGGTTTGGTTGGTGGTAGGGCTTATTTCAAGTCCGCCTGACTAGTTAGCACCATCTTACCTAAGTCTGAGCCAAAACAAGTATTTAAAAATTGTTATGTTCCGGCAGTTAGAAGTAAGATAGCCAGTTCCTCAGTGTGGACGATTCCGGGCTAAGTGCGCTTCCATCTTCGGCTCTATCGTCACTTAACATCAGGTAAGATGAAGGCCAAGCAATGACCATCCCGTTGTGCATGAAAAAACAGTAATAACTAAGTAGAGCATGTTCATAGTAATGTTTGCAACTCACTGCTATGAGTCCGGCGCGGGCAGCAGCCACCATGGCGACGACCCAGGCGGCCGTGTTGTGCGACCAGATGGCCAGGCGGTCGCCCTTCTCCAGCCCTTGCGCTCTTAGAGCACATCCTAAAGCATCGGCCTGAAATAATTTAGTGCCTATTTTAAGCTCAGTTACGTACGAACTAATGGAAAAATCCACATTGCTTGCGCATTTTCCTAATCGTATAGGTACATTCAATCAAACAGAGAACACACATTTGTGACTGTATTTTGTACTTAGGTACAGGTTGTACTATGTATTCTGTGGTACAGGGGCCCTATTTTTGAATCGCTCGGCTGGCGTCGAGCGCTCGTTTCTACTGATTTTCGTTCGACAGCTCATACATTTGAGTTGATTTGTCGAACGAAAATCAGTAGAAACGAGCGCTCGACGCTAGCCGAGCGATTCAAAAATAGGGCCGCTGGATTATTTTGTGCATCGTGTGGTAACTTGGATGCAGGTAGCGCAGGACCGATCGTAGTGGAGATCCTTAGGGGAGGCCTATACCCAGCAGTGGGTGTCGTGTGGCTGATATGATGATGATGATGATGTGGTAACTTGGGTATGATCGATCTGTATATGAATATGTCGAATCTTTACTTTAGCTCGATATTTTTGTAGTGGCAAGAAAATTAGTGATTTTTCAAAATTGTGGTTTCTATTGGAGATAAGAGGGCCTAGCCAAAGTAACATTCGCTAATCTACGTTATCGCTTCGCTTTCGAAACATGTATGGGATTGATATAAGGTTTCGTAAACAATCGAATTTTAAAACGTCAAATCGATACATGTTTCGAAAGCGAAGCAATAACTAAAATTTGCAAATGTTACTTTGGCTAGGGGGGATGGTAAGCTGAGATAAGGGACCATTCACACAGCTCAGTCACGTCAAAATGGTCAGTCTTCAATACAAGTTTTGACTTGTCGGTGACTGACGCGTCACGTGACATACAATATTATCGAAGTCTGTCATTCACATAAGTTTGCGACATGTGATTTAATCGTCTAAGTATTGCTAATATGAAGCGTATCGTTCGAACGTATGGAATGTTGGCTATTTGAGTACGGGCTGGTACAGACACAAACAATGATGAACATTGTCAGTGTTATTACAAAAGATTTTTAAGCACCTGTTTAACTTAGACACTGTTTAAAATTTGATGCTGTCACTTTTTTGACAGTATTGTTTGAAATAGACAGCATCACACAGTGTCTACGTTAAATAGATGTTTAAAAATCTTTTTCAATACAGTTGCTCGAAAATGTACCTAAGTTTACGATGACAGTCGAGCGTGCGGTAAGTTGATTTTACCGCACGCCTTAGTACAGCGTTTGGAAAGTTGATTTTACCGCACGCCGGCGCCGTGCGTTTTTGTTTACGAACGTTTTTTTTATTTCTTCTAGCTTCCGCCCGCGACTTCATCCGCGTAGACAGTAGAAACATATTGCAACCAGTTTAAAATGACCCCTTTAGTGTATGAAAGCTAGTACTACAGAGAGTTCAAGCTGTTTCCCTGGTTCCACCCACCTGAATTTGATGAAACATAGCTTAGATTTTAAGTTGGACCACAACCTACTAAATTTTGAAAAATACATCAAAATTCGTTTAGCGGTTTTTGCGTAATTCGCGCACAAATATTTAGAATTTACAGTTTTATTATAGTTTTTGTACCTACCTATAATGTTTTGTCGCAAATGTATTGAAAAACGTAGTATGGCACACGGTTGTTAAGGTTTTTTAAAACTCGTGACGATTATAAAACGCCAACTCGTTTTAAAAACCTCCTTACCAACCTTGTATCATAAACTACTATTGTAATAACACCGTGGTTGTCTAAATAATGACTACTTACATATTTATAAACTTTGTTGGGTTTTGATACACTGCGTTACGGTCCTATAGTGCATATATTTTTTTGCTCGTGACTTTGGACATTTTGGTGATGGTACCTGCGTTATCAGCTGATCGTATGTGAGCGACAGGTCTTCGTAGACCGATCGCAGGGCTATGCGGTTGGGATGCCTGTTGACTGTCTGCAGCAGTTGTTCGGACAGGGTGCTGTTCATTAGGGGTTCGGAGCCCGGGTGATGCAGGTAGCTCTCATTGGTCGGGGCGTGGAGCAGTCGCAGAAACCTGCAATATCCACGAATTCTGATAAAGCTGGGTTCTTATCTTGTACTTAAATCAAGATAATCTACATTCATCGGGCTGACATTATTTCTGTTTAGAGTTTAATAACAATTTGTACGATGATATTTACTTATTTGTGGACGTGTGTCTTCGATCAATCTATACTGTGGATATTGCATGACAATGGCATTTGTGGGACACTTTTAACTCCCCCAAAACGCAGCCTACTATGAAAGTCCCCCAAGACTTCTCATACAACTTGACATTTTACTTGTCAAACGGCATGTGCCACATTTCAGCTTTGCTATTGTATTGCGTAGTGCATCCTGTGTGTGCTCGTATTTTTTAAATTCAAATTTTCCTCTTATGAGGAAAAACTATCAAACAAGATTCTGAGTTTCAATAGTATCTAGGGTACCTAGCTATTAAATATAATGAAGACTGAAAACGAAAAGAAATAAAACAGCTGTTTATCATATTCTTACTTACCTCAATAATTGTGTCAGAGTACATAGCTATTTTATAAAACAAGTAAGTTGCTTCAGCGAGTCCAGAACGCTTGTTGCAGATTCTGCTTTAATATACCCCCTAGATCACATATATCTCCATATCTGAATACAGCATCAATGCTTAGAATGGATTTGCGTAGGCGTATGCACTTGCTTTGTCTAGTATTTGATGTACTGAAGCATCAGAGACCAGAGTATCTTCGGGACAAATTAAAATCTTCCTCACTACATGATCGCTATGGAGCTAGATCCGTGCGATTACCACTGTCAAATCACTCTCATCGTACAGTTGCATTCCGGGGCAGCTTCCGATTCCATGCTACGAAGTGCTGGAATGATTTGCCGCCACCCATACGAAACTTAACATCCAAGTGCACATTTAAATTGAAATTACGCCCATACCTTTTAGAATTTCAAAGTACACCAGGCAACTAGACACGGTATACAAGCTGCTTCGGATTCAAGAGTTGACCCGGGACGGTTATTTAGTATTTGTTTTTATTGTTTTTATGTGTCTTACTGCTGTTTACAAAAGTTTCGTTTCCTTTTCCATATTATGTTTAAGTATAATTATGATTTATTTTCTTTTATATATGTACAACTTCTATAAGGTAAATAACATAGTGAATACCCTAAAATATTTTTTATCATACTAGGTTTAAATTACGATGCTTTTATATTTCATCATATCAGCCACACGACACCCACTGCTGGGTATAGGCCTCCCCTAAGGATCTCCACGACGATCGGTCCTGCGCTGCCTGCATCCACTGGCTTTCCGCGACCTTCACCAGATCGTCGGTCCACCTTGTCGGGGGCCTACCCACGGAGCGTCGTCCGGTGCGCGGTCGCCATTCCAGAACCTTTCTGCCCCAACGGCCATCGGTTCTTCTCGCTATGTGTCCCGCCCATTGCCACTTCAGCTGAGCAATCCTTCGAGCGATGTCGGTTACTTTAGTTCTCCTGCGGATCTCCTCGTTTCTGATTTGATCACGTAGAGAAACGCCGAGCATGGCTCTCTCCATTGCACGCTGAGCGACCTTGAGCCTCCTTATGAGACCCATAGTTAGCGGCCACGTTTCACTGCCGTAAGTCATCACTGGCAACACACACTGTTCATAGACTTTCGTCTTGAGACACTGAGGTAAGTCGGACGCGAAGATTTTTCGAAGCTTCCCGAATGCTGCCCACCCGAGTTGGATTCGGCGAGAGATCTCTTTCTCGAAGTTGGACCTACCTAACTGGACTGCCTGTCCTAGGTATACGTAATGGTCAACAACTTCAAGTGTAGTGTTCCCAACATGAACTGGAGAGGGTACAACATGGGCATTTGACATAATTTTCGTCTTTTCCATGTTCATCCTAAGACCCACTCTTTGGGAAGCACTACGGAGATCTTCGAGCATTGTGTTCAGGTCTTCCATGGTCTCAGCCATAAGGACTATATCATCGGCAAAACGAAGGTGTGTTAGGTACTCGCCATTAATGTTGATGCCGAGTCCTTTCCAGTCCAAGAGCTTAAAGATGTCCTCCAACGCAGCTGTGAACAGTTTCGGAGAAATAACGTCTCCCTGTCTCACACCACGCTGCAGTTGGATAGGATTTGTGTTCTGGTTCTGTACTCGGATCGTCATGGTGGCATTTTGGTATAGGTACCTCAACACCTCGATATACCTATAGTCCACTTGGCACCTTTGGAGAGACTGCAGCACCGCCCAGGTTTCAATCGAATCAAAGGCTTTCTCATAGTCCACGAACGCCAAGCAAAGTGGCTCATTATACTCCTCGGTCTTCTGTATAACCTGCCGCAGCGTATGGATGTGGTCTATGGTGCTAAAGCCTTTTCGGAACCCGGCTTGTTCGGGAGGTTGGAAGTCGTCGAACTTGCGAGCGAGACGATTCGTAAGGACTCTCGAAAACAACTTATAGATATGACTCAGAAGCGAGATGGGTCTATAGTTCTTTAAGAGGGACTTGTCACCCTTTTTAAAGAACAAGATCACCTCACTTATGTTCCATGTCTTTGGCGTTCTGCCCTGGACGATGACGGAATTAAAGAGCTTCTGGAGGACTTTGAGTATCGGCTTACCGCCCGCTCTCAGAAGTTCTGTAGTGATTCCATCGTCACCCGCCGCCTTGTTGTTTTTCAGCTGTTTGAGAGCCATACTAATCTCGTACAGGCTGACGTCCGGGATATCTTGGGTATAGTGTCGGGTAAGCTTGGCTCTGGGGTCTTTAGCCTTGCTTTCAACAGGTGTCTGCGTGGAATATAACTGCCCATAGAAGCTCTCGATCTCCCTCAGGATTTCAGGCTTTGATGAAATGATGCGTCCGTCGTCAGTTTTCAGCTTCGTCATCTGGCTTTGCCCAATAGACAGATCTCTCGCGAACACTTTGGAGCCTTTATTCCGCTCGATAGCCTCTTTAATACGATTCGTATTAAATTGGCGAAGGTCGCTCGTCAAAGACTTAGATATCTGTCTATTAAGCTGCCGATAACGATTAGCATCTACTGAACTCTGGAGCCTCATTTCACGTCTCTGATCCATGAGTAGGAGTGTGTGGTCGGAGAGTTTCTTTATCTTGGGACGGCGGGTCTTAAAGAGCTTGGACCCTACTGTACGGACAGTATCCACCACCATGTTGTTTAGATCGTCCACATCTATGCTATTCTCAAAGGCTTCGAAGCGGTTTTGGAGTTCGAGTTGAAAGCTCTCGGGGTTTTGAATATGGGCCGGCAATGGTCGAATTGTTGATTTTATCAGTCGAGATCTTTCCAGCTTTGGGTTGATATTCAATGTGCCACGTACCAATCGGTGATCGCTCCCCGTCTTAACAGCGTTGATCACAGTGACATCATTGAATATTTGCTTTTTCGTCGACATGATAAAATCTATCTCATTTCTGACTTTACCGTCCGGACTGACCCAGGTCCACTTCCGGCTTTCCGGCTTTCTGAAGAAGGAGTTCATCATAAAGAGGTTCTCCTTCTCCATAAAGTCAGCCAGCATCTGGCCTCTGTCATTCCGTTGCCCAACTCCAAATTGCCCCACTCTCAGCTCATCACCGCATCGTTTCCCCAACTTTGCATTGAAGTCCCCCATCACAACAGTGTAGTGGGTTTTGTAGCTATGCATGGCTTTAGAGATCTCCTCATACATAGCCTCCACTTCGTCATCTTGGTGTGTCGAGGTCGGTGCGTAAACCTGTATAACATTCAGCGAACACCGTTTGGATATTCTGAGTATAAGGTACGCCACCCTGGTCGACACACTTCCGATGGTAATCACGTTGTTGACAAGGGACTTTTGGATGATGAACCCGACACCACCTTGGGACTGTTGGTCGCCCTCCCGGTAGTAAAGCAAGTTACCGGAGTTGAGGATTATCGAGTCCTCTCCCGCTCTTCGGACTTCAGATAACCCGATAATGTCCCAGTGTACCTTGCTGATAACTTCTTCCAACTCGGTTAACTTCGCGTCGGTCCTTAGTGTGCGCGTGTTATAGGTTGCCAGGTGCAGTTGTCGTCGTTTTTGGTAGCCGAGCCGCACCCGGGGATTCTTAGCACCCCCTGCCCCGCCGTTACCGTAGCCGCTACCGTAGCTAGGAATAGCGGGGCTGCCGGGGACTGGGGGCCAATTTTTTGATCCATTGTGCATGAGGGGGGGGGGTTTTATATTTATTAGTCCTAAATAAGTTTATTATTCTTTTTTTTCTGCTACCCGCGTATCACCATTCGCCATAGGGTGATGGCTGAAAATCGGCGTTTTTTGCTTTCAGCGAATACTACGCTGAGCCTTGGCCCTGTTACTGCTGCACACATATTATATAAGATCATGTTTTGTTGTATTTGTATCTTTAATTTTTTTATGAAAATTATGTTATATGTGTGTTAAAAAGCAGCAATAAACGATTTATCTATCTATCTATCTATAACATTGCTTTGGAAACTTATTTTTTTGAAATTTGGCAAAGTATAATTTTAAGTCATTCTTTAAAACTAAAACAGATCCGGATTGTACTCACAGGTGTAACAAAGGTATTTGTCTAAGTGTTATTTTTAATAAAGTGATAAGATTGCTATTGAGTTGTATTGTTTCACTTATAGACCGGTATGATCTACTTCACCGGTCTGACACAATCACAGAATGAGAAACGACTAAATCACTTGAAATTTGGTCTGCCGAGCCGAATAAAGTCACAAAAATTTCATCGATGTAGAGCTGACTTAGATAAGTCTAGGAAAATGAAGTAATTCTCTTGGTTGTTTTTCCTTGCCCACATTTTTCCCCCTAGTGGAAAAACCTTAGAGCAACGCCGGCTGAAGCCCGTGTTGCTCTAAGGGAAAAACAATCTAAATGTTTTGCACCACCTAAGTTTATACAAGGTAAATGAACGATATTTTTATACTCATTTGTTTTGATGTAAGTAATCGAAACACAATGGGTGCATTCCTTCTATAAAGGAGTCTAATAGCTAAGTAATTAGCTGTGGTAATACTAAATAGGTAAAGTAGGTACACTTTAACCATAGAAATTAATCAAAATCAACATTATAATAAATTACTTTCCAAGCTTGAAAGTATTTCATTCTATGGTGATCAATAAAATAATAATTATTTAATAATTAAACCTTACCTTAAGTAATTAATGTTATTATAGGAACTCTCCAATGTTTTCGTTAAAACAGTCGTACATTTTTTCCACATGTTAACGATTTCACTTGTTTATCACACAGCTGCCAGCCGAGAAGTGGCTTCCTTCATTATCATAGCATTATCAACCGGTTCACGAGGTATTTATCAGTACATATCTATTATGTTGTGGAACTTGTGGAGATAGCCGATGCGTATTTATTTATTGTTAAATACATATTGGCATATATTTTGTGTACGATGGCATGTTAGCAGTGCTTAGAGATGTTAAATCGGTGCAAGCAATTCCTGCAGACGTGCATGCAGTATAACGAAACTGAACTAACATTTTAACCGACTTCAAAAGAGGAGGAGGTTCTCAATTCGATTGTATATTTTCTATCGTAGATATGTGCGCATATCTTCGACATTTATGGACCGATTTTGATGATTCTTTTTTATTTGATTGAGTTTTCTTGCGAGATGGTCCCATTCAATTTTTTTCGAATCGGCTCAGTAGTTTTCAAAGAATCCTGAAAATATTATGATTCTGCGTTAGTTACCTTGACGACTTTGTTAATTTATGAACCGAATAAGATTTTTTTTTGGAAAAGGGATGCCTTCAGTGTAGTGCTTTTAATTTAATTGACATTGGACCTTGGACTTCGAAGATATCCAAGGGAACTCCTCAAACTCAAATAGTAAACAATACTCTTTCTAAGGTGGTGCATTGGTTCACTACCAATAATTTAAAACTTAATTCTGATAAAACTAAATACCTATATAAAATTTTCCCTTCCAAATGTGAGGCAGGTTACATAAATGGCGAAACAGTCGAGTTGGTTCATTCAACAAAATTCTTAGGCTTAATTTTAGATTCAAATCTTCAATGGGATCCTCATATCGATGCCCTGTCGAATAAACTTAGTTCTGCCGCCTATGCTGTAAAGAAAATAAGGCTCTTGACTGACGTTGAAACGGCAAGATTGGTTTATTTTAGCTATATTCATAGAGTTATGACCTATGGTTTGTTGTTATGGGGCTCAGCTGCTAGTATTGATAACATTTTTATTCTTCAAAAAAGAGCAGTGCGCGCCATCTATAACCTACGGTCTAGAGACTCACTTCGAGAACTGTTTAAAGAAATCAATATACTGACCGTTGCATCTCATATATCTATGAAAATATAATGTTTGCAAGAAAAAAATTAGACACTTTAAAAAAAATTTTGATGTGCATAACTTTAATACAAGAAACAAGAATAAACTTGCTGTTCCAAGTTTCAGATTGCATAAAACAAGAGGCTCTTTTTTGGGTAGATGCATTGCAATGTATAATAAGATTCCAGGTAACATTACAGAATTACCATTAGAAAAATTTAAAGATACTGTTAAATCTATTCTTATGAGCAAGGGGTATTACAAGATTGTTGATTATTTAGATGACAAAAAAGCATGGGAGTAAATTGCTTTTGTATTTACATGTTTACTTAGATATGGTCTTTGTAATCTGTGTGTGTGTGTGTTTTTTATTTTTTTATTATATTTTTATTGTGTCTGGTAGGTAACGATATAAAATTGTAAATATCGTTACTTTTGATGAAGCTGATAAGTTTCTTGCGCCCATTCTTCTTGTCAGCAAAAAGACGTCCCAAATGGGTGGTAGGGGAAAAAAAACTGGACGATTTAAAAGAACTTGTAATAAGTCTATTTAAATCAAAAATATTTCTATTCTATTCTATTCTAGGATATGTATAGTGATTGAGATATTGGTAGGTTTATGACAATCCAAAACCATAGCTGGGCACCGTTAATCAAATAGTTAGCTTCGTTAAACGTTAAAGCGTTACATTTCAGAAGAATTAACGCAACGTTAACGTTAATCGTTAATCCGTTAATAGGTATGTGTAAAATTGCATTTTTATTGCGTTGCGTTAGTTATAAAACTTGTTGGTGTAGGTTCTGGAAGTTAACAGGTCAGAAAAAATTTTTTTTTACTAAATAACACCGACTTCAAAGTGATCACTAAAAAGTAACAAAATAATTTGGTTTAAACACGTATTATTGAAGTCGGCCGATCGTATGTAAATATTTCTACATTGTGTTTTTGACTCAACATCGTCCGACATCAATTTTATTACTTTTTAGTGATCACTTTGAAGTCGGTGTTATTTTTTAGAAAAAATCTTTTATTTTACTCTTTTAAGTGTTATTTTCTCAAAATAGAAATTAAAAGTCCTTATGTAAAAAATGGTTATTTGTTGATTTTTTCAAAAAGCGCTGAACCGATTTCGATAAAATTTATATGGGACCACCTCTGGAGCATGATATACCAAACAAAAAAAAAAGAATTATTCAAATCGGTTCATAATTGGCGGAGTAATTGCGTAACACACATACAAAAAAAACATACAGCCGAATTGAGAACCTCCTCCTTTTTTGAAGTCGGTTAATAAAACAAACTGACACTGACAGTTATTTATAATAACAATAAACAAAACACTCGTCACTGTAAGCACCGGCGCTAAGTAATGAAATGATCAAATGAAAATAATTACTTCGCAGTTTTCTCACTCACACGCGCCGGCAAAATATATCTAGTTTTGTTTTTGTTTCACGCGCTGCCACGCGCCGCCCAGCACTCGTCGTTTCGTTTCATATTTATCTGAACCTGTATTTTGCGCCGCGCCGTGGTGCCGTGCGGTAAATAGTAGGCATTGGATTAACGATTAACGGACTTCTGCATATTAACGGAAGTTAACGTGTCCGTTAACATTTTTAAAAGTTAACTTAAAAGTTAATCCGTTAATCAAAATGTTAACTTCGTTAATTAACGATTAACGGATTAACGAGTTAATGCCCAGCTTTGTCCAAAACAAACCGAGCTATGGTCTACGACGTTCTGGAATAGACTTGGACTACGAAGGCACAACAACCCCTTAAAACAAGAAGCATGAATTTGGAAATTGAGTAACGGGCATTTTGAAATACATTAAGTTAAAAAATATTACACGCTCTGTAACACTTACTACAAAAAAGTTGAAAAAAAAGTAAAAAAATATCCTAATTTTTAACCGACTTCAAAAAAAGGAGGAGTTCTCAAGTACTCGGTATTTTTTTTATGTATGTTTTAACATAACTTCGTCAGTTGTCAAACGAATTTAAAAATTCTTTTTTATCTTAAAGAACATAGTTCGTGTGTGGTCCCATGAAGTTTTTGCAGAGATTTGGCCAGTAGTTTTTTCATAATCCTGAAAAATATAAATTATTTAGCTTGCCATCGCACGAGTTTTTACGGAATTTCGGACATAACATCTTTGTTTATGAACCGATTTAGATAATTCTTTTTTTGTTTGAAAGGGTATACTTCAAGAGTAGTCGCATATTAATTTCATCGGTATTGAACTTTGAACTTCGAAGATGCAAAAGGGAACTCCTCAAAGTCAAATAGTATATGTAAAGTAATTTAGATTTTGGTAGGTTTATGACAATCCAAAACAAACCAAACCAGGGTCTGCGATGCAACTTTCTGAACTAGACTTGGACTATAAAGACACAACGGAACTCCTCAAAAACAAACATCGTTAGCTTGGAAATTGAGTTATGGGCATTGTCTTATTGAAAATATTATATAAAGTTAAAAAATACCTACACGCTTGTTTACATTATTCTACCTACCACTAAAAACCACTAACCACATTATTTTACCTTTTGAAAATAAAAAAGCTTAAAAAAAAAGAAAAACCTCCTTCAAAAAACCTGAAAACAAAAGCAGCTTCAAAATTAAATACCTCTAAAAACCCAAGAAATAATATTCAATTAATTAGTTACGCATATCATTATTATAAAATACGTCTAATGTCGTCTAATGAGTTTTTTCGGAGAATTTGTCGGCATGCAGTCCAAGGTCTGGCCATGGTCTGGCATTCCAGGACTTGCTTACATCACTATCCAGTTGCACCGACTTTATAGCAACAAAGCTAAGAATGAAGGTTTTTTCTTTCACACACATTACAAAATTATTTTACTTAGTGCATTTTAATTGTGATTTGTTTCTCTTGGCAAACTTTCGTTTGCCAAGAGAAAGTTCATGCTAAAGATGAATGGACGTAATTTTCCATATCGATACCGGAGATGACGTAGGCAAGTGTTACCCACGTGACTTCCTCTGTCTTGGAATGCTACCTACCTGGCGCAGTATATTATTGTACCAAGGTTTATCTTTATCTACCTGGGATGGCATTTTTGTCATTTAGATGAAGAGAAAAGCTAGCTCATGGGTCTCCAAACTTTTCAGCCTGGGCCGGACTAACTCTTTAACGAAGTCCCAAGGGCTAGGACCTAGCTAGCTCATCGAACCAACATACTGTAAATTACAGTATGTTGGTAGGATCCGGGCCGCTTTTGCGGGCCGGATTGTTGGTGCTCGCTGGCCGGAACTGGCCCGCGGGCCGTAGTTTGGAAACCCCTGGTCTAGCTCGTCATGCTACAGGGTGGATGGAATATTCTATAACTAAACTAACTAATAACTAATCCTACCCCATAGACTCTTGTTTTTCCAAGTGTCAATTTTTCCATGCATCAATATTTTTGACCTTGGAAGAACGCCCCTCTTTGAAATTAAAAATTCATTAAATAATAACGTAACATTTCGAGCAACAAATTTTTTTCTGAAAACTTTTATTTTCTTTCTCAGTACTTATTGATAATATAGATTGTCTTTTTTAATAGCTTCCAGTGATCGTTCACGAACTGGGGCTGTATGATAAAAAGTCATAAACCGAAATCCTATTAATTCGATACGACTACATTATTGGTTTCGTTGTAAGTCAGGCAGACGTTCGAAAACCGAAAAATTGTACTTATAGTTGCAGGTACTCATATAAGCGAATGAATGAAGTGCAAATTGAGTTTTCTAAAGTGCTATTATACATTTTTACCAAAGTTTTCAGCACTCTAGAGCGTATCTTTGAGGAAAATCAGTTCAGCCCCCCTAGCCCAAGTCACGTTTAGAAAAGCGATTGTGAAATTCGCTATCTATACCTAAGTACTTAGAAGTTAGTTATGGGATAAACTTATATGTTTTAGCTGACCACAGATTTTTAAAATGTGAAAAATAAACAGCTTTCGAAAGCTAACTTTGTTATCGTTTTCAAAAATTTATTGTGATATTGGCTAGGGGTGACAAAAGGATAGAATAGAATCGTCGGGACTTCCGCCATTTACCAGTCGTTTTGTACTGTGTAACTCATTAAGAATCAAAAAAGTAAACCTCAAAGGAGCTGGCCAGATCCTTCAACCCTCGACCTTGTTTGCAAGAAAATTGGGAGGCGGAAAAACAAATTTCAAACGCATTTCCAAACGATCCATATCGTGGCCTTAGGAGGTCGGGGGAATTTGCATGTTTCGTCACAAGGGGGCTCGCGTGAGCGCCGCGCCACGCGCCACTTCCGGCGGGCGGCGGGCGGCGGGCGGGGGCAGCCACGGCCTCGATCCAAGATCAGATACCAGGAGAATACAGGCTTGACCATGGACTGTACCGTGCAATCGACTGTTCCTTAGTCATGACCTATGCCGACCTGCAGCTATGCCGCCATCTTAAAAAATTCGGCGGTGCCGATTATCTGTCAGATCCATACATTACATTACATTTCCATTCGTTCATTGCTTTGACTCTGGCTTTCAGAAAAAGTAAGGTTATTTCTTGCTCAAGCTTTCCTCGGCGGTCGCAAAAGACAAGATGCCCAAGATGGCGTCGAAAATGAAAGCCAGAGTCAAAGCGATAGTTTTTGGCGGTAGCACTGCTCGTACTTTAAGCTTTATTGAAATTGGTGCTTTGTCACGTCATCTGTGGAGTCTTTTAATCTTAACTTGTTCTTTATTTTTACAAATTCGTTAAAACTGAAAATTCAAAGTCAAAATCCAAGACAGCTCCTATGGGTGAAACTTATTACAATTTATTATTAGGTACGTGCAATTCTACAAGCTGAAATTGATTTTGTTAATGAACATATTTGATTTTCCAAATAAAATACTTCGAAAAGTCATAGCAATTTTCGATAAGTAACTTGAGGTCATGTGGACAATTGTAATAATTGAATTCATGTTTGTAGTTCTTGCAATCGCACTAGTGGAAATTTCGACATTTGAAAATATTTGCGCTATTAAATTCTAGAAACCCATTTGGAATAATATTCCATACTCTACCTCATATTATGAGTAAAGTAATGAAATCCTTCAGAAATCAATTTCTTAGTAGATGACCAATTGATCATCTCCATATTCAATTATATTTTTCTTACCTAGCACATTCATGTTCACTTCAATGGAGTATAGTAAATCCCGACCGACCCGTGGTCACACCGTTTTACCATACCAGTGTGACTACGGGGATTTTTTTTACCCGTGGTTACACTAACTCAAGGAATGATAACGTTATTTTTTAATGTAACGTTATTTTTTACTTTTTTTAGCGTTAATTTTAAAATTAACGTTATGTCAATAAATTACGTTAATTTTAACGTTATTTCTTACTTTTTTACCGTTAAACTTTAAAGTTAACGTTATTCCAATTAATAACGTTATTTTTTTTAAATGTTTTAACGGTATTTTTAACGTTAATTTTTTTATCATTATTTTTTAACGATATTTCAATCCCTGCACCAACTCCCCTTAACACGAACGAAAATTATTTTTCCTAAAAAATGTCGATCATCAAAATAATCGTTCTTACTTATTTTGTCTTAAAATTTTAAGTTCAAGTTTCAGCAGCGAGAGACGTGATTTGATATAGGTACTTACCTATTTCAGAATATTTGGGATTTCAATAGTAAATTAATTAGATTCTGGCGAGAATTAAATAAGTTCCTAATCTGGATTGCCACATCCATTGAAATATACATAAGCCATGTCCAACTCACTTTTATAACACTTAAAGTCGCTTGGTAACTAACGAAACTTAAGTACCTAACGAAAAAAACAGCAAAGATGTTGTGCAACTTTTTTTTTATAAAAAAAAAGTTAGAGCTTCTAGAGAATCAGCTTGGTATTAATATTTTGCAGACAACTCTAAAACAAAAATTGGCTAAGCCTTTCGTTTGGAATATAAAATAACATATGTAGTTGCGAATAGTAGCGATGCCGAGTTCATTCCTCGTGACGTTGATTAAGCACCATGAAGTCGTTTGGCCGAGGAAAAATTGAAACGTTTAATCGCCTGCTTATAGAAAAAATAATAAACTTATGGAAGCATTTTTCTACGTTGCAGAGCTAGTTTTTCTGTGGGAGGCATAAAATTAGTTATGGTTAATCAAATAATTAATGCAATAATCATTTATGATAAAAAAAATTCAAGAATGACATTGTTAATGGAGCTTTCACATAGACTTTCGGTAACTAAACAAAATGAAACGGAAACGCATCGTAGGTCTACCTATACATTGAAATATGCTACAAAGATAAGCAAACAATTACCCCGATTAAAAATCCAAATTCCTCAAGGTGAATGAAAATCATGAAAATATGCAAATCATTTACATGTAATCTTCATAATGGGTCCCAGCCAAAAAATGGGTCAATGCATGGGCACGAGACATTCTAAGACATCGCTTGGAATTTTGTTTGTAATCCAGCGGCGGCGCGGCGCGTTTATTTACTCGGATCATGCAAGAAGGCGGCTGAGCCAAAGCGTACCGCAGTCATGGCCCGGCCGTCCACCGACTAACACCACCATGTAAGTGCAGTGCAGTGCTCAGGATTGATGAGGTAACGAGTGAGGATGTCTCAAGCCCCCGGCGGCAAGAAACCCGGGAAGGGCCCCCCGAAGAAAGCAGCAGTCGTTGTCGATGACGACAAAATTGCGCCGGCCAAGATTGAGGAGAAAGACGAGACTTCTTCCAATAATGGGGATAAGAAGGAGGTTAAAGAGGGCAATGGGGACGTGGCGGTCCCCAAGCCGCCCAGCGCTGGCGTCAATATGCGGGACGTGGCCTCCAAGGTCCTGGTGCTGGCGCAGAAAGGAGAATGGCCTGCTGTGGAACAGACCCTCAAGGTGCTGGAAAAGCTGGTGGCGGCTGGTGGAGAGGATGCCGTCACCGTACCTATGGCGGGCATCATGGATCCGGTAAGCTAATAATCTATTGCTGGCTCTTTGAGAATCCCAAAAGACCTTTGCGACTTGTTACATTTTAGTCTTCTGGACCAAGCTTTTTGGACTTTTGTCTAAAGTATGCCTGTGCATTGTGTGATTTTAACTTATTATATGTGCCTTTATCGTAATCGCAATTCAGAAACTGAGATTAATTAGTAAGATTCTGAACTCCAAAAGAAAAACAGTTGAAGTAATTAACGAAACATTTGTGCCAGAAACAGGCGTTCACTCAATAAAAGTATGAAAGATTATTTCTACCCTGAAATAGAATTGCGGTCTACGTAGTTACGTGTAACCTACTTGTTAGTCACTCATAAATTAAACGTAACAGATCCTGTTAATGCTTATACAAAATCAAGATTGCTATAGTTTCTTTTCAGTTATTATGGCGCCATAACTCTATTTCAGCTTTAAAGTAAATAAAAACGTAACATTTTAAAAATGCAATATAATCTTTGTAGGCGATTGTGAATTGATTTATACTAGAAGTTTTAAACTAAGATCAGAGTCCACTGTATCTAATCAGAGTCAAAGACAAATGACTTTTCTAAAAAGCTATCAATAACTTAATGCTGAATTTCACAGAAAATACAAGACGAAAAAAAATCCAAATTCATGAAAATAACTCTACTAAGTCTAAGCAATTGAGTTATTTTCATGAGTGAAGTGAGTAGATACTCACTTTTGACTATAATTGAAACATTCTTTGAAAATAGATTTTATTATCGTATCTAATTATAAGCTTGTTCTCTCAACTCTCTATCTTCATCGCTGGACGCACTCATTTTTGTAATATATCACAATTTTTTTTCGATCAAACAAAATACTCAAAAAAAATTATAGATAGAGTAAAGACTAAAGTAAATTCCCGGCGTTTTGACTTTACGTTGTGTTTTCTCTTATTTAATAATATCCGATCTTTTTAGGGTTCCGTACCCAAAGGGTAAAAACGGGACCCTATTACTAAGCCTCCGCTGTCCGTCTGTCTGTCTGTCTGTCACCAGGCTGTATCTCATGAACCGTGATAGCTAGACAGTTGAAATTTTCACAGATGATGTATTTCTGTTGCCGCTATAACAACAAATACTAAAAAACGAATAAAATAAATATTTAAGGGGGGCTCCCATACAACAAACGTGTTTTTTTGCCGTTTTTTAGTACGGAACCCTTCGTGCGCGAGTCCGACTTGCACTTGGCCGGTTTTTATTTATTTACAATCATAAAAAATAATTTGTTATTAGTTAGGTATATATGTATTAGTAGATTAGAAAACAAGTGAAAAAAGAGGAAATTTAGTTCGAGGGAATAAGTTAGATCCCGAGAGCAGCGAAAGATTCTAGAGTTGAAAAGTAGAATCCTGAGCGAAGCGAGGGGTACAAGGGACCGAGATGATTTTTTTTTCAAGAGTTGTGTACTCTACTTTTTACCATTGACTGCGAGAAAACAAATAGCACTACTTTACTTATAAGTAATAAGTATTTACAGTTATTACATTTTATTATTTAGGTAAGTAATCGGTAATATTTAAACATTAGAAAATAGTGAAACTAGAAGTTTTCCAATGACATAAAACAACCACGCTAGGAGGGAAATCAACAGTCTGGCATAAGTCCATTTCGAAGCTCAAGGGCACTAACTACCTTTTCTCGAAGCGCTTCGTCGTTTTTTGGAACCTTCATATCTTGGGTTTGGTAGACTTTTCCAGACTGAAGATCGTACCAGACTGATGGAATGGACTGATGCCAAACTGAACATCTAATCTCCCTCTAATATAAGTATAGAAAAGAACCCAAAGATAATACACTAAAAAAAGAATCTCATTAATTTGGCGGGATATTACAACAATCTTATATTATATTCTATCTCGAAGTTTTTTACCAATCTTTGTTAAAAACTCCTTGGTATATCCACAGAGAAAATAATCACTACGTTTTGTATTTAATTTTTATAAGTACTTTTTAATCCATTTATGACAACTTAAAGCATCCTATCTATCCTTTTCTCACATATCAATTTTACAAATCTCATCCTTGTCACTCTATTTCTTTTTGATTATTTCAAAAGGTGGTGTTAGAAAAAAAAATTGCCTCACGTTCGCATCAAAAATCGATTTTGCTTCGAGTTTTTACGCGCGTAAAGCTCCCTTTTCATGCTGGAGAGGTGAAAAAAACATTTGAGATACTTACATAACATTTAATTCATAGAAAATACTTCTTAAGTATTAATCCCTTCCCTTCCTTTGCCGTGTGGAATATTAACTTTCTGTAAAATTTTAAAGTGATAAAAAGATGCTTCCTGTCTGCTGTAAAACTGTGTCTAGGTACACAGTTTTATCATAAATGTCTAAATGTACCTGTTTGAAAAGCTGAAATTGGAATATACATTTTGAGACGTTTTCAATGGGAAAATTTAAACTTTTCACAACGTGCTTTCGGCGTGTTTTTCTCCCTAACTAAAGAATCACTAGCCAATCTTAAATTTATATGACGTATTAACGTCAAAAACGATATTTTATAATTTTTATTATTATCTTGGTCAATCAACAATCAAGAATATGGTTTATTTGGATGATCAATCTTTTGTTATACCTACTGCTAGATTTTTTTTCAATTAATGTAAAAAAAACTGATCTAAAAATTCTGAAAAATAATATATGAGCTTAGAACACTAAAATCTCGAAATGGTTTTCTAATTTTAGTACTTTCTCAAAATGAAATGTTTTCAATTCAAAAGTTGCATTCTGACTTAGAACATCAGCATATCTGATTGATCAGACTTATCATGGATCTTGTCCAAAGCAATGAGTTGGTTATTTTCAAAGACATTCCAAAGCTTATACTTTAAAAAATCTACAGATAATTTTTAATCAAGCTATAGAGTTGAGCGCTAAGAGACCACCGAGATGTACCTACAGTAAAAAATTAACTAAGTTAGAAATTCCTAAGTGCCGATTATGACCGCATGAAATCTGAACTGAAAACTACACAAGAAAAAACTAATTTGCTTACAAAGGAGAACTTAACTTTATCTGGCAAGTTGAATGATCTTACAAACAGGTTAAATTTAATTGAACGACACTCCCGCGAAACGAATATTGAGATTAACGGTGTCCCTGAAAATAAGTCGGAAAACTTACTTTCTGTCGTCCGTCAATTGTGCTCCGTTGTTTCCGTCCCAATCAAAGAAACGGATATCCTAGCCGCTACCAGGGTTAGAAAATTGAACGAGGACACTGATAGACCACGTTCAATTGTAATAAAATTACCGACTACTAAAATGCGGGATGAAATATTGGCGGCTGTCTCAAAGCATAATAAGAAAAATCAGAATGACAAACTGAATTCTTCAACCTTGGGGTACGGCAGTAAAAAATCAGCGATCTATGTTTCTGAACATCTCTCGCCGTATAACAAAGCATTACATGCAAGCACTAGAAAAGCAGCGCACGAAAAGGCTTATAAATACGTTTGGATACGTAACGGAAGAATATTTGTACGTAAGGATGATCAGGCACCTGCGAAGCTAATTAAGTGTTATGACTCTCTGACTAACTTGTAACTTTCTTAAATGTACTCTTGCTATTTGTCCGTAAATTAGATATAAAATTCAATATATACTACCAAAATTTTAGGGGTATGAAGACAAAAACAACTAATATATATCTAGCTAGCCTATCTAATAATTTTGACATTATTGTTGGGACCGAAACATGGTTGGATGACACGATACATGATAATGAGCTGTTTGGCACTAACTACCATGTCTACAGACGTGACCGTAGTTCCACTTATTTGGGTGGTCAGCGAGGAAGGGGTGTCCTCATTGCCGTTTCAAAATCTATAAGCTCTAAACGAATAGATCACTTTGAAAGTACTCTCGAAGATTTGTGGGTTTCCGTTAAAGCAGTAATAAATAACAAACCTGTTGAATATATACTATGTGCAGTTTACTTATCCTCACCTGTGACGGCTAATATGATGGAATTATTCCTTGAAAATTGTAGTATTGTTATGCAATCATGCCCTGTAATACTGTGATTCTTGGCCATTTTAATTTGGGTTTCATAAATTGGGCTAATGACAACACAAATAATACAACACTAATTCCATCTAATTTAGAATATCAGTTGGTTGACTTCTTATCCCTCAATGATTTGTCTCAATTTAATAGTATAAAAAATAATAACAGCAGAGTTCTTGATCTAGTTTTAAGTAATTTTTATGATATAAGTGTTACAGAATGTCTTTGTCCATTAAGTAATCTTGATAAACATCACCCTGCCCTAGAAATAAATATTGATCTACCTTCTCAAAATTTTCTAAAGAATAAAATGTTTGCTACACACAATTTTAAAAAAGCTAATTATTCAAAAGTTAATTCAAGATTAAGTAAAATTGACTGGTCTTCCGAATTGGAAAATATACAGGACGTCAATATTGCAGTCTCTAAATTTTATAAAATTATTGGTTCGATTATAGATGAAACTACACCTAAGACACAAGTTCGCAACTTCAAGTATCCTGTGTGGTTTACTCGTGGTCTGATAAAAATGATAAATGAAAAAGAAAGAATCCGCAGTAAATACAAAATTTACAGGAACCCTAGGGATGGTTAGACTCTGCAATCACCGAATGGACTCATTGATATCAACATGCTACTCTAATTACATCACGGGAACAGAGTTATCCATCCAGCGTCATCCTAAAAAGTTTTGGTCTTTCGTTCGTCAGAATAGGGGTGGTTCCTCTGGTATTCCTGATCAGATGCACTTGAACGATACAAAAGCAAGTAGTGGTGGGGAAATATGAAATCTTTTTGCAACGCATTTCTCTTCTGTTTTTACTCAGCCAGATAGTTCTGTCCCTCCCGATTTCGGCGATCGCTATCCGCAAAGTTCTCTTAATAATGTTATGGTTACAGAACATCAAATTGAAAAGATAATCAAATCTATAGACGCTAGCAAGGGGGCCGGACCTGACGGCATTCCACCCTTTTTTATCAAAAAGACATCCAGGTTCTTGACACTTCCTCTAAAGATAATATTTGAGAAATCACTTAACACGGGCATTTTTCCCTCTGATTGGAAGCGTTCAAATGTCATACCAATATTTAAAAAAGGTAAAAAAGATGACATTACAAATTATCGGCCAGTGTCAATCTTAAGTTAGTTCGCAAAAATATTTGAAAAAATTGTTTATCCCTTATTGACAAACTATCTAAAGAATGTTTTGGTTGAGGCTCAACACGGTTTTACTAAAGGAAAATCTACGGTTAGCAATTTGATGGACTATGTCACTAACTTAATCAATTCTGTGGACAACAACAGCGCATTTGACAGAGTTGATCATGGAATCCTGCTATCAAAACTCAAAGCTTACGGAATTCACGGGGATCTTCTACGTTGGCTAAGCTCATATTTAAGGGAAAGAATTCAAAGTGTTATTGTGCATGGTTTCAAGTCATATGACTACATTTCCCTCTCAGGTGTGCCTCAAGGTTCTCATCTTGGACCTATTCTCTTTTTGGCATTCATCAATGATATCTCTGACTTGATAAATTATAGCAATATCTCTATTTTCGCCGATGACTTGAAGTTGTACAAAACAGTAAATAATCAAACTGATGCTGCCCTATTGCAAAAAGACATCGATGCTGTCCACGAGTGGTGTGCTGTGAATAAGATGATACTTAACCCCCAAAAGTGTACTCATATAAAATTCACTAGAAAAATTAACTATTTTCCATTTTCTTATAACATATCTGGCCAGAATTTAACAGAATCATCGACTACTCGTGATCTTGGTGTGTTACTTGACAGTAAATTGAATTTCATTGATCATATCGATAATATCGTAAGTCGCTCATGGAAACTTTTAGGTTTGGTCAAACGCTTAGGTAAGCACTTCAAAAATATCCACACCCTTATAATAATGTTTAATGCTCTTATTCGCAGTCACCTTGAGTACGCTTCAAATATATGGAATCCCTTCTACAAAGTTCACTCCGACAGAATAGAACGAATCCAAAGGAACTTCACCCGTTACCTTGTCTACCGTAGCCGATTCTGTCCACGTGATGCTGACTACGATACTCGCCTTTCACTCTTTAAAATAACTTCTTTAGCTGACCGTCGTAAACTTTTAGACCTTTTGACATTGCATAAGATAATTCACGGCAAGCTAGAATGTCAAAATCTGCTCCAGAAAATTTATATCTCTGTTCCTCATCGTATCCCCAGGCACCCTTTGACAAACAGCTTCAGTTTGCCCCGTTGTAGAACTAACCTTGGTAAGAGCGCACCGTTATACCGATGCATGCATACTTACAATGATATGGGGAACTGCAATATCGACATCTTTCACGCTTCTGACCGTGTATTCAAGCGAATGTGTGTGGCAAAACTTTAAAATAATGTTTAATTTAAACTCATAATTTGATTTAACTTAAATTAACTTAAACTCATACTTCTTATATTGTGTTCTTAAATAGGTACATCCTAAATTAAACTAACCTTATTTATTATAACTTACTGGTAAACTTAAGTATTATTTTTAATTCTTCGAAAAAGCTGTATTTACCTGTAAAGGCATATCTTTTAGTTCGGGCCTTTTGTATATTTTTATTGTAATGTGTAATGATATGTTGTTGGTAAATCTTTTGCAATAAATAAACAAATAAATAAATACATTTAAAAATATTGAACAGCGTCTTTATCCGTCGGACTGTAAAAAAAAAAATGTGTAAGTACCTTCTGTATTAGGTAGTGTAGATATATTATTAGGTAGAAAAATCGGCTCAGCCAAACGTGAGATAATCGCGGAGAAACATAATACATACAGGTCAAACTGAGATCCTTATTTTTTTAAGTCGGTTAAAAAGAAAACACTTAAAGGTTTTTCCAACACAAAAAACTTCATCTAATTCGGTTCATAAATAACAAAGTCGTCAAGGTAGTAAATGCTAAATCATAGTATTTTCAGAATTACTTGAAAACTACTGAACCGATTTAAAAATATAATAATGGGACCATCTTGCAAGAATACTCAATCGAACAAAGAATCATCAAAATCGGTCCATAGATGACGAAGATATGCGCTAACAACGATAAAAAAAAGTATATAATCAAATTGATGAAGTCGGTTAAAAACACTTTATCGCACACTAAGACAGGACATATTAAAAAAAATAACAAACAGAGAAAGCACAGAAAAGGCGGCCTTATTGCTAAACAGCAATTTCTTCCAGGTAACCTTGAGTAATAGAGTGAGAGAAGAAGAGGACAGAGGGGAGTGGGTGCAAATATGGGAAGGAGATTTGATAGATAAGAATATACAGAAAAAAATGAAGTTTTCTAGATTATAAAGTGATCATAAGGAGAGGAAATAAGTTAGATAGTGGCCTTATTGCTAAACAGCAATTTCTTCCAGGTAACCTTGAGTAATAGAGTGAGAGAAGAAGAGGACAGAGGGAGTGGGTGCAAATATGGGAAGGAGATTTGATAGATAAGAATATACAGAAAAAAATGAAGTTTTCTAGATTATAAAGTGATCATAAGGAGAGGAAATAAGTTAGATAGAGGAGATTTGATAGATAAGAATATACAGAAAAAAATGAAGTTTTCTAGATTATAAAGTGATCATAAGGAGAGGAAATAAGTTAGATAGTAGAAAGGAAATGTCTTCTGACTTGATCGCGAAAGGAACTCAGAGAACGGTGCCTTCTTGATAACCTCCGGGAGTAAATTCCACAGACGTACAGCATGCACAGAGTAAGAATAAGAGAGGAAATCAGTTGAGAGGCGTGGGATTTCTAGAGTGAGATTGGAAGAAGAGCGCAACGTGCACTGTGTGGATGAGGAGCGGAAGGAGAAGCATTTTTTGAGATAGGATGGGGACGCTGGATGGAAAAGGATGGAATAAAGAAGCGTAAGAGTAATATTATTATTATTATAGGGGAGAGAATTCTACTTCTTGGTTTAAATATTTGCTTTGTCGGTAATGTGCTATTGAAATGCTGCGGATTCTGAAATCACAAAATAATATATGTAATAAAATGTCTGTAATTATTTGTAAAAAATATTTGGTTCTGTCAAGAGTGAGTTTTATTCTAAAATAAAACACATAGCCGCCTAGCTCTGTGGTCCAGTGGTTCGTCCACCCGTAAACGCAGGGATCCCGGGTTCGACTTCCAGGAGGGAGTACATTTTGGTTGGTGGTACGGTAGGGCTTATTTCAAGTCCGCCTGGATAGCTACCTGTTGAGTATTGGAACAAACTTTATTTTTAACACGTTCGCGCGAGCAACGTCTTATCACATCATAAAAAGTGTGACAGATAACGAACAACGTCTTGATACGTCGCTTTATTCTTATTTATTACATTAAAAATCAAAGTATGCTTAAGTTGGCAATACTAAATTCTAATAGCGACACCTTTAGGCTACAAAATATTAAAATTCTAATTCTCAAACGTTATACTAGAACGAGTTATCACACTTCCTAGTTGCGCTAACTACAATCGGCAAAAATATACAACAATACCCCCCTCGCTGACTCACGACGTCACTATACGTCCCTTTTTGTATGCGCCGCCATACATTTAGTAAGCCTGCGCTCTGTGGCGAAGCTTTAGTGTGCTCTATGAGAGTTGAGAGGCGTGTTCTATGACTGATATATCAACGCCCAACCCAATCCACTGAACCTAGAGTCTTCAAATTTTGTCATGGGGAAGGTACCAAGTTATGCCAATGCCACTTGGCGGTTTGCTGCAAGGCTCCGCGTAACCCTTTTGTACTGTCGCGTTAATGTTCTCGCGGTAATCATTGGCTTATAGCTTTCGTCCTTCCTCATCTTCCTCTCCAGTCTGGAGAAACGAGAGAGCGCGAGTTCTCGACTGCTGGGTAGGTCACCGATGTCTGCCCACCATATCAAGCCGGTCTCGAACCTGCCGTCAGGCAGTCGGCGGGTTGTTTGGTTTAAAATGTCGATAGCCTGCTTATCATTGTCGCACACATATTCCTTTCGAGATATCCCAAGAGAATCGATACGAAAATACTCATGGAGCTGCGCATCTAAGGAATCAGTTGTTTCGTTTGTGTGGCAATGATGAACGAAATCTACTGGCGACGACCTTGACTTTGTACACCCGAAAAGAAACCATCCTAGCGAAGTCAATGCTGCCACGGGTTGGGAACGCTGACCGTGCCTGAGTGTATGCGGTACGGTCAGGTGCCAGTTATCGATTCCAATTAACAGCATTGGCTTGGCTTCGTCATAACTTAGCTCTTCTACCAAGTCGGATAGGTAGTCGTATTGGATTATGTCGCCAGACTTTACGATTTGACCTGCTAAAGAGAGGTTAGGGATGGAACGAACGTTTTTTAATTTGAAGGTCTGCGAACCGTGACGACCTTGGATTTCCAAAGACACGAAGGTTACGTCACATTGCTTCGACATCCCGCCTACTGCTCTTACCAGAAGGATGGACCTCTCACCAGTAGCACCTACAGCGTCGGCGATGGAGGCATCAACCAACGTGGCAGTCGAGCCATCATCGAGAAGCGCAAACGTGCTGACGGTACCCTTGGGGCCAGATACGTTGACCGGTACAAACACCCCCCCCAGTGATTGGCACTCTGATTTATTCAGATATTAAGAGACAATTCCTGTTTATTTACTGTTGTAATACTTTATTTGGAAAATATCTAATAATCTCTAGTGGCAACACTGTCGTCAGCCATCTTTCTTTCACAGCTGTTTGTGAGCTTTTGTGGAAATCAAGTCGTCGTGATCGTGTCGATTTTTTTATAAAAACGTTAAGTACTAGAGGATAGATTTGCACGTGAAAAGATAACTTTTGGGTAAGTTTCTACACCAATTTATATTTGATTATGTTAAATTAGTGTATATCTTGCTATTTTTATCGTTTTCAGAGTTGACAAATAAGCATACCGGTATTTTTTTTTGGTGGCAATCACTGTATTTTTTTTGATTAGTGGTACAGTGGTTGGCTGAATGCTAATGATTTTCCATTTTAATTTTCTGGTAGCATGTGTTAAAGGACATCAGGCAGAGTCCCATAGAAAAAAACCAAAGAATGTATAACATTTCTGTATTTTCACAAATTTAGGCATGTAATTAGTAATTCATAGAAAATATTTAGATTTTTACGAAGATTTATGTTTTAAGAGTTATTTATGTTTGAAAGTTTTTTTTTGGTAACCCCGACACTAAATAGCAACACCACCACGACAACACGTTTCGTTAAGCCTCGATTACATACGCCGATTTAAAGCCTCGATTACATACGCCGATTTAGCCTCCTAGCTAGGAACCAATTTCGGGTTGCCACCCGTATTATGTAATAAAATATTGTACAATAACATCGATTTTAAAATTGAATTAACACTATAACGGAAAAGTAAACATTGTTTAAGATTGTAGATGAGAATAGAAAATAAAAATCATAAAAAAATTGCCTTTTCCGTTATTTGTGCAAATTTAATGTTAAAATTGAACTTATTTATACGGGTGGCAACTCTAAATTGGTTCCTAGCTAGGATGCTAAATCGGCGTATGTAATCGAGGCTTAAGGAACCAATTTAGAGTTGCCACTCGTATCATCATATCAGCCACACGACACCCACTGCTGGGTATAGGCCTCCCCTAAGGATCTCCACGACGATCGGTCCTGCGCTGCCTGCATCCACTGGCTTTCCGCGACCTTCACCAGATCGTCGGTCCACCTTGTCGGGGGCCTACCCACGGAGCGTCGTCCGGTGCGCGGTCGCCATTCCAGAACCTTTCTGCCCCAACGGCCATCGGTTCTTCTCGCTATGTGTCCCGCCCATTGCCACTTCAGCTGAGCAATCCTTCGAGCGATGTCGGTTACTTTAGTTCTCCTGCGGATCTCCTCGTTTCTGATTTGATCACGTAGGGAAACGCCGAGCATGGCTCTCTCCATTGCACGCTGAGCGACCTTGAGCCTCCTTATGAGACCCATAGTTAGCGGCCACGTTTCACTGCCGTAAGTCATCACTGGCAACACACACTGTTCATAGACTTTCGTCTTGAGACACTGAGGTAAGTCGGACGCGAAGATTTTTCGAAGCTTCCCGAATGCTGCCCACCCGAGTTGGATTCGGCGAGAGATCTCTTTCTCGAAGTTGGACCTACCTAACTGGACTGCCTGTCCTAGGTATACGTAATGGTCAACAACTTCAAGTGTAGTGTTCCCAACATGAACTGGAGAGGGTACAACATGGGCATTTGACATAATTTTCGTCTTTTCCATGTTCATCCTAAGACCCACTCTTTGGGAAGCACTACGGAGATCTTCGAGCATTGTGTTCAGGTCTTCCATGGTCTCAGCCATAAGGACTATATCATCGGCAAAACGAAGGTGTGTTAGGTACTCGCCATTAATGTTGATGCCGAGTCCTTTCCAGTCCAAGAGCTTAAAGATGTCCTCCAACGCAGCTGTGAACAGTTTCGGAGAAATAACGTCTCCCTGTCTCACACCACGCTGCAGTTGGATAGGATTTGTGTTCTGGTTCTGTACTCGGATCGTCATGGTGGCATTTTGGTATAAGTACCTCAACACCTCGATATACCTATAGTCCACTTGGCACCTTTGGAGAGACTGCAGCACCGCCCAGGTTTCAATCGAATCAAAGGCTTTCTCATAGTCCACGAACGCCAAGCAAAGTGGCTCATTATACTCCTCGGTCTTCTGTATAACCTGCCGCAGCGTATGGATGTGGTCTATGGTGCTAAAGCCTTTTCGGAACCCGGCTTGTTCGGGAGGTTGGAAGTCGTCGAACTTGCGAGCGAGACGATTCGTAAGGACTCTCGAAAACAACTTATAGACATGACTCAGAAGCGAGATGGGTCTATAGTTCTTTAAGAGGGACTTGTCACCCTTTTTAAAGAACAAGATCACCTCACTTATGTTCCATGTCTTTGGCGTTCTGCCCTGGACGATGACGGAATTAAAGAGCTTCTGGAGGACTTTGAGTATCGGCTTACCGCCCGCTCTCAGAAGCTCTGTAGTGATTCCATCGTCACCCGCCGCCTTGTTGTTTTTCAGCTGTTTGAGAGCCATACTAATCTCGTACAGGCTGACGTCCGGGATATCTTGAGTATAGTGTCGGGTAAGCTTGGCTCTGGGGTCTTTAGCCTTGCTTTCAACAGGTGTCTGCGTGGAATATAACTGCCCATAGAAGCTCTCGATCTCCCTCAGGATTTCAGGCTTTGATGAAATGATGCGTCCGTCGTCAGTTTTCAGCTTCGTCATCTGGCTTTGCCCAATAGACAGATCTCTCGCGAACACTTTGGAGCCTTTATTCCGCTCGATAGCCTCTTTAATACGATTCGTATTAAATTGGCGAAGGTCGCTCGTCAAAGACTTAGATATCTGTCTATTAAGCTGCCGATAACGATTAGCATCTACTGAACTCTGGAGCTTCATTTCACGTCTCTGATCCATGAGTAGGAGTGTGTGGTCGGAGAGTTTCTTTATCTTGGGACGGCGGGTCTTAAAGAGCTTGGACCCTACCGTACGGACAGTATCCACCACCATGTTGTTTAGATCGTCCACATCTATGCTGTTCTCAAGGGCTTCGAAGCGGTTTTGGAGTTCGAGTTGAAAGCTCTCGGGGTTTTGAATATGGGCCGGCAATGGTCGAATTGTTGATTTTATCAGTCGAGATCTTTCCAGCTTTGGGTTGATATTCAATGTGCCACGTACCAATCGGTGATCGCTCCCCGTCTTAACAGCGTTGATCACAGTGACATCATTGAATATTTGCTTTTTCGTCGACATGATAAAATCTATCTCATTTCTGACTTTACCGTCCGGACTGACCCAGGTCCACTTCCGGCATTCCGGCTTTCTGAAGAAGGAGTTCATCATAAAGAGGTTCTCCTTCTCCATAAAGTCAGCCAGCATCTGGCCTCTGTCATTCCGTTGCCCAACTCCAAATTGCCCCACTCTCAGCTCATCACCGCATCGTTTCCCCAACTTTGCATTGAAGTCCCCCATCACAACAGTGTAGTGGGTTTTGTAGCTATGCATGGCTTTAGAGATCTCCTCATACATAGCCTCCACTTCGTCATCTTGGTGTGTCGAGGTCGGTGCGTAAACCTGTATAACATTCAGCGAACACCGTTTGGATATTCTGAGTATAAGGTACGCCACCCTGGTCGACACACTTCCGATGGTAATCACGTTGTTGACAAGGGACTTGTGGACGATGAACCCGACACCACCTTGGGACTGTTGGTCGCCCTCCCGGTAGTAAAGCAAGTTACCGGAGTTGAGGATTATCGAGTCCTCTCCCGCTCTTCGGACTTCAGATAACCCGATAATGTCCCAGTGTACCTTGCTGATAACTTCTTCCAACTCGGTTAACTTCGCGTCTTCCCTTAGTGTGCGCGTGTTATAGGTTGCCAGGTGCAGTTGTCGTCGTTTTTGGTAGCCGAGCCGCACCCGGGGATTCTTAGCACCCCCTGCCCCGCCGTTACCGTAGCCGCTACCGTAGCTAGGAATAGCGGGGCTGCCGGGGACTGGGGGCCAATTTTTTGATCCATTATGCATGAGGGGGGGGGGTTTGCCATAATCGCCACGCTTGGCAGGCGGGTTGGCGATCGCAGTAGGCCAAGGTTTTTTGGAGACGCTGCTGCCCGTCTCTTGAAGGCTATGCTCCCTTAGTCGCCTTTTACGACACCCACGGGATGATAGGGGGTAGTGCTATTCTAGGCCGGCACATACACGGCACACTATAAATCCACTATAAAGCCACTCGTATAAATAAGTTAAATTTTAACAGTGACTTTGCACAAATGACGGAAAGGTCAAATTTTTTTATGATTTTTTATTTTCTATTCTCATCTCCAATCTTAAACAATGTTTACTTTTCCGTTATAGTGTAGATTCGATTTTAAAATCGAACTTATTCTACAATATTTTATTGTCAAGTACGGGTGGCAACCCGAAATTGGTTCCTAGCTAGGAAGCTAAATTGGCGTATGTAATCGAGGCATTAGCTGCGTTATGCTAGGGCCACACTACCGTGATATGCCAGCAATTATGACCATTGATGAACCTTATGCGTATAGGAATAAGGAAAATTATGGCCATAATTATTGCCATATCACGGTAGTGTGCACGTAACATTAGTGATACAGATTAGCACCACAATGTACGAGTCAGAACCAGATCAAACGGAAAATCTGTGCATATGTCGCACGCACGTGACAAA
Organism: Agriphila tristella; assembly: GCA_928269145.1. Classification (NCBI taxonomy): domain Eukaryota; kingdom Metazoa; phylum Arthropoda; class Insecta; order Lepidoptera; family Crambidae; genus Agriphila; species Agriphila tristella. Next base: position 24,351,264 of record OV743439.1, read on the forward strand.
ACACTTTTGACAGTTGACTGACAGCCGGCAGACATTTTTTTTTAATGCGCAATCACTTGTGCCACAGAACAAATATACTCAGGGAAGACTTGTCAATCGCTGACAAAGATGTCCGTTTCATAGATATGCTTAAGTGAAGGAGTTAAAAAATAATGTTGTTGCTGTTTTATGATTCTAGTAACATAAAGTGTTTATAGATAACAGAATTATGTTTATACACTTTTGGGTCTCATGTGCCTGATGTCCTTTCATAGTTAAATTACATTTCCATCAATATAAACCGTACTGGGTTGCTAAATAAGGCTGTTTTTGCTTATACTCTAAAGACAAATCCATCATCATGACCTTCATCAACCGGTACGTGAAGGAAGAGTTCGTAGCTGCAGCGCGCGCAAAGAAAAATATAACCACTGCTGAAATTGGATTCTCAGGCGGCACCCAGCGCGTCTTCATCAATGACCACTTAACACCTGACTTTAAAAACTTGCTTACAAAAACAAAATCTGTAGCTAAGGCTAAGGGGTACAGTTATGTGTGGGTGAAATACTGTAAAATCCATGTACGGAAGAACGACAGCTCACGCGTCCTGCCTGATGATTTCTAGTGAGAGTGATTTAAACAAGATGGTTTAAGTTATCGTTATTCATACTTATCTTATGTACAAATTCTGCTGTCGCTTTGTTTTTATATACAGGGTCATTTTTGGACCCCTTTTCAAACTTTGTCAGGTCATGCTATAACAGCAGTACAATCAATTTATGAAGTAAAACAAAAATTTTTTTTTTACATTTTTTCCCCAAACTTTTCCCTACTCAAATTGAAATTGTTGCACCGTTTGCGCGTCGCACGGTCAACCCGCGCAAGCCCCCCTCCCGCCACTCGCCTTCCCCCGCTCGCGTCCCGTTCGTGACGGTGAGCATGCGCGCCTAGATTGTTAGGATATATAAAATGGTTGAAAACTTTTTATTTAAAAAGAAATAATTTATAATTATCTCACCAAATTTTTTTTTTATTACTTCCTTGAACTATTATTTGATTTTGTAAAGGGGTCGCAAAATTACCCTGTATTTAATTTGCGATTTGTCTGTAAGTCGCTTATAATAACTTTCATAACATTACTTAACTATAGCGTGGGTCCCCACAAAGCACGCTGCCTCGCCTCGCGAGGTAAAACGAATGCCGCGTGTGGCGGGCCTCGCCCGTGCTCGCTTGGTGCCCTCTCCCTCTCCCTCTCCCTCTCCCTCTCCCTCTCCCTCTCCCTCTCCCTCTCCCTCTCCCTCTCCCTCTCCCTCTCCCTCTCCCTCTCCCTCTCCCTCTCCCTCTCCCTCTCCCTCTCCCTCTCCCTCTCCCTCTCCCTCTCCCTCTCCCTCTCCCTCTCCCTCTCCCTCTCCCTCTCCCTCTCCCTCTCCCTCTCCCTCTCCCTCTCCCTCTCCCTCTCCCTCTCCCTCTCCCTCTCCCTCTCCCTCTCCCTCTCCCTCTCCCTAATCCTTTCCCACACCCCTTCCCGTCCCCGACCTCTTAACAAAACTTTGAGCCCCTTTTTCACCTTTTTCGGAGCTGAATCTGTCCACCGTCTTGCACTTCAAAATAAATGTCATATTCGCAATCACCATCCCATAAAACCCTGAGAACGACATCCATATCTATTTTTATGAATACTTACCCATATTACCCCTTAAGGGATGATTTTTAAAATAACAAATTATGTGTTTGCTTATTTATTTTTAGACATGCTCCTACGAATTTTAAAGTTATAATATTAATTTTAGTTTCTTTTTCCATACAAAATTTGAACCCCATTTTCACCCCTTTAGGGGTTAAATCATGTCCACCGTGTTGGACATCAAAATAAATGTCATTTTCGCAATCACCATCCCATAAAACCTCAAGAACGACATCCATATCGATTTTTTTTATGTTTACTTACCCCATTTACCCCCTAAGGGGTTGATTTTCAAAATCACAAAATAATTGTTTGCTTATTTATCTTTAGACGTGCTCCAGCGAAGTTTAAAGTTGTAATTTCGATTTTATATTCTTTTTCCATACACAATTTGAACCCCATTTTCACCCCATTAGGGGTTTAATCATGTCCACCGTATTGGACTTCAAAATAAATGTTATTTTCGCAATCGTCATCCTAGAAAACCCTAATAACGACATCCATATCGATTTTTGGGTTTTTTACCCCATTTCACCCCCATTCCATCCCCATAGGGGTCAAAATACTAACAATAACGATATACGTTGCGTTAGATTTCCATCCATAAGCTTAAATAATAAAATTAGCTATTTTTACTTCGTAAATGAAGGATTTTCTTTACACAACTTCATCCCCCTGTTCACCCCGTCGGGAGTAGAATTTTCAAAAACGCCGAGACACGTGTATATTAATATTCAATCGTTAGCCTAAACACAAAATTTTAAGATCCTAGCTTCGAAACTGAGGAACTTTGTTATGTCTTTTTCTCTCTCTTATTGCCTTTTGGCTTAAGAAACAGTAAGTAATAAATAAACTCATGCGAATGACTCACCTTAATGACAACTCAAGGGGAAATAAATAAACACTTAACGTACAGTCTACAGCAAACTACAGTTTTATTGAAATACGGTTGATTCTATACAATACTAAACATCAAACGTTGTAATCGCAGATCTGCCAATTTACTCGGTGATTGGACACGAAGAAAAACGAAGCTATGAATCTAATCTTTTTCCCAAGGGGTTATTTTAAAAGGTTAAACTTAAAACTACTCGCAGAGCGTTATGTGGGTAAGAATTGCCTGCCCTCGAATATCAGAAATGTGGTAATTAATCTAACATAAATCTAGCTCGTAGGTTGGTACTCGAAGTACGGATAGCTGGATTCTTATACTTCGGTTAGTTTAAGGGTTAAAAAGATTTGAGAGTTAACTGGTACCTATTAGAATATCTCGCAGCGAGTCTGTTTAGTAGAGAAACGCTTCGATGGCTGCTTTCTATTAATTATGCCTCGGAGCCGTGGGTGAGAAACCAAAGTCCGGTTTATTTCAACTTTTTCCGCTTAACTGGGTTTGAATGGACGACAGAGCAGTGGTTGTCTCGTGGCTGGATACGTACGCCACTCTTCACCTGCGGCTCCTTGATAACAATATATTTTATATGGTTTAGAATCCGGTCAATCAGTATTCCTCCTTCGATCGGATATCACGACACGAATTAGAACTCTTCTCGGCGGCTTTTATTAGCCAAAACCCTCTTGGCGAAATTCTATTGTGCCGACGAAAATTACAATGAATAGCTGCAAGATATTATTTAAATCAGGAACAATTACGAATCCAATAACTTTAACAGCGTTATAAAATCAAATTCCTTCCAACCGAAAAATTTTGTATCATATGAATGAATCACAGCTGATATTCGCTGCGTTCCAAGTCTCGCGCCATCACGACGCATTCCGACTTCCTACACTTGATCACTCGTCGATGCGCGTGGACTGGACTGACATCGCGCCGCCGAAAGCGACTTCAATCGGATCGGACTTCCCGCAAACACGGTCAAACAACCTACGACATTACGGACAAAAAAAAATACCATTTCAGTTCAAAAGCAGGCCTTAAACACGACTGCTTAAGGCCTGCTTTCACACTAACCTTTGGGATCTAGTATGAAAGGTAAACAATTGAATAAAAATCCTTGCGATAAGGGCTCATCGCAAAGGCCCCTGAAGTGGGCGAAGGACGACCATAAGAAATACGATCTTAATCTTTCTTTTTTTTTTTTTTTTTTTATAAGTCGATGCCGCGAATTTTGAACGGACTTTTTACGGAAATAAGGAAAAGGACATGAGGCATACTGCCAAAAAATAAATTTTATCATTAATGGAAACAAACTACCAACAAAACTTCCCCTTTAAGGGAAATCGACAAAACAGCAAAAAAAACCACGCTACAGTAGTCCCCCGCCACGCAAGAATTCACGCAGGGAATTCTCTGGACGCCCACGTCCAAACCACACTGCTCCATCGCCAAAACAAACCTACTTTGTAAAAAGCAATTCATAACAAGCCCAAGTAAATGCTTGTCACCCCTGACATCAATTTTAAAATTAAAAGAACCAAAACTTATACTGACTCGACTGTTGAGTTATACAAATGCCAAATTAAAAAAAAAACTGATATAAAATATATAATAATTGACTCTACAGTTACATACTCAATCAAACTAACTAAAAAAAAAAAAAATATTCCAGTAGAAAAATGTATGTGATCGTGTTGAGGTTGACCATATGTTATACTCTTTTCTGTAATTTCTTTACTAAAGCTCTCCCCTTTTAAATAAATCAAACCCGCGTGTCAGTTTTCACATTGCATCGGCTTGTCAGTCCTATTTTATTGTCCTGAAAAAATGCTTGATGGGCACTTGCTTCTTAAGCGAGCGATGTTGGACAAGCCCATGATCTTACCGTGTGATACTTGACAAGCCATGACTAACGAGACACGCTCGACTTCCCTGTACTACTTTAAAATAATTTTAAAAATTTAGACTGTCAATCGATGGAATAGACGTATCTTAATTTGTCTATGCCAACATTACTATTCATGACTATGGTAAAATTGCCAAAAAAATATCAACAACCCGACTACAAAATGTGTCGGCACCCTTACGATACAGATAGAATATGATAAATATGCCAATCTTTATATTTTTTTTTCTTAAATTACCTCAGTCTAATTCCCTTCAAGCCTCCAGGTAAGACTGACATAAAAGAAAAACATCAAACTAGAGAAACCCCAACACAAACACCCGGATCACATACACAATAAAGCAACCAAATAGATACGCGTAGTACGTAGTAAGATAGAGTAGATGGCGCTAGTGCTGCCTTGTAGTCGTTTGAATCCGCACTACAAGATAGACCGCGCAAGGCGTAAGTAAAATGGTATATCATTCAAGCACCACCCACGACCGTTTGAAATCCGCGCCGTAGGGTCGCACTGTAATGAAACCAGAGCCTATTAATCAGGTAAAATTGAAGAAAAATCGTACTATAGTATTTATGTTATGTAAAATGGTAGTTGGCGCTATAAATGCCCAATGGTCGTTTAAATCCGTACCACAGGGTAGCACCGTGACTACGTAATACGCGGACCCGATGTTAACTGGCGCTTTTACTCCCGTAAGTCGGCTCTTACGACACGCAGAGAGTGAAGTACTGCGGTGTGAGTATTCTTGCACCGCCCACACACGGTGTCTAAAGAAAAAGAAATAAAAATAAAAATGATAATATAATTTGTAGCGCAGCGCTTTCACGTTAAAATCATAAGGCACCGCACGACACTGGCAACACTGTTCGTACGAAACCTGACGAAACCCTAATCACTCCCCGCGTCTATGGATTTGAAGTCTTTCACGTGCCATTTGCCTATAAATTTACCCCTCTCGTCCTCTAGCTCATATACCAGGGGCGAAAGCTTCCTAACTACACGGCAACGCTCATATTTTGGTGCCAGTTTCGCAGCGAAGTATTTATTCGCGGCGCTCTGTTTATAAGTTCTTTTCCAGACGTAATCGCCAACGTCGAAAGACACATCTCGACGTTTTCGATTATAATATTTAATGTTACGACTGTGAGCCTTAATAAGTGATTCTTGGACTGTTTTATATATATCTTTGAGGTAACCTAATTTCGAGACATAAGCATCTCTAGGCGCGCAGACTAACTCATTGACATCTTTAAAATCATTATAAATTTTGCCGTCGGCTATAGCTTCGCGACCGTGAACTAGCATAAATGGCGTATAAGATGTGGATTCGTTCATCGAGGTGTTCATTGCGAATTGGATTTTATGTATATTAACGTCCCACGTCCTATGATCGTTGTCCACAAACGATGAGATCGCCGTAATCACGGTACGATTATAACGTTCGACTGGATTTACCTGAGGGCAGTATACTGGCCCCAGGTGTATCTGGGGTATGTTGTATTTTGTATAAAGCGCTTGCAACTCATGACTTACAAATTGTGAACCGTTATCTGAGATCACGGTTTGCGGAATGCCGTGAACTAAAAATACGTGATCTTCGAGACGCTGCGCAATAACCTTCCCTGTCGCTCTTCGCAACGGAAACAACATAACATATTTTGAAAAACAACAAACCACCACTAATAAATACGTGTTTTGCTGCCTCGATAACGGATAGGGTCCACATAAATCGATACTCAAACATTGAAAGGGGCGACAGCAGACTTTGGGTTCTCCCATAAAGCCTGGCGTTGCTTGCGAGCTATGTTTATAAGCGTTACAAGTAGAACACTTTTTAATGAATTCGGCTGTATCCTGGTACATACCAGGCCAAAAATATCTCAATTTTAAGCGTTGATAGGTTTTAGCGACGCCTAGGTGTGCCGCGGTAGGTTTAGAATGATTTTCCTGGATAATAGTTTCTCTCAGTTCTTTGGGCACTACCTCCTTCCATTGGAAATCTCCACTCAGTTTGTTGTTGGATTTAGTAAAACGATAAAGCCTACCATCTACGAGCTGAAAATTAGGACAAGCCCGCGGCTTTTCAGTACAACGTTTAATAATATTTAGATACCAAGGGTCTTCTATTTGTGATATATCTATAGACCCCACAGGCATAGATCGCGAGAGGGCGTCAGGTACAATATTTTGCGAACCACTGCGGTGTTCGATAGTAAAATTATATGGAGACAACCTACAACCCCATCTTGCCAACCGCCCGGCAGGACTTTTAAGATTTAAAAACCATTTCAAGCTTGCGTGATCCGTAATTATGCGGAACGGCCTGTCACTTTCCAGATACGGGCGGAAATGTTCAACAGTTAATACGACCGCCAATGCCTCGCGTTCGGTCGCGGAGTAATTGCGTTCGGCGGGCGCAAGAGAACGGCTAAAATACGCAACCGGGTGCTCCTCGCCATCGATCACCTGCGTAAGTGTACCTCCTATTCCGTAATTGGACGCGTCACAGTGAACGGTAAACTCTTTCGTGAAATCTGGACATGTTAAGACAGGAGCATTGGTCAGTGCTAACTTGAGGTCCGCGAATGCACGTTCTGCCTCCGGCGACCAGCTGAACGGAGGGGCACCCTTACGTGTTGACGTCAGCGCGTTTAACGGCCCCGCCCGGTTACTGAAATTTTTAATAAACCGCCTGTAGTAGGATGCCGTACCTAGGAAGCGTTTAACGTCCTTTCTGCAAGTAGGGGTGGGAAAATCTACTATCGCCCTCACCTTATCCGGGTCGGTGCGCAAGCCATATTCATCGACCACGTGCCCAAGATACTTTAGCTGCCTCCTAAAAAATTGGCATTTCCCTAGGTTAATAGTTAAGTTTGCATCTTTCAATTTATTATACACTTTCCGCAATAACTCCAGATGTTCCGTCAAAGTTGAGCTAGTTAATATAATGTCGTCCAAATAACAGCTTACATTATTCGCGAATTCAGGCCCCAAAATCCGGTCCATCAATCGCTGCTGAGTGGCCGGTGCTGATGTCAACCCAAAGCACATAACTTTAAAATGATACAGGCCGCGTGAAGGCACTGTGAATGCGGTCTTTTCACGGCTCTCGACGCCATCTAGCGGAATTTGCCAATAAGCCGATTTTAGATCTATTGTCGAGATGTATTTCGCGTTCTTTAGTTGGTCTAGTATATTAGTCACGTAAGGTAGAGGATAAGCATCGTGTTTAGAAACGGCATTGAGTTTTCGGCTATCCAAGCAAAAGCGAGTCGTTCCGTCTGCCTTCCGCACTAAAGTGACGGGGTCCAAGGTAAGTCCAAGGGTCCAGGGTTCAGGTCCCTGTTCGGGCGCCAATTGTTATGTCTTTTTTTCTCTCTTATTGCCTTTTGGCTTAAGAAACAGTAAGTAATAAATAAACTCATGCGAATGACTCACCTTAATGACAACTCAAGGGGAAATAAATAAACACTTAACGTACAGTCTACAGCAAACTACAGTTTTATTGAAATACGGTTGATTCTATACAATACTAAACATCAAACGTTGTAATCGCAGATCTGCCAATTTACTCGGTGATTGGACACGAAGAAAAACGAAGCTATGAATCTAATCTTTTTCCCAAGGGGTTATTTTAAAAGGTTAAACTTAAAACTACTCGCAGAGCGTTATGTGGGTAAGAATTGCCTGCCCTCGAATATCAGAAATGTGGTAATTAATCTAACATAAATCTAGCTCGTAGGTTGGTACTCGAAGTACGGATAGCTGGATTCTTATACTTCGGTTAGTTTAAGGGTTAAAAAGATTTGAGAGTTAACTGGTACATATTAGAATATCTCGCAGCGAGTCTGTTTAGTAGAGAAACGCTTCGATGGCTGCTTTCTATTAATTATGCCTCGGAGCCGTGGGTGAGAAACCAAAGTCCGGTTTATTTCAACTTTTTCCGCTTAACTGGGTTTGAATGGACGACAGAGCAGTGGTTGTCTCGTGGCTGGATACGTACGCCACTCTTCACCTGCGGCTCCTTGATAACAATATATTTTATATGGTTTAGAATCCGGTCAATCAGTATTCCTCCTTCGATCGGATATCACGACACGAATTAGAACTCTTCTCGGCGGCTTTTATTAGCCAAAACCCTCTTGGCGAAATTCTATTGTGCCGACGAAAATTACAATGAATAGCTGCAAGATATTATTTAAATCAGGAACAATTACGAATCCAATAACTTTAACAGCGTTATAAAATCAAATTCCTTCCAACCGAAAAATTTTGTATCATATGAATGAATCACAGCTGATATTCGCTGCGTTCCAAGTCTCGCGCCATCACGACGCATTCCGACTTCCTACACTTGATCACTCGTCGATGCGCGTGGACTGGACTGACATCGCGCCGCCGAAAGCGACTTCAATCGGATCGGACTTCCCGCAAACACGGTCAAACAACCTACGACATTACGGACAAAAAAAAATACCATTTCAGTTCAAAAGCAGGCCTTAAACACGACTGCTTAAGGCCTGCTTTCACACTAACCTTTGGGATCTAGTATGAAAGGTAAACAATTGAATAAAAATCCTTGCGATAAGGGCTCATCGCAAAGGCCCCTGAAGTGGGCGAAGGACGACCATAAGAAATACGATCTTAATCTTTCTTTTTTTTTTTTTTTTATAAGTCGATGCCGCGAATTTTGAACGGACTTTTTACGGAAATAAGGAAAAGGACATGAGGCATACTGCCAAAAAATAAATTTTATCATTAATGGAAACAAACTACCAACAAAACTTCCCCTTTAAGGGAAATCGACAAAACAGCAAAAAAAACCACGCTACAACTTTCATACAAACTTTGGGCCCCCGTTTCACCCCCTTGGAGGGTGAGTTTTGAAAAATCCTTTTTTAGTGCACCCCTAGACCTCATAAGGAACCTACGTGCCAAATTTGGAGTCTCTAGACCCAGCGGTTTGGGCTGTGCGTTGATATGTCAGTCACCAATCAGTATCTTCTTTTATATATTAAGACTAGCGTCCGCCCGCGACTTCGTCCGCGTGGATATTAAAGAAAATCCTTAGGCAGCCATTACACGGTAGGTTTTGCTGTCAGTTTAACCACAGTCACGGCCGTGACTGACGATTAACCTACCGTGTAATGGGGTGACTGATGGTTGCATGATGATGACTGACGAATATTTGGATATTCGTCGTGCAACCATCAGTCATGAGTTTTGAGTGAACGTGTAATGGGATTTCATCAGTCAAGCGTCAGTCAGCGCGCGGCCAGCGAAGCGATGGAGTCGGACACTTTTCTAGCATAATAATGGAATTAATGTTATGGTAATGTATAGACTTGGTACATACCTACCTACTTATAATAATTTTATTGATTTTTAACTAGGTACTTAAGACAAATTGACTGTATGTATGTAGTTTTAGGCTATTGTTGATGGAAACTTATAATTAAGTAAAAATTGTCTGTGACTTTACTCTGGCAAGCTGTCTCTGTGCTGTGCACATCTCATAAAATTACAGGGTGTTTGATATAACATTAAGGAGCTTCAAATGAAACTCGGAATCTTCTCAAAACTTATAATTTTGATAAAAAAAGCTTAATTTAAGCGCAGATGATCTGATCGTGACAACATAGAAAAGTGAAGTAAAAAAATAAAATTTCATACAGACTACCTGCAGTTACATTACATACATACTCTTACCACACAGGATAAAAATTAGATTACTTTGACATGATTGCTAAAAGCAAACGTTCAAGCGCATACGCGTAAACACAGGGTAAAAATTACAGGACAGGGTATGTTGTAATAGTGGTCCAAAAATAAACATTATTGTTGGAAACGGCTCCTTTGCTCAAAGGAGCCGTTTCCAACAATAATGTTTGTTTTTAGTTACTTACTTATAGCTTTTTGCATATGGTAACTTGTTTTTTAGGTATGGTGTCTGTCACTAAAGCTAGGGTTTCCTAGGATAGCGGTGCCGTCATATTACGGCCGTAATATAGCGGCGTTGAATATTATCTATGTAAACAATACGGCGACACCGTAACGTCAGAAACCGAGCCGTATTGCTTATATAGAAAAAGTTTTACGCCGCTAAATTACGGCCGTAATTTGACGGCACTGTTATCCTAGGAAACCCTAGCTTAAGACCAAAAGGTTATCAAAAAACGCATCTTTCAAACAAGTTTGCATGGGTTTAGAAATCCGTTTTTAATATCCAATCTTTTACCCAACACTTTCTTTTTACCCGTTTCTTATTCAACAACGCATTCAAAATTAAATTACAGGCCTTTCTTTATTGAATATCCATAATTTATACATGAACACGTGTATTCTTTGTGAATTTTTGCGTATGACTGACGATCAGTCAGAATGACCGTGTAATGTCGATAAAATTCCATCAGTCACCATCACTCAAACGTAATTCATGACTGATGGAATTTGACTGACGCTTGCATGACCATGTAATGGCCGCCTTAGGGAACCTTCAACCAGGATTCGACCAGCCGTTTTTACGCGATTAGGCGGGTCCCCACCAAGCGCGCTGCCTCGCGAGGCAAAACGTTTGCCGCGTGTGGCAGGTTTCCTAAGGATTTTCTATAATATCCACGCGGACGAAGTCGCGGGCGGACGCTAGTTTTTTCCTGTTCCCGTTTCCGTTCCCGTCGCCTAGGGCTGAACCATGTCCACCGTGTTGGACTTCAAAATAAATGTAATTTTCACAATCAGCATCCCATAAAACCTCAGGAACGACATCCATATCGATTTTTATGTTTACTTACCCCATTTAAAGGGGTTGATTTTCAAAATCAGAAAATATATGTTTGCCTACTAATTTTTAGGCATGCTACTACGAAGTTTAAAGTTGTAATGTCTATTTTTTTATATTCTTTTCCATCCCAAATTTGAACCCAATTTTCACCCCTTTAGGGGTTAAATCATGTCGACCGTGTCGGACTTCAAAATAAATGTCATTTTCGCAATCGTCATCTTAGAAAACCACAACAACATGCATGTCTATTTTAGGTTTATTTACCCCATTTCATCCCCATAGGGGTTGAAATACTACCAGTAACAATATTATGTTGCGTTATATTTCCATTCATAAGCCTAAATTATAAATTTAGCGATTTGTATACTTCGAAAATTAAGGATTTTCTTCTATACACAACTTCATCCCCCTTTTCACCCCTTCGGGGGAAGAATTTTGAAAAACGCTGATAAAAGTATTTATTAATTTTCAATCATCAGCCTAAACACAAAATTTGAAGATCCTAGCTTCAAAACTGAGGGACTTTCATACAAATTTCATCCCTTATTTCATCCCGTTAGGGATGGAATTTTCAAAAATCCTTTCTTAGTAGATGCCTACACTATATAAGGCATCTATATGCAAAATTTCAAGTCTCTAGGTTTAACGGTTTGGGCTGCGCGTTGATATCTCACTCAGTCAGTTAGTCAGGACTTTGAATTTTATATATATAGATTGTTTCCGCTGAGTTACTCATAGTTGTGTACAAAAGGTTTGTAATCACTGCTTTACTCGCTCCGAGCAACTTGTTCATAACCGGTCCCGGTCGTCCGTCGCTGTCTGCACAATCAGCATCCCATAAAACCTCAGGAACGACATCCATATCGATTTTTATGTTTACTTACCCCATTTAAAGGGGTTGATTTTCAAAATCAGAAAATATATGTTTGCCTACTAATTTTTAGGCATGCTACTACGAAGTTTAAAGTTGTAATGTCTATTTTTTTATATTCTTTTCCATCCCAAATTTGAACCCAATTTTCACCCCTTTAGGGGTTAAATCATGTCGACCGTGTCGGACTTCAAAATAAATGTCATTTTCGCAATCGTCATCTTAGAAAACCACAACAACATGCATGTCTATTTTAGGTTTATTTACCCCATTTCATCCCCATAGGGGTTGAAATACTACCAGTAACAATATTATGTTGCGTTATATTTCCATTCATAAGCCTAAATTATAAATTTAGCGATTTGTATACTTCGAAAATTAAGGATTTTCTTCTATACACAACTTCATCCCCCTTTTCACCCCTTCGGGGGAAGAATTTTGAAAAACGCTGATAAAAGTATTTATTAATTTTCAATCATCAGCCTAAACACAAAATTTGAAGATCCTAGCTTCAAAACTGAGGGACTTTCATACAAATTTCATCCCTTATTTCATCCCGTTAGGGATGGAATTTTCAAAAATCCTTTCTTAGTAGATGCCTACACTATATAAGGCATCTATATGCAAAATTTCAAGTCTCTAGGTTTAACGGTTTGGGCTGCGCGTTGATATCTCACTCAGTCAGTTAGTCAGGACTTTGAATTTTATATATATAGATTGTTTCCGCTGAGTTACTCATAGTTGTGTACAAAAGGTTTGTAATCACTGCTTTACTCGCTCCGAGCAACTTGTTCATAACCGGTCCCGGTCGTCCGTCGCTGTCTGCGAGTGCCGATCATTTGTTGTTGACCTTGAATGCATTATACGCCGGCCGTTTCGCAATGCCACTGGTTTGAACTGCTTTGCGTTATTATTAAATGTTATTTTGCCTCAATTTGCGTTTGTTATGTATGCGCTTCTAAACTTAAATTACTCATATATTTTTTGGTGATGTGTTTTTCTGACATATTATTATTTAATAGGGTCGCTCTTTATGGGGATTTTTTTTGGATCTGATTGTTTTGTAATAGTAATAAAAACGTGATCCACCTCTAATAATTAATAAATAACCAAAAAAAGCTTTCTAAGTGGTTTCCTTCTACACGCGCATTGACTTTGAAAAACTGAAATTTTCATTTTTTTGGAATTGCTTGGACTACTTTTTTTCGTGACTTTAAAAGAAAGACAGATATTTTTTATTAAACAATACACAGTTTAAGGACAACAAACTATAATTCAAAATGATAATTCAAAATTTTAAGTGCAGACAAAATAAAAAAAAACATTTTAATAACGTTAAAATTTGGTTAAAATCTTTTATACTTTCAAGCTTAGGCACTTGCTTTCGAAAACGATTTTTATACTTTATTAAAACATATCTCGTGTTTTTGTTACAAAAATGTAAAGATACCTTTGTAACTGTTTTTACAGCCCGCTCGGCAGCTTGGGTTTGACATGGTAGTCACAGAAAAAGGACTTCGTCATTACAATAGAATTGTAATGATTAAGTCCATAATTCCACAACAGAATGAAGAGTTTCATTCAAAACATCGCTTAATATGGTGACTGATGAGAATAAGTTTACTGCCAAACAATCAATTCTATGCATGAAATGTTCAAATTGATCTTTAGCACTTCCAAGACCCGAAGCTGACTTGCATTAGATGCTGCTAGCAGCGAGTTCTCGCACGTGTGTCGGTTCATCAGATAACATTTTTATTTTATTTTATTTTTATTTTTATTTATTTGGCACAGAAACAATATACAAATTATAATTTTGACAAAAAAGAAATGAGCCTACAACATGTTAAATTTGTATATCTATTACATCTATGCACAACATTTGACTACACACATGGTTACTTACATTGCAATATTATTAGTATTATTACAATACATAGTTATATGTTTTTAAAGATTTTAAGGGTTAGTTAACAATGAAATTATTTCCTTCTTAAATTTAAACAAACTGTAATGAAAAATATCTAAATCCTTATGAAGATCATTGTACAGGGTGCACATTCGGGGTATCGAACTGAACCGTGTAACATGATTTGAGGAGAAATTTATCGAGAACAAATGTTGTCTTCGGATAGATTTTTTAGGTGTCCTAAGTGAAAGCTGGCCCAGGATTGTTGTATCTAATTGAGAATGTACAATTTTATATAATGTGAGCAAGTCTGAAATTTTACGTCTTTTTTCTAATGTGTCTAATTTAAATGTATTTATTCTATTTTCATATGTCACCAGTGTCTGCTTCAAACCAAATTTACTACATAATCTGCTAATAAATCTCTTCTGAATAGATTCTAGTCTTTTTATATGTATAGCATAATGGGGGCACCATATTATGCTACAGTACTCAACTATACTTCTTACCAGAGAAGTATAGAGAGTTAGTAAGCTGGATGGTTTTTTAAATGGCCGCGTGATTCTAAATATAAATCCTAATGCTTTCTTAGCCTTTAAGACTATTGAATCATAGTGTGACCTGAATGAAAGTTTGGTATCGAGAATCACTCCTAAGTCCCTTACGGTTGTAACACGATCTAATTCTACGTTATTTATTTTATACGGAAAATGAACCAGTTTAGTCTTTTTGGTGAAAGAGATACACTGACACTTTTTAATATTCAAGGACATATTGTTATCAATACACCATCTATAAAGTCTATCAATATCTGACTGCAAAGCTAAACAATCTTGTTGCGTATTTATCTCACGGTATATTTTTAAATCATCCGCATACGCTAGACAGTTGCTATCAAAAATGTCAAGTAAGTCGTTTATAAAAACATTGAATAACAAAGGACCTAGGTTAGATCCTTGGGGGATTCCTGATTCCGCTTCAAAGGGCAAAGAGTCGTAACCTTGCACTGCGACTAATTGACTTCGGTTCATTAAATATGACTCTAGCCATCGAAGCAGAGCTCCATGTATACCCAGATATTCTGCCTTAGCACACAACACACGATGATCTACCCTGTCGAATGCCTTAGCAAAATCGGTATAGATTGCATCCAATTGTCCCTTTCTATCAAAAATGTTACTAATGTCATGCGTGTATGTCAGTAAATTTGTTGCCGTAGATCTAGACGAAACAAACCCATGTTGTTTTGAGCTTAAGACTGATTTGAAATAATGATATAGGTAAAGGTAAACTAGAGACTCAAAAATTTTTGCAAAACAACTCAAGATACTGATAGGTCGATAGTTACAGACATCGTTCTTACTTCCCGACTTATGTATTGGCACTATCTTTGAGATCTTCCATAGTTCAGGGAAGTGTCCAGTCTCGAGTGATTTATTAAATACAATACTAAGGGGTGCAATTAATCATTCGGCACATTTACTTATAAATAATGGGGGGACACCATCAGGGCCGGCACCTTTGTTGCGATCAAGTGCTTTTAATGATTTTTCAATTTCATTCGAGGTGATACTAATGTTCGCAAGTGAGGTGTTTGTTGTTCGGCCTTGTGGGACATAGTTATTATATTTATTGGGATTGTAAACTGATGCAAAGTACCTGGCAAACAGATTTGCTATACCGTATCCATTATCGGCGTGGTCATCATTATAGTGCATCATTTTAGGATACGTATTGCTTTCTTTTTTTGATTTAGTGTATCGCCAGAAAGACTTAACATCACGATGTAAATTGTCCTCTAGTCTAGAGATAAATGCTCTAAAGCATTTATCTAGTCCTTCCCTTGCCCTATCTCTTAATATGGAATAACTGTCAAAATCACGTGGATTGTTATATCGCAAATGTTTAGTATGGTATTTGTCTTTTTCTTTAAATACTTTTATTAAGGATTTAGAAAACCAGTAGGGGT
The DNA here is from genome assembly GCA_928269145.1 of Agriphila tristella. NCBI lineage: Eukaryota > Metazoa > Arthropoda > Insecta > Lepidoptera > Crambidae > Agriphila > Agriphila tristella. The sequence goes on from OV743439.1 coordinate 24,367,259, forward strand.
ATTGTTGTGGTTTTCTCAATGACTTAGGAGTATTTTTATCAATGATAAGCCATAATAAATCATAAAATTTGTGCAAAAAATTATCACAGTCGAGTTCTGAGTATTGTCCCCAATCAATTTCATTCAGTTCATGTATGCATGCTTCATAATCGGTTTTGTTAAATAAATATCGTTCCGTGACATTGGTATTCATTGATTGCGGTCTCTCACATTGCAACAAAATAGATAGGGGGGGATGATGAACATCAATTCTACTGATTTGTTGAGATTTATTTATTTTACATTTAATTGTTGACTGAGAAAGGACAAAATCTAATATTCTATTATTTTGATTTCGACTTATGTTGTGTTGAACCAGATTTAGGGTAGTTAGGAATTCGACAAAACATATAGATTTCATAGAATTGTGTGCCAAGACATAGCTCGGAGATACATCTGCCCATGTGATATCATCCAGATTGAAATCACCAATTACAAGAGTTTCATAATCAGACTCGAGAATTACCTGCTCACAAGAATCAAAAAATTCAGCAAAATGGTCATAATCCAGATACGATGGGAGGTACACCGAACAAATGTTTAACCACTTATTTCTAAGCCTAACACGAACCCATACATCTTCCACAGTTGATTGCCATTCCCTTTTTAATTCAGAATAAAGTGTATTTTTGACCGCGATCAAGACACCTCCACCATGGTGTTTATTATATCTTTTTTTAAATTCAGCTGGCCTATCACGTCTGTAGGTCGTATATCTATTATCAATTAAATTTCCTGATTGAACATCATCATGGAGCCAAGTTTCACACAGACAGATTATATCGTAATCATTAGACAATATATTATTATAAATATCAGAAAGTTTTGAATTAACGCCTCTTATGTTTTGATAGTAAATGGATAGGGAAGCCATTGTAAACTTATAGTTATACATATAGTTGTGAGATTAAACGATTAAATGATACAGAAGATGGTGTCTAGGTCAATACAGACAAAGTTTGTTCATTTTTGACATGAATAAAACGTGACGTCTCATCTTTACGTAAAAATATTTGTCCATTCCTGACCCACACAAATTTAAAGCCCAAACTCTTAGCCCTAAGTCGAGCTGATGCATGAAGTGCCTTATTGGCAGGCGAAAGGTGCTCTGATACGTAAATGGGAACCTTTTCTCCCGCAATACCCATAAGGCTAGAGTTGAGCTTCGAGGTGGGGTTCGCTTTGTTGTATCTTGTTACCGACGAATACAGTTCATCACGACAGCGAGGGCTTTTCAGTTTGACAACGATAGCACGCGGCCTATTAGTTTGCTTATTTAGACTGGCAACTCTGGAACAGCTAAGGATGTCGTCGTCGTTCATCTTGTAAGAGACCACTTGCGCTATCTGCTTGACCAAAGTAACAACATTCTCCGTACGATGTTCGGGTACCCCTTGAATTTCGATATTCGAGTTCCTCATGTGTTGTTCCATAGCATTGAGCCGCGCTTGTAGGTCAGTCACTGTGCTACGCAGGCCGTTGCATTCGGCTTGAAGCTTTTTGTTGTCCTGCGAAACAGTTGACATTTTTTGTGCAATATCGTCATACTGAGCACTGGTGAACGATGCAGATGCTTCAATTGTGTTTAACTGTGCTCTGATTGGTGCCAATTCTGACTCAAAGATATTCTTCAATAATTTGGGAACCTCAGTCTTGAACGCTTGCCTAATTTCGTTCTTGATAATTTGTGTGATGTCGCTACTTTTATCAGAATAAGTTGCAATTTGTGAGTCATCGATGTACTGGGTGCTGCGGGGATTCATGCCAGAGTTCCCAATTTCAACATTATTATTCATCAGGTCGCTGCTACTAGGATCCTGACCTCGGCGCTGATGCCCGCGGAGTGTGATATTTGGTACCTCGTCATCTGACGTTTGGTAATTTTGGTTATCTTTTGATGTAGCACCTGAATTATGGCTCATCAGACAATGGACTGGAGTGTTACATTCGTTACTCTTAGGTTTTTTACTGTGACACTCAGGACAGCACCAGTTTTGTTTTTGGTCTGCTGTCATCAAGCGAAATTTTTTGTCACTCATATTAGCGCACGTTAAATCGAATGTTTTATTGCATTGGGGACAGTTCAAATATTCTTTAGTCTTTATTTCACTGCGGCATCCCGCACATACTATTTTCAATCCTTTTGGTGGCATGATATATTTGGTTTATTAATTCCAATGTCGATCAACACTTGGTAGTTGATGGTAGACACAGTGCAATACGTATAACGGAACGTAATTAATTAATGCGTGAATGCAGCTGCAACTTTTTTGTATGTTGGTACGTGCCGAGCCGATCGATTACTCAGCGTCAGCGATTGGTCTTCTGAAATGTCCACCCATAGACAACAACTCCCAAGTCCCGACAGATAACCTCAAATATTTCAAGATCATAAAATAATTTTACCGCGATGTGATAAACAAACACTATTCTCTTGTTGCTTTCACTGTATTTGTGCACTATGTAACTCCACTTATAATTGTTGTGACTTCAATCATGGATTAGTGATATTATTTCACGCAAACACAATAAAAACTGGAGGACAACAAAAACAACGTCTTGCTTGTATGTAAGCGGAAGCGGAAAAAAAAAAAAAAAATAGTATAGCATAGCCAAAATCCAGTTCTCCCGGATGTGCAAAAAAGGCATTCACCTAATACAGGATCACCGACTGTTTTCAATTCTTCTCGAAGATAAATCAAGAATAAAATAACAATTTCCAGAAGTGTCTTGCCCCATTTTTGCAAAACGGGTGTACTTTAATTTAGAACCAAATGGGAGAATAAACTTTAACTGCGAGTAAATAGTTTCAGTTAATTCGTAGGTCTGTCAGTCGAAACATAACCGCAAAATCCTATTAGCCTTTCTTAGCTAACCTGGCATGTGACATTTTTCCTGGTGGACGATTCGACAAATCAGGAGGACACTCGCCACTTATAACAGCCAGATGTGATACCATAGTGTAGCGTTGATCAGAACTACGGAAATATTTGGTAACATAGGTAACTCCAATCTTTTTAAATATCACAGCAATACGCTTTTTCCAATCGTCCAGCAATTTCCCGATCAAACCTGAATAAATACAAGGTCCTGTTGTGGTGCCATCAAGATAAGTCTAAGTGGGTAGTTGATTTTAACTCATTTCTTCTAAAGCTCCAAAAATAGGTCAATTTGTGGCTTTAAGGGTATTATTTTTAAATTTCTGTGATGCACCAATGTTTTATATTAACAAACAAATACCATGCAAAATATCGAAATAAGAAAGTGGCATTTACTTTACATAGGTGGAGTCCTGAAACAATTATTGCGGAAAGGAGATTTTTCGTCAACTCTCGCCTCACTCCCATGCACTTCTCGCCCGCTAGTCTAGAAGATTTTCATTTTAATTATCATTTCTGATTGTATCTTCTATTTTTTAAGCCATTTACCATTTAAAGAATCGAAACAAGTACAGATGGTCAAAAAAGAATTAAAGAAAAGACCAATTTTAGATGAACTTAAACCTCAGAGCATAACTTTCCAAGATTCAAGGGAAACCGGAAAAGATAAGAAGATAAAAGTTAAAGTAATAAATTGAGACCTAGGAAAAATGTTGGAAGATGATTCTGATTATTAATTAACCTAGGCACGTAGGTGTGTGCCTACATTGGTAGATATAACTGCCAATCGTTATACCAATAATTGTGCAATAACATAGAATTAAGTTTTATGTTCGTTTTTAAGCAATAAAGCATTTTTTTAAGTACCAATGTGTATAATTATAATCTATGCTTATATACCTTTTATCTGATAAACATTAGATACCTATATAAAAAATATTATTATAACAAAGAATTTACTACTTATATGTTGAAGATCATCTTAGAGTGCCAATCACTGTACTGTTTACCCTACTTAGCTTTTACATTCTGTGTACTAAGTATCGGGAATTTGTCAATAAAACAAAAAATACAAATTATTCATCTAAATTTATTTTATCGCCTTCAAAGTAGGCCCCATCGCTTGCAATACAACATCTCCACCGCTTACCCAGTCTTCCATACATTTTTCATAGGCTATTTGCGGTATGGCCTTTAGCTTATTTAGCGAATTTTCTTTTATGGCTTCTATCGACTCAAAACGTTTTCCTCGAATAAAACTAAAGGTAATTTTAACTTGGGAAATAAAAAAAAGTCAGACGGAGCCATATCAGGTGAATACGGTGCTTGGTCGAGAACTTTTGTTGAATTTTTCGCTAAAAACTCTTTCACTATAATGGCTGTGTGTGATGGTGCATTATCATCAAAATCGCCGAGGACTCAAAACTATCACCAACAAAAAGTGTAGTTTAAAACAAATTAAATGACAGATCCCGCTCAAATTTTGCGCGCTTAATCAGTACAGTGCTACCAACATGCACTAAAAAAATTAGAACGACCTCTTTTACGCGGGTCTTTTTATTGACATATTCCCGATACTTTTTACACAGAGTAGTACATCAGCTTCGTACATAAGGAACTCTGAGCTCCAAGCGGGTGCGTGGTCCCTCTCCCTTTCATAGGCGAAGCGTGTCCAGCGGGATCGTAATGTAAATGGGAACTTACTCACTATGTCGTTGGACAGCTCGGGGTTGGAAAGATGCTCAGGTGCGTCGAGCATTCGCACCACCTCGATGCAATGCCGCACTCTGCAGGCAACGGCGTTTATTTCCCTTGCCGACTCGTTGTTGCTGATTCTGGGTAGGGCTCTCACCACGGCCAGCTGGGCGTGAATAATACGTTCTGGCCTAGCAAATTCCACTTCGAGGGAACGCATTACCTCAAGTGGGTCAAGTGGGCAGCTGGCTGCCAGTAAAACCGCCATACAGTATCACGGGCAGGCCCGCGCACGCACAGCGTTACCTACTCTTATTAGGTTTTCTTCCGACGAGTATGAAGGGCTGGTGGTACGATACGCCCTCCTGAAGAGGAGCCAATCCGTAGGCTTCCCGTCGAAAATAGGTAGACTGGTTGACTGGACACTAACCTTAGGCATTCTGGCAGTCACAGCAGCAGCGATGTTGGCCACGGCTTCCGCCAATTGTAAAGTGTCAGTTTTCGGGCTAATATTCTTATTAATGTTTTTAAAACAATTATCAGCGTTTACATGTATACCTAAGCTACGTGCAGCATACTTAAGTGTATCCGCTAGTATTCTATTTTTTATTTTATTTTATTTATTATCACAAAATCCACAGCACTTAAAAATTAACAGTAATTATCTTACAGATTTTGCTTATGGCCAATAACGGATTTACATTTTATTTATAAAATATATAATATATATAATATTCTTAAATTTTATAATTATCCGCGCAATTTTTTTTTTCATAAGAACCATCTCCTGATAATAACAAACACAACAAAAAAGAATTAGCGAAATCGGTTCAGCCGTTCACGCGTGATGGCTTGACCACGCGAAATTGGATTCTTTTTAATATATATAGATAAAACCATAAACAAATATGCGGCCAGCTACGTCCGCAACACTACCACCATCTTACCAAGTGTGACGCCATAACAACAATTAAAAAAAATTGTGTTCCGGCAGTTAGAGGTATAATAGCCAGTTCCTCAGTGGTGAGGATTCCGGAGGCGCTTACACTTTCAGCCTTAGGTATCGTCACTTGATATCAGGTGAGGTAAAGGCCAAGCACCCTTCCCTATCTTATTGTGGATAATAAAAAACCGACCAAGTGCGAGTCGGACTCGCGCACGAAGGGTTCTGTACCAAAAAACAACAAAAAAATCACGTTTGTTGTATGTGAGCCCCCTTAAATATTTAGACAGACAGACAGACAGACGGACAGCGGAGGCTTAGTAATAGGGTCCCGTTTTTACCCTTTGGGTACGGAACCCTAAAAACATAGATACAGCCCCTAATGGCTGGAATCTTACATTTTTACTCATATGTTAGAAGCTCTTCCATACTGTCGAACGCTTTTAATTAAAGCTCTGTTGTTCAATGAGTGAATGTTGTTTGCAAAAGCTTCGTATGTTTACGAGGCATTAAACACGACAGGTGGCAACTGCAAGTTTTATGAGCTTTGACTGAAGACTAGCCAGCTTTATGTACTAGCTTTAGAACAGTATCGGCATAAAATACTTTTATCTGTAGTAAAAGCTCTGGATACTTGGAAATCAAAGCTTTTAAAAGCTTTTTATAAAGACTACAAAGTGTTACAAAACGTTGTAGATAGGTATCTTATTATTTATTAGTCATGCTGAAAATGCATAAATTTTTTAATGAGTTTTTGGAACTTTTGAATGGCTAATAGAATAAACTTTAACATACGAAATCATAAATGAGTTTTCTTTACAGAACTGTTTTTATTTTAAGTTTTTTTCATTGATTTCAAAACAATACGATGCCTGATGATGCTAGTAAATAAAAGTTCACGAAATTCACGAAGATGTAGAGTAATAATTTAAATTTATTAAACTATTATGAATATTTTCTTACATTATTTGTTTTTTATAATAAAATGAATAATACGGTCAATCCATTGTCTGTCAAATTAATTTGTTTATTATAGTTATAATATAACTATACACATTCTCATTTGAAAGACACAGATTTATATTGATGATAATCAGTCAAGTAAATTAATTGGAACTTATCCGCAACTTGTGAAAGGCCTTGTAGCTTATGTCATATTTGTAAACGTATTTTCTAAACATTAGACAAAATACAGCTTTCGAAATCGAATTTCATTGTCTATTAGAAGAGGGTCTATACGTAAGGGTAGGTTCTTATCTGATTTTTCTCTTCTTTACTTTCTGATTTTAATTATTATGGCAGAAAGTTTAGCGACTCAGACAAATACAAGCTGAAGCAAGTTTTTTCGTGTCCTAACCCCCCTCGGCTGTATGTTCGATATCTTGGCAACGGCATCGCGTGAGCAGCCTTCCCCGTTTATGCCCGAGACCGATCATGATCGTCATGTATGATTTGTTTTGATATTTCGCGTGCGAGTTTGCTCCGATAAGGTTCGATTTCAGCGCGCTGCCTGCGATAAATAAGGGATTATCTGACGGCTGGTACCCTGTCGAACTACTGGTATTTTGAATGACTTTAAGTACTGGAAATAATAGTTTAAAAGCCCAAAGTTTTTTTAATCTTTTCTTAGCTGATGTCTACGAATGATTACATGTATCCTAAGACTCGCATTAAGCATTTTGCTAAAAAATATCACGAGAGAGTGGGACTCCTTGCCTGACTCTGTGTTTCCAGATAGGTACAGTCTGGGGGCCTTCAAGTCGCGAGCGAATAGGCTAGGGTTTCCTAAGATGACTGTGCCGTCATATTAAGGCCGTAATTTAGCCGTAAACAATATGGCGGCGGCAAAATATAATACGGCACGCCATATTGTTTACATAGACACCGCTAAATTACGGCCGTAATATGACGGCACCGTCATCCTAGGAAACCCTAGCTTTAGTGAGTAAATTAGGACATGTGTCTTACCTAACATGCGTTTCACAGGACACAGCCCGGTGCTTTTGCCAGGCTTGATGGGTCCAACAAGTAGAGCCCCTTGGAGCTAATTTAAATAATGATATTATTATTATTCTAAAATCGTTGGCACATCACGTATCCGAAATTTTTGTGTAATTTGATACCAGGATAAAAATAAGTTTACTATTTTTGCGTGCCAGACGAAGAGTATTGTATAGCGTAATTAACGACTACATTTTATTAAGCTCGGCCCTCGTGATTTGGCCGTTTATGTGTACAAGCACACACAAAACGTAAAAGTGTGTCAAGTGTTGACCAAAATTCTTAGAGCTCGCTGACCACCATTGTAAACCGTAAAACTGTTGATTTAACTTTTCACGTGGGAAGCAAGAACAAAGAAAAGAAAAATCAATTCAAAATTGAGATTATTTCTAGTGAAGAACCATCCCGCCAATAATTTATCTTCTTATAAAAGTAGGATTTGTTGCTATGTTTTGCTAGTAAGCCTATTTATCTTTAATTTTGTAGTTAGTCTGTTTGGCTTTTATTTGCAAGTACACATAGTAAGCTTAATTTACATAGACTTGATCAAGACTCTATTGTACATCACACTTTCAAACACACCCTCACACATGACACATCCTTCGCCACTTACATACACATACACATACACACACAAATACACTCACAAGCTTTTATTAAACATGACACACCCCTCGCCCCTTACAATTACATACACATACACATACAAATACACTTACAAGCTTTTATCAAAAATATCCGACTCTTCCTTAATATTACATAATCAAACATTAATCTTTTTACAAATAATGTCCGACCTTACTACCATGTGTTTACCAATTTTATATGTTAATGGATAACCTTACTTTACATACACTGAAAGAGATAGACAGCATTGAAATCGCAAGCTCCGTTCTTTGTGACAGCGCTGATGTTACTAAACATATAAAAATCGAAAAAAATGATCTTACTGTCATTTGCCAGAACATAAGAAGCATTTACTCTAATTTTGACGATTTTTTACTAACTCTGAATAGCCTGGCAATTAATACAGATATTATAATACTTACGGAATGTAGACTTGATCCTAACAAACCTATACCACACTTGAATAATTACTGCTTTTATTTCACTACTAGCTACTCAAATCAAAATGATGGGGTAGTAATATATATTAAAAATACTTTGAAACATACCATCAAGGAAGTTAAATTAGTTCAGGCATCTTGCCTTCAATTGGAAACTCTAAATAGTATTATATTGGGTATTTACAGATCGCCATCGAATACAAACGCATCTGCTTTCATTGACTCTTTATGTACACATATAGAAACTTTAAATGCTGCTAACAGTGTTGTGGTCGCAGGTGATATAAATATTAACATTGCTCCTAAATCAGATGAGCGGTCTCAAGAGTATCAAAACCGTATACAGTATTTAAATAAGCTATCATCATTGGGAATACTAGCAGGACACACTTTACCAACAAGAGAAAACAGTTGCTTAGACCACTTTATGATAAAAATGAACACAAAAAAGTTCAAGGCCTCTATTGCTGTTCTTGCTACGTCTACTACTGACCATTATTCTACATTCCTTGCTATATCAAAAGCTAAAAACCGCCCAAACATAAAAAAGACTAAAACCATAATAGATTTTGAAACCGCTTTAAAACAGCTTCAAGAAAAAAATATCTCTGAGTTACTTTATTGTGATGACCCCAATGTAGTGATCTGTGAGTTAATTAAAAAAATTAGCGATAGTATTAAGGAAAATTCCAAGGTTACTTTAATAACAAATAGTAAAACCATTTTAAAACCCTGGATTACTGCTGGAATTTTACGCTGTATTAAAAACAGGAATAAATTACAAAAACAATGGCAAAAAGAACCACATAATGAAATAAACAAACTAACATATAGACGGTATAGAAATTTCTGCAATAATTTAATTAAGAAACTAAAAAGAAAATATGACAGAGAATTACTTTCTAAATCAATGACAAATAATAAAACACTGTGGAAGAACATAAAACAAATTACTTATACAAACAAAACTAATAACTTAAATACGGAACTTCTAAATATAAAATCTGACCCCGCAAAATCAGCAAATTTGGTGAATAGCTACTTTGCACATATTGGTAAAGACCTTGCATCTGCCTTGGTGCGCCCTCCTGGAGCCATGATGACACTAGACTCAATCTGTGAAAATAACTCTCAACAAGCGAACTCATTTGTATTACTTCCTACTGACTGTGAGGAGGTAAATAGTGTCTTGATGGGCTTAAAAACTGATAGTGCTCCGGGTTGGGATAATATCCACACGAGTTTCCTTAAACTCGCTAAGAATCTGATTGTTCCAGTCATTACACACCTCGTCAACCTATGTTTCGAAAAAGGCTTATTCCCTACTGCATTGAAACAATCCATTATAACGCCAGTGTACAAGGGTGGGGAGAGAGAAGATGTCAGCAATTATAGACCTATCTCTATATTACCGGCGATCTCCAAGGTGCTAGAAAAACTGATCAACTCAAGACTCCTTAATTATTTAAATAAATTTAACATTATTTCCACATCGCAATTCGGCTTCCAGCAAGGAAAGTCGACGGAGGATGCAGTGAATGCTCTTTGCTCGCTGGTTGTAGGAAAATTGGATATGGGTAAAAAGTGTCTAGGTGTATTTCTAGATTTAAAAAAAGCGTTTGACACAGTCTCTCTCCCTATCCTTGTGCGAAAATTAGAAAGGATTGGCATCAGAGGAACCTGTCTTGCTTTATTTCAAAGCTACCTGACTGATAGGAAACAAAGAGTTAAGATAGGGGAGTTTGTTAGCGAGGAAGCTGATATTTCATACGGAGTACCTCAGGGTAGTGTCTTAGGACCTACCCTATTTCTCATCTACATAAATGATTTGTGCAAATTTCAAATACCTCACGCTCAAATCTTTTCATACGCAGATGACACCGCAATAATTTTTACATCTGATTCTTGGGATAGCGTCAAAATGCACACCGAACAAGGATTGAGCCAAGTTGCTAAGTGGCTTGGATCCAACCTCCTTACACTTAACATTAAAAAAACAAAGTTTATTTGTTTTAGTATAAATAATAGTACTCAACCAAATGACAATTTTAATATTAAAATACATGATTGTGGTAACAATAATAGTAACTGCGACTGTAGAATCATCGAGAAAGTCACCCAGTTAAAATATTTAGGTGTTATGGTGGATAATCGACTATCGTGGTATCCACATCTTGATTATATAAGTGGTAGAATTAGAAAATTAGTCTGGATTTTTAAGACATTGAGACATGTGATACCAAGAGATATAGGAATTGACCGCGCCTCGCCAAATAGTTTATTGAATACTATATACATATCTTTAGTACAGTCTGTCTTAACATATTGCATCACTATATGGGGAGGTGCGGGAAAAACAAAATTTCTAGAATTAGAGCGGGCTCAAAGGTGTCTCATAAAAGTGATGTATTTCAAAAAATGGCGTTTTCCAACTGAAAGTCTCTATCAGCTCAGTAACATCCTTTCTGTAAGAAAGCTATATATTGTGCAGAGCACCCTCAAACTTCACAAAACCCTGACATATGACCCGGGTATAATGAACAAAAGAAGAAAAGATATAGTTGCTTATGCTCCAAGAGTTAGGACCAAATTTGCACAATCACAATATCTTGTTCAATCTGCTCACCTCTACAATATTATAAACCGACAGCTAAATATATATGACAAAACACACAATGAATCTAAAAAACTTATAACTAAATGGCTAAAAACTAAAACTTGGGAAGAGACAGAATCACTTCTCTTATTTATAACGTAATAAGTATACTTATCACAAATTCGAAATAATAAATCTATATATGATATACACACACATACGCACTCACACATACACACACACACACACACACACATACACACACACACATACACACACACACACACACACACACACACACACGCACGCACACAAATACATACAACTGCATGCAAATCTACTTTTTACCTAAGTGTCTTGGCTTGTTGGGTAGGTATCTTAACACAGGCCTTAAAGCTTAAAAGGAAGCTCCAACCCATTTTATCTAATTATCAACATTGTTAATGGAAATAAACAATTTTTATTTTTATTTTATTTTTTTAGGATGACGTCATAGTCTTTGAAACAAGCCTTAAAATAGTTATTTGTTATACAAGTGACCAAAATCAATTTGTGCTGCGAGTATCGACTTTAGATCACGAACTAGCGAAGTAGTCTAGAATTGAATTCTAATATAGATAGACTACTGAGCACAGTGAGTGATTTAAAGGCACGAGGCAGAACAAAATTTTGGTCTCGTGTAAAACATAAATATTTTCATCTCGACCAGCGAGAAAATTTCACGTGACTTTCCTAGTAAAAAGCTAAATTCAGCATCAGAAACTTGTTGTCTCAACTCTTTTGGAATTAGTCAACTATTTTTATCGCTGGAAGTACAATTTTTTTTGTAAGGTACTTACTTATATCACAAAAATAATTTGATCAAACCTATGCTAAAAAAAAATATTCATAAAGTAGATTCCCGTCGTTTTGTTTTACGTTGTCTTATTTATTAATATCCCATCTCATTTATTAATTTTTCCTATTTTATATTTATTTCATACATGAGACCTCATTTCGTCCATATTCTTTATTTCGAATTATTAACCTCAAGAAGCTTATACCTCCCTCCAATGGAGATAAGCTTCTCATTGGTATATCCGTACATTTCATTTTTTATACTTTTTAATTCATGTATGACAACATAAAGCACTCTATCTATCCTTTTCTCACATATCAATTTTACAAGTATCATCCTTGTCACTCTATTTCTTTTTATTTTTTATTTCAAAAGTTGGTGTTAGAAATTAAAAAACCACTTTGCCTCACGCTCGCAGCAAAAGTCGATTTTACTGCGAGTTTTTACGCGCCAAAAGCACCTTTTTCGTGCTGAAGAGGTGAAAAGGTTTTTTAAAGCTTGTTTCGCAGTTTGCATTAAAACGTTAGTTTTTTTTACATTCTCTTTGGTTTGCAGTTAAAGTCCTACTCAAGAAGCTTATAACGGGTGGCGCAAAAGTACTGGCACTAAAGAAAATACTTTTATTTTTTTTATATGACATTTTCTGTCATTCTGTTGTTGAAAATTGTGTAGTGAACAAATATAAAATACACTGAAAATAAACATGGACCGTTTTACTCCCCAAGAACGTGGAATAATTGTGTCAATGGACGTGAGGGACGCTTTTCCAGGCCGAGTTATCTCTCGTTTTGGCGATTTGCCTTGGCCTGCAAGATCACCCGATCTGACCAGTCCAGACTTCTTTCTTTGGGGTTTTTTGAAATCTCGGGTGTATGTGAACAAGCCACAGACTCTCGCAGCTCTAAAAGAAAACATTCGTCAAGAAATAACGAACATATCGCAGGAAGTGTTACGGCAAGTTTTGCAAAATGTCATAAATAGGGCTCAAATGTGTATCAACTCTGGAGGTCACCATTTAAAAGACATCATCTTTAAATCCTAATGGTACGAAATTTAATGGCACAAATATACATTTAAAAAAACCTAAATCTAGTTTTCTAATTTAGAAAAAATGTTATAGCTGAACCAAATAGGGTCTTTACTTTTGCGCCACCCGTTATTATACCTCCAAGAAGCTAAAACCCACAATGGAGATTGCACGCCTAGTATCTTACTGAAGATTGAAAAAGACTCTTTAGTGACGTCACGGCGTATTGCTATCTCTTTCTTTTCGTTTTACAATACGTTTTCGTTTCTCACGAACGAACGAACGACGAACAACGAACACGTATTGTAACACTAAAGAAAGAGGTTGCAATAAGCCGTCTCGTCACTAAAGGAGCTTTTTTCAATCTTCACTATGACATAATATGGCCGTGCAATCTCCATTGGAGGGAGGTATAAGCTTCTTGTATACCTCCCTCAAGATTGCACGGCCAGTGTCATAGTGAAGTCTCCATTGTGGATATAAGCTTCTTGGTCCTATTATTATAATTGACAGATAATTTCATTCGAAATCTGAAACAAGCTGTAAAAAAATTAAAGAAAAGTACTTAATAATACGATAAAGAAATAGTCAAGAATTACTGTGTTTCCACGATCAACAAATAGTATCTATTTAGTAAAAGGATATTTTTTATAATTTTCTATATTTTGGAGCTTTTGTCTAGAGACATGGCAGCTGCATCGAGCCAAATTGTCAACTTACACCTTAATTCTGTGACCTAACAATAATACTTAAAAACTGAGTTGTGTAGCTTGTTGGCAGTACTCCACCTACCAAACAAAGTCAAAGTCAAAGTCAAATAAGCTTTATTCAAATAAACTTAAGGGCCCTATCACATTTTTTCGTCAAAATTTCGATTTTGACGGATTTTAGCGATACAACCTAGAGAAACCTTTGGTACTACTAAATACATTTATATGTGTCCGCGACAAAAAGTAATATGATGACTCACTGCAAAGTTAAAGGGTTAGAAAGGAAAATTAAAGTTGGTGAACGTTTTTTTAGAGTCAACTTTGAACATACACAGAAAGCCACACAAGTACAAACAACAAATAAAGGTATGAAATTTGATTTTCTTATGAACTAAAGATTATTATGATATAATTTTTACGTAATAATAATAATGTATCTAGGAGAAATCCACAGTTAATTCTGGGTTTTTTTAGTAGTTTTATGGTTTTTGATTGGGATTTTTTTTCTCATATTTTATACATAATTTCAAAATTCCGAGGCCGCTATGAACTATTCGACTATATAAGAAATAACATTAATTTTTTTTATTCCAATTGTTTAGCACAGTTGTTCAATCCATGAGCTCAAAAAAGTGTCTTCGCGCATTTTATGAAAATCTTTCTCTGCAATATCGAGTTTAATTATAAAGTTAAGCAAATTTTCAAAAAAGCGAGGCCGCTATGAACTATTCCAATAGCTATTCTGCACCATTCAATAAGTCAAAATTGTTAATGTATTTTTGTTTCTGAGATCGATAACGCCAAAATTGGCCATTTTACGCAAAAATCACAGTCGAAATGTAATATGCCTCTTAATTATTAAGTACTTTTGAATCGTCTATATTTTCCTACCACCCGTTCCACACTTTTTTAAACTCCGGTCTCTAACTACACAAGTATAGTGCGGCCATAGAATCAGTGTTGCTCTGAATACCCTGAACAATCCCAATTATGCCTAGGTATTTATTTACTTACTAGCGGCCGCCCGCGACTTCGTCTGCGTGGACAGTTTTTTTGCTATACCTTGGGAACTGTACGTTTTTTCTGGATGAAAGGTACATTTTCTGCACCCTTCACAACGTGTATGCAAAATTTCATGATGATTGGTTCAGTAGTTACGTACGACGTGAAGGCGTAACAAACAAACGGACTTTCGCATTTATAATATTAGTAAGGATATTAAATTTACGTTTACAAATAAGATAAAATCTAACACCTTGAACACCTTTTGAATACGTAAGTTTTAATAGTATTGATAACGCTTTCTGTGACCTTTTTTACTTAAAACATTTTTAATAAACAAAAATCAAAACCAAAATATTGGAATGATGTCAAGAGGCCACCTCTTGACATCATTCCAATATTTTGTGCAAAAACGCCAATTCATGATGCATCATGGTTAAATGATACTAATACATTATAGCTGATTGTAAACGCTTTTGTTACGAATCACCTTCGATAGGTATGTAGGGCATTTAATATACCTACTTAATAAAGTGTTAGGTACCTTCATGTTGTACAATCGCATTTTTACATTTAGAAAAATTAAAAGGAAAAAAATAACTTCGAAACATGTTTGTAAATAATATCTTATAGAATTAAGTATAATAAAGATTTTCTTTACTAATTATTTTATTTATATTAAAATAAAAACCACGTATTGATAATAAAAATTACAATTATGAAACAATTAAGTTGTTAGCCTTATTAGGTCTAATAAATTGAACTTAGGCAGCAATTCAAGAGTAATGATGCTCCCTTGAACTCTTTTATGATGTTTGATACAGATGAAGCGGAAGTAATTCAAATAGCTATGTCACTAAAGAATAGTAATTCTACGGGTTGGGATGGAATATCATCTATATTTATAAAAAAATACATTCAATTCCTAGTTGTACCTTTAACACACATTTACAATTTATGTTTGTCGATGGGAAAATTCCCTAATGTACTAAAAGATTCTGTTGTGGTTCCTGTATTTAAGTCGGGGGAAAGAGACAGTATCACCAATTATCGTCAAATATCTCTCCTACCTACCATTGCTAAAATTTTGGAAAAAATTATAAACATTCGTCTAGTTCATTACTTGAATAAAAACAATATTATCTCTCCAAACCAATATGGTTTTAGAAACAAAAAATCAACTGTGGATGCAATTGAGACTTTGGTCTCAGAAGTAGCGCAAAGTCTTGATAACAAAAAAAAGTGTATTGGAATTTTTTTAGATTTGGCCAAAGCGTTCGATACTGTCTCTATCCCCTTGCTAATCTGTAAGCTTGAATCCATTGGTGTTCGAGGTATCCCGCTAGACCTTCTGAAGGATTACCTAACTAACAGGACGCAACGTGTAAAACTTGGAGACGTGCTTAGTGCACCTCTAGGGGTCAGGTTTGGGGTACCGCAGGGGTCAGTACTTGGACCTACATTATTTCTGATTTATGTGAATAGCTTATGTAATACACAATTACCAATTTCAAAATTTATAACTTTTGCTGATGACACAGTTATATTATTTCAGGGTGAAAGTTGGGCTGAAGTTAAACTATTAGCCGAAGAAGGACTACGAACTATTATTAAATGGCTTGACTCTAATTTACTTACATTGAACCTCCTTAAAACGAAATAAATTACATTTAGTATTAAGGATGATCTTCAACCCCAATATAATCTTGTAATTAAAGCACATAGCTGGAGTTGTACTAATGACCAAAATTGTGATTGTTATGCTTTATCATCTACCACCAACATCAGATATTTAGGTGCTGAAATAGATAAAAACTTAAATTGGAAACATCATATAAGTAATCTCAGGAGTCGAATACGTAAACTTGTACCTGTTTTCAAAAGGCTTAGAAACTTAAAGGATCATAAGACTAACAAAAATGTATACATTTCTCTTTGCCAATCAATAGCTACGTATGGTATCTCTGCGTGGGGTGGCGCTAAAAAGACCATCCTCTTGAAGATTGAAAGAGCATTAAGGTGTATTATAAAAGTTATAAACTTTAAAAATTTCAGATACCCTACAAAAAAACTATATAAAGAATTTGAAGTTTTAAACATTAGGCAGCTCTTTATCAAAACCATAATTCTAAGGCAACACCAATGCCAAAGGCGTAATATTAGGTCTTTACGAAGGAATTATGAAGTGTTTAATATTCCTTCGTGTAGAACAGCTTTTGCAAGGAATTTCTTTTTCTTTTTGGCACCTTTGGTATATAACCGGATCAATAAAACAAGTAAAATAAATAAATTGTCAAGATTTAACTGTAGAAAAACACTGGTGATGTTTCTGAGTAAATTAAATTATGAAAGTACTGAAACGCTTATGAAAATTATTGTGTAGGTAGATAAATAAACACTATATATAAAATTACATACTTAACACATAAATATATACCCATTGATATATAATTTTATAATCTTATATATTTAATTACAATAAACTAGCTACAATTGTTATAGTCTTAAAGTATGTTTATCATTATAATTTTTTACTATGTTATTTACATATAAATCTCATAATTTGGTGTAACTAGTACTATGTATTAACAAGGATACATTACACGTTGAACTTTTATTTACATTAAGCAAGCTGCTTTATATTTATTTTTTATAAACTTACACTAATGTCTGGCAGACCCTTATAAAAACGTAATTTTACTTTTAATCTTAAAATTAAGCACAGTTCCTATTCTATTTTGTATTATATTCAGTGCAACATTACTAGTTAATTTATCTTATAAACAAAATGTTGTTGTAAGCAAAACATCTGGTATAATGTGCGTTTACTATATTGTTTACTAAACTTAGTACGCGCTGTCGCATCTTTTGTATGCAGTTAATTTTTTCTCTCTTTTTTAGTCTTAAGTAATTACTATACTGCAATATCCGTCCATATGTCTTATGGATTAGAGATGTTTTTTTCATGGAGTGAGAATCTTACCTTGCCGTAACACAGTCTCGACTAGCACGGAAGGTAAAGAACACTTTTTGTTGTGACACCCTCAATTTACAATTATTATGCCTAAATTTTTAGTTGGAAATTATTTGATAATTGATACTTTGGAAATTTGGATTCGAATATTAACACTTTTGATGATTGAAAATAAGTGAACATTGTAAATTTAACTTTGTGTTGTTTGTTTGAATAAGAAAACTGACAAACTGGATGTTGGGTAAGAATTTAGTTGTACTTTGATTGTTGCAAACACAAATGTAACTTATTATTGCCAAATAAACTTTTTATTATTATTATTATTATTAATAAACCTATACATTTTAATGATGGGTCTCATAAAGCTACAATTTTATCGAAGCTTGAGTCTTTTATTGTTCCACACATTTGAAGTCGCTCGATTGAACGATGAAAACGTTGGTCATTCTAAGCTTGGCCATTAATGTTTAACAGATACCAACACCAAGCCAATGATACTGAGATATGGCAGACAATATCGACATATCTAACCATGCCTACCACCAAACGGTGCACAGTGGTCGAGATCTCATTCATGAAGGCTGAAGGTCATTTCAGGCCGGCAACCATTCGTCAATCGGTCGGGAGGAGGGCCCGCGGTCTACGCATGCCCAGTACACGACACAGCCTAAAATCAGCTTGAGATTCTTGCAGGAAGAATGTTCGGAGAAGTTTAGTTTGCAGATTTTCAGAGTTGGGGATTTGTATGACGTACAAAATTAGGTACAGACCTAATAATCAAAGTTACTTACTCTGTAATTCAATGTAGTTTCTTCACATAGTTATTAAAATGCATCTGCTTAAGAGTTTTTGAAGATTTTTTACTAAAATGATCCCGGGCCACGTGGTGCGACTGCCTTTGTTCTACTGATCGGAAGACATCAGTTAATCGAACCAACAGGAAAAAAAGTTCATGTCGTCCGAACGGTACAAAAAAGGCAGTCGGACCACGTGGCCGGATGGAAATGGGACGGTCCTTTGGACTGTCACACAGGTCCCTCTAGCATAGCGAGCGCAAGATGGGTTTTGTCAACATCCCGATGTAGCGAAACATTTTGTTTTCTTCTTTCCTATTCTTATGTATGATTGAGATACGTGACAACGATACTTGGTGCACGAGGGCACTGCTACGCCCTGCTAAAATACAATAAGCCAATTATTTTCTCTGTGTTATATGCAAAAATTGACAATAGTCAAAGTCAAAATGGCTTTATTCAAATAAACTTAATAATTGAGCACTTTTTAATTGTCTATATTTTCCTAAGTACCACCCGTTCCAGACTTTTTTATCTGACTAGAAGAACGAGACGATTAGATACCAACTTTAGGCGATTCCCTGACCGAAAGTGGCGTCCTCAGATGTTTTTATTTAATAAGTTGTTAATATTTTTTTTTTTTTCCTGTGGCAACACCGACGGCACCAGTTGTCAAATTTTGCTCCCGTATTTAAATTTGAAATATTTTAATTATTAGCATAATAATTGTGGCTAATTCCATTGAATCACGTAACATTTACGTATAAAATTAAGTTTAGTGAATACCAACAGTGAGTTGTTTGTGTATTTTGTGTGTTTTGTGACGTCGAACTACGGTCACTTTCACTTACCGGTATGACATGACATTGCATTTTTATCTGTAAATCATTGTTATCTCTTTCAAAGTAGTAATTTTTGTATGTGCTTTTAGTCTAATCTGTTCAATTTATAACTAGTAAGGCTACATTTAAGGCCGATAGTGTAGTGTTATCATTTGGATAACCTCACTATAGTTGATTAAACATCCCCTTGGAATTACTTAGGTTTAACAAACACCTTTTTATTTTCACAATGTTGACCCGTAAGGCCGCATCTCGCCAGGAGGAGGCTAAACTCCATCAAACCCTACAGGAACTAAAGGCCACCAAGGAGTTGGTTAAGCAACTGCATTTGGAAAGAGATGAGAATGAAAAGGAATTGTTAGATGTGCTTCAAAGCAACACACAACTCAAAAAGGAAATGTCTGAGTTACATTTGTCACAACAGAATATGTTTGAGGAACGTAATAGGTTACAAACTTTAATCGATGGGTTCGACCAGTGCAGAGATGAGTATGAGAAGGCCCTCAGACTCATCTCTGGACTGGAAAAGCAGCTACATGACGCTAATAACCGTATTTATAAGTTAGAGTCAGAACAAAACCAAGCGGTAGTCACTCAGAACTTGAGTCTTTACGATGAGTTAGTCGGCTGTGACCCAAAACTTGTTTCTCCCTCACTTAACCATAATCCAACAATCACAATTGATTTAACTTCTGAAGACTCAATTAATTGCACTATGAGTCAGGCAATGGTTGGTTGTAGTAGAAACAAGCTAAAGAAATATGTAAAAATTAACAAGTATATTTCAAAAACAAAAAAGTTACTAAATAAGCAGAAACACTTTTTCAAAAATATTAGTCACATTAGAGAGCGTAGACAACTAATTGAAAAGCTGGATACATGTCAAATTATAATCAATGAGAATAGACTGACATATGAAAATAACATTGCTATGTTAAATACTCACTCATTACAGAAGTCATTATCCAGGATGACCCAAAATTATGACCGTTCCAAAAAAGAGATAGGGGAATATATACTGGCACTTAAATGTTTATCCACCCCCTCTGTGTCAGAAAACCATTCAACCCATAATGATAGCTCCTTAGCGTCAGGCCTAGATGCTCGGGACCATTTACAAGACCAAACAGTGTATGAGCCCTTAATCTCTGAACATGTAAATATTTTAGCAAGCACAAGTGAAAATAATTCCTTTACCACTAACAAATGTTCAAACATTATGTTGTGTGATGAAATTGGAAAAGATTTAGGCTACTTATTCAATAATCAATTGGGAGAAAAAGTTTTAAATTATTGTATACCGGGTGCGACCCTACATGACATTATGAGAAAAGTAATAACTCTAAACTTAAATGAAAATACTAATTTAATTATATTAGTTAGTCAAAGAGGTAATGTAAACAAGAAGGATCTCATTTCATACTACAATAAGTTATGCAGTTTAAATATAAATAAATTTGTATTGTTTACACTACCTTACAGTGCTAGCTTGCCACAGGAAGAAAATAATATCAGATATAATTTGAATTTAACATTAAGCAATATGACTTATTATAATAGCCAGAGATGTCACATAATAGACATAAATAAATTAATATTTAATTTTAAATTGACAAAAGATAAATATTATCTTACAAATTATTTTAAAAGACAAGTAGCTTTAGCGCTATTATTTTATTTTAAACATTTAGCCAAGAACTTGGCTATCACTTCTGCTTCTATTGAGCAGAATAGTTTTGACATTTTAAATGTGACCTTGGAATCCGTTCCAAGTAATAATAATACAATTTTTACTCCTGCTCCTATTGAGCAAAAAATTGTTGACATTAAAAATAACACTTTGGCATTTGTCCCAAGTAATTCTTTTATTAGTAATTTAAATTACATAATAAGACAATAGAGGAAGTCTCTAGCCGTGTAATGACTAAGGAAAAGCCTAAATATTTAACTATAGTTCACCAAAACATTCAGGGCTTTTCTGGCAAAGAATTAGAATTAGAACTTTTTTTAACTGAAAAAAATGCTAATATTTTATGTGTCACTGAGCACTGGCTTAAGGAATATGAATTAATTACAGGATTTCAATGTTATAAAATTGCTAGTTCATTCAGTAGGAAATCCACCACTAGAGGGGGATCTTTGATAATTTTGCAAAACAATATGAATTTTAAGGAACGAAAAGATGTGATATCCCTCTCTATTAAGCAACACGTTGAACTGTCATGTGTGGAATTAGATCAGTTGATAATGATTTGTGTGTATCGCCCACCAACTGGTAACTACCCTCAATTTGAGTCCGCTATGGAGGACGCTCTAAAATTAGTCATCAAAAAGAATAAAAAAATTGTGGTGTGCGGTGATTTTAACGTAGACATCTTAAAACCGTCCTCAATTGCAAGTAGGTTTCTGAATTTGTTTAAGTCCTTCAATTTAGCAAACACCTTTTGTGAACCTACAAGAATCACTGCTACATCTAAAACTTGCCTAGACAATATTTTTAGCAACTGTAATGTACTTGATAAAGAAATAATAAATTGTATTCGTTCTGACCATAGCGGACAAATAGCTTCCCTTGAGCACCATCATGTTCCTCATCAGTGTAATATAATTTGCAGACCTCTAACTAAAAATAAATTGGAAAATTTTCATAATAATGTCACTGCCAAAACTCTTTGCTTACCTAGTAATGATAATCCCAATACTCATTATGATGATTTATTTAATTTAATTAAAGTAGAATTTGATAAAACATTTAAGCAAAGATCTATTAAATCCAAAGACTTTAAAAAGAAATTTAGTGATTGGGCAACACCAGGCATATATGTTAGCAGAAATAAGTTGTTTGAATTATATGGTCAGAAAACAATTTCAAATGATCCCGAATTTCATGAATATGTAAGAAACTATTCAAAAATGTTTAATAAAGTATGTACTTTAGCAAAAGCAAAATGTATATCTACAATAATTCATCAGTCAGATAATAAAATAAGAGCCACTTGGAATATTATAAATAAAGAGACTGGGAAAACTAAAAATAATGACCGTGAATACTCAATAGTATCAGACAATAAAATTATTGAGTCAGATGAAGGAGTGGCAACAATTTTTCAAGATTTCTTTTCTAAAATACCTATTGCAACTACCAGTAATTTAAATTCATCTCCAAAAATTGCTGTCTCCCTCTTGGAATCATGTGTTGATAAGTGCAATAATGTATTTAAATTTAGACATATCAATAGTGATACCATTCTTAAAACATTTAATTCAATAAATATAAAAAAGACTGAAGATCTCTGGGGCATTTCAACTCACATAATTAAGTCTATAATAACTACCATTGCTCCCCATCTTGCTTTTATTTTCAATAAGTGTGTTGATGAAGGGATATTTCCAGACTTAATGAAATATAGTAAAATCATCCCTCTTTTTAAATCTGGGGACAAAAGCGATCCCGCTAACTTTAGACCCATTTCCATTTTGCCAGCACTAAGCAAAATTTTTGAAAAGATCATTTATGATCAATTATTAGCACATTTTCTTATCAACAAACTACTTCACGAGAAACAATTTGGTTTTACTCGTGGTAGATGCACAACTGATGCTGGAATTGCACTTCTCAAACACGTCTTTGAAGCATGGGAGAGTAAACAGGATGCAATTGGTATATTTTGTGATCTCTCTAAAGCATTTGATTGTGTCAGTCACAGTACTTTATTAGATAAATTGGAACATTATGGTGTATCAAAAAATGCAGTAAGCCTTATGCAATCGTATCTGTCGGCGAGAACCCAAAAAGTTGTTGTAAATAAAACAGAATCCTATGAAGCACCTATTACCATGGGCGTGCCGCAGGGATCGATATTGGGTCCATTGCTTTTTCTTATTTATATTAATGACCTTCCTTACTATACTAAAAACTTATGTGAAATAGTACTGTTTGCTGATGATACTTCTTTAATTTTTAAAGTTGATAGAGGATGTAACTGCAGTGACGATGTAAACAGCACTCTTTCCAAGGTGATGCATTGGTTTACTATTAATAATCTGAAGCTTAACTCTAGTAAAACTAAATGTGTCAAATTTTCACTTCCTAATGTGAGGCAGGTTCATATGACTATACATGTAAATGGCGAAGCAGTTGAATTTGTTGACTCAACAAAATTTTTAGGTATTACTATAGACTCGCGGTTGCAATGGGACCCTCATATCGATATCCTGTCAAGCAGACTTAGCTCTGCTGCCTTTGCAGTTAAGAAAATAAGGCTTCTGACCGACATTGAAACAGCAAGATTGGTTTACTTCAGTTATTTTCATAGTATTATGCAAATTATGACCTACGGTTTGTTGTTGTGGGGCTCAGCTGCTAATATTAATAACATATTCATCTTACAAAAAAGGGCAGTGCGCGCTATATACAACTTACGGTCTAGAGATACTCTTCGTGACCTATTTAAAGAAATTAAAATATTAACGGTAGCTTCCCAATACATCTATGAAAATATAATGTATGTAAAGAAAAATTTAGATAGCTTTGTAAAAAATAGTAATGTTCATAAACTCAATACAAGAAACAAGAACAAACTTGCTGTTTCAAGGCGCAGACTGCATAAAACCGGAAGCTCTTTTTTGTGTAGATGTATTACCTTTTATAATAAGATACCAGAACAAGTCACAGAACTGCCCTTGGAAAAATTTAAAAATACTGTTAAATCCAATTTAATGAGTAAAGGTTATTACACTGTTGACGATTATTTGAAGGATAAAAAGGCATGGGCATAGCTTTTGTATTGTTAATTATTACTCTAATACCTCAGTATTGATTAGAAAAAGTCCGGGGTTCTTTCATAGGTCTAGATAAAAGTCCTTTAATTAAACTCGAATCGTGATTTTCTTTTCTAAGTATAAAATTGTGAGAAGTATCCTACCTACTTAAAAACGTACTTCTGGCTTCCTGACTCGACGACTTAATATGGGTAGCTTTAGTATGTCATGCTCACTTCAAACATTTCTGCGGTGGTGTCGTGTGAGGCGGGTCGTTACGTTCCCTCAAATATGGTTGAGCGAAGCGATGGCTGGTTCATGCGTCATGCTCGTGAACGGGTGCTGCCAGTGGGAATGGGTCTGCTTCTGTCTGCTTGTATTAAGGGCGTCGTATAACTCGTATATAAAAGATCTGTTTTATATTGTCTGTATGTATGGCACTTCTTACTCAAAAAATATAATTCTTAATAGCTTACCTTGTTTTGATTTATTTAATTGCAATATTTTTACTTTCTATAGTCAGTAGTTTAGTGAAAGACCTATGAAAAGCTTTTGGATATAAATTTTCAATTCGATGCCTTAACATAGGTAGTCTTAGTATGTCATGCTATCTTTAATCATTTCTGCGGTGGTGTCGTATGAGGCGGGTCGTTACGTTCCCTCAAATATGGTTGAGCGAAGAGATGGCTGGTTCATGCGTCATGTTCGGGAACTGGTGCTGCCAGTGGGAATGGGTCTGCTTCTGACTACCTATCTTAATGCATATTGAATTGTATGTTTTTCTTTTATTTTTATTTATTGTAACAGCCTAGACTGAATAACAAGTTCAAACTTTGAATTTAGCTTAAAATCTGTAAATTGATTAAGAAATTTGAAACTCATTAAGAAATGAGCTAATTCAATAATGTTATTTATTTGTTAATCTTTGTTAATATAAAGTCTGGAAACGATATACATATTTGTAAATATCGTTCCATCTGATTGATAAAGCTGACAAGTTTTTTGCGCCCATTTTTCTTGTCAGTTAAAAGACGTCATAATGGGTGGTAGGGTAAAAGAATTGACGATTTAAAAATGCTTATTATGTGAGCTTATTTAAATAAAATATATTTCACTTTCACTTTCACATAGAAAAGGATTTTAATAAAACCACATAAAACTTTTCGTGGATTTTTTGGAGCTCATAAGTGTAGTAATTCTGAAAGGTTATCAATCACGTTACATTCACTCGTAGTCATTCATAGACGTAGATAGCAAACGTGTAAAATACAGCCACTTTTAGCAGTTTTGCTATCTACTTCTAGCAGTGACTTTGAGGGAATAAAATGATAACGTCTTAGAATACTAGACTATGGGCCCTAAAAATTCCACGAGAAGTTTTAATTAAAATTGTAATTACAAAATTAAATAAAATTCACCGCGGCGCCACTTTTTCAGGAAAGCGCCTTAAAGCGAAAAGGTTTTGTATCCCTTTTCCTTAAAATGTCCAAGTTTTTACAACTTCTACCTTATCAATCAGAGTTGTTTAACGGTTAAACCGTTAATTTCCGTCAGAAAACGATATTTCCAAGTCCTGGCCTACATAATTTGGGCTACCGGCCACTCGCTGGCTTCTGTGTCAAGGGTAGGGGATTTGCGTGTGGCCGGCGTAATCGATGGGAGATTTGCGACCTTGCCTCCCGCACCATCATCCTTGGGCCAGCACCTCCGATGGAGAATGCCTTTTCAGGGGCTGCTGATTGTTGGCTATTTTGCCATGTGAAACTTCCTGCATTCAATGTCAATTTCTGTTGTTTCGATCAGGGTACGTTTTTAATTCTCGGTTCCTGAGGTATTTTATCGGAGGTGTAGCTAGTTTAGTATAATGAAGACCCCTCCGATAAAGTTTAACCTCCGAACGGAGGTTCCGTTTCCTTAGAAACCGGGGATAAGTGTAACACACAGAACACAGTTAAAAAGCTTCAGTTTTATTAACAACAGAATTTTGTATAAGCATGTGGAACAGTCTCACACTCACACACATAGCTGAGCAGAGCAGCTGTTCATCAAATCATTTTTATTAAAAAAAATCATGATAACATGTATGGGGTTGCAGTAGTAATATTGTAGGTTTTGTTTCATTTCCCACATCTTTAAAGATCAATTAAGTCTTTAAATTAACATTAAACATTTCATTTAAGTAACTATAAATGTTTCATGCAAAATCTTGCTACTAATCCCCCTGATGGTAAGTGATGACAAAGCCACGTAAGACTCGAACCATTAGTTTAGATCATACAAATTGTTTTAAGGAGCTATGTCAAAAATAAAGCGTAAATGAGATACCAATGAGAAACCGACGCGCATGGGAGCGAGAACGATTCGGAAGATTTGGCGCAAAAATCATAAATCATTTCGTAGTAAATAACTAAAGCGCATTCGGTTAGATAGTGTCGCCCTTTTATCGCGCCGCCTTTGCACGTGCCGCTTCTTGTCAAAGGATGCCGCCGCATAAACAAAGGATACCGCGTGCGGCGTACACTCGCAAGTCAATTTAGATTTTGGCAGTTTACATCGAAGCGCCGCGTCGTAGTGAAAGGTTGTGTTTGTTAACTCTGCTACGTATACTAAACATTGAAATGTATGATACTAAAAATGTTTTTTCGTCTTTGGGAGGACAGTGAAGTGCCTCAAGATGAAACTTTAAGTGAACCAACAAAAAAAGACGGGTGTTTTGTAAAACATGTAAACACAAAAGTTGTGTAGATCACGCAATTAAAAAAGAAAATCGATATTTTGGTATGGATTCGGAACATGATGATGTTGGATCTATTACTATAAATACAGGTGATAATGACTCCGACACTTCAAGTGATGAAGAATACTAGGTAGTCTAATTTTTTTATTGAATTTTTCATTAAAATTCTCATTCCACCTCGCTTGTGTGTATTATTTGTATTCGTATTTTATTACAATAAACACAAGTAGGGACGGACACCATTATCTAAAAACATGACCCCCTCCCCCTCCCGCACACTATGGTACAACTTAAATAAATTATCGATACCGATAACGATATTGTTACCATTATCAGTAACATTACCAAAAACTTGCCGGTATGCCTGTCTCTGAACACATTTGCTTGCGGGTGTACCGACACTATCTAAGTGAACGAGCTTACAGAGATCCGACTTACCTCAGTGTCTCAAGACGAAAGTCTATGAACAGTGTGTGTTGCCACAGTTGCCAGTGATGACTTACGGCAGTGAAACGTGGTCGCTAATTATGGGTCTAGGAGGCTCAAGGTCACCCAGCGTGCAATGGAGAGAGCCATGCTCCGGCGTTTCCCCGCGTGATCGAATCAGAAACGAGGAGATCCGCAGGAGAACTAAAGTAACCGACATCGCTCGAAGGATTGCTCAGTTGAAGTGGCAATGGGCGGGACACATAACGAGAAGAACCGATGGCCGATGGGGCGCAAAGGTTCTGGAATGGCGACCGCGCACCGGACGACGCTCCGTGGGTAGGCCCCTGACAAGGTGGACCGACGATCTGGTGAAGGTTGCTGGAAGCCACTGGATGCGGGCAGCGCAGGACCGATCGTCGTGGAGATCCTTAGGGGAGGCCTATACCCAGCAGTGGGTGTCGTGCGGCTGATATGATGAACTACAGAGAATTGATGAATTAGAAAGAAATGCTTCTACACGATTCTGAATTTTAATGATACCAATTATTTAAAGCAATTTCAACTTGAATACCTAATGTTGTTTCTAAATAATTTTGATTTTAAGAATTATTCAGAGGAATTTTCGATATTAAAATGTATCGAGCCAAAGTCACTGTCGTGTGTCTGGTTCTAAACGTCTGGAGAAAGATAGAAATAAATATATAACTTAATTTCAGATCTCTAGAATATTTTCGCGACCTATGGCATCACATCAAAAAGTGCCAATTTTTAGACGTATCCCCTTAATACTTTAATAATTAAAATGGTGTGTGTGTATAGGTAACGTAACCTACTAAGTTTGTAAATGTAGCAGTAGCAAGATCTCTATGAAATCGCCAACCCCAAATTTTTTCTTGGGAATGTAACCAAACCAATACTAGAAAAATACGTTCGGTCATTGATTCATAAGTAGGTCGTTGCCAATCAACAATAAACTTTGGGACATAAAAATATTAATCGGCAATCGGTGAATGCAATGTGGAAATAACAAAATGAAATTAATGCCGTTTGTAGTCATAAGTTACTATTGTTGAACTTGTTTTAGATCTAATAATTATTGGTACGTAACAATGAAAAATAAATCTCTGATTTAAGCAAATTCGATTAGTTTGTAGTTGCAACTTACAAGTTTAGTTTTCGAAATCTTAGGCCCTTTACTCATATTTTGTCGGCGCAGTGCATCTCGGTACGACATAAACATGCTTGGTATACGCGGCACCGAAAGGATACGGAAAGCTTACTGGACGCCTATATTTCAATCATTTTATATTTTCATTTTCATTATACCGAGCATGCTGATGTCGAACCGATGCTGCGCCGACAAATGAATGAATACCCTAAAGTGGGACCTCCTTTCCGCCTCCTGCCCTCCGGCCTACCTTCTAAATACCAGACTTTTAATATGTTCACTCCCTAAGTACCCTGAACAATTTTCTGAAGGAGTCGCTTAGGTTACTCACGCACTCTTTACTCATGAGCTCTAGCCCTCTTTTGGGCCATTCGTTGACTGGACTAATAAGGCAATGATTAATGAAAAAATCGATATAGCCAAGCTTTTTTAACGAATGCAAGTTTTTATTTTGCAACTACATCGACACTACAATCTGGAATCCTAGCAGGACCGAGTTAATCATACTTTATGGTAAAACAAAGCCATGAATAATTCATGCGACGGGGTCTGTTCAAATAGGTTACGCCACTTAATCACCTCGTTTTTCGTCTGAAACTATTTCCCGTTGTATTTAAACTAAATAGTTTAGTCTAGGTGTGGGTGATGCAATTTGGGAAATAAATGACTAATAGGTAACTATTTTTTTTAGATAAATTTATGAACAAACGACTAACATGTTATAGTAATGTAGATGTAAACAAGTTTTCACCCAAACCTAGCTAAAAATGTACCTATTGTGCTTTAATTTTCAGTAAAGGCAATGGGTTATCAAGATATCTCCAGTCTCTGTAGGTATCATGACGATTGTGAAAGAAAAAAAAACAATAGAAATATCAAAAATGCCATTTTGATGTCGTCATGTGCCTGCTGAATGGGGAATGTCTGAAAAAAATCAAATTGGCTGAATATTTTTTATAGTTAGGAATAAGCTCCCTTAGTAATAGAAAAAAGTTTCAGAATTTTCCAATGCGTATTTTTTTTAATTAAAGCCTCTTCGACTTTACAAATGTGTAAAAGTAATATAGCAGAATGGAGATTATACCTTTGCCACTACCTGCCACAACAACAACACGAATAAAAAATAAAAAGTTTTGATATTTGTCATTTTTGAAACTTTTTTTTAAAACCATGTTGTGGTTGTGGCAGGTGGTGGCAAAGGTATAATTTCTATTCTGCTGTTACTTTTGTATATTTGTGAAGTCGAAGATACTTTAATTTTTTTTAAACTTTTTCACGCAACCAAAAATTCTAAAACTTTTTTCTATTACTAAGGGAGCTTATTACCACATTATAGAAAAATATTTAGCCAATTTGATTTTTTTCGGACATTTCCCATTCGAATCAAACTCGAGCTTTCATAGAATCCGTTTGGTGGGATATTACCATTTAGGTATTAGGTACACTAATTATAAAAGAAAGATAAACTCTGACTGACTGACATCTCAACTAACTATTGAAGAACTTGAAATTTTGCACATGATTCCTTTTGTAGTAATGTAGGCAAGAACCGCAGCGAAAATTTTTCTATGTCTATGGCAAGAACTAAGAAAGGATTTATGAAATACCCACGGGGAGCGAAATAGGTAACATTGCGTAGTCGAGGGTGGTTAGCTGCTTGACACTACTGTATGCTATTTTCCCCCAAGATAGCACGTAACTGTATAGGTACTAAAATGAAATACCATTACCATAATGAGGAATCAAATATCAAAGCAACTTCGTCTTCAAGTATAAAAATCTAGAGAAGCGCATGCAATTCATGTCTGCATCGTATTTTTATTTGCATTACAGTTTCATATCGTAATAAATTGCAGAAACTTTATATATGCTGTCGGTGAATCATTTCTTTTATGGTAGTTTTACCAAATCTTAATGATCGCAAGTCGCGCATCGGGTAGTTAGCCTAGGTAACGTTGTGTTTTAATAATTAATACTTAATTTCTATTGATACTGTTAAAATTACGTACGTATTTAGATTAAAAAATATTTATATTATTTTCGTAACAGTACCTAGGTACTTCTAATTTTTTTTATCTAATTAACTAACTACCTAATTTGTTTATGAATGCCTATTTTCGATTACTTGATTAGTTACTAACTTCTGCTATTATTTTGATTACTTGGTGTTAATACAAAAATATAATAAACAACCTACGTAGCAAAACTTATAATAATAATGTTATTATACAAAACTAACAATACGCTGTTCTGTTCGGTTCCAATTTCTTTAGCATAAAAGTTTGTTTTCTTTTCTATTACAAAAGAATGTTGCCAAATCGCTGTTAATAATTTTTAGTAGTAAATTCAATTACTATTCCAGTCTATGCCTATAAGTTTGTCAATTTTCAAGGTTTACCGAAGGGCGACGGTCAAGGCACTGCCAAAACTTACGTCATACTTTTAAAAGCTTTAAGGGGCCATACAATATCAATACAAATTTGTATCAAATCCAAATACAAAAGTATCATTTGATTTATCGGTCCAAAAAAATAGTTTAGAAAGTAGATTATACTTACTCAGTTATGTGTACTATAATCTACTTTCAGAAACATTATACCTAGCTACCTACAACTTTTCTACCTATATATAGCAAAAATCGTAAAGTAAAATCTAATTTTGTAGTTTTGCACTGTTGTGCCAATCATTAAACCTTTAATTTTGAAACTATAATAAAAAACTTAGCTAGCCGTCTTAGTTATGTGATATTTTAGTTTTTCAAAATAACGAATTGTTTATTACTTAGTTATTAATTTAAAATGATAATGTTGTCAATCATTTCGATATTTTTTATAGATTAAAAATTTCTTCCAGCGTTATACGGCCTCTTAAAGACTGAACAAAAAAGAAGACTAGAGACTAGACTAGGCTATGTCGCCCCGATAAATAAGTTTTTTGTTATTTTTTAAGTTAATTAAATATGGAACATTTTCAACTTTTTTTATCCGCTATTTTTTGAATTGTTGGGTACCGAATAGAGCGGCAAAGAAATATAAGCTATAAAGTTTCATTGCTCACTTCAAAACTTCATCAAAGCGCAATCTAGTAATGACCCTCACCGCATTTGATCGGAAGGCCAGATTCGTCAATAGTCGACCGGACATGACTAGTGGTTTCCCGGCTGCGCCTGCTCGGTTAATCCACCTGAAAGCCTCCACCGGATATTACGATACATGAAAGCCGATGAAATTGGCGAATGTAGGCCTCGAGGAAATTGGCCGAGCTGACGAATGGAGGTGTCAATGTTGGTTATCGCTGACGGGCTTGAGGAAAGAATGAAAGACCGGTTCTATCAGGTTAATTGCATGTGTGGATTTGCGACTAATCGCACAATGAGAATCTACTTCGAAAAACGCCACGATGTTCGTTCGCTACGTGACATTATTAGCCTAGGAACAAGGTCCGAAATTAAGTTATCCGAACGGCATTTATAGTGATTCTTTTTCGTAGTTAGTCCTCATCTGTTTTAGTTTATACCTATAAAACCTGATGAAATTAACCAACATTCTGTATGTACACTTTTTTATTGATTGATTATTATCAAAACAATAAAAAACTTATGTCTATAAAACATATCCCAGCAAATTGTTTACACAGTTTGGCTGTAGGGTCAGTGTGTTTTGAACTTAAACACACACTACTTATAGGTAGGGCCTGTTTCACAAAGTTCAATTAAATTCTAATCAAAATACTTGACGAGTAATTTCATATGGGAATTAATTAATTGGGTGACTGGAAATAATTAAAGGCGACTGTTAATGGGATACTTAAATACTAAACTGGGCAGCAGTTTATTTTTTGGGCGACAAAATAACTAAACGTGCTACTAACAGTGGATTACAAAAATACTCAAAACAGGCGACTTCATATGGGTGATAAATAATTTAAGTTAGCAGTGAAAAGTCTAAATGGGTGACAAAATACTGAGTGGACAACTATTATACCAAGTAGGTAACTATATAACTGATTTAAGCTGCCCAACATGGTATTTTTAACACGTTTCTATTAGGCTGCTTTCTCGTTTCTTTGTTTGTTTGTTTTTTGTCATCTCGATTAGGATAATAGTCATAATTTATAAATAAAATATATGCCAATTTTTTTATGTTTTGTGTGCCCTAAGGTTGTCGCCCTAAGGTTGTCGCCCTAATAGTAATTTGGTCGCCCGTTCTGAATAACTAGTTACCCAATTTGTATTTTAAAGTCGCCCATTTTCAATCTCTGTAGTCGCCCTCGGTTCGTCGCCCACTTAGTATTTCAGTACGCTATATTCAGTATTTTTGATACCCAAAATGGGAATTTATTGTTACCCGATTAAATACTACCCATTTCATATGAATTCCGTCCAAAACTAATTACATCATAATATCAGCCATACAACACAGACGTCTTCCAAGGATCTCCACAAGGATCGGTCCTGCACTACGCAGTTTTCTAAGATTTTTTTTGTTTATTATATTAAATAGTTAGTTTAACAATGAGGGTTCACGTTGGTCACAGCACTGCGTCCGAAGGTAAAATTTTGTTAATCGGTTGCAACCTATAACCTAGAATATAGTAGGTATTTGAAATTGGCGTATTGTATGAAGAATTTTAAAGAAAATGTATTTTACATACTAACATTTTCTTAATTTATTTAACAACCATAAACGCTGATGTTTTAAAACTTATGTACTAATGTTTAAAAACTGTACGCGTACGCCACTTAGGTTAAGCGAAAAAAATAAGTTTTGGCTAAGTTGAAACAAATAAAGTGGTCAATTCCGCTAACAAAAAGAGAACTAATTTTTAAGGCATTTTTTTAAGTTTAAAAATAAAAATACGGAAGTTTTACTACTTATTGATAGTTGTCTCTATAATGGTCATAATTTGATATAATATCAAGCAGATGAAAATTTTTAATCGTAGTCCTCTATTTGTGAGAAAAATCGCCCAATATTATATGGTAATGAATCGCATCAGACCATCATAGTTATTACAGTATCTGCAATCCGTGTAAACACACCCCAACTTCAAGTCATAATCATACCGCAATAGCCCACTTCGTGATATCAAACAATATTTTATAAAGACTACACCAAACAAACGTACCTGCCTAAAGTAGTAAAAATGGACCAAATTACCACTATTATTCAGCCTAGCCCTCTAACGTAGGAGCACTAGGTGTGGTGTCTAAAAAATTACATTGCGGCAAACTAAATAATGCTTTAACCACGACTGCAGCAGCGGGAGAAAACCGTTTCTTATGGCCGAAAACTCAAAGGCTTCTTAGATTGTTAAGGTCTCCTTAACTTTAAGGAAGCTGTCAGTTTCATAGTTTCTGTCAAATCTGATAACTTTTTTGAATTTAAGGTGCCCTTAACTTTAAGATTGAGTATTTAGCCGTTAATCATTTATTTTGTTTTAATAGTCCGTAAGCCCGCGACAGTTTTGCCTACGTCATATGATATCACGGTGAAATGCATAGCACACGTTTGTGTGCTTTTGGAAAAGTTGTGCTGAGCGAGGATCAGAAGATTATCACAAATAAAATTGGCTGGAAGCTTGAGACAATACTTCACTTCCGGTTAAAAATCACTTTTGAAGGACTTCCGGCCAGATATGGCTTGGCAGACTTATTTATTCTCAAACACACTATTATTTCAAAACATTTATAATAATTTTCGTCAAAATGTCACATGACGTAGGAAAAGGTATCCGGTGACCATCTTTGGCACCGTCTTTCAAGTACTTTCGGCCATTACAGAACTGACAGGCTTATGTAAACTCTCTAATAATAGTGTGTTTGGGAATAAATAAGTCTGCCAAGCCATATATGGCCGGAAGTCCTTCAAAAGTGTTTTTTTTCCTTTTACCTCCTCTATGTTCTAGAGAGAAAGTTGTTTAGTTTAAGCAACACTATCACCTGTTTCAGTGCCTATCATCACATCATTTTCGTTCCACCTAGTCTGTTATTTCATACGTATTTGCAAGCTAACCTTACATTTCGCTGCATCTACCCACAATCTAATCGAACCCTGAACTTTAGTAGTAAATCAAAGTGCACTAAATGAGTGAGTGCAGGAATAATCATTACTATAATTATTATAGGTCACGCTCGCCGTCCATGCTAATAGCTGCAGAGAGCTTTCGATCTTCGTTGCGGTGCAAGTTGAAGAAGAACAATATCGACAAGCGTTTTACTAATACTTAAATACAACGTGTGTCAAAAAAATAAGCCGTTTCTTACATTTTGATATTTACATTATTAATTTTTGTAAGTAAAAGCTGATTTTTGTACCTATATACTCTGATTTTTAGCTTTGCGGGGTCCGACAGAATAGAATACCACCAACTTTCACACATGGTGTGTCGAGAAAAGGCGACTATGATTTAGAAGTAATACATCTAACACGTTTGTGACCAGAGGCCGTATTATGACCTCTTATTTCCAGGCAGTTTTCTGACTGGCTATCAATCTATCTCTTTTATTTGCTATACGACGAGAAAGAGATGTCACTACAACAATTTATAAACCTGGCAGGATTTAAGAGCTTGTAATACGGCCTCAGAAAATTAGTAGGTACCTAGTGTTTTTTGATGCAAACCGCTGTGTGAACACTTCGCCTCATACCTCTGTGTGTCACTACACACAGAGGTATGAGGTGACCCACTGGTCGCCCACCCGTGTAAGACAAGGGTTCCGGGTACAATTTGTACTAGGTTTGGGTAGTGGTAGGGCTTATGGCTAGCTACCACCATTTTACTTAAGTCTGACGCCATAACAACAATTTTGTAATTGTTGTGTTCCGGCAGTTAGAGGTAAAATAGCCAGTTCCTCAGTGATGAGGATTCCGGATGTAGGTGCGCTTCCACCTTCGGACGTGTCGTCACTTAACATCAGGTGAGGTAAGGCCGAGCACTATCCCGTTGGGAAAAAAAACCTATTCCTGGAGAATACAAATATTAAATAAATAAACGAAAACGGATAAAAACGTGTTAAAATCACGGGTAGAGTGTCATCATCACCATCATCATCATTAGCCTCTTTGGGTCCATTTCTGGACATAGGCCTCTCCCAAATTCTTCCACTGTGTCCGGCTTTGCGCCTCCGTCATCCAGTTGTGTCCCGCTTGTCCTCTGATATCGTCAACCCATCGTTTTGGAGGGCGGCCTCGTGGTCTTTTGTCTTCCCATGGTCTCCATTCAAGGATCTTTCTCGCCCATCGTCCTTGATCCATGCGAGCTACGTGACCCGCCCAACTCCACTTACGCTTGGAAATTACTTGCACCACGTCTCTCACTGCCGTTTTTCGCCGTATCCATTCATTCCTTTTCCATTGCTCTTTGCGCGACTCTAAACTTTTCAGCTGATCGTTCAGTGAGAGACATGGTTTCCGAGCCATATGTGAAGACCGGCATGATGCATTCTTCAAATACTTTTGCCTTGAGTTTTATTTAGAGTGTGATTTTTATAAATTTAATTTCATATTCAATACTAAAATAATAAATAAAATAATTCAAGTTTTCACTATTATACTCGTAGCTGTGATCATAGATTTCGTGCATACCCCAACAAGCATAGTATTTACCCGCTAAGTTCGTGGTTTGGGCCACACATCTTCAGTCTAGGCTACTTATCAGCACGAAACTTTAAAGTGGCGACTTGAAACTGGAAAGCTAAGTAGATTACTAGGCCGCGGGTCTAGGCGCGATTTAGGACCTAAACACACACGATAATTTTAGCATTGGTGATCGAAAATTTAGCTGCTTTTTGGAAATTACATGCAGAGACAGAACCCGCAAGCATTCAATAGTTCTGTCCACAGAACAAAGAAAAAAATTTCCTGCACGCGTAGCATGAGCAACGGGACTCGATCTTCTCGATTGTTGAGCACAGTTTGACAGAAAGGTGGGACTCGCTCTCAGAATTTTACAACCTTTTTATGTCTTTTGATACAAATATGAGTTTAGAAGGTAATATTTTTATTTCAACATCAATAAACGTCGAAATTATCTAAAATGATTCGAAATGATTTAGTTTAAACATGCTACTTATTTTTTAATAAGTTCTAAGATAAAGAGACACTCAAAAAAGCTTTCACTTCTGTAGACAAAGCTCTCTCGAGCTCGAGAAGAATAATGTTGCCAATAGTAAATATTTATAATTATTTCCATCATTTCTCCGTATGGATATAGTTCGTTTGCCTTCCTATTATTGAGTGATTTTTGAAAAGATGACACAGACCAACGTACTTGTTAATTTAGTAATAAATATTGAAATCAATGTATGAAAATAATTTGAATTTACGTTTTTAAGTAAATAAATAAAAATTAAATAAAATAAAAGTAAAAAAAAACTATATTTGGCAAAAAAGTGTAATATTAGAAGACAATATTATTGAATAGGTAAGTAGCTTTTTAACAATTAATTATTTATTGTATTTTTTTAATTTATAAAATTTGTGAAAAATATTAAGAAAAAAAATATCTATTCATTCTTTATTACTAGTAAATATTTTTTTTATTTCTTTTTTATAAATTTTATGAATGAAAAAAAGAATTAAATCAATACAATATCATTTATTTATTTTTTCTTTGCGGACAGCTGTTTTTGTCGTTTGTGCTGTAACTTCTCTTCTTACCTTAATAAAATATAAACACGGACAACTTAAATTTATTTTTATTGCGAAACTTATTCAAAAAAAAATAGGTCGACAAATCTTTCTCTACTACTCAAAGGGTAGTAGACAAGTTTCTCCGACTCAACTGTCAAATTAATGTCAGTTGAAGAGAAAAGCTCGTGTTTGTCGACTTTTGACATTAGGCCACGACAAAGAACAATAGCATGAGTACCTATCTCGATCTCAACCCGAAAACAGTGACATTTCGGTGTAGACAAGCCATTGTTCTGTGAGTCGAATCTTATCTCGATGTTGGTCATGCTACGCATGCGGGGGGGGGGGGGGGGGGGGGGGGAATTTTTTTTCTTGTTCTGTGGACAGAACTAGGCGGTAGTTGCTACTTTTAGTCGCTAAAACGTGATGCAGCATTGACTATCAGCTATTGTAGGCCTTCCTTATTGGTGGATAAGGAGGATGGGCCATAACACCACGCGGGCCCAATGCGGATTGGTGGGTGTTAACGACTGCAAATGCAGCCGGGACCAACGGCTTAACGTGCCTTCGGTAGCACGGAGGAACTCGAGATAATTTTTGGTCACCCATCCTATGACCGATCCTTGCGAAAGTTGCTTAACCCCCGCAATCGCTGGGCCGGCTGCTATACCACTGCGCCACTGAGCTCCTCAGCATCTGTCTCAAAATCACTGGTTTTTCAAATCACCATCTATCGAACGAAGTTAGTAGCTAAAACACGATGCTGATGCATCGCTAAATCGCACGTTTTCGATAACGCGATCGCTGAGTTGCCAAAATGCTATGCAGCATCGACGCAACTGTTGCCGATGCGACAAGTGTTACAAAATAACCCCTAATGCCGAGTATGGTAGATAAATAAGGACCATTAAACAGAACAACTTTTATTATGCGATCAACTCTGAAATCGCAAAAAATGCTGTGTCATAACATAACAGACAGCTCTGTATAAGTACATTTTTATATTTTCGTTATGAATTTTTGTTTGAGACGGCTGAAATTTTTTCTCGATTTCAGAGTTGGTCCCATAGTAAAAGTTGTTCTGTTTGATGCTCCCCTACCACATATACGGCATTAGGTGTTATTTTGTAACACGTTGTATAATAGTACTAAAGCTAGGGTTTCCTAGGATGTCGGTGCCGCCATAGTACGGCCGTAATTTAGTGGCGAAACGTTGTCAATGCAAACAATACGGGGCGCGGTTTCTGACGTTACGGTGTCGCCGTATTGTTTACAAAGACAAAATTCAACGCCGCTATATTACGGCCGTAATATGACGGCACCGCTATCTGAACCCTAGCTTAACCGATGCAAGTCGTACCTGCTTTAGCCCCGCTAAATACTTAACCCTGCACTGCGGCAATTAAAACAAATTGTAGCGATTAACTTGTTAGTGTTTACTTTTTTATCTGCAAAAGTTTTACTTCTTGAAAAGAAATTACGGCACGTGAAAAACGTATAAAAAGAACATTATCGTGGTATCTGATATTGCAATCTGTGCATTTACTATGCTGCAATTTAAGTCTCATTCGAAATAAAGGTATGGCATGAAGAAAATAACTGCATTTTCGTGGGCGTTTATATTTAAAAAAATGTACCATTACAACGTCGTAGTGCGTGGTTAGTGTGATTAACAGCGATTTATTAAATTAATAAATTTAATAAATCATTTTTTGTAATAATTATTTTTTGGAAATAAATCATTTCAATTTTTTGCAACTTTTATTTTAATTTTAATAAGTTATAAAATAAAAAATAATGATTGCAAAAACGTAACAATACTTTTAGTAATTTATCAGTTTTCAATGTTGACATTATACATCATGAAATCGAAAGGTAGGTAACCTAATTATTAAAACGAATTTATTAAAAAAATAAAATCGACTAGGTTACAAAGTCTTGTATAAATATTTTACTCTTTTGGCGGATGAAAGAGGAATAGAAAGTAATTAAAAAGTAATGTTTAGACAAATCTGCTATGTAAATAACATAATTTTACGAATTGAGAGTTGCTCAGCAGACATGTTTATATTTTATTATTGGTTTACAGCCGTTTTATGATCATTATAAAACTGTAACCAACCGCAATCATCGAGACTGATTTTGTTAGTCACCTAAATATTTCAATCTTAACTCCGCCACAATAAATTTTTTGCACAGTTCTAACCAGTTGTCTATGTTTAAGTAGCGGGGTTCTGCCGTTTGGCCAAATTATTTTTGGTCAAATTTCACTTCCCAAAAAACGTATCGCACTAGTTTCATTTCCCAAATGAATCTTTGGCAAATTTACATTTCGCATTTTATTCACTTGGTCAAATTATCATTTAGCATATTTTTACTTTGTCAAGTTTTATTAGGTCAAATGTTTATTACGCAAACGTTTTATTTTGCAAAATATTATATTCCAAAAAAATTTTTGGTAAAATTGACTTTTTTTTAAACCAAGTAAGTAAGTATTTTATAATCTTAATTTTTTAAATAAGTTGCGATACACATTAGTAATTTAACGTCTGAATAAAATTTTAAAATAGTTTGCGATGTGATATTTTGGGAAACGTTTTTTGCCCAAACATTAGTAATCCTTAAGTAGCTCTTGGTTAGTATTATTATGAGTAAAAAAAAGTGACTCAAAAATTGAAAACAAAGATATGGCGGAGTTTCGTTTTATAGCTGAGTTGTCAGTTGACCTAAGCTGTCAAGTTTCCTCTAAAATTGTAGTCACGCCGAGAACATAAAAAACTAAAACATTATCGGTGTTATTACGAAAGATTTTTAAACACCTCTTCTACTTAGATACCTACTCTGATACTGTTTAAATGTGATGCTGTCTCTTTCAAACAATATTGTCAAAAAAGTGACATTATCACATTTAAACAGTGTTAATAAGTTAACAGTAAACAGGTGTTTAATTATACACAGAGATTTTTTAATCTTTTATAATAACACCGTACATTTTCACCAATTTGGACATTCCTTTAATTAAATATGGCCGACGCTGACCGTAGTCGTCGTTGCCGATTTCCATCACACGTCCGAGTATAAGATAGGAGTGGGTATCGGTATAAGTATAGTGTCATGTGACATGTGACATAGACGAACTGCACAGTGCTGTCGATGCAGGTTTCCACCACACAACCAAGCATAAGATAGGAGTGGGTATCGGTATAAGTATTGTCATGTCGAACTGCACAGCATTGTCGATGCAGGTTTCCATCACACATCCAAGAATAAGATAGGAGTGGGTATCGGTATAAGTATAATAGTGTCATGTGACATAGACGAACTGCACAGTATTGTCGATGCAGGTTTCCACCACACATCCCAGTATAACATAGGAGTGGGTATCGGTATAAGTATTGTGTCACGTAACATAGACGAACTGCACAGCACTGTCGATGCAGGTTTCCACCACCACCACACATCCAACTAAAAGATAGGAGTGGGTATCGGTATAAGTACCTATAGTGTCATGTTCCGTGATGTCTGACGTGTATCATTATACTTCCAGAGCACCGGTATGACGCCGCTCATGTACGCCGTGAAGGACAACCGCACATCGTACGTGGAGCGGCTCATAGACCTCGGCTCGGACGTCGGCGCAAGAAACAATGTGAGTCCAATCAATATTCATTATGAAGAGCTACTGCCATATAAATGAACGATGAATATGTTTATACTTAGAATACCAAAAAACATTGATTAGCAATATTACTCAAAGCGAATTACAAATTCCTATACAAACTTTTTGGTTATTCCTAAGTATAATCATATTCTTAGTTTATTTGTAAGGCAGCTATTTTATGAAGCTAAATTATATGAAGAAAAAGCAACTCATCTCTAATTTTTTATCATAGCTGAGCTATAAAAAAAACAGGTTCGATTCCCATCTGAGTTAGCATTGACGAGTTGCTTTTCAATAAAATTAATTTTGTTAACAATTTATCTACTTTATCATTAGTAAAAAAATAGGAACCTACCAAGTAGGTACACTTTTTATTAAATAAAGTACCTGGGCGACCGAGTTTTGCTCGGTTATTATTATTTATTGACCGAGCGAGCACGAAGTGCGAGCGAAGCGTCTCTGCTTCAGCTTGGGCAAAAATTCTTTCGTATGTCCGGCTGTATGTTCTCCTCTACAGGTCGCATTTCTCAACCGATTCTCGTGAAATTTTGTGAGCAGGTTCGAAAATTATACAGATTTTTTTGTCGAGCCAGTTTTTCGAAATTTTCCAAAATGGCGGAGATAGATAAAAAAGACATATTTCAGTCCAGCTTTCCGGCGCTGTCTTATCTCCTTTACAGGTCGCATTTCTTAACTAATTATCGTGCAATTTTGAGCACAGGTTTGAAAATATATAGATTTTTTTTTAGTCGAGCCAGTTTTTCTAATTTTTTATAAATGCGAAAGTCCGTTTCTAACTTCTGAACCGATCATCATGAAATTTTGCATACACGTTGTCAGGGGTATAGAGAAGGACATAGGGTACCTTTTATCCAGAAAAAAAGTACAGTTCCCGAGGGATAGCAAAAAAACCGTCCACGCAGACGAAGTCGCGGGCGGCCGCTAGTCTCATATAAAATGTATACATTAGTTTTTCGGATCACCTGTTTATTGACATTGTTGTTCATTGACATTCTATTTCTATGGCTCGTACCAATATTCAAATCAAAGCGTGTATTATAAAATCAATCATTTACTAATTGAATAATTAAGACTTTTGTGAATATCGCGCGAGACTATGCGCAGAACACAAAATTCCGGTGACCTGTGTGTGAGAGAGACGTGTGTTAGGGCAAGGTAAAGTTTTAGGAAATCAAGCGATCTTTTGTATTGAGACCCCAACATTTAATCCTCAGTCGATGAAACTTTGCAGGGATGTAATATAGTATGAACCAAAATCTATGTACAAATATCCAAAACAAAAAAAATATATTTGGATAATTTAAAAAATACGTATCATAAAGTTTCGACTACTGAGGATTTACTGTGGGGGTCCAGTACCTTCCTTTCCTACATTACTATGCCCAAGTCACTAACTTCACAGCCTTCACTTCATAAAGTTTGAATCGGGTGGCTAATTGTCTAATTTGAAAATCTATCGCAATCGCTTTCATTTGACAGGACATTGCTGCATTTCTTTGGTAAGTTTTTATTTGTGCTAAAAAGAAGCCTTCCGGATGACTTCGTCATTTTCTTAAAATTGACACTTTCCTAACTTCGCATCAATGTGTTACATCCTGAAAGCGATTGCGATAGATTTTGAAATTAGACAATAGAAAGGCTGGTTATACTTCATCTGCTAAGAACAAAGACTTCTATGTTGTTTTGGCTAAGAATGGAAAAAACAGTTAAGGTCATAAAGTAGCACTATTTTTTTGCTAAGAAGGATGTTGAAAGCGCATTTTTGTTAGGTTCCCGTACACTTCGTGATACCACAGGCATCAGTTTTATGCTTACATATTAGTTGTCATAAAAGTTTACTACAACTACTACGTTCTAGACTGGTTTCGTAGAAATTTCTTAACAGGTATTAATAGTATGTCGTTTACGTATTTGGTCCGCGTAATTCGACGTTGTTTTTATGGCCGCACCTACCTCGATGAAGCTTAAATCACGAAAAAGTAGAGCAAAGAGTAATTTCCCCTTTTACCTACGACGTATGAACTTACGGCAACGCTACACTAAAAGCTTTAATTTACTTTTATAAATAAATAATAAATAAATAAATATTTGACAACATCACATACATTGTTCCCATTCCAAAGTTTGTAGCTAAAGCACTTGTCTGATGGAAATTAGAAAAAAACAGTGGTATCACAAACACCCAGACTTGAGACAATATACCTATCGAAAAGTTGACCCAGCCGGGGATTGAACCCGGGCCACTGACGAGAGTCTGAAGAGACACAGTCATTGGCATTATGGCATACCTGGTGATAAGTGTCAATTTTTGTTTAACTTGAGTCCGTGAGTGTACGAAGGAATTTATTAAAAAAGCTCTTTAAAATATAAAAAATGAAAAAGCAAAATTTTCCTAACATTTGTAAAAACAATTAGATGTCTTTAAAGACGCAACGATGATGTTTCATTCAAATGTTTCTAACTAGCGGCCGCCCGCGACTTCGTCTACATTTTTTCTTCGTCTGACTTCGGACAGTTTTTTTGCTATCCCTCGGGAACTGTAGGTCTTTTCTGGTTGAAAGTCTATGTCCTTATCTGTACCCTTGACAATGTGTATGCCAAATTTTATGATGATCGGCACAGTAGTAAGACTTAAGGCGTAACAAACAAAATGACTTTCGCATTTTAAGGATGATCTATCGTCCCCACAATTTTTTTTTTATTTCATCAGATACAGTCAACGGTACGTCAGACTTTAAACGTTGACCTTGAAATCGTCTTGATGTCGTATGTAATAAATAAGAGCTGTTTCTGTAGTTCAACTGTTAAATTCTGACTAATTTACCGTGCTGTTGGCGTATCATGCGGTCGCTCTGCATTTCTCATCTTTTGCCTGCTGGACGCCGGGCTTACATGGCTAAGTTATGGCTGGCCCACCGGCCCGATGGCCGATAAAGTGGCGATTTATGCCCATAACCACCCATAACGCAGTTTACCACGAGCTTGAACTTAAAAGCGACTAGTTATTGCAAGCAAAAAGTTTTAAATCACTTAAAAACATGCCAAATTTCCTTAAACACAGCTCCTTCATTGACTTGACTTACGAAAAGAATTATTTGGGTGGTTGTTGAAACTTTAATTTACTGACCTTTTGTGATCGATTGATCTAATTCTAACTAATATTATAAATGCAAAAGTAAGTTTGTTTGTTTGTTACGCTTTCACGTCTTAAACTCAACCTATTCATCATGAAATGCATACACGTCATTGTCAGGAGTATAGAAAAGGACATAGGGTAACATAACATATCCAGAAAAAGTACGGTTCCCGAGGGATAGAAAAAAAACTGACGACGGACGAAGTCGCGGACGGTCGCTAGGTCATCATCATCATCATCATATCAGCCACACGACACCCACTGCTGGGTATAGGCCTCCCCTAAGGATCTCCACGACGATCGGTCCTGCGCTGCCTGCATCCACTGGCTTTCCGCGACCTTCACCAGATCGTCGGTCCACCTTGTCGGGGGCCTACCCACGGAGCGTCGTCCGGTGCGCGGTCGCCATTCCAGAACCTTTCTGCCCCAACGGCCATCGGTTCTTCTCGCTATGTGTCCCGCCCATTGCCACTTCAGCTGAGCAATCCTTCGAGCGATGTCGGTTACTTTAGTTCTCCTGCGGATCTCCTCGTTTCTGATTTGATGGTCGCTAGGTATTCCACACTTATTAACAACACAAAGTTAGTAAAGTACGATTTATATTATTTTCTTTTAAAAACGCTATCGTTTATTTTATTTGTCTATACCTATAGACTAATATTTATGGGCTCATTTCACAAAGGCACTAACTTATGGTTTAAAAATGAAACAGAATTTATATGAAAATGTCTGGTCTGTTAAGTAAGATAAGGAACTCAACTGGAATCTTCGCAACAGAACTTAAAGAACTGTGACGTCATACGATGGTCACCCCAACCACTTATTACAAGGGGTGACTTGTATAAAAACTATTGCACATTCTCTGATTCATGAAAAACATACAGTCATTGACTTTAACATAGTGTCGTGCGTATACATAATGATTTACAAATCATCAAAATGTTTCAAGAGCTTAGTCAGAACTTGAGTCATTTACAACTTTCACCTTAGGTACAAATTGTAACTCCATTTCTAAGATGGTGACCATGGTGTAGCACG
This sequence comes from Agriphila tristella, assembly GCA_928269145.1. Lineage (NCBI taxonomy): Eukaryota > Metazoa > Arthropoda > Insecta > Lepidoptera > Crambidae > Agriphila > Agriphila tristella. The sequence goes on from OV743439.1 coordinate 24,412,250, forward strand.
CAACGAATAAATTAGTTCGCATTTTACGCTATTCAATAACATTAACCTTCAGAGACAATGCATAAAACTTTTCTAATGCATTTAAACTAAAAATAAAGGCAACATTTTAAGTTCAAAGATTATTTTTAAATCAAAGTTATTAATTGAGTTTTTTTAGCTGATTAGAGTGTAAAGGGTAAATCAGGCCCAATAATGCTTATTTTCAACGATAAAAGGAACGAAATTGTTAAGATTTCAGTCACATGAACAAATACACTTTTTTATCTTTGCAACTTAATTTTGGATATGAATCACCTCAAACAACGAAAATACAATTATGTACGTCCAACATCTGTGAAAATTTTCTCTATGAGTACCTATATGGAATTCTCAGAATGTCCTCTATAAAGGTAGATCAAAAGTAGTAGGGCAAGGAAATTATAAGTAAACTAGCGGCCGCCCGCGACTTCGTCTGCGTGGAATGGTTTTTTGCTATCCCTCGGGAACAATAGTTTTTTTTTCGGGATGAAAGGTACGCTATGTCCTTCTCTGTACCTCTGACAATGTGTATACAAAGTTTCATGATGATCGGTTCAGTAGTTACGACGTGAAGGCGTAACAAACAAACAAACAAACGGACTTTCGCATAGGGCAAGGAAATTATAAGTAAACTAGCTTTTGCCCGCGACTTCGTCTGCGTGGATATTCGAGAAAATCCTATGGGAACTTTAAACCAGGATAAATATTATTCAATGTTTTAATTTCATCAAAATCTGATCAGCCGTTTTAACGTGATTAGGCGGGTCCCCACCAAGCGCGCTGACCCGCTTTTTCCTCTTATAAAATTTCATTCCCTATTTCATTCCCCATTCATACAAACTTTCATCCGCTATTTTAACTCTTTCCACCATTATTTCGTAATAAAAGGTAGCCTGTGTCATTTCTCAAGCTTTACTCTATCTCTGTGGCAAATTTCATTAAAATCGGTTTAGTATTTTAGGCGTGATAGCTTAACAGACAGACAAAATAACTTTCGCATTTATAATATTATTATGGATTAAGTATAGATTTTGTATTTTAGATTTTGAATTTTGTTCTGTCAATTTTACTCATGGTAGTCGATTAAACAACATAATCTCGTAGTGTAAAAGTATGTAAATGGGTACCAAATAAATGCGATAGTGGCATAACTTCTGAAGTCTCTCTATTCTGTGGTACAATCAAACTTTCATCCCCTATTTCAACCCCTCCAACCCTTATTTCGCAATAAAAGGTAGCCTATGTCTTATCTCGAGCTCTACTCTACCTCTGTACCAAATTTCATCCAAATCGGTTCAGTAGTTTCGGCGTGAAGGCGTAACAGACAGACAGACAGACAGAGTTACTTTCGCATTTATAATATTAGTATGGATTTTGTATTACTGATCTTGAATTTCGTTCTGTTAATTTTACTCATGTTAGTCGATTAAACAACATAATCTCGTAGTGTAAAAGTATGTAAATGGGTACCAAATAAATACGATAGTGGCATAACTTCTGAAGTCTCTCTATTCTGTAGTACAATCAAACTTTCATCCCCTATTTCAACCCTTCCAACCCTTATTTCGCAATTTTTAAAAGGTAGCCTGTGTCATTTCTCAAGCTTTACTCTATCTCTGTGGCAAATTTCATTAAAATCGGTTTAGTATTTTAGGCGTGATAGCTTAACAGACAGACAAAATAACTTTCGCATTTATAATATTATTATGGATTAAGTATAGATTTTGTATTTTAGATTTTGAATTTTGTTCTGTCAATTTAACTCATGGAAGTCGATTGAATAACATAATCTCGTAGTGTTGTATTATATCCCGTATTGTATGTAAGTAGGTACCTTATAAATACGATAGTGGCATAACTTCTTTAGTCTCTCTATACTGTGGTACAATCAAACTTTCATCCCCTATTTCAACCCATCCAACACTTATTTCGCAATAAAAGGTAGCCTATGTCCTTTCTCGAGCTCTAAACTACCTCTGTACCAAATTTCATCCAAATCGGTTCAGTAGTTTCGGCGTGAAGGCGTAACAGACAGACGGACAGACAGACAGACAGAGTTACTTTCGCATTTATAATATTATTAATAGTATAGTATTAATAGTATGGATTACTTAAACATTCCTTGGAGTAGGGTCAGCCCCCCTACTCATATGGCCAACATTCTATTCGTTTGAACGCTACGCTTACTATTAAAACTTTAAAATAAGCAGTAAACAAGATAATTACGTGCCGTAAGCTTGACAATTCTATACAATACATCAAAGTCTGTGATTTACATAAGTTTGCGACATGTGATTTAATCATCTGTTGCTCTTATTTAAGCTTTAAAAGTAAGCGTAGCGTTCAAACGAATAGAAAATTGGCCATTTGAGTAGGGGGGGCAGTCAGTAAGTTTTAGAAGTAACCGAGATTTTAATGTAACATAAGAGTGTCAACACGGCATAGTTCGCAATGCATACAAATAATACCAGCATGATAATTATGCACCCGTATGCGTGCATCGTCTTGGAGTAGCGGACCATTCAATGTTGACCCGTGCCTTGCTCAACCGTATAGGTTCAGAAGGGCTAATGTCTTAGCCATGTAGCCTTAATAACATGTTACCTAATAGTTTATAACACGAAATTTACAGCTGAGGTAATAAAATAAACTAAGAAAATGTCGAATACAACTCCTGGGCTAAGTATCATACAGTCAAAGATAAGGAACTATAGAAGCCTTGAGATGTTATTAACAAACTGCAGTAAGGCAAAACATGTGCTTACTGCATTTTTCTAAATATTAGAAAATCTGTATACGAAGATTGATAGAGTTCAAAACATCAACAGCCTTTGAATAACCTCTAACTTCACTCCCATATGGCACACGTGCCCAGTGATGCCACAGCTAATGTAGATAAACGATTTTACAAATTAATAAATCTTCCAACACCCATCTATAGCAAGTGGCCTTTGCCATCCTAACCTTCGAAAGAGCGCACTGCAATTGTTATCCACTTTGAAATGTACTTCAAACGGTATTTTTGTTACAGGACAACTACAATGTTTTACACATATCGGCAATGTACGCTCGAGAGGACATCGTCAAACTACTGCTGTCCAAAAGGGGAGTCGACCCGTTCGCCACAGGAGGGGTGAGACCATTTTACCTATCATACGTCAAACCTATAGAAAAAAACGATATGTCAATATAAACGGTCGTTAGAAAAATTCGTAGTCGTAGTCGTTCTCGTAGCGATTTCAAGCCGTAGCCGTAGCACCTATGCGTTACGAAATTTCGTAACGAATAAAACAGGATTGGATTTGGTGTTCGTTCCATATTTTGATTATTAAAATCTTTCTGGTTTCTTTTGCCACTTTTGAAGCTAAAGCCAGGGTTTCCTAGGATGACGGTGCTGTCATATTACGGCCGTAATACAGCGGCGTTGAATGTTGTCTATGTAAACAATATGGCGACACCGTAACGTCAGAAACCGCGCCGTATTGTTTACATAGACAACGTTCTACGCCACTAAATGACGGCTGTAATATGACGGCACCGTCATCTTAGGAAACCCTAGCTTAACTACATAGGAATTAGGGAAACTGACGAGTGATAACCCGACCCATTTTTGAAACCTTATAGTGCAGTCGCCCGTGGTACATTTAAATCCCAAAAAGGTTACCTTTGGAATTTTAATTATTACGCCATTTTAGATTTACTAAAACCCAAGTTTTACGTGTCGCAACCCGCCGTAACCTATTTTATTTGATGTCCAAAAGTGATATTTTTTATATTTTTCGAGGTTACTACATGGTTTAGCTATTGTCGTGTTCTACAGCTTTGTGCGATCGCCACAGATAGTAGTACAGTCGCCACATGGTTTAGCTATTGTCGTGTTCTACAGCTTTATTAATAAGACTATGGAAAGTGGCCATAGACAGATTTAAGACCAGATAAAAATGGTTGGATATCTGGTCTTAAATTTGTGTATGGCCACTTTCCGTAGTCTTATTATTATCAGTGGCAAGTTAAAATAAAGCTAGAACACCTATTATCGTGTTCTAAACCATGAGGCGACTGTACTAATATTGATGCTTACATTTTCATATTGTGATTGTACAGGCTCAAATTAAAATAAGAACAATTGCAAATAGAGACGAATCACTCTGTCATTACAGTTATAAAACCCAAAATAATAAAATATTATGTAAAGCAAATACCTTGAGAACCATAAAACTGAAATACAAAAGAATTTATCAAGAATCTGCCCATGTAAGCTCTTCGTCAACTTACACAATCAAGCTACAAACTTTGGCAGTTTCCTAAGATTTTTCAAAGATAATATCATTCTTGTAGTCACGCATTTGTTTTTTCACTCCTATTCGCTTGACTAGGTACATTAGGCCAAGTTTTTTAGTAACAAACTTATTTATTTGAGAGATTTGTTGCGCTTGTTGTAATTATACTGTCTTTACATTAAATACAATTAAGGAAACCATATACTTCATATAACGCCCTCATCTTAATTAAATTTATTGCTCGCTAGTGGTTAATTCGTCCAAGTCACTAAGTAAATAATGTATCGAAAATTCAAATGTATTTTTTTATTTACAAACAATGACCTCAGTTAAATATAGTTCGTTATGTATCGGTAGGCTTAAGTGCTTAAAGTGGAAACTTTTTGCTTCTTTGGCATAGAAGGCTATGACTGAGGTTATTATATTTTGTAAATAAACTATAGAACCTAAGCTTCAATGTAAATTCTCAAAACATAATGTACTTAGCGATAAATTAATTTAATTAAGATGAGGGCGCCACTATGAGGTATATAAGAGCCTTAATGAAGAGAGTACAATTATTATCTTTCATTCGTTTAGAGTTATTGTATTCAAATATCCTACTAATATCATAACGAAAGTTTGTGTGTGTGTGTGTGGACGGATTTGGGTGAAAACAGATTAGGACCTGGATTAATATAGCCTACTTTATACCTCGGTCAAAGGTTTCCTAGGGTCCACGCGGACGACCGCTAGTATTTAATAAAATCTACAGAAATGATACACAAAGGCGTATACAAAATGAAATACAGCGGTATGCTTTTTGTCTATTTACCAGTTCTCAATAACTTTTTAAGGCGATTAGTGCCCTCACAGTAGTGCCCTCATCTTAATTAAATTGATTGCTCGATAAGTACATAATTTATTAAAAATTATTACGTACTGATTAGAGAACCTATAGTTTACTATAGAGTAAACTATAGGTTCTGTAGTAGTATAGGTTCTATAGTTTATTTAAAAACAATAGCCTCTGTAAAATCTAGTTCATTGTAGTAGTAGTGTAGTAGGCAAAAGAGCAAAAAGTGGCCACTTTCAGTAAATTTAATATAATGAGGGCGCTTCTGTGATTTACTAATCAACTTAGGTAGGTTCAATGGTAATAAACAAATAAGTAGGTACCTACTATTAAATAAAAGTGGATTTCATTGACATAGCTTTATTCAGTATTAGCTACAGTACGGCGTAGGTAAAATCCTTACCAATATTATAAATGTGAAAGTTTGGGATTTGTTTAAGGTAGATATTTGGAAGTCTGTTAGTAAATTACGCAAAAACTACTGAACGGATTTGGATTAAATTTGGCACACAGATAGTTTATTTATAGCCTGCATTAAAATATACTTTATATCTCGTTCAAATGTTCCCCAGGGATTTTCTGAATGTCCACGCGGACGAAGTCTCGGGTGGAAGCTATTCCTCAATAATGTAGGTATAATGTAGGTATATGAAGACTAAGCGCACTGTTACACGATCATGCAGACTGACATCAGACTGATACAGGGCCAGGCCTCCATCACTCGCTCAAGGTCGCGCGATTAGCACCTACCGCTAGCCGATCCGCCGGCGGAACAAGTGAGCAACGGGCCTCCATACGCCCGCATGTGTAGTCGCGCGGCATCTTACTGCCTGCGTAGGTATTGTCTCTTTATAATAGTAACAATGTCGAGTCGACATTATTGTGCCGTGTACGGATGTCAAAATCAAAAAACCAATAAACAGTTGTCGTTTTCAAATTATGATATATGCTACGCAGTTCATTTATAAGAAGACAACCCTAACGTTGCGTCAGTAGAAAAGATAGGAGCACGCGATAGAAAGAGAGGCAACTACTAGGTGAATATAAACTGTACTGCAGGCCATTGCGCGACCTGAATTGCACTTTATTGTGTCGGAGCAAAAGTCGCTATTTATTTAAATCACTATGCGGCGTGCTGCTTCTGTACTAAACTTGTACTATTAGTTATTCTGTAACAGGGCTGCTATTTAGTACAAATGACAGCCACACAGGGCTGCCATTTGTAGTAAATAGCAGACAGTCTGATATCTGCATGATCGTGTAACCGTGCTCTTAAAAGTAGGTAGTTAAAAGTAGAGTCGACGAGTATTTAGAGTCACTATCTTTCTCTACAACCATCCTTGGCCTATTATTTACAATTGCAATATTTTCTATAATTAATAGCCCATAGCTCCTTCGACGTGATGCAACCTGAATACAGCTCAGTGTGTTCGGAGTCTTCCAGTAGTGCAGTGAAAATTTGAATTAGGATTTAAATTTAAGCAAGTTTTCTTATTTTTTTCTGTTTGATAATGAAGAATATCTGAATCAAATTCCTGTAGATATAGATAAGTTTATAATATGGCCGATCATAGGGAAAGTGTAAATAAGTTGCTGAAGGCTTTCGAAATGGAAGATGTGATTATGGTTAGAATACCTTTTCTAACAGTCTATATTTTTTGTAATAACGTGTGAGCATTAAGTCTGATGAAAATACACCTTAGTTAGTAAGTCAGACCTTTTTCAACAGATCTGTGGGCTTATTAATAGAATCGCGATAGTCGGACGATGTTCTTCGATCGATTTACCTGATTTTGAATGAACCTTCTCCATCAGCCATTTTTTTTGATGTCCCCACTGCTTGGGCACAGGCCTTCCTTATGGGTGGTAAGGAGGATGGGCCATAACCCACCACGCGGGCCCAATGCGGATTGGTGGGTGTCAACGACTGCAAATGCAGCCGGGACCAACGGCTTAACGTGCCTTCCGAAGCACGGAGGAGCTCAAGATAATAAACTTTTTGGTCACCCATCCCATGACCGACCCTTGCGAACGTTGCTTAACTTCCGCAATCGCTGGGCCAGGCGCTAAACCACTGCACCACCGAGCTCCTCGAGAGAATGAACCTTACACAAGAGTTATTAATTTCACGGAGTGGGACGAACATCGAACGCTTATCGCGATGCTTTTTTTATAATAGGCCCTCTGATGATGATTGCTTTCTTTTACTCTCTTGTTTTGACCTTGATGAATCGACATGAGTAAAAGATCATAATAGTATAGAAATGAGTGAACTCCAGATTCATTTCACAGTTCTAATCACTGTTTTTCTCGTGCAGAGTCGCCAGCAGACAGCAGTCCACCTGGTGGCCAGCCGGCAGACCGGCACAGCCACCAGCATCTTGAGAGCTCTTCTCACCGCCGCTGGCAAGGACATCAGACTTCGGGTCGATGGCGTGAGTCACATGATACTATAGTAATAGTCCAATATCCACAAATCTTGCTGGTGGCCAGCTGACAGTCCGGCACATGACAGCCATCAGCATCCTGCCCCCGTATTACTAGCTCTTAAAACTTGCCAGTTTTCTGAATGGCCATCAATGCCTCTCTTTCATTTGCTGTAAAGAGATGTAACTATAGCAATTCAAAACCTGGCAAGTTTTAAGCGGTTGTAATACCTCTTCTTACCGCCGCTAGCAAGGGCATCAGACTTCGGGTCGATGGCGTGAGTTACATGATACTATAGTAATAGTCCAATATTCACAAATCTTGCTGGTGGACAGCTCACAGTCTGACATAGCCACCAGCATCCTGAGAGCCGCCGCTGGGAAGGACATCAGTTTTTGCATCGATGGTGTGAGTCACATCATCACATAATACTTATAGTAATAGTCCAATATTAACAAATCTTCCGTCCGGCACAGCCACCAGCATTCTGAGCGCTCTCTACACCGTCGCTGGGATAAGAACATCAGTCTTAGCATCGGTGTGAGTGTGAGTCACATGATACTTATAGTAATAGTCCAATATTCATAAATCTTGCTGGTGACCAGCTAACAGAACAGCTTGCAGTACAAGGTAGTCCTCTCGAAGGTAAATATTAAAAGCATGCAGTCGGAGGCGTGCATAAAGAAAGTGACATTATGAATGGTTTTTATTTTTATTTTTTATTTTATTGGATAAGGGAAACATACAGCTCAAATTATACATATGAATGTAAAGCATTATGTTTTTACATAGGCTAACACAGTTTCCACTGAGAGAAATTAATGTAAAACAAAAGTTGAGTATACACTATAATAATATATAAGTTAACGAATTATATATAACTTTTCACAAGCAAACCATTGGAAAATTAGCACACGACATAGTCAAGTGATGTAAATAAAGACATTATATAACGTTGACATGTTGATCACTTGTAATAATACACTTTTTAAACTTTTGAAAACTAAGGGAAAAAATATCGGTTTGAATAGGCATGTTGACTATTTTTTTATTTTATGTTACATAAATTACTCCTCAAAAAAAGAAACATTGGTATAAGAATTATTTCGCTGCATGAAAACTGCCCGAGATATCACAGTTTGAAATGCACAAAATTGGACTCACCCGAAAACACTCCATAGTAACGGCTACCAAGTTATGACGTCACGCCTTCGTAGGTTGTATGCAACGCGTAGGAAATTTGTTCGGCAGCTATATCAAATATTGTGTTTATCAAAATGGTTTCTTTGACAAATTTGCTATAAATTTTACGGACTAATTAAATGTATTATTTAGTTTAACAAATTTTATACTTTTTAAATGGACTTGTCCACCCAACTTTGAAGGGTCATAAAACAAATAGGTAATACGCAATATATTAAACCAAGAGGTATACAAGCTACTCCAAAAGTTTAATATGTTTACGATTTTTATTAGTATTTCGTTATTTTATTCATAAGTCAACATCCCTATTATATGCCTCCGACTGCATGTTATTATATTCCTTTAATATTTAATCTTGTTTCCATCTTTTCAGTTGACTTGTCTTTTTATGCAGGCGGGTTTTTTAGTTTTTATTTTATATTTAATTAGTTTATATATTACGGTCATGATAAACCTTTTTGAAATACTTATGAGACACCTATTTTGCAGCATTCTAAAAAAAAAAATTCCACTACGTATAATAGCACCCGTTGATAGCACCGTACTGCTGCCGCCACATTGGTTTTTTTATAACGCCACCTTCTTAAGAACACTTGGGCTGACGAGACAAATCTAACGAGATCTTAATCATTGAAATCCGTTCAGCCGTTTGAAAGATCTTAGGTAATAAAGAATATTACATACAAACAAACACACAAACATACAAGATACGCGCGAAACATAACCCTCTTGCAGTCAGTTAATAAAAAGGGACGAGAAAGAAAACTTTGATTTGCGAAAAACAAAAATTGGAAGACCTACATTATTATCAAAGCAAGAGGTTCCTTTAAAAAATGCTTTCTGCAAACTATAACCTAGATTCTCTCCGATAAAATCAATTGTTACATGGTTCGTAAACGTAAAATCTATACGGAACCTTCCATACATCGCGTGAACCGTTAGTATTTCAACTTTATGACGTCGTTACTAGGCTTTGATTTGTTGCCATAGTGACGCGGCTGCGAAAAGACAGAGATGCAGCGGGTGCGATCGCGTGCAGCGGCCGTCGCCTCGCCTGGCACCGCCATCCGCAGTCCCAACGAACCCCCGAAAGCAACCTGTAAACAAAGCACGCCCCCTGAAACTTATGCCCGAGAATCACCCCTAGACTCAGACAAAACTTTATAACGAATCCTTTCACGCAACTCATTAGCTGACGCAACCTTCTCACGCACCTAACTGACAAGTCTAATTAAATCCACATTCCTCAAAACACCAAAAACACAGCACCCAAGGTTGATAGCGATATTTCAGGACATTCCGCTACAAGCGGCCCCATGCGAATAGAAACTGGCTAATTATCCACCGAGCTTTACCCGCCAAGTAAACGTCACAACGCGAATTTACAATGCAAATCACTCGCGGAATATTAGTTATAGCGTCAGCGGTGAAATTCAAAATTAGTAATTTTAATACAATAAGTCTCAGTCGCTCCTTCGTCACGACTAGGGCAAGGCAGCTTTGCTATGTCCGCCTTAGGTTTTGCGCTATAGTGTCTTCAATGGATGAACAAGTACGTATTTACGACCGGTGCCTTGTAAAGTTTGCAGACTGAAAATTTTAAATTCGATCGCTTCGGTATTCGGTGTGAAGCACGTTATGACATCGATTTTGCATTCTGTCGAATGGCAAAAGTTGAATTGCGATGCACATAAGTCGGCATGAAACGTCTGTGGTGTCACAGTTAGGGAAGTATCGTGCAGCAGCACGCCGCAACTAGCGTGAGTTAGTGCAAAGCCTCTGCATCGTATGGAGTTTAGTGCGAGGTATACGGGATCGGAAGATTGGCAATGTCCGATGGTGGGAGGGACGCGCCTCGAAGTGCAAATTTTAGTTTTCCGTCGGACGTGCGTTGTCCGCCGGCGAACTTGCAGCCGAAGGATCTACAAAAGCTCGAGCTTAGCTTTATTGAGCTGAACAAGGAGCGAGCAAAACAGAAAGAATGGAAAAAGTTAATTCGCGACATGGTGTTCCAGAGGGGGAAGATACCGCTGCTGCTGGCGGTGGAGGCCGGCAACCAGAGTATGGTCCGCGAGCTGCTCAGCGCGCAGACTGCGGAACAGCTCAAGGTACGCTGGACATTAGCCGTCCCTAACATAACATCGTGATCAATCATACCGTTTCTCATTTACATTTAGATTTACAAGTTTTTTTCTAAGCTGAGCTGCATACTGTTGCGGCATCGTATATATATATATCTGATCATCAGAACATCATCATCATAGGATATTCAAAATTGATTTCACTTGGTCGTGGAGGTTATGCAATCTTTGTCTTCAATCACATACGAATATGATCTGCTTTTTTGATATTTACTACGAGTCATTTAGGTAACACGCTAAAAGAAATAATAAGCGATGTTTTTCTAAATTCTACCACATAATCTCATCAATAATCGGTTTTCAAAATGAAGTAATATTAAACGCCTCAACCAGGCCTCCACACCTGCCGGGGACACAGCCTTACACTTAGCCGCTCGCCGGCGCGATGTGGACATGTCCAGAATCCTGGTAGACTATGGAGCTGTCGTGGATGCCGTCAACGGTGCTGGACAAACGTCCCTGCACATAGCTGCTGCCGAAGGAGATGAACCATTAGTCAAGTACTTCTACGGAGTAAGAGCAAACGCTGCTATTGCTGATAATGAAGGTAAGAATTCAAAGGTAACACAAGAAAAAGTTCATGTAAAAATACAAAAATAACACTTCGGAGATAAAGTGTCTTCTGTGTTTGATATGAACAGCTGACAATAAACCAGTACCTATTTATTTACACTACAAATTTCAAAACCAGTATTCAAGAATCTTCTGTATAAATCCTTGAAATTATCAGTTCCTTTCCATTTTCATTTTAGTTTGTATGTTTAGTATTTAGTGCTTGAGATCTCTGCAACCACTGTTGTTCTTCTTCTAGTCTTTTCATATTTTCTGTTTATATTTCCCCTTTAGATCGGACTCCGATGCACTTGGCCGCTGAAAACGGGCACGCTGCCATCATCGAGCTGCTCGCCGATAAGTTCAAAGCGTCCATATTCGAACGAACGAAAGACGGCAGCACCCTCATGCACATCGCCTCGCTCAACGGCCACGCCGACTGCGCCATGATGCTCTTCAAGAAAGGCGTTTATCTTCACATGCCTAACAAGGTTCGTATGGGATTATTTTACATGATCAAAATATTAGTTGTAACTGTAATTAGGAAGATTTATATGCAATGGCTTAAGTATATTGCACCAAATAAACCATTCGGCTTTAACAATGCGTGGATAGGCCCCAATTTGCGTAGATATTGAGCTAAAGATAATTAATACTAGCTCTACGACTACAATGAATTTGAGATTAATAGAGATTTTCGCATGATTTTAGTTTACAAAAACTAATATTTATTAAAAAAATGTGTTGCTTGCATAGAGTCTCTCCATTGCATTATTGTTTTTTGTTAGAACTTTAGAACTTTTCTTCGCTCAATGAATGTGCTAATTCATCACTGTCAGTACTTTCAGTATCGGTCTAGTAAACCATTGTAATCCGTCTTCAGGCTGAAGACTTTCAGACAGAACATTTTTGCACGCGTTTGCACTACTGTTGAATCTAATGTTGAAAACTTCTGTAAAATATTTCAATGAGTCAAATCCTTTGAATTAGTTAAGTGATACCTACTTACATGAAAAATCTTTAAGGACGCTCAAATCAGAACAAGGGATGAACTACATTAAGACTATCTGTCTCCACAATTTCTCGTACCTACCTTCCTACCTAACTCTACAGAAATAGAAAAAGTTACTGAAACATACGCTGTTAATAATAATTTAGCTTAACCCAAATTCGTAATTGGAAGCATGTTTGAGTATTTTTTTTTGGATGCCCTCTATCATAATGAGGTTTTTATGATCTTACAGTTACTTTGTAACTACGTCCTAATTGTAACCTTCTATATTAATAAAACAACAAACAAGGGCGTCAAGGTCAAATTAGCAGATTTACTTACACGTATGTTAAGTAAAGGCATATATTTCGTCCTTCTGTTTGCGGGAAAAGGGTAAGCCGGCTAGAAGGCCTTGGGCAAAGGAAATGAAATCATATTTTTATGACACACCATAATGTTAACTAATTATGCCTGAAGTGAAATTATTAAAATGTATTTTCCGACGGAAAATGTTAATGAATAAATTATTATAACGTTAGTCTGTATAAAATTTGTTGTAGATTAATGTACGTGCCTAATTTTATATGTACGAAAACAGAATGTTACATTGTTTTAAATAGTTATGGTTTGTGAAAATATGTAAACCAACGTCCCGATAAAAATAGGATAGGTATAAAAACTTCCGTACTTTAGTTTTTGGTGAAATTAATATTTTGTCATATCACGTCATATTAAAGACTGTAAAAATCTTTTGTGAACTACTGTTACGACCTAACTTGCAATGTTTCGTTTTATTGCGTCTATTAATCTAACCGTAGATAAAATCTAAACGATAATCATGTTACCGAAATACCCAAAACCTAATTTGTAACTTTATAATTGGGTAACGGTAAATCAATTAAATTGTTAGGTGCAATAGCATATTACAGAATTATATATATCTTTTGCTAATTGTGGTGCATATCAGTTTTTTTTTTGTATGTCGTTATAAGTTATTAGAAGCAAAAATAAATAAATTCAATAAATTTAATTTAATATAATGAGATTTAATCAAGATATTAAAGTGTATTAATAATCTAAAGCAGCCACCCCAATCAAACCACCGAGATGGGATCTCACCCAAAGAATTAGTCACATTTCTTTTAAATTTTCTGTTCACCCAAAGAATTAGCCACTTTGTTGTTTTCTTTTATACATTGATTTATTTACATATTCCAGGATGGAGCACGAAGTATCCACACGGCGGCCCGGTACGGCCACGTGGGGATCATCAACACCCTACTGCAGAAGGGGGAGAGCGTCGACGTCTCCACTAACGTAACCTGATACTTTTTCACTTTCTTCCGCAAAAATATTTTTTATGAGTAGCCACTTTGGTACTGCTTATGTTTTCTTTTAAACGACAGTTTAATGATGCTTTTAGATGGCTTGATCAGTTTATAAGTTCAGATTTTTTTAAGCCTTTAGATAATTGGAAATCTAATTCCAAGTTCCACTTCTTAGTTTGGGTAGACAATAATTTTAATAAGAAACGCTGGTTTCATGTGTTTATACGTTGATGGCTTGCATTGCGTTGCAACCAATGAAGCGGTATATTTTATGGAACATCGACATCTGTTTCAATGTTTAATCGAATATTTATTCAAAAGGACAACTACACAGCCCTTCACATAGCGGTGGAATCGTCAAAGCCAGCTGTTGTGGAAACCCTCCTTGGTTTCGGCGCAGACGTCCACATCCGAGGAGGACGTCAGCGAGAAACTCCCCTACATATTGCCGCCAGGATACCGGATGGTGAGTCATTGTATGGATTCCATGAGTGCGGCACGGACACGGTGTGATCACGTAAGGAATACATTTAGGACACCATGTAAGCACCTGTTTTAATCGTTTGTTACGTCCTTTGTCACGTGTGTGTGTGTGTGTGAAATAAAATAAAATCAGATCACTTTCGCATGTCTAACAGCAATAAGTCCCTCAAAAAACTTTTCTAATTCTGACTTAAAAAAAAGAAATCCCATTCATTTTAAACACAATCACTAGAGTAGTGATATCAATTTAGAAAATGGGTTTCCGTTCGATGATGTTCAGAAATTAAAACGAACAATCAGTAGATATTAGATGACCAATAGTTATTGTAGACAATCTCTGTTTCAAAAACACATTCATCCATGACTCATTAAAACAGTCGTAAGACATAGCTCCATTCTATAGATAAAAAGTAGTAATATTTTTAGCAAGTTCTTCTTTTCCCTATACGACAATTTATTTTTGATCTTTAAGCCTCTTCTATTGTTATAAATATTGTCAGACACTCCGATTCTACAGTCAAACTATCCAGACAATAATTTCTTGGACAATTGTAAAGTTCTGTTGTACAAATGTTATACCTAAATTAATTTAAATACTAAATCGAAAATTTGTAAAAATGTCTATCCTATTAACAATACTATTGGAAAGTCATCTGAGACTAAAAGTTAAAACACACACCCAGAAAAGTGGCAAATCCCACCAACTGATCGATTGTAGATGATAAGCAATGAGCATCTACCATCGATCAATACTCAAGGACGTATTGATAAAAGTTGCTGAACCCACATTAGACTCCCTTGCAGGTGACAAGTGCGCGCTGATGCTGCTGAAGTCGGGCGCGGGGCCCAACAAGGCGACGGAGGACGGCATGACGCCGGTGCACGTTGCCGCCAAGTTCGGCAACCTCGCTACGCTGATGCTCCTCCTGGAAGACGGTGGAGACCCTCTCAAGAAGACTAAGGTATTTTCTTCGTGTAGGCACAGCACAGGTTTAGCTACTTAGCAATGTTTCGATAGTGCCATTCATAGGACAGTTGTAGTGCAAAAAACACTGCACGTAGATGTTTATAACCAGGTAATACATTATTGTGGGGCAGGTCTTTTCCTCCACCTCGTTAGTTGTCGTCACTTAACTGTATTTGTCTATCTATAGTGGTCTGAAAGTTAGAGCTAGTGTGGCCGGCTACTCTGTGGTTAACAATCCAAGTAAAATGAGCTTGTACTTTCGGACTGTGAAATGGTCTTACTTCTCTTGTCCTCCTTTACTATTCGTTAGAATTATAGTAAAACCGCCTACTTCTAAGTGTTTATTATTTGCCAAACCTCATTAATAATGATACGCTAATGGTTAAAAATATATATTGTACCTAGGGTACTAAAATGTACTTTTAAAACTTTACAGGCTGGAGAAACACCACTTCATATGGCTTGTCGGAGCTGTAAACCTGAAATCGTACGGCATTTGATAGAAATCGTTAAAGATCAGAAAGGAGAAAGCGTCGCCACTTCTTACATAGACGCAGTCGACGACGAGGGAGCCAGCGCTCTGCACTACGCCTGCAAAATTACCAGGGAGGAAGTCAAAATAGCTTCAGCGGATAGGGAAGTAGTAAAATGTCTATTAGAGAATGGAGCTGACGTTAATTTGACCACGAAACATAATCATGAAACGGCGTTTCACTTCTGTGCTGTCGCTGGTAACAATGACGTCATGACTGAAATGATTACACACATATCGGCTGCAGATGTTGGAAGAGCCCTGAACAAACAAAATAATATAGGCTGGACTCCTCTTTTGATAGCATGTCACAGAGGTCACATGGAACTTGTGAACACACTACTAACGAACCACGCCAGAGTAGACGTATTTGATACAGAAGGTCGATCTGCATTGCATCTAGCTGCTGAACACGGCTACTTGCAAGTGTGCGATGCCCTACTAACAAATAAGGCTTTCATAAATTCAAAGGCCAGAAATGGCAGGACTGCTCTCCATTTAGCAGCGATGAACGGGTACGCCCATTTGGTGAAATTTTTAATAAGAGATCATAATGCTATGATTGATGTACTAACGTTGAAGAAACAAACTCCTTTGCATTTAGCCGCAGCGAGTGGACAAATGGAAGTCTGTAAGCTGCTTCTTGAATTAGGAGCTAATATAGATGCAACAGATGAATTAGGGCAGAAACCAATACACGCAGCTGCACAAAACAATTATTCAGAAGTCGTGCAGTTATTTTTACAACAACACCCCAATTTAGTTATGGCAACAACAAAGGATGGAAATACTTGTGCGCATATAGCGGCTATGCAGGGTTCAGTGAAAGTGATTGAAGAGTTAATGAAGTTTGATCGGACTGGTGTGATATCAGCGAGAAATAAATTGAATGATTCTACCCCTTTGCAATTAGCTGCAGAGGGTGGGCACGCAGACGTAGTTAAGGTGTTGGTAAGGGCAGGCGCGTCTTGTACGGATGAGAATAGGGCAGGATTGACAGCGGTCCATCTGGCGGCACAACATGGGCATACGAATGTCCTAGACGTAATGCGATCCACTAATACTCTGAGGATATCTAGCAAGAAATTGGGGTTGACACCACTTCACATTGCAGCGTATTATGGTCAGGCAGGTGAGTCATAATACCTTTTTTGACAAGCTTTTGTGACGGGCGTTACAACAACATTATTATAATGCTTTTTAATCCACAGAAACTGTACGAGAACTGTTATCCTATGTCCCGGGAACTGTCAAGTCTGAAGCTCCCACGGGAGTCTCTTTAGTCCCAGTCCTAGGGGCAGAGTCAGGTCTTACACCACTCCACCTCGCAGCGTACAACGGAAATGAGAACGTAGTGCGGTTACTGCTCAACTCAGCGGGAGTACAAGTGGACGCCGCTAGTAATGAAAATGTAAGTATAGTACATTACATTCGAGAACGGGAAGCTAGCGATTGCATTGTCGAGGATGGTTTGAAGCCCGAGCCGCATGCGAGGGCTTTAATCATTCGAGGCAATGCAAGTAGCTTCCAGTACAAGGTTTGTATAATACTTTACTCACTTATGCTCTGAAATGTTATCATTCCATTTGAAAAAAGGATGCGGGGCGTTCAACATTTCCGTGGGGGTCTGGTTCATCACATTCTAAACTTGAAATTAGGTGCGGAAATGAAATTCAATACTTGAGTGCGGGAAGTAAGAAAATTGTATTTCCTCGCATTTAGTGAGTAAAGTATTATACAAACCTTGTACTGGAAGCTACTTGCATTGCCTCGAATAATTAAAGCCCTCGCCTGCGGCTCGGGCTTCAAACCATCCTCGACAATGCAATCGTTAGCTTCCCGTTCTCGGATGTAATGTACTATTACTCACGAAATGCGAGGAAATACAATTTTCTTTGTAAAAATGTGATATTTAAATTGGTTCGCGTGGCCATGTTTACTGACCGGTCATGCAACCATAAAGTTTCATAATAAGAATGCTAGCTGATAAGTTCTACCGATTTGAATTTGGAACACTTACTTCCCGCACTCAGTGCGGGAAGTAAGTATTAAATTTCATTATGCACTGAATTTCAAATTTAGTTTCAGAGCATAAGTGAGTAAAAATACATAAATAATACGCCATTAAGAAAACCATCAAGTCAAGTTTAAGCAGAGATATTAGTACTACATGTTTAAGGAAGATTTTAAGCATTAAGCAATAATTTATGTACTTGACTCATACCTATTGAATCATTTTTTTTCTTGCAAATTGTTAAGGATGCACTTTTGGATTGTTTCAGGGTTTTAACTCTCTTCACCTTGCTTGTTTTGGAGGACACATGTCTATTGTGGGCCTCCTTCTCAGCAGATCAGCAGAGTTACTCCAAAGTACAGATCGGCATGGGAAGACTGGTCTCCACATAGCTTCAACCCACGGCCACTACCAAATGGTCGAAGTTTTACTAGGACAAGGAGCAGAAATTAATGCCACGGACAAAAACGGGTGGACTCCTTTACATTGTGCTGCAAAAGCAGGCCATTTACAGGTGGTCAAACTTTTAGTTGAATCCGGAGGTTCACCGAAAAGTGAAACGAATCTGAACTGCGCGCCGATCTGGTTCGCCGCTTCAGAAAACCACAACGACGTCCTTGAATACTTACTACATAAAGAACACGACACACAATCGCTGATGGATGATAAACGATTCGTTTACAACTTGATGGTGTGTTCGAAGAACCACAACAACATCCCAATTGAGGAGTTTGTGTTAGTGTCTCCGGCGCCTGTGGATACCGCTGCCAAGCTGTCCAATATTTACATCAACTTATCCACTAAGGTACTACTCAATTTTAACAACAGAATATTATTCTAAAAGAAATGGTTAAGTAACTAGGTATTTAATTTCATCATAAGGAAGTTACATAGAAAGTTTTCCTATAGTACGAGAGACTTTATTTTTTCATCAAACAAATACATACAAAACAATTATTTTTTCTTATTTTCAAGATGAAAATGAGTCAAACAACACACGAGAGCTCTTGATTTGTATTGTAAAAAAACTTGTCTAGCGATGACTCTAGAATTAACAGTTCGTTTTTTTATGAAAATGACAATTCGAGCCCTATTGTCAAGTGTAAGTTTGTACTTAGAATTCATTTAGTATTCAAAACACACTGTATATCCTAAACAGGAAAAAGAGCGTGCCAAAGACCTTATAGCGGCAGGAAAACAATGCGAGGCGATGGCCACGGAGCTCCTGGCATTGGCCGCTGGCGCCGACTCAGCTGGCCACATCCTCACCGCTACAGATAACAGAAACATCGAGTTCTTGGACGTTCTCATTGAGAATGAACAGAAGGAGGTCATAGCCCACACGGTCGTCCAGAGATATCTTCAGGTAAAAAATAGGTAACTTCAACAACTTCAATGAATATTCATACCTCCACGTGAAAATCATGTTAATCAACCTCGTTTGTTCCAGGAACTCTGGCGCGGCAGCCTCAAGTGGAGTGGCATCAAAATAATGTTACTTTTTGTCACATTTATAATTTGTCCGCCAGTTTGGGTGGTGTTCTCTCTTCCATTAGGCCATAAATATAATAAGATACCCATCATTAAGTTCATGTCGTACCTCACCGCGCATATTTACCTTATGATACTTCTGTCACTCGCGGCGATCACGCCCATACATAACTCCATATTTAGGGAAAGTATGGTACCGAAATGGTACGAGTGGATGCTGCTCATATCTTTGAGTGGTCTATTACTCTTTGAGCTTACAAATCCTAGTGACAAGTCTGGACTAGGTTGGATAAAAATAGCTGTATTACTATTTGGTATGATAGGTGTAGCAGTGCACGTAGCAGGATGGATACTCGTGCAACAAAAGTTCTGGCCAACTTTAATGTACTGCAGAAATCAGTGCTTTGCTTTGTCCTTTCTACTCGCCTGTGTACAGATTTTAGACTTCTTATCTTTCCACCATCTATTCGGCCCATGGGCGATCATCATTGGAGATTTGATGAAAGATTTAGGTAGATTTCTTGCAGTGTTAGCCATTTTCGTGTTTGGATTCTCAATGCACATAGTGGCTTTGAATCAGCCATTCAGAAATATTCTAAAGGCAGAAGACAATAAGTACGCAAGACAGCAGAGGAGGAAACTATTCTCCGACGGTAAGATTTTTTCTTTACATGTCATCATATCTTAACACGCCATTTTTCGATTCTGGTAATTTGAAACTTACATAATATTATTAATTTATCATTTACCATAAAACTCAAATAGACAAATTGACTGTTATAATTATAGGTAATATTAAATCTCTTATACTTGTTGTACATTAGAGATTCTACGAACGAAACGGCAATCACTAGACTCACCGTGGTCAGTTACCCTTCCTGGGGAATCATACAGGAGGAAACAGGCTGTGGGAGGACGTAAGTCCGAGTTTGCGCGAACGACAAACTGGTTTACATTTTAATGTTCATACAATACTTATTACACATACGATGATCGCATTAAATCTCGATGGTGCTTGTTTTGTTTATTTCATTTTGTCAATGATTCATGCATCCGCTTTCGGCTTCTTGAATGTTTACCTGCACCTCGAGAATGTTATCATCGTGGAGTTCATTACATGTTACATGTATAGATACTACCGCTATCAACACAGGATGTGGAATGAGATAGGACTCTGTAATATACAACCGACACTCACATCGCCACTATTTATGGTTTCATTTACGCAGATGATAATCATAAACGATGGCGTTGAATTTCATGGTTTAGAATGTTTAATAAATGTACACGATGCATTTTCTGCTTCACAACAATCTGACACTCACGGGTCTGTTTTCCAGATTTGGATGTTGTAACAGAACATGCATTGCGCGCCACAGTAATAGTTTTAGTGGAATGAGTGGCCGACCTCACCGCATTTGATGGAGCAATATGATTTGCGCATGTGGCTGCTTATGTCCCGCGACTGTCACGCCGTTGTCTTGAGGTACCACTTTATATTACAGATTGTTTGGCTGTTTGTCCTCTATATGGCGCTCTGGCGCTCACGCTGTCGGTGTCTCTATAGTTGAAGTAGAAGTAGGATAGGATTGATACAGTATTCGTTTCCATTACCACACAAGTTACCGCATTTAATTGAAAAAATATCTTTCCAAATAGTAAGTTTATGTGTACATACAAAATGTATCAATCTATCCTGATTGTGGTCAGCTTAGCTGATACTTTGTAGATTTAGACCAAACTAGGCGTGGGGGCAGATTCATGCAAATTTTAGATCTTTCGACGTTGGAAAATTTTACGTGAAATAAGTAAATATTACCATGAATTAAGTATCAACCTACCCCTACCCTGTTCGGTGTCGAGTAGATTCAAAAAGAACTTGGTCCATGTTGGTTGTTGTTGTCTTCTAGCGACGGTCACACCGTTCGAGGCGATCGAGAAATTGTTCTTCGCCATTTTCGGCCAGATAACGTTGTCAGACCTGAACTACGTGTCAGAGCTCCGGCCGGCGTGGACTCAGAACCTGTTCAAGTTCGTGTTCGGCGGCTACTTACTGATGTCGATCGTGGTGCTCGTAACGCTCCTCATTGCGATGATGTCGGACACTTACCAGCGTATCCAGGTAACTAAGTGTACACAACGGTCCTATTTTTGTTCACAGTTACTATGAATCCGTTAACTTCGTTCGAGTTACTGTTCTTCGCGGTCTTCGGTCAGACTACTACGGAAAACACGAGAGTCCACCGCGCCGACACGAACATACAACCCGCTTGGACAAATTACTTGTTCAAAATCGTGTTCGGCATCTACATGTTGGTGTCGGTGGTGGTTCTGATCAATCTGCTCATTGCTATGATGTCAGACACGTACCAGCGGATCCAGGTAAAGTCGCGCGTGCGCGGCAACTGTTGCGTTGTACGTTGTCTGAATTGGTTATTACACGGCTTTTGATAAACACGAACGATAATTTATAAATCTAAAAACTTACTTAAATAAAAAAATACTAACAAAACTTACAAAACACGCTCTATTTTGATAATTTTTGGTAAATTGCACCAAAAAATCTCCCAGAAATATTTTTTCGTTAAATATTGACGTGTATACCTGCGGTATCTAATTAGGCTAATGAATTTGAATCTATTGGTGCAATTTGCAATTTTTTTTGTTACTCGTAAATTTGGAGTTGATTTTCACCTTTTTTATACAATAAACTAATTTGAAATAAATTAAAATAAACCCATAAATAAGTGTACATATACCTAATGCAAATTATAAATAACTGAGTTAAAGCACTTTCTACCACCAGAGAGCCTACTAGAAAAGCAGTCGCGACTATAGAAAGATTTTCGTCGTTCAATTTACTTTTAACTTTACGACCTCATTCATGAATTTAAAATACTGTAACGAAAGTCTTCTGATAATCGTGGTTCGACATTTTTAGTAGGACTTAGTACTTTGATATCCACTTGTAAGTTGTAACACGGCGAGTATTTTCAGGCGCAATCCGACATCGAGTGGAAGTATGGTCTATCTAAGCTGATCCGAAACATGCACAGAACCAATACTGCTCCATCCCCTCTGAACCTGGTCACCACGTGGCTCATGTGGCTCATCGCCAAGTGTAAGGTATGGTCTTCTCTCTTCTACAGATTGAGAATTTATAGAACATAGAACGTCATTGAGAAACTAAACCTCTGCCAAAACCATTACTATTAGCTGTTTTTCATCACTAAATGAAATCAGAAGCATATTATTAATAAACATCGGAATACCATACAACGTGTTACAAAAAAATACCCCTAAAGCCGAAAATGGTAGATAGGGACCGTCCAAACTGAACATCTTTTACTATGGGACGAACTCTGACATCGCATAAAATTCAGCTGTTTCATACAAAAAAATAATGACGAAAATATAAACAGCAGTTTTTTTTCGCGAATTGCTATTATTATTAGGGGTTTTATTGTAACTGTAACAATTTATAATGATAATAATGTTTTGAATACCTACGAACAATAAGTACCTACCTATAGTGATACCTGACGATTATTGAGTTCTCTCCGAGTTACTACTTACAGTCTCTGTTCCTCTTTCTTAGGATCGTGTGAGCAAGAAGAAGAGGCCTAGTCTGGTGCATATGATCGGGCTGCAGCGGCCGGATCAGATGAGCGCCCGCTCCAAGGCCGGCGCCAAGTGGCTCTCCAAGGTCAAGCGTGGCCAGGTTGTGCCCAAAGGTAACTAGGATTGTTTGTATACTGTAAAATTTAATTTGGTAGGTAAATTAGTAAAAACAATGTGTGGTATGTAAATTATTAAGCACTGGCATCCCCTGACTTTTAAAATGTTTGCAGCAATATTATTTACATTCGGACTCTATGTTTAGAATTAATCTATTCAATATTGCACCCCACTCAGCTAATTTAATGCTTACATAGACCATCAGCCATTTTAATGTCCCCACTGCTGGGGCACAGACCTTCCTTATGGGTGGATAAGGAGGATGGGCCATAACCCACCACACGAGCCCAATGCAAATTGGTGGGTGTTAACGACTGTAAATGCACCCAGGAACAACGGCTCAACGTGCCTTCCTAAGCACGGAGGAGCTCGAGATAATAAAATTTTTGGTCACCCATCCCATGACCGACCCTTGCGAAAGTTGCTTAACCTCCACAATCGCTGGGCTAGGCGTTAAACCACTGCGCCATCGAGCTTCTCTGCTTACATAGAAAATCCTTTATTCGGGTTTCCTATGTAATGTTGAATGCCAAAAGACCGAATGTCAAATTTTCAAACATCCACAGATTCAACTCGACTGTCCGTAGTCCACCTCAGTCCTCTAGGCTCCCAGTTAAGCTTCAACAACGTGACGAGGATTGAAAACGTGGTAGACTGGGAGATCATCGCCAACAAGTACCGAGCTCTCATGAGGGACGAGCCCAGTGAATCCTCTTCCAAGGAGAACGAGTCGGATTCAGCTGACGACGTCTCCGAGAGGATACCGAATAACGTATCATCGGCCGCACCCCCTTGAATGGATTCAAAAAGATTTGAAATACAAGAAATTATCGTCGCCCAATAAACGCCATCGGCTTAAATGAGCTTCGTAGCCCGTTCAAGGGAGATCTTAGGCGGGCATTTGCTAGAGGACCAAAAATTGATTCATCTACGGTTTGAACTGAATAGACGTCGAACCGTATAAATGGTTGAACCATTAGTTTAAAATTTGTGGACTTTAATATTTTTACATAAAGTGTGACTAAACTGAACAATTTCAATAACTATTATTAAAACCTACCCTTAGGCTAAATAAGTTACTATGTTAAAAAAAAATGTCTACAGAATTATTCAAGTGAAAAATCTGTAGGAAATGAAAATTCTTTTATAAGTAAATCTATATCTTCGATGTTCTTTCGTGTAAATTATTAGCTATAAGATTGCTTTGTTTGTGAGGTGTATTTAGATTTTCTAGTCATTCTTCAGTATTAAGTCGTATTAATCTACTATGATATTATTATTTAAAAATTCTTACTTACTTATTTTTAAAGAATGTACATACTTAATAATAATTAGCTTGTAAATAAATATCTAGTCAACAACCTTCTTTAAAGTTTTGTATAAAAGTAGCTGTCTTCGTTTTATTTGAAATACTTTTTCACAAAACCTAGGTACCTTTTTTATTTCATTTGTATATTGTCAATAACAAAATTTTAAAAGCTTTTTCATTATCTTAGAAAATTCTGTTAAAAATATTTTTAATTTAAAATCTTAATCAATGCTAAATAGTGGTTTGTGTATCAGTGTAAGTACGATGTAATGTAATGCATATGTCGCAGCCGACTAGCTTAATCAGTCGTTCAATTAGCGGCCTAGCCTTTTCATTGACAGGCGCCATTCAATCATCGGCCTAAATAACATCCCGGCATTTCATTTAACGGCTAGGCAAATGTCTTGGTTCGATACGTTTAACCACTTGCCTAGCCAAGTCATTGTAATTTAGTTCCATTTTCTATCACCAGGCACGCTGAGGCGATGTTGCTGTCAAATCTGTAAATATGGCGTCGACCAGCTGTGATTTCTGGTGCTTTTCACAATTAAATTACGTTTACACTTCGTTTACACGAAAATATCGTGAAATGGAAGTGTTTGGTGAAAAAATAGTGCAAATAAATCTTTGAACGAACGTTTTAAAGAATGTTTTGAAATAAACTCAGAATATGACCATACCATCAAAGTGATTTTTTCGTAATTTATTGTTTGTTCCGATGTTTGAGGTAAAAAATGTTATTGTCAAGTTTAAATAAGAAAATAATTTGTGTTTTCTTTTTAACATCTCACCGTAATCCTTGGAGTTTAGACATTAGAAAGAATCTTAGTAGAGGTTATAAACGATAAACGAGAAAGCTCAGGTGACCATGAGTTCTGGACAGAAAAAGACTATTAGGTACTGGATGAACACTTGTGTCGTACTTACGATGATAATATCGTGATTATGACAAAGACATCTGCTGGTGAAGAACTTTTAAAGTTGGCAAGGTATCAATTATAACAAATATTTGTTATCAATATCATTGCATTGAAACTTTTGTACCTACATTTAAATGTTTTTGTTGATTTTATATTATTTTACTGATAGTTTAAACATTATCTGTGTTACCTATTCTCAAAAAAAATCAAACGCTTAATGAACCTAAGTATTAAAAAAATGAAAATGAATAATTCTTTATTCGAAGAAACAGGTAATTAAGTGCTTTTGAATTTTCTATATTTTACTACTATTCGAGACTTTTTTTACACTCGACGTCAGAAAAATCGCACCTCTTCGAAAGTAAGTTTAGACTTGACCACCTGCTATTGCTATCTAACGTTCTATTGTGTAAATATTGATATCTATTGAAAGTACTTTTAATGAGCTTTCAATTCATATTTGTTTGATTTAATTAACATGACAGTTACCATAAATAAACGCTTGAAGCATTATTGCTAGCGCCGCCATAAAAGAGAAATAAAAGGGGTAAATTCAGAAAATGCGGGTAAATTCGCTATCGAGATGATGGAGAAAACCCACTTCAACAGTTCAATAAAAAAATGGAATACCTAAGATGGATACTATTGCCCATGAAATTGCTCAAATATTGCAAAAAAATTAGACAATGTAATGTTGCTCAGAAACTGAATCTCAGCAATTCATTCCGTTCGACGAGTATTCCAACGGTTTCTAGAGACTGTTGGCTATGTATGTTGCTATGTATGTGTATGTTGCTAATTACTGAGATTCAGTTTCCGAGCAACATGAAATTGCCTCATTTTTTTGCAATATTTGAGCAGTTTCATGGGCAATAGTATCCACCTTGGGTATTCCATTTTTAATTGAACTGTTAAAGTGTGTTTTCTCCATCATTTCAATAGCGAATTTACCCGCATTTCCTGAATTTACCTTTATTTACCTTTTATGGCGGCGCAAGCAATAACGCTTTAAGGCCGTCCGTTGCCTTGAGCGGGACACGCGCGCGGGGCGACATAGATTAAAGCTTACTCATGCACTGCGCAAGCATTTGTCCGTCAAAAACCAGCAATCTACGTCGCCCCGCGCGCGTGTCCCGCTTAACACAGCGGAGAGCCTAAGGCCAGTATATTCCAAATTATCGAATTTGGCCTATCTTTGATTCAAAAATAAACAATCAATTATTCTTTATTTTGAGCAGATAAAAATAAATGTTGAAGTTTCATAAACGATCTTGATTATTTTATGGTTAAAAATACGATATTCGTATACTCGATTGAAAAATATGCAAAGACAAAGAAAATTTTCATTAAATTTATATTTTTTGGATAATACTTAAAGTTTATGAATCCCTTATTCACGAAAAATATATTTAAAAATAGGAAATGACATATAGAAGAATATTCAACGGTTACTTTTTCAAAAAGTGACTTTATGCTCAAAATAACAACATAAACATTGAAAAAATGAAAAAGTGAAGTTATTTTCATTACTCTTCACACGTAATGAAAAAGACAGAGACTGAGTTTTTGGAATATACTGGCCTTAAGCGTTTAATTATGGTAACTGTTATGTTAATTAAATCAAACAAAAAATTAATTGAAAGCTCATTAAATGTACTTTTAATAGATATCAAGATTTACACAGTAGAACGTTAGCTAGCAATAGCAGGTGGCCAAGTCTAAACTTACTTTCTAAGAGGTGAGATTTTTCTGAAGCCGAGTGTAGTTGACAAGAAGATTTCTTAAAATGTGTTTTATCTTCTTCGTCAAAACTCAGCAGTTAATATTGCGAAAGAAAAAGGCAAAACAGGCACCTATGATATTAAAGTACTAGCCTCCGCCCGCAAATTCGTTCGCGTGGACATTTGGAAAATCCCTAGGGAACCTTTGGCTGAGATAAAAAGTATTCTATGTTTTAATCCAGGCTATAAACTATCTGTGTGTCAAATTTTATCCAAATCTGTTCAGCAGTTTTTCCGCGATTGAGGAACAAACATCCAAACCCACAAACTTTCACATTTATAATATTAGTAGGATAAGTAGGATTTTACTTAAATAATAATAAAGAATTCAATTTCAAAATATTTCATTTTCTATTCGTCACGATGGTTATCCTATTCAATCAACGGCCTTAGCATCTGCCAGCCCGTTAATTAGATATTGTTTTGGATGTATTGGCTGGATGTCATTTAGGCTGCTGATGAAACGGCGACGTTCAATGAAAAGGCTAGGCGGCTAATTGAACGGCTGATTAAGCAAGTTGCCTGCGACACATATACAACAGAAGGTTGTAATGTAACCATTCTCTATTGGTCGTCTTCACCAAGTCGCTTCAACTTTTAACTCAACTTTCGTCAAACGCATGCTAAATTGATTGCCTCCAACCATGCGCGAAAGCGCAGAGAGAAATCTCTGCCATAATTATTCAATTTTGGCGTTTTTTTAGAAGACTTACTTAGGGCATGCGCCTTGAGGCATGTCAGATGAAAATGAAAGGGAACGGGAAAGCGATAACTTGTTTATGTTTGTATTAATCGTATAATTTCAGGTTTAAATTCAAAGACAATAACAAACCCAATACAAAATTCCAAACTCTATGTTCGAAATGTTTATATTTTCGAACATCAGAATTTATTTTGATGTTGACGTAAACCGTTTTCGTGAATGCGAGATCACATTATTTTTATTTTTATTACGTTTGTATAATTTATTTGAGTAGTAATATTGCAAGAGAAGAGTTATTGACTGATACAAACGCTTTGTACTCGTATTTGTATTGTGCGAATGAAATGAATCAAGAACATAAAAAACACTTACATGTAATTTTTATTTTATTTTTAAGTTTCTATCTTTACTCAAAAATGCTTGTAATATGGCCATTATTTTGACAACCTTCTTTGAACAAAGTCGAGGTTGCCGCGCTCCTCCGATGGTGACGCAACAAAGTTGTATGGGATTTCATTATTGTCGAGTTTTAGCCACCAGCAATTTCCTTTGAGAATCCATTATTGTCGAGTTTTGTTTCAAACATAGTTTTTTGTAATTTTAATCATTTTTAAAATGTTTGTCATTTTGGACCAAGTCTTGTATAGTGCTTTACTCAAAAATGTCAAAAATTTCAAAAATGTCAAAAATGTAAAAAATGTCAAAAATGTCAAAAATGTCAAAAATGTCAAAAATGTCAAAAATGTAAAAAATAACAAAAATGACAAAAATTTCCAAAATGTCAAAAATGTCAAACTGTCAAAATATTACAAAAATGTCAGAAATGTCAGAAATGACCAAAATGACAATTTTTTACATTTTCGTCATTTTTGACATTTTTGCCATTTTTGTATTTTTTTACATTTTTGACATTTTTTTACCTTTTTGACATTTTTTTACATTTTTGACATTTTTTTACATTTTTGACATTTTTGAGTAAAGCACTACAAGACTTGGTCCACAATGACTGCACTGCTGGCCACGCTATGATGGCCTCAAGCTGAGCTTAACTACGCTCTCGGCCTTCAAGCTTGGTCATCATTGCAGCCCTTGCTGTCCGCGCTATAAAGGCCTCGACCTCCGGTCTCGGCCTTTATTCCAGCTTGGCCATCAAGGGCTGCAATGCTGACCGCGCTGTGACGGCCTGGACCTGCGCTAAGCTACGCTATCGGCCATCATCATCGCGCTGCCAGCAATGCAGTCATTATTGACCGCGTCAGTAAGTAATGTACTATTATCTAAACTTGTTTTTTTACTCTGAAATAAATGCAGATTTTATGTTTTTTTAATAGCAACCAGTTGATTTTCATTGCCTCGGTAATAACTTCATTTGACTATAACACACATTAATATTTTGTGCATATCCATAATAATTATATTTAAGTATCTATAAACTTGTAAATATTTTCCATAATTGTGTAAAGTTAAGTTTTAAAGTAATTTTGTTAATCATATTTTTGTAAATAAACGTGTTGTGCAAATACCTACATTGTTCTTAGTAATTCAGCCCTTGCCGAATTAACTAGGTAGTTCTTTGGATAAAGAAAATGTTCAAAAGACATACACGACGAAGTTAGTCTATAGATAAACAAAACAGTGCGATAATTAATAAGGGTTTCCTATTCGTTTAATCGCAAAGTACCTAGCTATGTACCGTTGACAGCCGATAAGCTATTACAGTTCTAATTAACATTTAAATTATTTCGTTTCCCCACTACAAGTATTATAAATTGATTAGGAAAAGTCAAAATACACACCTGATACCGTCATGTTTGGTGAAAAAGTGAAAGTCCTGTTGTATTTTTCATGTGAGTGACTGCCTATTTAATTCTATTCAATTCATTAAGCCTATTTTATATAAAAAAAATTATTTAGAACAGTCTTACAAACACGATAAAAATTCGATTAATTTGACAAAGACAGTGATTCGCTGCAATTTCACTCAGGACTTACGGCAAAGTGAAAATTTTACAGTTAAATACGTCGTTGTACCACAAGTGCTCTGAAGTTAGCCACTTCTGTTGTACATTGCTAAATAATTCGCATTGTAACAACAAATATGATCAACCAAGTGCTATTATTACCATCACTCCAACACCTTTTGAAAACAGAGTAGTTGGGTGGATTTCCCAAATGCAAAATTTACGCGGCACGGTTGAAATCGGAAGTGTAGAACGTTACTTTACAGTTCTAATATTTTTTTCTATGTAGAAGAGGTCGTTGCCTATAAGAGGCATAAAATATTTTTTTATTTGGATTGCAGTTAGTTAGGAAAAAATAATGTTAAAGCCCCAATTTTTTCATTTCGGTAGCTGTCCAGAACACCTTTTTTAGTGTAAGTTCCCTCGTACAACAAAAACTATTAATTATTTAGATGTGTGGTTGCTTTTATTTTAATCTTGAATAGTGAGGGTATTATCAGAAAGTAATTTTATAATTTTATCTACCCAGTTTAATAACTGGTATGAGTAAACGCATGTGTCCCAGAAAGTCTATTCATTTCGGTGACCTTAAGTTAAGAAGGCATATTTTTGCATAGAACAACTCTAGCTCCCCCCTCATAAGCTTAAAACTTGAGGACCAGCCTTTCTATTGTCTAATTTCAAAATCTATCGCAATCGCTTTCAGGATGTAACACATTGATGCTTCTCTTTGGCACTAATAAAAACTTACCAAAGCAATGCAGCAATGTCTCACATCCATCTGTCAAATGAAAGCGATTGCGATAGATTTTTAAGTTAGACAATTATCCCCCAGTGCCACCTAAGTGCTTGTTGTGGAAGGACGTGCGCCACTTCCCTGTGGTTCCCGCCAAAAAAATAAGTATTGCTGTTCGGTGGTCATGGGACAACTTTCGTTTCATTTCCATGTATAGGTATAACTTGCCTTTTAATGAGCTAGTAAATTTAATGAAATATTCATGAGAGTGCTAATTGTTTAACGTTTAATGGTGCATTATTCATTATATCCTATAATAAATAGTTTTCTAGTATTGATAATTTTTGTCCTTGATTTTCATTTCGGTTGATTCAGTGGACTAATCTATCAACCGAAATGATAAAAAACTAACCGAAATGAAAAAAAAAATCATTTCGGTGAGTGAAAAGAATTTCGGTGTATAATTGTTTCATGTCGGTGGATTGTTTTATCATTTCGGTTTATTATTATTTCATTTCGGTGAAAATCCAGGGAGGTGATTTCTTAAAATATTTGACTGCATTTTTATGGGATGTTTTTACCTTTTATGGGATGTAATATTATCATAAACTATAGATCTATGTACAATAGATCTATGTCTAGGTGTCTAGGATGATTGTTACATTACCGTTTTTCGTATCTACAAATAAAAAGCTCAATTGCTCAGCTATGTGATGGTTTTCAGATTTTATAATAATTTTACGTGGTCGTATGCATGCACGGTAGGTATTCTATCTACCATACTCGGAATCATAGGGGGATTATTGAACCACCTTGTTTAAGTCCGTATACGTATACCCTGCTTCCGTGGATTTTAATTTCAGTGGGTAGGTTCTTTCATTTCGGTGAACGACTGTTTCATTTCGGTGACATAAAATTTTTAAACACAAATATCTCATAACTCTGTAAAGATATTTAGATGGTGTTAAATATGTGCATTAAGAATATAGATAAATACAATAAACCATGGTTAAAATTTTAAAAAACTTTATAATAAAAAATTCAACCGAAATGAAAGAAAAAACACGACTTGTTGAAATTGACCCAGTTATACATTTTCCTATCGTACCTAATGAATAAAAAACAAAAAAAAATTGAATAGAAAATTGAAATAAACTATTCTGGCTGTGTACACAGATGTGTTATCAGAATGCCAGAACTAAACCCTCTCACTTTCTTTTGTCTATTAAATCTACACCATTTTGTTTCGATTATTATTTTTTGCAGGTATATTTCGTGTTGTGTCCACAGCATACTTAATATGTTACGAAGGGTAAGTATTTAACAATATTATTTACCTATTGATTTACCTCCATTTTTTTAAATAATTGATATAGACTTCCTAGTAAAGAAGGACTTTTTCCTAACTATAGTAGAGTAGTAACTAAAGTAAGGAAAAACCCGTTTTTGTTGGTAGAAATATCCAGACAATACCTAAATTGACGGATAAAAAAACCAAAAAAATGTAATCTGCCCAGTTTGTAAAGAGGTTTGTGAGCAATAATTAATTTATTATTAAATTAAACAATTTATTTTCAGTTCCTTTTCAAAGTATACCAAAGTACCGATAGGGACGCCGAAGATCCTCATCAACAGCTCTTCTCCGTGCATCGACGTCTCCAAAAAAACCGTAGTGTTCGTCTTCGGATTCCAAGGATCCCCAACAGGACCTGCCGTCTCCACCATCATGCCTACCTTCATTGAACAGGGGACGAATGTCCTGCTGGTCGACTGGATGATGGAAGCCAGTGGAGGAGTGCTTGGACCGTTAGGATACCCGGTACAAGCCCTGCCTGAGACGAAAAAAGTATGTTGTGTATTCGTTACTGTAAAAGCCCGAAAGGATTATGCCGATTTTATTATACAAGGCCATGATGCGCTTTGATGAAATTACCAAAATACTATAGTAATTTTATAGTGATTGCGTGGGAAGAATGGCAATTTAGGATTGATTTTTGAAAAGAAAAAAAGTTTTTTTTTTGGTATGCTGAAGTATTAATTCCCATTAATTACTGAATAAAGTTAATTGATATTGCCGACTGGAAACTGTTCTATACGCCAAGACGTCAACAATGAGTACCTACGTACATAAATGATAAATACTATACAATCCATAAAATCGCTCTTCTAAAATCGTCGCAAAATTTTGTTCTTAGAATGAAATAGGCCTCGAAACTTCAGTGAAAAATACTCTTATCTACCTAAGTACCTATAATACGTTTATTTATAGTTTTAATTTCAACTCTCTCTAGATCGAGGCCAAGTTTGGCAGAGCCCAGGGCTCTGCCAAACTTGCAAGGCAAGGCAAGAGTTGGTATATCTTAAGTTTTACTGGAAAATCTTAGAATTTACATAAATTCGGGGTTTTACAGTATAGTGGAAGATCGTGGGGATCGATTTGTATGGGGACCTTGCATTTTTGAGACAAAGCAAACCGCTTGGAACAGGTGTTCCTGGGGGTGATCTGAGCTGATTTAGCCCGGTTGCCACGCGGTTCCCCCCAGCAGGTGGGCAGGGGAGGGGGGAGAACAGTGCGTCCGGCAGGCCTCACTCTAAGCTTCATATCTGCATACATGTAGCTATTATATCAAGTTTGGTATCTTTTTCATATAATTCGAGGACGAGGAATTCATTTTTGGAAATAAATTTTCACCCACCCATACAAAAAAACCGCGGAATTCAAAAATTAAGTTTTTTCTTCACATTTTTTTTATCGAAAATCCTCCACAGAATTAAAACTATGAAGATTTGTCCTAGAAAAAAAATACTAGTAAATAGCCCAGTTATTCCACTATATATAATAATAAACTTGTTAAACATTTTTGTCTAACAACTGTGTTAAAAAAATGCTTTATGTCGCGCGGCGAAATTATCTCTGGCATTTTTTTTTTCTAATAATTTCTACAGAATTCAGACTATGTAGATTTGCCCCAGAAAAAAAAACTGGTATATAGCCCAGTTATTTTACTAGATAAAACAATACAGTTTGTCAAACATTTTTGTCTAGTAAACTATGTTAAAAAAAATTGTGTCGTGCGGCGGAAATTTTTCTACCATTTTTTTCGAAAATCCTCTACAGAACAGAATTAAAACTATGAAAATGTTTACTAGAAAAAAAAAATACTGGTAAATACTCCAGTTATCCTACTATATACAAAAATACATTTGTATAACATTTTTTTCTAGAAACTGTGTTAAAAAAATGTTTTCTGTCACACGGCAGAATTTTCTCTACATTTTTTTATTTTCGAATATATTCTACAGAATTAAAACTATGAAAATTTGCCACATAAAATTTTTATTGGTGAATAGCCCAGTTATTTTACTATATAGAATAATATATTTCACGCGCGACATAAAGCATTTTTTTTAACACAGTTGTTAGACAAAAATGTTTAACAAGTTTATTATTATATATAGTGGAATAACTGGGCTATTTACTAGTATTTTTTTTCTGGAACAAATCTTCATAGTTTTAATTCTGTGGAGGATTTTCAATAAAAAAAATGTGAAGAAAAAAATTAATTTTTGAATTTCGCGGTTTTTTTGTATGGGTGGGTGAAAAATTAGTTCCAAAAATGAATTCCTCGTCCTCGAATTATATGACAAAGACACCAAACTTGATATAGTTGCTACATGTATGCAGATATGAAGCTTAGAGTGAGGCCTGCCGGACGCACTGTTCTCCCTCCTCCCCTGCCCACCTGCTGGGGGGAACCGCGTGGCAACCGGGCTAAATCAGCTCAGATCACCCCCAGGAACACCTGTTCCAAGCGGTTTGCTTTGTCTCAAAAATGCAAGGTGATGTCCCCAGGATCTCCCACTAGTAGTACATATTCATTCGGGCATGTGTTACAATGCGAAGTAGAAAAGACCGAATTTTACAAGACCTATGGACGAAAGACCGAAAATCAAAAGGTCTAATGGTTGATTGGCCGTACGTTTAAAATTACGAAAGGACATTTTACCGAAAATACTAAATACCGAAGCTTAAAAAAACCGGCCACGTGCGAGTTGGACTCGCGAACGAAGGGTTCCGTACCAAAAAACTGCATAAAAACAGGTTTGTTGTATGGGAGCTCCCCTTAAATATTTATTTTATTCTGTTTTTAGTATTTGTTGTTATAGCGGCAACAGAAATACATCATCTGTGAAAATTTCAACTTCCTAGCTATCACGGTTCATGAGATACAGCCTGGTGACAGACAGACAGACAGACAGACAGACGGACAGCGGAGCCTTAGTTATAGGGTCCCGTTTTTACCCTTTGGGTACGGAACCCTAAAAACCGAAGGATAATATAAAGTTCTGTACCCCTAAGTTCTATACCCCGAACTACTTGATACCCTTGATACCGAATTGGCTGTGGAGGTGTCTTTGGGCTTCGTCTGAAATGCTTTACAGCAAATTTAGCTGCCGGAGCTGAGTCTAAACTAGTCTACTGGAACTTCGAAACCGCAGGTCACGAGATAGGTGCGAGGAGCGTAGCGACGAGCATGTTAGGTTGACATGAACCCAGCGCGCTAGCCGAGCGAGCGAAATGAGCGTGCTGCGGCAGCGGCCGGCGGGCGAAGCGCCACATTTTTTTTTTATTTCAAACTCGATTGGTGGATTTTGTCAAAATAATGACCATTTTACAAGCATTTTTGAGTAAAACAAATTAACCGCAACGCCTACTTTCATAAATGTATTTGTTTGTGTAGGTAGAGTAAGTTATAAGTATCGACATTTTAACTTTCGGGGTTTTAAATTTACGGGATGTCGAACTTTCGGCACAGAATAACTAAAATTGTAAAAGCTTTCGGTCGTTTGATAATCGGTCTCTCAAGTTTCGGTCTATCGGATTATGTTCGGTATTTTGAAAATAGGTGTTTTATGCATCAATATTTAGGTCGTATGTATTATGAATTTTCGGCATTGTAATGCATACCCATTCATTCATACTTATTTAATCAAGTGGTGGTACCCAAGCGTCACGACTCATGATAAATGAATATTACCTATACTGTTTGAGTGTTTTCAATAAGTCTCTTTAGGTAATAATTAATTTCGGCTTATGGTTTAAATGATTACCATACTGACCTAACCTAACCCGGAATTAGTAAATGCTCATCAAATCTTCTTTTTGAAAAGAAAAAAAGTATTTTTTTTGGTATGCTGAAGTATTAATTCCCATTGATTTCTGAATAAAGTTAATTGATATTGCCGACTGGAAACTGTTCTATATGCCAAGATGTCAACAATGAGTACCTACGTACATAAATGATAAATACTATACAATCCACAAAATCGTCGCAAAATTTTGTTCTTAGAATGAAATAGGCCTCGAAACTTCAGTGAAAATACTCTTATCTACCTAAGTACCTATAATACGTTTATTTATAGTTTTAATTTCAACTCTGGCAGAGCCCAGGGCTCTGCCAAACTTGCAAGGCAAAGCAAGAGTTGGTAAATCTTAGGTTTTACTGGAAAATCTTAGGATTTATATAAATTCGGGGTTTTACAGCAACATATTCATTCATACTTATTTAAACAAGTGGTGGTACCGAAGCAACATAATTCATTAATACTTATTTAAACAAGTGGTGGTACCCAAGCTCCACGACACGACTCATGATAAATGCTTATTGTACTCTGAGTGTTTTTAATAAGTCTCATTAGGTAGTTAATAAATTTCGGTTTATGTTTAAATGATCAACCTAACCTAACCCAGAATTAGCCAATGCTCACCAAATCTTCTTGGGCGGTTTAGGATTTGGTGAGCATTTTTACTAATTTTGTTAAACATTTTTTTTTTTTGGGTTTGCTAAAGTATTAATTCCCATTAATTTCTGAATAAAGTTAATTGATATTGTCGGCTGGAAACTGTTTTATATGCCAAGACGTCAACAATGATTACCTAACTGCATAAATGATAAACTACACAATCCACAAACTCGCTCCTCAAAACTTCAGTGAAGGCACGTATCCAAGGGGGGGGGGGGATAGTTGGGATTTATCCCCCCCCCCGAAATCCAGAACACACAGTACAGGACTAAATTCAAATTTAGCGGGCGATGCACTCTCCGGTTTGCGGGATGCAGTTGTCCCCCCCCCCCGAATTAAAAGTCTGGATACGTGCCTGTGAAAAATACCTTTTTAGTTAGTAATCGTTTATAGATTTTATTAAAACGTTTTTTAGGTGTCTTTCTCGTTCGTTTGTTTGTTTGATTGTTCGTTTGTCCGAAAAGATTGCGAACTATTTTATACTAGCTTCCCGATAAGCTAGAGACTTCAACTTGAAACTTTAAACATAGGTCAGAACTAGAAAGCAATGCAATATTATGGTGTCATTGAGCTGATCTGATGATGGATCCGGAAAAAGGCCACAGGATCTCTATGATGAAACCATACAATCACATCATGTTTGGGCTCGGTAGAATCTTCTTGACGAGTATTCTAATGGGAGACGAGGTCCAGGGTCTGATGATGAAGCTGGAAGGCCATGCCATAGGAACTCAATATTGAAACTGTACAACCCCATCGAGTTTGGGCTCGTTTGAATCATCTTGACAAGTACCTTGTTGAGAAATAGTTTCCTGGGTCTGATGATGGAGCCAGAAGAAGGACACAGGAACTCCTTAATAAAACCATGCCACCCCATCGAGTTTGGGCTCGTTTGAATTGTATTGAAGAGTACTTTGTGGGAAATAGTGTTCAGGGTCTGATGATGGAGCCGACAGAAGGGCACTGGAACTCTGTAATAAAACCATGCAACACCATCGAGTTTGGGCTCGTTGGAATCGTCTTGACGAGTTCGATTTCCAAGGATCTGATGATGGAGCCGGAAGAAGGCCATAGGATTTCTCTAATAAAACCATGCAACCCCATCGAGTTTGGGCTCGTTTGAATCGTCTTGAAGAGTATTTAAATGGGAAATAGTTTCCAGGGTCTAATGATGGAGCTGGAAGAAGGCCACTGGAACTCTGTAATAAAACCATGCAACCCCATCGAGTTTGAGCTTGTTTGAATCGTCTTGACGAGTGTTCCGATAGGAGATGGTATATTTTTTAGCTTTAGCTCGTTAACTAAAAAGCAGAAAATAATAATTTTCTGAAAAAAAAATCTTTTTTAAAAACACGTTTTTAAAACGCACTATAAATAATAAAAATCTGACTAAAAACATTGAATTAAAACAGACTAGTAAAAACAGTTCCTAAAAAGTATAAAATAAATTCTTCTCTAATTATTTATATTATAACCACATAACTACAGAAGTTTTAAACCTAAAAACGTGGGGCACATGTTAAAAACAATTTTACAAAATGCGTCCCACGTTTTTAGATATATAATTACAGAAGAATTTATTTTATACTTTTTAGGATCTGTTTTTACTAGTCTGTTTTAATTTCATGTTTTTAGTCAGATTTTTATTATTTATAGTGCGTTTCAAAAACGTGTTTTTTTAAATCAACTCTCTCTAGATCGGTGCTAAGTTTGGCAGAGCCCTGGCCACTCTGATAAGACTTGGCATGAGTAAAGACATCCACATTGTGGGACACTCTCTTGGCGCGCAAATTTCAGGATACGCTGGCGCCGAAGCACAGAAGGAAGGACTTACTATACCGTGGTACCTACTATCAGTTTATTACATCAGTCACCGAATTAGTTGCTCGAGTCTAGCCTTGCCAACCTTACTACATCGATAGTAAGGTCGCAGCAACTAAATTATCTCATAGATTGTGTGAGCAAAAATGCCCTCGTATTTTTATGCTTCAGAAAGCACCGGTCCCGGCTACATTTGCAGTCGTTAACACCCACCTATTTTTTGGCAAGTATAGTGGGTTGTGGCTTTTCATCATTCATGAAATGAATCCCAGCAGTGAGGAAGTTTAGGCAGGTCTCTTCGACTTAGGCCTAAAGCTAGGGTTTCCTAGGATGACGGTGCCGTCATATTACGACCGTCATTTAGCGACGTAGAACGTTGTCTATGTAAACAGACAACATTCAACTCCGCTGTGTTACGGCTGTAATATGACGGCACCGTCATCCTAGGGAACCCTAGCTTTACGCCTTAGTAAGTGAGAAATCACGTCTGCATGCGACTCTGTGTTATAGACTATACTTTTCGCTGATCCGGCATTTCTTCGTTATCCGTAGACTACAGGGTGAAATCGAAAACAGTCGGCAAATTTTGTGGTGTCTCTTAGACCGTCAAACTAAACAACTTTTGTCTATCGGATGAAATTAATCAGAGCAAAAAATAATCAGCTTTTCCATACATTTTGATCGAGTAGATATTGACGTTTTCTATGGAACAGCTGATCATTTTACCACGTTTTTGCTTGTTGTTTGCTTGCTTTCGCGTTTGTTTGTTTGTGTGTTTGTTTGTTTCTCCACAAAGTTTGTGAACGATTTTATACTAGCTTCCCGATGAGCTAGAAACTTGAAACTTTGAACATAGGTCAGAACTGGAAGGCAATGCAATATTATGGTGTCATTGAGCTGATCTGATGATGGATCAGGAAGAAGGCCACAGGATCTCTATGATGTCACCATACAACCCTATCGTGTTTGGGCTCGTTACAACCGTCTTGACGAGTACTCTGACGGGAGACGAGGTCCAGGGTCCGATGATGAAGCCGGAAGGCTATGCCACAGGAACTCAATATTGAAACAGTGCAACTCCATCGAGTATGGGCACGTTTGAATCGTCTTGATGAGTACTTTGTTGGGAAATAGTGGTCAGGGTCTGATCGGGTCTGATCGGGCTCGGGGGGGGCTCGGGGGTGCTCGAAGGGGGGCTCGGGGGGGCTCGAGGGGGGCTCGAGGGGGCTCGAGGGGAGGCTTGAGGGGGGCTCGAGGTGGCTCGGGGGGGAGCTTGAGTGGGGCTCGGGGGCGCTCGGGGGGTATGAGGGAGGGTTGAGGGGGCCTCGCGGGGGCTCGGGGGCTCAAAGGGGGGCTCGGGGGGGGGGCTCGAGAGGAGGGCTCGTGGGGGGCTTGAGGGTGCTCGAGGGGGCCTCGAGGGGAAGGCTCGAAGGAGGGCTCGAGGTGGCTCGGGGGTGCTTGAGGGGGGCTCGGGGCGGCTTGAAGCGGGGCTCGGGGGGGCTCGAGGGTGGCTCGGGGGGGCTCGGGGGGGCTCGAGGGGTCTCGAGGGGGGGAGCCCCCCGAGCCCCCCTCAAACACCCCCGAACCACCTCGAGCCCCCCTCGAGCCCTCCCCTCGAGCCCCCCTCATGCCCTATTTTGTATGTGTATGGTAACGATATATGTGTTTGTAAATATCGTTACTTTTGATAGTTTCTTGCGCCTGTTCTTCTTATCAGTTAAAAAACTCTCGAACACCCGTTCGACTAAAAAGTAGAAAATTAAAATTATTGAAAAATATTTTTTTTTTTAAAACCACGTTTTTAAAACAGAGCATAAAAATATAAAAAATTAATAAAAAAATATATAAATAAAAAAGTATAAAATAACAAATATAATTTATATATTTGTTATTTTATACTTTTTTATTTAGTTTTAAAAAAAAATCTTTTTACTACACGAACGTTCTTTTTACGAACTTCACAGAAATTTGTCCAAGGACGATTCGTTTTACAATTATCTAAAACACGAACGTTCTTTTCAGCAGTAAGTATATTTACTTATAAACTGATGTAGGATTATAACCCTATACAGAAGTTTTAAAACGAAAAAACGTGGGGCGCAGGCATGCAAAAGATAATTTAATGCATGAATTCCTCATCAAGTTAAAAAAAAATGCAAATGACATGAACTATTATGCTTTCTCTCTCTAATACAAAATGCGCCCCACGTTTTTCGTTTTAAAACTTCTGTATAGGGTTATAATCCTACATCAGTTTATAAGTAAATATACTTACTGCTGAAAAGAACGTTCGTGTTTTAGATAATTGTAAAACGAATCGTCCTTGGACAAATCTCTGTGAAGTTCGTAAAAAGAACGTTCGTGTAGTAAAAAGAATTTTTTTTAAACTTTTTTATACTTTTTTATTTATATATTTTTTTATTTTAGACTTTTTTATTTATATTTTTTTTTATTAATTTTTTATATTTTTTTAATCTGTTTTAAAAACGTGGTTTTTTTTAAAAAAATTGTATGCTCTGATTAAGTTGGTCCCATAGACAAAGTTGTTCAGTTTGACGGTCTAATCCACACCACAGAATTTGTCGACTGTTCAAAAAATCACCCTGTAGTTTTGAACCGATATGATCGCGCGCGACCCTACAGGGACCTCAAAAATGTTTTATTTTTCAGGATCACTGCTTTAGATCCGGCGCGCATAGGTTACGACACACCAGCATACCCAGCAGTGAACGCGACCTGCGCGGAGTTTGTCGACGTGGTCCACTGCGACCCTGGCGGCTACGGCATGAATAAATCCACAGGCCACGTGGATCTGTGGCCCGACTATGGCCAGTTCGTGGCAGGCAATAAACTCCTGCCAGGGTGCTTCAAGAAAGCGTCGCCTATGGATCTCGTCGTACGAGGAAGTTAGTTCACTTTTCATTTAAATGTTACTACCTATGCGATTGCGGAATCCAGATGTCACGATTTCCACACCATCACTATGCAATAATTTGAGAAGTATCTTCTCAAATGACCCACACAGGACTTATTAGGAACAGTTGTGTTACGTTGTGAAGTTTTCTCCATTCGTCTAATGCCGGCACTAGATACATATCGTCAACCATATATCGTACATTGATGCTTTTGGAATAACCTCTTTGAAGCATTTCTTACAAAACCTGCACCGTACGATGAATTGTGCTTATGCTTGGCAAATATATACGTAGTGCCGGCTAGTGATGTACAAAACTCGAGTCGTCGAGTTCTACTTTTGAAAACTCGAGTTGGATTGGCAGGACTCGGTGAGCTCGGTAGGCTCGTAAGCCCGAGCCTAGCCGAGCAACGAGCTCTCTGAGCCACGCCTCGAGGCTTCAAAAGAGTTCAAGCCTTCAAAAGAGCTCGAACCTATCAAAAGAGCTCGAGCCTTCAAAAAAGCTCGAGTCTTAAAATGAACGCGAGCCTCATAAAAAGCTTAGAGTTTATGTTTTTATACTTTAATATCTCCGTGAAAAATCTGACTAATGGCCGAATACTCAAACGCAACTTAACTTTGAGCGGCTCTCAAACAGCATGCTGTCTTTGTCATATCTTTGACATTTAATGCGACAGGACGACGTTTGAGAGTCCCTCAAAGTTAATTAGCGTTTGAGTATTCGGCCATAAGTCTCCAAAATAAGAACTCAAAAAGATGAATGTCTTATGTTATTAAGAGCACCGTAGATGCTTAATCTATTGTGCTTTAGC
The DNA here is from genome assembly GCA_928269145.1 of Agriphila tristella. Taxonomy (NCBI): domain Eukaryota; kingdom Metazoa; phylum Arthropoda; class Insecta; order Lepidoptera; family Crambidae; genus Agriphila; species Agriphila tristella. The sequence continues at coordinate 24,454,012 of OV743439.1, forward strand.
TCTACATATCCTGATTCATCAGCACCCTTAGTCTTTAAATACAATTACAAATATTCTTTAAAGATTAATATATTTCGCAATGGGTTGCGAGTTGTTGTTGGGGGAGGCTGGTTACTGACATTTTCAGAATCATTACTTGCGCCCTCTGTGGCTTGAGTTTCAAGCGCCTGTTCGTAACTCTCCGCCGTCTCCTGTTCCGGCTGAGCTGTGGCAGGAATAGGTAGCGTGGGCGCTGCCTTTTCTTCAATAATGATGGGCGGCAGTTCAGTAGGAAAATCAGTCGATTCGCTCTCTGGGTACATCGAAGAATAATCGTCACTGCAGCCAGTCTCCTCCCCTTTTAATTTCAAGAGTTGGTTGACATGTTTCTTGACAATTTGATGACAGTCATCTTCCACTAATCTCACTAAGTAAATAGAGTTTCCTATTTTTTCCATGATAATGCCTTTGATCCAACATGGCTTTTGCATTTTAAAGCTTTTTACTAAAACTAGTTCATTTATATTGAAAGTAACTGTTCGTTTCCCGTCGTAGTAATCACCCTGCGAGCACTGCCTATCCTTAACTACATTCTCGAGATCGAGGTCAGATGAAATCGGGGGATGAAGTTTTATTAAATCTAACCTATTTCTTAATTTATGCCCAAACAAGATTTCAGCTGGTGACTTACCGGTCGTGCTGTGCACTGAATTCCTATATTGGAACAGAAACTCGCATAATTTGCAGGACAAATCTTTTTGATTTACTCCCGACATAATAATTGATTTCAACGCCCTTTTTACTATTTTGACGCTGCTTTCTGCCTGGCCATTACTACTGGGGTTGTAAGTAGGTGAAGTGAGGTGTACGATTCCGTTCTTTTTACAAAAATCTTCAAATTCGTTGGAGATGAATGACGTGCCGTTATCCGAGCATATAGTTTTAAATAAGCCAAATCTATGAAATAAAACAATTTTTAACGGATACTAGCGCGGTTTTATTGTATTATATATAATTTCTGAACGTCTTAAAAAATTCATCGCTTGAGGGTAGGCTCACGAGTGGCTTCAGTCCCCCGTGACCACGGCAGCTGCAAAGGTGCCGAAACGTCGGGAAAACCAAAAATCAAACCAAATACCAACTAATTACCAAAGAACTTTCAATAAAACCGCGCTAGTATCCGTTAAAAAATGTTTTATTTCATGTCTAGTGAGCGCGTAAGCTTGAGAAGTTGTAATGATCCCCCCCCCCTAAATATGATACTGATGATGAAGATGTGATACCTACTATGATGAGACCTAACGATACCTAACTTACCTAATGATACTTATACCTGGTGATGGGATTTTAATTGAATTCTAGTTCTTACTGTTTTACTATATGGATTGGTGATATTCTAACCCTAGCATAGTTAACCTAACGCATACCTAACTACAAATCCCATTCATGTTGATTAGCCGCTAAACGGCTTCCGAACTAACCATCCCTACTTGTGATTCCATTAAATGTTTTATCTATGTTTTGCCTAGTTTATTTTCCCTAACCCTATTTTATTGCATGATAGAATAATCTAATATTAATGCTTTTGTAAGTGTGAAATGAGCGCGCGATGTCTAGTGATATTTCCCAAGTTGTAATCCGTAATTACCCTAAGTTCTCGAATATTGCTGGGTGGATATAAATATTAACTTTACATGACTAACTTTAATTATTTATGCTTCGATAGATAATGAACTAAGAACCTATTACTAAAAGAAGGAAATTACTTTGCCTGATTTTCCTACAGAATAGAAATTAAGATATTAATTGCTCATTCCAAGTTGATCCAATTTCATACTAATCTGTTACTTTGTTTAATGCTTAGAAATAACTATGTTTATCAAATAAAATACCGATCTATTTTATTACGGAGGACCCTAATCCATTAGATTTCTACCTTATGATGTCATGGTCATGCTATATCAACTTTATTGATAAATTTATTACTAATTAGTTATAACTTCAACAATGAATTACTAGTGACCGCCTGCTGTGTTAATGAAAATTTGAGAATTTACCTATTTTACTACTATACTATCAGTTATAAAGAATCTATTATCTATGTCAACAATGTTTCAATTCATATCTTTGGATTTACTTGACAAATTTTAATAATCATAGCCGGCCCGGCTGCGGCTTTTAGAAAATCTCTAGAATTTGTTAATTTTCTAACTTTAAAAAGGAATAATGTTATTTAAATATCTTGGAAAAGTATCTTAGGGTTGCCTCTCACCTAGTTTTCTATGTTAATGGCAGAACCAATACTGAAATTATATTATGAAAATCTGAATGTTTTGCTTTTATGATTTATTTCTTTATTTCTATTCGTCTAATTTAATGTATAGATGTCCTAGCTCTGAACAAAGGATATGGAACCAACGCTTTGACTACAAGATGAGTTTAGTAAGTATGTTTTGTAACATTAAGTATGTGCTTAAACAAATGGGGCTTCACTCATCGCTATTGGATTGCATAATTGGTCGTTGCCTATCTTCAGTTTAATGTGTTTATACCCAAAGAAGAATGTAATCAGACGGTTTCCTAGTTAATGATTTTGATTCCTCATCTTACAACAAAAGTATTCGCTTTTATTACTAGGTCTCAATTATTCCTGTTATTACAACTATTACTTAATAAAATTACTACTAAATGGATATTATTACTCTTTTGATATAACCAGGGAAATAGAATTTAAGTTTGTAATTTTCCTAAATGAGCTTATTTTAATCTCATACTAATTCTTAATATTTGTTACTATACCATGGAGATTTTAATAGTCCTCTAGCGATTAGAAATGGAGATACTATAGGAAAGAGATAAGCGTTTCCTCCTACATTCCGCTGAATGAAGTAAGTACGAACAATGTTGATAGAAATTGGTCAAAGTGAATTTATGAGTTAATTGGAGTATTGTTATAAATTAGTAGGGTAGAAAAGGGTATATCGAGCCATAATAGACAATAGGGTAAAAGGAGGTAACTCGAGTTATAAGAAAATTAAGTTTGGGTAATTCTACTCCGCTACCAAATATTAGTTTATTTGTCAACGTTATTCTAAGTAATGTAAATCATCCAATGTCGACTTAGTTTATCAAAATAAGAGGTAATTGAAGCAAGTTAAGGAGCTATAGTCGCCTGAATCAAGGTATGGAAAAACCCGTCTTCGTCACTGATTTAGAGTTTATTTGCTATATTTAGTGTTACTTAAAATATACAATGTGGCTTTCCTGGCTAGATAAAGAGCCCCTCCTCCGCTCAATATGGTAAGCCTCGTCATCCGAACTGGGACAGCTTTCCCCCAGTTTCCAGCCAATTACAATCATTCTTTAATTTAAGTAAAGTATATGGTCGATAGTCTAAGTTTGTCTGTATATTCCAACAAGAAGAGGACAAGCAAAATGCTCCAAGCGATTTCCCAGTTTTTCACAATTGAGATATTCTTTTCTCAAATGTGATGGCCAGATCAATTTTTTTTTATTTTTTTTTCTAAATTCTGATTTATCTTATATCAACATAAATTCAATCTTACAATTTATGAACTTAAAAAAAAAGGGAATAAGTACTGGAAAATCTAGGGATTTCAGAAGGAAAGTTTATTAAATTTAGGGACATATAGTAAATAAATATTTGCGTTAAACCTTTCCTACTTTTGAACAATAGCTTTGGATTGCATTGTCATAATGGCATTGAATAAATCTTCTTATGATTATTGTGTGATAAACTTGATATTGATTTCCTTTAAATTGAGTCGACTGTTAAATTTGATTTAGAATATTTAACTCAGAGAATACTTTGATTCCAGTAATCGTGAACTTAACATATTCACCAATTTAATTGATACTTTCATAGTATATAAATGTTGGTCAAAGTATTGTTTAGTGCTACATACCGAGCATTATTTTGTTAATTTGTGGAAGCTTACTCAAAAATTGTGTCTTGTGATATTAATGAGTTGGAATTGACATGGCTCAAATAATATCACGGGTCAACATTACACCCAGACTTTTATTTAGCATTCATCCACATTTATTACCAAAATATTTTATTTTATTTATAGTCAACAGATTGAAACATGGTCAAAATTAGTAAAGTCAGCCCAATTCAAAGATATTACTTCTATTATGATTTGATAATCTATTAGTTAATTAGATTGTGCGTCCAGCTAGCTTTAGCACAATGGTAGGTAGATATTTTTCATTCACTGAAATTTATTTACAATGCCACTTCACAACACCCATAGATGCCACAACACTACCTATTCTCTGGAATTACTGAGAATTTAAGATAACAAATTCACTATCACATTCCCATTTAACCCTCCAACTTGCTCGCATTTACCTGCCTATGACACAACCTAAAAAATCATCATACATTTTAATTTACTTTTGTCATGATCCGCCATGTTGTTTATCAAAATTAGCTTGGATGAAATGCATCACTTGGCCAATAGCGGCCATTTTGTAATGCACCTTGCAATTTTCCTATCGATAAATAATAATTCGGCCATTTTGTTGAATTATGCCTAAATTATCCTACAACAATTTCGATTCTAGAACGCTAATTTTACAATGTGACGACCTACCTAACTAGATTTTCGCTCGTTCCACATGCCTGCCTAGCAGATTATGCGCCTATTCCGCTTTATTGACGACGATTCACAACACCAGTATCACAAGCCCCCCAAGTTTTGTGATACTCTACCTAATTTTTGCGCGATTAGCCCTACAATTGACCTATGATTTTACCTGCCTAATTCAGACTACATGAGAATTTCCTATGCCAAATTTTGTGGTTCTTACCAGCGCCACACGTCGCCCCGTTCCTGTACAGTGTGAGCAAGCATACTCCCTAATTTCGCTAACAGCTTGGCCGTGCTAATGGTGGGGAGGTAGGACCACCATTAGGCCCTAACCAAAGGAATAATGAAATCATGCACTCCAGGTCTTGACCAGAAACCAGAACTACGTTCAAACGGCAGCACTTGATGAAGCCTGTTGCTAGCCACGACACGCATGATTACATTATGTGACTAACTAGGCAGACCAACGAATTGGCCGCCCGTTTATGACGCCACAATCATAAACTTCAATTTTACCTAGTACCCCCCTCGAAAGTCCATAGCGAATCGCCCCAGTACGACACAATCCTATTTTTAATTATTCAAGATAAAAACTCCCTTTCCCACATTCCTTTTCATATGAAATTAGTTTTAGAAAATCTATTTTCACTAATTCTTGAATTTACTTGATACAGCTACGTTAATTTGATGTAAACTTAGCAACCAACTATATATTTCAGTCAGGCTTTAATTTTACCATTTAAAGCTTATCTGAAACATTACCCCAAAGGTTAGAAACTTGCCCGTGCAAGACCTATACACATAGACTTTCGTTTCTTTCACTTATTTGCTGACTATTTCGGTCTTGAGTTAAAGTAAAACTTGTTCAGCAGCCATCTTACAGAGGGAAGTGTGCTTGCGTCTTCTTCGGTGGCAGTCAAGGAAAGAGGGCCGGCTCCCCCGCGCCCGGCCTTATATACATGCGGAAAAGTTACCTCTGCGAAAATCTTGATGACGCTTAATCTTATTGGTTCTTAATTTTTTAGAGTGCCCTGTCACTAATTTTTCTAATTTACCCAATAATGGGGTAATTTCTCCCTGAACTAATCTACCTATCACGTGAATATAATAATAGGAACCCGTAATTACTTCGATACTGACGATAGTTATAATTATAAATATAATTAGTTTTGCTTATTCTAGAATTTACAAAACTCCTCACATACGCAAATATTGTTCTAATTTCCTAATGACACAATCGATTTAACCTTCCCTGTACGTTTGAATACATCTTTTGGTCTATCACTATTCTAACCTCCCAAGAAAAATCTTATAATCAATAAATATGTTATCTGACCGCTTTTATTATTTCCAATCGACGCATAGCTTTATTTAATAATAGCAAAGAATTGATAACAAGAAACCAATGATATTATGCTTAGCCAACCAAACTTGGGGTATAATAACGCTAACAACGAATATTACTCACATACGTAACCTACTGTTGTATATGCCCTATTTTGTCGCCTCATCTTACAATTTGTCTCTTCAGTCACTGAATGAGTTTATCTACATACTATGGTATTTTAAAAATATTTCAAAACCCTCTCTGTCTCTAACTTTTCTTTCTTGTGCAAAAGTAATGGCATCATTTTTATTTCTTCATCTATTCGCCGTTTCTATCGTTATTTCTAGCCCAAAGTCACTTTTACTGAAAGGTAACCGTTGAATATCCTTCCACATAACATTTAATCTATTCATATATCTATTATTTGTGAGTAAAGGATTTGTAATCTCCAAGTATTATTCAGAAAATATAAAATCAATTAAAGTTTTTATTGTATTTGCAGGTTTACTATACTGAATATATGGATATCATATTTCTTACTGTAAGATAATCAACGTCGTTTATAAAATCTAAGCATATGTTTTCATCTATTCAAAACAAAGGAACATTTGATCGCTTATTGATGAATCGAAAATACACCAAGTCTCACAATTTCGAATATACTAGCCTTAAGATGAATCCAGCCCTTAACACCCCCGATCCATACATACATACGCGACCTCTTTTGCCGTTCCCCTGGCACGGAACCTTGCTCTCGAGTCCGACTCGCACTTGGCCAGTTCTTTTCCCATATTATATTACTAAGGGTACTTTATAGACTCTAACTGGTAACATTTAATTTTACACGTCACCATTGCGAATTATGATTGGCTACTTTAAAATCTGGCGCCATGTAGCTTAATCTTAGGAAAATCCACGCCCACACATAATCCGAGCTCACGATTGGCTACCACAAACATTTTTCCTTCGTCTTTTGTTTATGGACAAAAGGAAAGCCACGATCCATTCTACGGTATATTGTTTTTATGTCTAGTTCCTTTACAACTTTTTACTAGTTATCGTTTCTATTTAATGTTTATTTATTACAAATATAATCATTCGTATTCTTCCTTTACTTTTAATATTAAATGATTTTACTTTATTCATAATCCCAAGCTTAATTTACAAATAGTGTTTTTTGAATTTTGCTGAAAACGAAACGCGATATGTGTTTACAAAGCATGTCACGTCACCAAACCTAAACATTATTTTACACATCTAGTTATTAAATTATTATTTGTTTATTTTAATATTTTATAATCATTCTACTCCTTTTTACCTTTAAAATATTAATTGATATAATTTACCAAAGATTATTTCGTTCTCTTTTTTTTTCTCTTTAAAATATAGAGTGATTTTTCTCTATGGATTATCACTTTAGTTCCAAAAACGGCCACCAAATGTCAAATGCATTTGTCTATGTAAATGTCAACGAATTGTTTATTATTGTAGAAACATATTTTCAGGTTAAAGAAATCCCGCAAAAGTATCCGTTTTTTATATAGAATTATGATAATTCGTGAATGTTGTATTTGCAAATCGCAGTCATAGCCTACAATTATCTGTGATCAAAGAGTTTGTGCTACAAGAATACTGTTGTAATTGCAGTAAATATCGTAATGCCAGACAATATGCATTGAAAGACATCCCAAATTGCATAAACAACCCTTTTTTTTTATTAAAATGAGAATAAACATCCCTTCATGGTAAGTTATTCAACGAGTTTATTTACTGATTCAATCACATAACTTTATTTTTTTATTGTTTACAACTATTTTTTTCAACCCTGGACTTCTTTGTATCTCGCAGATTTACAAATTATCACTAAAATAGAAGTTAATTGAAAGAAATGGAGACTCCAAGGCGATAGAAAAAGGTAATACATTGGAGGCGATGGGATTATTAAGGAGCAACAAAATATCTTTCCCAGTGCCGGTTCATAGGTCAGTAACCCCTCTTATTTTTATTTTTATTAAATATTTGAGACAAAGATAACATGTTCAATTTTGAACTGTTACAAAGTGAATAAGCCAAATCTACTCATAACTTCGATTAATTTATTAATTACAACTTTTGAGCCATAACCTGTCGAAACGTCAAAGCACTCGATCCACTTTGAGTATGCGTCGACTATTATCAAATAAACTTTATTATTATAGGGACCCAGGAAATCTAAATGTACACGATACCAGGGCTCCGGAGGGAAGGGCCAAGGTGTGAGCGGGGCGCGGGGGGGTGCTGGTCGCAAACGCATGCACACGTCACCTGACGACACGTACCTGTCTATATCGCTCGATAAGCCCGGCCACCAGAACCGGTTTCGTGCTTCACACTTCATTTTATTTACACCTAGGTGACCTTTATGAAGTTCTTTCAGTATTTTCTCGCGACAGCTCGACGGGATCACAATCTTAAAACCACGCATTAAACAGTTTTTCTCGACTGATAACTCGGTCTGACACGAATAGTAAGGTCTGAGGTCACCGTCTACGTTGCGGTTTGGCCAACCTACCAATACATATTTACACACCGGGGAAAGTACTGAGTCAGTCTGAGTTTCTTTGCTAATATCATCAACTGTCAAAAACTGGTCATTATCGTTATAAACAAAGTTGATATAGGTTGCCCTATCCAAATAGGTGTCTGACAGTTCGGTGTTATTATGAGCCACTGATCGACTTAAAAAATCTGCAGCATTATTGTTACTACTCACATACTCAATTGTGAAATTGTACGATGACAAAAAAATAGCGTAGCGTTGTAGTCTATTTGCTGTTATTTCTGGAATTCCCTTGTCTGGGTTGAATATGGATAAGAGTGGTTTGTGATCAGTTTTTAATACAAACGGAGATGACCTACCGTATAAGTACGCATGATACTTCCTAACACCGAATACTATAGCGGTCGCCTCTTTCTGTATCTGGCTGTATGCTAGTTCGGCTTTGGTGAGTGAGCGCGAGGCGTACGAGACGGGCCGCTCCATGCCGTCGGCGCCCACCTGCGAGAGGATGGCGCCGAGGCCCGCGGGGGACGCGTCCACCGTCAGGATCAATTTCGCCTCCGGGTCGAAGTGCGCCAACGTGATATCCGCGACTAAATCGCGTTTAATTTGCGTCACTGCTAAGTCCTGTTCCGCGCCCCAGTGCCAAGAAATGTTTTTTTGCAATAAATGGTGTAACGGATTCAATGTGGAAGACGCGTTTTTAATGAAATTTCTATAATAATTTACCATGCCAAGAAATGACTTGAGTTCAGTAATATTGGTAGGTACCTTCGCTTTAATTATAGCTTCAATTTTGTCTTGACACTTGTGCAGACCATTTTTATCTATTTTAAAGCCTAAGTAAGAAACAGAATCCTGAAATAGTTTACACTTATTTTTTTGGAGGACTAGACCAGTATTTTCCAATTTCTGAAAAACTTCATGAAGTCTCGATAAATGCTCTGTATCGTTGGAGCCTGTAATTAAAATGTCGTCTTGAAAAACTAGGACTCCATTAATACCATACAAGATTTGTTCTAACGTTTTTTGAAAAATGGCTGCTGAGCTACATAGTCCAAATACCAATCTAGTAAATTTAAATAAACCCTTATGAGTGTTAATGGTAGTTAACATCTGCGCTTCGTCACTCAAAACCAGTTGGTTATAAGCTTGCGACAAATCAAGCTTTGAAAACTTTTGTCCGCCGTGAAGTTTTGAAAATAGTTCTTCAATGCGCGGCAAGGGGTATTTCTCGATAACCAACTGTTTATTTATTGAGACGGAATAGTCCGCGCACAAACGGATATCACCATTGTTCTTTAACACCGGGACTATGGGGCTGGCATAGTCCGAGTTGCTGACCGGTACCAAGATACCTATTTTAACGAGTCGATCTATTTCACATTCTACCTTTTCCCGTAAGGCGAATGGTACTTGTCGCGCTTTGAAAAAAATTGGCTTGGAACCTTCTTTAACACTAAGGTTGATTTTTTTTTCTTTATAACAACCTAAGTCATTCGAAAATAAACACGGATATAAAGCAGTCATTTTCTCCAAGTGATCTACACATTTATTTACTGAGGCGATGCTTAACTTAAACCTTGATAGAAAATCTCGGCCCAACAAACATGGCCCATTATATTTGACTACAAAAACTGAAATATTAAATGTTTTATCGCTATAAGTGAACGGCAACGTTACTGTACCCAAAGTCTCAATGCTGCTACCATTGTAACTTTGTAGAATAGTGCAAGTGGGCAATAATTTATGCAAATTGAAGTATTTTTTAAATATCGTTTCTGGTATCAGAGTCACAGCCGAACCGGTATCAACTTCAAATGTAATAGCTATGTTATTAACATATACCATAAAACGAATTGGCTCCTTGCTGGGGCATGAAATATTATAAACAATTTTTCGCTTACCATCGTCCCCGGCACCATCTACCTCGGCCTCGACGAAGTGTTGACCCACTTTATTCCTAGCACAAACTCGCCGCAAATGACCACGATCACCACACTTGCTACACTTATAGCGCTTAAATTTGCACGTCTCCGGTCCGTGACTTGAGTATCCGCATATGGAGCACGGGGGCGCCGCCGCTACCGCCCCTGGCGAAGCTGCGCCCGCGCGCTGCCCGGGCCACTGCAGGTGTGGCGCGTTGCGCCCGGTGTCCGCCGCCGCTGTCCTAAACACCGCCGCTTCTGCACGGGTCTCTGTGTCCGCTGGTGCTGCCTGTGCCGACCCCAGTCGCGCACTGCGTATGGCCTGTGCGGTGCCGAGCGCCTTGCTCAGCGTCAGCTCCGCAAGCTCCATGGTGAACAGCTTGTCCCGCTCTGGCCCGGGCTGCATACCGATCACGAACCTGTCTCGCAACAGCTCGTTGAGGATAGTCGCCGGGAACGTGCAATCCGTTGCCAGGCCCCGTATTCGAGCTGCCCATTCCGCGAGACCTTCGGAAGGTTGTTGAGTAGACGAGTAAAACCGGTTCCGCTCCGCAAAACCACATTTACTTGGTTGAAAGTGATCATCCAGTAACTTCACGATTGCACTGTATGTGTATTCTAATGAACTAATTTTATTTGGCAACGCAAGATCTCTCACTAATTTAAATGTGGTTTCTGTGAAACTACTGAGTAACACTGACCGCTTTTTAATATCCGCTTTACCCACATCGGTTTCAATTTCGTTTGCTAGAAACCATTGTTCTAATCTTTCCTTGAACACTGTCCAATCTTGGCTTTCATGGTTGAAAGTGCACAGGGAGCCAACAGTTACTCTGGCCATAATGAAATGAAATACTTTTACGCGAATTTGGTACGTCCTGTCGCCACTGTTAAGTGGGTAGTTCGGGAGAAGCAATCAGACGCGGGTTACTCAGACAAGCCGTGTATTTCAACTGCCGACTTCGGGGTGCGTCGCAGCGCACCCGCAACTATCTTAATAGCTAACAAAGGCTCGAGCTCTGAAAAAGACTCCCGAGTCGTCGAGCTTCATACAAACGTGGCGAGCCCTGTAAAACGACTCCGAGCCCTAGACAAAAGGACTCGAAGGACTCGAGTCTTGTACATCACTAGTGCCGGCATAACATACACTACATTGCCAATGCGAACTCCTCGATCTCCCTGAAATTAAGTATTTTTTCCACTCTCAGGAAGTTATCATAAAGAAAATAATTGAATGATTTGTGTTCATAGTTTTTTTCATCCCAAACCAAAATTGTATAACTAACGAGACCAATTTTTTTTTTGTTGAAAGAAGAAACGGTACCTAAGTTATTAATCAAAATATAATGATACAGTTTGTAAATTATACGTTTCAGATAGCTGCAACCATGACAGGTGTATATTTCTCTACAACATTTCCCTGACAATGCCAGAAGCTTTCCAAGCAAGCGGAGCAAAAGACTACTTCTCCTGGTTAGAGCAAGCAGAACACACCAACAAGATATTCTTAGGACCTTTAGTGGATAAGCAGTGAGTTATAAAAAGTATAGTAGTACTTTATTAAAACAGGTGATAAGAAAAGTTTCCTGAAAGTCAAAGTCGAAATGTATTTATCCAAATATAAACTTAATATTTAAACACTTTTGGATCGTCTATATTTTCATACTAACCGTTTCAGATTTTTTTAAATAACAAGAAGAAGGATCAATACCCAGTATAATTAATACTTTAAACATGTTTTGTTATTTTCAGAAAAAGAGGAAACTTCTATTTTTCTACTAAATCTGAATATCCATGGAGCAAGGGGGAGAACGCAACTCATCCTTAAAAATGTAACTACGCGTATGATTGAATAAAAATATGTTTCACAAGTTTATTAGCTATATTTTTCTTATAAAATAATTGAGTACATTTTAAGAGCGCAAATTAATTAGATTTTCTCATGATTTAATAATAGTACATTATGAGACAAGTTAGCTTAGGTTGCTCATTGCACACAAGGCTGTGGGTTGCAGCCCGAGCCGCAGGCGAGGGCGTAACTCAGCCGAGTGTGCAATAAGCAAGAGCTCACGAGTTTCATACGACGTTTTTTAACACACTTGCGAGGAAAAAAACAAAGTAATTTACCACACAGCAAAATATACGACAAAAACAAAATATGATAATTATGATAGGAAAAGGCGCGTAGGACATAGATGGTAAAAAATGGGCCTTTTATCGAAATTAATTGAAAAAATCTTATCTTTGACTAGCTGTGTCTCTGCAACCAATAAAGCTAGACTACTCAAATTAGACTCCTATTGTAGAAAATGTTATTAACTTAACAGAAATATGGACAAAAAACCTGAAAAACACTTCCGAACGAAACGGAAACCCTTTTTATTTCGGGAAAAAGGCCTATTTTGTCTAGCTGTGTCTCCGCAAACAACGGATCTTAACTACTTGGGTTAGGCTCAAGTTGTATATAAAATCAACAAAAGCATAATATAACAAATTAACCTGAAAAACGCTTCTTTAAGGTAGTTTTTTTTAAATTACTGAAACAAGTGCCAATACCTAAAATAAAAATAAAAGTTTAAAAATGTTGGTTACTGTGTAATGTTTCAGAGACTGCTTAATAAATTGCATTTTTTTATACCAGAAATAAATTCAACGTTATTGATTTATCCGAAAATTATACCACATTAATTGACCTATTAGCTAAACCTGAATTGATATAATTTTTAGAATGATGCCGGAAAAAAAGTGCTATCAAACCCGCCGCCGTAATAGTTTGGCCCAGCTCAATATTTGTTTGAACAGCCTACATCAGTTTCCATCATGGGGCCAAACCTTATCACGACTTGTAACTCCTAATTTTTTTTTTGGTATAGAGGTTAATACCTACTATAGGAATCCGGCCCAATGCACTACCAATTATGCTACCGAGCCACTAATGAATTTGGAGAAATTTTCTAATACTTTTTACGTTTCCGCTGAAGATCAGCGCCATCTCACCAATGTGAAGAGAATTACTTCGACATTCGAAGGCAGCCTCATTACAGGTGCTAGACAATCAATTAAGGTGAAACAGTCATATAATGGGGAGGCGAAGGGAATGTGAATTACAGATGGCGCTTCAGTCTTTGGAACAATTGTCAGTTTGAGCTTATATTGTCTTGACTGTGTATTACGTGATTTTACTTTCTTAGATTGTATTTTTTTCGGTTTTGCGGACAAACAATGTATTCTATGCTAACTTTAGCTCAGATAAAAGAAGAAGAAAAGCCAAAACAACAGGCAAGAAAGTTTATAGCAACTTACAAAAAATTGCTAACAAGCATTACATTTCTTTAAATTTCGTGTAAGATTTACAAGTAATCTTTTTATTTCAGATTAGAAGCATATGATTTAAATTTTAACAAAGCAACTGAGTGTGAATTTCCGTGTTTATAGTTGCCTCATGATGCCTTCTGTGCAATAGTAATTTCAGGTTTCTGTACTGGAATTTTTGTACCATCCAAAATTACACGAACCGTTTTATCATATTTATTTTATTATTCTAAGATTCTTGAATGACTCTGGCATATAAAATTCTATTAATTCTCTGTTTGGCCCCAATATTGGGCTTATTCCATATTTGATATACCTATCAAATTCATCCAAGTTATAAATATGTTAGAAACTGCTGAGGTTGAAATATTAAAGAACAAAGCTGTTATAATTCAAATGTTGTTTTATTTTGGCGAAGCTTCATCAAATTCATGAAACATTCCTTTTGATTTATAATGTTTCTCAGGCTCAGCAAAGGAGAAAATCGAGGGAAAAGCATATTTTTTTTGATATTTTTTTGCCCACTATTTTTTTTGTTACTGGGAAATCGATGAACTCCAATATTTTACAAGTTACATGCATAACAATGCGGAATTTTCTCAGTATAAAATTAAAAAGTGCAATACTCCAAGAGATTCCCATATGTTTTGACACTTTCTTTGAGGCGGCCGGGTACCAAAGACCAGACGCCACCTATCGGGATAAAATTGCGCTTTTCCTCCCCATTTTAAACTTTTAGATTTTTGCATTCACAATGCTATTTTTATATTAAGATGAATAAATAACTCACCCGTAGCAACTCAGACGGGATCTCGTCTGAGTTGCTACGGGTGAGTCGATTTTTTCTATTATTTTTTCATTATTTATTCATCTTAATACTTAGAATAATTACACCTAGAACGATAATTCCCTACAAAGCGCGCTGTCAAAAGTGAGGCAACTAAAACAGCCAAAATGGCGCCGTTTTCAGATTTTTATTGTCCATTATTAAATAATCATGCCTAATAAGTACAAAACAGTTTCAATTTCCCTACCTTAAAGAGAATAATTATTATATTATTGGATTTTAGTTACGATTAGGTAACGTATGAAGGATATAAATCTTAGAACTGAGCCATTTTGGCTCAGTATAAGTTGCCTCACTTTGCATACAAGGACACGGCTTCTAGGTGTAATTATTCTTATTATAAAAATAGCATTGTGAATGCAAAAATCTAAAAGTTTAAAACCTACTATAGGGTTATAAATATTTACATGAGAATTTATTTTATACTTTTTAGGGCTGATTTTTTAATGTCCAGATAAAGCTTTATTCGTTTGATAAAGTATTATGCCGCCAAATTGAAAATGATTGTCATATGTTTGTTTGTCAAATTTTTTGAATGACTTTCATGTTATTCCGATTATAATTTAACTGACTGATATCTGTTATCTGAGGATTGAAAAATCAGCCCTAAAGCTAGGGTTTCCTAAGATGACGGTGCCGTCATATTACGGCCGTAATGTAGCGGTGTAGAACGTTGTCTATGTCAACAATATGGCGCGGTTTCTGACGTTACGGTGTCGCCATATTGTTTGCATAGACAACATTCAACGCCGCAATTTTACGTCCGTAATATGACGGCACCGCTATCCTAGTAAACCCTAGCTTTAGTCTGTTATTACCATAGACATAGAAAAATTTTCGCTGCGCTCAAGAAGACCAACAAAGCGTGGAAAAGAGAAGTTAACATCATACGGACACGGTCTATTTAAAAAAGAGACAAAGGATCAAGTGACATGTGCCAACATTTTTTACAGTAAGAGCCCCTAGCTGCTGGTTTCCGCCCGAATCGTTCGTGTACCGACCAGATCAACACTCTTCGTATCATCCTCGAACAGGCATCAGAATGGCAAAGGGAACTATATCTCACTTTTGTAGACTTCGAAAAAGCCTTTGATACGCTGAGGTGGTCTAGCATTTGGTCTCGCTTATCCGACATGGGTGTCCCGCCGAAAATCATCGACCTTTTAAAGGCCATCTACAAGAAATATTCTTGCAGAGTTACACACGACGGCCTCGTTTCAGAAGACATTGCGGTACATGCTGGTGTGCGCCAGGGATGTTTACTCTCGCCTCTTCTCTTCCTGGTGGTGCTCGACGGGGTTATGTATCGCACTTATCACAACAAGCGTCGCGGGATAGAGTGGGGAATATCCAACGTTCTGGAAGATCTGGATTATGCCGATGACCTATGCCTGCTGAGCCACACGCACCGTGATATGCAATCTAATAAGTTGCACGACCTGCGACGGGAAGCGGAGATTACAGGGTTAAAAATCAACACCCGAAAGACCCAAGAAATGCGATCTGGAGTGGGAAATAGCACACCATTACAGATTGGTGCAGATGATGTGGAACGCGTCCACAAATTCACATACCTCGGAAGTGTCGTGTCAGAAACTGGAGGTACAGAAGAGGACATCACTTCTCGAATTGCCAAAGCCCGAGCCACCTTCGCACAATTGCGACCGGTGTGGCAGTCACGGAAACTGACCCGTCGCGTGAAATTTAAGATCTTCGGGTCCAACGCCAAGTCTGTACTGCTATACGGGTGCGAGACGTGGAAGGTCACTAAAACCATCTCGCAGCGGCTTCAGGTCTTTGTTAATCGTTGCCTTCGTCGATTACTCGGAACAACTTTTGGAACGCTGCCACGAAACACCGATCGACGAACAGATCAAGCGCCGCAAGTGGAACTGGATTGGCTACACTTTACGCAGGGACTCCGATCATATCCCTAAACAGGCCCTCGATTGGAATCCCCAAGGAAAGCGCAAACGCGGCCGCCCCAAGCAAACATGGCGACGTACGGTAGCTGACGAGGCGAAAGGCATCGGGATGACTTGGAGCGAAGTGAAACGCGAAGCTCAAGACCGAACGCGATGGCGGATCACTGTGGACGCCCTCTGCCCCATCTAGGGGTTACAGGATATTAAGTCAAGTCAAGAGCCCCTAGCGTCCCGCCTAGCAAATGAGCAATCACAGTTTGTTTAAAATTTTTGTTAATCTTAATTAGAATTTAAAATAAAGGTATCGTGGAGCCATGGTGTCTTGTGCTCTAAGTAATTGTGATGTGACAAAAAGAAACAATCCAAGTAATCACACTTTTCACAGGTAAATAAGATATTGCCACAAATTTCTCTAAAACCAAATTTCTCTACATTTATTCATTTGTCGACGAAGTAAACAGTATGGAACATAGTTTATTAGTTTCCTTTGCCATATATAGTCATATTTTATGAATCTAAGTATTTTTTTACGAATCTCATATAAAATGTATGCATTCGTTTTCGGATCACCTGTTTATTGACATTGTTGTTCTTTGACATTCTATTTCTATGGTTATTACTATTAACGTTTTAATGTTTTTAGTCCGATTTTATAATTTTTAGTCCGTTTTAAAAACGTATTTAAAAAAAAACACAGATTTTGCAGTCCCAGCAAGAATTTGATTTTGGTTTTTCGTAAATTTTTGTATTCATTTTCAATGCTCAGAGCATTGAAAATGAATACAAAAATTTACGAAAAACCAAAATCAAATCAAATGCAAAATCCTATTATATTTTCAAAGATACCTAGGTAGGTAGTACCTATTTATTTTTACGATTGTGACACTCGGCTTTACCACTGTAAATAAATCTACCAGTATTTTATTGGTATTGGTATTGGTGATGGGCTCTTTTTTCCGCATTTAGACTCCCATTTGGTCCGATAACCACTCACCTGTTCTGCAAAAAATATCCGGGGATGGTCATCTGATCCGCCCTTGCGCCACGAGCGCGCGCTTTGCGTCAGGTTACTTTTGAGCACTTTTTTCACCACCGTGGAGTGTTTATTTATGTTCCGACTGTTCTGATAAGTTCTTAGGCCTATTCACAAGAATGTTTGAGAATTGTTGGAGAATTCTCTAAAAAATCTAGGTAAAGTTTTGATTTAATCGCTTACTATGTTTACTGTTTCTATTTTATACAAAAAATAGACCTTTACACAAAAACTAGACTATATAATGAATATTCTGACATGAGATTTATTACATTTAAGTAAAATAGCACTTTAAAATATGATCTGGAAACGAGCACCAATTTTTGACAGTGTGCGTAGTCATACTCATTCCGTTTTTACCACTGTTGTTTGTATGTGTGCGTGTCTGGTTATGTATGCTTTTGTGAAAAATACTATCTAACCAAGCCATTTCATATGATTATGTACCTTAAATGTAAGGATTATAGTGTAAAATATCATAAAATTTTAAACTTTATCCACTCTCGGATAAATCTTCTCCGAAAGTCAATTTAGTATTTTCGGATATTTTTTAACCGAGGATCAATATCTAAGGGATTTTTTAAGAGTTGTAATACCGTTTGTAACGAGTCTTGCCCTACTTGAATGAAAACGAAAATGAGTAAGTAATTTAAGAAACTTTTATTATTTAAAAAAATCATTTTGTCCTTTTACACTTCTAGCGAATTATAAACTTAAAAAAAAATAAAAATAAACTGTTTATTTTGGTGTATTAATACATTCAGCCGCCATTTAACAAATTTAAACTCTTCAAAATCAGCCTGTTACAATTTGCGAATAAAAAAAACACGATATCCATGTACTTCCATACAAAACAAATCGCTCCCCGTGAACCGTGAGACGACCTACCCTTAAGAAAAACACACTTTGACACCTGATACAAATTTATCCGACCATTACAATTCGAACCTCGCTCACTTTTAAAACTGCAATCATTTAAAAATCGTCCGCAATTTGGCAGATTTTATGCTTGGGATGGGTTCTTAAGATAACAAAACAACATTTAAAACATTATTTTCTTTAGTTGATTGTCCATAAACTACGAACAAAACTACTTTTGAGACGTGGCCAGTGGAGAACAGACGGGCACTTCGATTTTGATAGCTGAAAAAACCATGTAAATGCTTAGATTTTCGCAAAATTTTACCACCCACCCGCAGTATGTTTATTTATAAAATTGACGAGTACAAAAGGTATCTGTTAACACAGTAAATATCACCAAATAAACAAAAAAATGTTGACCAAAGGTATCTCGTCTAAAAATGGCCCAAAAAAAACATCACGTGATTAATGGACGTCGGTAAAAAGTAAAAAATTATTTTTTCTGTAAATATTTCTAACCCTATACCTACAGAAATTTTAAATCTAAAAACGTGGGGCGCATGCTAAAGACAATATGGATGATAAATTTTACAAAATTCGCCCCACGTTTTTAGATTTAAAATTTCTGTAGGTATAAGGTTAGAAATATTTACAGAAAAAATTATTTTTTACTTTTTAGTCTGTTTTTACTAGTCTGTTTTATTGTTTTTAGTGCGATTTTTTTTGTAATAATTTTTATTCTAAAAGCCCCACCCAACTTCAATAGACGTGTTTTTAACACGTTTTTATTAGGTTGCTTTCGCGTTTGTTTGTTTGTTTATTTGTGTGTTTCTCCACAAAGTTTGCGAACGATTTTATCCTAGCTTCCCGATGAGCTAGAGACTTGAAACTTTGAACATAGGTCAGAACTGGAAGGCAATGCAATATTATGGTGTCATTGAGCTGATCTGATGATGAAGCCGGAATAAGGGCACAGGAACTCTATGATGAAACCATACAACCCCATCGTGTTTGGTCTCGTTAGCATCGTCTTGACGAGTACTCTAATGGGAGACGAGGTCCAGGGTCTGATGATGAAGCCGAAAGACCATGCCATAGGAACTCAATATTGTAACCGTGCAACCCCATCAAATATGGGCTCGTTTGAATCGTCTTGGCGAGTTCTTTGTTGGGAAATAGTTTCCAGGGTCTGATGATGGAGCCGGAAGAAGGCCACTGGAACTCGGTAATAAAACCATGCAATCCCATCGAGTTTGGGCTCGTTTGAATCGTCTTGACGAGTACTTTGTTGGGAAATAGTGTCCAGGGTCTGATGATGGAGCCGGAAGAAGGCCACTGGAACTCGGTAATAAAACCATGCAATCCCATCGAGTTTGGGCTCGTTTGAATCATCTTGACGAGTACTTTAATGGGAAATAGTGTCCGAGGATCTGATGATGGAGCCGGAGGAAGGCCATAGAAACTCTATGATAAAACCATGCAACCCCATCGAGTTTGGGCTCGTTTGAATCGTCTTGACGAGTACTTTGTTGGGAAATAGTTTCCAGGGTCTGATGATGGAGCCGGAAGAAGGCCACTGGGACTCTGTAATAAAACCATGCAATCCCATCGAGTTTGGGCTCGTTTGAATCGTCTTGACGAGTGCTCCGATAGGAGATGGTATATTAATAGTCTTAGCTCGTTAACTAAAAAGCAGAAAATAAAAATTTACTGAAAAAAAAACTGTTTTTAAAAACACGTTTTTAAAACGGACTAAATTATTACAAAAAAATCGGACTAAAAACATTAAAACGGACTAAAAAGTAATAAATAAATTCTTTTGTAAATATTTATAACCCTGTCTACAGAAATTTTAAACCTAAAAACGTGGGGCGCATTTTGTAAAATTTATCATCCATATTGTCTTTAGCATGCGCCCCACGTTTTTAGGTTTAAAATTTCTGTAGATAGGGTTATAAATATTTACAGAAGAATTTATTTATTACTTTTTAGTCCGTTTTAATGTTTTTAGTCCGATTTTTTTGTAATCATTTAGTCCGTTTTTAAAACGTGTTTTTAAAAAAGTTTTTTTCAGTAAATTTTATCATTACGAATATTATTTCTTGCTTTTTAGAGGTAGGTTTTTTGAAGTCGGTTTTTTTTTATTTTGTAGGTACCTTGTAGATATATTATTTAGATAGTAAAATCGGCTCAGCCAAACGTGAGATATTTGCGAAGAAAAATACATATATACGGGTCAAACTGAGGACCTCCTTTTTTAAGTCGGTTAAAGAACTACACAGATATCTCTCTTCCAACAAAAAAATAATTATCTTATTCAGTTCATAAACAAAGAAGTAATACGACCATTATCATCGAGGTAATTCACACAAAACCATACTATTTTCGTACTTTTTTCAAGATTACTTGAAAAGTACTGAACCGATTTCCAAATTTTAAAAAATGGGACCAATTTGGAAGTTTACCTAATGTAATAACGCTTGAATCATTTCAATCGATCCAGCCGTTTTCGAGTAATCGGTGGACATACACAAAAAAAAACAACAAATATGCAGACGAACAGAGAACCTCCTCCTATTTGGAAGTCGGTTAAAAAAAAGGGGCCATTGACAAGAATAATTCTCAAAGTGCATTAAAAAAATTAATCCAAATAATAAACGGAAGATTTCCAGACTTATTACCTCAGGATCCAAGAACAATACTCCAATAGACTGTGAATATTGGCACAATGGACTCCTTCATTAGCTCATTACTCTTTTCGATAATATGTTGGACATTCTTAACGCTTGTTCGCTAACTGCAGCGCACGCATGATTACGAGGGGCGCAAAAAGGCGGTGCTAGTATCGTTCCTTTCCAAACACAATCAGTCAAACGTTATTCATGACTGATGAAATTTGACTGACCTGACGCTTGCATGAGCATGTAATGGCCGCCTTACACGGTAGGTTAATCGTCAGTCACAGCGGTGACTGTGGTTAAACTGACAGCAAAACCTACAGTTTAGGCAATGGATGCCTTAAGGGTGAATAAGGAGCATGGGCCGAAAACCGCCACTTGGGCCTAAAGCAGATTGGTTGGTGTTAGCGACTGCAAATGCAGCCGGGACCAACGGCTTAACGTGCCTTCCGAAGCACGGAGGAACTCAAGATAATACATTTTTGGTCACCCATCCCATAACCGACCCTAGCGAAAGTTGCTTAACTTCCACAATCACAAGGCCAGGCACTAAACCACTGCGCCACCGAGCTCCTCTTTTCTTCCCAAATAATAATATAAGTAATTTAATTCAGGCAATTTATTAATGGGTGAAAACTATTTGAAACACTTGTTCAATCGAGGGTACAATAATGTAATCCAAGGTTATATTCGCATAAGAAGGTTACTATATAAGTGCATTTTTTTGTCAGTGGTCTCTACTTCGAAGCATCTACCGTAGGAAAAAAAGGCTCAAAGTTATTGGTAATCAACTTTCGACCTATAACATTGATATCGATCCTCGCAAAGATATACGAAAAAGTAATGCATGACAAACTTATATCATTCTTTAATAAGTATAAAGTCTTGAATGACAATCAATATGGCTTTCAGAAAAGCAAATCGACTGCACATGCTGCTTTTAGCCTGATTGATCACATATTAAGAAGCATAAATGATAATAATTTAACCTCAGTTCTACTATTTGATATGTCTAAAGCGTTTGATTTCGTATCACATAGTCAATTGTTGTTAAAGCTAGAACGTAGTGGAATAAGAGGTAAAGCATTAGATTGGATTAAATCGTACCTGCAAAATAGGATGCAATCGGTCGAAATCACCCAACTCGGTAATAATCAAGTGGTACATAAACATAATTCTGAATTCAAAGTAAATAAATTTGGTGTGCCGCAGGGTAGTATACTTGGTCCTCTTCTGTTCTTAATTTATGTGAATGATATACCTAAAGTGACTAAACACAGATGCATTCTATTTGCGGATGATATATCAGTCGTAGTTACTACTAATAAAAATAATAAAAATCACTATATAATTGACCATGAAAATGACATTAATGAAACAATTAAATCTATTACAACATGGCTAAATAATAGTAATTTAAAAATCAACATTGACAAAACAAATTATATAAATTATAACAACTATAACTCCCTAAATATACATTATCAACATCATACTCTAAAGAATGTAACAAATGCCACATTTCTTGGCATCGAGCTCGATCAAAGAATTGATTGGAAATCCCATATAGATAAGGTATGCAAAAAAATAAATAGATTTGTTTTTGCTCTTTTTAAATTGACTAAAGTAGCCACAAAAAAAACTGCCCTTACAGCATATTTCGCATACGTGGAATCTGTGTTACGCTACGGGCTCATTATTTGGGGCAACAGTACAGATATACAAAGGGTTTTTGTTGCACAAAAAAAAAGTATAAGAGCAATATGTGGTCTTGCACCGGATATGTCATGTAAGCCATTTTATAAGGTATTAAATATTTTACCACTTCCATGTCTTTACATCTATGAAATCGCGAAGTTTGTGAAATCTAACCAAAGCAAATTTAAGACTGCCAAGGATGTGTTTCCCAGAAATACAAGGAACTGTAATAGGTTGGTCATCGACATTTTCCCAAAAAGCGCACGTTTTAGAAAAAACTGCCACTACATGGGTATTTTAATATACAACAAGATTCCGGAAACTATAAAAGAATTGCCTTTTAATAGATTTAAGACGGCGCTGCATAGATGGCTTATGGATAAATTATTCTACTCGGTCCAGGAGTTTTTGAATTATAAAAACTAGAAATTAACATTATATTGACATTTTATTTTAAAGACATTTCTGACTAGCATGCAATTTATTTCGATTCAAAATCTGACATTTATTTTGACATTTGTGATGCAAGTTTAATTTTTTATATTTTAATTTTAATCTTATATATAATTTTTCTTTTTTTTTTTATTCTTAATGATTCCACTACACTGTCATTTTTTTACATTAGCTTCAATATTATACTATTATTTGCATGCTATTGTCTGTAGCTGAGTAGGTGAAACTATTGTTTAAGGTTCTTGTTAACCATTTGTAATCCTAATTCAACCCTATTCATAAGCAAATAAATAATTTCATTCATTCATTCATTCATTTCATTCATTCATTCATTCATTAAGAAATAAACTGAAACGGCAGCAAGAATGTTTTTTGATAATTTATTAAAGTGTGCGATAATTCTGATTGGTAAGTGTATTTTTTATTCATTTAATGCTGTGAATACTAATATTGTATTACTCCACGTAAAAGATACAATAATTTCATTCACAGGACTATCTCAGCTAGCATCATGCGCAAAGTTTCGATGCTTTAATAAGTAAGTACCACATTACTGATTTCCATAGGTTCATTATTTTGACATAGCTACATTATTATTTGTCAACGACTTCAACGGTCTAAGATTGCTTGTTAACATGATCAAATTATTGTCCAAGTAGTCATCCAAACTAAGACACGGTGACTTGATCAAAGTATTCTTGGACCAAGTAAACTAGTGGCTCCGTGAGCTGTAGACCTCGCGTTAAAAAATAGCTCGAATTGTATGTTGTTTAAAAAATAATCTAAAAGATGTCGCCACCCCTTTTTCCCACACTGCTCACGAGCTTTTCGAAGCACATAGTGGGTTCGTGCTGTTTGGTATATTATTTGGTATGTATATTTGCAGCTAGATGGCACTTCTAATTTTTACCATTTTTCAAAAAAGGTGATTTTTTGGAAAATTTCTAAAAACTGGCTTGAATAAAAATTCTATATAATTATCGAACCTGCTAACAAAATTTCACGATAATCGGTTGAGAAATGCGACCTGTAGTGTAGGGGAAAAAAGACAGCTGGAAAGTCGGACTGAAATATGATTTTTTACGTATCTCTGCCATTAAAAAAAAAAAAAACTGGCGTGACAAAAAAATCTGTATTATTTACGAACCTGCTCACAAAATTTCACGAGAATTGGTTAAGAAATGCGACCTGTAGAGGAGAACATCCAGCGCCAGAAAGCCGGACTGATTTTTTTTTAACATATCTCCGCCATTTCAAAAAATTTTGAAAAACTGGTTCTATTTAAAATAATCTATATCATTTTTTAACATGCCCACAAAATTTCACTGTAAAAATAAAAATACTGTACAAATATGTTTTTTTTTTACATATCTCCGCCATTTTTGAAAAAATTAAAAAAGTGGCGTGACGAAAAAATCTACATCATTTTCAAAACTGCTCACAAAATTTCACGAGAATCTGTTGAGAAATGCGACCTGTAGAGGAGAACAGACAGCGCTGGAAAGCCGTAAAATCTGTTTTTTAACATATCTCCGCCATTTTGAAAAATTTTAAAAATCTGGCTCGACAAATAAATTCTATATAATTAACAAACATGCTCACAAAATTTTACAGGGATCGGTTGAGAAATGCGACCTGTAGAGGAGAACATACAGCGCCGGAAATCCGGACTGAAATATGCTTTTCTTTAATTATCTCCGCCATTTAAAAAAAAACTGATAAACTGGCTTGACAAAAAAATCTAGGTTATTTTCAAAACTGTTTACAGATTTTCACGAGAATCGGTTGAGAAATGCGACCTGTAGAGAAGAACAGACAGCGCTGGAAAGCCAGACTGAAATAAGTTTTTTTAACATATCTCCACCAATAAGAAAAATTTAAAAAAACTGGCGTGACAAAAAAATTATATGTTATTTTCAAAACTGTTTACAATTTTTCACGAGAATCGGTTGAGAAATGCGACCTGTAGAGGAGAACAGACAGCGCTGGAAAGTCGGGCTGAAATCTGTTTTTTTTAACATACCTCCGCTATTTTGAAAAATTTCAAAAAACTTCTAAACAAAAAAAAATGTGCATCATTTTAAAACCTTCTAACAAAATTTCACGAGAATCAGTTGAGAAATGCGACCTGTAGAGAAGAACAGGCAGAGCTGGAAAGCGGACTGCAATCTGTTGTTTTAACATATCTCCGCCATTTTGAAAAAATTAAAAAAAACTTGCTAAAAAAATATTGTACATCATTTTCAAACCTTTTTACAAAATTTCACGAGAATCGGTTGAGAAATGCGACCTGTAGAGAAGAACAGACAGCGCTGGAAAGCCAGACTGAAATAAGTTTTTTTAACATATCTCCACCAATAAGAAAAATTTCAAAAAACTGGCGTGACAAAAAAATTCTATGTTATTTTCAAAACTGTTTACAAATTTTGACGACTGCACTCTGACTGCAATCTGTTTTTTTAACATATCTCCGCCATTTTACAGAAATTCAAAAAACTGGCTTGACAAAAATATTCACAGATCTCGTGCCTTTCACGACCTTCTGGTACATTGAAAATGAATTTAATGAATTTAACAAAATATTTTATTATTCTTTTCTTATAGACATTAATATTTTATTGAAAGGTAACCTAAGTACTATGTATAACTAAAACATCTGAATTTCTAAATAAATTAACCCTAATTAAAAAATTAATCAAAATCAAATGCAGCATGCGAGACTCTCGCGCCGACTTCATCATCACTCGAATGTGCGATAACAACCCTCATGTTTACCTAGGCATCATCATCACACTCTCATTCTCAGAGATCGTTGTAAAATTTGGAATCGCAGACTCACTAAGAAAGACGTGACTAATCGAGTAATTTCAAATCTCGAAATTGAAATAACAGCAACCCACGATATATAAAATATTTTGGATCTAGTAGAGCTTCGCCTCGGGTCTCAAACCAAAACCTCTCTTCTGTTCAACTTTCGCTCAAGATTCGTTCATCCGTTTCTCTAAAACTACACACCAAAACTCACTACGACGCCTAGCACGTGTACTGGAGATAATAGCGTCATCTCTTTTGCTCCTACAGTTATTGCTAACACTACTTTCTCTTTCTTTTCACATAGTAAGCGATGTCACTTACTTGAATATGGACTTATAAAGACATTTCAGTGCAGTCACACTATGGTACCGTCCCGCGCCGCCGTATCTAACGATTTTTAAATCTTTGACTAGATCTGGAATCAGCTCTCTATTCACGTCATACCATCTGTTGACCTGCTATAGCTAATTAATATCAATATTATGGTTTTAATATATATCTAAATACTTTTTTATTTATAAAAAATGTGGAAATAAATAAAAAATACAAAATATAAAACACTATTACAAGCTTTGAAGTATCCAATTATTTAAAAACTTCAATCGTACCTATTACCATTATCCCGCGTCGCGCACGTCGCCCGCGGTAGGTATCCCAACATTTCGCTTCATAAAGGATAAGCTACAGCCCAGACCGTAAGAGTCAGGGATATATACTAATTTCAGTAGGTAGCCTAACTCAATATCTCTAGGGGTTTTTTTAATTTTTTCGATATCGCTTTTCGTTTTTGAGAAATTGTCGATTTAGTGAGAAAAGACCCCGAAAAAGTGTGTAATTTTTCTACAATTATGCGATTTTCGAAAAAAGTTTTTGACTTTTTCAAAATTTTTTTTCACCATATTGTAGCCCTTGCTGAGACGCATCTTTTGACATTTAGTACACACACGTAGACCCAAAACTCACGGGACCAGGGCAATGTCTCACTTTGGATGAAATTGGGTACCTTACCGAAGCGATCGAAAAAACATTTTCAATGTTAAAATTCTATATAATTTTCAAACCTACTCACAAAATTTCACAAGAATCGGTTGAGAAATGCGACCTGTAGGTTGGAACAGACAGCCGGACATACGAAATAATTTTTGCCCAAGCTGAAGCAGAGACGCTTCGCTCGCACTTCGTGCTCGCTCGGTCAATTAGACAAAGTAGCTTTGATAAAAGTATACTTGGTTTCCTGTTGACACGATCAATGTATACTTGGACCAAGCTTAGACAAAGTAGCTTTTTGGATACGGCGACGTCAAAGTGCACATGGAATGCTCGTTTACATTATCCAGGTAGCTAGGCTTGCCAACCGTCCCGGATTTTCCGGGACCGTCCCGTTTCTGAGTCAATTTTGGGCCGTCCCGCCGTGACCCCTTGCAGGACGCCTTTTGTCCCGGAAATCAGTTAAAGTCATTAATAGGAGAAAAACAAAAATCAGCCCCAACAAGTATTGGGTGCTTATGAATTAACATGACAAAAATTATTTATGTCTATGAAAGAGCCACCTCTCTATTTCTACCATCTTTTAGATGGAAGCTTCGATATCATCTTCAAATACATCAGCAGAGAGTGTTTTTCTCTCTGTGGAAATGCATGGACAGGCAGCAGAAATCAACTGTCTGTTGACCACGTCAAGGCTGGACCAGGGACACGAGGGGCGGCTCAGGCTTAGCCTTAGGGCGCCTTTCATAATTAATTATACCCATCTTTTATTTTAATGATAGTGTTGTTAACGAATTTGTTAACCAATTTGTGCATTGCAAAATAATTTAAATATTTACCTAAAATAAATATTGGTTAAAATCTTTTTTATGGCTTTTTAAATTAATAAACAAATGCTTATTTAATCTATGGCCACCCCATAGATTAAAATAAGCATTTTTTACTACGGGTTACAAATGCCAGGTTTTTGCCTGATTTGCCAGGCATTTCAGCACTTGATCAGGCGTCCAGCCGGCATTATTCTTACCCGACCCTTGGTCAGGCGTTTTATACACATAATAATATTCCCGATTAGTGAGACTAGTAGACAAAACTGACTAAAAATCTAGCTGTGCGGCTGTTTTTTTACTTTAGTCAGCCAAATTTCAAGATTAGTGGATGGAACGGACAAAAAATCGCGCTGCGCCGCCGATTTTTTTACTATCAATTGGCAAAATTATAAGATTATTTGATGAAACTGACTAAAAATCGCGCTGCGCGGCCTTTTTTTCTATAGACAGACATTTTTCTAAAAAAACAGGCGTTTCGTGCATCCTAGACAGGCATCCTCCCTTACGTAGATGGCGACCCTAGGGGCGGCATACCTTATTGGCCTAAGGCGACGAATCTTAAAATACGTCCCTGGGCTTGGCTTGCATTGCACCACATATTAAAATGAATTTTGACCAAAAATGCAGCAAAATTTATAATTACGTTTATTGCAAAAAAAACTTGTGAAAATGCGCAAGAATCTCAAAAGTACTAAGTAGTTTTAAATTGAGAAAATAACTTAAATTTAATAATTTAAATTTTATGTCATACCTATATTTTGTATTGATTTTTTTTTATTAACTGATTAAAAAATATATCTACCTATAGATTTTTCTAACCATTTTGTATGTGGTGTGTTGTGTCCCGCGTAATATACCCTAGTCCCGGATGTCGAGCTGAGTAATCCCGGAAATGCCTTTTTTGGAGTTGGCAAGCCTACAGGTAGCGTCCAGTAGTCACCAAAACTACTTGGTCCAAGTATACTTTGATCGTGTCAACGCAGCTTTATGAAAAATACGTACTTTATTGCCGCTATTTGGATTAGGTAGGTACGGTCAACAACGAAAGTAGGTAGCTTAATACTTTAACTTTGTTGTGCAACTTTTTTCAATAATATTTCAAGCTGTGATACCTACCTACTTTTGTCAAAGAAGTTTTGACAAAGTACTAAAAGTGTAAAGCTACTTTCGTTGCAGACTGTACCACACGTAAATTGAAACGAAAGCGCTCGTAGTGCCTCAGAAACAGGGATAGATAACGTTATTTTTAAATGTAACGTTATTTCTTACTTTTTTTACCGTTTCTTTTAACATTAACGTTATGTCAATAAATAACGTTAAAATTAACGTTATTTTCTGAAATAACGTAAATTTCAATAAATGACGTTAATTTTAACGTTATTTCTCACTTTTTGTTACCGTTACTTTAAAATTAACGTTATTTCAATTGATAACGTTACCTTTTTAGCGATAATTTTACCGGTACTATTGTACCGGTAAAGTTTAATGCTATATTTAACGGTAATTTTACCAGTACAATAATGTTAACGTTATTTTTACCGGTAAATTTACCGATAAAATGTTGTAACGGTATTTTTATCGTTATTTTTTGTATCGTAATTTTTTAACGGTATTTCAATCCCTGCTTATAAATTAGAAATGTCAAATTAGTCATTTCACTTGGGGAAGCGTGTTATCTTACTTCTATGTATATTTTATTTTGGGAATTAAACCCATTAAATGGGTTTAATTCCCAAAATAAAATAAAAATAAATTCTAATTATTTCCTGTGGACTGTTAATGGGATACTTAAATACTAAACCTGGCAGCGGTTTATTTTTTGGGCGACAGAATTACTAAACGAGCGACAAACTGTGGGTTACAAAAATAAATTAATTTGGGCCACTATATGTGAGACACTAATAATTTAAATTGGCATTGAAAAATCTAAATGAGTGACAACATTACTAAGTGGGCGACTATTAAACTAAGTGGGGTAACTATATAACTGATTTCAGGCTAATACAATAAGGGCTTAAAAATATCTTTTGGGATGTTTTTGTGGGCGACGATTTTAGGATACTGTAATACAATTTGAGCATACGTAGGTACATCTTTTTTTGGAAACAGCAGAACGGCGACGACGAGACTGTAAGCACAGGTATTAGGGTGCTCCCACACAGTTATATAACGATGACAGCTGTCATCTGTCAAACTTAAAACAGCAATAATTATGTCGAAAAGTACCATCCCAGACTGATGGTGTCTTTGAAAAAATTAAAGGTCTTGGTGAGATCTTAATTTTAACTAACATTTTTCATAGAGTTTCTGTAAAATCTTGTCGTTGAAAGTTAGGTGGTGCAACTGAGCCTAAAACCACAGAATAGATAATAGTACTAGCGTACAGAATTTGCACTCCGCAGAATCGTTTGAATAAATAGCGACTCTAGCCCTGACACAATAAGGTGCAATTCAGCACGCGTAGCATGAGCAAACGGGACTCTTGTCTACGAAGACTTGTCGTCTCGACCCTCTAGATTGCTGAGCACAGTGGTGGGACTCGCTCTCAGAATTTTACAACCTTTTTATGTCTTTTAATACAAATATGAGTTTTAAAATATAATATTTTTATTTCAACATCAATAAACGTCGAAATTATCTGAAATGATTCAAAATGATTTAGTTTAAACATGATACTTATTTTTTAATAAGTAATAAGATAAAGAGACACTCACAAAAGCTTTCACTTCCGTAGACAAAGCTCTCTCGAGCTCGAGAAGAATAATGTTGCCACTAGTAAATATTTATAATTATTTCCATCATTTCTCTTAAAGGGCGTTCCTTTCTATACGTTTCACGACGCAAAACTCTTAAAACCGAGTTAAATATAGCCGTATGGATATAGTTCCTTTGCCTTCCTTTTAATGAGAGATTTTTGAAAAGATGATACAGACCAACGTACTTGTTAATTTAGTAATAAATATTGAAGTCAATGTATGAAAATAATTTTAATTTACGTTTTTAAGTAAATAAATTAAAATTAAGTAAAATAAAAGTAAAAAAATACTAAAGGGAAAAAAGTGTAATATTAGGAAACAATATTATTGAATAGGTAGGTACCTTTTTACAATAAATTATTTATTGTATTATTTTAATTTATAAAATTTATGAAAAAATTTAAGAATAAAAAATACTTATGCGTTATTTACTACTAGTATTTTTTTTTTTTTTATAAATTTTATAATAAAAAAGAATTACTTAAATACAATTTTTCATTTTTTTTCTTTCCGGACAGCTGTTTTTGTCGTTTGTGCTGTAACTTCTCTTCTTACCTTAATAAAATATAAACACGGACAACTTAGATTTATTTTTATTGCGAAATTAAAAACTCAGAAAAAAAAATAAGTCGACAAATCTTTCTCGACCACTCGAAGGGTGGTAGACAAACTTCTCCCACTCAACTGTCAAATTAATGTCAGTTGAAGACAAAAGCTCGTGTTTGTCGACTTTTGACATTAGGCCACGACAAAGAACAATGCGAGTCTACGGTTGTAAAATGCGAGCATGAGTATCTCGATCTCAACCCGACAAAAGTGACATTTCGGTGTAGACAAGCCATTGTTCTGTGAGTCGAATCTTATCTCGATGTTGGTCATGCTACGCGTGCTGGTCGCACAGCGCTTCCTTCGCTCCAAAACATTCAATTAGTAGTTGCCTCTCTTTCTATCGCGTAGGTCTTATCCTTTCTGATGTATGAAATTTGTCCTCTCAGACGCTTTATAGTCGCGCGCGGAGTGACGGAGCCCTGCTAAAACTAAGTAATAAAAAAAAATAAGTAAAATAGTAGATTATACAACAAGTGAATAAAAAGAGAATTTAGTTCGAGGAACTTAGTTGGATCCCGAGAGTAGCGAAGGATTCTAAATTTGAATCCCGAGCGTAGCGAGGTATTCAAAAGTAGAATCCTGAGCAAAGCGAGGGATACAAAGGACCGAGATGAAATTTTTTTTTCACGACTTGTGTACTCTACTTTTTACCATTGACTGCGTGAAAACAAATACGAGTAGGTACCATGGGCAACAGCGACGCTTAACCACTGCTAAGGTCAAAATCGCTTGCACGCCGCGCCGTCACAACCATACGTTTAGTTCGTGTAGGGGCGATACGCGCGCACACGAATTTTGTTGCAAACTGGTTAAGCGTCGCTGTTGCCCATAGTACCTAGCACTGCAGTACTTTACACTTAGTATTTATAGTTGACCATCAGCCATTTTTAATGTCCCCACTACTGGGGCACAGGCTTTCCTTATGGGTGGGAGGATGGGCCATAACCCACCACGCGGGCCCAATGCGGATTGATGGGTGTTAACGACTGCAGCCGGGACCAACGGCTTAATGTGCCTTCCGAGGCACGGAGAGGAGCTCGAGATAATACATTTTTGGTCACCCATCCCATGACCGACCCATGCGACCCATGCGTGAAATTAGAAGTTTTCCAATGACATAAAACAACCATAGCATCAGTCCATTTCATCAGTCTGTATAAACTTTGATTTTTTGCAGAATGAATATCGTACCAGACTGATGGAATGGACTGATACAAGACTGAACATTCTATCTCCCTCTAATAGATAGAAAAGAATCCAAAGATAAGATACTAAAAAGAACCTAATTAAATTTGGCAGGTTTTTTTTCGTTTAATTTTATTGTGTAACTTTGGCTATATTATGGAATAGCTCCATAGCAGCCAGTAGGTATAGGTACTTTTTGTACGGTACTAATTCATGATGCGCGCTTGTTCTAAATTCAAATTATTTTTATTCACTCGGTGAATAAAATCGCTTATTATTCACTCTTATCGTTGAATTAAACGCACTTTTTAGAGTGGCGATGGTAAATAGTAGATTGTTATACAAGACGCTAAAATGACCCATTCCATACGAGGTAGTTTTATTCCCGAGCTTTAGCGAGGGAATAAATAGAAACCGAGCTACAATGGGTTTTAGCGTCGTGTGTTACACTCTACTTTTCACTACGATTGCGAGAAAATAAAATACAATATTGAATACCTAGTTTATACTTCCGTAAACGAATCCACTCGTTTTTCTATCCTCCACTTCATAAACTTTTCATACAGTATTTAAATAAATGATTTGTGCTTGACGGCAAAAGATTAAAATTATTTCTTTCCTATTACTTACAGTCACACAATTCAATCAGTTTGGTATTAGAGAAAAATTCAAAAAATTTCGCACCTTTTTTAATTTCTACTGTAGCAGCTAAGAAACACAATGCACGCATTCTACGATCAAACTTAAAGTCACAGAGTATAAATAAGTCTATGAATTCACCGAAGAGATGCTGCTTTTAGTTCCATTTTCAAAAATAAAAATTAGAAACAGTATAAGTCGAGCGAGTCTTTATTCGTGATTATGAATAAAGACTTTTTCGTTTTAGTAGGCTCATTGGTAATAGACAAACATTAAAAAAGAAAAAACTTTATCCCCTAGGGGTAATTTTGCTATTTTATCCTGGCTTTTGTACCTTACAATGACGTACTTTTAGAGCAAGAGGAGTGAAAATATATAATCTAATCCCACCGAAAATTGAATCACTGCGCTGCCAGGGGTGACCGGATTTCATTTTACGACAGCTCCCGTGCAATGGCGGGCGAGCCGACTAGATGCAATAAATACCTAAAGCTTCCGAATAAGCCGCCCTTAAATCAGTTATGTCAATCATTTAGAATTTTGACTGTTAACATAAATTATTTGTCTCCCACCATGTAGTAGCTCGTTTTACTTATTTTTATTAACACGTTTTTTTCTCGTTTGTGTGTTTGTTTGTGGGTTTGTTTCTCCACAAAGTTTGCGAACGATTTTATATTAGCTTCTCGATGAGTTAGAGACTTCAATCTTTGAACATAGGTCAGAAATAGAAGGCAATGCAATATTATGGCGTCATTGAGCTGATCTGATGATGGAGCCGGAAGAAGGTCACAGGAACTCTATGATGAAACCATACAACCTCATCGTGTTTGAACTCGTTAGAATCGTCTTGACGAGTACTCTAATGGGAGACGAGGTCAAGAGTCTGATGATGAAGCTGAAAGGCCATGCCATAGGAACTCAATATTAAAACCGTGCAACCCCATAAAATTTGGACTCGTTCGAATCGTCTTGACGAGTTCTTTGTCGGGAAATAGTTTTCAGGGTCTGATGATGGAGCCGGAAGAAGTACACAGGAACTCTTTAATAAAACCACGCTACCCCATCGAGATTGGGCTCGTTTGAATCATCTTGACGAGTACTTTGTTGGGAAATAGTGTCCGAGGATCTGATGATGGAGCCGAAGGAAGGTCATAGGAACTCTATAATAAAACCATGCAACTCCATAGAGTTTGGGCTCGTTTGAATCATCTTGACGAGTTCTTTGTTGGGAAAAAGTTTCCAGGGTCTGATGATGGAGCCGGAAGAAGGACACAGGAACTCTTTAATAAAACCACGCTACCCCATCGAGATCGGGCTCGTTTGAATCGTCTTGACGAGTACTTCGTTGGGAAATAGTGTCTGAGGATCTGATGATGGAGCCGGAGGAAGGCCATAGAAACTCTATAATAAAACCATGCAACTCCATCTAGTTTGGGCTCGTTCGAATCGTCTTGGCAAGTGCTCCGGTAGGAGATGGTATATTTTTTTTGTCTTAGCTCGTTAGCTAAAAAGCAGAAAATAATAATTTACTGAAAAAAAAAACTTTTTAAAAACACGTTTTTAAAACAGACTAAATTATTACAAAAAAAATCGGACTAAAAACATTACAACGGACTAAAAAGTAAGAAATAAATTCTTCTGTAAATATTTATAACCAACCCTACCTACAGAAATTTTAAACCTAAAAACGTGGGGAGCATGCTAAAGACAATGGATGATAAATTTTACAAAATGCGCCCCACGCTTTTAGGTTTAAAATTTCTGTAGGTAGGGTTGGTTATAAATATTTACAGAAGAATTTATTTCTTACTTTTTAGTCCGTTTTTTTGTAATAATTTAGACTGTTTTTTATGCTATAAGTGCACAGTTTGTCGCCCGTTAAGGTTTTTTTGTCGCCAACTAAATAAACCGCTGCCGGGTTTAATATTTAACACAGACCATACGACAATATTTTATTATTTCCATTCACCCAATTAAAAATATTTTATTCTTACCACACGCATAAGAATAAATTTATTCTTATGCCAAACATCAGAATTTGCCCTGATAAGTATGTCAGGATTTTTGGATCCCTGTCCTGGTCCGGCCGTAGTAGCAAAATGTCAGGATATTTTGGATTATTTACTTTATTTACCTACTTTGTAAAAATAACCTTTTAAATTAAGTTTTATTTGTTTTTTTCTTTGGTAACATCAACTAGCCTACCTCCACATTTTGCGGTAGATAAACACAACTAAAACTTAGCATAGTGTCAAGTCTTTTTAGTAGAAATCAGGCTTTTTGCCAAAATTGGCTGGCAAGTCTCGCAAATACAGATCGATGATTTTCACACAAAAAGGGCGATTGATATAGTATTGGCAGTAATCATTTGATTTCCAGATGAACATTTCAATCTGTAGGTACCTATTTTAATTACACGACTGCCCAAAGCAAAAAGAGTGTATATGTATGTGTTCAGGGTTCATGTATGTTTGTGGGTATGTGAGTGTCATTGCAGTCGGGGGACCTCTTTGATCAAAAATTGTTCCATAATAAGGTCCCCCGACTGCAATGACACTTGTTGTTTAACTTTTTAGTTCGTTTTTGGCAGGGCAGTCGTGTATTTAATATTTTTAATATTTTTTTTTATTTACTAAATATCATATTTTTCTAGGGTTTTCACTGATCACATAGATGTAGACGTTAACAAACCAGATAATCTCACCTACCAATCCAACGTGGAGTACTTCGACATCAACAAAAAGACCTACTTGTTCGCGCACGGATACAACTTCGACCCAGAGGGAGACTTGTCAAAAGACCTCGTCACTGCCTTGCTGGCTTTGGGAGACGGAAACGTGGTCATAGTCGACTGGACTAATGAGGCCAAAACCGCCGGAGGAATTTTGGAAAAACTCCAAATCTCTTCGATTGTTATTCCTAATGTTGAGAGAGTAAGTCACTTCGCTTTTAACATTTCAGTATATTGCGTATTCAGTATATGCGTATTCAATTTCACTAACTACTTGTAATTCAATTTACACTTTAATATGTTTATATTATTGAGGCCGTACAGTCCCGGCTAAGAATAGGACTGTCCCATCTCATTCCGTGGGTATCGTAGAAGGCGATAGAGGGAAGTTTTAAGGGACCCGGTACAGACCATCGCACAAAGGCAGCGAGGAAACTGTCAACAACAGCATTTCCGAGGAGGGTTGGTGTCAGGCAGGCGGCCGACCCCAATAGTGGTCGTTCTACGAGCTCAAAATTTTATTTTGTGTAGAACACTATAAATAAATTGGGATAAGGGCAGGAGGATGATGATGATGTTTATATTATTGCTGAAAATTAATTTTGAGTATTGTTTGTACTCGTTCGTTTTAGTTCTTTTTTATTACGCATTACAGGAAACGACACATTTATCGCTTTATTGCAGTGTTCAAAGAAACACTGAATTTGAAATACATAAAACACTTTTTAACGGATACTAGCGCGGTTTTATTGAAAGTACTTTACTAATTAGTTGGTATTTGGTTTAATTTTTTTGCTTTCCCAAGGCTTAGGCACCTTTGCAGTTGCCGTGCTCACGAGGGACTACCGTCTGTTTTCCGTCAAAAAGTGTTTTATTTCATGTTTTTCAAAGGTGAAAACACTGAATAATTTACATACATTAATCTGGCTAATACATTAATCTAAGCTAATACATTAATCTGGCTAATAATACATTAAGCTAATACATTAATCTGGCTAATTATTAAATAACATCTGCTTTCCTTCTAGATGGGACGGGCAGTCGGCAAAGCATTAGTGAAGCTCACTAAGATGGGTATGAGCAAAGATATCCACTTTATTGGCTTCGACTATGGTGCCCACCTGGCTGGATACGCCGGGAGGGAATGTGCGGATGGCGACCTCCAACTGAAAGAGTAAGATAGATATTAATCACCCAAGAAGTTGAAGATGATAGCAAAAAGTTTATATTATTTAAATATTAATTTAAACTTTTTGTTATGAGGGCTTTTCAAAGTGACATTTAAAATATAAAAATAGCAACTATTTGCCTCACTAGATGGCGTTGATGGAAAGAGATGAGTCAAAATTGGCTTTTAAAAATAAAAGGCCTGTAGGAAAGTAAGCCCCATCTTACACGGCGCTACTGAAACCTGACGAAACCAGTTAGTAATTATTGTTACAAACTAGTTTGTGACAAAGATTCGTACACGGCACTACCAAATTTATTTGAAACCTACAGGAAACGCGGTGTGTGTGTTGTTTCGGGATATTATCGAAATGGCTAGCGATTCGAGCGATGAGAAGTTATTACTTCTGTACTACATCAGACTACATCCCACTTCACTCCAAGCTTTCTCGGTCACATCCCAACGCGAATACTCTTTTAATGTGTAATTATACAAACACGGATGCTTTTCCACTTCTTGGACGAATTGTATATTTACTAATTGGTCATTAATTTTCACTGAACCGCAGCAGAGTTTCCAGTTTCAATTAGTAATCAAGCACGACCGGTCGCCGGTGATTAGTTACTAACGCGTTACAAACCAGTTTGTGATTGGTAGCGTCGTGTACGGAGCTCCATTGAAATACTAGTGCTGTGACATTTTAGAAACTCATTGGTGATTAGAGTTTGAAACTAGTTTAGTTTGCCCCTTCTTACACGGCACTACTGAAACCTGACGAAACCGGTTAGTAATTATAGTTACAAACTAGTTTGTGACAAAGATTCGTACACGGCACTACCAAATTTATTTGAAACCTACACAAAACGCGGTGTGTGTGTTGTTTCGGGATATTATTGAAATGGCTAGCAATTCGAGCGATGAGGAGTTATTACTTCTATACTACATCAGACTGCATCCCACTTTACTCCAAGCTTTCTCGGTCACATCCCAACGCGAATACTCTTTTAATGTGTAATTACACAGACACATATGCTTTTCCACTTCTTGGACAAATTGTATATTTACTAATGGTCATTAATTTTCACTGAACCGCAGCATAGTTTCCAGTTTCCATTAGTAATCAGTCGACACGCGACTGCATGACCGGTCGCCGGGTGATTAGTTACTGACGCGTTCCAAACCAGTTTGTGATTGGTAGCGTCGTGTACGGAGCGCCATTGAAATACTAGACTATGCTGTGACGTTTTAGTAACTAGTTGGTGATTAGAGTTTGAAACTAGATTATTTTGAGTAGCGCCATGTAAGAAGGGCCTAAGCGCTCGCTGGCTGAAGTCTGCCCAAAGAGAAACATTTTAGGATTACATCTGCCTGCCTACCTGAGTACTCTTCGAAGATTAGTAAAAAAAATGAGACATACATTTTTATCAACGCCATCTATCGAGCCTACAGCTTTTTGTCATTTTGAAAAGCCTCTTTTCGAGTCCGTTTCGAATCTGGTGGCGCGTCGTTTTTTTCTAAGTATTTATTTAGGATTCTGACATAAGTTTTTTTTTCTTACAATACGTCTTTGGTTTGGGTGAAACCAAGAAGCTTAAACCCACAATGGAGTTTGCACGCCTAGTATCATACTGAAGATTGAAAAAGACTCTTTAGTGACGTCACGGCGTATTGCTATCTCTTTCTTTTCGTTTTACAATACGTTTTGGTTTCTCACGAACGAACGAACGACGAACAACGAACACGTATTGTAATGTAACGCTAAAGAAAGAAGTAGCAATAAGCCGTCACGTCACTAAAGGAGCTTTTTTCAATCTTCACTATGACATATGGCCGTGCAAACTCCATTGGAGGGAGGTATAAGCTTCTTGGGTGAAACTAAATTGTCCAAATTAAAAGTTGGGAGGCACCATCTTTTTGGCCCCATAGCGCCATCGGCTTGGACTACCGGTAGTGTAATGGAAATCGTGTTTGGGCGGAAATAGTACAGTCAATCAAAACTTATTAAGTTTTATAAAAAAAATGCAATCCAATCGACCTTTCCAAATCAACCTCTTTGTTTTTTACTAGCAGGACAACTTAACCTTCTCCATATGAGATACGGTTGTGGTAGAATTCTATGTTTCCGTTTCTTGTTTTTTATTTTTATTTCATTGTTCACTAGTACTTAACTGACTTAGATATTGAATGTTGTTCCTAACGTACTTATTATTTTATTAAAAAGATCAGGTTACAGTTAATGGCAGCACAGCACTATTTCTTGGTAGTGCAAGCCGGTGGTGCTATGGGCCCAAAAGGGCACCATGGCTATCTCGACTTTTGAGGCCGCTAAGCCCCAGAAGATTTTTAGAATAGTCAATTTTTATAATAAATAAGTCTGACAAAACCAAGAAATATTAAACCAAAGCTTTATTCTAGGATAATAGCTTTGGACCCAACCGAGTTTGGCTTCTCGAAAATATCCGCGTCGAAACCTGTGGATAAGACCTGCGCTTCGTTTGTATCCGTCGTCCACTGTGACGTGGGCGGCTATGGCATGAACAGGACGCTGGGCGACGTGGACTTCTGGCCTAACTACGGACCCTATGCCTCTGACAAATCAGAAAGGCGCCAGCCTGGGTGCACCCGGAGCAACACTGATCAAGAAAAGATATTCGGTGGAAGTATGTATTACCACAGATTTATTGACTGAGCGAGCGCGAAGCGTCTCTGCTTCAGCTTGGGCAAAAATTCACAGATTTTACAGTCCCCGCAAGAATCGGAGCATTGAAAATGAACACAAATATTTACGAAAAACCAAAATCAAATCAAATGCAAAGTCCTATTATATTTCTAAGGTTACCTAGGTATTTATTTTTACCTTTACTCCGCCTCGTGTCACAAAAGCGTCCTCTGACTGCCTCGACGCAGCCGAAATATTATTAACCGATTTTAAAAATTGCAACGAATGCACTTATCGTCTGCTTCTGCATCTTTTAACACTATATTACCATGACGATCGGACAATAATCATAAAAGCTACATCACTTTTTATGTACGGAAACACCCGTTTTTCTACAATTCCAAATCTAAAAGGACCACCTACAGGTCACAATTATTAACCGATTTTCAAAATTATTTCGTCATTTGGTAGCTAAACTAATACCCTAGGACCTTTTTTTTTATTTTTTCTTAAGTCGGTTTTATTTCAGAAATATTTACAATTTAGTAAACAAACACCCGCCAAAAAACCCGGAATTTTCGGAGTTTTGCTAAATTCCAAAAAGTTTTCAGTAGATTTTCAAAATTCAAACGTTCACGGGTGTCTCGATAAATTCCTCAACTTTTGGTACTTTTTCCATCTCGATCCTCTCAAAATCCTCGGAGATATGGCCAAAAATACGTCTCAGGCGATTTGCATCTGATAACCATTTTCAATGGTAAAAATCTTTCGTATGTCTTTCCGGATGTCCGTTTGTTCTCCTCTACAGGTAGCATTTCTTAACCAGTTCTCGTGAAATTTAGTGAGCAGGTTTGAAAATTACCTGGAGTTTTTTTGTCGATCCAGTTATTTGATTTTTTTTAATGGCGGAGATATGTAAAAAAATATGTTTCAGTCCGAAATCTGTTTTTTTCTCTACAGGTCGCATTTCTCATTCGATTCTCGTGAAAATTTGTGAGCAGCTTCGAAAATTATATAGATTTTTTTGGTCAAGCCAATGTCCGAATTTTTTCAAAATGGTGGAGATATGTAAAAAAATATATTTCAGTCCATTTTTCCGGCGTTGGCTGTTCTCCTCTACAGGTCGCATTTCTTAACCGATTCTCGTGAAATTTTGTGAGCAGGTTTGATAATTATATAGAATTTTTCAGTCGGGCCAGTTTTTCGAATTTATTTGAAATGGCGGAGATATGTAAAAAAAGTCATTTCAACAGTTTCGAAAAATGATCAAAATGTAATAAAACTTTTTTGTTAGCGATGCAAAGAAAATATTGTTTTTTATTTTTAGAAGATTCAAAAGATCATCAGTCAAAACATTTCTGGCCTATATTCGAAATTTGAAAATAAAAAAGTTGGGAATTAAAAAAAAAACTGGCTCTACAAAAAAATTCTGTATAATTTTCGAAGCTGCTCACAAAATTTTACGAGAATCGGTTAAGAAATGCAGCCTGTAGGTGAGAACAGACAGTCAGACATACGAAAGAATTTTTACTCAAGCTGAAACAGAGACGCTTCGCTCGCACTTCGTGCTCGCTCGGTCAATCAGTAGCTCTGTAGAGCTGTAAACCTCGCGTTTTTGAGACATTTTTGATCATCCCAAGTAGCACACAAATGTTGCATAAGTGCTTAATTAATGCTACCATCGAATCTTAAAGATATTTAAGGGTATACCAATTTGGCTGTACTAAAGCTGTTTAAGCGCTTAAACAGCTAAAAAGGGCCCCAAATTATACAGCCTTTGGTATTACAATGGCTGGAGAGAAGCATCAGAAGCAGGTCAGGCTTATTTAAGTTTTAATAGAGCATTAATAAAGCACTGTAAAAAGTTTAATTCTGTGCAAGACTCCCCCAACTAGCTCTTAAACAGCTTCTAACCTTTTGCAACTCCCTATTCAAACTTTTTTAACGTCTTTGTTCTTAGCAAGTCATCTTAAAATAAATTAAGTATGTAAAGGACTGTTAAAAGTTATGGTGTAAAGTTAACTATATTCAATCTTCCATCATCGTCCACCATTTCTACTGGGATATTTTTTGTTAGAACAAGGTCAAGTAATCATTCAATAATTACAAATGCGTTCAGGATGCGAGTGCAACTACATCGTGAAGTTAATACCAATTAACTACAAAATTTTCATGCGCCCTTCGAATAATTAGATTTTAACTTAGAAAATATGTGGACAAATCACGAGTG
This sequence comes from Agriphila tristella, assembly GCA_928269145.1. Lineage (NCBI taxonomy): Eukaryota > Metazoa > Arthropoda > Insecta > Lepidoptera > Crambidae > Agriphila > Agriphila tristella. Next base: position 24,495,816 of record OV743439.1, read on the forward strand.
CAAAAGTTTTAATCTATTATGATGTAAAATTAAAAGAGATATTTAGTAAAAATTGTTTCTTTAAATTAAGGCGTATTCTTGCAGCTAAGAATGTTTTAAAAAATAATAAAAAGAGCTATTTTAGGTTAGTTATGGCGTCCATGAGGTGCTCAGCTTTAATCGTTAAAATATTATCTTCTGACACTATTTGCTGAACAAAATACCATTAATCAGCCATAGACTGCTCGTGTTCTGTATAAGAGACGTTAGTTTATACTTGTAGTTCATATATAGATTCCGGAAATGCCGTTCTAATGACTTATGAGTTATATTGTATTTCAACAACTATTTCTTGCAGCAAATTAGAGGTCCTCTACCAAAAAGAAAATCATCCTCCAACAAACATTTATCTTATAGGTAAGTATAGTCTAAAATTTATTCGAAGACTAGCTAGTAACCAAAATAACAAATTTTGCAACAGATAGGTAGAAAAGCTGTTAAATGGAGTCAATAACAGCAACGAACTATAATGTGGTGTAATTGGGTGTCAAAAACTGATTAATAGTATAGACAAATTACATTCTAACTCTTTGAGAATTACAAAGCGCTTGAAAAATGGTTTACAACAGTTTCTCAAATAAAGCTGTATAAATATATGATTTCATTCACTTCTTCAGCTTGAAGAGTTATTATTTTCTACTTAGGCGTAATTTCAGCAGCAACAGGCTGTTAAAAGTATTTCCTTAATGATCTTAACCAGACAACCTTACAGTGGTATTATATTACACCACATGTAGTTCAAAAGCGTCATAAAAGATGCCTTCAAGATCAATGCACAGCTTCTAACTTTACAATACCTTTCAGACGTACTGTTAACCAGTTGGTGTTAGAAAGGATTAATTTTAGACCATTCAACAGCAAAAAACATTAAAGAAGAATTTCTTTACGCCGCTTTTCAGCTGCAAACGTAGTAAAACATGTATTATGAACTCTTAAATAGCCCATAGGTAGCTTAATAGTAGATTATACAACAAGTGAAAAAAGAAGGAATTTAGTTCGAGGTACTATGTTGGATCCCGAGAGCAGCGAAGGATTCTAGAGTTCAAAATTCAAAAGTAGAATCCTGAGCGAAACGAGGGATACAAAGGACCGAGATGAAATTTTTTTTCACGAGTTGTGTACTCTACTTTTTACCATTGACTGCAAGAAAACATAATAGCAGTACTTACTACTACTTACACCTATAGTACCCATTTATAGTTATCAAATTTAATTATTTAGATAGGTAATCGGTAATTTAACCGTTAGAAAATAGTGAAACTATAAGTTTTCCAATGACATAAAACAACCATGCTATGAGGGAAATTACATGATCAGTCTGACATCAGTCCATTTCATCAGTTTGTATAGACTTTGAATTTTTACAGACTGAAGATCGTACTAGACTGATGGAATGGACTGATGCAAGACTGAACATCTAATCTCCGTCTAATATAAAGAAAAGAACCCAAAAATAAGAAACTAAAAAGAATCTAATTAATTTGGCGAGATATTTTTTTAGAAAAGAACACAAAGATAAGACACTAAAAAGAACCTAAATAAAACATAGCTTTATCTATGGAATAGCTCCATACTTTCAGCACGTTTTATTTTTTTTGTACATAATTCATACGATGCGCGCTTGTTCCAAATTCAAAATATTTTTATTCACTCAGTGAATAAAACAGCGTATTATTCACTCTTATCGTTGAATTAAACGCACTTTTTAGAGTGGCAATGGTAAAAAAGTATTTCTGGAGTGCCTTTTACAGATTATTGAATACATAACATTTTTAAATGCAATATATCAGCCTTGAGAAGCTACGAAAACCTTTAATAGTAGATTATACAACAAGTGAAAAAAGAAGGAATTTAGTTCGAGGTACTATGTTGGATCCCGAGAGCAGCAAAGGATTCTAGAGTTGAATCCCGAGCGTAGCAAGGGATTCAAAAGTAGAATCCTGAGCGAAACGAGGGATACAAAGGACCGAGATGAAATTTTTTTTCACGTGTTGTGTACTCTACTTTTTACCATTGACTGCGAGAAAACATAATAGCAGTACTTACACCTATAGTACCTATTTATAGTTAACAAATTTTATTATTTAGATAGGTAATCGGTAATTTAACCGTTAGAAAATAGTGAAACTATAAGTTTTCCAATGACATAAAACAACCATGCTATGAGGGAAATTACATGATCAGTCTGACATCAGTCCATTTCATCAGTTTGTATAGACTTTGAATTTTTACAGACTGAAGATCGTACCAGACTGATGGAATGGACTGATGCAAGACTGAACATCTAATCTCCCTCTAATATGAAGAAAAGAACCCAAAGATAAGACACTAAAAAGAACCTAATTAATTTGGCGAGATATTTATTTTGGAAAAGAACCCAAAGATAAGACACTAAAAAGAACCTAAATAAAATTGGCGGGATATTTTTTTTATTTAATTATATAACTATGGCTTTATCTATGGAATAGCTCCATACTTTCAGCACGTTTTATTTTTTTTGTACATAATTCATACGATGCGCGCTTGTTCCAAATTCAAATCATTTTTATTCACTCGGTGAATAAAATCGCTTATTATTCACTCTTATCGTTGAATTAAACGCACTTTTTAGAGTGGCGATGGTAAAAACATCTTTAATATCACTTTTAGCTTTATGTAGGTGTATAATTCGACACTTGATCAGCCAATGTGCTACTTGGGATTTTACGAATAGGCTAAAATATATCTCCGGCATTTTGAAAATTTTCAAAAAACTAAATTGACAATAAAGATCTATATTTATAGAACCTGACAATCGGTTGAGAAATACTACGACCTGTAGAGGAGAAAAAACGGACAGCGGGACAGACATACAAAAGCATTTTTGCCCAAGCTGAACGGTGCCGTCATATTACAGCCATCATTTAGCGGCGTAGAACGTTGTCTATGTAAACAATACGGCGCGGTCTCTGACGTTACGGTGTCGCCATATTGTTTACATAGACAACCTTCAACGCCGCTATATATTACGGCCGTAATATGACGGCACCGTCATCCTATGAAACCCTAGCTTTAGTGCTACGAAAGTGAAACATGCAAACTAGTATAAAAAATGTGTTAATGAAACGCAGTGAAACATTTAGTTAGACACTTAGAAACAAAAAAAATAATGCACCTAACTTTTATGTTAGTGTTGGCCACTAAACAAAATAGATGTGTGTCGTCAAATGGTCACCCATCCACTAGTTTAACAAAACTTTATAAAACTTTACACAGATACCTGCAGCCACTTACACTGCGTAGAGTTCTACGTGGAGTCGCTGGGACATCCCTACAACTTCAAGGGTGGCAGAGCCGATAGCTACGCCGAATTTCTCAAGAACAAAGGAATTTTCGATAGCACCAATTACATCGGCCCGAAAGTCGACTATAAGTGAGTAATATCAACTAACTGTTGTGATCTTCAAGATATTATAAAATTAGTTAGGATGAAATATTCGATGGATGAAATAATACCATTTTAAGTGTCAGTCAAGAAGCTTATACCTTGGTGTCAACCAGAGAGAGTTTCTTTATTTTTTTAACCATAGTACAAAAGAACAGATAACACAACACTAACCATCATAAACACATATTTTTATGCACACCGTGTGACACCGTGCTTGACTGATGTTTACTTACGATATTAGGGGTTTAAGTATAAAATTGCCGTTTTGTATGGAGAATTTTAAAGAATTTGCATTTTCCATACTAACATTGTCTTAATTTATTTAACAACCATGAACACCAATGTTTTAAAACTTTTATGAACAAATGTTTAAACACTCAGCTAACTCTACTAAGTATCGACTACGAGGGTGGTTTGATAAGTCTATGACTTTGAAAAGAAGAAATACTTTTTTTCAAAATTTATTTTTGTGTCTTATAAAGAAACTCCTTAAGGCATCTTTACACTACATTTTTTTCAAATTCAGCAAAAGATTATTACATTTGGAAACAAAAAGCTCAAGCAAGTTCTAACTTTTCTTAATGACCCTGTCAACCCTCTCGGCGGCACTCATGACATGACATCAAAACTCATCGAATGAAGATGCGAATCCTTCCTATTCTCTAGATTCAACCCCAGTGAGATATTTTCTCCTACCAAACATGAATAAATGTCTTGATAAATGTCTTGGCGGACAAAGATTTTCATCAAGCCAAAAGGTGATGTCTGAAATGGGCCCTCATTTCAGTTACCAGTTTTCAGGCGATGAAAGAAAAAAATAATGGGTTTAAGAGGTAGGAACTTCGTTGGACTGAATACGCAGAGGTACAATAAGATTATGTACAGAAATAAAACAAAATATTCCGAAAAAAAGTCTGTCTTCATTAAAAAGCCATGGACTTATCAATCCACCCTCGTAAGTTACAACGAATTCAGTGGTTATTTTTGCTAACCAAAAAAGAGTACTTTTGAGGAGAAACTTTCGAGATACTTTTTTTAAAGTTCAGAAAAGAAAATCAAAAATATTTTTATTGCTGATAGTGAGCCGTCACATGACCCATAACCCCGATTATAAAGATGGAGCACCTAACCCGTCATCCTGCTGTTATGGGGCTAAGCTTGGGTAAGACGGTGGTAGCTCGCCAGGCGTGCTTTAACAAGCACAGCCACCGACAAAACCAAGTACAGTAGAGCGTCGATTATCCGAACTAATTGGGGGACGTGGGTGTTCGGAAAACCGGTATTTTCGGATAATCGAACTAATGTATGTATGTGTAAAATTATTTCTTTAGAAAGTACAAGTATTGCAAGTACATACTTATTACGTATGCACCTCACTCAAGGAATCGAACTCATAGGACGTGCGTCTTACAAATGTGGACGAACCCTGGACTACACAGGTAGTCAATGTTAGCAGCACCACAGCAGCAGTAAACCCATAGCCCTGAGTACAGGCCTCCCCAAGAATCTCTCCCTTCTAGCGACCTTCATTAGATCGTTGGTCCATATACACACATCAGCTTTGTCTAGGGAACAGGTATTTTTATTTCATACAAACGAGGTACCTTTGAAGCCTTGGTTTTCTGCCAGGGATATACCGTGCTGTGATCCGATGATGGCTATCCAGGGAGTGAATTGAGGAGATTCAGATCGCTATATTTACCCAACTGATCAGATCAGCATTCTAAAAGATTAAAGGACATGTTTAAAAAAACCGCGAAAATAGCATTAAAATGTATGGAAATCCTGAAACTTAGAACTCTGACCCTTCTTTTATCTTTTAGAATGTTTATCAGACGCCCGCGGCATGGGTTCGTATATCATATCGACCTCGATATGACTAAAATATGTATTAAACAGCATCGTAACATATTTGACAAGACGATAAAGTTCGTCCTTCGATAAAGAATCGATCTGAATCTCCTCCATTTATAGTCCAATCAATGAGGATATTTGTTGTATGGCGACTTCCGAATAATTCTCCCGTCTATGAAATTTGGCATGTGATGAAGTTAGGTAATACAGATTACAGATGAACAATAAGCCAATAAATTTTATTAGTATTTTTACCTAAACATGAAAATCACTTATATCTCTCTGTGAATATTTCCTCGGGCTAAAATACTTTCTGTATACGTACTTATGTACTAGTTAGAATAAGTATGTAAAGGAATCCAATCTTTTTTTGATTTCAGTGATACCCCAAATTTAACTTTTAACATTTTTTAATATATCTTCTATTGAAAAAAATATCTGCTGATTATTATTTTTAATATGTTTTTATATCCTTAAATATATAGCTTTGCTCAGTAAGCCAATAAATTTTCTTCTTTAATTATATTTTTTAATTTTTTGGTCTAAAGAGGTAAATGTGAAAAAATATCGGTCCATTTTTATACGTTTATGTATAAATATGATTAAAGAAGAAAATTTATTAGCTTACTGAACAAAGCTATATATTAAAGGTATAAAAACGTATTAAAAAATAATAATCAGCAAATAAATTTTTCAACAGAAGATGTATTGAAAAATATTAAAATTTAAATTTGGGGTATCTCTGAAATCGAAAAAATATTGGATTTCTTTACATACTTATTCTAACTAATACATAAGTACGTATACAGAAAGTATTTTAGTCCGAGGAAATATTCACAGAGAGATATAAGCGATTTTCATGTTTAGGTAAAAATACCTAACTTCTCGTAACAAAACTTATTGGATTATTGTTCATCTGTAATCTGTATTACCTAACTTCATCACATACCAAATTTCATAGACGGGAGAATTATTCGGGTTGCATAAGCCCCGTTGATTGGACTATTACTCCCTGGATAGCTATCATCAGATTACAGCACGATACATACATCCTTTGCAGAAAACCGAGGCTGCAAAGTTACCTCGTTTGTATGAAAACACCTGTATCCCTAGACAAAGTTGATGAGTATTGAGTATAGGTTGCATTGCAGTGCGTAGCGCGTGCATTGCGCAAGCAATTATTTTTCTGTAAATGAAACTGAAACAGTAACGATTTTCCTTTGGTTTTATCGTTGATAATTGACGTGATTGGGCCCCAGAAGTTAGTACCTAACTCACCAGTATCCTCAAAGTCAACTGGCGCTAGTGTGTGATTGGAATACAATTTTTGACTTCGTAACTTTGTTTGGGCTAGTTAGGACGTGAACATATCAAAAGTCCCCGTCCGTAGCCCCTATGCCGGGGGGGGGTTAGTAGGTCCCATTTTTGGGTTTTTCACATATATCTCGGAAACCATGCGTTCTAGTGACATGAAACTTTTTATAAAATAACAGCTCGACTGTGGAAAGGAAAAAATGCTAAAGCGCCAAAATGCTAGTTGTGGGAAATGAGGTTTAAAGTTTCATTTTTTCGAAAAAAAATCATAACTTTTTGTTATTAACGTGAGCAAATTCATGTGTATGAAAGACCATATTATTATTTTTTTCCCAAATTTAGGAAATACTCATTGGTTTCTAATTCTATTATATCGCGAAATACTTGTCGCTTAAGCAAAAATACTTATTTTTTTGAGAAAACTCCAGTCAGGAAAAAATTACTTATGTCCACAATATTGTAAGAACCCAGTCAGTGAAAACTGATTATAAGTCGCAATGATCTTTTCTAGGGCAATGACAAAATGCTTAATGACCTTAACTTTAACAGATGCAGTGAAGAAAAGTTTACTCAATTACCCATGTTGGCGATGATTTACCCGAACCCTTTATAGAAAATTGCTTAAATGCACCAATGCTGTAGAATAAATGCAAACAAGTATTGCTGAACACCAACTCAATTACTCTATATTAGATTTCTTTTTTACTTATCGATATCAGTAATAAGTATTACTATGTTTCAGTTAATTGTCTATTATTTCGCCCTGGTGCGCGGGCATCGCCCTGTAGTTCAGTAAAATTACGGGAGCTAGTATGACGAAATAGAAATAATTTGCAATAGCGGTCTTTCTTCTTTTGATCGTTAGATTAAATGGCTAGCTGTCATTTTGTAAATGAATCCAACTAATTTTCACAAGTTTTATTTTTGCTTTACTGACCAAAATATTAATTAATTTAATAGCTTTAGCAAAATTGCTAATTACATACTTTTTTTACTTTTTGCTTGATTGGGAACTATAATTTGATTGTGAATGTAAATCCAACAAAAAAAAGTAACAACTACGCTGTATTTTTTTGGATTCGTAAATTTAGTTGGATTCGTTAATATTAGTGTTTTATAATCACATCTAAGTCAGATTGCAAAATTACAGCTTATTACCATTTAATGTTTTGCGAACCCGTAATTTTACTGGACTACTGGTGGACTGTAAACGGCGGCCTTTGGAGAGTCTGACTGCGAATTGTGGAATGCGGTATCTACTGCCATCCGATCAAATCACATTGGAATTTGTCTGCAAGTTGCAGTGCGGTGTGGTGATGGTGATGCACGGTGAAAATTAATGCTGTATTATTTTTTCTGAAAACTTGCTGGCTAATATTAAAATCATCATCATATCGGCCTCACGACACTTACTGCTGGGTACAGGGCTCCCCCAAGGATCTCCACGACGATCGGTCTTGCGCTGCTTGTATCCAGCGGCGCAACGCGACCTTCACCATCGTTGATCCACCTTGTCGGAGGCCTACCCACGGAACGTCGTCCAGTATGGGGTCGCCATTCCAAAACCTTTCCGCCCCAACGGCCGTCAGTTCTTTTCGCTATGTGTCCAGCCCACTGATACTTCAACTGAACAATCCTTCGAGCGATGTCGGTATCTTTAGTTCTCCTGCAGATTTCCTAATTTCTGATTCGATCACGCAAGGAAACGCTTATCATGGCTCTTTCCATTGCAAGCTGGGTGACCTTGAGCCTCCTTATGAAACTCATAGTGAGCGACCACGTTTCACTGCCGTAAATCATTATCACTGACAACACGCACTGACTTTCGTCTTGAGACACTAGGTAAAGAAGATCGGCGAAACTCGACTCCATATTTTACAAGGACGTTCACAATCGGAAACATGTTAGATAAATAGAGTTAAATTCGTAGAATTTAATTCCATAAAATCATGATTTTTAAAGAAGGGAGTCAAAAGATAAATAACTTTCGATTATATTATCACAAAACGTTTCTATAATGCAAAAACTAAACGTTTTTTTCTTGTAAGAGTATGTTCCAATCAACGCAGAAGTTTTAATACCAAAGTAATCAATTCCATTTTCAATATGCATAATGTTAAGGTATTATTAAAATGTTTTGATCTATTGAACATCAAGCAATACTCTAAGAGACATTAGAAAGCGATACACCTGTATTTTGAATGTATTCTACTACAAAGAGAAAAAAAATACTGAATAATATGGCTGTATGAACATAGATTTCATTGCTTTCCCATTAATAAAAGTGTGTAGTGTCAACAATGTCAGTCAATGTCAAATCCATCACAGACATTGACGTTCGGGGTTGCCAGATCGTACCTTTTGGTACGATTTACGTATTATTTGAGCGTGTGTCGTACTTTGGTTCACATCACAGTATTTAATACTTTTTAACGATTGAACCCCAAAATGTAAAAATAGGCGTATATTTCTCAAAACACAGTAAAAAAACTGAATTTTGTACCTTGATTTATTGGTTTGCGTGCCCTTTTTGCCATTTTCATACTATTCTAGGAGCCTGGGCGTACTTTTTTGGAAACGATTACTGGCAAGCCAATATTCACGCACGTTTGAATTTCTGTGTTCGTTTTCGCATCATCGTGCGTATTTAATATCTTTTTTATCCCAGCTTTGAAATAGTTAAAACGATTAACTTTTCTGTTAGTCTAGCGTAGGTCTATAAATATCAGTCAATTCTATTCATGAACGGGACCCGCAAGTAGAGGTCTGAAATTACATAGAAGTTCGCCGATCTTCTTTGAAGCGAAGATATTTCAAAGCTTCCCGAATGCTGCCCATCCCACAACTTCAAGTGTAGTGTTCTCAACATGAACTGGATCGGGCACAACATGGGCATTCGACATAATTTTCGTCTTACCCATGTTCATCTTGAGACCCACTCTTTGGGGAGCAAAGCCATTGAAATGTATGTATAGAATCGACCTCGCGGCCCCGATTTTTGCTCCACGCGTTGAGGTCAATTGACCTCAACTCATTTAGTCACTCGCCAACGCTCACCGCGAACGCACGGTGTAATTGTGCCGATAAAAATGCCGACCTGTGTGTTGAAGACGTGTAAAAATCGTGCCACTACGAAGCAAAAAAATTGTGTAGAGACTTATCATCGGTAAGTAAACAAAACATCAACATAAACCAACCAAAACTATTTTTTATACATTATTTCTACTGAGCCGACATTTTGTATGAAAATCATAGATTATGAAAAGTGAACTATACAGATTGTATACGTAGGTACTAACTACTAAACTAGGATAGGTGAACTAATAGCACAGTTTTACAATATAAGTATATTATTATATTCCGTTAAGAACTGCCTATGATGTAGGACAACACCGCCGCGCGCCGCCACAGTGTAGGTACTTAACTTACGCTGTCAGGCGAAAAATATGGGCTTGGATTTAGAAAACTTGAGCACGAAATTATATATAGTGAGTTTACTACTTTATTATAAAACATGCAGAGATTCTAATGCACATATTCATTTTCCGCGGAAACACTTATTTTTCGAAAAAAATAAAGATCTAAGTCTAATTTTTAAACCAGTGTCGTCATTCTTGACGTTTAATGGCGGCGCACTAGGTTGGTAGCACTGCTAAATTGTTGCGATGGTGAATCAAAGACCGCAGGTCACGTGATTCGTGCGAGGAGCGTAGCGACGAGCATGTTAGGTGTACATGAACCCAGCGCGCGAGCCGAGCGAGCGAAGCGAGCGTGCCGCGGCAGCGGCCGGCGAAGCGCCAGAAACGACTTTTTTCACGTGCGAAATTTTGTACGTACGTCCCTTCCCCTCTCCCCACCTCTTTTTAGCCTCCCCTGCTTAATTTCTGATTTTTTTGTTTTGAGGTTATGTTTACACAAAAAAATATTTCTTGAAAACTACGCATCACGGGCAGATGGGGATTGGAGGAGGTAGTTGTTTCCCTTCCCTCCCCCTCTCTCCCTCCTTTAATTGCCGAAATATTACAGCAATTTGGCTGTTATCAATACTTTTTTGTGTATTCATATATATCAATATCTCTGCAAATATGTACTTCCGCGGAGTGGGAGTACCACCAGGAGGGAGGTTTCCTCCCCCCTTCTCTCAAAACCACCAAATTCGTGCTCAAGTATTCTAAATTTTTACCAAAATATGTCCAGGGGCTTGTCAAAAAAGAAAAATTAATTAAAAGTGATTATTAATCTTAAATCCCTACTGTATTTTGTTGTCGAGGCACATCCGTGCACAGAACAACTGTGCTCCATTGCCGCAATTACTCATCCCGCTCGAGTGGCAAGGCAAATAGTGAATTCGAATGTGTACCTACGTTACCCCTAGCACGAATATCTATCTTGAAAAAAAAACGCGCGTAAAAGTGCTCAATAGAGTAATTCTCTATGAGAAAGGAGAGTGGAAAAATTTGTATAGGAAGTGGTCCATGAACCAATAGCGACACTGTTGTTGTATTTATGTAGGGTTACCTCAACTACACCCTTATGCAAAGCGGCATCAAAATCTGACTTGGTAGTTTAGAGAAAAAATAAATCAACACAATATGTTTTTGTTACATTTTTTGTTTTGACTATTTTAGACTGTATTATACCTACATCAGTTTTGGCATCGTCGATAGTATAGTGGTTAATGTGTTTTCTCTTAACATATATTTTATATTTTTAATATATTTATGGGTCCAGCTGAAAACCAGCGATGTGAAATAGACTCCACAACACAAGCTGAGCCTGGTCAGACCTTTCGGTCGTCTAATTCTAATTTTTAAGATCTGTATTGTATTGAAATCGCCAAATAAATGCTTACTTTACTAATGCCGTTGACTACCATTTGGATAGGCGCTGTGCCGGCCGGTTCGATCCCCAGTACGTTTCAAGTGTTTTTGAATTATAGAATTAATTGGTACGATTATTCAACGCTTTAATTTTGAGGGCGCATTTTTAGACGCTAGCTAGTGCATTATCTTCCCTTTTTAATTTCAATTTTATAAGATTTAATTGAAATCATAGATTTTTATTTCAATTCGTTTATTTCTTTAATGCTATGACAGATTAATTATTATAAGCAGCAGATAAAGCAGAGTATATGTAAAATCGTGTTTGCATTTTTTTTTATAATAATATCGTATATGCGATTATTATGATATCAACTAGAACTAGCACTTTGTGAGCTTTTCGCGGTTTCCGGACAAGGATCTGGGTTAGTAAATATTTTTCCATGTTGCAATAGAAATATTTTTCCTAATAAAAAAATCTATTCGACGACATCAAATACGGGTACTAAATGCCCATCCTCCTTTTTCGAGTAAGTATTTACATGTACCAATCACCTAATTAAATTGCGTTCTTATTAAATTTTATGCAATTTTATTAAACAAGTAGGTATATCCTAATCATTATTATTATTATTACAATGGATACATGGAAAAATATTTTTCCATGTTTCCTTCCATATAGTACCTTATATTTTCCTAATAAAAAATCTATTCGACGACACCAAATAATTGTTTTGAGTGCGGATACTCAATGCCCATCCTCCTTTTTTTATTTTTCGAGTAAGTATTAACATGTACCTATTACCTAATTAAATTGCGTTCTTACTATAATTTTATGCAATATTATTAAACAAGTAGGTATATCCTAATCATTATGAAGAATGTGTCGCATCTGTGTGCATGCTACTTTTTCTTTGACAACTCACGCTCGCACTGTCCATGCGTAGCCGCCATCTTTGCAATCGCTGCGGCAATTTGTGCCATAGATCTGTCCATTCTAGTTTACATACCAGTTCAATGAGCAAAGCACTACTGAGATCTTCGAGCATTGTGTTCAGTTCTTCCAAGATCTCAGCCAGTACTATATCATCGGTAAAACGAAGATATGTTAGGTATTGACCATTAATGTTGATGCCGAGTCCTTTTCAGTTAAGAGTTTAAAGATGTCCTCTGATGCAGCAGTGAACAGTTTCAAAGTAATTATATTTCCCTGCAGTTGCATTGGATTTGTGCTCTAGTTCTGTACTCGTACTCGACCGGATCGACATGTTGGCATTTTCGTGTTAGTACCTGAACATCTCGATATACCTGCAGTCCACTACCCTTGGCACCTCCGGAGAGACTGCAGTACCGCCCAAGTTTCTATTGAATCAAAGGCTGTCTTTTAGTCCACGAACGCCAAGCAGAGTGGCAAATTATACTCCTCAGTCTTCTGTATGACCTGCCGCAGCGTATGGATGTGGTCCATGGCGCTAAGCCTTTACGGAACCTGGCTTGTTCGGGAGGTTGGAAGTCGCCAAACCTGCGAGCGAGACGATTCGTAAAGACTCTCGAAAACAACTTATAAATATGGCTCAGAAGTGAGATGGGTCTGTAGTTCTTTAAGAGAGTCATGCCTTCGGCGTTCTGCCTTCAACGATGACGGAATTGAAAAGCTTCTGGAGGATTTTAGTATTGGCTTATCACCCGCTCTAAGAAGTTTTGTAGTGATCGGTTGTTATTCAGCTGTTTGAGAGCCATACTTCGACGACCTGAGTAGTGCAGAGGTCAACATTATTTGGGTGGGTGAAACCAGGGAAGCATCAAAATCGGTGACTTCCCATTGAGTGTCTTGGAAGCGTGAAGTAATTAGTATTACTATGTTTCAGTTAATCGAAATAATGTCAAATTATGACTTCTGTATTGTAATATACGTTGCATCAATAAATCTGAGAGTAGTATTTTCGCTAACGTACTAGAGTACAGGCCCGCCGCAAGCGGGCGTGCAAGGCGTGCACCGCACGCGGGCGGCACGTCTAGGGGGGCGGCAAATCGACCGATCCAAGCGTCGATACTAGGGTCCAAGAAGGGTTATGACATATCATGCGCTCATAAGCGCTCCTGGCAAGATTTGAATTTTGCGCCCCAAGGCTTATTTCTAGGATCTTGAGCGACACTTGCAAGATTTGAATTTTGCTCCCTAAAACTAATTTCTAGGATAATGAGCGCCGCTGGCAAGATTTGAATTTTGCGTCCCAAGAATTATAGAGTATTTTCTAGCTATGGGTCAGCAAATTGAGAGTTGCGCCCCTGGCAGACGCCCCCCCCTTGCCAGCCCCTAACTTAGCTACGACGCCAGATCCATTACGTAATATTCAGGAAGCTTGAAAGATGTATCTATCCTTGTACCCACTTGTGAAGAAGCGGCAAACCGCGGCTCGCGAGCTGCATGCAGCTCTTTGGCTCCCTCTGTGCAGCTATGCCGAGAATGACCCATAGCTAAATAATTTATTAGAAATAATAAATAATTTATTTCTCTTGCCTTGCCTATACCGTTTCGCATCGTGTTCTGGCAGCGGGGATAGACAAAAACAAAATATAGGGATCTAGACTAGATTTTATGAGTTTAAACCGAACTCCTCCGCTCGGATTTTATTCAAGACCTGGGGCCCTATTATTGAATCCTTCGGCTGGCAAATTTAATTTAAAGATTACCCCTTAAAATATAAAATATTACTTTAAATTAATTCCATAATTAAATAATTCATATAATAAATTAAAAGTTAAATTTTTGGCGTCGAGCGCTCTTTTCTACTGATTTTCGTTCGACATTTGACTCAAATGAATGAGAAAATTAGCCAAAGGATTAAAAAATAGGACCCCTGATTTTTCATGTAATTTCACGTAATTGTCGCATGTCCTGGAGCGGAGCGGAGAAGTCTAGGCGCGGCACGCTTCGCACGCCGCAACTAGACTTCTACATAAAGAGTAGGAACAAAGATAAAGGCATCTTTCAAGAAATCACCCACTTATAGTAGGGGGCGGCAAAATTGGTCTCTTGCACCCGGGCGCTCAAACAGCTAGCGGCGGGCCTGCTAGAGTAATAATAACACAAACAGCTAGCAAAAATTGCTTAAGCGCCAACCGTTCTTACTTCTTAAACCAATGATGTTTTGCTAAAGCGCTTAATGCTTAAATTACTAAATCACCATTACTTTTCAAATTTGAATAAACGAAAATTGCTCAAGTTGTACAAATGAAATAAAGATGGACCGGATAAAAATTCTTATGCTACATTTGTTACAAAAATAATAAAAATACGTCGCTTTAGTCATATTGACAGCGTAAATTTGTGAAAAACGTTGAATTTTAGAAATGCTAAAGCGCCAAAAAAGTGCTCCGATTGCTTTGAAACCTAGACAGATCGACGCAGAAAAAAAAGCGCTATCCAATGATATATATAACTCATAATGGCCAAAGTGGCGCTTTAGCATTTTTTTCCTTTCCACAGTCGAGCTGATTAAATTTGCTACAATTTTTAACAGTCAGGTTTTTCGATATCTTTTATAGTTTTCGAGATATCTGCTCCTGAATGTTTGTCAACCGTTGACAGACATTCAGGAGCGGATATCAAATTTAATCAGTTTTCATTTTGTAGAAAATCTTATGTCGCTAGAACGCATGGTTTCCGAGATATATGTGAAAAACCGAAAAATAGGGCCTTCAAAATGTGGTTTTAAATGGGCCCTTTTCTTTCGACGCAGAATATGGTCGCTAATTTCGTCCTACCGACCACTGTCCGTCTGGTCCAGCGCGCGGACGGCAAGAAACGAGTGTTACGGGTTCGAATCCCGCTCGGTGACTTACTTTTGTTTTTATATATTTTCAAATATTTTTATTTTTTATTGTTTTTAGACAAGTTTAAAAAAATGTATAGTCAGGTGGGGTAAGTGAAACATACTTTATTTTTATTTAACAAGGTGTAGTAAAGCTATAAAACTCGCAATTAAAGTAGCTGTATAGGCAATGTACTCCTAATTAAATCAGCCGTTAACGGTATGAATATAAATATCTAAAGACTTGCATTAAGCAACAAAATCACGAAAAGAATATAAAAGCTAAGAAGTGTTTCACTTACCCCTGACAAGGGGAAGTTAAACAGTGGCCAAAATAGCTTTAAATATTGTGTCCATTTAATTAAAAACAGGACTAAAGGATCATGTTTAACCGTTAATATCCAAAATGTATCAAATTCTCATAAAATAGGGTACAGTTTTAAAGATTTGTCAAAAAAACATCGTGTTTTGCGTTTTCATCTAATGAATTTCTTTTTGGTTTACTAGCTAGTTTAATGATTGCAGCGATATCTGTGTTGTGTTAAGGGAAGGAATTTTGTCATTCCTGCTTTATCGACACATCGCTATGAGAATAAACTACGATAGTTTCTTAGATATGGTTGGGTGTTTCACTTACCCCACCTGACTATAGTTAATGTTTGAGATAACAAAGTAGATTATCATCTAAACACCGCCATATTACAATAAATAGTAATAACCGAGCAAAGCTCGGTTGCCCAGGTACGATTTACCTAAAATATTTGGTTTGGCTTTAGAATTCTTATTTAAATTGTCCAAATAAAGAAAATTGACCAAAATCCATCCTTGGGTCCATAGGGCATAGCTTTCAACAATTTTAACAAAGCCAAAGCGAGTATTTTTCTGTAAACGAAACTGAAACAGTACCTAACGATTTAGCTTTGGTTTTATCGTTGAAAATTAACTCCATTGGACCCCACCAGATTTGATAATCAAGAATATATCCAAAACGTGTAAAACTGTTTCAGCAATGATGGTAACTTCTTCCTGACAACCAATGCAGCCAGCCTTTATGGCAGAGGAAATAGTGGGCTGAATTAAGTCATCTTAAGCATCGAATATTACTGAGTTTCGATGCCTAATACCTACCTACGTAGATACGCAGATCACATAATGATTTGATGATTAAATAAATAGTTAAACTGCTTTCGCTGGTGTATTATTTGTAAATATAATTCCCCTATAACATCCTTCTAATCAAGTTAAAATCGTTGACTGTACAATATTTCGAAGATATGTTAGACGTTGTTAAATAATGTATTATTCCAAGTAGGTATTTATTTGTACCTTCTTATGATGACTAATAAATCCTCCTAAGATAAATAAAAATAATGATAGAAAAGAATGTATTAAAATGATATCTAGGTACTTAAAAATGTTTAAGGTTTTTATGAGGATTTATAGGTTGAGGAGCTCGGTGTCGCAGTGGTTTAGCGCCTGGCCCAGCGATTGCGGAGGTTAAGCAACGTTCGCAAGGGTTGGTCATGGGATGGGTGACCAAAAGTTTATTATCTCGAACTCCTCCGTGCTTCGGAAGGCACGTTAAGCCGTTGGTCCCGGCTGCATTTGCAGTCGTTAACACCCACCAATCCGCATTGGGCCCGCGTGGTGGGTTATGGCCCGTCCTCCTTATCCACCCATAAGGAAGGCCTGTGCCCCAGCAGTGGGGACATTAAAATGGCTGATGGATTGGAAGGTTTTTATTGAAAGGAAATTTTGAAGTAAACGATTAAATTAAGTAAACTAATTCACAGTTTTATTTCCATAAAAATCCAACATTTACCAATTTCATTGGTTAAATCTAGCATGTGCCAAACTCATGGTAATAGCCCGAAAATTATCTCCCCTTCATAAAATCTTAACCAACTCCTGTTGGTACAACCTGCGATTTACCAATATACAGGATTTTACAGTCACATACCTATATTTAGTCTTTGGTCTTGTCCTAGCGATAATTTAAAGTAATGTATATGTAACTAATGTAGTTACATATAAGTACCTACTTGTAGCAGTATTATAATGTTCAAAGTATTTTTTTATTTTTATTTAAATTGTAATTGTAAACATTTTCTTTATAAAATATGTTCGGAGTCTTTCCTCCGGGAGCCAATATGAAAAGACTTGAAGCGTTACTAACCCTGAAAAAAGCTACATAAAGTTGGCCATGCGAAAAACAATCAGTTCTTAGATCAACACCTGCAGCAGCTTTAAGCGTCTGATCCGTATTTAGGCAAGTCGATATCAAAAATTAGGCCCAAACTGTTACGGCCTTCACCACGTGGAGGTACTCCCAGCTTATGTTATTATATTATGCTAAACAACTGTTTCGACTAATGACTAATGTTTATGACTAACCATGAAATCCTACCTAAATGCTAACAAAATCCTACCTAAATGTTTAAACTAATTGCACTCTGCTACCGGTTGCTTGCCGCAAGCGGGCCGATCCCGGAAGGTAACAAAAAGGAAAGTAACACAAATGAACGTAAAAGTAACACAAAAGTAACACAAGGAACGGGCCGCAATGCCGGCTCCGCCCTGGGGATTCGATCGGCTTACGACTCAACCAAAACTTATTATATTAACTTATAATTAATAGTGAACTGACTCATAGATCAAGGTCCAACTTTCTCCACGCGGTCACGCCACGCGCCGAGTCTTCTTGCCTGTGCTGCGGGGCCTGGCGCCGCCCTGTGACGACAACACTTCCTGCCTAACGCTTGGCCAAGTTATCGGAAGACACAGACGGCACCAGTAATGCGTTGTTGAGACTTCGTAACAACTTCTTCGCTCTTCATTCACTGAAGGACACCAGCACTGTCCACGAAAAGTTCTTTGTTCCCGTACAAAATTCACTCGAGGTGACAAAATATAACAAACATTGATTCACGTCATAAAACTAGCTTTAACTTACAATGAAATGACAACAAACATCCGGTTTCCACAATTAAAACAACGCCCGCACGGCGGCGTATGCAACGAAGTGATTCTAAAATGCCGCGAGCGCATAGCGGTGCGCGGAGGGGGGTACGCCTTGTGAATGTGAACAATGCGTTGTAACCTTGCTCGGTGAACAGGGGGGCTACTCAAATGGCCACTTTTCTATTCGTTCGCTAACTTAAATCTTAAAAATAAGCAATTAATGATCAAGTCAGACGTTCGCAAATTTATGTAAATCACAGACATTGTTGTATTGTACAGAATTGACAAGCCTACGACACGTTATTTTGGTGTTTTATGGCTTATTTTTAATTTTTAAGTTAGCGAACGAATAGAAAAGTGGCCATTAGAGTAGCCCCGCTGTTCTGTTAACAAACGCGTCGCATGGCGCATCTAGCGTAATATTCCAAACAACAACTTTAACCTGATGTCTTTGATGTCCACATCAGATGATCTTCGATTTTTTGTAAGCACATGTTTATGCAAATAAATTAAACTTGGTTCTGCGCATAAGGTATTCCAGATCTTCGATTTTTATACCTCAACAAAAATATGCTCATCAGGCTGAACCACTTTTTCCAGTGTCATTTTTATATTTTGTATAGTTTAGCTGGACCATTATGGTTCTGCATCAGGTGTTCCAGATCTTCGATTTTTATAGGTACCTCAACAAAAATGCTCATCAGGCTGAACAGCTTTTGCTAAGGTGTCATTTTTATATTATGTATAGTTTAGCTTAATTGGACCATAATAATAATAATAATAACGTTTATTCAATAAAAAGATGCAT
Organism: Agriphila tristella; assembly: GCA_928269145.1. Lineage (NCBI taxonomy): Eukaryota > Metazoa > Arthropoda > Insecta > Lepidoptera > Crambidae > Agriphila > Agriphila tristella. The sequence continues at coordinate 24,514,854 of OV743439.1, forward strand.
TACAATAACACGATTAGGTATAATAAATTACAAATTTAAAATCTGCATATCGACGGGGAAGTTCTACAACTCCTAACTTACATTTTTTACGAAAACGACTTATGAATGCAGTTCGATAGATAATAAAATTGCGCCTCTACTGTTATCGTACTTCGAAAAATCTTCGCCTCGCGTCCAACTTACCTACCTCAATGACTCAACGAAAAAAGCCTTTTACCAGTGTGTGTTGCTACTGACTGCCAGTGATGACTTACGGTAGTGAAACTAGGTCACTTCACTACGGTGAATAAATAATTTTAAGTGTGATTTATGAGTGAAATAAGTAATTTAGCAATCTCACTTGTTGTTTACTTATTAGAAACATGCTTTTTCTTCAAAACACTAACTTGTTCACTCACACAGCTATTACTGGACTCACTTTTCACAGCTGGACGTGTGAAGTACGACCAGGGGCCCTATTTTTGAATCGCTCGGCTGGCGTCGAGCGCTCGTTTCTACTGATTTTCGTTCGACAAATGTATGAGCTGTCGAACGAAAACCTGGGCCCCTATTTTTGAACCGCTCAACTGGTGTCGAGCGCTCGTTTCTACTGATTTTCGTTAGACAAATCAACTCAAAAGTATGAGCTGTCGAACGAAAATCAGTAGAAACGAACGCTCGACGCCAGCCGAGCGATTCAAAAATAGGGGCCCAGTGCACAGAAGGTGGTAAATAAAACAAGGAATTTTAATTTACCAACATATAAGTAATAAAAATTCTACAGGGGGTAAATAAAAATCTTCGCTCAGTGATTCGGAAAAGTATTAGAAATGGACTTAGCTACGGTTTAGCATATTAGAGGCAGCAGTGCATGCGCAGCACGAGGGCTACACCTACGAGTAGGGCGAAGGGTTCAGCCTCGGTAGAATGAGGGTGGGCTCCATGTGAAGCGGGTGGCGAAGGCTCAGCTTGGTGTTGCTCCGGGGTAGGCCGGAAGCAGCAGGTGGTGACTCGGGCAGAAAGGCCTCTGGAGGTGTAGTGGCAGACGGCGCAGGAAGGTCCGGTAGGGAACTCCTGCCCGTAGGTACGACCCTGGAATGTTACGAAAGGGAACAGGAGTGCTTTACCGCTGCCGAATAGGTGCGACGGGCAGATGGCTACAATTGAAAAGCCTCAAAAAATGAATTATATAATCAAATTAGTCAATTTTGATTAATTTGATCAATCTGATTTATTTGGCTACGAAATTACTTATGGTGAGCATTCGGGCACTTTACCCTATTAACAAATAATAGTTAAAAGTTAATAGAAAAGAATAATTTTGAATAGCAATTTCGAATATAATAAAATAAACATTAAGATTGGAAATTCACCCATTCGCAGCGGTGTAGGTTATAAAACGAAATTATTTCATTGCAAGGTAAAATTAAAATAATGTTGGTTATAGTATTTGTTCACGAGCTATTTAGTAGCTCATTACAAATACTCTCTCTAGGCATTTGCGTCTATTGCAGACGAGTTATATTCAGTGCCTGAGGCACAGAATACATAATCCATAGGCAACTTGTTTGATGTGATAATAAACCGATGCGAGAGCGACATACCTACTCGCCCGCAGGCCTGGCAGGGGAAGTTTGCGGCTGATGTATTAGTGCCGCCCTGGGGCCGTATTATGACCTCCTATTTCCAGGCAGTTTTCTGACTGGCTATCAATCTATCTCTTTTATTTGCTATACGGCGAGAAAGAGATGTCACTACAGCAATTTTTAAACCTGGCAGGATTTAAGAGCTTGTAATACGGCCTCAGGTGACGCTTCTCCCTCCTGTCAGCAAGTGTTCTGAACCAGGTCTCGTCGCACCAAGTACGACCCTCCGCGTTTCATACATTGCCGGTGACATATCCACATCTGGCACAGTATAATGGTCAATGGCTAAAGTAAAGATAATCGTTTCGAGTTTTGGGTCTATTGTAATTTCTCAAAAGGGTCATTGTCAAAACGGGGCTCAAAAAATTGAAAAAAATAAAAGTCCAAAATTAAACGAAATTTGTTTTTATTTATATCCATTGGAACATTAGCAATCTAAATCAACATAAATTAAAGGTCGATACAGCAAAATTAAAAAAAAGTATGGAAAAAAGACCACCGAAAAGAGGACCACCGAATGGATTTTCCTCACTAAAAAAATCATGTTGAGGATACCTAAAAGCACTTTGAAATTAGTAAAATGGCTTAATAATCAAGTAGGCCCAAGCTACCTTGTAGTTTAGAAAGTTGTTAACTTTTTACAGCTGTCACCGAAAAGTAAAGACACTTGTCAAATAAACCAGTTGATATTTTAATTAAATTAAATTGTTTAAACTTAGCAATGTCTTTAATAAGTAGTGCTTAAATTGTTCTTTACTGTATAAATAGTCGTGAAAAGTGTTATAAGTACAATCGGTGTGGTATAAATTGAAAAACAAGTGATCTCAAATTTGTAACGGCGGGGCGGCATCCAAATGTCACTGGAGAAGATATAAAAAGCGAATAAACTTCGTAGAAGAAACGACAATTTGTGATCTGCTGCATATTAAACCGGGGGAGTACTTTTATTCCTTAATTCTAGTTATTAATAGGTACCCATAGGTATAGGTTATATGGGAAAATATCAAGTCAAAACTTTGTGACTGAATTGAATTTGCTTATACCTACCTAAAACCACAGTGGCGGATTGTTTCCCAATTTAAACTAATACATTGACCATTCCACTTGTACAAAACTCACTAATAGTGAGTAACGTCACAACTCAATACAATCTGGCACAGTTATAACCTCTCTTTACTTGACAATTCGTGGAAGTAATGTAGACGGTGGCTACTATTGTCACAGACATTCGATATACTGTTACACTTCACAAGCATTATATTTGTACCTACATAAACACGTCAGATCTACTTCACTTTTAAACAATAATTTTGGGCAACCATTCTGCTCCTTTTCTTACAATATAACTTAGTTATATAGGTATAATATTGTTCAGGTATTAATTAATTTTCATTCTAGACTATCAGTCACTCAGTTTTAACTTCATTTAAGTATAGTTTAAGTATAGATAGGTACCTACATTTGTTTACTAAATTCATAGGAACTGACTGACTTATACATTAAAAAGAAAGGTTTGACCTTGCTTTTATAGTCAAAGTTGATACCTAGTAATAGATAAACCTTTGCTACAATTGCACATCAAATCTATTATAAATAATAAACATATGTTATAATTTACTGCCCTCACTTTGCTTAACTTAGTTTATTTTTTATTTATTTTTTTATTTCTTTTTTTGTAACATAGGAATCACACTGACAACTTGTAATAATATTTGATTATTGATCACTTATTGTATACTTGCAGTGATTGCGGATTGCAAGTTCCATCTAGCTCAATAACAACATGATGACCCGTAAGGCAACTGCAAAGGATGTGGAGATCAAACTCAAAATGGCACTAGAGGATTTGAAGGCAGCCAAAGAGCTAAATGACACCTTATTGCTGGAACGTGAAGACAGTGAACGCGAGATTCTTAAGACCATATCCCGGAACACTGACCTCAAGAATGAGCTTGCTGAAGTTCATACAAAGTATTCTGAGATTGTAGATAAATACAACCAGATGCAATTGTATATAGAAAAATTTAGAGAATGTCACTACACTCATGAACAGGCATTGAGTCGCATTACCGACCTTGAAATTAGTTTGTCTCTTGCTCAAAAGACCATTTTAGAGTTAGAAAAAGAAAATAAAACTTTTGTAGAAGAGAAGCATTCTCAAAGCCTGTTTAGCGAGTTACATCAATGTGATTCTGCAATATATTATGACAATTCAACCTTGGCATGTAATAACTATAATGACAAATCTGTTGTCATTAGAAATAATTGTCAACTTAATAGTGGAAAGAAATTAAAAAAATATATCCGCTTAAATAGATATATTAAGAAAACTCAAAGGTTGATAAAAAGACAAAATTATTATAGCCAATTTTCAAAGCTGAGGAAAGAGCGTAAGCAATTATTAGGGCAATTAGATGTAATTAATAGGGCATCATGTAATAACAGTAAAGAATGTGAAAAGGTAAATAATCAATTAAGTGAAAAAATTGATAATTTGGAACTTTCACTCAGGGAAATGTACAATAATTTAAGTGATTTTTCTCGCAAACAGCTAAATTACCAAAAGCTAGCTGCAAATGACATGATTTGTAGTAATGAGTTTTTATGTAATAAAAACAATATTTTCTTTAAATAACGTTTCACTTTATTTCAGTACTTTAAAAAAACTGACATTTGCAACCAGTGTTGCCAACACATCCACTCTACTTTATACTACATCTTCCCCTTCAGAATTACACACATAATCTTTCAAATATTTTGGAGGCCTAACCGTCCTGGTAGGTCTTTTATTACAATCTACATTCTGGTTGCTATCATTATCAATAACATCAACACTATGGTCATTCTTATCTAATAACTTATCATTTATATTATTACTGTGGTTGTCATTACCAACAGCATCAACATAATCATCATCACTCTCTAATAACTTATCATTTACGTTGTCACAATCTTGATTATCATTATCCTTATTAACTTTTCTGATAACAATAGATTCTTCATTATCATTTGAAAGATAGTTTGCATTTAACTCAGTTTCCTTAACAATATTATTATTATCTACCTCATTTTCTTTATTTAACAAAACAAGTTCGTTACTATAACTTGGCGTATTATCTAGATCACCATCAACTCTTACACCTAACTTCTTGGTAACATTTTGATTTAAATCTGAACATTGTCTTAAATCGTGGTGTTTTAAATTTGATTCCCTACTTGTCACTATTTCAGACATTGATGGCTTTACATGAAAAGTATTCCTTCTAAATCGGTTTCCCCGAATATCTTCAATAATTAAAGATCTAGGAGAATTGTGAAAATCAACAACTTTACCTTTTAACCATACATTATTTTTCAAATAAACTATACTTTGGCCAATATAAAATTGTTTATTGTATAATTTTGAGTTTTTATCATAATTGTTTTTGTTACTCAAATCCTTTTTTATTTGATATTCACAAAATGTTTCAACAACTTTTGGTAATAACAATTTGTCATGTATAGGTATTTTAGATCTGAGCATTCTACTGGACAACAGTTGGGCAGGTGAGTATGGTGATGCCATCACAGGTGTGTTCCTATACTCTAAAAGTAAATACTCAAAATCTATCTTACTTTCATAACTCTTTTTTAACATATTTTTGGCAATTCCTACAAACCTTTCAATAAAGCCATTTGATTTTGGGTAATAAGGACTAGAGGTTATTATCTCAAATCCCCACAACTTGGAAAATTCTTTAAATTCCCATGAATTAAAAGGCATGTTATCAGCTCTAATTATTTTTGGAATCCCATGAATAGAAAACAAATTTTTTAAAATATTTTTTACTGTAAGTGCTGACAGAGATGTAACTTTAACTAGATCAAACCATTTTGAATAATAATCTGCTATTATTAGATAATTACTGCCATTAAATGTTAAGAAATCACACGCTATCTTTTCATAAGGAAGTTTACATGGTTCATCTATTATCATGGGTTCTTTAGTTTTCTTGACACAATATTTTTCACATAAACTACACTTTAAGACTAAGTTTAAAATATCTTGATTTAATGAAGGCCAATAAAACAAAGAATTTGCTCTGGATTGTGTTTTCTTTACCCCAAAATGAGAACTGTGTATCTCCTGCAGAATTTTCTTTCTAAGAGTAACTGGTACAATAATTTTATGGTTTACATATAAAATGTCATTTTCAAAATAAATCATGTCTTTAAATTTGTAAAACGATTTTATACAATCAGGCACCTTGTTAATATTATTTGGCCAACCATTTTTACAAAATTGTACTAAGTTTTGAAGTGAACTATCTTTTTGTGTCTCTAAGATTATTTCATTTAAATAAGAATCCGAAACATTGACAGTATGAACTACTTTGTCAAGAGACTGTTCAAGCTCTGTTGTAGCAGCGACACTTGAAGCTCTACTTATTGCATCAGCTATCAACATCTGAGAACCTTTAATGTACATTAACTCAATATCATAAATAGCTAATTTTAATCTAATTTTCCGTAGTCTTTGCGAGCTGATATCATGTATTTCTTTATTCATCAAGGCTACTAAAGGCAAATGGTCAGTTTGCACTGTAACATGCCGGCCATAAATATAGTAATGAAATTTACGACACGAAAATAAAATAGCAAGAAATTCTTTGTCAATTTGTCCATATTCACATTCATTTTTAGTAAGACTCTTAGAACCAAAAGCAATTGGATGATTATTTTGTAAAAGAACACAACCAATAGCACTCTGTGAACTATCAGCTTGTATTACAATTGGCAAAGATGAATCAAAATTCTGAAGTACAGGAGGACTAGTGATTATTTGCTTTATTTGATTGATACATTTAGTGTGAACATTATCATTCCACTGGAAAACTGTATTTTTCTTTAAAAGTTCTCGCAAAGGAGTAGTAATTTCAGATAAATTAGGAATGAAGTCCCTTAAATAATTAACCATTCCCAAAAACCTTTGTAAACTTTGTCTGTCTTGGGGAATGTCATAATTATTTATGGTTTCTAATTTTTTGGTATCTGGTCTTAAACATCCATTAACAATTTCATGTCCAAAATACCGAACAACAGAAGGGAGATATTGAATTTTTTTTATATTAAATTTAATGTTTAGTTCTCTAGCTCTTAACAATACATTTTGTAATGCCATATCATGTTCCTCCTTTGTATTTCCAAACACTAAGAAGTCATCGATATATATAAACAAGTTTTCAATATCATTAAAGTGATTTTCACAATTTTCTTGGAAAACTTCAGCAGACACATCAAGACCAAAAGGTAGAACATTGAAAGAATAAGTCCCGAATATTGTAGAAAATGTACACATATTTTTACTTGTCTCACTTAAACCAATTTGCCAAAATGACTCTTTAAGATCTAAAACTGAGAAATATTTAGCATTACCAATTTTTGCTTTTAAATCATTAATGGTTGGAATTTGATAGTACTTTTTTAATATACATTTATTCAACGCTTTGGGATCCAAACATACTCTGATAGAATTTTCATCTTTTTCTACAATTACAATACGGTTAACCCATTCTGTTGCCTTGTCCTGTTTTGTAACTACTCCCAATTCACACAATCTGTCCAGCTCAGTTTTCAGTTTTTGTTTCAATTTTAATGGCACTCTATGAGGTGGTTTTGATACAGGTACAGAATCTGGTTTAAGTTGGATTTCATACTCATTGGGGAACTTCCCCGAGCCTGTAAAAACATCAGTATATTTATTAACAATTTTATCCTTTTCATTTTGCAAATTTTCACTACCTACCACATTAATTTGTTTTCTGATAACTAACCCTAATAACTCACATGTATCCTTCCCCAAGGTAGGGTGATAACCTGATTCTGTTACAATGAATTCAATAAAGCAAGATTTAGTTTTTAATTTGACTTCTAATAGAACTGTCCCATGAACTCGAATCTGTGATTTATTATAAGCAAATAACTTTATATGACACTTATTCAATTCTAATTTCTTGGATTTTGACAATCTGTCATACACACTGTATGGAATTAAGTTTACTTCCGAACCTGTGTCCAACTTGAAATTAACAAACAAAGTATTTTCAATCAATAGCTTCTGTGACCAATCTGTACTTGACACTAACCCACAATAGAACTCCTCCTCCTCATCTGAAGTGTTTGATTTTCCGACCATCTTTACAGCTCGTTTGATTTTTGTTCGGCACACTGTAGCAAAATGGTTGAGCTTCTTACATTTGGAGCATTCCTTTCCCCGGGCTGGACATTTATCAAGTCTGGCAACATGCTTGAGACCACACCACTTACACAAAATGATGTTCTTCAAATCACTAGCCTGTGTGCTAAAACTAGAGCCCTCCTTAGACTTAGAAATTGCGTCGACAGAGCTGTTTCCTCCATCCAACTGGACATGCTTATCTTGAGCCAACTGTACATTTTTAATTTGTTCCTTGTCATACTCTGATATCCTTAACTTTTTTATAACATCAGTTAAGGTTATTTCTTCTTCGACCAGGAGTGAACTCTGGCATTTTTTATCATTTGTTCCGAGCACTAATTTATCTCTTAAAGCTTCTTCCTCGCTTTGGAAACAACAATCTTTCGACAACTTTTTCACATCAGAGAGAAAACTATCGAACGGCTCACCAGGTTTCTGTTTTCGTTCATAGAACAAAAATCTCGCGTACAATAAATTTCTTTTTGGGTTACAATAATTGTGAAATTCTTTTATCACCCTTTCGTAGGTATTCTCCTCCTCTTTTAAATTGAAGTTATTGTATATTTTCAACCCTTCTTCACCAACTAAATTAAGCAATATTGCTAATTTTCTCTTAGCGTCCTTTTCTTCCAAACCGGCGGCCACTATGTATATCTCCAAGGCTTGCTTGAAAACACGCCAGTTTTCCGACAAATTACCGGACAAGTTTAGTTTCTCTGGTAAATAACACTGCATTGTTCTTTTTATTACAGCTGCGCCATGTAGTAATGAGTTTTTATGTAATAAAAACAATATTTTCTTTAAATAACGTTTCACTTTATTTCAGTACTTTAAAAAAACTGACATTTGCAACCAGTGTTGCCAACACATCCACTCTACTTTATACTACAATTGACATGTGTAACTATAATACAGACCGGTTCGAATCCCTTGGCAAAAAACAGAATTGTAGCTGTTTTAACCAAAATACTGTTGTTGTAAGACAGCAGTGTGATGCAGTTGTCCAGGATGCCCCAGAGCACTTACCTACCCACTCAGTGTGTGAGCTTAAAGTTTCTGATAATAACCCAACTAACTTAACTACCCACTCAGTATGTGAACCAGAACCAGAGGTCTCATACACTTGTAACGATTTGAAAAACTCAACAAAAAATAATCGATCTTCTGATAAAAACTGTTGTGAAACAATTATGTTCTGCGATGAGATGGGTAAGAATTTAGGCCAATTAATTCAAAAACACACCAAGGAAAACATAATTAATTATTGTATGCCTGGGTCAACTTTGGATGACTTGATGAGAATTATTGTTAAAAAAACATTTAATAAAAACACTAATTTGATAATTTTGATAGGAAATAGGGGTAATGTGAACAAACACCAACTGATAGCTTATTGTAATTCCTTAATGTCTTTAAAAGTAAAAAAAGTGATTTTGTTCACATTCCCTTATTGCAAAAGTGTGTCACAAATGGAAAATAACTTTAGGTATCAGTTGAACGTAACATTGAATACGGTAGCATTTCATAATAGTGAACAGCTACACATAATTGACATCAATAAATTATTTAATAGTTTTTACTTGACAAAAGATAAGTTCTATCTGCCTAGTTCTTTTAGGAGACAAATAGCATTATCGCTATCTTTTTATTTTAAACATTTAGCCAATAATCTGGCTAGTAAAACAACTGCTTTTATTGAGCAGTCAACTATTGACATTAGTCATTCAACTTTGGAATCTGTTCCAAATAAAAATAATTATAACATTTTACTTAGTTCAAGTAATAATAATGTTTCACATTTAAATTACCATTTAGGACAATAGAGGCGTCCTCTAGCCCTGACTTAACAATAGAAAAGCCAAAGTGTTTAAGAATTGTACACCAAAATATGCAAGGCTTTTCTGGCAAAGATTTAGAAATAAGCTTATTCTTAAACTCTGAAGATATTGATGTGTTATGTGTTACTGAGCATTGGTTGAAAAAGCACGAATTACTTTTAAGTTTAGATAATTATAAAGTTGTTAGCTCGCTTAGTAGGAAATCTACTATAAGAGGGGGTTCACTTATTATGTAGTGTGTGTGCTTACATGTAGGTATATTACACACACGCATCTCTCCTCATATATAAGCTAAAACCCTTTATAATAAATCAGTTATGATCGCAGTCAGTCTATCATTCATACACCCGAACCGCCAACACTGCATGGCGACCCTGCCAGTGCTGCCTGTCGGCAGCGCTGCGCAGATGGTTTTCGGAAACAAATAATTTGTGCAAAAAAAAAACTATTACAAGTCAAAAGTGAACGAACTTGATGTGGAGAAAAATGAGAAAAAGTGACTTTTTCATACTTATTAAGGACAGTGAAATGACTGTAAAGTGAAAATAATAGTACTTAAATCTGAATGCTAAATCAAAATGAAATCTTCAAAACTTTAATAAATTAAACGAATTAATTTTTTTTTATACTTCGGCTGAAAATCTTTAAAAATTGCGTTGCGATTGCGACTGGCGAAACATGGTATGATGAGCTGGGTGCCGGGAGATGTTGGTGTCCGATGTGGACGCAGCAGGGAGCTGTTCCGGTCCATGATGTGGTGATGGAAGCGTTGGGCACACAGCGCGCAAAGAGTGTCTTCAAAATTTTTATCAGTGTTTTTAATGGTGTTTAGCGTTTGCGTACTTTAGTAAGTTCCAGAGGGAAAATTTGTTTTGAAGAGTTTGTTTAGACTTTTAAATAGGTATTCGTTATTGTGTGTAGTTTTTAATTTTAATCAGAAACGTGTATTCAAATAGCTATATGAAAAAAAAAATGAAATAGGTACTTAAATAGCATTACTTATAGTTTATAATAATTTGTTATACTTAAAGAGGAAACGATTGTTGACGATTTTTTCGAAAATTATTGTGAATGTAAATGTAAATTTTAGTAAAAGAATAGACTATGAAAAATTTAATCTTATTTTGAAAACGTAAGTGGAGAAATTGTGGTAATAAGTACATACATATTACTAAGTATGAAGGAGAGTTTTTAATTTTTAGGTGCTTTTGGTTAATCGTTAATTTTATAAAAAGATTTTAATCGTTTAAATTTTGTATTATGTATTGGAAAAAAAACCTAAAACGCACGGAGTTTGTTTTTGTTATCAATTGTGTAATGTAATGTCATTTAAATGCGAAATGAAGAAGTTTGTAGTTGTTCTAATGAAATTATAATTCAGACTTGCATTAAAATTAAACTTATAATTTCTTATTCACTTCTCATTATAATTTCTTGCTTCTTGAATTAGGTCACGTAGATAGGTATGATTAGTAGAATCCGTAAGTTCGTTTTGTATTTCAGCGCGTCAGCGTAAACTTGTATGGTAGACATGAGGCAAGATTGTTTAAAATGAATTGGAATTTAATCACGTTGCCTGCCACATAGGTATCATGTTTGAACTAGATATACTTACGATGAAATTGTTATGCATTATGTACTTAACTATAATGAGAAGATAATTCCTGGACTTGACAAATTATAAACGGATATGAGTATTATAAGATAATAAAGACTATGAAAGCATTGAAATGTATGTTTCAATGTATGAAAGTTAAGGTTTAGGATTGTGTAAAAAAAAATAGATGGATTTTTTTAAAGGACTGTTAAATTATTGTAAGTGTTGGATATTGGATAAGATAGGTAATGGTAATATTGTAAAGTTAAAAAAACAGTTTGATAGCAAAAGATTTTTGGATGGGAATTTAATTAGTCAGATTCTTACACAATTTGGACTGATCACCCAATAATTGAGGTTCTGTATAATTTAATGGAATGTTGAAATGTTTTAGTTTGTCTAGGATCGATAAGAAGGAAAAATAAAGGATGAGATTATAAAGAAGTAATGAGTTAATATGGTACTATTAAAGGGTACTATCCTTCATTCGATCATGGTGTAAACGAGATTTCTCCGTGAGAATAGTTGGAGGCAGCTCATGACGAAGGAGCGCGAGATACGCAGCGTCAGAGTGGACCTTAAAATAAAGTCCCATGAAATAAATATAAATGAAAAATAATGTATGAATATATTTAAAGTGCGCGCACATGAAAATAAATGTACAATAAGAAATAAATGAATAAAATGAAGTTATATAAAATTTTGTATGAAATATAAATATGAGTCGACTATAAATAAATGGAAATGTTACTGTGATGATGATATTATTGAGAGAATAATGTTAAAGTATGACCATGGCGATAATTTTGTGACAAATGTGGACTGGCCCTCCACAAAACTAAGTATTTACTAATACTGTATAACTATGATTTCAAGGATGTGACTTTAAGATTAATAAGATTGTGTTAAGTGTGTTTTTATTTTTTGTCAAAAATAAGTGAGAGAATCTTAATTTTTTTATGAAGTTTGAAATGACATTTTAGTAAGTTCTTTTTTACAAAAAAAGTTTAAATTTTAAGATCGTCAACAAGTCGTTAGCGTTAATTATGTATTGGTATTGTTTATCTTTGTTTGATTTCCAAAAACTTGAATCATTTAAAATGTAAGATTTCTTTTAAATTTAAAATAATTTAGAGCTTAGTAAGTATATTGTTTATGAAAAATGTTATTTTCTTTCTTTCATAATTTATTAGATGATGAGATTCAAAATTCATTAGTTAAAAAAGGTATGTATTTTTTTTAGTCCAAAAAGCTTGGAATAAGAGCAAAGTTTTAGATTGTTTCGTTTAGATTTAATAATAACTCATAAGTTTTCAAAAAATGTAACCGTTCGTTAATTTTTTTTCTTTTAGGGGGGAGGTGTAGTGTGTGTGCTTACATGTAGGTATATTACACACACGCATCTCTCCTCATATATAAGCTAAAACCCTTTATAATAAATCAGTTATGATCGCAGTCAGTCTATCATTCATACACCCGAACCGCCAACACTGCAATTATTCTACACAATAGTTTACAATGTAAAGAGCGTAGAGATGTAGTATCCCTCTCAATTGAACGAACCGTTGAGTTATCGTGCGTGGAACTTGATCAAATAATTATAGTATGCGTATATAGACCCCCCAAAGCGAATTACTCTGAGTTTGAGTCCACTATGGAGGAAGTTTTAAAAATAACTTGTAGGAAGAATAAAAAAGTCGCAATTTGCGGAGATTTTAATGTCGACATCTTAGACCCTAAAATAGCCAAACTGTCGAGTAGGTTCATAAACCTATTTAAATCATTTAATTTGCTACATATTTTTAATGAACCAACGCGTATCACACCCACATCGGCAACCTGCTTAGATAATATTTTCTGTAACTGTAATGTCATTGAAAAATCAATTTTAAATTGTATGAAATCCGACCATAGTGGACAATTAGCCTCCATTGAGCACCATCATGTTCCGCCTAAACGGGAAATAATGTGTAGGCCAGTAAAAAAACACTGTATTGAAAAATTCAGAACCAATGTCACAAGTAAAATTGAAACATTACCAGAACCAAATTTTGAAGCCAATAACCTATATAATCATTTATTTAGCATAGTTCAAACTGAATTTAGTAAAACTTTTAAACAAAAAGTCATCAAATGTAATGATAGTACGAAATTTAGTGACTGGGCCACACCCGGCATATATAAGAGCAGAAGGAAATTATACGAACTTTATGCAGAGAAAGCTACTTCTAGTGATCCTAACTTCATTGAATTTGTCAAGAAGTATTCACAAACATTCAGAGAAGTCTGTATCTTAGCAAAGTCCAAGTACTTTGCAAATAAAATTAAATTAGCAGACAATAAAATTAAGGCTACTTGGAATATTATTAACAAAGAAACGGGCAAATCAAAATCCAATATAAATTCCTTCTGTTTAAAAACTGGTGATCAAACTTTTGAATCTGACAATGAGGTCGCTAAAGTTTTTGAAGATTTCTTTACTAGAATACCTGTAGAAACTACCAGTACTCTTAGTGCTTGTCCCAACATCGCTGTCTCCCTTCTGGAGTCAAGTGTTGATAAGTGCAATGAAAGTTTTTCCTTTAAATATATAAATAGTGCAGATATCATTAAAGCTTTTAAAACAATTAATGTTAAAAAAACAGAAGATCTTTGGGGCATGTCAACAAGCATAATTAAATCAATAATTGATATACTAGCCCCTTACTTGGCTTTTATTTTTAACAAATGTATTGACGAAGGGGTCTTTCCTGATCTAATGAAAAATAGTAAATTGATTCCTCTTTTTAAATCTGGGGATAAAAGTGACCCAGCTAACTTTAGGCCAATATCTATACTACCAGCACTTAGTAAAATATTTGAAAAAATTATATATTCCCAATTATTAGATTACTTCACATACAATAATATACTTCATAAAAATCAGTTTGGTTTTTCCAAGGGTAAAAGTACTACTGATGCTGGAATTGCACTTCTCAAACATATTCTTGATGCTTGGGAAGAAAAGCAAGATGTAATTGGCATTTTCTGTGACCTTTCTAAGGCATTCGATTGCGTTGATCATCAAACACTATTAAAGAAGCTAGAACATTATGGTGTCTCTGATAAATCAGTTAGTCTTATGAAATCGTATTTGTACAATAGAACTCAGAAAGTAGTGATTAATAGAACTGAATCTACTGGAGCCCCCATCAATATGGGTGTGCCACAGGGATCAATATTGGGCCCATTGCTGTTTCTAATTTATATAAATGACCTTCCCAACTACGCGAATAATTTATGTGAAACAGTACTATTTGCGGATGATACTTCTTTAGTTTTTAAAGTAAACAGAGGTAATAACTGTTCGGACGAAGTAAATAGTGCCCTCTCTAAAGTTTCATACTGGTTTAATAGTAATAATTTAGCACTTAACCCCAAAAAAACTAAATGTGTTAAATTCTCATTACCTAATGTTGAGCAGACAAAATTAAATATTAATTTGAATGACGATGAAGTCGAGTTTATCGAGAGCACAAAATTTCTAGGTATCACACTAGATTCTCGACTGCAATGGGATCCACATATTGAAGCCTTGTCAAGTAGACTTAGTTCAGCGGCATTCGCTGTTAAGAAAATAAGGCTTTTAACTGATATTGAAACGGCAAGGTTAGTATACTTTAGTTATTTTCATAGCGTAATGTCGTATGGACTGCTATTGTGGGGCTCAGCTGCCAGTATTGAAAATATTTTTGTACTCCAAAAAAGAGCTGTTCGCGCCATATACAATCTACGGCGGAGAGATACCTTGAGAGAAATGTTCAAAGAAATAAATATTTTAACTTTGGCAGGCCAATATATTTATGATAATTTAGTTTATGTAAGGAAACACTATGATTCATTTGCTAAGAACAGCAATATTCACCAGTTCAATACAAGAAATAAAGATAAACTTGCCGTTCCAAGATTTAGGCTTGCAAAAACTAGAGGTTCATTTATGGGGAAAGGCATAGCCTTTATTAACAAAGTTCCACAACAAGTGATTGATCTTCCTTTGCATGAATTTAAAAACCATGTTAAAAAAACGCTCATGGGTAAAGGTTATTATAAAGTAGATGATTATCTTAAAGATCTAAATGCGTGGAAATGATGTAACACATAACTTGCTAATAAGTACTTTGTTGAAGTAATATAATAAGTCTATGTTGTTGCCAATAATCCTGTCACCCTGTTGTAATTTTCTGGTAACGATATATTCAAGTTTGTAAATATCGTTACTTATGGCTGTTACAGCTGATAAGTTTCTTGCGCCCGTTCTTCTTGTCAGCTAAAAAAGTCTGGAACGGGTGGTAGGAAAATATAGACGATTCAAAAGTACTTAATAATTAAGTTTATTTGAATAAAGCTTATTTGACTTTGACTTTGACTTTGACTTTGACTTTGACTTTGACTTTTTTTTTGTTTTGTTCCTTTTTGACATGATTATCTTTGCAGCACGCGTAGCCAACATCGAGATAAGATTCGACTCACAGAACAATGGCTTGTCTACACCGAAATGTCACTTTTGTCGGGTTGAGATCGACATACTCACTCATGCTCGCATTTTACAACCGTAGACTCGCATTGTTCTTTGTCGTGGCCTAATGTCAAAAGTCGACAAACACGAGCTTTTGTCTTCAACTGACATTAATTTGACAGTTGAGTCGGAGAAACTTGTTTACTACCCTTCGAGTAGTCGAGAAAGATTTGTCGACCTATTTGTCTTTCTGATTTTTTAATTTCGCAATAAAAATAAATCTAAGTTGTCCGTGTTTATATTTTATTAAGGTAAGAAGAGAAGTTACAGCACAAACGACAAAAACAGCTGTCCGGAAAGAAAAAAAAATAAAAATTGTGTTTAAGTAAGTAATTCTTTTTTATTTATAAAAAAGAAATAAAATAAATATTTACTAGTAGTAAATAACGAATAAGTACTTTTTATTCTTAATTTTTTTCATAAATTTTATAAATTAAAATAATAAAATAATATAATAATAAATAATTTATTGTAAAAAAGGTACCTACCTATTCAATAATATTGTTTCCTAATATTACACTTTTTTCTCTTTAGTATTTTTTTACTTTTATTTTACTTAATTTTAATTTATTTACTTAAAAACGTAAATTAAAATTATTATTTTTATTATTATTTATTATTATTATTTATTTCACAAGCTTAACACTATTTTTACAGGTTTAGACCTAATGCAATAGAGAAGCTATATTGATTAAATTCGAACATTATTAATTAATTTCATATAGTTACTTACATAAAATACCTATAATTATTATTATACATTATTAATTAATTGCTAATAAACATTAAAAATTTTAAGTACCTACGATAAATTGTCCTATATTATTAATTATTGTATTCATTATCATAACATATTATAAATAATGCAAACCTAGTGAATTCACACAAAGAACTGAAAAATATATCTAATTTACAGTGAATCCTATTTAAAATCCTCATCGCTCGTGTCAGTGGGGCTTTGCTTAATAAATTAGTTCGGCCGCGAGGCACCGCCAGTAGCGGAGGCAAGCGCCGACGCTCCACATACCTATTCGGTACACATAATCCAATACGACGCAGAACCTCCTCATTATATATCTTACCTCTCAACAATTTAAACACATACAAAACTAATGCCAAGTTCCTTCTTGCCCTCAGTTCATTGTACCCCACCATACCCAAGATGAACAAGTTGGGATACAGCAGAGGATAAAAAGGATACACTCCATAAAGTCTCTAATAAAGATATCTAATAAACTTGTTTTGTATGCGTTCTAGCATGAGGCTATATTTAGTTTCACTTGGGGCCCAAATAACTGAATTTCCCTCTAGTAAGCTTCTGACTAAAGCATTGTATAATGCAATTATTGTATCGCCCTACGAAGAATGAATCCCAGGTTTCTGTAAGCTTTTTTACATAAACAAATTATTTGTTTCTTAAAATTTAAGTCAACGTTAAAATTAACTCCTAAGTCCTTTACTTCTGTAACTCTCTGTAATGTTGTCGAGTTAATTTTATATTCATGATGAATTGGAGTAGCCTTTCGAGTATATGAAATGGTAAGACATTTTGAAGTATTAAATTGCAATTTATTCTGCTCACTCCATGCCACTACGTTGCTAATATCCTTTTGCAATAATACCTACACAGTTATCTACGCCATTTATCGGAAGAAACAGTTTTAAGTCATCAGCAAAAAGTAAGCATTTTGCCTTATCGACTACTTCCGGCAGATCATTAATCATTATCAAAAATTGGAGAGGGCCAAGATTACTTCCCTGACTTACTCCAGAATGTACAAAATATGGTTCTGATCTGCAACCGGCATACTCCACGTACTGCTGCCTATCGGTCATGTAACTAGCCATAAATTGCAATAGATGGGGTGTAAAACCGACGCCAGCTAACTTCCGAAGCAATACATCATTATCTACAACATCGAATGCTTTCCGGAAGTCGAAATAAGCGGCATCGACTTGCCCACCACCGTCTATTACTGGTACTAGTTGCGCCGTGTAGTTCATGAGGTTTTCATTATTTTCATACATTGATTTCAATATTTATTACTAAATTAACAAGTGCGTTGGTCTGTGTCATCTTTTCAAAAATCTCTCAATAAAAGGAAGGCAAACGAACTATATACATACGGCTATATTTAACTCGGTTTTAAGAGTTTTGCGTCGTGAAACGTATAGAAAGGAACGCCCTTTACGAGAAATAATGGAAATAATTATAAATATTTACTAGTGGCAACATTATTCTTCTCGAGCTCGAGAGAGCTTTGTCTACGGAAGTGAAAGCTTTTGTGAGTGTCTCTTTATCTTAGAACTTATTAAAAAATAAGTATCATTTTTAAAATAAATGATTTCGAATCATTTCAGATAATTTCGACGTTTATTGATGTTGAAATAAAAATATTACCTTCTAAAACTCATATTTGTATTAAAAGACATAAAAAGGTTGTAAAGTTCTGAGAGCGAGTCCCACCTGTCTGTCAAACTCAACGATATGTCAAAACAAGTTTTTAACATATCGTTGGTCAAACTGTGCTCAGCAATCTAGAAGGTCGAGACGACAAGTCTTCGTAGACAAGAGTCCCGTTTGCTCATGCTACGCGTGCAGCAATCGAGAAGGGTCGAGACGACAAGTCTTCGTAGACAAGAGTCCCGTTGCTTATGCCCCAGATCACTATATTGGCTTATGCTACGCGTGCAGCAGTGCTCTCACTCGCACTACGAATTATTGATGCGTTCACAGTTAAGCTGCTATTCAATTTAGATTAGGATGCGTTCAGGAAAATATAATATTTGATTTTACAGGTAGTAAAATAGGGTAACCGAAAAGATCTAAATCTTCGGAACAAAATTGAGACTATGATAATGAAATAATTAATAATGGTATATTGCTGGATAATGTTTATAATTATGGATAAATTACAGTCTTAGATTTTTGAATGATAACGAAATTTATTAATAGGCATTGTTATAATATACCTTAAGATCACAAATTAAAGCCGAGTTGGTTTCCGAACAGACCACCGAAGAGGACTTTTTGAGACAAAAATAGGATTTTTGGAAAAAATATGATTTTAGAATTTTATTACCCTCTCAGACACATTTTTTAGTTCAGTTGGTATTGTTTGGTAAAGTTTTCTCTTCTAAATGTATAACTCATTTAATTTTATAGCTTTCAAAATGACCACTGAATTTGACAATGACACAAAAACAAAATGCAGTAAAATTAAAGCCCGATTTCTATTAAGTATATTATTTTCTACTAGCTTCCGCCCACGACTTCGTTCGCATGGGCATTCGAGAAAATCCGTAAGGAACCTTTAACCAGGATAAAAGTATTCTATACTAGCTTCCGCCCGCGACGTCGTTCGCGTGGACATTCGAGAAAATCCTTCGGGGACCTTTAGGGAGCCTTGCTAGATAAACATAGAATACTTTATCCTGGTTAAAGGTCCCCTAAGGATTTTTTTCGAATGTCCACGCGAACGAAGTCACGGGCGGAAGATAGTATCTAATATTAAACAACGTCTTATGAAATCAATGGGGTTTTAAAACCATGATTAAACTTTTAGATAAAATAGTAGATTGTTATACAAGACGCTAAAGTGACCCATTGCATAAGCGAGGGAATAAATAGAAACCGAGTAAGGCTGGCCCCAGACCTACCGGTTTCATTTCTTTGCTTTGCTGTTCTACCTTGCTTGAAAGACCGCCGGCCAACCAGGGTAATTTTCAATCTATCGCATTTTAGGACTAGACCAAATTAGCAAGATAGCCTGGGATTGCGAAGTAGAAAGCTTTTAGGAGATATGCCACCCTGAACATGGACTCCGATCGTTAAAAATAAATGAATAGTTATGCAAGATGTTTGGTAAAAACTTATAGAGCTGAATATGGTAGATAGATAGGGACCATAAAACTGAACAACTTTTACTATGTGACCAAATCTGAAATCGCGAAAAAAAAAATGAGCTGTTTCATACATTTTGATAATTTCGTTATTAATTTTTGTATGAAACAGCAGTTTTTTTTAAACTAAAATTAAAACTACGCATTGCATTGCAACCCATACGATCATATTTGATAACACCAAACTAATGGCTATCTTGCCAATGTGGTCTGGTCAAAATATGCGATAGATTGAAAATGAGCCTCTTGGCCGGCGGTCCATGGTAGAACAGCAAAGCAAAGAAATGAAACCGGTAGGTCTGGGGCCAGCCTTAGAATGGGTTTTTAGCGTCGTGTGTTACACTCTACTTTTCACTACGATTGCGAGAAAATATAATACAGTATTAAATAGTTTATATTATTAAAACCAAAATGTACAATTTGTAAAATTATGGATGTGGTAAGCCAGTTCTATCCTCCTGCGTGCACCGCTTATCCCACAAATTAGGCAACCTGTAAAACAATAATTAAGGGTACCTACTTATTAAAACTGTATTGTGGTAAGATATAGTTTAGTTGACGAAAATAATAGTAAAATGTTTAGAAATGTAAGTACCTATTTAAGGTATGTACCTTTGTTGCCAAGTGGTGCCTATTATTTACGAAATTCTAGATATCTTGCCTCGTAATTTTTTTTTTAAACTTTGGATTTCTTGAAGTGGTGGATAATTTCTTGAGAAAAGCCCTCTTTATATTGACATTATGTCTTGTCTGTATAGGTAGTTGTTTCTAGCATTGAATATCTCCAAAAGGTTGAACTTTGATATTTTTTGGAAAGTTCATCAAAATTCGTAAGAAAAATTCCTTCCGTAAACGAATCCACTTGTTTTTCTATCATCCACTTCATAAACTTTTCGTATAGGTAGTATAGTAGGTACCTATTTAAATTTTGTGCTTGACAGCAAAACATTGAAATTATTTCTAAAGATTTCGCGCCAGTGCTTTTTTTTATTTCTTCTGTAGGTACATAACGTAACACAATGCACGCATTCTACTTTTTAAACATAGAGCTCGTTCACACGACCGATTTTTTTAACGCGCGATATTTTTACCGCAGACGGGAAAGATACCTTATGCCCAGGTCATAAGGTAACTTTTCCCGTGGAACGTTGCCATCGGCCGTGCGAACACCCACTTGAGAAGTCTTCTGGTACCTTTTCCCGTCGGGCGGTAAAAAAAACGCGCGTTAAAAAAATCGTACGTGTGATCGATCCTTTATTAGTATAAATAAGTCTATGATTCTACTGAAGAGATCGCTGCTTTAAGTTCCATTCCAACTTTTTCGTTTTAGTAGGCTTATTGGTAATAGACAAACATTAAAAAAAGAAAAAACTTTATCCCCTAGGGCTAAATATGCTATTTTATCCTAACTTTTGTACGTTACAATGACGGACTTTTTGAGCAAGAGGAGTGAAAAAATTATTAGATATGCATCTATCTATAAATCTACGTACCTACGTATCTACAAACTTTCGAGTTAGTCATTCATTACGTACCTATATGCAGGGCTTTATAACGTTACCAATTAACAGTAAACATAACGTTACGTAACGTTATTTTCAATATGATACCTTGATAACGTTATTTTTTTTAACGTTACCAGGTAACATAACATTAATTTAACGTTATAATATGGTTATGTTACTAGATACCGTTACAAGAAATAACGTTATTTTTACCGGTAATTAGTATCATTATTTTCTGTTACGCGACGTTGCCAGCTCGCCCGCTGCCGGCCGTGCATGTCTCTTGCAACTTAAAACCTTTTTTGTACTACCACAAGAATCTATACATATAATAAAATCGTAACGAGGCCTGAGAATTCTGTACATTCAATATTTTTTCAAAAAGTAATTATTGCTACATGTTAAGTACATGATACTGAACCCAAAACAATAGTTTTTGGAATTTTTGTCTGTTTGTTTGTTTGTATGTACGTGCATAACTTTTAACCTACTGCACCGATTTGAACAAAACTTTTTTTGTTATATAGCTGATAAGCCTGGGCATAACTTAGGGTATAATTGATTTTGGAAAATGGAACACCTGATGCAGAACCATAATGGCCCAACTAAACTATAAGGAATATAAAAATAACGTCTTAACAAAAGTTGTTCAGCCTGATAATAATTTTTTGTTGTGGTATAAAAATCGAAGATCTGGAACACTTTTCGCAGAACCATAATGGTCCAACTAAATTATATGGAATATAAAAATGACGCCTTAACAAAAGTTGTTCAGCCTGATGAGCATTTTTTGTTGAGGTATAAAAATCGAAGATCTGGAATACCTGATGCAGAACCATAATGGTCCAACTAAACTGTAAGGAATATAAAAAAACGCCTTTACAAAAGTTGTTCAGCCTGATAAGCATTTTTTGTTGTGGTATAAAAATCGAAGATCTGGAACACTTTTTGCAGAACCATAATGGTCCAACTAAACTATATGGAATATAAAAATGACGCCTTAACAAAAGTTGTTCAGCCTGATGAGCATTTTTGTTGAGGTATAAAAATCGAAGATCTGGAATACCTGATGCAGAACCATAATGGTCCAACTAAACTATAAGGAATATAAAAAAACGCCTTTACAAAAGTTGTTGAGCCTGATAAGCATTTTTTGTTGTGGTATAAAAATCGAAGATCTGGATCACTTTTTGCAGAACCATAATGGTCCAACTAAACTATATGGAATATAAAAATGACGCCTTAACAAAAGTTGTTCAGCCTGATGAGCATTTTTTGTTGTGGTATAAAAATCGAAGATCTGGAACACCTGATGCAGAATCATAATGGCCCAACTAAACTATAAGGAATATAAAAATAACGCCATAACGAAAGTTGTTCAGCCTGATGAGCATTTTTTGTTGAGGTATAAAAATCAAAGATCTGGAACACCTGATGCAGAACTATAATGGCCCAACCAAACTATAAGGAATATAAAAATAACGCCTTTACAAAAGTTGTTCAGCCTGATAAGCATTTTTTGTTGTGGTATAAAAATCGAAGATCTGGAACACCTGATGCAGAACCATAATGGCCCAACTAAACTATAAGGAATATAAAAATAACGCCTTAACAAAAGTTGTTCAGCCTGATGAGCATTTTTTGATGTGGTATAAAAATCTAAGATCTGGAACACTTTTTGCAGAACCATAATGGTCCAACTAAACTATGGAATATAAAAATGAAGTCTTTACAAAAGTTGTTCAGCCTGATGAGCATTTTTTGTTATGGTATAAAAATCTAAGATCTGGAACACTTTTTACAGAACCATAATGGTCCATCTAAACTATATGGAATATAAAAATTACGCCTTAACAAAAGTTGTTCAGCCTGATGAGCATTTTTTGTTGTGGTATAAAAATCGAAGATCTGGAACACTTTTTGCAAAACCGTAATGGTCCAACTAAACTAAAAGGAGTATAAAAATGACGCCATAACAAAAGTGGTTTAGCCTGATGAGCATAATGGTCCAGCTAAACTATACAAAATACACCGTCATTTTGTAGTCATTTTAATTAACTTCAGGGAGTGCTCTACTAATGTAAATAATCATTTTTGCCAAAGAAACATGGGTCGAAAAACGACAAAAATTTTGGACTTTCCCATACAACCATACAAATACAATGTTTTAGCTGTCTAGTTAGTATGGGAGGACCAAAATTTTTTGTCGTTTTTCGACCCATGTTTCTTGGGCAAAAATGTTTAGTTTCATTAGTACAACACACCCTTAAGTTAAATAAAACGACTACAAAATGACGGTGTATAAAAATGACACCTTAGCAAAAGTTGTTCAGCCTGATAAGCATTTTTTTATTGTGGTATAAAAATCGAAGATCTGGAACACCTGATGCAGAACCATAATGGTCCAATTAAACTATAAGGAATATAAAAATAACGCCTTAACAAAAGTTGTTCAGCCTGATGAGCATTTTTTGTTGAGGTATAAAAATCGAAGGTCTGGAACACCTGATGCAGAACCATAATAATCCAGCTAAACTATACAAAATATAAAAATGTCTCCTAAGCAAAAGTTTTTTATCATGATGAACATTTTTTTTGCAATTTCAGATTTGGTCTCATAGTAAAAGTTGTTCAGTTTGATGTTTGTTGGTCCCTTTTTACCATATTCGGCATTAGGTGTGTTTTTGTAACACGTTGTATAGAAGTATAATTAATTTATCTGTCATTTTGCCGACATCCGTAATGCAAGATACCTTCTACCACAGTCAGGGTTTGAAGTGATAATTATCATTGATAATTATCTTTGATAATTATCATGATAATTATCAAGATAAATATGGGTTGATAATTATCTTTGATAAGTTTAATCACAAAAGTTTCTTCATTCTTCAGATATAGGTAGACTATCCTCATCCAGTTAATGTAGTCGAGTTTGATGAGGATAATATGCACATGCCACTCAAATTTAATTGTAATTATTTTGGTTTGAAAATTTTAAGTCACGAAATTATAACCAAAAATGAAAAATTACCTTTATTGTAAAACGGTATAGTTTATTTACTAAACTACATGCTTCAAACGTAAATAATGATATTTAATATCAATCAAACAAGGATTAAGAGGCTAATATCTGTTTGATAATTATCGGATAATTATCCGATAATTATCATGATAATTATCGCGATAATTATCAAGAAGCATATTTATCTTGATAATTTCAAACCCTGACCACAGTATAATAACTTCTACTATTCCTATTAGGTAGGTAGAGTATAATCGCAATAAACTTCTTCGTACCGAGTGTAGGTACTCAAACTTGTGCATTGCTTTCTTTTAATTTTTTAATAAATTTGCGTTAACACTTAATATTAAAACACTATCCAGATAATACGTTTAAATTATTTCCGTTGTTATCGATGCGAAACCAAAAATTAATGCCATACAAAATTGTACCTTATGCGCATAGCATTAAGCGTTTTTTTTTTTTATTGTACAATTGATGCCTACCTGAAGGGTGTTTAAACCATTACCTTAAAAGCGAATTAAGGTTGTATAAACCATTTCCTTAGAAGAATATTATAAATATTGAGTCGTTAAAACCATTTACAACTAACGTTGAATTTTACGCCCCGAGTTGATAAAAATAATGGTCGTTACATCTTATCAAAACTACAAAAACAAAACATTTGGTTTTTTCGTTGATAATTTACCATTCGCAAGACGTTATGACCGAAAATTTTATAAAACAATTTTTTTGCGAATTTCTGTATTTCGTATATTTATAGATCGATAGAGAAAAAAAATCTGAGAAAAATGGTATACAGGGTGAAATTTTAATCATATGGTTCCCGCCGTAGGGTGGTTCCACTCATGATTACTAGCAACTTTTACGATGGGGCCAACTCTCCTACTCGCAAAAAAAAAAAAAACAGCTGTTCTATAAAAAGTATCATCTCCTATCGGAGCTAGTGATGAAAAAGACTCGAGTCTTTTATGTCCTTTTGCAAAGACTCGCCTCATTTGAACGCCTCATGACTCGAGTCTTTTAAACCCTAAGTCTTGAGTCAAAAGACTCGAAGCTCAAGACTAATTTGAGTCGAGCTCTTTTACCTCAGGCCTCGAAAGCTGAGTCATTTCTTAAAAGGTTTAAAGGACTAGACTCGAGCCTTGTGGCTTCGGGAGTCGTAAGTCATGAGAGGCGTTTACCAACCAATATACTGACTGACTGATACATATCAGCAAATTCAGCACATTGATCTGATTGAAATTAAAAATAAACAAAATAGAAGTTTTTATTAGAAAAAAAATTGAAACAAAAAAAAGAATTAAAATAAAATAAAATAAATATAAAATAAAATACTTAATAAAAACCTAAAAATAATCCGATACCGAGGGCCAAGGACTCAATTTTTAAAATACTAAAAATCCAAGATGGCGGCCAACTTTTTTGTTTGTGATTCGATGAAACTCGGTTTTTGGCACTATTTTGACAAGAAAAAAAAACGCAATGTTGAAAATATTTCAAAATCCAAGATAGCGGCCAACTTTTTTGTTTGTGGGCCGAATTCATTGAAACTCGGTTTTTGGAACTATTTTGACAAGAAAATAACAACAGTATGTTAAAAATATTGAAAAATCCAAGATGGCGGCCAACTTTTTTGTTTGTGGGCCGATTTCGATGAAACTTGGTTTTTGGTACTATTTTGACGAGAAAATAACAACGCAATGTTGGAAGTATTAAAAAATCCAAGATGGTGGCTAACTTTTTGTAAGTGGGCCGATTTCGATCAAACTCGGTTTTTGGCACTATTTTGACAAGAAAAAAAAACGCAATGTTGAAAATATTTCAAAATCCAAGATAGCGGCCAACTTTTTTGTTTGTGGGCCGAATTCATTGAAACTCGGTTTTTGGAACTATTTTGACAAGAAAATAACAACAGTATGTTAAAAATATTGAAAAATCCAAGATGGCGGCCATTTTTCTTGTTTGTGGGCCGATTTCAATGAAACTCAGTTTTTAGTACTATTTTGACGAGAAAATAACAACGCAATGTTGGAAGTATTAAAAAATCCAAGATGGTGGCTAACTTTTTGTTAGTGGGCCGATTTCGATCAAACTCGGTTTTTGGCACTATTTTGACAAGAAAATATAAAACTTAAAATCCAAGATAGCGGCCAACTTTAGTAAATAGTACTAAAAATCGAGTTTTATCGAAATCGGCCCAAAAATAAAAAGTTGGCCGCCATCTTGGATTTTTAATATTAAAAAAATATCGTTTTTATTTTCTTTTCAAAATCTTTTTATTAAAATAAACTTGTTAATTAAGCGATTTTGAATCGTCTTTATTTTTTATAGACTTATTTAGGAGCCTTAAAGTTTGACCTTTAAGTATTTGGATACACGACTCAGTCGTGAGCCTTTTTCAAAACAGCTTGAGTCGTTTGAGTCTTTTAACATACAACTGAGTTTGATTAAAAAGACTCGAACGTCGAGTCTTCACTTTAGACTTGAATCGTTTCATCAAAATCGGCCCAAAACAAAACAGTTGGCCGCCATCTTTGATGTTCCAAAAACCGAATTTCATCGAAATCGGCTCACAAACAAAAAAGTTGGCCGCCATCTTGGATTTTTAGTATTTTAAAAATTGCGTTGTTATTTTCTCGTCAAAATAGTACTAAAAATCGAGTTTCGTCGAAATCGGCCCACTAACAAAAAAGTTAGCCACCATCTTGGATTTTTTAATACTTCTAACATTGCGTTGTTATTTTCTCGTCAAAATAGTACTAAAAACTGAGATTCATTGAAATCGGCCCACAAACAAGAAAGTTGGCCGCCATCTTGGATTTTTAAATATTTTAAAAATATCGTTGTTATTTTCTTGTCAAAATAGTACCAAAAACCGAGTTTCATCGAAATCAGCCCACAAACAAAAAAGTTAACCGCCATCTTGGATTTTTAGTATTTTAAAAATTGCGTTGGTCTTTTCTTTTCAAAATAGTACCGAAAACCGAGTTTCATCGAAATCGGCCCACAAACAAAAAAGTTGGCCGCCATCTTGGATTTTTTAATATTTTTAACATTGCGTTGTCATTTTCTTCTGAGTTTCTACGAAATCGGCCCAAAAACAAAAAAGTTGGCTGCCATCATGGATTTTTCAATATTTTAAACATTGTTTTGTTATTGTCGTGTCAAAATAGTTCCAAAAACCGAGTTTCATCGAAATGCTCACACACAAAAAAGTTGGCCGCCATCTTGGATTTTTGGTATTTAAAAAATTGCGCTGTTATTTTTTTGCCAAAATAGTACCGAAAACTGAGTTTCGTCGAATTTGGCCCTACCAACAAAAAAGTTGGCCGCCATCTTGGATTTTTCAATATTTTTAACATTGCGTTGTTCTTGTCGTGACAAAATAGTTCCAAAAATCGAGTTTCATCGAAATCGGCCCAAAAACAAAAAAGTTGGCCGCCATCTTGGATTTTTTGTATTTTAAAAATTTCGTTGTTATTTTCTTGTCAAAATATTACCAAAAACCGAGTTTCATCGAAATCGGCCCAAAAACAAAAAGAGTTGGCCGCCGTCTTGGAATTTTCAATATTTAAAAAATTGCGGTGTTATTTTCTTGTCAAAATAGTACCAAAAACCGAGTTTCATCGAATCGGCCCACAAACAAAAAAGTTGGCCGCCATCTTGGATTTTTCAATATTTTAAACATTGCGTTGTTATTATCGTGTCAAAATAGATCCAACAATCAAGTTTCATCGAAATCGGCCCAAAAACAAAAAAGTTGGCCACCATCTTGGATTTTTTTGTATTTAAAAAATTGCGTTGTTATTTTCTTGTCAAAATAGTACCAAAAACCGAGTTTCATCGAAATCGGCACACAAACAAAAAAGTTGGCCGCCATCTTGGATTTTTCAATATTTTAAAAATTGCGTTGTTATTTTCTTGTTAAAATAGTACCAAAATCCGAGTTTCGTCGAAATCGGCCCACAAACAAAAACGTTGGCCGCCATCTTGGATTTTTCAATATTTTAAACATTGCGTTCTTATTTTCACGTCAAAATAGTTCTAAAAATCGAGTTACATCGAAATCGGCCTAAAAACAATAAAGTTGGCCGCCATCTTGGATTTTTAGTACTTAAAAAATTGCTTTGTTATTTTCTAGTCAAAATAGTACTAGAAATCGAGATCGAAATCGGCCCAAAAACAAAAAAGTTGGCCGCCATCTTGGATTTTTAGTATTTTAAAAATTGCGTTATTATTTTCTTGTCAAAATCTTTTTATTAAAATAAACTTGCTAATGAAGCGCTTTTGAATCGTCTATATTTTTTTTTCTAGACTTATTTAGGAACCTTAAAGGTTGAGCTTTATGTATTTGGATACACGACTCAGTCGTGAGCCTTTTTAAAAACAGCTTGAGTCGTTTGCGTCTTTTGAGTCGTTTGAGTCTTTTGAGTCTTTTAACATACAACTGAGTCTTATTAAAAAAACTTGAACGTCGAGTCTTCACTTTAGACTTGAGTCGCGTAAAGCGGAGGCGAGTCTTTTTATTAAGACTTAAAAGAGCTGAGTCTTTTTCATCACTAATCGGAGCGGAGCACTCGTCAAGACGATTCAAACGAGCCAAAACTCGATGGGGTTGCATGGTTTTATTACAGAGTCCCAGTGGCCTTCTTCCGGCTCCATCATCAGACCCTGGAAACTATTTCCCAACAAAAAACTCGTCAAGACGATTCAAATGAGCCCAAACTCGATGGAGTTGCATGGTTTTATTATAGAGTTCCTATGGCCTTCCTCCGGCTCCATCGTCAGATCCTCGGAAACTATTTCCCAACAAAGTACTCGTCAAGACGATTCAAACGAGCCCAATTTCGATGGGATAGCGTGGTTTTATTAAAGAGTTCCTGTGTCCTTCTTCCGGCTCCATTATCAGACCCTGAAAACTATTTTTCAATAAAGAACTCGTCAAGACAATTCAAACGAGCCCAAATTTGATGGGGTTGCACTGTTTCGATATTGAGTTCCTATGGCATGGCCTTTCGGCTTCATCGTCAGACCCTGGACTTCGTCTCCCATTAGAGTACTCGTCAAGACGATTCAAACGAGCCCAAACTCGATGGAGTTGCAGTTTTTTATTATAGAGTTCCTATGGCCTTCCTCCGGCTCCATCGTCAGATCCTCGGAAACTATTTCCCAACAAAGTACTCGTCAAGTTGATTCAAACGAGCCCAAATTTGATGGGGTTGCACCGTTTCGATATTGAGTTCCTATGGCATGGCCTTTCGGCTTCATCATCAGACCCTGGACTTCGTCTCCCATTAGAGTACTCGTCAAGACGATTCTAACGAGCCCAAACTCGATGGAGTTGCATGGTTTTATTATAGAGTTCCTATGGCCTTCCTCTGGCTCCATCGTCAGATCCTCGGAAACTATTTCCCAACAAAGCACTCGTCAAGACGATTCAAACAAGCCCAATTTCGATGGGATAGCGTGGTTTTATTAAAGAGTTCCTGTGTCCTTCTTCCGGCTCCATCATCAGACCCTGGAAACTATTTCCCAATAAAGAACTCGTCAAGACAATTCAAACGAGCCCAAACTTGATGGGGTTGCACCGTTTCAATATTGAGTTCCTATGGCATGGCCTTTCGGCTTCATCATCAGACACTGGACTTCATCTCCCATTAGAGTACTCGTCAAGACGATTCTAACGAGCCCAAACACGATGGGGTTATATGGTTTCATCATAGAGTTCCTGTGGCCTTCTTCCGGCTTCATCATCAGATCATCTCAATGATACCATAATATTGCATTTCCTTCCAGTTCTGACCTATGTTCAAAGATTCAAGTCTCTAGCTCATCGGGAAGCCAGGATTAAATCGTTCGCAAACTTTGTGGAGAAACACACAAACAAACAAACAAACGAGAAAGCAACCTAATAAATACGTGTTAAAAAACGCAAGAGAAAAGTTTTCATATTACAGTTGGTTTTCTCACGCATTATACTTTTGATTTTGATTCAAAAAAAATTGATGCATGTTCCCTCATAACGTTACCAAGGAACGAAAAAATAACGTTATTATTCTGTTTACCGTTATCAATTTTACCGTTACTAATAACGTTATTTATTTTAACGTTAAATTTTTCTTACCGGTATCGATGCAAGTACATCGATAACGTTACTAATTTTTAACGGTAATTGAAGCCGTGCCTATATGCAGATTTGAATATTTTATTACTTGCTTTTTAGAGCCATTAATTTTTGAAGCTGTTTTCATGTTGACGGCACTGTAACGTTCTATTGCGGCTGTAATATCTTGATATCAAAGCCAAAGTCAAAAGTAGGTAGCTTTATTCAAATAAACTTAATTATTAAGTACTTTTGAATCGTCTATTTTTCCTACCACCCGTTCCAGGTTCTTTTAACCGACTTCCAAAAAGGAGGAGGTTCTCTGTTCGTCTGTATATTTGTTTTTTTTTTGTGTATGTCCACCGATTACTCGAAAACGGCTAGACCGATTGATATGATTCAAACGTTATGACATTAGGTAAACTCCCAAGTTGGTCCCATTTTTTAAAATTTGGAAATCGGTTCAGTATACTTTTCAAGTAATCTTGAAAAAAGCACGAAAATAGTATGATTTTGTGTGAATAACCTCAATGATAATGGTCGTATTACTTCTTTGTTTATGAACTGAATAAGACAATTATTTTTTTGTTGGAAGAGGGATATCTGTGTAGTTCTTTAACCGACTTAAAAAAGGAGGTTCTCAGTTTGATACGTCTGTATGTATGTTTCTTCGCAATTATCTCACGTTTGGCTGAACCGATTTTACTATCTAAATAATATACCTACAAGGTACCTACACTAATAATAAAAAAAACAAAATTGTTTAAAAAAAACAAAAACCGACTTCAAAAAATCTATCTCTAAAAAGCAAGAAATAATATTCGTAAGAATAAAAACACGTCTATTGAAGTCGGGTGGGGCTTTTATAATAAAAAATTCACAGATTTTACAGTCCCCGCAAGAATCGGAGCATTGAAAATGAACACCAAAATTTACGAAAAACCAAAATCAAATCAAATGCAAAATCCTATTATATGTTTAAAGTTACCTAGGTAGTACCTATTTATTTTTACGATTGTGACACTCGGCTCCGCCTCGTGTCACAAAAGCGCCCGCTGACTGTCTCGACACAGCCGAAATATTATTAACCTATTTTAAAAATTCCAACGAATGCACTTCTCGTCTGTTTCTGCATCTTTTAACACTATTACCATGACGATCGGCCAATAATCATAAAAGCTACATCACTTTTTATGTACGGAGACACCCGTTTTTCAACAATTCCAAATCTAAAGGGACCACCTGTACAGGTCACAATTATTAACCGATTTTCAAAATTATTTCACCAGTTGGTAGCTAAACTAATACCCTAGGACCCTTTTTTTCATTTTTTCTTAAGTCGGTTTTTGTTTCGAAATATTTACAATTTAGTAAACAAACACCCCCCTAAAAACCCGGAATTTTCGGAATTTTGTAAAATTACAAAAAAAGTTACCAATAGATTTTCAAAATTCAAACTTTCACACGTGTCTCGATAAATTCCTCAACTTATAGTACTATTTTCATCTCGATCCTCCCAAAATCTTCGGAAATATGGCCAAAAATACGTCTCAGGCGATTTGCATCTGATAACCATTTTCAATGGTAAAA
This sequence comes from Agriphila tristella, assembly GCA_928269145.1. Lineage (NCBI taxonomy): Eukaryota > Metazoa > Arthropoda > Insecta > Lepidoptera > Crambidae > Agriphila > Agriphila tristella. The sequence continues at coordinate 24,546,812 of OV743439.1, forward strand.
AGGAATCTGTACTCCAGCCCCACCCGACTTCAATAGACGTGTTTTTATTATTACGAATATTATTTCTTGCTTTTTAGAGATAGGTTTTTTGAAGTCAGTTTTTACGCACAGACTCTACCCGTTAGCGCAATCTACCCCCGTTTTTGAGCCATTCGTACTTAATAATATACGCGGAAATATACCTACACGTTATAATAAACTAGAAAAAATTCGACTCGCCACCAGATAGAACATTTTGTCCATTTAGGCTGGCCACACACAGACGAAATCCCGTTAAGTTGCTAAATAACTTAAACTTTTTGTGTTACTGCTACCGGACTAAAGCGTGAGATAAAAGCACTAAAATGAATAATTAATGGACTAATCCGTTTTCGGTGAAAATATGGCTGCTGTTTATGCCATGATAGCACATTAGTAGCACGGCTGGAGCCAATGTGTACTATAGCAGCCATAGTCGGGGCGAGACCTTATTTTATTAATTTAAATTTAATTAAATCACGAAAATTATGAGGGCGCATTGTCAAATTTGAAATCAGCATAGTGATTTTATCGATACAATTATTTTCGCAAGTGCAAGTTACGGTGGAGTTACGGTCGATGGTCGATCAAAGGTGATGTTTTGTAGAATGTCTTTTGTATTACAAATTGTAATAGCGGATGACATTTTGTTTTCTTCGGGAACACTCACGATGACATGAACACAACACGAACAAAATGGCGAACAATAGTGTGATAAAAAGATCAAAATAGCACTATAAACATGTTTTGATTTTTAAGTATAGAGATGATTTATTACCGTGAGAGCCTTTATGTAATGTTTATAGAATTAATCAGTAATAAAACTAGGGCCTATTTGGGGTTCTGTAGAGGTTTACAATACCATTATAGTGCTTATCATGAAACTAATCAGCACTTCCTAAAGCGTTCTCAGGACTTTTATAGTACCAAATTTTGTTACTTGGGTTATACCCACAATGGAGATTGCACGCCTAGTATCGTAGTGAAGATTGAAAAAAGACTCTTTAGTGACGTCACGGCTTATTGCTATCTCTTTCTTTTCGTTTTACAATACGTTTTCGTTTCTCACGAACGAACGAACGACGAACAACGAACACGTATTGTAACACTAAAGAAAGAGGTAGCAATAAGCCGTCACGTCACTCAAGGACATTTTTTCTATCTTCACTATGACACTGGCCGTGCAATCTCCATTGGAGGGAGGTATAAGCTTCTTGCCATTGTTGGAGCAATGAGGGCTTTTCAAAGTGACATTTAAAAAATAAAAATTGTAACTATTTGCCTCACTAGATGGTGTTGATACTCGTCGAACTCTAAAAATAGTAACTATTTGAATCACTAGATGGTGTTGATACTCTTCGAAGCTCAGTAAAAAAATCACATTGTCACCTATTTTTATCAAAGCCATCTATCGAGCCTACAGTTTTTTGTCATTGTGAAAAGCCCTCATTGACAATCGCTTCATTTGCACGCGGAAACGATCAATTTTCGCATCAATGGGCGTCAATGACGTACAAATTGACAATCTCAAAATTATCGTTACCGGCGGCCTTAAGAGCCCATTACTATTTTGCCGCTGACTGCAACTCTCTCGCTCGCACATTTCATGTTTTCTCAAGATTTCTTAAATCTGAGTGTGCAATTGAAAAATGTGTCTCGGCTACTTTTCGCAATATAAGATTACAGACATTTTAAAATATATTCCAGTTTTTGTTGCTAAAGTACAAAAAGTTATCGTTTCTAACAGTTATTTGAACTGACAAATACGATATCTTTTTGTACTTAAGCAACTCGAAACTGAAATATATGTTGAAATGTCCGTAATCTTATATTTCGAAAAGTGGCCGAGACACATTTTTCATTTACGCACTCAGATTTATAAAATCTTGAGAAAACATGAAATGTGCGAGCGAGAGAGCTGCAGTCAGCGGCAAAATCGGTACGGAGCCTAAAGACTGCAAGCGAAGGAAAGTGTCGGCTACCGACCACTTGATACTACTTTTGCAGCCGCTTCTAGCTTCTAATGGCGGCGTTTGTGGTTGTGGGTGTGGCGTGTCGCCCGTGTGCAGGGACCCTCATATTACAAGTTGAGATATCAAAAAGCGTGACGGTTTCACTGATAAAGTGAAAATGACTGCGGTGGTCGTGCCATTATGAATTTGCGGTTTGACTTATGTTTTCTGTGGTTTGGCTTTGAGTAGATATAGGTAATAAATAACAAATCATAAATATATGTTCGACATGGTTTTATTATATACAGGGTGTCCCAAAACTTTGCCACACGGAGGAAAAGTACCTTATTTTTTTCTAAAAGAAGACTTGATTTGTTTTTAAAAATAATCAGAACTGCATTCAAAGATTTTTAAAAAATCGCCTGCCTTAACCAGGAATTGAACCCACAAAAAATATTTTTTTTACGATATCAATCGAAAGGGTTACTCATAAGGATATGTTTCGTTAAGTGACTGACACAGCGTCTTAAACAACCTTTACCGTTTGAATTTTAATTATTACGGATTGTATCAATTTGTATCGAATCGTATGCGATTAAAAAAAATCTTTGAATGAAACTTCATTTCTTTTTAAAAACAAAATGAAATCTTCTTTTAGTAAAATTTCCTAACTTTAATATTTAAGGTACTTTCCCTAAGTGTGGCAAAGTTTTTTGACACCCTGTATACACTACATTCTGCCGTGCATAAGCTTAATGCCGTTAACTGCAAAAATGACACGTCGAGATATTCGCGTTTTAATAAAAAAATCGATATATATGTTACCAGCAATGTGTATTCTCCGGCATTGTATACAATGCCTGCTGGTCCACCGGCAATGTGTGAAATAAGTTTATTTCTGTTGTCTGTTATAAAAAAATAACCTCGAAATTTAAGGCTCACGGTCCGCTGCGCTACGCGCTCGCCTTAAATTTCTAACCTAACCCGGGACCTACAGGAGTAAAGCAGGTTCGGTTCCAAACTCAATAAGCCGCCCTCAAGCCCCCTCGAGCCCCCCTCGAGCCCCCCGAGCCCCCTTGAGTCCCCCCGAGCCCCCCTCGAGCACCCCCGAGCCCAACCCGAGCCCCCTCGAGCCCTCCCGAGCCCCCCTCGCGCCTCCCCCCTCGATCCCGTCGAGCCCCCCCGAGCCCCCCTCGAGACCCCTCGAGCCCCCTCGAGCCCCCCCTCGAGCCCCTCCTCGAGCCCCCCTCGAGCCCCCTCGAGTCCCCCCTCGAGCCCTCCCCTCGATCAAAATCTTTTTATTTTACACATTGCCGGTGACATATATATCATTAAATAGGTATTTTAAAGAACTTTTAGGTGAACTTATTTTTAAAATTCTATCTAGAGCTAAAATGAAACTTGACTACAAAACAGTTAAAATATTTTAACCGCATGAAAGTTTGGTGGAATTCGTTTACGGAAATTAAGTTATAACTTAATTATAAAATACGGGGAAGGTTTAGTGTACATTTGTTAAATAAAATGTTAACGGCGTTAAAGCATTGTATACTTCTAAAAGTTGATCAAGTTTTACGTGTCGCTATCTCAGGTAATTAAAAAGATAGAAAAAATGGGTCATATTTATAGTTCGATTGCGCATTTTTTCCTCTGTCAAATTGGTGTTAAAAAGTCAAATTCGGCTTCATGTCGGTTAACGGCATAATAGGTTATGCACGGCAGTCCAGTAGCCGTTATCCCTCCACCTTAGCTGGAAATCATTCAAACAGTTTCGATTTCTTGTGCGTCAGGTAACACAAAGGACTATAATATATATAAATAAAGCCTTGTAATGAAAAATAATGTTAGGAAAGCAAACTTATACCACAACATTTTGATACAATCTATAGTTAAATAGTGACAACATAATAAAAAAGCAATCTAATAAAAACGTGTTAAAAATGAGTAATTATTGTACCAAACATCAGTAACACTTATGTGTGAAAGCACTAAACTTAAGAATCGCCTTTAACGCCGGAGACCATTTTCTATCCTAACTAGGATCCTAACTAGGATCCTACCTTCCTGAATGCAATTACACTTTCTGAATTAAGGAGCGACTTCATTCCGGATCCTTAATTCAGGATGATCTAATAAGCTCTTAAGTCTTTTTTAACCGACTTCAAAAATTTGAAAAGGAGGAGGTTATCTATTCGTCGCGTATATTTTTTTATTATTTAGGTATGTATGTACACCGATTACTCGAAGACGGCTGAACCGATTGAAATGATTCAAACGTTATAACATGAGGTTTGTTCCCAAGTTGGTCCCATTTTTTGAAATTTTGAAATCAGTTCAGTAGTTTTCAAGTAATCTTGAAAATACTGTCGTTTTCGTAACCATTTTATATGAATTCAGACGGATTTTCAACCATTACTTTTTTGTTTATAAACCGATTTAGATGATTTTTTTTTATTTGAAAGAAAACACCTTAAGGATGATACCATATTAATTTCATTGGTATTGGACGTTGGATTTTGAAGATACACGAGGGAACTCCTCAAAATCAAATAGGAACTGTACAGTGATTGAAATATTGGTAGGTTTATGACAATCAAAAACAAGTTAAGTACCTATCTATTGTCAAGGACGTTCTGGACTAGCGTTGAACTTCGAAGGCCCAACGGAATTCGTGGAAATTGAGTTACTCGGGGTATACCATTAAAAATGTGAAACATTATAACGTTTTATATTATAAAATCAACGCTTACATACCTACCACAAAAAAAAATTAAAATAAAAAACCTTTTTAAAAAAAGGAAAACCTCCTTCAAAAATCTTAAAAAACAGATCTATAAAAAGCAAGAAATAATGTTCAAATCGATTAATTAAAACACGTCTATTGAAGTCGGGTGGGGCTTTAAAAATATAAACAATACAATAAGTAAAAAAATACTTTCAGCTCCACCCGACTTCAATAGACGTGTTTTAATTAATCGATTTGAACATTATTTCTTGCTTTTTATAGATCTGTTTTTTAAGATTTTTGAAGGAGGTTTTCCTTTTTTTAAAAAGGTTTTTTTATCTACAACTCGACCAAGTTAACTTTGCGAATGACAGCTACATGACGGCTAAGTTTATGACACCGTTTTAATTTGGTCATGTTTTAGTTAGGAAAAGCGATCCGTTTAGTGCAATCGGCCATTACTTATGTTGATTGATTACTAGTATCATGTTGCAGTGGTATAATAAATTGTTGCAAAAGTCCCCTTTGCTTTCCTAACATTTATTTTTCTTTTAACGGTTTTTTTTTTCAAAGTACAGATTCAAAGTTCAGAATCAAAGTTCAGAATATTTATATATTTGCCTGCCTGCCTTTTGCCAATGGCAATGGCATTTTAATGCGTTGTCTTGTAGAATTTATTTTTGTAGGGTTTTGAATCTGTTGAATTGAGACTGGTGGTTAGTACAATTATATATTCTGTGCTGGTGGGATGACTGAAATCATGTAGGTGGTAGTAGGATAAAATAATCAGATAATTTTTGAATCACCATTAATATGTGGTTTAATATCAGTAACAGCTAAGATCGAGTACATATGTATTTTTTCATGTTGGCTGAACATTTTATATAAAATCATGCCAACTAAAAAGGTGCTTGCAGTAGTTGCACAAAAACATTTCTAGTATTTCATGCAATTCATGAAACTCCTGCATAGAGTACACTACACTGATTTGATTGCATACAAATAAAGAAATTGAACTGTAAGTTTTTTCAGTGATTAATTTTCTTTGAGGCCGCTACTGCCTAAGCCCCACGGGCTTTCTGAACTCGTAACGAAAAAGAAGTCACCAGTTTTTCTGAAAAAAAAAAACAAAACATTACGTTGATGTTGACTCCATTACGTAAAACCATTCACTATTCTTCGGTAACCATGTACGTTTGACAGTGGTTTTTCTGACCAAACTATCGCCACCTATCGCAACATACGATAATTACGATACGACTTTCATACGACCAAGAAGCTTAACCTCCCTCCAATGGAGATTGCACGGCCAGTGTCATAGTGAAGATAGAAAAAGTGTCCTTGAGTGACGTGACGGCTTATTGCAACCTCTTTCTTTACTGTTACAATACGTGTTCGTTGTTCATCGTTCGTTCGTTCGTGAGAAACGAAAACGTATTGTAAAACTAAAAGAAAGAGATAGCAATAAGCCGTGACGTCACTTAAGAGTTTTTTTTCAATCTTCACTATGATACTAGGCGTGCAATCTCCATTGTGGGTATAAGCTTCTTGCATACGACAGTACACGACGTCTAACTAGCAAGGGCACATTGGCACAGAATATACAACGTACAAAGTACTAAAAAACTAAAGGTACATTAGTCAATAGGTTGGTTAGTGACCGTGTAGCCCGCGCTTTACTCGAACAAGAAAGAAGAATGATATTTCAAATTTTTCATTTCAAAGATGGCGCTGGCTGTCTCAGAATACTTATTGTGAGTCTACTTGAGGGCCGAGGTAATTTGTCACGTCGAAGTTACCATTCTTACTGCGCCAATCGTAGTAGTTTTTGGCCTTGCCGCCTTCGAAGAGAGTAGGGTTATGCAGGGAAATGTTGTAATACTGCCAGCAGCGGCTATGACTGCAGCTGTCTGAGGGGGGAATGATAAAAAAATTAGCAGGCGTTGCTGCAGTTAGGCAAAAGCACTACATTACTAAATCATTGGGCAATAGTATATTACTGCAGCGGCACGCAAGACAGGCATTGAAGGACGAACGTGAAAATGTGGGCCGAGGCGAAGCCGAGGCACACATTCGTGAGTCCATCAATGCCTAGTTGCGGCCAAGGCTTGTATAGCACTTTTCTCAAATAATGCGCGGAAATTCAAACCAAGTAGGCAGTATTTTTAACTTTTTATATTTATTTCAAATTACAGTAATTGAAAAAATAAGAAAAGAAAAAGATTTTTTTTGGAATGTGCACATCAAGGCCTTTCATTTGATACCCATATTGAAACATTTATTTATTTATTTTTTTCCAGTTTTTTTGGTATGTTTTTTATTACCCATGTTGCAAAAAGAGGTTTTTTTCATTTTTTTTTCCTTTTTTCATATTTTAGGAATCTTCGTGAAAATCTTAGGAAGATTGAACTAAATGATAGTGAAAACCAATTAAGTACAATGTACTTTATGGTGATACGTATAGTAAGAAGAACTATAACAGACTGACATAAAAAGTAACTTTGTTTTATAGATAAAGTAGGTACTAGGCATTTAGTGATGATTTGTGATAGCTTAGTCAAAACTGTTATTATTATTAGTCAATTTTTACTTATGTGGAATAATTTGTTGATGTGAATTGATTTGTGTTTTGCCTCCGTAGACACTAGAAAATACTTGCCTATATTTATACCTATACTTAATACTCATTTGATTTTATTATTGAAGCCTTCGTATTTGATAAGAAATGAAACAAATTATGAAATAAAATAAACTATTTCAGAATAGTAGCGTTGGACCCCGCTCAAGCTTTCTTCACCGATCCCACAATCTTCAAACGCGTGGACAAAACTTGTGCCGAATTGGTGACGGTCGTCCACTGTGATGCGGGGGGATACGCCCTCAACATGTCGTTGGGCCACATGGACTTCTGGCCCAACTTCGGGAACTATATCAGTAAGGACTCCGTCAGAATGCAGCCAGGATGCAAGGCAGGCGAGTCATCGTTGGAGAAATATACCCGTGGAAGTAAGTAAACATTATACCTAATCATGTCTGACCGGCGGGCGGGCTGATTATCTAATTAAAAACCACCTAGCGACTGGTTGCAGTTCACAGATGATCGTGATCCATTGATTGCTACTTCTTTTTGGGTAAAAAAAAACATACCAAAGAAAAGTGGCAATGTATGTCAAATGCAATTGGTCGTTAAATAGTTTCTTTTTACATAATCAGGGTGCGGATTTTATCTTTAGATATTTTTATTTAAGTACTTACCTACCTAGTTTATCAATCAATCTCAATCAATGGTAAATTTTCCGAAACCAAAAAAAAAAGAAATTAAGTAAGTACCTACCTACCTAGGAACCTACCTACCTAGTTCAAAAAATCTCGATAGATGACGTTTTATGAAAGCCAAGTCATCGGTCGGTCGTAAAGTTGCTTGCATTGTATTAACACGTTTTTATTAGGTTGCTGTCTCGATTGTTTTTTTGTTTGTTTGTTTGTCCACAAAGTTTGTGAACGATTTTAAACTAGCTTCCCGATGAGCTAGAGACTTGAAACTTTGAACATAGGTCAGAACTGGAATACAATGCAATATTATGGTGTCATTGAGCTGATCTGATGATGGAACTGGAAGAAGGCCACAGGAACTTAATGATGAAACCATACAACCCCATTGTGATTAGACTTGTTAGAATTGTCACAGAATAAGTAATAGTACAGAATTGTCTTGACGAGTACTCTGATGGGAGATAAGGTCCAGGATCTGATGATGAAGCTGGAAGGCCATGCCAAAGGAACTCAATATTGAAACCGTGCAATCTCATCGAGTTTGGGCTCATTTGAATCGTCTTGACGAGTACTTTGTTGGAAAATAGTGTCCGAGGATCTGACGATGGAGCCGGAAGAAGGCCATAGGAACTCTATAATAAAACCACGCTACCTCATCGAGTTTGGGCTCGTTTGAATCGCCTTGACGAGGACTTTGTTGGGAAATAGTGTCCAGGGTCTGATGATGGAGCCGGAAGAAGGCTAATGGAACTCTATAATAAAACCATGCAACCCCATCGAGTTTGGGCTCGTTTGAATCGTCTTGACTTTAATAAAACCGTACAACTTGTACGGTTTTATTACAGAGTCCCAGTGCCCTTCTTCCTGCTCCATCATCAGACCCTGGAAACTATTTCCCAACAAAGAACTCGTCAACACGATTCAAACGAGCCCAAACTTGATGGAAGCCGGAAGAAGGGCACTGGAACTCTGTAATGAAACCATGAAACCCCATCGAGTTTGGGGTCGTTTGAATCGTTTTGACGAGTGCTCCGATAGGAGATGGTATATTTTTAGTCTTAGCTCGTTAACTAAAAAGCATAAAATAATAATTTACGGAAAAAAATATTTTTAAAAACACGTTTTTAAAACGGACTAAATTATTACAAAAAAATCGGACTGAAAATATTAAAACGGACAAGCAAAAACAAATAAAAAGAAAAAAAATATTTCTTCTGTAAATATTTATAACCCTAATAACCTATACCTACAGAAATTTTAAACCTAAAAAAATTAAACTTAAAAACGTTTGGCGCGTTTTGTAAAATTTATCATCCATATTGTCTATAGCATGCGCCCCACGTTTTTAGGTTATAAATATTTACAGAAAAAAATATTTTTTACTTTTTAGTTTGTTTTTACTTGTCCGTTTTAATATTTTTAGTCCGATTTTTTTGTAATAATTTAGTCCGGTTTAAAAACGTGTTAGTAAAAAATATTTTTTTTATATTTCAATCGTAAAAACGTTCTTCTATCGGCCGTTTCTTTTTTTTCGTTTGCCCCGCTACCTACAGCGCTTGCGATCAAAATAAAAAAAATCATGCTATAAAATAAATTGCTTAGTGTATAAACGTAAACGTCGAAGTCCATATTTTTTTATTTCTTGAAAATGATCAAAGTAAAATTCCTAACTATTACCTATGTTGATCTGCCAAACTGTTGTCCAAATTACTTTTTTTGCTTTGAGCTCGCTCATCAAGGCATTTCATTTGATACCCTTATTCGTGTTTCATTGAAAAGTTCTCTCTATTTCTGAATTACACGTGCGGAATGAGTTTTAATAGAAACATTGCCGGTCAGACGCCGGCAATTTTTGTATAAAAATCCATTATTACACGTTATTAGTAATGGATTTTCATACAAATATTGCCGGAGCGGTTTAGGTCTGTCCAGTAACTCCGATTTAGCACGATGAAGGTTGTCGAAATAATGTCCGAATTTCCAAGCATGTTTAAGAAAAAGGTTTTTTTTTAAATTAGGTATGGGTATCAAATGAAAGGCCTTGACGAGCACATTCCTAAAATATGAAAAAAGGAAAAAAAAATGAAAAAAACCTCTTTTTGCAACATGGGTAATAAAAAACATACCAAAAAAACTGGAAAAAAATAAATAAATAAATGTTTCAATATGGGTATCAAATGAAAGGCCTTGATGTGCACATTCCAAAAAAAATCTTTTTCTTTTCTTATTTTTTCAATTACTGTAATTTGAAATAAATATAAAAAGTTAAAAATACTGCCTACTTGGTTTGAATTTCCGCGCATTATTTGAGAAAAGTGCTATACAAGCCTTGGCCGCAACTAGGCATTGATGGACTCACGAATGTGTGCCTCGGCTTCGCCTCGGCCCACATTTTCACGTTCGTCCTTCAATGCCTGTCTTGCGTGCCGCTGCAGTAATATACTATTGCCCAATGATTTAGTAATGTAGTGCTTTTGCCTAACTGCAGCAACGCCTGCTAATTTTTTTATCATTCCCCCCTCAGACAGCTGCAGTCATAGCCGCTGCTGGCAGTATTACAACATTTCCCTGCATAACCCTACTCTCTTCGAAGGCGGCAAGGCCAAAAACTACTACGATTGGCGCAGTAAGAATGGTAACTTCGACGTGACAAATTACCTCGGCCCTCAAGTAGACTCACAATAAGTATTCTGAGACAGCCAGCGCCATCTTTGAAATGAAAAATTTGAAATATCATTCTTCTTTCTTGTTCGAGTAAAGCGCGGGCTACACGGTCACTAACCAACCTATTGACTAATGTACCTTTAGTTTTTTAGTACTTTGTACGTTGTATATTCTGTGCCAATGTGCCCTTGCTAGTTAGACGTCGTGTACTGTCGTATGCAAGAAGCTTATACCCACAATGGAGATTGCACGCCTAGTATCATAGTGAAGATTGAAAAAAAACTCTTAAGTGACGTCACGGCTTATTGCTATCTCTTTCTTTTAGTTTTACAATACGTTTTCGTTTCTCACGAACGAACGAACGATGAACAACGAACACGTATTGTAACAGTAAAGAAAGAGGTTGCAATAAGCCGTCACGTCACTCAAGGACACTTTTTCTATCTTCACTATGACACTGGCCGTGCAATCTCCATTGGAGGGAGGTTAAGCTTCTTGGTCGTATGAAAGTCGTATCGTAATTATCGTATGTTGCGATAGGTGGCGATAGTTTGGTCAGAAAAACCACTGTCAAACGTACATGGTTACCGAAGAATAGTGAATGGTTTTACGTAATGGAGTCAACATCAACGTAATGTTTTGTTTTTTTTTTTCAGAAAAACTGGTGACTTCTTTTTCGTTACGAGTTCAGAAAGCCCGTGGGGCTTAGGCAGTAGCGGCCTCAAAGAAAATTAATCACTGAAAAAACTTACAGTTCAATTTCTTTATTTGTATGCAATCAAATCAGTGTAGTGTACTCTATGCAGGAGTTTCATGAATTGCATGAAATACTAGAAATGTTTTTGTGCAACTACTGCAAGCACCTTTTTAGTTGGCATGATTTTATATAAAATGTTCAGCCAACATGAAAAAATACATATGTACTCGATCTTAGCTGTTACTGATATTAAACCACATATTAATGGTGATTCAAAAATTATCTGATTATTTTATCCTACTACCACCTACATGATTTCAGTCATCCCACCAGCACAGAATATATAATTGTACTAACCACCAGTCTCAATTCAACAGATTCAAAACCCTACAAAAATAAATTCTACAAGACAACGCATTAAAATGCCATTGCCATTGGCAAAAGGCAGGCAGGCAAATATATAAATATTCTGAACTTTGATTCTGAACTTTGAATCTGTACTTTGAAAAAAAAAACCGTTAAAAGAAAAATAAATGTTAGGAAAGCAAAGGGGACTTTTGCAACAATTTATTATACCACTGCAACATGATACTAGTAATCAATCAACATAAGTAATGGCCGATTGCACTAAACGGATCGCTTTTCCTAACTAAAACATGACCAAATGGGGAGGCGAAGGCAAAGTGAATTACAGATGGCGCTTCAGTCTTTGGAACAATTGTCAGTTTGAGCTTATATTTTCTTGACTGTGTTATACGTGATTTTACTTTCTTAGATTGTATTTTTTTCGGTTTTGCGGACAAACAATGTATTCTGTGCTAACTTTAGCTCAGATAAAAGAAGAATTACGGAAAAGAAAAGCCAAAACAACAGGCAAGAAAGTTTATAGCAACTTACAAAAAATTGCTAACAAGCATTACATTTCTTTAAATTTCGTGTAAGATTTACAAGTAATCTTTTTATTTCAGATTAGAAGCATATGATTTAAATTTTAACAAAGCAACTGAGTGTGAATTTCCGTGTTTATAGTTGCCTCATGATGCCTTCTGTGCAATAGTAATTTCAGGTTTCTGTACTGGAATTTCTGTACCATCCAAAATTACACGAACCGTTTTATCATATTTATTTTATTATTCTAAGTTTCTTGAATGACTCTGGCATATAAAATTCTATTAATTCTCTGTTTGGCTCCAATATTGGGCTTTGGGCTTATTTGATATACCTATCAAATTCATCCAAGTTATAAATATGTTAGAAACTGCTGAGGTTGAATAATTAAAGAACAAAGCTGTTATAATTCAAATGTTGTTTTATTTTGGCGAAGCTTCATCAAATTCATGAAACATTCCTTTTGATTTATAATGTTTCTCAGGCTCAGCATAGGAGAAAATCGATGGAAAAGAATCTTTTTTTTTATATTTTTTGCCCACTATTTTTTTTGTTACTGGGAAATCGATGAACTCCAATATTTTACAAGTTACATGCATAACAATGCGGCATTTTCTCAGTATAAAATTAAAAAGTGCAATACTCCAAGAGATTCCCATATGTTTTGACACTTTGTTTGAGGCGGCCGGGTACCAAAGACCAGACGCCACCTATCGGGATAAAATTGCGCTTTTCCTCCCCATTAAAACGGTGTCATAAACTTAGCCGTCATGTAGCTGTCATTCGCAAAGTTAACTTGGTCGAGTTGTAGATAAAAAAACCTTTTTAAAAAAAGGAAAACCTCCTTCAAAAATCTTAAAAAACAGATCTATAAAAAGCAAGAAATAATGTTCAAATCGATTAATTAAAACACGTCTATTGAAGTCGGGTGGAGCTGAAAGTATTTTTTTACTTATTGTATTGTCTATATTTTTAAAGCCCCACCCGACTTCAATAGACGTGTTTTAATTAATCGATTTGAACATTATTTCTTGCTTTTTATAGATCTGTTTTTTAAGATTTTTGAAGGAGGTTTTCCTTTTTTTTAAAAGGTTTTTTATTTTAATTTTTTTTTGTGGTAGGTATGTAAGCGTTGATTTTATAATATAAAACGTTATAATGTTTCACATTTTTAATGGTATACCCCGAGTAACTCAATTTCCACGAATTCCGTTGGGCCTTCGAAGTTCAACGCTAGTCCAGAACGTCCTTGACAATAGATAGGTACTTAACTTGTTTTTGATTGTCATAAACCTACCAATATTTCAATCACTGTACAGTTCCTATTTGATTTTGAGGAGTTCCCTCGTGTATCTTCAAAATCCAACGTCCAATACCAATGAAATTAATATGGTATCATCCTTAAGGTGTTTTCTTTCAAATAAAAAAAAATCATCTAAATCGGTTCATAAACAAAAAAGTAATGGTTGAAAATCCGTCTGAATTCATATAAAATGGTTACGAAAACGACAGTATTTTCAAGATTACTTGAAAACTACTGAACTGATTTCAAAATTTCAAAAAATGGGACCAACTTGGGAACAAACCTCATGTTATAACGTTTGAATCATTTCAATCGGTTCAGCCGTCTTCGAGTAATCGGTGTACATACATACCTAAATAAAAAAAAAATATACGCGACGAATAGATAACCTCCTCCTTTTCAAATTTTTGAAGTCGGTTAAAAAAGACTTAAGAGCTTATTAGATCATCCTGAATTAAGGATCCGGAATGAAGTCGCTCCTTAATTCAGAAAGTGTAATTGCATTCAGGAAGGTAGGATCCTAGTTAGGATCCTAGTTAGGATAGAAAATGGTCTCCGGCGTTAAAGGCGATTCTTAAGTTTAGTGCTTTCACACATAAGTGTTACTGATGTTTGGTACAATAATTACTCATTTTTAACACGTTTTTATTAGATTGCTTTTTTATTATGTTGTCACTATTTAACTATAGATTGTATCAAAATGTTGTGGTATAAGTTTGCTTTCCTAACATTATTTTTCATTACAAGGCTTTATTTATATATATTATAGTCCTTTGTGTTACCTGACGCACAAGAAATCGAAACTGTTTGAATGATTTCCAGCTAAGGTGGAGGGATAACGGCTACTGGACTGCCGTGCATAACCTATTATGCCGTTAACCGACATGAAGCCGAATTTGACTTTTTAACACCAATTTGACAGAGGAAAAAATGCGCAATCGAACTATAAATATGACCCATTTTTTCTATCTTTTTAATTACCTGAGATAGCGACACGTAAAACTTGATCAACTTTTAGAAGTATACAATGCTTTAACGCCGTTAACATTTTATTTAACAAATGTACACTAAACCTTCCCCGTATTTTATAATTAAGTTATAACTTAATTTCCGTAAACGAATTCCACCAAACTTTCATGCGGTTAAAATATTTTAACTGTTTTGTAGTCAAGTTTCATTTTAGCTCTAGATAGAATTTTAAAAATAAGTTCACCTAAAAGTTCTTTAAAATACCTATTTAATGATATATATGTCACCGGCAATGTGTAAAATAAAAAGATTTTGATCGAGGGGAGGGCTCGAGGGGGGACTCGAGGGGGCTCGAGGGGGGCTCGAGGAGGGGCTCGAGGGGGGGCTCGAGGGGGCTCGAGGGGTCTCGAGGGGGGCTCGGGGGGGCTCGACGGGATCGAGGGGGGAGGCGCGAGGGGGGCTCGGGAGGGCTCGAGGGGGCTCGGGTTGGGCTCGGGGGTGCTCGAGGGGGGCTCGGGGGGACTCAAGGGGGCTCGGGGGGGCTCGAGGGGGGCTCGAGGGGGCTTGAGGGCGGCTTATTGAGTTTGGAACCGAACCTGCTTTACTCCTGTAGGTCCCGGGTTAGGTTAGAAATTTAAGGCGAGCGCGTAGCGCAGCGGACCGTGAGCCTTAAATTTCGAGGTTATTTTTTTATAACAGACAACAGAAATAAACTTATTTCACACATTGCCGGTGGACCAGCAGGCATTGTATACAATGCCGGAGAATACACATTGCTGGTAACATATATATCGATTTTTTTATTAAAACGCGAATATCTCGACGTGTCATTTTTGCAGTTAACGGCATTAAGCTTATGCACGGCAGAATGTAGTGTATACAGGGTGTCAAAAAACTTTGCCACACTTAGGGAAAGTACCTTAAATATTAAAGTAGAAAGGAAATTTTACTAAAAGAAGACTTCATTTTGTTTTTAAAAAGAAATGAAGTTTCATTCAAAGATTTTTTTTAATCGCATACGATTCGATACAAATTGATACAATCCGTAATAATTAAAATTCAAACGGTAAAGGTTGTTTAAGACGCTGTGTCAGTCACTTAACGAAACATATCCTTATGAGTAACCCTTTCGATTGATATCGTAAAAAAAATATTTTTTGTGGGTTCAATTCCTGGTTAAGGCAGGCGATTTTTTAAAAATCTTTGAATGCAGTTCTGATTATTTTTAAAAACAAATCAAGTCTTCTTTTAGAAAAAAATAAGGTACTTTTCCTCCGTGTGGCAAAGTTTTGGGACACCCTGTATATAATAAAACCATGTCGAACATATATTTATGATTTGTTATTTATTACCTATATCTACTCAAAGCCAAACCACAGAAAACATAAGTCAAACCGCAAATTCATAATGGCACGACCACCGCAGTCATTTTCACTTTATCAGTGAAACCGTCACGCTTTTTGATATCTCAACTTGTAATATGAGGGTCCCTGCACACGGGCGACACGCCACACCCACAACCACAAACGCCGCCATTAGAAGCTAGAAGCGGCTGCAAAAGTAGTATCAAGTGGTCGGTAGCCGACACTTTCCTTCGCTTGCAGTCTTTAGGCTCCGTACCGATTTTGCCGCTGACTGCAGCTCTCTCGCTCGCACATTTCATGTTTTCTCAAGATTTTATAAATCTGAGTGCGTAAATGAAAAATGTGTCTCGGCCACTTTTCGAAATATAAGATTACGGACATTTCAACATATATTTCAGTTTCGAGTTGCTTAAGTACAAAAAGATATCGTATTTGTCAGTTCAAATAACTGTTAGAAACGATAACTTTTTGTACTTTAGCAACAAAAACTGGAATATATTTTAAAATGTCTGTAATCTTATATTGCGAAAAGTAGCCGAGACACATTTTTCAATTGCACACTCAGATTTAAGAAATCTTGAGAAAACATGAAATGTGCGAGCGAGAGAGTTGCAGTCAGCGGCAAAATAGTAATGGGCTCTTAAGGCCGCCGGTAACGATAATTTTGAGATTGTCAATTTGTACGTCATTGACGCCCATTGATGCGAAAATTGATCGTTTCCGCGTGCAAATGAAGCGATTGTCAATGAGGGCTTTTCACAATGACAAAAAACTGTAGGCTCGATAGATGGCTTTGATAAAAATAGGTGACAATGTGATTTTTTTACTGAGCTTCGAAGAGTATCAACACCATCTAGTGATTCAAATAGTTACTATTTTTAGAGTTCGACGAGTATCAACACCATCTAGTGAGGCAAATAGTTACAATTTTTATTTTTTAAATGTCACTTTGAAAAGCCCTCATTGCTCCAACAATGGCAAGAAGCTTATACCTCCCTCCAATGGAGATTGCACGGCCAGTGTCATAGTGAAGATAGAAAAAATGTCCTTGAGTGACGTGACGGCTTATTGCTACCTCTTTCTTTAGTGTTACAATACGTGTTCGTTGTTCGTCGTTCGTTCGTTCGTGAGAAACGAAAACGTATTGTAAAACGAAAAGAAAGAGATAGCAATAAGCCGTGACGTCACTAAAGAGTCTTTTTTCAATCTTCACTACGATACTAGGCGTGCAATCTCCATTGTGGGTATAACCCAAGTAACAAAATTTGGTACTATAAAAGTCCTGAGAACGCTTTAGGAAGTGCTGATTAGTTTCATGATAAGCACTATAATGGTATTGTAAACCTCTACAGAACCCCAAATAGGCCCTAGTTTTATCACTGATTAATTCTATAAACATTACATAAAGGCTCTCACGGTAATAAATCATCTCTATACTTAAAAATCAAAACATGTTTATAGTGCTATTTTGATCTTTTTATCACACTATTGTTCGCCATTTTGTTCGTGTTGTGTTCATGTCATCGTGAGTGTTCCCGAAGAAAACAAAATGTCATCCGCTATTACAATTTGTAATACAAAAGACATTCTACAAAACATCACCTTTGATCGACCATCGACCGTAACTCCACCGTAACTTGCACTTGCGAAAATAATTGTATCGATAAAATCACTATGCTGATTTCAAATTTGACAATGCGCCCTCATAATTTTCGTGATTTAATTAAATTTAAATTAATAAAATAAGGTCTCGCCCCGACTATGGCTGCTATAGTACACATTGGCTCCAGCCGTGCTACTAATGTGCTATCATGGCATAAACAGCAGCCATATTTTCACCGAAAACGGATTAGTCCATTAATTATTCATTTTAGTGCTTTTATCTCACGCTTTAGTCCGGTAGCAGTAACACAAAAAGTTTAAGTTATTTAGCAACTGCACCAGAAATCGCTATGATACTATTTAGTACCATAGAAGAGTTTTCAAGACTTTTACAGAACTAGCCCCATAGCGATGTTGACGGAGCATTTAAAAAGCTAAACCGTGACATTATGGTTGTGCAAGGTACTTTTATAGTGCAGATTGATTCTGTAATAGTGTTTTCAATACTGCTACAATACTAGTACTGTAAAAGTTATTTTGACGCAATATTAGTGCAAAATAGATATATAAAAGTGACAGTAAAGTCGTTTATAGTACTAAATAGTACTTTAATCGCTTTTTTCATATCTATTTCAGTGCAACACTTTAAAGATTCTTTTGTATGTTCTGTAAGTGTTCTAAGAGCTGCATCATAGAACTTAAAAGCTCTTTAATATTATAGAATCAAAACGCTCTATGGAAAACCTTTATAGCACAAGCAGTCACAACGGTTACCATTTAAGGCCTACTATATCACTATGTGGTGATAAAACCCCTTGGTTATAGAAACTTTTGTTACTTGGGAAGCTTCTTGAACAATGGCATTGACGAAAAAATTGACAATCGCAATTGATCGTTACCGGCAGAGAGCAACGCAGCTTCCGTAGCGGAAGGAAGCCGTGTTGCTCTAAACTTGCAGATTAGTGGCCAGTGTCGGCCACAAGAAGCGAGAAGAGTTGTTTGTAGTGTGTGGCGATCACCCTGGGGCGTTTACCGTGCGGCAATGTATGAAAACTACAGGAATAGGTCAGTGGCGGGCGCGTTTTGTGGTTGTGGCGTGTCACACGGGCGTAGCCAGGGGGGGTTTTGGGGGTTCAAACCCCCCCCCCGAAATATAAAATAGGCATCATCTATTTATTGATCTATAACATTAAAATAAAAATAAAGTCGGGAAAAAAGGTAGGTGTGAAAATACCTATCGTAGTTTGCATGCGTTTAATTCCTGTCATTTTACTTAAGTATATCCAAATATTTATACATCGCTCCAAATTTTGGCGATCATACCCGTTTCCACTGCTACCTACGGTTGCCAGATGGTCGGGATTTGCCTGGATTCTCCCGGAATTCCAAGTGGTCTCCCGACTCCCGAAAAATCTATAAAACTCCCGGAAGAACTGCTGTTCCGAAAGTTCTCTAGAAAACATTAATTTTCGCGTGAGAAACTACAGATCACAGGATTAGCGGATGAAAATATCTATAGTATAGACAGGCAAGAGTACAAGATTAATGGATGAAACGGGTGAAACTAACTAAAAATCGCGCTGGTCGTTTTTTTTTTCAATAGACAGGCAAGATCACAACTTACAAGATTAGTGGATAAAATTGACTAAAAATCACGCTGCGCGGCTGTTTTTTTTCTCAATAGTTAGACAAGATTACAACTTACAAGATTAGTGGATGAAACTAACTAAAAATCGCGCTGCGCGGCCGTTTTTTTTTACAGACAGGCAAGATCACAACTTACAAGATTAGTGGATGAAACTGAATAAAAATCGTTTTTTTTACTATATACAAGCATTTAAGTTACATTTTTAATTTTAAATATTTATTTCTCCGAGCGGTCCTCTAATGCCCATGGGTTCATTTAATAATAATATAAATGTCATTTCATTTACATTGTTGTAGTTTTATTTTCTTAAAACCCCCCCCGATACAGAATTCTGGCTACGCCCGTGGCGTGTCACCTGTGTTACGAGGACAATAAGTTGGTACCTACATTTATTTTCAAAATAAGTTTTATTAATGATTTAAAATTTGAAATCTAGAACATAGGTATTTACGTAATGCCAAAATTTATTAGCTAATAAACAGAGTGCAATCTCTGTTCTACTGTACGCACCCGGGGGCTAATTGTCTAATTCATAAAATCTATCGCAATCGCTTGCGTTTGACAGATGGATGTGACACATTGCTGCATTTCTTTGGTACGATCTCATTTGTGCCAAAAAGAAGCTTCAATGTGTTACATCCTGAAAGCGATTGCGATAGATTTTTAAATTAGACAATAGAAAGGCCGGTTTTTTTCTGTGTCAAGTCCCAAAAAAGTTCAATATAGAGATAGGGAAAAAACACGACTACCCTAGAAAATTTGTGTAGTTCGATAGCGTTCGTGTACTTATCGATTAGGGTGCAGCAAAAATCTGTAGATACACAAAATTGTCGATATCCAGATCCAGACATCTGATACTTATGGCAAAAAAAACTGCGTTAAATCCAAGATAACAAATTAAGCGTAGTGGAAAATCACAACAAAATAAAAACTTATTAAACACCATGCACAAGGATAACTACCATCACTTACTTAAGGCACTTAGTTATCAGATCTAGGTAGTGGATACCTTAACGGTGGAATATTGCAAAAGTGCATAATGTACAAGGACTGCATGGTCCTGTCACCTGCAAATCGTGACCCTAAAATGGCGAGCTCGGATGCGATGGCGAAACTAAGTTCCGATACTTGTTCTATGTAGGTTCCGATTGCTAGTAACTAAACTAAGCAAAGTCTATATTCTCATCGAGGCAACACTGAATCGTGTCACACTGTGACTAGTTGAGAAAAAAAATCACAGCAAATAACAGGGGGTCTCGATGCGAATTTTTATTCTCATCCAGTAACACTGGTACGTGTGTGTGTAGTGTTAAGCTAGGGTTTCCTAGGATAGCGGTGCCGTCATATTACGGCCGTAATATAGCGGCGTTGAATGTTGTCTATGTAAACAATACGGCGACACCGTAACGTCAGAAACCGCGCCGTATTGTTTACATAGACAATGTTCTACCCCGCTAAATTACGGTCGTAATATGACGGCACCGTCATCCTAGGAAACCCTAACTTTAGACACCATGTGACACATTCGGGTAAAAAATTCGCATCGGGTAACAGTGTGATTCGATGCGAATTTTTATTCTCATCTAGTATCTAGATTTTTTTTACGAACGAGTCACACTATACATGAACCAGTGTTACTAGATGAAAATAAAAATTCGCAACGAGTTACCCCTGTTACTCGTTGCGAATTTTTTTCCTAACCAGTCACAGTGTAACACGATTAAGTGTGACTCGAAAAGAATATAGGAAGCAAAACAGTACTTCTCTCACACTCAACCCTGAGTCCCATGTGCAGTATTCATAATTACGGGCGTAAATATAGTTGATAGAGTTGAGTTGAGTCATAAATTATAGTAATATGTTCCGATCCGTACTTTCAGACGACCATTACTGGATTAATATACACCGTCATTTTGTAGTCGTTTTAATTAGCTTAAGGGAGTGTTGTACCAATGAAACTAAACATTTTTGCCCAAGAAACATGGGTCGAAAAACGACAAAAAATTTTGGATCTCCCATACTAACTAGACGGCTAAAATATTTTATTAGTATGGGAAAGTCAAAATTTTTTGTCGTTTTTCGACCCATGTTTCTTGGGCAAAAATGTTTAGTTCCATTAGTAGAACACTCCCTTAAGTTAATTAAAACGACTACAAAATGACGGTGTATTTGAAACTTTTTATTTAAAAGCATACCAGAGTCCACTGAGGTATAATTTCTTATTACTGTTTACCTCAGTGGCAGAGTTGGTTGACTTAAGCATAAATTAAACAGTTTTGTACAGTGGAATGTAAAGAAAGGTGGAACTAAGAGGAGTAGATGCTGATAACGTAAAGCCGGGATTTAAAAAGCAAGGAATTTGAGATAGTATAAAAACAAGCTAAGTGCACAGGCGCCCGGGGCGTTTGTGTGTTCTAATTTCCTAAAAATAAATAAAAAATCGGACTAAAAACATAAAACCGAACTAGTAAAAACAGACTAAATAGAATAAAATAAATTCTTCTGTAAATATTTATAACCTATACCTATCTACAAAAGTTTTAAACCTAAAAACGTTTAGTCTGTTTTAGGTACTAGTCCGCTTTTGTGACTAATATGGGGGCTTATAATTACGAACAACTTTTTTTATGGAAGCAATCCTGAAATCGCAAAAAATATCATAAGTATAGGAATTCAAGCTTTGATTAAAACAAATTCGTTTTAGTCAAAGACTTAACAAAAGAGAGAAAATCTGTCTATTTAAAAAGGCAATAAACGTTATAAGTCTGTAATTTAAAGTCTGTAAAATAAATAGGTAGGTACATACTGAAAAGAAGTCGGTAATGACTCACATTATTTACAATGCTAATAGAAACAAGAAAAAACAAAAGATAAAGGCAGCATTAGCTTACATTCAGTTACAAGATGTCACTCCAAACTGTCAAGTAGGCCACACTGCAAGTTCAGTTTTAGGCATAAGTCCATAATAATATGTGGTTTCTGACTATCTAATTAATTATCTCGTAGCCTAAGATTGTATTCTGTCGCACAGCTGGATGGATCAGGGTGAAACTTGTCATATGACACTACCTGGGGGTCAAGACTGCTAATATTTTCGTCAAAATCGTAGTTCAATGGTGTTCTTATGGTGATGCTTTTTGACACAGTTCTTCTTTCTTAAACCCAAAATCAAGACGCAAAATGTTTCCGTTTTGGGCTTAAGAAACACAATGTGTTTTTGTTTTTGTGTTTAAGAAACAAGAACTGTGTCAAAAGCATTACCATTCAAACACCATTGAGCTACGATTTTGACAAAAACATTAGCAGACTTGACCCCCTGGTTATTTGTAAAACACCAAAAACCTTGCAGGAGCAGGGTTACCAGATGACAGGAATTTTCCTGACATGGAAAAACAGGGAAAAACTGTAGTTGTCAGGGATTTTTTTAAATCCCAAAAAGTGGAAGTACTTACTTAATTTAAATCACACAGTTGGTTAATGATTTTGGTAAGAAATAAATATCAGAAGTCAACTAAACGAAATTGAGTGTACAAAATGTCAGGAAATTTCCTGAAAAGTTAGGAAAAAAGTCAGAAAATCTCATTAAATATTAGATCTGGTAACCCTGTGCAGGAGTAGATACGTCATAAGGGGTCGTCCATTAATCACGTGAGCCTCGAAAGGGGGTGGGGGAGGGGGGGTAGTTGAAAAAATCACGAAGTATCACAAGGGGGACGGGGGTATGTAGTGAGATATCACGTGTATTAATTTTTTTCATTGAACGCGTGACTTTTAACCGAAAACTGCCCACCGCGACATATTCTTACCTACTGAAAATTGATTATTTTGTACCAAAAAAATACACGTGATTTAGAGGGGGGGTGGGGGTTAACGTAAAACCTCGCCATGCATCACCAGGGGGGAGTGGGGTTAAAAATTGGCCAAAACCAACATCACGTGATTAATGGACGCGCCCTAAACAACAACGTCTATGTTCTATCGCTTTTCCGAA
Organism: Agriphila tristella; assembly: GCA_928269145.1. Taxonomy (NCBI): domain Eukaryota; kingdom Metazoa; phylum Arthropoda; class Insecta; order Lepidoptera; family Crambidae; genus Agriphila; species Agriphila tristella. Next base: position 24,569,906 of record OV743439.1, read on the forward strand.
AACATAAAAAAAATCGGCTTTCCATACAAAAGTCCGAACAGTTGATCGAGTTTTGTAATACAAGTTGATATACATATTGTTTTCGGAAAAGTCGTAGAATAAATGTAATGCTGTTATTTGTGATGTTAGTAACCTAGTCCGGCAAGGTTGTTGGTGTTCTACAAATAACCCTGTTGGCAACGTCTTCTTATCATCCCCAGGGGGTAGACACCCCTTTGGTGTCTCAGACACTAGAGGAGACAATATGTTCACTAATCGTTCAAATCAAACTTTCTAACTTTCAACTTAAGCACAGAATATATAATAGTACAAGTACAGAAGATCCACTCCGCAAAGTCATTTAAATAAGTAGCGACTCCATCCCATACATTATCTATGTAAACAATACGGTGACACCGTAACATCAGAAACCGAGCCGTATTGCTTATATAGAAAAAGTTTTACGCCGCTAAATTACGGCCGTAATTTGACGGCACTGTCATCCTAGGAAACCCTAGCTTAAGACCAAAAGGTTATCAAAAACCGCATCTTTCAAACAATGTAATAATCTTTCAAAAATTGTATGGGTTTAGAAATCCCTTTTTAATATCCAATCTTTTACCCAACGCTTTCTTTTTACCCGTTTTTTATTCAACAACGCATTCAAAATTAAATTACAGGCCTTTCTTTAATGAATATCCATAATTTATACATGAACACGTGTATTGTTTGTGAATTTTTGCGTATGACTGACGATCAGTCAGAATGACCGTGTAATGTCGATAAAATTCCATCAGTCACCATCACTCAAACGTAATTCATGACTGATGGAATTTGACTGACGCTTGCATGACCATGTAATGGCCGCCTAAGGCAGCCATTACACGGTAGGTTTTGCTGTCAGTTTAACCACAGTCACGGGCTGTGACTGACGATTAACCTACCGTGTAATGTAGTGACTGATGGTTGCATGATGTGATTTGTTCTTTCCATCTGACTGATCAGTCAAACGTAATTCATGACTGATGGAATTTGACTGACGCTTGCATGACCATGTAATGGCCGCCTAAGAAACCATTTTGATAAACACAATATGAACACAATATTAATTAATATAGCTGCCGAACAAATTTCCTACGCGTTGGTTGCATACATAGTATGGAGCGTTTTCGGGTGAGTCCAATTTTGTGCATTTCAAACTGGGATAACTATCGGACAGTTTTCATGCTAGCGAAATAATTATTTTACGAATGTTTCTTTTTTGAGAGGTTTTATGTAAGTAACATAAAATAAAAAAATAGTCATCATGCCTATTGAAGCTATTAAAGTTTTATAAAGCAAACGTGACATAGGATTTGAAGATAAATATTTGGAGAATGGATTTCATGAAAATTTGGTGAGTAGTTACCTAAAGCCTCGATTACATACGCCGATTTTAGGAACCAATTTCGGGTTGCCACCCGTACTTGACAATAAAATATTGTAGAATAAGTTCGATTTTAAAATCGAATCTACACTATAACGGAAAAGTAAACATTGTTTAAGATTGGGGATGAGAATTGAAAATAAAAAATCATAAAAAATGTTGACCTTTCTGTCATTTGTGCAAATTCACTGTTAAAATTTAACTTATTTATACGAATGGCAACCCTAAATTGGTTCCTTATATCGGCGTATGTAATCGAGGCTTAATTTAACCACCAGTGTAATAGGATGACAGTCAAAATTACAGACCAAACTTCAGGAAAAGCTATTTTATTTTATTGCAAAGGAATATTTTTCGTCCGTTTTTTTTTTGTGATAAGTGCCTAGCTTTTCATGCTAAATTAATTTTATATTTTTCTAATTAAGTAGGTAAGTAACTAATCGGATTATTCTAAGTTAATAGGTAAATGTTCATTTGTAGAACGTCTCATGTAACCCAAATAATGTTAGAGTAAAGATTACGGAATAATAAGAAGTAAGTAATGTAAAAATCAGTAAGCACGTAACAGTAGCTATTTATAGTTCAGCAGCAGCAGCTTCTTGTACCCGATGTTACGAATATCAATAAAATAAATAAGTAACTTAATTTTTATCTCGGAGTTGGACTCGCGCACGAAGGGTTCCGTACCAAAAAATGGCAAAAAAAACACGTTTGTTGTATGGGAGCCCCCCTTAAATATTTATTTTATTCTGTTTTTAGTAGTATTTGTTGTTATAGCGGCAACAGAAATACATCATCTGTGAAAATTTCAACTGTCTAGCTATCACGGTTCATGAGATACAGCCTGGTGACAGACAGACAGACAGACAGACGGACAGACAGACAGACGGAGCCTTAGTAATAGGGTCCCGTTTTTACCATTTGAGTACGGAACCCTAATAAAACAACGCAACAGGTGCATATGCGTATGGAACTATTCAAAAAATCTTATGAATAGCCGAGCAACCAATGAAATTCTTTATGAATGTTAGTTTATTCATAATAAAGGCCCTAAAAATCCTTTAAACGTTAACGCCCTTCTTCGTAAACTTATTATTTACGTAGCGTCGTAGGTCGTAGAGTGGTATCGAAATCAAAACAACACAGCCACAACACTGCATTATCAAATTAAGTGGCGGAGTGCGCGGGCGTAGCCTAGAACTGTCGCAGCTACCTACGCGGGTTTACGCAGGAAAAAGGTGGCGCCAAAAAATACGCGCGAGTATCAAAAAGTTTTAAATAGTTTATAAAAAGAAACGCTATAGAGCCTAATTTTAAAAATATGCAGACCTTTTTTTCGACGATAATTTTACTAGGTTAGTTTTTATTTATCAGTTTTGATATTGTTATTTCTGATTTTAATTTTTGTTTATGGATAGATATACATTTAGCGTTTTATTTACAGGCGTTTTACAAGTGGGATATGCAGCTTATCTGCGGTGCTTTAAGGGGTAAGTTAGTATCTTTACTTGCTTAAATTTTGGATAAGAACATGGTGTTGTATTATTATCTCTTTATCTATGTAAAGTAAGACCTAAATAATCTTTCTTATACGTGTTAGGTACCTATTTACATAAATATAATTACATTATGCCATTTTAATATCGATACAAAGTAAAACATTCCTGTAAAGACTTGGTTCGTTAATAATTGATTCAATCTCTCTGACGTTTACAAATAGGTAAAGTATTTATTGTTTGTTTACAAATATTTAATTGAACTATAAATAATGAAGAAAAAAAATAGATTGGTTCTTGAAAATATATATATATACTTACTTATCTGTTTAGTCGTCTAGATATTTGATTGTGATTTAAAATGTCATTAAAAATGTTTTTTTTTTTTCGTTTAATTCAAAAATACTCAAGTACCTACTAACCTAGAAGAAAAAGATAAATATGATCCTCGTGTATGTAGGTAGATAACTTTATGAATTTTGCATCTTTTTGTTTGTGATCCAAAAAAGTACCTACTTACCCAAATAAGACTGCGGTTAACACAATAAAACAATACAAAGGAATGCTTCACGTTTTTAAATACACATGTGATGTGAATTACAATAAATTTCTGTCGATGCCTGCAAATAAACAACATTAGGCAGGTAGGTATGTGTGGAAATTTTAAAACTGCTTGCAAAAAGGACTGATAATACTTATTTGTAAATATTTTGTAACTTTAGAAGAAACTGTTCATTTTATTATTATTGCTGTCAAAACTTAGCATTATTTTCCACAAATTCTATTATATAGATATCTATTATATATTTTCGTACAATTTATACTTCCAGTGCTGGGCTGGGATAGCCTTTGAAAAAATCTTTTGTGATGTAGGGAATGAGCTGATGATCGTCAAATGGCTGAACAGCGGGCTGATTATCTAATTAGAAACTGCCTAGCGACCGGTCGCAGTTCACAGATGAACGTAATACATTGCTACTTTTCTTTGGGGTAAAAAAAACATACCAAAGAAAAGGAGCAATGTATGTCAAATGCAACCGGTCGCTAAATAGTTTCTTTTTAGATAATCAGGGTGCAGATCTTCATAAATTATAGCTAAGATGGTTCTCGACTGGATGCGCACTCAGTAGTTGGAATTTGCGCGCAAAACCTAACTACTGAGTTTTTTGACCAATCAGAGATCACCATCAAAACTCGAGAGTTAGATTTTGCTTATATGCTTCAGGGTAGCCTCCGAGAGCGCATTAGTGGGTATGGCCACAGAATATAATGTATTAATATAGTACTATTACATATTCAATACTTATAAATAATAGTACTCCCCAAGGCAAGTCCCACATAACCCCGTTGCTTAATACAACGTGTTTTTTTATCCCATAACTCCAAGGTATTAATGAGACCATGAAATAGAATCGCATAGCATAGGAAATAATTATGTTTTAGTAGTTTTTTTTTCATTTTCATTTTTCATAAAAATAATTCAATAAAATAGTTCAGTTACATTGTGTTTTTGTAAGGAAAGTTTTGGGGATAGTTCTTATTTCTTCCATTCTTCCAAAAAATTACTATTTTCGAAAATGGATTATTATCATAATTACAAACATTTTGAACATATTTTAAATTAGGTTGTTAATTTTATCTGAATACAAATTTCATCAATTAATGATAAAATCTAGTTTTTTGGAGATTAGATTTTTTTCATTTTCGAAAATAACCATTAGTGCTAGTAAGGGTCATATTCAAACAACAATAGCTCTCGAAATATGCAACATAAAGCAATCAATCTTGAAGTCGTTTTGAAGATAATATCCCTGTGTATTCGAATAATTCAAAAAAAATATTGCATTAACGTCCTATAGTTTTTGAGAAAAACAAAAAAAACACACAAATTTCGTGTAAAATTTTACTTCAGTATTTTTTTATGACGTATTTAAGTTAATAGTTTACACTTTTTTAATTGATAGGTGGTATTATTAAGTGTATTTCACACCTTTAAATTATCGCTACTTTAAGACCAAAGGCACTGTATATGTATTTTGGGGTGCTCAACTGCTCAATCCGTATCTGAGGTTTGCCGACAAAATTTCGTGACGAAACATTGAGAAAATCCCAAAAATTGAGAAAAAAAAATCTGCTTTTTTCAGGTTTTTGCTTAAAACTCGGAAACTATTATCTTTTAGTAAATGGCCTGTTCACAGATATTAAAGTAGATACTTACCTAAAATTCTCTACAAATATCACTATTTAGTTTATACTATTTAGTTTGGAATAGTTTCCGCGGAAAAAAGCAGAAATTTTTCACTATTTTTGCAATTTTCTCAATGTTGCGTTACGAAATTTTGTCAGCAAACCGCAGATTCGGATTCAGCACCCCAAAATACATATTTGACTTTTTATTTATTAAAATTAAAGAGAAGGTTGTTCAGTTTCATGGTAGACTGAATACTTAGTATGGATGGTTAATAATAAGATTGTAAGTATTTTGTTTCAAAAAGTTCCTTTATTTATCAAAACCACCTTGTTGTATGGTCTGTGATCCAAACAAAGAAACTTGAAAGGGTGACATTGACATTGCAACTTCTTCAATATGCAATCAAGATTTTGCCTTTCTCTACGACGCGACTCCGAATAAAGGAATCTCTACCTGTTCTCATTATATGGCGGTGACTGACATTTGCAATAAAAACATCGCGGAAATTATGCTTGAATTCGTTTAATTATTAATGTACCTACGTTGTAAGGTCAACTACAAATAGGTATATATACCTATTACCTATATGGCATTGGATGATTGGAATTTAAAAGAACACAATAAGTAACTTCTTTTTTTATCTGATTCTTTAACAGCATGCATATTTTTCTGAAACTCTGGGAAAAATACTAGCTTGTTTCTCCAAAATCCCAAATCCGGTTATCTTTCGTTTCGGCTTTCATCATCAACCATTGTCTAGTTTCTTAAAAAACTTTTATATCGTTTTTCCTAATATAGGTACTTACTTAGATACAAATTAGATAGGTAGGTATTCACTTACAACCTGAGTTTCGTCAAGTATTCATTTCGTAAAAATGCCTAAATATGATCCTATTTAAGCAAATCTATTATTAGTTGGATAAACATATGCAAGATTATATCACATAACAAATGCAACAGTGTTACGGTAACAGTCAAGGCCAGCAAACTAGAATTTTGGCACAGTTATATATTTCGCAACGGTGCTCGCCAGTAATCGAACCGACCGACTCATCGACCGGTAATACGGCGATTAACACCGTTTGACAAGTTACATAAACAGCGGGATATCATTGTTTTTCCACGTTTTACATAGTATTTTTCTTGCGGTCTATCACACTCATTTCGACTTGAAACTTCGCACGAGTACCCCTAAAAACAAATAGCAAACACGTCTTTCGTGGTTTTCATAATTCAACCCCCCTAGGAGGATAAATGGCGGAAAAAAACAAAAAAATCGATATGGATGTCGTTATTGAGGTTTTATGGGATCTTGATTGGGAAAATGCCATTGAAATTGAAAAATTATTTATTCAAACTCAGAAATGTACCAAATACATTTAAAACCAAATAACAACATAATTAAAAAAAACATAAATTTAAATAAAGTTAGTGAAAATGAAAACTGTAAAATGTAGATAGTTAAATGTTACAGTTACATCCATGCATTGCAATTTTTTTAATAATCTTTACTTAGTAATAAAATAACCTTTGCTAATGAGCGTCGTTTTAACCGATTTCAAAAAAAGGAGGAGGTTTTATCAAGTCGATGGTATGATTTTTTTATGTGTGTTTTACCATAACTTCACTAATTGTTAACCGATTTAAATATTTTTTTTTATCCGAAAGAACAAAGTTCAGAAATAAGTATAAAAAAATAAAGTTGTCTTCCAGCCCCACCCGACTTCAATAGACGTGTTTTAAATGCGTAACTAATGATTTGAATATTATTTCTTTCTTGTTTTCAGGTTTTTTGAAGGAGGTTTTTTCTTTTTTTATTAAGACATCATGTATTATAAATTCATTCATTAAGTTCAATTACATTTTGTGGAACTTTATCCAAAAAGGCATTCCTTTCCCTTCTCAAGTTTTTGCAAGTCTAAAAATTTGAACGGCAACTTTATCTTTATTTAGACATCTTTATCTTTATTTTTCATTTTCTTGGCAAGTAAGCTATAATGTTTCCTTACTTAAACTAAACTATCATAGATGTTTGATGTTGTATAATATATACCACCAAACTGATCAACTTTACTTTAGGATGGGACCAACTCTGAAATCGTGTAAAAAATCAGCTGTTTAAAACATTTTGATATTTTCGTTATTAATTTTTGTATGAAACAGCTGATTTAATTTCGCGATTTTAGAGTTGGTGCCATAGGTCGTCGGAATTAGGTATATTTTTGTAACACGTACAATTTCTATAAACAAGTTGCTGTTTCAATGTCAGTTATGACCTTATTTGTTTAACTGCGAATGCCGAATCTACTCAAAATGGCATCAATTATGTGGATCCAATCCCATTATACTTCGTCGTGGATCTACTGTAAATACTGTACTATTTATTCTGTGGTACCTAATACCCAGAAATTTTGTGCTCTCAACAGCCTCGACTACTTCTGCATTCAAATTAATATGCACGTTACCTGCTTTACATTATGTGTATATGTTATCTTTGGGTAGGGTACCTAAGTCCGTAATTCCTTTGTATAATAAACATAGTGGAAATCGAAACTATTTTTTGTATTTATTTGTCGTCATAAACAACGTTATTAATCTACTAGCGGCGGCTCGAGGTTTCACCCGCGTGGTTCCCGTTCCCGTGGGAATATCGAGATAAAAAGTATCTTATGTTTTAATCCAGGCTATATACTATCTGTGTGCCAAATTTTAACCAAATCTGTTCAGTAGTTTTTGCGTGATTGAGGAACAAACATCCAAACATCTAAACATCCAAACCCACAAACTTTCACATTTATAATATTAGTAGGAAGTAGGATTAATTAACAAACAGCTCACAGCTATTAGCCAGGAAGGAATATCTATTATCAGGAAGTAGGATTTTAACTTAATTGAGAAAAACTAGCACAATTTTCGTCGTCACAAAAGCGCTAATTAACAACTTCATTAACTTCATTATTAATCTATTTAAAACATAAGTAATATAATAAAAAAATACTTGAGAAAAAGTAGCACAATGTATGATACAGTTATCCACATAGATAATGGATTGCGCCATTAATGAGTAAGTGAAACATTTAATATTGTTATTAACATACTTACCTACATAATTTTAAACCAGATAATAAAAAAATGTCATAACTACCTAGTCCAGTATTTAATTTATTCGTACCTAAGTTTGTCTACTATACAATTACACAACAAAATTCTAATTACTTCATTGAATTAATTTCATTTCGCCTTTCTTGACGTTATTTAGCTGTTGTTTTATTTATATAAATGTGTTTTTGGACTGAAAATCAATTTGTTTTACATCTCAAAAGGTAACTTCGGTTGAGTTGCCATAAAAATAACTGCATGACCCCGTGTGAAATGATCCACTACGACGTGCTACTTTATTTCTATTCTGTGTTACAGGTAAACAAGAAATAAGTAGATATTATCGTCCGCTATATTTTTGCATTTACCTTATTTAAATTAAACTAGAGGTAAGTACCTAGTTAGGCTCAATGTCAATGACATGACTGTGCGTGTGAATGAATGCTTAAAATGTAAAGTAATATAATACAATTGCCTCTATTTTATGAAGGTCTGTAGGTACTTCTTACAGCAATCTTTGTGTTTCGGTTATTATAGTCGTGTAGGTAATCGTGTTTCTATCAGTTTCTATTTGTAATTTTTGCTTTGTCGTCGATGAGATTCTGACCGTGCATGGGTAGTTTTTTGCAATACCACAGTACATACTTAAATTCTAAGAACAAAGTAAAAATACTTATACTGAAAAGAAATATTTTTCAAAGACACATTTTTATAACGGTATAAAATTTGGACTAAAAACATAAAAGCGGACTAGTAAAAACAGACTTAAAAGTATCAATAAATACCTAGGTACTTCTGTAAATATTTATAACGCTATACGTATACCTACAGAAGTTTTAAACCTACGTGGGGCGCATTTTGTAATAGTAGTTTGTTACACAAGGGACGTAAGTGAGCTATTACAGAACAAGATCCAATTTGGCGCCCGTGCGAGAGCAGCTCGCAAAGGGCGCTAATGGATCGAGTGCACCCGAGATATTTAGACGAATATAGTTCGAGGGTGTAATAGCTACTTACAACCGAGGTAAGCATACTACTTTACATCATTCATGCGATGTAAATTTAATAAAAATAAAAATTTAATAAAAATCAAAATCAAAATCAAAATCAAAATAAAAATCAAAATCAAAATCAAAATCAAAATCAAAATCAAAATCAAAATCAAAATCAAAATCAAAATCAAAATCAAAATCAAAATCAAAATCAAAATCAAAATCAAAATCAAAATCAAAATCAAAATCAAAATCAAAATCAAAATCAAAATCAAAATCAAAATCCAAGGAGTTTTGCATAGCTTGAACGGAAATGAAATGCCGCCATATTTATTGTTTTTTTTCAGTAAAAAGTTTCCACAGTTTATAATATAAGAAAAGAGATTGGTTCACTAAGGAGTTTTAAATGCTTGAATTGTAAAGTGATTTGAAAATGGAACGTTCTATCTAAACAATGCACTGTGTTGCACATGCCAACTTACACGGCCTCTTACTATACTAGTAAATCCTAGTTGCCGCTTGCCGAGCAGTATGATGTAATAGTAGATTGTATTACAAGGGAGCAAAATAATATTTTTACGGCGAGGGCGCTTTTTTGAATCCAGAGCGAAGTGAGGGATTCTAGAGTAGAATCCCGAGCGTAGCGAGGGATTCTTCAGTAGAATCCTGAACGTAGCGAGGGATTCAAAGTATGTCGCCCTCGCCAAAAATATTTTGCGCCCGAGTCATATACTCTACTTTTCATCCCCTTTCTATGAGAAAATAAATAGGAGACTGTGTTTATGTAATTAATGAAAATGTTATTTATTTAAAAAAGACACGTGAAAAGTAAAAATAATTACAAATTTATAGTTACGTTTGATACACTAGCGCAATTTTCAAAAGTTATTGTATTAAATAGGTACGTAAGTATGTACTAATTACAAGAACACAGACTTAATTCGCGCGCTTATGTTTTTTTTTCAGTTTGCGCGGGTTATCGCGGCGGGACCAGCCGGCGGCGGCGTTCTACATGTTCTAAATTCAAATCTCTTTTCCTCCCACTAAAAAGTTCTTACCAGCACGCGTAGCATGACCAACATCGAGATAAGATTCGACTCACAGAACAATGGCTTGTCTACACCGAAATGTCACTTTTGTCGGGTTGAGATCGAGATACTCATGCTCGCATTTTACAACCGTAGACTCGCATTGTTCTTTGTCGTGGCCTAATGTCAAAAGTCGACAAACACGAGCTTTTGTCTTCAACTGACATTAATTTGACAGTTGAGTGGGAGAAATTTGTCTACCACCCTTCGAGTGGTCGAGAAAGATTTGTCGACTTATTTTTTTTTCTGAGTTTTTAATTTCGCAATAAAAATAAATCTAAGTTGTCCGTGTTTATATTTTGTTAAGGTAAGAAGAGAAGTTACAGCACAAACGACAAAAACAGCTGTCCGGAAAGAAAAAAAATGAAAAATTGTATTTAAGTAATTCTTTTTTATCATAAAATTTATAAAAAAAGAAATATAATAAATATTTACTAGTAGTAAATAACGAATAAGTATTTTTTATTCTTAAATTTTTTCATACATTTTATAAATTAAAATAATACAATAAATAATTTATTGTAAAAAGGTACCTACCTATTCAATAATATTGTTTCCTAATATTACACTTTTTTCCCTGCAGTATTTTTTTTTACTTTTATTTTACTTAATTTTAATTTATTTACTTAAAAACTTAAATTAAAATTATTTTCATACATTGATTTCAATATTTATTACTAAATTAACAAGTGCGTTGGTCTGTGTCATCTTTTCAAAAATCTCTCAATAAAAGGAAGGCAAACGAACTATATCCATACGGCTATATTTAACTCGGTTTTAAGAGTTTTGCGTCGTGAAACGTATAGAAAGGAACGCCCTTTAAGAGAAATGATGGAAATAATTATAAATATTTACTAGTGGCAACATTATTCTTCTCGAGCTCGAGAGAGCTTTGTCTACGGAAGTGAAAGCTTTTGTGAGTGTCTCTTTATCTTAGAACTTATTAAAAAATAAGTATCATGTTTAAGCTAAATCATTTCGAATCATTTCAGATAATTTCGACGTTTATTGATGTTGAAATAAAAATATTATATTTTAAAACTCATATTTGTATTAAAAGACATAAAAAGGTTGTAAAATTCTGAGAGCGAGTCCCACCACTGTGCTCAGCAATCTAGAGGGTCGAGACGACAAGTCTTCGTAGACAAGAGTCCCGTTTGCTCATGCTACGCGTGCAGAAAAGAGCTATTTTGGTCCCACTTATATAGGAACAATGCATCCTTTTTCGAATAGAAGGGATGAAAAATTTATTTAATCATCAATGTTGTCTTTAGCATGCGCTCCACGTTTTAGGATTAAAACTTCTCCAGGTGGTACCTATACGCGTGAAAGCACTAAACTTAAGAATCGCCTAAGTCTTTTCTTATCTACAACTCGACCAAGTTAACTTAGCGAATGACAGCTACATGACGGCTAAGTTTATGACACCGTTTTAATTTGGTCATGTTGTAGTTAGGAAAAGACTTAGGCGATTCTTAAGTTTAGTGCAATCGGCCAATAGAGTTATAATTAATATTTACAGAACAATTTATTTTATACTTTTTACTCTGTTTTTACAAGTCCGCTTTTATGTCTTTATGTCCAAAACTCCGAATTTTATACTTACTTTTTAGCCTGTTATAAAAAAGTGTTTTTAAAAAAGTCTTTTTCTTCCGGCTCCATCATCAGACCCTTGGACACTTTCCCAACAAAGAACTCTTCAAAACTATTCAAACGAACCCAAACTTGATTGGGTAGCGTGGTTTTATTAAAGAGTTTCTGTGTCCTTCTTCCGGCTCCATCATCAGACCCTGGAAACTATTTCCAAACAAATTACTCGTCAAGACGATTCAAATACTTACGCTCAAACTCGATGGGGTTGCACGGTTTCAATATTGAGTTCCTATGGCATGGCCTTCCGGCTTCATCATCAGACCCTGGAGCTCATCTCCCATCAGAGATCAGCTCAATGATACCATAATATTGCATTGCCTACCAGTTCTGAGCTGTGTTCAAAGTTTCAAGTCTCTAGCTCATCGGGAAGCTATAACCCTGTTCGCTGAATCAAGCTAGCAAAGCGCTCTTTTTTTCTCACATTAAAATGGACATAAAAATGTCAAATAAGTATAGACAGACACCTCTCAATTTATCCAAAAAAAGAAAAGGAACCAATTTTTTCGTTCCATACAATGATAATATATGGTAAGTATTAAAAATATGCATTGCTTTACTGCATTTTTGGCGAAATTGAGAGATTTATATGCTTATTTGACATTTTAATTCGAAAAAAGAGCACCTGACTAATCTATCAACATACAAATCATTGCAGAGATGCACATTTTTTTTTATTATAAGACTGTGAAGTGGGCATGTTTGTATGAAAATAACGGTGTAGGCGGTTGGATATGCCGGTGAGTGTCAATGTTTTAAGCATCACATCTCAAAAATTATTAGACACACGGAGCTGAGGGTTAGCTTTAATTGTTTGAAATTTAATACACTTTCAAAATGGTATTGGCAACTAATGTCAAAAGCCCATAGCTTTTGAATAAAACTGCAAAAAATGAAAAAAAAATGCACGTACAACGCAACTAGCACCACAGAGGAAATAATCACACAACTTCTTTTTGCTTGCAAAACATTTTCCACATTCCACACTCCCTTAAGGGGTCCAAATAACATACCAAAAATGCAGCTTTACATCGCGTTTTGCGTTTTAAATGTAGAATTTTACTGGGGTATATATACATATATCGAAATAACGAAAAGAAGCATGTACCTAATTAGGTACCTACGTGAACAACGACCACCGATCCGATTCTTTTTTACTGAAAATATTAAAATACCTTAGTCATCTGGTTCTTGCTCGCATCGATGAACAAGAGTGCGTAGTAGATAAGTAGGTAGGTACCTACCTAGTAGGTAATGCGTAGTCTGACAACTTTCCAAATTAAAAACCGAATTATTGCATTAGTACCTCCATGGTAGAGTGGTTTGCACGCCGGTCTTAGCGGTGACGTAAGCTCTGAGATCCTGGCTTCGATCCCTACCTGGGTCAATTTAGAAAACGACGATTAGGCTATATTTTCAAACACGGAAACATCGAATCGACATTCAAAGTACCTAAGTACCCTTCACATTCGAATTAACAATCTATATCTACTCAATAGGGAATATGCATAAGTCACCGATTTTGATGAATTTGAGCTTGATCGCTGCGGACACTTAAAAAACATGATGGAACAGGAAAAAAAATAAAAAAATGTATAATCCTAGTTTTATCACACGATGAAATCAGGGGAAAATAACGATTTTTTTTTTCATTTTCGGATATAATACACTTTACAGTCAGATAGAATATCGAATAAGAAACAATATTTTGTATGACACATATGTACTTAAACGCAAAATTTAGGGAGATAATTGAAGATTATTGGCTAACTCCATATTAAACGCGCCGAAACACTCCTGAAACGTGATGTGTGACGTCACCGTTTTGTATGGAGCGTTTTCGGCGGGTGCTGCTGCGCGCTAACTTCAAGTAACTATTTCACGAGAAAAAAACGCAAGAGAAAAGTTTTAATATTACAGTTAACTTTCTCACGCATTATACTTTTGATTAAGATTTAAAAAAAAATTGATGCATATTCCCTATTCGCCTAAATACATATACTTGAATGCCAGAATACAATATAATAGATTGTTATACAAGACGCTAAAATGACCCATTGCATACGAGGTAGTTTTATTCCCGAGCTTTAGCGAGGGAATAAATAGAAACCGAGTTACAATGGGTTTTAGCGTCGTGTGTTACACTCTACTTTTCACTATACGAAGGCGAGAAAATAAAATAATATATTAAATACCTAGTTTATACTTACGTAAACGAATCCACTCATTTTTATATCCTCCACTTCATAAACTTTTCATACAGTATTTAAATAAATGATTTGTGCTTGACGCCAAAAGATTAAAATTATTACTTACAGTCACACAATTCAATCAGTTAGAGAAAAATTCTAAAGATTTCGCGCCTTTTTTAATTTCTACTGTAGCAGCTAAGAAACACAATGCACGCATTCTACGATCAAACTTAAAGTCACAGATTATATATAAGTCTATGATTTCACCGAAGAGATCGCTGCTTTTAGTTCCATTTTCAAAAATAAAAATGAGAAACAGTATTAAGTCGAGCGAGTCTTTATTCGTGATTATGAATAAAGACTTTTTCGTTTTAGTAGGCTCATTGGTAATAGACAAACATTAAAAAAGAAAAAACTTTATCCCCTAGGGGTTATTTTGCTATTTTATCCTGGCTCTTGTACCTTACAATGACGGACTTTTAGAGCAAGAGGAGTGAAAAAGCCATTATAGATATTAACTTTTTAAAAGTTTCAAACTTGTTTCAAGAGAACCTATTCAATGAACACGCTATGAAATGAAAACAATGGGTGACAACTTCCGGTCCCATTCTTGGCCATCGTCGATTTGTAACTGTTTCCTATTGCCATGGATAGGTACTAGAACTAATAACTAGATCTGACTAGGGGTAATTAGCTTAGCTATGCTATGGCCATTGCTGTGTTGCATCCAGTTGGTATTTTTCCATAGTCAATATACCTACCTACCTAAGCCATTCACCATAGATTCAAATGTCGCATAAGGTAGGTAAGTAGGTACCTCTTTTATTTACCTCTACAACTTTTTTGAGGATAGTCCAATTTTTTCAGGTAACCCAATCTCTGAAAAATTACGTGATTTCTGGGTTTTTTGGGCATAACTCAGTTATGAAAGCTGCAAACTTACCTATGTTTTAATTGATTTAAGGCAATGCTGAGTGTTTATTTTATATTTTTATGAAGGAACGAAAACTAATGGTAGGTAAGGTAGGTATACAACGTATAAAGTACTTACATGGTAAAATATAGCAGAAAAATTTTTTCAATAAGTGAAACGAAAACAAAAATATTTGTTAACTCCCGAATGTTTTTTTAAGGATTTAGGTAGGTATTTACAAATAATTTTATTTTACAAATTAAATATTTTTCCGGGGTAAGTAGGTACTTACTATTTATTTATCTACCTACAATTGTTAGTGAAGCCACCAACCACAAAATACAAATCGCGTTTTGGATTTAATCTACAAGTTACCTCAACACTTAACAATACCTACAGCATTATAGTCCTTACACCCTCAATCGAACTTGCGTTATTCCTTTACACTCTACAATCGTGCATCTACGCATACTAAAAAGCCGAAGTCATCGTCTGTGGGAATTAATTATTCTTTAACAGCCATGGAATATAACGAATGCTAAATCCGTACTGTGAGTCTGTGAAGGCCGAGCGGAAAAAATCACGGCAACTTATATCATAGATAGGGCACAGAAGGATAGGGTAAAGTCGGGTCTCCTGCGCTTAATTTTCAACAAAACATTGTTGGCAAAACATTATTTTCACAACATTAATTTCAAACCGCCTGCGCCTAGGTTTTGTTTTGAAAACATGTTTTGTTGAGAAAATTTGCGTCCAATCACGGCTCAGATTCGAAAATGGGTTCCGACGAAGAAGACGTGGTAGCTGTAATGGCAATAGTGGATTTAGTTCTCCAAAGAAGAAACAGAAACAGATTCCGGGTAGTAAAGTAAAGTAGCGGTCTTTCTCTGACCAACTCAATTGAAAATAAAGTAGGTATTCTCCTTATTCCACTCCATCACTAAGACAGTACACAAATCACACGATGGCACACGAACGCAAGCGAGGCGTCTGCATCTAGTGAGCGCCAACACAAAATGAGTTACTTCCCCTCCCAGCAGGCGAGAGCGGGGATGTTTTCCGTTCGTCTCGGCAAACAATGTTTGTGTTTTTGCTCAACAAAACTCATAGGCCACGCCGCCAACATGTTGAGAAAACATTGTTGTTATGTTTGAAAACACAAAAACACGGCGCAGGAGACGCCGTCGGCTCATAAACCTTTCATTAGGTAGGTATAAAAAAATGGTAACGACTATTACGGCCTTCGTGGTAGGTATATATCTTTTTAATTTACCCTAAAACTGCTAAAAACAATAATTGAAATGGTTATGGACAACGCAGCAGTTCAGAAAAATCTAGATTCTGCTAGTAGCTACTCTCTACTATAGTAAAGACTGCTAGCTATTCTCTCATTCCAACAAAGTAATTTAGTCTTTTGTGAAAATAAGTAGGTACCTATCTACCACTACAATTTCGAAACAGCGAGCTTACATCAAAAAATATGTAAGTAGGTACCTAGGTACCTATGCAAGTAAAAGAAATCGGAAACATATCGTACCCCTTTTCAAAAATTCCGATAAATAAAAATATTATTTTTCAAAAACAAGTAAGTATCTTACGAGTATTTTGAAACTAGTTATTCGTAATTTCTGAAAAAGATTTGTTTATTAAGTACCTACTTAAATTTACTTAGGTAAGTCTAATGAAGATGCGAATCTCCTGTTATTGACTGTCCTTAAACTTCAATTATTCCTTTTAATTCTGATTTGATCTTTTTAAACCATGCCAGTCCACTTAAGTGATCCTCTGCGTTACTAAACAGTGTTCAGTGTTATCGATGTGACACGAATCTATAATGTGTTGCTACCATTCCGCGTCAAGTTTACCCATTGTCCTCAATAATATAACAAGTTCGAAAGTTACGTCAGCATAATAATTATGTACTTAGCTACAGAACTATATTACCTACACCTACTTGAAATCGCCTTTATTGCGAATTTTAAAAAAATCTATTTGAGTAGTTTAGTGGTCGCATAAATCCATGCGCGCGTGCACTCAAGATCACGTTACACAGCCACACGTAGGGTTGCCAGATGGCCGGGATTTCCGGGATTGTCCCGGAATCACTTGCCTTGTCCCGTGTCCAGGAATTATACTTTAGTGTCCCGGATTTCAAATACGTACCAGGCTATCATTACTTTTTGTTTTCATTATCTTAGGCGACGGCTACACGCGTGTTAAATACTGTGATCCATCAGTATTTAATCAGGTTCAGGTGTAGGTATAAAAGATTAGTTATTTTAAACTATTTAGATTTTTGCATTCACAATGCTATTTTTATATTAAGATGAATAAATAATGAAAAATATTAGAAAAAATCGACTCACCCGTAGCAACTCAGACGGGATTCGAACCCGCACCCTTAGGATTCCGGCCCAATGCACTACCACTTATGCTACCGAGCCACTAATGGATTTGGCGAAATTTTTTAATACTTTTTACGTTTCCGCTGAAGATCAGCGCCATCTCACCATTACCACATTAGTTATTACAATAATTTAACATTGTTGTTATTGGGATAGAATTATGTTCCTTATTACTTAACTAGCTTCCGCCCGCGACTTCGTCCGCGTGGACATTCGAGAAAATCCTAAGGAAACCTTTAACCAGGATACGAAGTATTCTATGTTCTAACGTCTTGCCTCGCTAGGCAGTACGCTTGGTGTGGACGTACCTCGCTTGCAGGCAGGGCGTTTGCCACTTGCACGTGAGGATGCGGCCCGACATCGCACTCGGTCGATATAGTACGCGCTTACCAGCCAGAGGCCTGCTGCGCGCAAGGCACGTTCACACCAAGCGGGCTACCTAGCAAGGCAGGATATTAAACTTTTTATCCAGGTTAAAGGTTCCTTAAGGATTTTCTCGAATGTCCACGCGAACGAAGTCGCGGGCGGAAGCTAGTAGTATAAAATAATATAATACTTAGAAAGCAGGCTTAGATTTTACTGCATGCACGTGCATTTTTTTCTAAGAAATTACAAAAGACAGACCCAAAACTCGACACTTTATTGTTTACTTTTAAGCCATTGACCATTTTACCGTGCCAGATGTGGGAACACCAGGTCCAGGTAGTCGTCGTTCTAACAGTATAATTCCCCAAAGATATTGTTACAACGAATTCATCGTAAACTCTTCTTAAAAAATTAAAAGTAGTATATCTTTTGATTGAGTGAACCGATTGCGATGAGATAAAGACTAAATTACTTCGCAAAATACATAGTATATTTCTATGTAAACATCATTACAATTGAGTTAGCGCTTTTTAAGTTATTAGCGCACAAACATACAGACAGACAAACAGACAAAAATCCCAAAAATGATAGAAATGGGTTTTATAGGCTGTTATCAAACACCCCAACCACTTTTTTTCAAAATATTTTCTTTGTACAGACACAACTTTTCTACAGCTTTATTATATGTATAGATTATAAAACATAATTCTACCCTACCCCAATAAACTACTACTGTGGTAAATTACTGTACAATTTCATTCTTTGAAAAAGACCCCTGATGAAATACGATGGGAAATAAATCGGATTCTCGGACTTTGCCGGACTCGGAAATACGAGGGTGTGTAGTAACCCGAGTTACTACTAAAAAGTTACATAGAAGTCGACAGACTCTCCAAATGGGTCCAAAAAACATTTATATAATTTCTAGGGTGCAAAACATGTTTGTTTCTTCCGTGGTTTCAGATTTGGGTGGTTGTTTTCTAATTTCCATTATCTATCTTATCTTACTCGGATTTTCTTTGCAGGTCGCTCAACAACTACCTAGTGACGCCCCTAACCCAGCCGTTAAACAACGCATCATGCATCGACCACAATCTACCGACAGTTATCTACACGTTCGGCTACCGAGGGCGAGTGGCTGGGCCCGCCACCACGGCAGTCATGGCTGCTTACCTGGCCACCAAGAAGCGGAACGTCATCCTCCTGGACTGGGAAGAACAGGCTAAGAGCGGAGTCCTGGGTTTACCGCTAGGGTATATGCTGAACGCTGTTCCTAATGCCAAAAAGGTGACTTTCCCATACTTGATATTTTATTTGTCCATCAGCCATTTTTAATGTCCCCACTGCTGGGGCACAGGCCTTCCTTATGGGTGGTAAGGAGGACGAGCCATTAACCCACCACGCGGGCCCAATGCGGATTGGTGAGTGTTAACGACTGCAAATGCAGCCGGGACCAACGGCTTAACGTGCCTTCCGAAGCACGGAGGAGTTCGAGATAATAAATTTTTGGTCACCCATCCCATGACCGACCCTTGCGAACGTTGCTTAACCTCCGCAATCGCTGGGCCAGGCGCTAAACCACTGCGCCACCGAGCTCTTTTACTTTGATACTTTATTTAGAGGCCGATTATTGGGAAGAAGAGGCTAGTAGGCCCTCTACATGCACGGGCCGGCCTCCCCTACCCTGCACACGCTGAGATTTGGCCTAAGGGCCGCATAAGGCGCGCGCCTCTCCGGAGGAGCCTGCATGCCGGGCCTGAGCATGTGGAGAGGGCCTATTAAAGTTAATGGGCCAATCATATGCTGTACACTTGGATTTGTCGAAGGTCGTAGTTCGATTTCCGACTGAGTTAGAGACGAGTATAGTTTCTTTCTAGTAATAGATAACAATATTTGATGATTCAACTATTCCAGATTGGTAAGGAGCTTGGCGACGCCCTGGTGAAGATGGCTGGAGCTGGTCTGGACATTTCGCACGTGCACCTGCTGGGGCACTCGCTCGGGGCGCACATCATGGGGTATGCGGGCAGGCGGGCTAGGGAGAACGGCTACGTCGTGGGACGGTGAGAATGAAGTATCTAAACTAGACCTACCTAAGTATTGTCAGGCGCTGCTGTAGTGAAGATGGCTGGAGCTGGTCTGGACATTTCGCACGTGCACCTGCTGGGGCACTCGCTCGGGGCGCACATCATGGGGTATGCGGGCAGGCGGGCCAGGGAGAACGGCTACGTCGTGGGACGGTGAGAATGAAGTATCTAAACTAGACCTACCTAAGTATTGTCAGGCGCTGCTCTAGTGAAGATGGCTGGAGCTGGTCTGGACATTTCGCACGTGTACCTGCTGGGGCACTCGCTCGGGGCGCACATCATGGGGTATGCGGGCAGGTGGGCCAGGGAGAACGGATACGTCGTGGGACGGTGAGAATGAAGTATCTAAACTAGACCTACCTAAGTATAGGTATTGTCAGGCGCTGCTCTAGTGAAGATGGCTGGAGATGGTCTGGACATATCGCACGTGCTCCTGCTGGGGCACTCGCTCAGAGCGCACATCATGGGGTACGCGGGCAGGCGGGCCAGGGAGAACGGATACGTCGTAGGACGGTGAGAATGAAGTATCTAAACTAGACCTACCTAAGTATTGTCAGGCGCTGCTCTAGTGAAGATGGCTGGAGCTGGTCTGGACATTTCGCACGTGTACCTGCTGGGGCACTCGCTCGGGGCGCACATCTTGGAGTATGCGGGCAGGTGGGCCAGGGAGAACGGATACGTCGTAGGACGGTGAGAATGAAGTATCTAAACTAGACCTACCTAAGTATTGTCAGGCGCTGCTTTAGTGAAGATGGCTGGAGCTAGTCTGGACATTTCGCACGTGACCTGCTGGGGCACTCGCTCGGGGCGCACATCTTGGGGTATGCGGGCAGGTGGGCCAGGGAGAACGGATACGTCGTAGAACGGTGAGAATGAAGTATCTAAACTAGACCTACCTAAGTATTGTCAGGCGCTGCTCTAGTGAAGATGGCAGGAGCAGGTCTGGACATGTCACACGTGCATCTGCTGGAGCACACGCTAGGGCGCACGTCATGGGCTACGCGGGCAGGCGGGCCAGGGAGAACGGATGGAACGGAGACGTGACTAGGCACACAGTAATAACTTCTTCCTTACATAAGAAACATTACAGAATTGCCCCTTAAAGTTTCTGAAGCAGAAGAGCCCCTGATCTAACACTGTTCCAAAGTATGTAGGCATAATACTGTCTCTCTTCTACTTTACTATGTAATTCTGAATAGCTCTTATATGTTACTTACTGACCCCTATCTAACAACATCTATCTAACAATATATATCAACAACAAGACACTCCATAGGCTTATTTTCTGGACAGTCTTTCTTGGTACTATTTTAAATAGAAAGCTAATCGAATATTCCTGGCTAGCACCACCATTATCTAACCTACCCTAAAAGCGATTAGCACTGCCTTAAAACTTTATCCTTTTTCCAGCATAACTGGTTTGGATCCAGCGCGCGCCCTCTACGAAGGCTCGTTTGCCCTAGAGACGGGTCTCGACAGGACATGCGCCCGCTTCGTGGACATAGTCCACAGCGACCCGGGCGGCTACGGCACGTCCGCGGCCACCGGCTCCGTCGACATCTGGCCCAACTACGCGGGCAGCGGCGGCACGCAGCCCGGCTGTCCTAACGGAAACTTCGACATGTTCAGCGCTGAAGGTAAGACGGCACCTTCGAAACTGGCTACAGTACGAAGCAAACATCTTGATTTTTTTTCCACGTGGGAAATGGGGATAAGGCTGGCCCCAGACCTACCGGTTTCATTTCTTTGCTTTGCTGTTCTACCATGGACCGCCGGCCAAGAGGCTCATTTTCAATCTATCGCATATTTTGACCTGACCACATTGGCAA
This sequence comes from Agriphila tristella, assembly GCA_928269145.1. Lineage (NCBI taxonomy): Eukaryota > Metazoa > Arthropoda > Insecta > Lepidoptera > Crambidae > Agriphila > Agriphila tristella. Next base: position 24,591,619 of record OV743439.1, read on the forward strand.
GATAGCCATTAGTTTGGTGTTATCAAATATCGTCGTCTGGGGTGCGATGAGAAGTTTTCGTTTTCGTTTTAAAAAGAAACTGCTGTTTTATACAAAAATTAATAACGAAATTATCAAAATGTATGAAACAGTTCATTTTTTTTCGCGATTTTAGATTTGGTCCCATAGTAAAAGTTGTTCAGTTTTATTATGGTCCCTATCTACCATATTCAGTTTTAAAAGGCTTTACCAAACATCTTGTATAAATAAGCGATCGAGTTATTTTTAACGATCGGAGTCCATGTTCAGGGTGGCATATCTCCTAAAAGCTTCCTACTTCGCAATCCAGCCAATGATATTTGATAAAACCAAGCTAATGGCTATCTTGCCAATTTGGTCTAGTCCCAAAATGCGATAGATTGAAAATTACCCTGGTTGGCCGGCGGTCTTTCAAGCAAGGTAGCACAGCAAAGCAAAGAAACGGAACCGGTAGGTCTGGGGCCAGCCTAAGTTCGCGCATCTGCTGCTGCTATTGCGTGCGCCTCTCTCCCGCCGCCCCCGTAGAAGGACAACAGATCAACTCGCGTGCGTATTTACCAACACGACGACGCTCAATAGGGAGTAGTCTGAGCCAGCGTCATATCTAAGGGCTGGCAAGGGGGGCGGCTGCCAGGGGCGCAACCCTCAGGGAAGCGCACTTTGCTGACCCACAGCTAGAAAATATGTTTATCTTCCTAGAAAATTAGTCTTGTAGAAAATAAGTTGGGTGCAAGCAAATTCAAATCCTGCCTGGGGCGCTTATGACCACCTCATGACCCTCAAAACAAGTTTTGGAGCACAAAAGTCAAAATTCAAATCTTGCCAGGGGCGTTCATCATCCATATCACCTACCTTGGAAATGTGCTTTAAATCTAATTTTAAATCATCAGGTAATTTTTTCCAGACATCTTTTAGCTGGAAAAGAAGAATAGGCGTGGCTTAATAAGGATTGCTTCGGCCGGGTGTGGTTCTGTTTTTCCACTTACATAACTGAACTCTAAGTTTACCATAATGTTACTATTTTAGGTCGCGCAGCCAGGGTTGAAGGGAAACGCAAAGGTTTGTGGTATCTGTAGACACTCGCAGTGGGTACGTCATTCATTTCAAGTTGTACTGAGAACCGCTTACTCGCTCACTCTCGCTTTCGCTTAGCTTATAAATCTGGCCGCGGCATAAGGTTCGTTGGGGTAAGAACGGATATGGGGAAAGATCGGATAATTTAAATAACTTCCAATCGCAGCAATATTTTTTACTGCTGGCAACCGAATATAAGCGCCAGCGTACACTAGCGACTTTTGTCTCAGCAACTATTTTGTCTCTCACATCAAGTCTACGGGTTTCTATGAAAGAGCGCACACGAAGCGACGCAACAGTCGGCAACTTTTCATACAAGCCATGTGAGAGACAAAATAGTTGCGGAGACAAAAGTTGCCCGTGTGCGGTTTCCCTTAGACTTAATCTTGTTCTGCCTCTCCCGAAGTCTGCGGTTGTTACTACGATGGTATTTCTTCAATGTTCGTTATGCGGGGGAAGATCGGACTTAAATATTTAAAAAAAATATGATTGCTGTACTCTCAACTTATTTTATTAGAATTTTCTTTAGTACATTCATAACACAGATAAAACGGATATTTCTCTAATGATAACATTACATCTTAAGTCACACAGTCGCTTTTAATCCGAACTTACATCGCTACCGGTATTTACCTGACCATAGCGAGGTACCATTTACCTTTTTTAAAATCAAACCTAATCTTAAAAACCACTGATTGACAGTACATTTATTCCTTAACAATGAAAGCTCAATTACATTTGATAATCTTTTACAGGAAATGAGGAAAAAAACATTTACTGCAACTTCTTCAACTAATCGCAAAACAGTCCGGCCTTACCCCAAGTGCCTTAATAGTGCATTATCTTTGCCCGCGACCCGCGATAAGTGCACTTCATAGGAAGTGTATTTATTACCATGGGATAATTTACAAAAGAAACTTTGGCCCCCAACTTTCGCTGCGCAACCATAATTATGGACGCTGTAAATTTTAGGTACCTACTTAAGTAAAAGAAATAGTAGTAGTAGTTTTTTATTTAATCGAACGGGTTAACGTAAACGTAAACTTCTTAACGCGCTCACGATCGAACGTGAGGTGAAGGTGAGGTGAAAAAACTCGCACTAACTATGTTCAGGTTCAAGGGTAATCGTATTAAGTACTTACTTAATTTAAGTTCAGAAAAAACTATGAAATCTTGCAGACTTGTGCAGCCACGACCGCGCGTGGCGGTACTTCGTGGAAGCTATATCTTCGCCGACGGCTTTCCCCGCGGAGTTTGCCCCCGACTACGACGCGTGGGCAAGAACCTCCCGACAAACCGGAAATACTATATACATGGGCGATTTAACCAGCACACGGTAACTACTATAATAAGTTTTTTAACACCCTTGCTCGTAAAGCTGATGTAATTCCACCGGTTTTAAATATGTAAAGCGGCGGGCTGATTATCTAATTAAAAACCACCTAGCGACTGGTTGCAGTTTACAGATGATCGTGATCCATTGCTACTTCTTTTTGGGTAAAAAAAACATACTACCAAAGAAAAGTGGCAATGTATGTCAAATGCAACCGGTCGCTAAATAGTTTCTTTTTAGATAATCAGGGTGCGGGTCATAAAAAACGCGTGTGTTATCAAAGCAAATACTTAGTTAAGTTATAGTCCATACAAATTCCATAACAGTATTATTTGCCATTTCAAATATGGAACTGATGGCCGCCACACGACTCCAGCTAAAAAGCAGCGCGCTGTTACTATTCAAATTTCGAACTAATCGCCGCGCGGCCAGGGTCTACAGATTGGGCGACATATAGCCAATTGGGCTATCTTTGGGACCGTCGCGGCTACTAAAAATATGGAATGGCGACTTATCGCCTGTTGGGCGACACGTTTTTCGACTTATTGATATCAATTTACATAGTTTTCTCTATGTGTTGTCTAGTCTAGTCTTTCTATGCGCACGGGATGGGAGAGTAAGTGAACGAACAATCAAACAAAAAGTGAAAATGGGGTAAATAATAATATAAATAATCGTTATTCCAGTGTAATAGAACAGTAGCATGACACGATTAAACGTTTTTTTGTTTTTTTTTTCAAATTGGGCTACTTTGGGCTATCTTTTCATCGCAAAGTGGCGACTTGACCAGTTAGGCATCTGGCAACCCTGCGCGCGGCGCCAGTCAGTAGACAGTGTGCATTCACAGATTGAGTTTATTTAAAATAAAAAAAAAACAGTTTATTCGGTAATTTAAAAACTTGGCTGCATGCTCTAGCGTCTTTGCCAACATTTTCACGCAGCCACGGCAGAAAATGATTCGCGCCATTTTTCTCAAATTTTCTTTTCTTTGTACTTGTATTGTGAATATCTAAAAATGACAACTTTCAATAATGAAGATGAGCAATATATTACTTTAACTCCACCGGATATACTAACAGAAGCGCGAACCGCATGCGACAGCTTGCTGCCGTAAATATCCAAGGACAGATACATAACCACGTATGAAAATTTCTTGAAGTGGAAAAACATGAAAAATGCCAAGTCATTTTCCGAAAATGTACTTTTGGCGTATTTTTTTCTGTTTCCTCGCAAGGGTGTTAAAAAACGTCGTACGAATACGTGCGTATTGGTTATAACATGCTCGGCTCTCAATCTTAACGCACTAATATCGTAATGTACTAATACTGAACGTGTTACAAAATAACCCCTAATGTCGAATATGGTAGATACCTACGGATCATCAAACTGAACAACTTTTACTATGGGACCAACTCTGAAATCGATAAAAAACAGTTGTTTCATACATTTAGATGTTTCGGTTTTGACGCAGATCGTCACTTTCGCAAATGGTCATCGCGAAAAATTTGGTCACTTTCGCAAAACGTTACTTTCGCAGAATGTCTTTCACAATTTTGAGAAAAAAGAAAAAAAAATAATGCTATCTATCATATTAGGCATTAGGGGTCGTTTTGTAAAACGTTGTTAGAATTCTGCTCAAAAGAAAATCATGACCAACATATGATTTTCCATACAAAAGAGCTAAATTCCCCGTAGTCACACTGGTGTGGTAAAACGGTGGGACCACGGTGGGAACGGGGTCGGTCGTGAAATTCTGAAATGTATATTTCCTATTAATTCAATGTGATTTTATTTGAATTTGATATTGTTCAAAAGGCCAACCTACTGTATAATTTCTCCTATTCGCCGTGTCAGTGTTCCTTATAATAAAAAAATTAAAACTTCAATCTTAGCTCTTTTGTATGGAAAATCATATGGTAGCCATTTTCTTAATTTTTTATTTCAGCAATTTACTTGTAGACAATTTTCCTTATTTACAATAATTTAAGGCGTAGGTAGGTACCTACCTACAATAAATTTTCCGAATCATTTACTAACAGGTAAACCCAACAGCTAAAGGTCAATTTAAAATATATTTGATAGAAAAACGCTTACTTGTTAAAAGATTATCTTTGAACTAATCGCAAAAACATTGTCAGAAGTAAGGCCAAAAAAACAAATACATCATCTTGATGAGCCTTCGATGCCTTTTTATTGTAGAAGGCATTTTGACCTTTAGATCTTTTAATAGATAACTTATAAAAACTAAGTTAATAAAAAAAGTTCCGACACAAAATGTCGGAAACAAAACTCTTTTTAATACAATTTTTAGTTGCGGCAGGTGGTGTCTAAGGAATAATCTCCTTTTAGAATTTTTTACGCAACCAAGCATTCTGAAACTTTCCTACCTATAAAAAAATTTAAAGTTTGATTATTTTCAGACACTTCCCATTTCCTTGTCATTTTTATTTTTACAAATGTGACTGGCTTATTTAACTTACCAAAGTATGCTTTTGAATTCTATACTCTATTCCCAGCGCTCGAGGTAACTTTTACCTCACCACCAACTCCGCACCGACATTCGGCAAAGGAACCGAGGGTTTAAAGCCAGAAGACAACCAAGCACGCAGGAGGAGGAACTCGACCCTCAAAAGGCTGCTGAAGTACCTGAGGTGATACTTAATGGTCGGGATGGAGCGAACGAGGAGGACTCTTGGCCTGTACGTGAGGCTGTTATTATTATAAGATTCTTTGACTAAGACTGATATTTCGTGCCACTATAAAGCCGATTCGGAATTCCGAAACGGAAAAATCCCGCATGTGTGTGGTAGGTCCATAGATTTGTTAAGCACTAAACACAGGTATTTGCATGGGCGTAGCCACGGTGGGGCAGGGTGGGGCGCTTGCCCCACCCTGGCTCTGACCGGTGAGGTAATTACCTAATCTTACATAAGTAAGAAAATATAAAAATGACGCGGAATTAATGAGAATGGCCCGTAGCAATACAAAATATGCATGGAAAATGCATAGAAAAAAATTACCAGTGTAAGACCGCGGGTATAGTTTGCTAGTTACATATTATTTTAGACTGCTGCCCCACCCTGAGCCCATGGCTGGCTACGCTCATGGGTATTTGTAAGATTATTTCTAGTTTTTTGAATCGAAAAAAGTTGTAGTAGGTAGGTAGTATACTTACTTTACTTACCTAAAATATTTTTAATCTTTTCATTTTGTGTAAAATTCTATTTCGATGGACGACCTACCCTTGACTAGTCTAGGATGTATAATTTATCGTAACACCTGTTAAATAATTACAGTTAAATGTGTTTATTCAGACAACTAGTAGGTAAAATAATTACATTTCATACAATCCCTTGAAATGTATAAAACGCTAAGCAGGTACACCTATTTGTAGGATTCTTTCTAGTATTTTAAATCGAAAAAAGTTGTAGTATACCTACCTAAAATATTTTTATATCATACACTTCGTGTTATTTCTATTTCGATGGACGGACGACCTATCGTGACTAGTCTAGGATGTATGTAACATCAGTAAAATAATCACTGTTAAAAGTGTTTATTCAGACTGCTAGTAAAATTATAATATTTCATACAAGCAAATAAGACTCACTCATGTAATACTTACTTTACACTCAAAGAACGAAATCACTCGAAAAAACGCTCACAACGCGTTGTGGTCACTGCCAAAAATCCACAACTCAAAATTCGTTTTGTGTTGGGGCTCTTCTAAAAATGCCGATGACGTGTTGTGGTAATCACAGAAAGACCACGACGCGTTGTTGTCGTTTGGTATGATGACCACGACGCAAATCTCGCTGTGGTCTGTCTGTGATTACTAAAACGCGTCATGGGCATTTTTAGAAGAGCCATAACATGAATTTCGCTTTGTGAATTGTTGGCCACAACGGGTTTCAGGCCTTTTTTTTTTTTACTCAATGAGTGATTTCAGTCTTTGAGCCTAATACTTATATAAAACGTATATAACTTAGCAATAGTATAAGAGTTAACACAAATTAGACAAAGAACTCTTAGTTTTTTTATGTAAGTCTCCAAATGAATAGAAAGTAGGTAAGTATAATAGATTTTAGCGCGTGTTGTATATTTATACAATATATTCTTTACTCAATAGTACAGTTCGTGTATGAAATATTTTGAGATACTATGCGATTAAAATAAGGTGCAAAATGTGTGATGTGACGTCACACAAATATGTTAATATGTGTACAGGAGACGAGGAGTAAAATAAACAATTCATACTGTATTAATACATTTTATTTTTATGTATGCATGTATCCTTAACATAATTAAATTGACTACAAGTTGTGGTTCTGTGTTCTTACACAAAATGTAAATAATATAAAACTAACTATATTCTACTATATCATCCTGTACAATTCTGACTTCATTGAGTCCTATTTGAAGGACAATTTAGATTAAAGAACAATTTTATTTAGAATTTTAGATCAAACGGCGGCACGGCGTTGGTTGCGCGATATCGCTTATTAGCAAAAGGACCTATTCGCAAAATGCCCTGCAGTCGCATATTGCCTTATTCGCGATATGCCTCATTCTCAAAATGCCCTATTCGCGAAATGCCCTATTCTGCTTTGGACTCATTCGCAACTTATTCTCAAAATGACCTTTTCTCAAAATGCCTTATTTTTCCTTAAGCGTTTGTTAGTGAAACTATGCATGCATACAGTGTGTTCCTCGATAAAGTGCAACCCTGCGGCCGTATTACAAGCTCTTAAATCCTGCCAGGTTTATAAATTGCTGTAGTGACATCTCTTTCTCGTCGTATAGCAAATAAAAGAGATAGATTGATAGCCAGTCAGAAAACTGCCTGGAAATAAGAGGTCATAATACGGCCCCTGAAAGGGAGTTAAAGTAGATTGTGGACACACTGTGTTGTTCATAAAAGCAGAAATTCAGAGTATTTAAGACAGTTAAAATAATTCATACAGATATAAATAAGAAAAAAACTAAGTTATAAATCATCACTTATTATCTTTTAATAAAAGTTGCAATTGTAAGCCAGATGACTATATTAAAGGAAAGGTATAAATTTTTCTTTGATTTATTAATTATTATTTGTAACATCAATAATTATTAGGTGAGGTAGTAGATGTATTATAAAAAAATATATTGTCATTTTACATTAAAAGTTGCAAATTAATAAGCTGTTTCAAGAATTGCTCCACAGCAATTTCATGTGTCTCTAATTTAGTCAATATTTTTTTATATTTCTTATCAAATATGATATCTTTAGCGGAGCGGACGGATTAAATTGTAAATAAAAATGTATTTTTACTCATCAATACATGATAATTACCAATCATTTGCTGGCAGGAATTTAATAAAATGTGTCCTTTTGAGAATAGGTAGTTACGCGATTAAGGCATTATGCGAATGTGTCTTTTCAAGAATGAGGTATTATGCGAATAGGTCCTTTCGAGAACAAGTCATTCCGAGAACGTGTCTTTTTTTGGCCGTGTGGCATTTTGCGAATAGGTCCTTTTGCTACTAAGCCCATAAAAGTTTAATTTTCATTAATGGTATTGTAAAAATTATAAAAATTAAAAAACCCGCCTGCATAAAAAGACAAGTCCACTGAAAAGATGGAAACAAGATTAAATATTAAAGGCAACATAATAACATGCAGTCGGAGGCATGCATGACGTTATGAACGATTTGAATTACATGCCTCCGACTGCGTGTTATTATGTTGCCTTTAATATTTAATCTTGTTTCCATCTTTTCCGTGGACTTGTATTTTTATGCAGGCGGGTTTTTTAATTTTTATAATTATTTTTTTATTTATATCTTTTTAGTTATTATATATTACGGTCATGATATACCTTTTTGAAATCCTTACAATAAGCCTTTTAATTTGACACTCATATTGCAGTATTCTAAAAAAAATGTTTTTTCCACTAAGTACGTATATTAGTACCGTACAGCCACCATGTTGTTTTTTTTAGAACGCTACCTTCTTAAGAACACTTGGGCTGATGAGACAAATCTAACGATATCTTAATTACAGAAATCCATTCAGCCGTTTGAAAGATATGAGGTAATAAAGAATATTACATACAAACATACTTACATACAAGATACGCGCGAAAAACATAACCCTTTCTTTGCAGTCGGGTAAAAATAGATTCCAACCGGCACGCAGTTTGATTCAGATTCATAATATTGTACTGAATCTTTATTGAGATAAGATACAATATTTTCTGAGATTTTTTAGTTTTTTCTTTAGCTGTATTAAATACGCTAAACCAGTAATAAAATATAATAAAATAACCGAATAATAACTAACTACTCTCTTTGAGATCTGTATACTTAGATGTTAATCTTTTGCTTTATCAGCACTTTTTCTATAAAAACCAGAAACAGCGAAGTTACATTAATTTTTTTCGCTGTAAAAAGACACAAAAACAATCAAATAGTTTTTTTTAAGTACAAAGGTTTCGTACTTTTCCTAGTTCTTTTTAGATTTCGGAATTTTTAACCCCATGCCTTCACTTTAATCACTTGAAAGAAGTGGACGAGTTCCGATTGCATTTTCATCAAAATAGGAAAATTATACCGGTAAATAAATACTTTATATACTAAGAGCTGGCCCCGGAAATAGGTAGACAATTTACAGAGCAACAAAATCCCTCTACTTAGTTAGTCATACTACCATTATTAACAGATCCGGGCATATCGCAGATTTTCAGTGGTGGGGGTGGGAGTGGTTGAGCAACAAAGGGGCTGAAAAGTGATTAATGTATACAATTTACAGAGCTCTGGATTTGGTGTGGTATAATAGCAAGCCAATCATGTAACGAATTTTGACTGGTGGAAAAGCAGTGCCAGAAGGCTTTACCACTTTTTCGCGCATTTTGATTACCCTACTTTTCCATCAGTCAAAATTCCTGGCAATGTTATATTCGATTTAGATACATGATTGGCTTGCTATAACACACCAAATCCAGAGCTCTGTAAATTGTAGGTACCTTCAATCACTTTTCAGCCCCTTTGTTGCTGCCCAACCACTTCCACTCCCACCACTGAAAATCTGCGAAGTACCCGGCAGCCGGATTATCTAAATAGAAACTATTTCGCGACCGGTTTCATTTAACATACATTGCTACTTTTCTATGGTATGATGTTTTTAACCCAAAAAGAAGTAGCAATGTACCACATTCATCTGTCAAATCTAACCGGACGCTAGGTGGTTTTTAATTAGATAATCAGCCTGCGGATCTGTTAATAATGATAGTATGGCAAACTAACAAGAGGGATTTCGTGGCTCTGTAAATTGTCCACCTATTTCCGGGGCTAGCTCTTAGTCCATTACATTGTTGCAATAAGTTTAAATTGCTTTACATTTATCTTATCTAGAAAATTATATGTAAATTCTAAGCTAGTTATGGAGCGTGTGCTATGTGGGTGAGTTGGTGTAGAACCGCTTCATAGTGTGGTCGATGTCGACGATGGCGGTGCGCACGTCCAGCGTGGCGGGGCCGATCGACTCGAACGTGGTCGCCAGCCGGTCCAGTGCTCGCGCCTGGTGTGTATAATTGTGTATAAGTTTATTATACAGTTCAGACTTTTTTAAACATAATATCTATAATAAGTGGTTGTTCAAAAGGAGCGTATGCTAAGTGGATGAGTCGGTATAAAACCGCTTCATAGTGTGATCAATGACTACGATGGCGGTGCGCACGTCCAGCGTGGCGGGGCCGATCGACTCGAACGTGGTCGCCAGCCGGTCCAGTGCTCGCACCTGGTGTGTATAATTGTGTATAAGTTTAATCTACAGTTCAGACTTTTTTAAACAGAATATCTGTAATAAGTGGTTGTTCAAAAGGAGCGTATGCTAAGTGGATAAGTCGGTATAAAACCGCTTCATAGTGTGATCAATGACTACGATGGCGGTGCGCACGTCCGCGCGGCAGTCTAATGCTCGCGTCTGGTGTATTTTTATTATACATACAGTTCAGACTTTTTTAAACATAATGCATTCTATTATTTTTTGAAGCTATGTACAGCCAATGGCACGCTGTGTTACCGCGACAGGATAATCAAATTCTATCAAATTTTATATTTAAATGCGAAGTCAGTGAGGTTCAAAATAAATTAATTTTATGAGTTACGTGCTGCTGATTTTACGTCCGACATTTTGCGAATCTGTCATTTCATGGTAATACCTATAACTTTTTTATCAGCAAACTATTAGGTTTTATTTTAGTACTTATCGAGATCTGATCGAGTTCTTACCTACTTTTCTAATAACTGAGTCGTGAATAGTGATTTTTTACTTCTTATCGAGATCGGCTCGAGTACTTTTCTTATAATTGATTTGTGAATAGTGACATTTGACTCGTACTAATAGGATAGCAAATAATGTCAGTGTTACCTGAATGTGCGATGCCTCAGCTAGCCGCTCCATGGCCTGCGAGTTGGCGTGCGACGCCAGCGCGAGCTGCGACAGTGTTACCTGAATGTGCGATGCCTCAGCTAGCCGCTCCATGGCCTGCGAGTTGGCGTGCGACGCCAGCGCGAGCTGCGACAGTGTTACCTGAATGTGCGATGCCTCAGCTAGCCGCTCCATGGCCTGCGAGTTGGCGTGCGACGCCAGCGCGAGCTGCGACAGTGTTACCTGAATGTGCGATGCCTCAGCTAGCCGCTCCATGGCCTGCGAGTTGGCGTGCGACGCCAGCGCGAGCTGCGACAGTGTTACCTGAATGTGCGATGCCTCAGCTAGCCGCTCCATGGCCTGCGAGTTGGCGTGCGACGCCAGCGCGAGCTGCGACAGTGTTACCTGAATGTGCGATGCCTCAGCTAGCCGCTCCATGGCCTGCGAGTTGGCGTGCGACGCCAGCGCGAGCTGCGACAGTGTTACCTGAATGTGCGATGCCTCAGCTAGCCGCTCCATGGCCTGCGAGTTGGCGTGCGACGCCAGCGCGAGCTGCGACAGCGCTGACGCTTGCTCGCTCATTACGGACACCTGAAATTAATACTACATTACTGCCAAGAACGGGAAATATTGGATTGTCGAGGATGGTTTGAAGCCCGAGCCGAAGCAATGCAAATATTTTCCAGTACAAGGCTTGTTTAATGCTTTTTTCAAGAAATGCGGGGAAAGAAAATTTTCTTAGTAGAAAAACTGTAATTTTTAAATAGTTCATAAAAATAACAATAGCTGATGGATGACACACATGAGTAAAATGAGTTCTACCTAGGGAATGCAATCTCGCGAGATTTTGGCGAAGCCGAGATCCGAAATGTCAATCTCGCGAGATCTCGCCATTTACGAGATCTCGCGAGATTGGTGAATTTGTTTTTCTTTTCCTTTCAAATTGTCATGGGATTTTTGATAGGGAAATAATATGTTTGCTGTTGTGCTTTTATACCTACTTCAGTGTCAGTAGACAGTAACATCATTAGTAGCAGCCGATTTTGAAGGAATCATCGCAAAAGCTACGAGAAACACATGTATTTATGCTCATGTACAATCTCGTTTATCTCGCGATGGATTTTTGGCCGAAATTAATCTCGTTAACAATGCCCGAGATCTCGCGAGACCTCGTTCTCGAAATTGAAATTCCATTCCCTAGTTCTATCGTTTAGAATTTGAAATAGGCACTTGTTCGGGAAGTACCTAAGTATTGAAATTCATTCCCCACACTGAATATGTAAAAACTGCAGAGCTAACCACACTGCGCACGAGTCCAACACCGTTGTAATCACAACCACATTCGATCTCCGCCGCTATTGTTAAATAGTTGGTTGGAGATCGGCCATACAGCCCTTTTCAGGGCTAGCGGGGACCGTAAACACCCCCCAACTTGCCGCAGGGCACGCCGTGCTCAGGACTGCGCTTGGTAAGCCCCACTCATGTCCTCGCCCGTTCGAGACCGCAGCATTGTGCAGGCTGAGCCATCGCCGCCCAATGCAGCGCCCCGACACACGCCACAGCCGGTAAGCCGCACTTCCACCGCAACCGCCACCACCACCAACGCGCCCACCGCCGCAGTACGAACAACCACTGCCGCCACCGCCGCAGCCACGCCCGCCGCTTCCCCTCACCCGACCCCGCCCGCCCGCGGTGCGTCCACATCCAGTGAGCGTCTACGCTTGCTAACGAAGGCATCATCGCCTCGCGTCAGATATGAATCTGACGCAGTGATAGTGTCCAAGTTAGTAAGTGCTGGTTACGTAAGTGACCAGCTGGCTCGCTGGATGGGGACGTACCTGCGGATTGTGGAGGCCGAACTCGAGGGAACGCCGCTGCTCGCCCCGTCGGACGAAATCGCCCTTCAAGCTTTAGAGGCGATGTCCGACCTTGAATTTCCACCGCTTCCAACCGAGCACAAGCGCTCATCAAAGAGCACACGAGCCGGTAAGCGTCCCCGCACCACGCCGCACCCCCGCGACCCGCGCTGCAAGCGCAGCCGGAGCTCGGGCGACCCGCCCAGCCCGGAAACACTCGCGGCCCCGGCCACTCCTGCGCCCGCCCCGCCGCAACCGCAACCGCTACCGTTGCACACACCCGCACCGCAGCCGCAGCGCGAGCAGCGACCACGCCGGGTAATTGAGAAGACGCCGGCACCTGCCGCACCTAGAGTGAGTTTCGCACAGGCGGTCGCGGCACCCGCCGCCCCCGCCCCCCGCACCGCTCCTGCCTCGGTTTCCAAACCTACCCACATGGAAGCAACATCAGCCGGCCCCTCCAGTGCGACGGCTGCCCCCACCACTACGGCGAATAAGGATCGCCGCTACCCGCCACTCGTCGTAAAGGTACTCCCCAATTGGCCCACGCACATGCGGGCTTTACATGAAAAGCTCGGCCGTGCACCCAACGCGCGCCCCTACGGGCAAGGCGTGCGCTTCTCACCGGCCGACGGGTCGGAATACCGCGCCATCCAGGCGTACCTAGCCGAACTGGAGAGCCGGGAAGGCCTCAGTTGGCATTCGTACGTCCTACCTGAAGAACGCAGCCAAAAGGTGGCCATCCGAGGGCTACCCTACAACTCCTCGCCCGAGGACATCACGGAGGCACTTGGTGAGCTCGGATATGAAGCCGAATATGTAAAACAGATTCGCGCTCGAGCCGGACGTCCCGGCTGCATATTTTTCGCATCCATCAGCCGCAACTCCACTAACACCGCGCCCATCTTCGAGGTGAGCGAACTGTTCAGCATGCCGGGCATCGTGATTGAGGCCTGGCGCGGCAAGAAAGGGCCAGCACAATGCCACCGCTGCCAAGGCTTCCGGCACTCCTCCAAGGGGTGCCATCACCCATTAGCCTGCGTGCGCTGCGGGGAACCGCACGCCGCCGCTGACTGCCCACGCCCTCGCTCGGAGCCAGCGACTTGCGCCAACTGCAAGGGCCCGCATCCGGCGAACTCAATCTCCTGCCCGGCCCGAAAGACGGAGATCCGAAACCGGAGGGCCGGCGTCTCAGCCCGCACCGGACCACCTACCAAGCCCGGCCCAGACACTCGCGCCTCTACCGAAAGAGCTCAGGTAGAGTCCATCGCCACCCAGGCCACACTTATGGCCCCCGCCAACCCACCCACCGCTCGTGGAGACCCACTGGCACCTGCCGCCCGCAGCAAGAAGGGGAAGGGGAAGAGGAAGGGGCGCGGCTCCGCCGCCCCGCCACCACCACCTGGCGCGCCCGCGCCGGGAGCGCAACCTGCGCCTATCACTCAACCGGCTCTCGCAGGGCCGGACTTGCAACTGCTCCTCGCCGGCCTCCTTAGGGGCCTTGCGGAGCAACTCCAGACCAGCAGCGCTCTACCTCCGGCCCAACATTCAAGCCGCTAAAGGTACTACATTGGAACGCGCAGTCGCTGACAGGCAAGCGTCGCTCGCTCGCGCACTTCCTCCGCGAGCATGACGTCGACGTCGCTCTGGTCAGCGAGACGTGGCTCCAGCGCACCGCTTCGTTCCGGTTGGCTAATTATCATACCTACCGCCAAGATGAGACCTCGCCCATCTCCGGTCAACCCTACCGAGGCCTGCTGGTACTGGTTCACCGCCGCCTACTACATCAACCGGCTCCGCCGGCAACCACTTCGAGCTTCTACGCGCTCGGAGTCGACGTACGACTCGGCGACACGGACATCCGTCTGTACGCCGTATACAAGCCTCCCGGACAGACACTCAACTTGTCGGAGGTGAGACGCCTACTAAGCCCCCTCCCCACCATCTTGGCGGGGGACTTTAACTGTAAACATCCCGCGTGGAACTCCACGAATACCAACGAGGCGGGCCGCGCCCTTTTCAACGACGATGCGGCCCACAACTTCACCGTGGACGGACCGGACGAGCCGACGCGGTACGACGCCTACGGGAATGGCGAGGTCCTGGACATCGTCGTCCACCAAGGGCTCCCGACCTCCTTCGGCCAACAAGTGTTCCCAGATCTGCCTTCAGACCACCGCCCGGTACTGTTAACTTTTTCACAACTACCCACCCGAATCTCCCCCCCACCTCCGCGCACCCGCGTGAACTGGGAGGAGTTTACGGCCGCTGCGGACAGATGCATCCCCACCCGCCGCATGGATACTGCAGACGACGTCGAGGCAGCAGCCTCGGACATAGCCACGGCTATTAACTCTGCGCTTCAATCAGCCACGCACACACACTCGCACGGAGGGCGCACTAATACCCTCCCCCGCCGAGTGTCGGACCTTATTGCGGACAAGCGCAGGGCCCAACGCCTGTGGCAGCAAACCGGCTGCCCAACCGCCAAACGTCGTCTCAACACCCTTATCTCCCGGGTAAAGAGTGCCCTGGACGACCACGCTGCAGAATCATGGGAACGCCACATAGACGCGGTAAGCGACCACACGCCATCGGTCCACCGGCTGTGTAAACAGCTGGCAAACACCACCGCCCCACTACGACCGCTTCTGGATGAAAATCTACAACCCAGATACAAGGCTGAAGACCGGGCCGAGCTCTTGGCCACCCACCTGGAGGGTGTTTTCACCCCCAACCCAGCGGCGGACGCCGAGCACGTAGCGACTGTGGAATCGCACGTGATTAGGTGTCTGGCCGCCCCACCCACGCCCACAGAAGACCCCGCCTTTGTGTCGCCTACACAAGTGCGGAAACAACTTGCGCGCGCCAAACCGCGCAAGGCCCCAGGGCTCGATGGTATCACCAACGCAGCACTCCGTCACCTGCCAGCGAGAGCCATCGCCGCAATCACGCGCCTCTTTAACGGCGTGCTCCGCACCGGTCACTTCCCAACCACCTGGAAGGAAGGTAAAGTGGTTATGTTACCAAAGCCGGGGAAAGATCCTTCCCGCCCGGCCAACCACCGACCCATCACGCTGCTGCCCTGCCTATCGAAAATATTCGAACGGCTGCTACTGGAGCTACTAGCGCCACACCTGGCGCCACGCCCGGAGCAGTTCGGATTCCGGTCTGCCCACTCCACAACGCTGCAGCTGACACGCATCCTACACCACCTTGCCACCTGCGCGAATAAGCGCGAGTTCTGTGCGGTGGTGATGCTGGACATGGAGAAGGCGTTCGACCGAGTGTGGCACGAGGGCCTACTATACAAGCTCCTCGAGTCGAACGTCCCCCGCCGCCTGGTCCGCGTCATCGCCTCCTTTCTCCGGGACCGCTCCGTGCAGGTGGCCGTGGAGAACTCCCTCTCAACCCCACGGCCCGTCAAGGCAGGTGTCCCACAGGGCAGCTGCCTCTCTCCAGTGCTGTACCTGGCCTACACCAACGACATCCCGGTAGTAGGCCAGGCGAAACTCGCCCTCTACGCGGATGACACCGCGTACGTTGCGTCATCACTCCGCGCTCACCTCGCTGCCGCCAAACTACAACCGACGCTCGACGCCCTCCCTGAGTGGCTTGGCAAATGGCGACTGACTCTAAATGTCCCAAAGACCCAAGCCATAATCACCGGCCGCCAGCACATCCACCCGCCACCACTCACGCTAATGGGCCAGAGCGTGGAATGGAGCGGCACCGCCACATACCTGGGAGTAATACTAG
Organism: Agriphila tristella; assembly: GCA_928269145.1. Classification (NCBI taxonomy): domain Eukaryota; kingdom Metazoa; phylum Arthropoda; class Insecta; order Lepidoptera; family Crambidae; genus Agriphila; species Agriphila tristella. The sequence goes on from OV743439.1 coordinate 24,608,069, forward strand.
ACAGCCGCCTCACGATGCGCCCACACGCAGATCGCGTGATCGCGCGCGTGAAATCCGCCAGAGCACGCCTACAGTCCGTGCTCGCAAGCCGCCTGCCTCTGCACACCAAGGTTAATATTTACAAAACCTACATAAGATCTATCCTCACGTATGCGGCCCCGGCGTGGTACGCCCTCGTCGCGGAATCCTACAAACGACGCCTCCGCGCGCAACAACACCTTGCCCTGCGCACAATCGCCAACGCCGGCCGCTACGTAAGGAACGCCACAATAGCACGCGACTTCAACATCGAGCCGCTAGACACCTTTATCCAACGCCTGGCAAGTAACATGTTCACGCGAAGTGACATGTCATCTCATGAGCACCTGCAAAATATTGCCCCAACCTACGACAGACCTCAGCGCGGACGTCCCCTGCCCCGGGAACTGCTCGCCGCCCCCGCCACCCCTGCACCAGTCGACGCGCCATCAACGTCGGCCCCCGCCCGCACCAACTGCGCGCAACCGAACGACGACGCACCTAACACTCGTGTTACAGACGACGCCGCCCCATCCACTTCCGTACTGACAACGCCGCCCCCCGCCCGCCCACATCGCGCGAGGCCGAGCGTCATCACAGCCGCTACTCAACCCCCGGATCGCACGCACAAAGCGCGCCCGGACCCTACACACGCAGCCCACATGCAAGCAACGCCCACTTCCGCCCGTGACACCCATGGGCGGAGCGACCACGCATCAAGCCACGCCCCTCCAGACTGACGTCATCCCCCGCCGCCAACGCGGAGGGGGAACCAACATTTTTTTTTCATAGTTCGCAACTTACCCACTCCATAGCTACTCCCCCCCTCAAGATAAGTCCACCGCCCGCTCGCAGGTCGCTCGCTGGGCCTTCCTTATGGATCTCACCCGGCAGGGCTTGACCGCGCTGAGGGCGGTCGGTGAAGCAACTTAGGGAGGGGGGGGAAAGCCTAAAGACCAGCCGGCTCGTTAGCCGGCCGCGAACCAACACACCACCAGTGGCGCAAGCCAAGAAGTGGCCACCCGCACGCCCACGGCGCCTACGGCGCCGCGGCGCGCGAGAAGAAGAAGACATCAAATATGTAAAAACACTTGTTGTGTAATATAAAAACACTTGTGGCTAAGTATGCTGTTCGTTTACAAACATTATTTTTGTAAGTTTGTTTGAGTATAGTGAAATTCATTATCGTTTTTAGGGTTCCGTAGCCTAAATGGCAAAAAACGGAACCCTTATAGATTCGCCATGTCTGTCTGTCTGTCTATCTGTCTGTCTGTCCGTCCGTATGTCACAGCCACTTTATTCCGAAAGTATTAGGATTACACAGTTGAAACTTGGTAGGTAGATGTATTCTGTTAACCGCTTAACGAATTTAACACAAAAATAAAAAAAATAAAAGATTAAGGGGGGGCTCCCCATACATGGAACTGAAACTGAAAAAAAAAATTGTTCAAACCAATACGTGTGGGGTATCTATAGATAGGTCTTTTAAAATGACATTGAGGTTCCTAAGACGATTTTTTTTAAAGTCAACCGTTTGAAAGATAAACACCGCCAAAGTGGTAAAATGTGTGTCCCCCCCCCCTCTAACTTTTGAAATAAGAAAGTGAAAAACCAAAAAAATATATATGCTGTAGATTTTAATAAACACTTTCAACGAAAATTGGTTTGAACGAGATATAGTAATTAGTTTCCGAGATATATCATATTTTCCAAAACCGCAAATATAACTTTGTCATTCATACCAACTAGAGGTGGTTAATATAGCATCTAGCGCCATATTATAGCGCGCTATGTTTACATAGCGCACATAGCGCGCTATGTAAGTAGACGCTATGGCGCTATGAATATCGCGCGTGGCAACAAGTAGCATCGTTGGCCGGACGGGGGCGTGGGCATTCATCGCGTCCGCGCTGTTGCTGCCGGATGAGTTACGCGCGTTTCTCTCGCAGCACGCTAGGTACGAGTATAATATCGCGCGCGACCTTATATTGTGTTAGTTCGATTAGGACTTTTATGACACAACTAATTCAATTAGCTAGTATTATGTAAAAGCTATTTACCTAAGAAAAGTTATTGAACGAGAAAAACAACCGAATTTCAAACATTAATAAGGTTGAAAATCGCTTGCACCTGTTTTTTTTAACTAGAAAACATTGTCTAGTGATCACAAGTTAGAAAAATGAAAGCAAGCGATTTTCGACCTTATTGACATTTATCAAAATCGCTGTTTTTAATGAAAGATCAAAGTTAGTACACGAGAATACGGCAAAAAAACATCCGAATTTCAAATGTCAAAAAGGTCGAAAATAGCTTGCACCTGATTTTCTTAACTACAGATCACTAACAGAGACTAAGTTTTCCTACCTATACTTTTTTCCGAAATCAATTTGTTTTTCCGAAATCGTATAATTCAATTATAGACAGTTCTAAGCCCGAAAAGTATGAAATAAAGTGCATTAGTTTACATAACTGCTTTATTTTATATAAGACTAAAATGTAATGTATTAATATATAACATTTTTGTAAAGCGCGCGATCTGTCTAACGAACGACGTGTGACGTTACGTGTTGCGAAATCTAACGTGCTGCATCTAACGCGCCAGCCAGCCGCCCGCATGCTACCACCTGATAAATAGCGCGTTATATAACATAGCGTATTTAATAGCGCGCTAGAAATCAATAGCATATAGTCCGTAGCGTGCTGTTACTTTATAGGCGTTATGAACAACTCTAATACCAACACTGTGAAAAACAAAGTTATTTTTGCAGACGGAAAATAATAGTGGTATTAAATATCGTATGGTATAAGGTAACTACGGAACCCTACTACGCGTGGCCCGACACGCACTTGGCCGGTTTTTAATTGATTAAATTCGAGATTGACTATAGCTGTTTTTACCAATTTCTCCATAATAGCCATCTGTCGGTCCATGACGTCAGCAACAGGGTCATCATAATCCGACGCGGGCTCCGCCTCCACGTGGCTCTGGTCCATGGTGTCTTCGCCGAAGAATGGCTCCTCCACAAAATGGGACTCTTGCTTCACAACTGTTATCTTCGTCTCTAAAAATACAACAATGAAAATTAAAGTTTTTGAATAAATCTTAGAAATTGAATCCTCAGTACTAGTCAGTACTTAACTGTTGAAGAAAGGACTAGGGACATAGGTACTGTACTTTTGACAAAGCTCCTAAATTGAAACTGGGATTTTAATAGGTAAATAATAAACTTGCGTATAACACAAAGTTGTTGGACTTGTTAATAAAATCATGCGCTATAATTATTGTGTTGACAAACTAAATGGAACGCTGTGATAAACTATACAGGCTGTGAATTAATGAACCAAAAAATGGGTTTCTTCAGACCATTAAACTGAAGCTTTTGCTATGGAACCGACTCTGAAATCATAAAAAGTTGCTGTTTCATACATTTTGATATTTTCCTTACTAATTTTTGTATACAGCTGTTTTTTTTTTCGCGATTTCAGTGTTGGCCCCGTAGTAAAATTTTCAGTTAGATGGTCCAAAGAAATGTTTTTCCATTTTTGGTTCATTCATCAGCAACACTTTGTATAGATATGAGCTGCCTTACACTCTGAATACGTCAGCATTGTATTCAAGGGGGTGATCCATTTACGAGCAAAAGTGCTCCATTGGCAGTTTAGACCTTTAGCTCGGGAGTTTTGGCTCACCGGCGGTTTTGCTCGCAAATGGATCACCCATTTACTATTTACAATGGTTGAGAGACACTTACTAGGTGTCGATGTGTTATTTGTCTGCTTAGCAAGAAACAAATCATATATTTTCTTCTCCATGTTCGAACAGAGACTGTTGGGATCGCCCACTGCCTGGACTTTAGCTCTTACCGAAGACTTCTTATCTGCCCAGAACTGAAATATAATTTATTTATTCATTATTACAAGATTCATAAACAGTTTTTATATTAAAAGCTGGAATGGAATAGTTTACTATAATATTAAAATGAATAAATAATGAAAAATATTAGAAAAAATCGGCTCACCCGTAGAACTTAGACGGGATACGGGTGAGCCGATTTTTTCTAATATTTTTCATTATTTATTCATCTTAATATAAAAATAGCATTGTGAATGCAAAAATCTAAAAAAGTTTATAATATTAAACTTTAACTATAATGTTAATGATAAGTATCAATGATTCATTATTGGTAGATTTAGATTCAACATTGAAATTATTTTCACATCACTTTGCAATTGATTTGGACTTATGCTACATCCCTAAAACAACATGTACCTTCTAAAGTAGTCTATAATATAGTCAAAACATGATTTTATTCAATTTTTACACGACTGCCCAAAGCAAAAAGAGTGTTATGTGTTCAGGGTTCATGTATGTTTGTGGGTATGTGAGTTTCTTTATTCCACCATAACTTCTAAATGCCTGAACTGATTTGGATAAATGGGGTATCGTTAGAATCCTTACAGTATTCCGAGTGACACTGGCTATATTTTTTTTAGAAAAAGTCAATATGGCGACTGTACGACGCCATTTTCAAATGTGAAAAAAAAATTTTTTTCTTCTATTATTACAATATGGGCATCAAACGAAAGGCCTTGATGAGCACATTCCAAAACTATATAATATGTCTCTAAAATGTGTGAAATAAAAATAAATAAATTAAAAAAATATTAAAAACACGACTGTCCTGCCAAAACGAACTAAAAAGTTAAACAACAAGTGTCATTGCAGTCGGGGGACCTTATCATGGGACAATTTTTGATCAAAGAGGTCCCCCGCATAGAGTAAGATAAAAAAAATAGGGGTAGAGAGCCCTCTGGCGATTTTAAAACTTACTCATTTTGAAGCGCCATCTCTGATCGGCGATTTTCTTGTTAGTTTGTTTTTTTTTTTTTTTTAGTACCTAATCTAGCAATCCTACCTACGGCTTTGTTCTAATTATCTTTTATAACATTCTAAACGCCGTGTTCACTAGTATTAGTATTTTTTCCGAAGAAAATAACTAACACATGAGAACAAACGTTTCAAATGTTATAAGAGATAACTAGAACAAAACAGTTAAAAACATAATTACAAAAGGGAGAAAAGAAAAGGACACAAAATTAAACAATTAAGTGAAAGAGTCATTATGTTTTTATTTATTCCTCAGTTTATGCCTAGGGATAATTTTATTCAAAATTGTTCATATTCTTATTTCTTAATATTTATTCATTCACAAACACGGTCAGGGTGCCTATTAGCGTAGTAGGTACCCTGACCGTGTTTGTGTAGTACATTAGTATACCTACCTAGTAGTATTAGGTATACTAATGTACCTACACAGTGGCGAAGGGTCCATACAAGACGATTCCCATTGGCTTACCTTTTAGAAATCCCACCCTACCGATCCACTATGCAGATTATAACACTTTTGTTGAACGGCTTACCTTCGCAATAATTTCACCCCTCGCCACAGCTATTAATTTTTCCCAGGTAAGTATAACATAATCTTGTTAAATGTAACCTATTAAAGAACACATCACTAACACTTAATAAGTATTGCTAGCAGTTTTAATGAAAATACATTTTCATCAAAACATGTTGCGCAGCCAGTAATTGATAACTGAATATTAAAACCATTCCAGTAAAATTATTCGTAAATAAGCAATTAATGCTTCCGCATAGAAAAACAGGAAGGATGGTGCAAGGTCGAACCAAAATAATTTAACTGACACCTATACGAAGTCCTACATATTATTACGAGATATAATACAATCATTTTACTTACACCCTTACTTTAAGTCTATAAAACGATTATGGAGCCAAAGAGTCCCGGAATTGAAACAAGTAATAATACTTGTTTTTTATAAAAAAAAAAAAAAAATTCATCATTTGCGGTTGCCACAACTAAACTGCTCGATAGCTCGTACTGCACCTGTATCAGGATGACAACAGAGTGGGATGGGGGTGGGCTGTGATCTGAAAAAAAAATGTTTGTAATTTTATTATTAAAAATATTGTAGCTTATGAAATTGATGCATAATGAGGGCATTATGCATGATGTTTGCAGTTACGTCTTTGTAATTCTAGAGGAGCGATGTTCATAACAAAACGTGTGCGTAAAGTAACTACGTTTTACCTGCACGTAACGGTACAATTATTTTGAGAAATATCTACCCTTAATTTGCGTAAACAAAACTTACATGATATTTCTGGTATATGAAGACGAAGTGGGATGGGTTGGAATTGAAATGGGTCTGGAACTGGGATGGGTCTGGTTGCCTGAAAAAATATAACATAAAAAACTATATTTTCATAAACACTAAAATAATAATACAAATTTCCGCGCCGGGGTTATAGTATCATTTGAAAGGCCTTACGAAACTCTACAAAGTTATATATATTTCAATTTCAAAATCAAGCGCCCCATTTTTAAAGCCCCAAAAAAATTTACGTGATGTTGCTTCAGTGGAAACGCACCCTTAATCAAGGAGGTAGTAATTTGATTCTACTATGGTACCTACCTAGTACCTACATAAAAAACTTACACGATGAATTGCCGGTAGGTGAAGGGAAGGTACTACGCCTACAGGCCTTATCCTGCTGGCGAAGGTGCTGGTTGCAGACCCCATTCTTTTAACTTGTCAACACATTTTCACTAACAATCTCTACCCAATCTTTAAAACTATCCGGGTCCTTATTCTTTTGTTGGGAAACGGTGGAAAGGAGCAACTGAAATAAGTAAACGTGCGAAATAAACACAGAAAAAGATTTTTGTGATATTGCTAAAGGAAAATTCTGACAATTAAATTTTGTTTTTGATAAAAAGAGTATACCTACCTTTATGAATGTACTCTCGCTAATGACTAGACTATTAGAAAATCATTGTCTATTCCCAAACCATAAACTGCTTGACAAGCATTTACGTGCTTGTCAAGCATTGCTTGATCGTTGAGGGAGTTCTTATAAAAAAAAAATTGTATGAAGTAATGATCTTCGCCAATGAGAGATGAAAGCACTTCCTTTACAATAATGTCACTTAGTATAGGAGTGTCAAGAGTGTCCCCCCCCTGGTCCCCCGACTGCAATGACACTTGTTGTTTAACTTTTTAGTTCGTTTTGGCAGGGCAGTCGTGTTTTAAATATTTTTTTTATTTATTTATTTTTACAATATTAAAGGGCATTCAAGTCTTGTATAAATAAAGTTTATCTACACTCACAACGTAATGTTCCAAATATGAATTCAAAAAAGGTAATATAAATACGTACTTTATTTTCGTGGATAGGTAAAATTAAAAAATAAACTCATTACGATGCAGTCAACTGCATCATAAAATAACTTTTTTTCTCATTACGATACAGGGCAAATCCAAAAAGAAGGCAGTGCCGTAAAATAAAAAAAAAACAACGATATTTTCCCACATATTTTCATTGATTAAAATGCACTCTATGGTAATCGATAACTTAGTGCGATTAAATTGTTGGAATGCACTCATCTTTTTTTTTCTAATGGAATGCGCGCCATTTCTAAAGCATTTCAAATAAAGTTTTGATTTTAATTTTTACATTTTGTTATACTTACTGAATTTTGTAGGTTTTTTTAATTCTTGCTTTAAAATGTGAAAAAAAATGGACTCTGCCCGATATTTTAGATGCAGCTAAGGAAATGACTTATTACAAGGTAGGTACCTAGCTTATACAAACAAAGTCTCTCTCTCTTTTCTAACGTTGATCTTTTATTTAGTAGGTTCAATCCCAAATGTATGAGTGTAGATAAAGTAGTGTATGAAACTGCACATAACTAGGTATTAAAACACTTGTGTGATACTATTAAAAACCTCGCCTGCGGCTCGGTTTTTAAACACACACTCGTGTTTTAATACCCCTCTTTATGTGTCAGTTTCATAAACTACTATTAAAACTTCTCATCTGATTTCAGAAATTTTGACAATCAAGTTAGACATTGTCATAAATAAATAATGAAAATAACTTCAGTGCATACCTTAATCCAAGATTTCATAGGCCTGGTAGGCCCATTAATGCTGTTAACAATCCTCGTCAACTGGAACCAAAGTCGTTTGGCCTCATCCCGGCCTTCCAGGCCACGCAGCTGGCTGAGACCTAGTGCTGGGTGCTTCTCCATAAAGTCTATGATAGCAGCCACCTGCTCTGCACTCGGTCGAGACTGTTTTAAGTTTAATAACTTTAAATCCTTAATGCTTGTAGCATTCAATAAATATTTGTTTTATTTAGATAAGTTCAATGAAGTAGGTAATCTTCAGTTATAAAAAAAATATCTTTAATGTGTGCTAAAAGGTCAAGCCACACAGCGGGCGTGACGGGGCGCGGCGCGACGGGGCGCAACGGGAGTTCACACTGCGGGCGTGATCACGCCTACGTTCCGCCTTGCCGCGCTTCCGATCTGTCACGCTCGGACCGACGGAGGCGTGGCGCGACGGGACGCGACACGTCGCGCCACGCCGGCCTGTGTGACGTCGTCCATAGTATCTAGTACATTACAACTTCTCAGCGTCGCGTCGCCGTCCCGTCCCGTCACGCCACGCCCGCTGTGTGGCTTGGCCTAAAATGTTTCTTTACCCATTGATAAGTTTTTACCAACAAATTTCATAAGATACCTACAAGCCCCGGCACAAATAAATCTTGAGTGGTGAGAGAAATTGGAGGGGATTACTCATACTCCCCTAACGAGACCTAAATAATGACTTCTGCTCATTAAATGTCACCACTCAAGATCTGTGCCGAAGCCTGTCATATGAAGTATTTAATATTAGGATCAGGATTTGACTGCATTCATTCAGCAGGGTACCCAAGATAAATAACAAGTATACAAGCAGTGTATGTAACACCCTTCAATCCACATTGGGCCTGCGTGGTGGGTTATAGCCCATCCTCTTTAGCCACCCATAAGGAAGGCCTGTGGCTCAACAGTGGGGACTTTAAAATGGCTGATGGTCATACAATCAACAAATTACAGTTCTTCATAAATTGAATATTTTTTAGATCCCAGCTAGGTGTACCAATTTACAGCTATTTAGGTACTTCTTATTGCTTTACAAAGACAGCAAACAAAACAGTTTCCGTAGAAAGTCGATAAGTATGAATGAACACGAACACGATTTCTTGGAGAGAACACTGAGTAAGAGCCAAGATCCCGAAGTTACCCACAACCCAAGTGAGGATCGGATTTCGACACACTCGAACGAAATGAAATAAAATGTGAGATGAACACGAGATGAAAATTACTTACCGAGATAGAGCGATCCGACATTGTGGAATAGGCAGCTATTAGGGTCCAAAAGACAAAAATTACAGACACAATTCACTAATTCCGAATCATCTGAGATATTATCAAACACACTAAATTATTAGTAATTAAGTATAGAGATTAGAGAATGAGAAATAAGAATTATGAGAAATCGTCGATTGCAAAATAACATGACATGACAACCACTAGTTGGGGCTGGCTGCAGTGTGTTGTGTTGCCAACAATATATTAAAAATTCCGCTAAGCAAGTTGGTAATTTTGCCGTCAAAATTATTTCATCAATAAAATCCGTCAAATGTAACCAGGGGGGTAATTACGTAACTTTGTTGCAATCAACTCTGACAGAAACCGCAGTTACATTGCTGCTTTAGTAAGAACCAATGTGACAACTATCTTAACTAAAGCCGCAATACAACCGCGCTTTCAATCGATTTCAATCGAGAATTGTTAGCAACAGCTTTACGTAATCAAGGTACAGGGGGGTAATTACGTATCTTTGTTGCAATCAACTCTGACAGAAATCGCAGTTACATTGCTGCTTTAGTAAGAACCAATGTGACAATTATCTTCACTAAAGCAGCAATGCAACTGCGCTTTCAATCGATTTCAATCGAGAATTTTTAGCAACAGCTTTACGTAATCAAGGTACTGGGGGGTAATCACGTAACTTTGTTGCAATCAACTCTGACAGAAATCGCAGTTACATCGCTGCTTTAGTTAGAACCAATGTGACAACTATCTTAACTAAAGCAGCAATGCAACCGCGCTTTCAATCGATTTCAATCGAGAATTGTTAGCAACAGCTTTACGTAATCAAGGTACTGACCTAACCTTCATCGCGTCACGTCATAAATCGTACGATTAGCATGCCTTTTCATTTCTTTTTAAACTGTATATAACGGGTATAACAAGACTCTCAACGAAGCCAAAGACCGCGCATTCCGCCCATCATCAGGATCATTTTTGTTTTTTTAGACTATAGCTGGGATTCCTGGGAAACCAACAGCCAGGCCCCCACCCCATCACTCGCTCAAGGTCACACGCTATGTGCCTACTGGCCGGTATACATTTTGATTAGTATTTAGTGCGAGTGGTTCGTTTAGTGTTTAGTGTTTAGCAAAAAACACGTTCGGACAGTCTCTGTTTAGTGTTAAGTAATTGTTTTTTGCTAAACAACGAGCCACTCGCACTAAACACTAATCAAAATGTATACCGGCCATACCGCTAAGTAAAGTCTGTTCATCCTTACTTGTCTTATATGGTAAACAATCTTCACCCAACTCTTTATTGATATAATCATTTATAAAATACAACAAGTGGTTTTCCACACAAAGATTACAAAATAAATTGTTAATTATAAATATCAATTTCATAAAGTTAATACTTACATATTTTTAATTAACGATTTAAGTTTAAAAGACGTATGACAACTGTCAAAAACTGTTTACTAAATAAGACAAGTAAGGATGGACAGACTTTAGCTCGTAACCGAGCCGTTCGGGCAGAGGGTTGTCGCAGACGAGTGAGGAGGAGAGTCAGACTGACCGCGCGTACTACAGCACGTTTCCCGCCAAAACGTTATTATGGATAAATTTTGAGTAAAAATAACGATGGTTAATTATTGTGAAGTTGTTGCATGTCGTAGTTAAAAGACAAATAAAAAATTTACTTTTTATTAATTGCCGAAAGAAATTAGAATTTTGTTTTTTAATTGATAAAGTCTTGATGAACCGGCCGCACTATAATGAATATGCTACAAAAAATATTTTTTCCACAATAAATTTAATAACCGTAAGTTCAGAGACGCAAAAAATATAGATCATTTATTAATGAAATAAAAGACTTTTTAACGGATACTAGCGCAGTTTTAGTTGGTATTTGGTTTGATTTTTGATTTTCTCGACGTTTCGGCGACGGCGACGTTTCGACGTTTCATTTTATTAAATTAAAGCACATGTCTACCGCTTACCTCGCATTCACTCCAATGCAGTATTCATAAATGTAAATTTAAGTTTCACTTCAGCCATTTTGTTTATTTTATATTCTTTGTAGGTACAACCCTAACGATACTTTGCTCGATGACGGACTCACGCGGAGTACACGGGAATCTTGACTCTCGGCGCGCGTCCGTAGAATACGTTTCTTCTTGCAGCTTTTTTGTAGGCTAATATAAAGTAGGTATTTTAGCTTTTGAATAGGAGTGATTTATCTGTGTTACGCAGTAACTATTATCTAATTTGTGCAACAGCTAGGAAGTTATTGTACCTAGGTCCAAGTCATTTTATTTTATTTTTGCGAAATCTTATTTTATGCGTTATTCAAAGTTTTAAGTATTTCATAACAGACAATGGCTTCAAAACGTCATCACTCACTTCATCTAGGCATGAGTCGTACTTGCAAAATCCAGTACCAGGGCTACCCGGTACGCAAGGTTTTAAAATCGGGGCGAAAAACCAGGGTGCAAATACTTGCAAGTATTTTTTACCATCATGAAAAATAGACCTTATGTGCATCCTATAAGGAACATAATCGCGTGCAAGCCTGACCGAGCCAGCCCGACACGGCCAAGCTAATCTGAGTAAAATACTATCAAAGTATTTTGTTGATAATTGACCACTAAAGCCTTACAAATAAAGATCAAAATCGTTTCGCAAAAAAAAATACTTTGAAGGTTTGCAAGTTTTGTTCACTTCAAGGGTTTAATGCCCGATTTCACCAACGTCCCCTAAATTTAACAGGACCCGCAAAGCTGTTAGGGGAGCACATAACCGCGTTCATGCGTTTCACCAACGCACATGGGACCCCTATGGTGCTAAAAGGACTGCTAAGTTTAGGGGGTACTATATTCAGTCCATAACGTTATGTGCCAGTTTAAAAATCTATTTTCGAGAGTAATATTTGTTAATTACTAAAGAAAATGGATAGGTACTTCTTAAAATTGTAGAAAGCTTTAAAAAATTTGAGTTAATTCTGGGAAATACATTCTTTAGACGACATCGAATAATTCGACAAAGACTGGACTATTTTAAAAAAGTGATGATGTGGACTTTTAAAAATATATAGTTCTATAAAATATAATATACAGTATAAAAAATAAAAAATATAAAAAATACAATAAAAAAATATAAGAATTATTATTTTAATATAAGTCCCCACATTAAATTAAAGTTACGATAGGGCTGACATGTAACTTAATAAAAAAGCTTCTTTAAAAATAAAAGGTTATCAAATATTTATTTATAATAGAGAAGGTTGGAAAAAAAATGATTTTTATGACCGTAGGTGAAAAAGTTTTCTTATATTGAGTTGTAATTTTATTATTATTGGAATAGTTACTTAATATTTTATTCAAAATATTTTTTAACAATTTATTTCTTATTTGGATAATAGTGAAATACGGCTGAATAAAATTCAACATAGTGATTTTTTACATTTAATTGTGATTATTATTTAAATATTTACTTTAAATTTTATTCAAATATTTTTAATATTTTATTTATTTGAACAATATAGTGGAATACGGCTTAATAAATAAGAAAGTGATTTCAGACTTTCTAAAGGAATATCTGATCACATATTGTTCTACGGTAGTCCAAATGCTTCAAACAGTTTTAGAATTAAGTGTTTTTATATTTATATTTGTATCTAGGGTCAAACATTTGCTTTAATAAATCAATAGAATTAAATTAACGTAATAATTACTAAGTTTAAGGTCAAAAGTTACGGTTAACACATCCAAAATGATAAAAAACTGTCCCGTAGCTATGGTCTCATAGTTAAAGGGCTCTTTAGTTGGTGAAACGTATTCTAAACAAGGGGTTCGTTTGGGGGCTCTTTTATTTAAAGGGGCACATAGTTAGGTAACGGTTTAGGGGATGTTGGTGAAATCGGCCATTAAATACGAAAAGAGTGTGTCCAAGTAAATATCCTTTAAAGGTCTTGCAAGTATTTCAGGGCTCGAGTAAAATACTTGCAAAGTATTTTGTTGAAGATTACTCACTAATGTAATACAAATAAGGATCAAAATGGTTTTGGCAAAAAAAATACTTTGAAGGTTTTGGAAAGAGATCGTACACATTTTTCAATAAAAAAACCAGATGATTGGTTTCAAATCGAAGCTATTTTTTCTTTGATTAGAGGATTAGAATAAAGTATTTTTTAATAATAACGATTAAAGTATGAAATTGCTGTTTTGTATGGAGAATTAAAAAAAATATATTTTCCATACTAACATTATCTTAATTTAACAACCATGAACGCCAATGTTTTAAAACTTTTATGCCCAAATGTTTAAGAAAAAAGAAGAATGGTTTTATTATTATTATTTTAGTAGTTATTTAATGTAAGTTTTCCTAGAGTAGATTTTTTCTACCTGAAATTATTTGTTAAACTTTCATATATAATTAATTTATCACAAATATTTAAAGTATATTTCTTAATACACAAATACTTAAAAATATAATATACTTCTCTTTCTCTAGTTAATTACTTATTACACTCAAAGACGTCAATCAAAGAAAGCTCATAATAACTCTTTAGGAATTAAGTTATTGTCAATCAAGTCGTTTATTGCGGCTATGCCGCCAATTCAGACAAAACTGAATATAAATCATTTATTTTAAGCTAATAGAGTAGGTAGGTTCCCATTATCAGTCTAAAACAGTCAAACAGTAAACAATAGGGCGGGACGCGGGTGGCAGACGGCCCAGCAACCAATAGTATAATGAACACAATAAAACAAAACAATAGGTAAAGAATTTGCCGGCAATCTTTATTGATAATAAAAGTTGGGACTTTTGTACAACATCGCATCTGTCCCCACCCGCCTCTCCGAGCCAGCCGGACTCGGCCAAGCTAACCCAAGACCAGAAGTAAAAAACTTTTAAAGTATTTTGTTGAAGATTAGTCCCTAAACTCATATAAATATGGATCAAAGTAGTTTTGTCAAAAAAAATACTTTGAAGCTTTGAAAGTTTTTATTCACTTTAGTCGATTATGTTACTTATGCCTGAGGAGGTAAATATTGATTTCCTACTCATATGTTGAAGGGCTCTGGTACTATATGGGTTTTTGCCTTAGCAAGTGCGGAGGTGTGTTCAAGTAAAATACTTTGAACGTCTTGCAAGTATTTGTGGCAGGCACCTGGTTTTCATACTTGGAAGCAAATACCAGTACCTTGATTACGTAAAGCTGTTGCTAACAATTCTCGATTGAAATCGATTGAAAGCGCAGTTGTATTGCTGCTTTAGTTAAGATAGTTGTCACATTGGTTCTAATTAGAGCAGCAATGTAACTGCGATTTCTGTCAGAGTTGATTGCAACAAAATTACAAAATCACCCCCCTGGTCGTAAAACCTGGTCGCGTAAATACGCACCATCCTACTTCATAAGCTGACTTTCAACTCGGCCGCACGCAGCTGTGTAGCATTCCATTCACTCGCAGGCGTGATCTGGGGGGTGATTTTGTAATTTTGTTGCAATCAACTCTGACAGAAATCGCATTTACATTGCTGCTTTAGTTAGAACCAATGTGACAACTATCTTAACTAAAGCAGCAATACAACTGCGCTTTCAATCGATTTCAATCGAGAATTGTTAGCAACAGCTTTACGTAATCAAGGTACCGTTGTACGCGTTACATTGCGTGGCAGTATGCAATGCTTTTTTTATTTTAATTTAATTTAAACCAAAAATTAAAATCGTTTCCCAGCAATAATTTTGAACAGAAACGGGTCCTGCTGATACTATAATAGACTAGTAGTTCAAATTAAAGTTTTCAAGTTCAACGGCATTTTGTGAGCGATTTTGGCAACATGACTTTTCCGAAGTAAAAAAGCCTGCTGAATTCGGTTATGAATGTTGCCAGGCCCAATTTTGATCCTTTGCCCAAAATTCAAGATGGTAACCAAAATGGAGCCTTATCTTATTAGAACTCGATTCTGGTCGTGTGAGGTATCCTGGCATAGATTTTGGGGGTAGCTGAACTCAATTTTGATAACTGGAAGTCCGTCCAGGTACCGGAAGTATGAGATGTGGCTCGAGGAAAGAAAATTTCGCCACGCGACACTGATTATTTTTTTAATACAATTACTAGACAAAAATGTTTAACAAGTTTATTATTCTATATAGTGATATAGCTGGACTATTTACCAGTATTTTTTTGAAAATCTTCATAGTTTTAATTCTTTAGAGGATTTTCGAAAAAAACAATTTCTAAAAAATTCCGCCGTGCGAATCAAAATATTTTTTTAACACAGTTACTAAACAAAAATGTTTTATATGTTTATTATTTTATATAGTAAAATAACTAAGCTAATCACCAGTATTTTTTTTCTGGGGTAAATTTTAATAGTTTTAATTCTGTAGAGGATTTTTGGAAATAAAATTGGCTTAGAAAATTCCGCCACATGATGCAAATTATTTTTTAACACAGTTACTAGACCAAAATGTTCAACATGTTTATTACTCTCTATAGTGAAATAACTGGGCTATTTGTCAGTGTTTTTTTTTTCTGAGGCAAATTTTCATAGATTTAATTCTATAGAGGATTTTCTGTAGAGAAATATAGAGATATTTTCTAGAATCAAGTCATTATAAGAGCAAAACACGCTTGAAAAAATAAAATAAAATTTGGCTTGGCAACATTCAGAATCGAATTCAGGAGCCTTTTTTACATCGGAAAAGTCATGTTGCCCAAATGGCTCACAAAATGTAGACCTCGGCTTTGTTGAAGGTCTTGTAGATAAAAGCGTATGAATGAATTTTATTTCTTATTTTTTCTGTTTTTATTTTCCCTATTAATCACGCTGAAAACGTCCTGTAATGACATTATTATTACACAAATATGTCAGAAAACGTTTAATTTTGGTCAAAAATATTTCCGTACAAAAATCCGTTAGCCATCTAAATATGTTTTCTCCCGAAGTATCTGAACTTAATCCGTTAAATCTGACGAGAAATCCGTTAAGTTGGCAACACTGCTGGTTGCCGTCCGCCGCGCCGGTCACCGCCCGGTCCGACCGAGATCTCGCTCGGTCTCGGTTTTCCTATATTACAAAAGCCTTTCGGAGCGTTAGGGGACCAATCTGTCTTTTAAAGAATCTGTCCTTTTGAGAATCTGTCCTTGAGAATAAAGGATATTTTGCAAACTTGGTCATTTTGCAACCTTGGTCATTTTGCAACCTTGGTCATTTTGCAACCTTAGTCATTTTAGCACCTTGATCATTAGACTTCAAAAAGATATTAGTCATTTTGCAACTTTGGTCATTTTAGCACCTTTGTCATTAGGATACGAAAATATTAGTAATTTTGCAACTTTGGGCATTTCAGAACCTTGGTCATTTTAGCACCTTGGTCCTAACGCCCCGAAAGGTAGAAAAGACTCTTTGGTCTCGGTCTCATTCTCGGCCAAAAGTTTCAAATAACTTTTGGCTGTCATGCAGCATGACCGATTTATATAGCGTACTATCAAAAAGTCGCGCTATAAATCGGTCCGCAAGTACTGTACATGGATTTGCGGATTTTTTTGCGTACACAATCGGTAGGTGTACGCAAAAAAATCCGCAAATCCATGTACAGCAAAGCCGTTTAGTTCGCAGTTCTTAAAAAATCTTTCCATAAAAGATTAGTTATTTATTATGGTGTCATATTTTTTGTATGGGGATTTGTTTTTTTAAATCCTATCGTGTATGATATTGAAAGGAAGAGCTTGCTAAGCCGGTTCTTATATTTCAAAACATTTTCATAACACTAGTTTGGGCTCCTTCAGATCCGATGTGGTTAAGTTATTTTTTTGTAAAATACATCTTAAATTTAAAATATATATAATACTTAATATTATACTCACTCATATCAATCCTCAAGAAATCTATTCTGAAAATATTTACATTTAGTATTTATTTTTTCTAATTTCTGCCCAAACTTATGCATAGTATTTTTTTTAAGATTTTTTGGTTTAGTTTAAAACAAGTGCTGAAATGTAATTTTGAACATGCTGAAATATATTTTTAGAAACAGCTCAGAAAGCACTTTCATTCGATATCACACACGATAGGTTACATAACAAATATATTTTTTTATCATACATAATCACTTTGTAAAAGCTTTTTAATCATTAAAACCAAAAAATAAAAATACTAAATGTCAATATTTACAAAATCCCGTTTGTGAAGTTAGATATGAAAATATTACATATCATTTGAAATATATTTTATGAAAAATATTTAAACCATATCGTATCTGTAGGAGAACAAACTTGGAAAATTTAAAAAAAAAATGGTATAATTTAAAACAAGTGGCTGAAATGCAACGATGTGGCTCAGAAAGCCCATTAATTGGATACCACATATGATAGGTTGTAGATCCAAAACAATTTTTCTGTACAAAAAGTAATATAACACCGTAACTCCTCTCCTAAGGGAAGAAATGTTAAGAAATGCGGGCCTAAAATATTGTTTTGAATTCAAGTATATTTCTCCCAAACGGCTATGCTGTTCATCGATTTTCCATTGATTTTGAGCTTGTGATGAACATGGCGTAACATAATCAGACCAAAAAGGCAAAAAATTTGTGTAATAAATATGATTTATGATTATTTAATTCGAAAATATATTTAAGCTTGTGATTAATTAAAATTTAGTGTAAACATGTAAAGTAATACATTACGAGTATGTAAATTAACGGAAGTGTATTTGGTTTTACAACGAAGTTTATTTGTCAAAGTTATTCATGTAATTCAGCTCATATATTAGCGAAATACTATTTCAATAACTCTTACTGTCCATTTTAAAATGTGTCATGCATACTTTCTTGGAAATTTATGATTTACAGTTGTTGTTCAAACAATTAAGATACTAGATTGATTATGGACAATAGTGGCGGGAATCGGTTGCAATTCCCGCCAATAACGAATGTATAAAAGTGAAATCGAAATAGGGTAACGTCCAGTCTGATATTGTGCTTCGTCGAATTAAAAGATAAGTATTGCATAACTGTTACTGTGCTAGTTATTTGGTTTATTGTAGAAAAATGGGTTATAATGTCTAGGATGTTTTATCTTGTTTAGAATTGCGTGTTTAATATGATTAACGTGTTTAAAATGTGTACTTTTTGGCAATTAATGCAATGTCGGTAAGAATTATTGTTCACCATGAACAATAAGATCTGATGTGCTGTTTTATTAGTGTTACAGTTTAAAATGATTGAAGTTATGTTTAATTATTTGTCCATTGTGATTAATATGATGTTTTATTGGCAATTAATTGAATATAACTTACTTAGTATCATTGTTCACTTTGAATTATGAGGTCTCATGTGTTGTTTCATTAGTAATATAGTTTAAAGTGTTAGTTACTACAAAAGTTACGTTAAAATATAGTGATTATCAAGGTTAATCTTGTTTTCTTGTTTGATCTTCTAACTCATGCTTAGTGCTAGTTATCCAAATATATCCAAGTTTAAATAATGATGTAGTGTTTTTAATTATGTGAGCCTAACCCCTATATCTTCAACACTTGTACGCCGACCACTATAAAAGACCATTAAAATAACATTTACATTCATTTGTAAAACTGAATGTGATATAATACCTATTACAAGTCGACAGCAAATTACCAAAAGGCCGAGATTCTCGACCATTTTGGCCGAGACCGAGATCGAGACCGAGACCGAGACATAATTTTTGGCCGAGACTGGCCGAGACCGAGATCTCGGTCGGTCCTTACTGCGTAGAATGATTCTTTCTTTCTTCTTCTTCTTAATTCTTTCGATTACATACGCTGATTTTAGGAACCAATTTGCTTACCAATGTACTGTACTTGACAATAAAATATTGTAGAATAAGTT
Organism: Agriphila tristella; assembly: GCA_928269145.1. Lineage (NCBI taxonomy): Eukaryota > Metazoa > Arthropoda > Insecta > Lepidoptera > Crambidae > Agriphila > Agriphila tristella. Next base: position 24,627,190 of record OV743439.1, read on the forward strand.
CGATTTTAAAATTGAATTTACACTATAACGGAAAAGTAAACATTGTAGGTATAAGATTGGAGATGAGAAGGTCAACATTTTTTCTTAGAATAATAAAGCTTAAAAATAATCAATCTAATAAATCTAATAAATCAATAATAATAAATCTTATTAATCTAAGCATTTTTTATGATTTTTTATTTTCAGTTCTCAACTACAACCTTATACAATATTTACTTTTCCGTTATAGAATAAATTCAATTTTAAATTTGAACTTATTCTACAATATTTTATTGTCAAGTACGGGTGGCAACCCGAAATTGGTTCCTAAAATCGGCGTATGTAATTTTATTTTTTATTTTATTTTATTTTATATTCACAGGTGAATCAACAGTTAGTATGTTAACTATAGCAATCTCAGTATACATCAAAAAACCATTTACAGATAATACATTTAGAGCCGATTTCACCGCTTAAATTGAACGCGCTCAATTCGAGTTAACCTCAGCTCACGCGCTTAAACTTTTGAATTTGGTTTCAGTTTCTGAACGGTCGATTTACGACGGTTAGCGTATTTGAACTTATCTATGGTTTGAACACGTTCAAGAACTGTCTGTCATCTGTCTGCCATGATGTCTAAGGACCGACCGAGATCTCGGTCTCGGTCTCGGTCTCGGCCAGTCTCGGCCAAAAATTATGTCTCGGTCTCGGTCTCGGTCTCGGCCATTTTGGCCGAGAATCTCGGCCTATTGGTACCTACTTACGTTGGCCTGAGATTACACTCTTGCGCTTTCTTCTTCGCTGAGGCATGCGTAATTGAAACTAATGCATTCCTCAGGTCATACGCTGACGTATTCCTCACTGTCTCTAGTCGTCAAGATCACAAGAATATTTTGTTTTGAGTGTGACACAGATGAGGGGCCTTACTATGAGCTCTTATAGCAGGACTTATATTGAACTGCGTTACTTTTTCGTACTATGACCTCAATAGTAAGTTAGTAAGCAGGCCTTAAGCAGTCCTGTTTAAGGCCTGCTTTATTGAATAGTTTCTTATTTGCTGATGGTAAGCCCCAAGATCAAGGAAATGTAAATGAAAGAGGAAAACAAGATCGGATACACACTCCAATAGCTCTTTCTTGCCTGTAACTGGCAATACTGGCATGCTCTTGTGCGAGTGACAAGTTTGTATATCACGCGCTTTATGACGTCCGCTGCGTTAAGCGGGATCCCGACGCTGGGCAGAATAGATAAGAGCTTATTTATGCACTGCAAGCAAATGTCCGTCAGAAAACCAGCAATCTATATTTCCGCACTGTGTACCCGTGGCGGGATCCCGCTTACCGCAGTGGACGCCCTAAAATGGGTACCTACTTAGGTTCGAGAAACTCCGCGCTTCACGAACCCGGGGCCTTATTATGAGCTCTTATAGCAGGACTTATATTGAACTGCCTTGCTTTTTCGTACTATAAACTCAAAGGTTAGTTCAAAAGCAGGCTGTAAGCAGTCCTGTTTAACAGCTTTTGAACTGAAGGGCTTCTTATTTGCTGATGGTAAGCCCCCTGGAACAGTGAGGCATAGCAAAACAAATATTTTCACTTTGGTTACAGTGTCTACCTGTGCGAACTAGGTTTGCGTACGTGTTCGCTCACGTACACACTATGGCGCCCTGTCCCAGCACAGGATAAACATTTTTTTCGGGGCAGGTTCACAAAGCGTGGAGATTCACGAACCGAAGTGGGTACCTACCCTAATGCATGTATCAAAGCAAAGCATGCGTCAGGAATGCATCGTGCATGTTGCACATGACCTTATGACCCAGCCTCTTTCTCATTCGTAGAACGGCGAGGGTGGGTGGGCGGTGACATAAATATTGTGATGTGATTGGCTCATCTTACACTAATTAAAACAAACTGGTTTTTATAGTTTTGTTTTGACAAGCAAACTCGTTTTCTCCGTTTGGCCGGCTCTTGTTACTAATATTGTAACAGCAAATACAAAAAGTGTGGTGAATCGTTGTTTAAAAGAAGATTTGACCTTGGTAAGTTAATATTTTGTTGTTTTATTATAAGACTTAGAGATAAATCGAAGAAAATTCAAGAAATGTTTATTTTTGGTTATTAATTAATAAAAATAGTAAATAGGTACTTACCTAACGCTGATAACGACTGATAACAATTTATTAGGATTATCTAGCTAGTAGATGAATGTACCTGACCTGCCAATAGGTATTTACATAAGTTGCTAATTTTTGTACACACGACAGCACGTCAGATGATACAGTTGAACTGCATAAAGGTAGTCTCAAGGTAAAAAGATATAAATTAACTAATAAATGCTTGGACAATTTCATACAGCACCATTTAGCCCCAAACTAAGCAAAGCTAGACAACTGATATACTACTTATATACTTTTTTTAATAAATACTTATTATACATAGTAACACCCAGACCCGTACAAGAAACTGCCCGGCCGGGAATCGAACCCGGGAGCTCTTGCGTGGTAGGCGGCGGCATGTTGACCACTGCCCCACTCAGGTCAACATTGTATAGTCTGAGGTGCCGTCGTGTGTAGCGTTTTGTTAGTTTTTGTAACTTTTTGGCTTTTCGAGGATCGAAAAATAAACATTAACAATAGGCCCCATCCATAGTAAGAGAATAACAAATGCTATTTTTTTTTTCAAAGGAGATAAAAGGCAGTTAAAAGTATAGGTATTACCAAACAACTAAGAAGGTATTCTTAGTTGTTTGGTAATACCTATACTACGGAAAAATTAAGTTTATTTTCTTTTCGTCGTTGCAGGTTGCAGATAACAAAGAAAATTGTTTCAAATGTAATAAAAATGCCTCTTATTAATCCGATTTGGGATTTTTTCGGGAAAAATGTTGCCTCTCCGTCAAAAGCAAACTGTAAGCTATGTAACAAAAAGTTGTCACTTGGTAGCAACCTACCGAAACACCAGACTGTAAAAGGTTTAAAACAACACCTATCTAAATACCATATACTGGAAAACGAAGAATACCTTAGAAAAAATTTAGAAATTCAACAAGAAAAAGCATCGACACCCATAGTATCAAATACTATAACTGTACCCCAACCTGCACGCGTAGCATGACCAACATCGAGATAAGATTCGACTCACAGAACAATGGCTTGTCTACACCGAAATGTCACTTTTGTCGGGTTGAGATCGAGATACTCATGCTCGCATTTTACAACCGTAGACTCGCATTGTTCTTTGTCGTGGCCTAATGTCAAAAGTCGACAAACACGAGCTTTTGTCTTCAACTGACATTAATTTGACAGTTGAGTGGGAGAAATTTGTCTACCACCCTTCGAGTGGTCGAGAAAGATTTGTCGACTTATTTTTTTTTCTGAGTTTTTAATTTCGCAATAAAAATTAATCTAAGTTGTCCGTGTTTATATTTTATTAAGGTAAGAAGAGAAGTTACAGCACAAACGACAAAAACAGCTGTCCGGAAAGAAAAAAAATGAAAAATTGTATTTAAGTAATTCTTTTTTATTATAAAATTTATAAAAAAAGAAATATAATAAATATTTACTAGTAGTAAATAACGAATAAGTATTTTTTATTCTTAATTTTTTTTATAAATTTTATAAATTAAAATAATACAATAAATAATTATTTGTAAAAAGGTACCTACCTATTCAATAATATTGTTTCCTAATATTACACTTTTTTCCCTTCAGTATTTTTTTTTACTTTTATTTTACTTAATTTTAATTTATTTTAAACTTTTAGATTTTTGCATTCACAATGCTATTTTTATATTAAGATGAATAATTAATATACTAATAATAAATAAAATAATTTTTTTTTTACTTAAAAACGTAAATTAAAATTATTTTCATACATTGATTTCAATATTTATTACTAAATTAACAAGTGCGTTGGTCTGTGTCATCTTTTCAAAAATCTCTCAATAAAAGGAAGGCAAACGAACTATATCCATACGGCTATATTTAACTCGGTTTTAAGAGTTTTGCGTCGTGAAACGTTTAGAAAGGAACGCCCTCTAAGAGAAATGATGGAAATAATTATAAATATTTACTAGTGGCAACATTATTCTTCTCGAGCTCGAGAGAGCTTTGTCTACGGAAGTGAAAGCTTTTGTGAGTGTCTCTTTATCTTAGAACTTATTAAAAAATAAGTATCATGTTTAAACTAAATCATTTCGAATCATTTCAGATAATTTCGACGTTTATTGATGTTGAAATAAAAATATTATATTTTAAAACTCATATTTGTATTAAAAGACATAAAAAGGTTGTAAAATTCTGAGAGCGAGTCCCACCACTGTGCTCAGCAATCTAGAGGGTCGAGACGACAAGTCTTCGTAGACAAGAGTCCCGTTTGCTCATGCTACGCGTGCTGGTATCACTTTAACGTTTGACTTTAAAGGATATGGTACATAATCCACCAGGTGCTCAATGGCCAGATGACCACCCTATCGCTAAACGAATTGATAAGTCTATCATGGACTTTATCATTGCAGATATGCAGCCATTCATGAGTGTGTCTGGGGAAGGTTTTAAAAGGTTAAATTTAGTAGACCCAACAGGCCCAAAACGGTACAAGCTAAAATCTGAAAAGTATTTTCGAACCAACTTAATGCCGGCGACCTATGAAAAAGTTTATTTGAAAGTGGTTAAGTTGCTGGAAGAAGCGGATTGGATCAGCTTTACCACCGATATATGGTCCAATCCGACGAAGACCTGCTCATTATTGAGTTTCACAGCCCATTTCATTCGAAATGAAAAGCGTCTAAAAGTAATACTTGGTGCAATTGTCTTAGAAGAAGATCACACAGGCCGATATATTTCAGAAAAGCTTAATGAAATTGCTGATAAGTTTAACATAAAATCAAAAATACATTTAGCTGTTCGAGACAATGCTTCAAATATGAATAGCGCAACAAGAATTTCAGAGTTTACTTCTCTGGACTATGTTGCTCATACACTACAACTAGTTATTAAGGACGCAATTTTTTCGGTCCCAGAAATTGAGGAGGTAACAAAAAAGTGTCGGAAAGTAGTTGGTCATTTTCACAGAAGTGAACAAGCCCGTAGACACTTTACTGAATTTCAAAAGACCTTACATTTGCCGGAACATACGCTGTTTCAAGATATAGACACGGTGGAACAGTACTTATTTAATGTTAGAGCGTTTGTCTGAGCAAAAGAATGCTATAAACTTGTACCGTGTCGAAAAAGGTACCATCGCAGAATTATGTAGTGAAGAGTGGGATTTAATTAAAGATATCGTCAATGTCCTAAAATGCTTTTACCAAGCCACATTAGAAATTTCTTCAGATATGTCTTGTGTATCTATGATTATTCCTATGATAGTAATGCTAAAAGGAAAACTGCAATCAACACGATCAATTGAGGAAGAAAATCACCACGATTATACTGCTGTGCCTGCTCCTGACACCATGAAAATAAACTTGCTGAACTCACTCAATAGGCGATTCGCTTTCTTAAGCGATTGTAACTTCTTAATCGCCGCGACGCTTATGGATCCTAGATTTAAGACTAAGTATTTATCTGAAATGGACATTTTATCAGCTGAGACATACATTTTAGATATAATAAATCAAAACCCGACCGGCCTGCATTTGAACTCAAGACCGCTGTCCATTGATCCATCAACATCATCAACAACAACACAAACATTGGAAGATACAAATCTATGGTCAGCTCACGATTCGATTAATATAATCGACCATCCAATGAGGGATTACGATGTACCATCTGAAAATTCCATTGAAAAAATTGCTCTTCTTGCATTTTCTAGAGAGCCAATACTGCAGAGAAATGCCAATATATATGAATATTGGTATTCATCTCCTTATCAGGTTCTAAGACCCGCAGTAACTAAATTGCTCTCGGCTCCACCAACAAGCGTTGCAAGCGAGCAGCTCTTTAGTTTAGCTGGACAACTTTACGACGAAAGACGCCATAATTTAAAGGGTGAAAATGCTGAAAAACTGTTATTTCTAACATATAATATTAGACTTTTTAATTTTGATTATTAGCTGTGTTTTATTTGTTTTGTGTGTATTTGTTTTGTGTTTTATTGTGTGCTATTAGTTGTTGATTGTTGACTTGTTGTACTTAATTAATTGTGTTTCACTGTTGATTGAAATAAAAAATTGTAGTTAATTGCACAACCGTGTTTTATTTCTAATTGATACAATGTGAAGGAAACACTATAAATATTCAGTAAGAATATGGAGACAATAAAAGCCCGACATTTTACACGAACGATCCATAGATGAAACGGAGAAGGGGCATAGAGTAGAGACATTTTATTTTTATTTTGATTATTAGGTAGCTGTAGTTGTATTGAATTGGGTGCTATTAATTGTTGATTGTTGTTCTTAATTGAGTTTCACAAATGAATGTGAATGTTATTATGATTGTATTTTTATTAGACTTTTTTTATTTAGATTTAATAAAATTAATAAGTTGTTAATTGTTCACTTGTTGTAGGTACCTAATTGAGTTTCACAAAACAAATGTATGCGAATGTTATTTTAATTGTCTTTTATGATTAAATAAAGAATTCTGATTAGTTAAAATGTGTTTTTTCATCAATATTCGCCACTTTACAATAACATTTAAAAAAAATCAAAAATCTCGGTCTCGGTCTCGGTCTCGGCCGAGACTGATTTTTAATCTCGGTCTCGGTCTCGGTCTCGGTTTGATGTCTTCTTCTTCTTCTTTTTTGTTTTGGCAATCTACTTTCCTCTTGGAAGTAATTTTTGCCAGTGTCAAATGTTGAATAGTTCAGTGGTAGATAATATTGTTTCATTGCCATGATTGTGGAGTAGGTATGTACGTTGAACATGGGAGAATTGATTATTGCATAGAAAGAAATAAGTAGTGGAAAGAAATATTCTTTTCGTATTTGAATAAAAAAAAAAGATGAATAGAGCCTTAGCTAGTGCCAATGCTCTATTCAGCTTTTTTCTATTCACCTTTTTTCCTCAACCACCTTTCTTAATTTGCCATCATCAGATCAGAGCCCGTTTAATCCTGGGCGGAGAACCAGATCTTCAAATTTACCTCGTTTGTATAAAAATAGGCCTGTGTGGTGCGATTTTTCTGCTCTCGAGTTTATTATGTTTTGAATTACGAGCGGCGCCTTTAAAAACAGTAATTAAACACCCATTATAATAATAAGCGTTCAAAACATTATGAATCCAATGCCTAATAATGTTTTATAGGCACCGTAAATCAAAACATAATAGAATATTGTAAGGTACACTTACTTACCTATGACCTACCTAACTTTTACTATTATGCTAGTAGATATCCCGTTAACTACGTACCTAGTTCTTCTACATACAACTAATAATAATAAAGAAAAAACGGACAACAATTTATTTCACTGATTTATTACCTACACAAGTTTCACGACACTTACTTAAATAACATGTATTCAGTACCTAGGTACTTAAATTATTATATCCACAATCCGTTCGAAATAAACAATTGAGCAAAATATCACTGCGGAAAATAAAAATACTGCATAAAACTCAAAAATATCAGATAAACATTGTTTTAAAATTGACAAACTGACAAAAACAAATTCCATAGAGAAATTTGACAAAAATCAAAGAGATTATAAGTCAGTGTTTCCACTACCAAGTTTTAGTTTTACCCTAAATAATTTCGATCATTTCAAAATGGGGAGGCGAAGGCAAAGTGAATTACAGATGGCGCTCAGTCTTTGGAACAATTGTCAGTTTGAGCTTATATTGTCTTGACTGTGTATTACGTGATTTTACTTTCTTAGATTGTATTTTTTTCGGTTTTGCGGACAAACAATGTATTCTATGCTAACTTTAGCTCATATAAAAGAAGAATTACGGAAAAGAAAAGCCAAAACAACAGGCAAGAAAGTTTATAGCAACTTACAAAAAATTGCTAACAAGCATTACATTTCTTTAAATTTCGTGTAAGATTTACAAGTTATCTTTTTATTTCAGATTAGAAGCATATGATTTAAATTTTAACAAAGCAACTGAGTGTGAATTTCCGTGTTTATAGTTGCCTGATAATGCCTTCTGTGCAATAGTAATTTCAGGTTTCTGTACTGGAATTTCTGTAGCATCCAAAATTACACGAACCGTTTTATCGTACTTATTTATTTTATTATTCTAAGTTTCTTGAATGACTCTGGCATATAAAATTCTATTAATTCTCTGTTTGGCCCCAATATTGGGCTTATTCCATATTTGATATACCTATCAAATTCATCCAAGTTATAAATATGTTAGAAACTGCTGAGGTTGAAATATTAAAGAACAAAGCTGTTATAATTCAAATGTTGTTTTATTTTGGCGAAGCTTCATCAAATTCATGAAACATTCCTTTTGATTTATAATGTTTCTCAGGCTCAGCAAAGGAGAAAATCGAGGGAAAAGCATATTTTTTTTATATTTTTTTGCCTACTATTTTTTTTGTTACTGGGAAATCGATGAACTCCAATATTTTACAAGTTACATGCATAACAATGCGGCATTTTTTCAGTATAAAATTAAAAAGTGCAATACACCAAGAGATTCCCATATGTTTTGACACTTTCTTTGAGGCGGCCGGGTACCAAAGACCAGACGCCACTTATCGGGATAAAATTGCGCTTTTCCTCCCCATTAAAAATTATACTTGGGCCAGAAAGAATTTTAATGGAACTAATATTTTTAAGTACAAAAGATAGTCAATGTGATTTTGAAGTGTTGACCTATGCAAAAGAAAGTTGTTATAAATTATTGGAAAATAATAAAAATTGTTAGTTATTGAAAAATAAAGTGGCGACCTTTTTTTGTCAACTCTTTACATGCTGTTTATTGTTCTAAATTTAAAAAGACCGCCTTAAACTTGACATCAAATTTTTCATTACTTACTTTTGTTTTTGACGTTCTTGACAACTGACCCTGAAATTTATTTTTTGCGTAGGTAATGAATGAATAAGTGCGTAGCCTATTTCTTTAAATTCACTGAGTAGGTATGTTTCACAGGGTTCACACCACGAGTGAATATGGTTTGCGCCACGAAGAATATCATGATCTGTATTTTTTTCCCATTTATGTAGGGAAAATTTATTTAATTGCAATACTTTGAACGCAACTTCATTCTTTGTCAAAGCTGAACTATGGTTATCAAAATGAAGACGGTGAAACCGGTGCAACGTAGACCGCGATCAAAACGAATTTCTGAACTCGCTTAAGTAAAACCAAGTTCAATTTAACTCGGTTAACGGTGAAATCGGCACTTACAGGTAATCGAGGCTTTACTTCCCTTCTCTAACTTCTTTTGCTTCCGTATTTTTCATAAAGATCCGTCAGGTAGGTATATTAACTTTATGGTTTATCGCTAGCTGATTTATTTATCAGTAGAAATACATATACCTACTGGTAAGTACAAGAAGCTTAAACGGACACTCCCGCTAAATAAATTAGCGTATAGTTGGCAGCCTCACCATGGAATTAGAAGGTTTTGACTAGGTCAAAAAATTGTTAGTAAATAGTGATAAATAGTGAACTATAGCATATAAATAGTGATACTATGGTTCAAAAGATATTTGAGTATCTTGGTGAGGCTGCTAACTTGACGTCAAGCTGGCAGACACCCTAAGAAATACAATTCGTATCAATGTGATTTATATGCCAAAAAATTGTTAGGAAATAGTGAATCGTATACGCAAAATTTCAATAATATTGCTTCAATACAAGCCGAGATATTACGGTCTCAAAGTGGGCTGCTAACTTGACGTTTCTGGCGATGGCGATTCCAGAGAAACGGGCACAAGTTTAAAACAAATAAATATATCAAAAAATTGTTAGTGAAATTGTGATTCTTACGATACAAATAAAAAAAGAAATCTTCATTGCTATTTTCTAAAAATCGAATGTTAACTTCTACATAATACTCTGAATATAGGCTGTCGATCAATATTGAACTTTGCTCAACAGTAATAAGTAATATTTTTTGACTGTGTCAATGGGGATGGAAACTGAGGAACTAATGGCGCCACAAGCGGTTGTACCAAAACATTTGATTGGTTGTTTCAAATATCAAATGTCATTTGTGGCATATTTTTACCAATTAATGTATTGATAGCAATTAGATCGCCGCTGGCGCCATCTGCGATTAGCTTTGCGTTGCCAACCCCATAGTCATATCCTCATTTCAATGCTATTGATTTGATATAAACAAATATTTTTCAACCCACTTCTTTTTCATTTTTTTTTAATTTTTTTTTAATTTTTATAAAATTTGATTGTGTCAATACTCTACTCTCAGTTCATTTAATTAGTTATTTATTCGGGAAAAACTATTAATATTTTATACTTATATTATCTACTTTCTTTCCTACCTACTTACTACTTACCTACCTACTGATACTAATTTTATTATAAATCTCACTAAATAGGTACCTAATGTTAAAATTATGACTGAGAAATTGACATTATATTGCGGAGAGATGGCGCTATTCTTATTGTTTGTTATTAATGAATCTAATCTAACTGCTATCAATACTTTGATTGGTTAAAATATGTCACAAATGACATTTGATATTTGAAACAACCATTGAAATGTTTTGGTACAACCGCTTGTGGCGCCATTAGTTCCTCAGTTTCCATCCCCATTGACATAGTCAAAAAATATAAATTTCACTATTTTGCTTGATAGTACTCACCTCATGATTTCAATCAAGTTTAAACCTTATTACTGTTGAGCAAAGTTCAATATTGATCGACAGCCTATATTCAGAGTATTATGTAGAAGTTAACATTCGATTTTTAGAAAATAGCAATGAAGAATTCTTTTTTTATTTATATCGTAAGAATCACAATTACACTAACAATTTTTTGATATATTTATTTGTTTTAAACTTGTACCCGTTTCTCTGGAATCGCCATCGCCAGAAACGTCAAGTTAGCAGCCCACTTTGAGACCGTAATATCTCGGCTTGTATTGAAGCAATATTATTGAAATTTTGCGTATACGATTCACTATTTCCTAACAATTTTTTGGCATATAAATCACATTGATACGAATTGTATTTCTTAGGGTGTCTGCCAGCTTGACGTCAAGTTAGCAGCCTCACCAAGATACTCAAATATCTTTTGAACCATAGTATCACTATTTATATGCTATAGTTCACTATTTATCACTATTTACTAACAATTTTTTGACCTAGTCAAAACCTTCTAATTCCATGGTGAGGCTGCCAACTATACGCTAATCTAAATAATACGTAGTGATTTTACATTCTCTTAAGGTCCAAACAAATTATCGGACGCGGCTTACTGCCGCGGCTGAGAGGTGTGCAAACTATCGGATGTAGTAGGTCGCGGACGTAACCATAGACTAATATGACGTCATCGGACGTCCGATAGCTATCTGGCACGCAGGATGTTATGAGAGTGTGCACACTTATCAGCCGCGGCAGTAAGCCGCGTCCATAAGCCGCGTCCGATAATTTGTTCGGACCTTTATTCTCTTTGACTCCCGCTTCGAACGGGCTCAAGGTCACGATATTACCGCGTCTGTTAAACAGAATACTCAGCCGGGTTGTCTGTCACGGCCGGCGTCGCCGCACGCACAGAATACATCGCACGCGCGTTTGCCTGTTTTTGCGTTCCGTAATCTTTTCTCTGTGCGTAAATCTCAGAATGGGGAGGAAAAGCGCAATTTTATCCCGATAGGTGGCGTCTGGTCTTTGGTACCGGGCCGCCTCAAAGAAAGTGTCAAAACATATGGGAATCTCTTGGAGTATTGCACTTTTTAATTTTATACTGAGAAAATGCCGCATCGTTATGCATGTAACTTGTTAAATATTGAAGTTCATCGATTTCCCAGTAACAAAAAAAATATTGGGCAAAAAAATATCAAAAAAAAGATGCTTTTCCCTCGATTTTCTCCTTTGCTGAGCCTGAGAAACATTATAAATCAAAAGGAATGTTTCATGAATTTGATGAAGCTTCGCCAAAATAAAACAACATTTGAATTATAACAGCTTTGTTCTTTAATATTTACACCTCAGCAGTTTCTAACATATTTATAACTTGGATGAATTTGATAGGTATATCAAATATGGAATAAGCCCAATATTGGGGCCAAACAGAGAATTAATAGAATTTTATATGCCAGATTCATTCAAGAAACTTAGAATAATAAAATAAATATAATAAAACGGTTCGTGTAATTTTGGATGGTACAGAAATTCCAGTACAGAAACCTGAAATTACTATTGCACAGAAGGCATCATCAGGCAACTATAAACAAGGAAATTCACACTCAGTTGCTTTGTTAAAATTTAAATCATATGCTTCTAATCTGAAATAAAAAGATTACTTGTAAATCTTACACGAAATTTAAAGAAATGTAATGCTTGTCAGCAATTTTTTGTAAGTTGCTATAAACTTTCTTGCCTGTTGTTTTGGCTTTTCTTTTCCGTAATTCTTCTTTTATAAGAGCTAAAGTTAGCATAGAATACATTTTTTGTCCGCAAAACCGAAAAAAATACAATCTAAGAAAGTAAAATCACGTAATACACAGTCAAGACAATATAAGCTCAAACTGACAATTGTTCCAAAGAATGAAGCGCCATCTGTAATTCACTTTGCCTTCGCCTTACAATGGCGCCAAGTTATTGTGCTGTGTTTGGTTGTGCAAACAATTCGAAAACAATGCCACAAATTAAGTTTCTTTAGTTTTCCCAAAGATGATATGAGGTAAGTACCTAATATTATCAAAATATTATTTCGTTTTCGTAGTACATAATTAATAATAATAATAATAATAATAAATATTGTTTATTTACTCTTCACAAAGGTTATCACTTATAATACGTAACTATACTAAGAGCTCAAGCTTACAGATAAAACCTTTGTGAGAGACTGGAGTCCATTCCATACTAGGATCCCCGAGGGGCCTGTATTACAGATCTCCAGGCTCTCACTTATTAATTCACTAATAAATAAATAATCACTCATTAATAAAAAGGACCTGACCTGAGTATTTAGCATAAAATATGTACATTTGTGAAAAAAACATCGTCACACAAGTTCTGTGCCAAAATATAAAATAAAAGGAATGAAGAAAATATCTACCTACCTATACCTATTCATAATTGGGTTTGGGTTTGGATTTCGTTACGTTTTGAAACACAACGAAACAGTAAGCAAGTTTGTTCAAAATTTAATTTAATTTCCATACTAAATGTTTAGGTATTTACTTTATTTATACAAACTCAGGACAGGAGTAGCTAAGTACTTAATTACCCAGAAAAAGTGATTATTTCATTTTTGTATTTACTAACTAGAATAAAATAATGATTTAAAACTAAAGGAAAACTCATATTTCAGCGATATGATCTTTAAACGTAAGCAATATTTAAGAGGCATATTACATTTCGACTGTGATTTTTGCGTAAAATGACCAATTTTGGCGTTGTCGATCTGAGAAACAAAAATACATTAACACCTTTGACTTATTGAATGGTGCAGAATAGCTATTGGAATAGTTCATAGCGGCCTCGCTTTTTTGAAAATTTGCTTAACTTTATAATTAAACCCGAAATTGCAGAGAAAGATTTTCATAAAATGCGCGAAGGCACTTTTTTGAGCTCATGGATTTAACAACTGTGCTAAAGAATTGAAATAAAAAAAATTAAATGTTATCTCTTATATAGTCGAATAGTTCATAGCGGCCTCGGAATTTTGAAATTATTTATGGAATATGTGAAAAAAAATCCCAATCAAAAACCATAAAACTCCTAAAAAAGCTCAGAATTAACTGTGGATTTCTCCTAGATACATTATTATTATTACGTAAAAATTATATCATAATAATCTTTACTTCGTAAGTAAATAAAATTTCATACTTTTATTTGTTGTTTGTACTTGTTTGTCTTTCTGTGTATGTTCAAAGTTGACTCTAAGAAATCGTTCACCAACTTTCATTTTCCTTTCTAACCCTTTAACTTTCCAGTGAATCATCATATTACTTCTTGTCGCGGACACATATAAATGTATTTAGTAGACCCAAACGTTTCTCTAGGTTGTATCGCTAAAATCCGTCAAAATCAAAATTTCGACGAAAAAATGTGATAGGGCCCTTAACAGTAAGCAACCCTGGGCAAACACGCGAAGGGGGAAGTAGTTATATAAATGGCGGCATTTGGGACTCGCACAAAGAAGAGTCCGTTCTAGTATTATTGTTTATTCTTATGCTTATACCTCCCTCCAGGCTCCAACGGAGATTGCACGGCCAGTGTCATAGTGAAGATAGAAAAAATGTCCTTGAGTGACGTGACGGCTTATTGCAACCTCTTTCTTTAGTAATGCAGGCAAATAACTAAACAGTAATTAATATATAAAATCTTGGACTTATTTTGAAGTGATGGACTTATCGATTAGACCATAATCTTTAGGGACTTAAAGATTTTTAAACAGTAATCATAGGACTAAGCGGTATTTTTAGTTTGTACTACTCTCTCGCGCTTAACCGCCTCTGTGGTCTAGTGGTTCACACCACCGATTTCAGACCCAGAGGTCCCAGGTTCGATTCCCAGACTTGTTCTTAGTCCGCCTGGCTAGCTACCACCATCTTATCTAAGTCTGACGCCATAACAATGATGTGTTCAGCATTATTGTGTTCCGGCAGTTACAGATATGATACCCAGTTCCTCAGTGATCGGACTCCGGGAGTAGTGCGCTTCCACCTTCAGCCTTATCACCACTTAACATCAGGTGTAATGAAGACTAAGTTAGTGCTACCACGTTGTGTTAGTGATTTCTTGAATTGGAAATGGTGGACTTAGCGTAGGTATAAGAAAAAGGCAAAATCTCACTCAGGGATATGTTAAGAAAAAAATGCCAGTTGATAGAGAAAAAAATCTGCCAAGTGCGAGTCGGACTCGCGCACGAAGGGTTCCGTACCAAAAAACGGAAAAAATCACGTTTGTTTTATGGGAGCCCCCCTTAAATATTTATTTTATTCTGTTTTTAGTATTTGTTGTTATAGCAGCAACAGAAATACATCATCTGTGAAAATTTCAACTGTCTAGCTATCACGGTTCATGAGATACAGCCTGGTGACAGACAGACAGACAGACAGACGGACAGCGGAGGCTTAGTAATAGGGTCCCGTTTTTACCCTTTGGGTACGGAACCCTAAAAACTAAATATTTCTGTGTTACTAGTTCAAAAACTGTAAAAATGGCCTTGTGATTTCTTGAATTGGGCCATTCTATTATTTATTATTGGAATCATCCACAAGTTCTCAAACTTTTATTGGTAAACCCCCCGCCAAAGAGAATATAATCACTACCCCCCGCACTAACTTCGATTTTAAACATAAAATGAATGAGTTTTTTATACAATTACTAACTAATATAAGTACTAGAAAAAATACGACTTGCACCAGATCAATGCTGACAGCTCCACTCAGCGGTCAGAGCATTGGACCGGTGGGTGATCCAAAGGTCGCGGGTTCGATTCCCGTCTGAGTATTGATCTGGTGCGAGTCGTATTTTTTCTAGTATATTATTTAGTACCTATTGTATAAAAATAGCATTGTGAATGATTATTTTTTATTACCTATTAATGGGAGTGTAGTATTGAAAGGTAAATCTCTCAATTTTAATGTTATTTATTTAGTATTAAACGGATGAACTTTCTAAATGTGTCAGTTTTGAAAGCTGGCACCGTTTACTCTAAGACTTGTGACAAGTTTGTTGCATTCACTTCTGTTGATCTTTCCACTATGAGTAACAGGCAAGGTGCAAACAAATACTATGCCTCCCCGAAGACGTTTATAATCACTGAGGGTAGCTGAAACCATAAAAAAATATTGTTTCTCTACTATACTTTAAAAAGGTCTTAAGACTACGGCTGCGGTTTTGTGTGAAATCTCAAACTTACAATTTACAGTGTAATGTATTTCCTTTCTGAGGTCTTCTTCTTTTTGCTTATTATCAGATCGTATGATAACTGCAGCGGTGGGACCATTTTCACTGTCAACCACCACACAGTCGTGAATCCCAGACACTGAGCTTACTACTTTCTCTACCTCTTCTGGTGCTATCTGCAAATATTAAAACTGTCTTAGCAAATCTATTAAAGTAAACTAGCTTCCGCCCGTGACTTAGTCCGTTTGGACCCTAGAGAGGGACCTTTGACCGGGATAAAAAGAAGCTTATAGGTTAATCCAAACATCCAAAATTCCAAATCCGTTCAGCCGTTTTGCGTGATTGAGTTACAAACATCTAAACCTTAAATCATTCAAACTTGTACATTTATAATATTAATAGGACAACTTAACAAATGGACATTTTATTTATATGAAGTACCTATTAATAATGAATAATAATAGTAGATATAGTGGTAGGTAATAGGCCAGGTGATATTTAAACAAAGCTGATAGTCATCAATGTCCGTTCAAAGTTCTGACGCCATTATGAACATTTGTTTGTCGCAAATATTGCCTTGAATACCTACTTAAATTTCTTTAATATTTATCGCATGCAACAGCTATAACATGGATATTTATATCTTTACTGACATGATAATTCATATATTTAAACCAAAACTTTTTTCTTTCAATAAAATACAGTTCTTCGCTGCTGTCTCTGTAGAACACGTCTCCAGTCTTGAACCACCCATCAGTTGTCATTACTTCTTGGTATGCTTTTTTATTGTTGTAATAATCCTGAAAGTTACCCAATTCGTTAAATTTGTATCTATTTGTTTATTAATATTTAAAATTACTTTTTTATTTAGTTAGGTACCAACCAACCTTGAAAATACACAAGTCACTTTTTAGATAAAGTTCCCCTTGCTCGTTGACGCCAAGCTCTTTTCCATCTTCAGAATCAATCTAAAGTCAAAAATTGTCTTAAAAAGGTATAATGTTTTGTGAATTTCTTAAGTATTTTTTTATCAAATACATAATAAAATTAAAATAAAATAAATACATAAGTAAATATAAGGTGGAACCAATTTTTTTTTTGTTTTTTTTTTCTGGGCCCTCACATTTATAATCATGCTAATAAGGAAATTGAGATTTTCCCGCTTTGCAGTAAATTGTGTAAATTGAAAACGACTTCTTGGCTCATGGGGAAAACGTATGAAGAGACCGAAAACTTGCTGCTGACAGCTAAATAATGGATAGATGTATGGATCCATTGTTGCAGAGGAAGGAATGCTTAGTGGTTGGTTTCCATGAATCCAACCGATCCCAAGGTATTACCGGAGGGCTAAGTGGGGTAGCGAAAGTTTTTTTTTCTTTTTCTATTTTTTTCTTTTCTCTAATTAATTGCGACTAAGTCACGCATTTTAGTGTTTGTAAAGATAAGAAAAGTTACTGTCAAGTTGCTATAGTAATGTGTTTACATACAGTGTAGTAGTGATTTTTAAGATCTAAAGTTCCACAGATTGTCACAACTTTCTTATAATTGTCTGGCAAACTACATTTATATTTAATATCTTTTTCATTTTTATATTTCTAACTTTTAAAGTCCTTTTACGTTTGCTTGTTATACATCCTTAAATTGTTACCATGGGAGGAGGAGCTGCTGCCTGAGATACGGGTATATCCCAGTTTGGGTAGTAGTTTGTACTGCCATGCCATTGTTTCTACTTTTATTTTTTGTATTAGCAATTATTGTTGTGTAATAGCCGAATTAACACTTGCACCGTAACTTAACGTTACGCTCTGCAACATGACGTATGTCGCTGATGACCTACTAATTAGTTTAGTTAAATAAATTGTAATAAGTAATAATAGCTCTCTTGTGTTGTAACTCCCGTCAATACAACGGATTTCTCCTAGATACATTATTATTATTACGTAAAAATTATATCATAATAATTTTTACTTCATAAAAAAATCAAATTTCATACTTTTATTTGTTGTTTGTACTTGTTTGTCTTTCTGTGTATGTTCAAAGTTGACTCTAAGAAATCGTTCACCAACTTTCATTTTCCTTTCTAACCCTTTAACTGTCCAGTGAATCATCATATTACTTTTTGTCGCGGACACATATAAATGTATTTAGTAGACCCAAAGGTTTCTCTAGGTTGTATCGCTAAAATCCATCAAAATCGAAATTTCGACGAAACAATGTGATAGGGCCCTTAAGAATTTGGACTTTTGAAGAAAGAAAATGAAATATTATATCAAGAAAATGACATTAAAAATACAATATTTGAAGAAAGGAGTATAAATATGAAGGCCTAAAAATAAGAAGATACACAATTTTGAAGACAATTTAAAGAAGATAGAAGAATTTAACACGTGAAGAAAGAAGCGTACGGGTCCAGGATGGTGTCCAGGGTATAGCCCGGCCCAGTTGGAGCGGAGTCCAGGGATTATCCCGGCCCATGGAGTCCAGGGTATAGCCGGCCCAACCATCGAGCAGCCAACTTCCTGCCGACGTGCCACGTGCTGCCACCTTCGCCCTACATCCAGCTGCCTACGTGCATCGAGCTGTCGACATGACGTCGCCCCGACTCGCCACATCGCTGCGATGCACTATTGCGTCACTTTACATTTAATTTACGGTATTTTTATGTTAAGTTATTTCATTACTATAATATGAGTTAAAGTTTTTGATCTTAATATTTTTTTGCAATTTAGTAAAATTATAAATGTTTAAAGTAATATAGCATGTCTCAACAGTTAAGAGAATTACTGGAAAAGTTTAATTATATACGCGAAAGGTTAGTTAAATTAGGTCCAGAGAGACGACAGAAGGAAATAGGTTTTAAAAAATTAGAGGAAGCGGAAAATCTTTATAGTAACGTTGAGTATATTGTGTCTGAATTGAATAAGGAATTAAAGTTAATTTCATTAGAATCTTCCGAAGTAGATTTAATTAATTCGTTACTTGGGGATATCAAATTAGTTTATAGTAAAATTAAGCAATTAGTGAGTGAGCCGTGTAGTAGTAATAGTTCCGAAGATAAAGTTATTGAAAGCGGCCACAAGACTTTATTATCTAGCAAAATGGCAAATACAAGTTTTGATATAAAAACGGCCATTGCCTTGTTACCCAACATGACGGGACAAGAGGATACCACGAAAAAATTAATAGATGGTATTAATATGTATAGCTCTATTATTAATGAGGAATCACAGGGGTTACTCGTAAATTTTGTTTTAAAAACTAGACTATCATCTAGCGCTCAGTTAAGATTAAAGTCCGCATATGCTAGCGTAGTAGAATTAGTTTCAGACATGCGAAAATTTTTTCTTCCTAAGAAGTCGACAGAAGCCCTTCAGGCCAAGCTGTTTCGTACAAGACAGGGACGTAGGTCCATAGAATCGTTTGGGTCTGAAATCGAGGATCTTTTCGTGAATTTGACTATCACGCAAGCAGATAATGATGATAGCAAATTCGAATTTTTAAGATCGCTGAACGAGAAGACGGCGATAAAGCGATTCGCTGATGGGTTATCGGACACAAGGCTTAGCACCATAATTGCTTCGAGGCAATTTTCATCTTTGTCAGAGGCCATTAGAACAGCTGTCGATGAACAAGTCTTGGCTTCAGGACACGATCAGGTTGCTCATTATTCGCAGGAGCACCGTCCCTATCGTGCTCACCATTTTAATAGCAACAGAGGTAAGTATCCCTCGGTTAGGGGCCAATCTTTTAATCGTGGTCAGGGAAACATTTATTTTTCTCGAAGTCATAATTACAATCATAGAAATAATATGACGCAACCTGCTATGAATAATACAGGTAGAGGTAAACGCACCACGCAGTATTTTGCGCGGTCAGCGCGAGGCTCGCGAGACGCCCCGCCCGCCCCGCGGATTCACCAAGTGCAACATAATGACAATGTAGGTCAATGCAATAATTCTAATCGGTTTCAGTTTTTTCGTTCCTAAGTTAAATTACGGTATTTTTAGTTATAACAATACGAGCATAGTTAACTGTAAGATAGGTAATAATTTAATTGATTTATTAGTAGACAGTGGAGCTAGTTTATGCGTATTAAAATACGAATGGCTTCAAAGTTACCCAGATGTATTGCAAAGTATTAATAAAGAAGAAATAACTATTAAGGGCATTAGTGGAAATTTAGTCTCGGAAGGTTATATTTATTTAGATTTAAATTTTAATGGTTTAGTTTGTAATCAAAAGTTTTATGTGTTTAGGAATTTGACTTGTTATGCTGACGGAATATTAGGTCAAAACTTTTTCCAGCGTTACAAAGCAATAATTAATTATAGGAATAACGTTTTATCATTATGTCATAATAGTTGTAGTGTCGAGATATCTATAAATAATAATAACAGTAGTTTTATTCATATTATTCCGCCACGGTGTGAAATTATCAAATACATCCCTACCAGTCAACGCGATGACTGTGTCACTCTGGCGCAAGAAATACAAAAAGGTGTATTTGTTGCAGGTTTGATTTCCAAACCTACCTATGGTCGAATACCTATACGTATTTTAAATACTAATGATAGCGAGATAGAAATAGATTTATCAAGTTTAGAATATCATAGTTTAAATTTTTTCGACGAATGTAGTTTCGACAAACAAAGAATAAGTGTCGATAGAGTAAAAACATTGTTTGGGTTGCTTAACCTGAGTTCATACTTAAATGAAGATGAACAGTTAAGTATTGAAAAGATTTGTGCTAAGTACGCTGACGTTTTTCACTTGCCAGGAGACAAACTTAGTACTACGAACTTGTTACATCATTCTATAAAATTAAAAGAAAATACAAGTTCAGTATACGTTAAGCCTTACAGAATCCCAAACGCTTTGCAAAAGGAGGTTCAAAAACAGATTCAGGAAATGCTCGATAACGACATTATAGAGGAGACTACTTCAGAGTGGTCTAGCCCTGTTTTACTTGTTCCTAAAAAATCGGACAAAAATGGAGAGAAAACATGGAGATTAGTAGTCGATTACAGACAGTTAAATAACAGAATAGTTGACGACAAGTTTCCATTACCGAACATAGTAGAAATTTTAGATTCTTTGTCAGGTAGTGTTTATTTTTCGAAACTTGACCTATCCCAAAGTTATTACCAACTTTCCTTAGATAAAAAATCCAGAAAATACACTGCTTTTACTACCGATGAAATGTACCAAATGAAACGTTGTCCTATGGGACTTAAGACAAGTCCTATTAGTGTTTTTTCAAGGCTTATGACTATAGCCATGTCAGGTCTCAATTATAGGCAATGTTTTATTTATTTAGACGACTGCATAGTTATAGGAAATTCAATTTTTGACCATAATA
The DNA here is from genome assembly GCA_928269145.1 of Agriphila tristella. Taxonomy (NCBI): domain Eukaryota; kingdom Metazoa; phylum Arthropoda; class Insecta; order Lepidoptera; family Crambidae; genus Agriphila; species Agriphila tristella. The sequence continues at coordinate 24,648,478 of OV743439.1, forward strand.
AAAACTTAGTTAGTGTCTTAGAACGATTTAGGAGTAGTAATCTGAAACTTAATCCATTAAAGTGCGAATTCTTACGAAAGGAAATTATGTATTTAGGTCACAAAATAACTTCACAGGGAGTCGAACCAGATCCTGAGAAAGTTATTGCTTTGACAAATTATCCAAGACCGAAAAGTACAGAAGACGTCAAAAGATTCGTTGCATTTGCAAATTATTATAGACGTTTCATTTATAAATTCGCAGATATAGCTTATCCATTAAACTATTTATCAAAAAAGGGTGTCGAATTTAATTGGAGCCCTGAATGTGAATCTGCATTTTTGAAATTAAAAGAAGCACTTGTAAGCCCTCAAGTTTTAGATTACCCGGATTTTTCAGATAATAACACCTTTATATTTAATACGGACGCATCAAAGATAGGTTTAGGCGCCGTACTGTCTAATAGCAACGGTAAGGTTGTCGCGTACGCCAGTCGTAACTTGAAACCAGCAGAAACGCGATATCCAGTGATTGAGTTAGAGCTGTTAGCGATAGTATGGGCCACTAAACATTTCAGACCTTATCTTTATGGCAAAAGGTTTAAAATTATAACGGACCATAGACCATTAATTTATCTTTTCGGAATGACTGATCCATCGAGTCGATTAACTAAATTTAGATTATATTTAGAAGAATACGATTTTGACATCGAATATATCCCGGGACGGCAAAATGCAGCTGCAGACGCATTGAGCCGGCTACCGGTTAACAGTAAAGATTTGAAAAATATGAGAGAACACGTTGTATCAGTCAAGACGAGAGCCCAAAGTCGTAAACAATTAAGATTAAATAATGACGACAACCGTACTGACTTGACAACTGAGGCTTCCACTAGTTCTAGGCCTGATCAACCGAAAACTGTGGAAATTCTCAAAAGACCAAGACATTGTATAGAATTGTTATTGAATAGAAATGCATATAGGAAAGAAAAAGAGGAAGTATTAAGCAATAAAGGTAACTTTGTATATGTACCTTCAAAGTTTTGCATATATCTGATATCCCGATCGTTATCTACCGTAGGCGTGTTAGCGAGGGAATTAGAAAAATTCTGCAAAAAACTAAATATTGACGAGGTAGTTATTGTGAAAGATAAAGAAAATACGATATTTTTAAATAATTTTTTAGAGCGCAAATGCGATTATCCTCGTATTCTCGTAACGAAAAATGTTACAAAGTTAAATGACTCAGATGAAATTAGAGTTGTACTGAATGATTTTCATTTATTGCCAACCAGTGGCCATGCTGGTGTTAATAGGATGATGAACAATATTAAACAATATTATTTTTGGCCAAATATGAGCCGTGACGTCAATGATTACGTCAATAAGTGTAAGGAATGTCAAATCCAGAAACACACAAATAGGAACACCCGGGAACCGATGGTGATTACTACGACTCCGAGCACTTCGATGGAGCGAATTTCATTAGATTTAGTGGGCCCCCTAGATAAAGATAATTTTAATTTTACTTATATATTAACTATTCAGTGTAACTTAACTAAGTTTGTCGAAGCCTACCCCTTAGAAAGGAAAGACTCGGAATCGGTTAGTAGGTTATTTGTGAATAATTTTATATTGCGCTATGGTGTCCCAATGGAGATCATAACTGATCAGGGAACCGAGTTTATGAGTAATGTGTTCACAGATGTGTGTAATTTATTGCAAATTAAAAAATTAAATTCTACTGCTTACCATCACGAAACACTGGGAGCACTAGAAAACACTCATAAAAGTTTAGGCGCTTATCTTAGAATAATGTGTAGTAATAACAAAACTGATTGGAGTAGTTGGCTAAGTTATTGGTGTTTTTCTTTTAACACCACAGTTCATACAGAGACACAATACACTCCTCATGAGTTAGTTTTCGGAAAATTGTGTAATTTACCATCGAATTTAAAAACTTCTGTCGACCCTCTTTATAATTACGATAGTTATCCTAAGGAATTTAAATATAGATTGCAGAAAGCACAGGTAGATGCTAAGAATAATTTGTTATTAAGTAAGATTAAAAGGAAACTAACATACGATAAGAAAATTAATACATTAACATACAAACCCGGTGACTTTTTACTTGTTAAAAATCAAGTTGGAAATAAGTTAGATCCCATTTGGAATGGTCCATTTTTAGTTTTAGAGGATATGTCACCTAATGTTAAAATTCTTAAAAATAATAAAGAATATATAGCTCATAAGAATAATACTAAATTGTTTTGTACTTAATGGAATTATTTGTATTTAAAAAAAATGTGTACTTAATTAAGATAATTTTTTATTTTTATTTAGAGTAATAGAAGGATCCTCAACGATGTACGTCACATTTTTTTTTCTTCTTTTCCGGGGGTAAAGGTTTGACTTTCGGGGGAGGTGTAATAGCCGAATTAACACTTGCACCGTAACTTAACGTTACGCTCTGCAACATGACGTATGTCGCTGATGACCTACTAATTAGTTTAGTTAAATAAATTGTAATAAGTAATAATCGCTCTCTTGTGTTGTAACTCCCGTCAATACAACATGTTACTACAATCTACTGGTTTTACTTGAAGCATCCCCAAACGCCAACACTTCATCTTATCTCAGTTGTAAACAAGTTGTTTGCGGTGCCTACCCTCAGTAGTTTGTAAAAATTTCAATGTGGATAAGATGGGTGGGTACACCTACCTACCCTTTACTGCTTTTATATTTTAATTGTAAGCTACCTACATAATAAGTTCGTAATGTATGGTATGAAATAATAAATTGTATTCGTTCTGACCATAGCGGACAAATAGCTTCCCTTGAGCACCATCATGTTCCTCATCAGTGTAATATAATTTGCAGACCTCTAACTAAAAATAAATTGGAAAATTTTCATAATAATGTCACTGCCAAAACTCTTTGCTTACCTAGTAATGATAATCCCAATACTCATTATGATGATTTATTTAATTTAATTAAAGTAGAATTTGATAAAACATTTAAGCAAAGATCTATTAAATCCAAAGACTTTAAAAAGAAATTTAGTGATTGGGCAACACCAGGCATATATGTTAGCAGAAATAAGTTGTTTGAATTATATGGTCAGAAAACAATTTCAAATGATCCCGAATTTCATGAATATGTAAGAAACTATTCAAAAATGTTTAATAAAGTATGTACTTTAGCAAAAGCAAAATGTATATCTACAATAATTCATCAGTCAGATAATAAAATAAGAGCCACTTGGAATATTATAAATAAAGAGACTGGGAAAACTAAAAATAATGACCGTGAATACTCATTAGTATCAGACAATAAAATTATTGAGTCAGATGAAGGAGTGGCAACAATTTTTCAAGATTTCTTTTCTAAAATACCTATTGCAACTACCAGTAATTTAAATTCATCTCCAAAAATTGCTGTCTCCCTCTTGGAATCATGTGTTGATAAGTGCAATAATGTATTTAAATTTAGACATATCAATAGTGATACCATTCTTAAAACATTTAATTCAATAAATATAAAAAAGACTGAAGATCTCTGGGGCATTTCAACTCACATAATTAAGTCTATAATAACGACCATTGCTCCCCATCTTGCTTTTATTTTCAATAAGTGTGTTGATGAAGGGATATTTCCAGACTTAATGAAATATAGTAAAATCATCCCTCTTTTTAAATCTGGGGACAAAAGCGATCCCGCTAACTTTAGACCCATTTCCATTTTGCCAGCACTAAGCAAAATTTTTGAAAAGATCATTTATAATCAATTATTAGCACATTTTCTTATCAACAAACTACTTCACGAGAAACAATTTGGTTTTACTCGTGGTAGATGCACAACTGATGCTGGAATTGCACTTCTCAAACACGTCTTTGAAGCATGGGAGAGTAAACAAGATGCAATTGGTATATTTTGTGATCTCTCTAAAGCATTTGATTGTGTCAGTCACAGTACTTTATTAGATAAATTGGAACATTATGGTGTATCAAAAAATGCAATAAGCCTTATGCAATCGTATCTGTCGGCGAGAACCCAAAAAGTTGTTGTAAATAAAACAGAATCCTATGAAGCACCCATTACCATGGGCGTGCCGCAGGGATCGATATTGGGTCCATTGCTTTTTCTTATTTATATTAATGACCTTCCTTACTATACTAAAAACTTATGTGAAATAGTACTGTTTGCTGATGATACTTCTTTAATTTTTAAAGTTGATAGAGGATGTAACTGCAGTGACGATGTAAACAGCACTCTTTCCAAGGTGATGCATTGGTTTACTATTAATAATCTGAAGCTTAACTCTAGTAAAACTAAATGTGTAAAATTTTCACTTCCTAATGTGAGGCAGGTTCATATGACTATACATGTAAATGGTGAAGCAGTCGAATTTGTTGACTCAACAAAATTTTTAGGTATTACTATAGACTCGCGGTTGCAATGGGACCCTCATATCGATATCCTGTCAAGCAGACTTAGCTCTGCTGCCTTTGCAGTTAAGAAAATAAGGCTTCTGACCGACATTGAAACAGCAAGATTGGTTTACTTCAGTTATTTTCATAGTATTATGACCTACGGTTTGTTGTTGTGGGGCTCAGCTGCTAATATTAATAACATATTCATCTTACAAAAAAGGGCAGTGCGCGCTATATACAACTTACGGTCTAGAGATACTCTTCGTGACCTATTTAAAGAAATTAAAATATTAACGGTAGCTTCCCAATACATCTATGAAAATATAATGTATGTAAAGAAAAATTTAGATAGCTTTGTAAAAAATAGTAATGTTCATAAACTCAATACAAGAAACAAGAACAAACTTGCTGTTCCAAGGCGCAGACTGCATAAAACCGGAAGCTCTTTTTTGTGTAGATGTATTACCTTTTATAATAAGATACCAGAACAAGTCACAGAACTGCCCTTGGAAAAATTTAAAAATACTGTTAAATCCAATTTAATGAGTAAAGGTTATTACACTGTTGACGATTATTTGAAGGATAAAAAGGCATGGGCATAGCATTTGTATTGTTAATTATTACTCTAATACCTCAGTATTGATTAGAAAAAGTCCGGGGTTCTTTCATAGGTCTAGATAAAAGTCCTTTAATTAAACTCGAATCGTGATTTTCTTTTCTAAGTATAAAATTGTGAGAAGTATCCTACCTACTTAAAAACGTACTTCTGGCTTCTTGACTCGACGACTTGATATGGGTAGCTTTAGTATGTCATGCTCACTTCAAACATTTCTGCGGTGGTGTCGTGTGAGGCGGGTCGTTACGTTCCCTCAAATATGGTTGAGCGAAGCGATGGCTGGTTCATGCGTCATGCTCGTGAACGGGTGCTGCCAGTGGGAATGGGTCTGCTTCTGTCTGCTTGTATTAAGGGCGTCGTATAACTCGTATATAAAAGATCTGTTTTATATTGTCTGTATGTATGGCACTTCTTACTCAAAAAATATAATTCTTAATAGCTTACCTTGTTTTGATTTATTTAATTGCAATATTTTTACTTTCTATAGTCAGTAGTTTAGTGAAAGACCTATGAAAAGCTTTTGGATATAAATTTTCAATTCGATGCCTTAACATAGGTAGTCTTAGTATGTCATGCTCTCTTTAATCATTTCTGCGGTGGTGTCGTATGAGGCTCAAATATGGTTGAGCGAAGAGATGGCTGGTTCATGCGTCATGTTCGGGAACTGGTGCTGCCAGTGGGAATGGGTCTGCTTCTGACTACCTATCTTAATGCATATTGAATTGTATGTTTTTCTTTTATTTTTATTTATTGTAGCAGCCTAGACTGAATAACAAGTTCAAACTTTGAATTTAGCTTAAAATCTGTAAATTGATTAAGAAATTTGAAACTCATTAAGAAATGAGCTAATTCAATAATGTTATTTATTTGTTAATCTTTGTTAATATAAAGTCTGGAAACGATATACATATTTGTAAATATCGTTCCATCTGATTGATAAAGCTGACAAGTTTTTTGCGCCCATTTTTCTTGTCAGTTAAAAGACGTCATAATGGGTGGCAGGGTAAAAGAATTGACGATTTAAAAATGCTTATTATGTGAGCTTATTTAAATAAAATATATTTCACTTTCACTTTCACTTTCACTTTCTCTGGTATATTTGCGCATAATAAGTCATACTTATGGGAACAGAGCGAGCACACCAAAAAATCTTTATTTTTTATTATGGTTTTGCACCCAGAACATCTATTGGATGATGCATAATTCATGTCATGATATAAAATCGGGCAACAAAGGATTTATTTGATCTCTATTAAGCATGGCATCATATAGTGTTGATTACAATCCTTACTAATATTATAAATGCGAAAGTCCGTTTGTTTGTTTATTTGTTTGTTTGTTTGTTACGCCTTCAGGTGTTTTATATAAAATAAATAAATGAGAAAATAAAAAAACAATTAAATAGTTGAGATAGAAGAAAAGTGTTAAATTATAAAAAATAGTTGAAGAAAATGAGTACTTTTACATATAAAATAAATGAGAAAATAGGAAAAAAAAGGAAGTCAAAAATAGTTGACGATGAAGTTAAAGAAGTTACAAATAGTTGAAAGAAGAAGTTAAGAATAGTTGAAAGAAGAAGACGAAATATAGTCTTAATGAAGTTAAAGAAGTTGAAGAAGTTACGAATAGTTGAAAGAAGAAGACGAATATAGTCTTCATGAAGTTAAATATAGTTAGTAGAAGAAAATGATGTTGACAAGGAAAAAGAAGATGAAAATAGAAGTCTAAGATTAGTTGTGAAGATTGACGAACAAAGTCGTTGAGCGAGATAAAAGAAGATAAAGATAAATGAAGACAAATATAAAAGAAAACAAAGATAGTAGTAGAATCAGAGAAGAAATGGATTTGATTTAGTTGATTTAAAAAGCAATTCTTAATACATAGTATAGACAGTATTAGAATTGAGGGGGGATGTAGAGGTTAGCAAAGAGATTATTATAAAACACGGGTAAAGGAAAAAAGAAGAAAAGGACTAGTCAGTGTCAGTTAGCTTTCGTCTGGTAATGTCTGACTTTTAGATATCTTTATACATAAATATGGATTTACCACTGAATAAACAAGTTAAACAGTAATCTCGCGTTTTAACATTATAAGATTAACTACTCTACCGATCATCGTGAAATTTTGCATACACTTTGTCAGGGGTACAGAAAAGAACATAGGGTACCTTTTATTTTATACCGAAAAAGGGAACCGTTCCCGAGGGATAGACAAAACATTAAACACGCGGACGAAGTCGCGGGCGGTCGCTAGTAAATAAATAAAAAGACGTCTTTTATTCTAATTATTTTGACCATCCACGCCGATCACGCCGATGACGCCGCCGCCGCCGGCAATTTAGACACCAGACGCCGCCGCCGGTCAAATGACCATCGGCGCACATGTCTAGTACACACCAGCAAATTAGAAGACCAAGACATGCCTTTATATACAACCTTGCCCACACCATCTGAAGTGTTTTCAATGCTAGAGTCGGAGGGCGACTCCGACTCTAGCTTTGTGGATTTGATAATGACGGAATGTCAATGTTGCTCCCGCTGCCGCCGCCTCCGCCACCGCCTGGAGCGCCGCAACGTGCAATGCCGCCGCGTATTCTGTGGCCGCGCGGTGCCACGGCGCGAGTCACGGCACCCTCGCCGCCGCCGAAATTAAAAGGTATGGACGTAAAAAAATGCTATTTATTTAGCAGTTTCTGCAAAATTACACAAAAACCAAAATATTCAAAGTTCATTTTTTTATTTTAGGTCTCGGCACTTTGTTTCAGTATTTTCAAAAAGAAAGAGCCTAATCCAAGTAGTTTAGGTTCATTGTTTGCGGAGACACAGCTAGTCAAAAATAGGCATTTTTTGCTAGGTAGTCAAAAATGTTTTTCGTTTTTGCCACTTTTTGTTAAAGTTTCTGACTGAAAAATGGCCGCTTAAACGGTACTATTCATATTTGGCTCGCTTAGTACAGATGCAATGCACATGCAATTAGATAGGAGCTTGTATTATAAAGTTCTATTAAAATAATAGTAGATTATACAACAAGTGAAAAAAGAAGGAATTTAGTTCGAGGTACTATGTTGGATCCCGAGAGCAGCGAAGGATTCTAGAGTTGAATCCCGAGCGTAGCAAGGGATTCAAAAGTAGAATCCTGAGCGAAACGAGGGATACAAAGGACCGAGATGAAATTTTTTTTCACGTGTTGTGTACTCTACTTTTTACCATTGACTGCGAGAAAACATAATAGCAGTACTTACACCTATAGTACTTATTTATAGTTATCAAATTTTATTATTTAGATAGGTAATCGGTAATTTAACCGTTAGAAAATAGTGAAACTATAAGTTTTCCAATGACATAAAACAACCATGCTATGAGGGAAATTACATGATCAATCTGACATCAGTCCATTTCATCAGTTTGTATAGACTTTGAATTTTTACAGACTGAAGATCGTACCAGACTGATGGAATGGACTGATGCAAGACTGAACATCTAATCTCCCTCTAATATAAAGAAAAGAACCCAAAGATTAGACACTAAAAAGAACCTAATTAATTTGGCGAGATATTTTTTAGAAAAGAACCCAAAGATAAGACACTTAAAAGAACCTAAATAAAATTGGCGGGATTTTTTTTTTTAATTTAATTGTATAACTTGGCTTTATCTATGGAATAGCTCCATACTTTCAGCACGTTTTATTTTTTTTGTACATAATTCATACGATGAGCGCTTGTTCCAAATTCAAATCATTTTTATTCACTCGGTGAATAAAATCGCTTATTATTCACTCTTTTCGTTGAATTAAACGCACTTTTTAGAGTGGCGATGGTAAAAAAATACTTAAAGTTTTGGTTATAGCTGCACAATTATTATGCTATGTTAAGGCATGAATTTAACTGGGTTCCATTTGTTTCAGGAACCTCCATCCAAGTTTTTAGTTTTTAAACTTTTTTTTATACGTTAAATATTGTTTTTTTTATACGTTATGTATTGCAATACCTTTTGTTTTTTATATAGGTATTTTATTATTTTTTTGCTGTTTTTAATTAAGAACCAATGTGTCTTACTTAAAGCAGCAATGTGACTGCGATTTCTGTCGAGTTGATTGCAACAAAGTTACAGAATCAGTACGTAGATTACGTATCTCTGTTGCTAACAATGGGGAATGTCCGAAAAAAAATCAAATTGGCTGAATATTTTTCTATAGGTAGGAATAAGGTCCCTTAGTAATAGAATAAATTTTCATAATTTTCGGTTTCGTGAAAAAATTTCAAAAAATCAAAGTCTCTTCGACTTCACAAATGTATGAAAGTAACAGCAGAATGGAGATTGTACCTTTGCCAACACCTGCCACAACCACAACATGGTATTAAAAAAAAAGTTTCAAGACAAAATGTCAAAACTTTTTTTTTTAAATACGTGTTGTGTTTGTGGCAGTTAGCGGCAAAGGTATAATCTACATTCTGCTGTTACTTTCATACATTTGTGAAGTCGAAGAGACTTTGATTTTTAAAAACTTTTTTACCCAACCGAAAATTCTGAAACTTTTTTCTATTACTAAGGGACCTTATTCATACCTATAGAAAAATATTCAGCCAATTTGATTTTTTTCGGACATTCCCCATTCTCGATTTTAATCGATTGTAAGCGCAGTCACATTGCTGCTTTAAGTAAGATAGTTGTCACATTGGTTCTTACTAAAGCAGCAATGTAACTGCGATTTCTGTCAGAGTTGATTGCAACAAAATTACATAATTACCCCCCTAGGGGGGTAATAGGGAATATGCATAAGTCACCGATTTTCATAAAATTTACTGAATAAAAATATTTTTTAAAAACACGTTTTTAAAACGGACTAAATTAATTATTACAAAAAAATCGGACTACAAATATTAAAACGGACAAGTAAAAACAAACTAAAAAGTCTGTATTTATAACCCTAATAACCTATACCTACCTACAGAAATTTTAAACCTAAAAATTTTAAACCAAAAAGCGTGGGGCGCATGCTATAGACAATAAAAAAATAATAAAAAAATAAAAAAGCCTTTTATTTCTTGCACTTAACCAATTTACATTGCAATATTCATTAGCGTATAGTTGGCAGACTCACCATGGAATTAGAAGGTTTTGACTAGGTCAAAAAATTGTTAATAAATAGTGATAAATAGTGAACTATATCATATAAATAGTGATACTATGATTCAAAAGATATTTGAGTATCTTGGTGAGGCTGCAAACTTGACGTCAAGTTGGCAGACACCTTAAGAAATACAGTTCGTATCATTATGATTTATATGCCAAAAAATTGTTAGAAAATAGTGAATCGTATACGCAAAATTCCAATAACATTGCTTCAATACAAGCCGAGATATTACGGTCTCTAAGTGGGCTGCCAACTTGACGTTTCAGGCAATAGCGATTCCAGAGAAACGGGTACAAGTTTTAAACAAATAAATATATCAAAAAATTGTTAGTGAAATTGTGATTCCTACGATATAAATAAAACAAGAATTCTTCATTGCTATTTTCTAAAAATCGAATGTTAACTTTTACATAATACTCTGAATAGGATGTCGATCAATATTGAACTTTGCTCTACAGGAATAAGGTTCCAACTTTATTGCAATCATGAGGTGAGTACTATCAAGCAAAAAAGTTAGATTTATATTTTTAGCCATATCCTCGAATTATTATTACACTTGTTTTATTAATTAAATGTTGGTATCAAACAATAACGATATTCATTAATAACAATAATATTCATTACAATAGCGCCATCTCTCGGAAAAGATTGTCAATTTCTCAGTTATAATTTAAAGTTAGGTGCCTATATATGTATTAGGTATTATTTTACTTATTTATTTTTGAAATTCAAAAAGGCAAATCATAGCGTTCCAACCACTTTTATTCGTTGCGTCAACTGTCTATTTTTACGAACGGTGGCTTTTGCGCCAACAATGATCGACTGTATAAAGACTACTCTTTAGTAGGCTGTGGTCAATACCCTACTCTTAATTCAATATTATTAATTCAGGAGAAACTATTAATAATTTCTACTTATATTACCGATCATCATGAAATTTTGCATACACGTTGTCAGTGGTACAGAGAAGGACATAGGGTACCTTTCATCCCAAAAAAGAGTATTGTTTCCGAGGGATAGCAAAAACTCTTTCCACGCTGACGAAGTCGCGGGTGGCCGCTAGTTTTACTATAAATCTCACCAGATAATAATAATAATATCTTTATTCTACCTAATACATAAATAGGTACCTAACGTTAAATTATAACTGAGAAATTGACAATCTTTTCCGAGAGATGGCGCTATTGCTATGATTGTTATTAATGAATATCGTTATTGTTTGATACCAACACTTAATTAATAAAACAAGTGTAATAATACTTGGAGGACATGGCTAAAAATATAAATCTCACTTTTTTGCTTGATAGTACTCACCTCACGATTGCAATAAAGTTGGAACCTTATTCCTGTGGAGCAAAGTTCAATATTGATCGACATCCTATTCAGAGTATTATGTAAAAGTTAACATTCGATTTTTAGAAAATAGCAATGAAGAATTCTTGTTTTATTTATATCGTAGGAATCACAATTTCACTAACAATTTTTTGATATATTTATTTGTTTAAAACTTGTACCCGTTTCTCTGGAATCGCTATTGCCTGAAACGTCAAGTTGGCAGCCCACTTAGAGACCGTAATATCTCGGCTTGTATTGAAGCAATGTTATTGAAATTTCGCGTATACGATTCACTATTTTCTAACAATTTTTTGGCATATAAATCATAATGATACGAACTGTATTTCTTAAGGTGTCTGCCAACTTGACGTCAAGTTTGCAGCCTCACCAAGATACTCAAATATCTTTTGAATCATAGTATCACTATTTATATACTATAGTTCACTATTTATCACTATTTATTAACAATTTTTTGACCTATTCAAAACCTTCTAATTCCATGGTGAGTCTGCCAACTATACGCTAATCAATATTCGTAACAAATTTTTTTTTAACTTAGGTAATTTGAATTCATAGTTATAATTTAAACAAAAATATTGCATGCATGATACATAATTTCTATACATTAATCTATTGCTTAAATAATAATTTTGAAATTAATTTGTAAAATAGTACTTAATAAATTTAAACAATAATAATTCAATATTTAATAAAACCTATCATGCATTTTTTTTTTTTATTGCATGCATGATACCTAATTAAATTAAATTTAACATATTTAAAAAATAATAATAAATTGATTTGATTGAAATTTACATTAAATTAAAATGGTTTTTTTTTTTATGATTACATATAGATATTTTTACATTAATTTTAATAGTATTTTTTTATTGTTCAATTTATAACAAAATCATTCATGCATATTTAAAACAAATTAAATTATTTTGCAAGAACCCCTCCACAGGTGAAGGCCTCCTCCAAAGAATGCCATTTGTCACGGTCCTTTGCCAGTTCAATCCAATTGGGCCCGGCTGTTTTTATTATGTCGTCTTCCCATCGTGCCGCGGGCCTGCCTCTTCTGCGTTTGCCCTCTGGTCCCTTCCATGATGTTATTTCTGAAGTCCATCTTGCATCTTGAAGTCTCGCAACGTGTCCGGCCCACTTCCATTTTAATTTTTGAGCGTGGTGTAAAGCATTAGTCGACTTTGTAATGGCGCTTATTTTTGAGTGATTCACTTTCTGAATTTTTCTTATGTTCAACATACTACGTTCCATTGCTCTTTGACAGGAGATAATATTGCTTTTTGCTTTGGATGTGAATTTCCAAGTCTGGCACGCATATGTTAAACATGGAAGAAGACACGATTGCATTACTTTTGTTTTAGTTTCTATTGGCATATTACTTTTGAAAATTTCTTTTAGGCTCCAGTACTTGTTCCATGTGCTTTGAATCCTCCTCTCAATTTCTGCGTCATTACTATTCGTGTCAAATCCAATTTGTTTGCCTAAGTACACATATTGTTCAGTATAATTGATTGGTTTATTTTCTACATAAATCTGTTGCTTTATACTATTAGTCATAATCATAGTTTTAGAAAAGTTCATTTCGAGGCCGACTCGCATACTGGCTCTGTGTAGTTCGTTTATCATGTTTTGTAGTTCTGAGCTTTTTTCAGACAGTAGAACCAAGTCGTCAGCAAAGCGGAGGTGGCTTAAACAATTTCCTTGTATTTGTATTCCTTTGCGTTTCCAATCTAAACCGCTAATTACTGTTTCCAGTACAGCAATGAACAACAACGGAGAGAGTGGGTCTCCCTGTCTTACACCTCTTTTTACAGAAAAACTTGGGCCGACGCTCTCCAGTTTAACTCTACTTGTGCAGTCGTTGTAGATATTTTTAATTACCTTGATGTACTCGTTCTCTACCTTCTGCGCCTGCAATGTGTCCCATATACTTTTGTGTGAAACGGAATCAAAAGCTTTCTGGTAATCAATAAAAGCAATGTAGAGCGGTCTATTAAATTCTTGATATTTTTCAATAAGTAGTTCTAAGCTATGTATGTGATCTGTGGTTGAAAATCCTCTTCTAAAGCCAGCTTGCTCGACTGGTTGTTTGTTTTGTAAATTTGTGCTCATTCGTTGATTTAAAATAGATGAAAAAAGCTTATATAGACAAGGCAACAAACTTATTGGTCTATAATTTCCAATATCATCTGGATCGCCCTTTTTATACAATAGGATAATATCAGAGTGTGACCATTGAGAGGGTGTTATTCCGGTTTTTAATATAAGATTAAATAGACGTGTCAATGGTAGAGCTAAGATCGTGTCAGCTAGTTTGATTGCTTCGTTTGTAATCTTGTCAGAGCCAGGGCTTTTGTCTGACTTTAATCTTTTTATAGCAGATGTAACTTCCAATTCGTCTATTAATTTTATTTCATTTATGTTGTCAGTGCTGGTCTCTTCCGAGTGGTATTTGTTGTTTTGGCAGTCGACTCCCAGCTTCTTCATGCTATAAAGATTTTTATAAAATTCCGTAGCGATGTTTATTATTTCTTCTCGACTATGCATTTTTTTTCCTGAGCGACTGAGGCCATCTATCCAGGCTTTATTTGTGCGTAATTCCTTATAATATAGACAATATGGATGATAAATTTTACAAAACGCGCCCCACGTTTTTAGGTTTAAAATAAAAAAAAACAGTAAATTATTATTTAATGCTTTTTAGTTAACGAGCTAAGACTAAATTTAAAAATATACCATCTCCTATCGGAGCACTCGTCAAAACGATTCAAACGAGTCCAAACTCGATGGGTTTGCATGGTTTTATTACAGAGTCCCAGTGCCCTTATTCCGGCTGCATCATCAGACCCTGGAAACTATTTCCTATCCTAACAAAGAACTCGTCAACACTATTCAAACGAGCCCAAACTCGATGGGGTTGCATAGTTTTATAACAGAGTCCCAGTGCCCTTCTTCCTGCTCCATTATCAGACCCTGGAAACTATTTCCCAACAAAGTCCTCGTCAAGGCGATTCAAACGAGCCCAAACTCGATGGGGTTGCATGGTTTTATTACCGAGTTCCAGTGGTCTTCTCCCGGCTCCATCATCAGACCCTAGACACTTTTTCCCAACAAAGTACTCGTCAAGACGATTCAAACGATCCCAAACTCGATGGGGTAGCGTGGTTTTATTAAAGAGTTCCTATGGCATTCTTCCGGCTCCATCATCAGATCCTTGGACACTAATTCCCAACAAAGTACTCGTCAAGACGATTCAAACGAGCCCAAACTCGATGGGGTAGCGTGGTTTTATTATAGAGTTCCTAAGGCCTTCTTCCGGCTCCATCATCAGATCCTCGGACACTATTTCCCAACAAAGTACTCGTCAAGACGATTCAAACGAGCCTAAACTCGATGGGGTAGCGTGGTTTAATCATAGAGTTCCTATGGCCTTCTTCCGGCTCCATCATCAGATCCTCGGACACTTTTTCCCAACAAAGTACTCGTCAAGACGATTCAAATGAGCCCAAACTCGATGGGATTGCACGGTTTCAATATTGAGTTCCTTTGGCATGGCCTTCCAGCTTCATCATCAGACCCTGGACCTTATCTCCCATTAGAGTTCTCGTCAAGACGATTCTAACGAGCCTAATCACAATGGGGTTGTATGGTTGCATCATTAAGTTCCTGTGGCTTTCTTCCAGTTCCATCATCAGATCAGCTCAGTGACACAATATTGCATTGTATTCCAGTTCTGACCTATGTTCAAAGTTTCAAGTCTCTAGCTCATCAGGAAGCTAGTTTAAAATCGTTCGCAAACTTTGCGGACAAACAAACACACAAACAAACAAACGACGCTAGGCGCACTCCGCGCTTTAGGTACAAGTCAGTGGCACGAATCATGAAATCGGGTGGGGATTGCGCGGAACGCGTATTTTGGGTATGCATTGCGGTGAGGGGCGCGGGCGGCGGGAGAGGGGCGCGTGCTATTGGTCGCTCACAAGAGCACATGCGCGAACTTATCCCCACTCCGTCGAAAAATTTTCATGATTCGTGCCACTGACTGTACGAAGCTATAAGTAGCCAGCGGGTCCGTCCGGACTCCGGACGGACTAATTTCAGAGGGCTATCGCGTGCCGGCTGGGTCGCACCGGTCGCACGTTAGCACAGTGTTGCCAGACCGTGGGCAATTGCCCACGCCATGGGCAATTTTAGGATTTTTTTGAAAAAAGGGCAAAAAGAGCGAAAAGGTCTTGGAACCGGTAAAATATGGGCAATTTTGGAAATCACGGAACTCATTAACCAGAAATCACATAAAAACACCTGGCACAAATGACAAAAACACAAAATCACAGCTTAGGTTGGGTATCCATAGACGTTTCTTCCTATAGAACCATCCTATAGGAATGAAGCCCAGCACCTGCGTTTAAGATTTCGCAGATAAAAATAGTTTTACCGATGTAGATCGACTGGGCTACATTTTTTGCCAATTTTTTGAAAAAATTTCGATCGACCATAGTCGCCCAGACGCACATAGGAGTATTTGTATTAAAAACTCGGTCAAAATTATTTGATGTTTCTAGTGAAATGAAAACTACATAATATCAGTGAAAAAAATATTCGTTTAATATAAAGCCATATTATTAGTTATTTTTGTATTTTCAGTAAAAAAATGCAATTTTATAATTATTACAAATAAAAAATAAAAAAAGACATTTTACACAATATATGATTATACTAATCATATTCGCAATCAGTGTCGTCATCTCAGTCATTATTTTTTTCAAGACTAGTGTCTAAGGACTTGGAAGTGTCTTCGTCGACCTGGAGTTATTACATTTTTTTTTCAAAATGGAGGAAGAATGAGGAACTATTTTCAACTAAATATGATAGATGAGGGTCCGTACTTTCATATATAAAAAAAATAATTGCCCGACAAAGCCCGACACATAAACAAAAATGCCTGTGAATTTGTTTCCAAGTAAAAAATTGCTTATTTATAACATGTCTGAAATAACACTCAATAGACTTATAATTTCCGTATTAAAATAATAAAATAACACATGAAAAATTCAGAACATACCTTCCTCTTCCATGTCTTAAACAATTTATTGTAGCACGCCTTCAAAAATAACCACAAATTACCTTAGAAGTTGTGAAAATATTTGGAACGCCGAAAACAAAGATATTATTATGCACACGTATGACTCTATCAGACTGATTGTACGCCAAAGCGTACCGCGTAGTGTTAATTTTGTGCCTTGTACTCGACTCGTGAGTTAATAAGGTTTATAAAAAAAACTGGTTTGAGAGTACTTTGCGTTAGTTTCTAAATTGGACTTTTAACCAGTTTTAGAGCAAAAATACTCCTTTGTGAGACGTTTAAATGACTAAAGGGCGGGAGTTTACGGAAAATTAAGATTGTTCTAGGTACAGTTTGACCATAAAGAGTTGAAATTAAATAAAATGGAACTAAAATTTTTCAGTACAAAATTTAGTAACTGTTGCCAATTTATTCGTGATTTTGACGTGTTTACATAGAAAGTGGCGCCCTCAATTTTTGTCAACTCTTTATGGTCAAGCTGTACAAACAGGGGCGTATTTACCCTAGGGTCCAAGGGGGCCATGACCCAGGGCGCCAGGCTGCGAGGGGCGGCGCGAACCGCCCCTTGCGAGCTTCGGGACACTTTTTGAAATTATTCGTGAGAAGGGTTACAATTATTTTTACAACAATTTAAATTACTTTTTATTTAAATTACAACGATTTTTTTTTCATTTTTTTTACATAGTAGATGAAACTAACTGTAAATGGCGCTGCGCGGCCGCTTTTTTTTAACGTTTTTACAATAGAGAAGCAAGACTACAAGATTAGTGGATGAAACTGACAAAAAATCGCGCTGCGCGGCTGATTTTTTTAATAAGTAGGTACTCATAGTCAGGCAAAATTACAAGATTAGTGCATGGAAATCACAAAAAATTCGCGTCATTAAGTACCTACCTACTCATAGTCAGGCAAAATTACAAGATTAGTGCATAGAACTCACAAAAAATCGTGCTACGCGGCCGATATTTTTATTACTTATAGTCAGGCAAATTTACAAGATTAGTAGATAGAACTGACAAAAATCGCGCTGCGCGGCCGATTTCATAATATTTATTTATTAGCCAGGCAAAATTACAAGATTAGTGCATGGAAATCACAAAAAATTCGCGTCATTAAGTACCTACCTACTCATAGTCAGGCAAAATTACAAGATTAGTGCATAGAACTCACAAAAAATCGTGCTACGCGGCCGATATTTTTATTACTTATAGTCAGGCAAATTTACAAGATTAGTAGATAGAACTGACAAAAATCGCGCTGCGCGGCCGATTTCATAATATTTATTTATTAGCCAGGCAAAATTACAAGATTAGTGGATGGAACTGACAAATAATCTTTTTTTTACTGAAAATTTACAAAATTACAGGGTATTTAATGAAAATGATTAAAAATCGGGCTGTGCGGCATTTTTTTTGGTATACACAAGCATCCTCTTCCTCCCGCACGTAACCCTAGGGTGGCATACCTTATTGGTCCAGGGCGGCGAATCTTAAAATATGTATGTCCCTGGGTACAAAGCGTGTTACCCCGGTCACTCACATGCGCGCAAAGGTTCGTACATTGTACGAATCTTTGCACGCATGTGAGTGGCTGTCAGAAATTCATTCGCAAAGTCAGCATCTTCGCGAATAGGTTCGCATATGAGTGTGCGAACCCATTTGCACTTCCTCCTACACTTGTTCACGAATGTTTATTTTTACTTGAGATTTTGTGAACAATGCACGGTGAAGATGATTTTAATAGAGCTGTTGGACTGTTTTATGTGTGCTCATTTCATTTACTATTTTCAATATAGAAAATAAAGGCTATAAATAAAGGTCGCCGCAACTAGGAAAAATACGCGTAACCACAGATTACTAATGGTCGTACGAATGCTTTCGTCTGTGGCACGAATGTGTGGGAGGCTAAGCGAAGGTTGGAGGTTCGCGCGCTTTGATGTGCATCAAAAAACCGACACAGCTTGGAAAAGTACGAATGTCTCGAAAACTTCGCGAAGTCATTCGCGAAGGTCGTCCTACACATGTGGGTTTGACGTATTCGCGAACCTATGCGCGCATGTGAGTGACCGGGGTTATACGATAGTTTCTCCTACATGTCGTTGTTTTAACCATTATGGGTGATTTTGTGTCGGAAAGGGCAGTTTTAACAACCTGTGTGGGCAAATGTGTTGATTGGGTCTGGCAACACTGCGTTAGCAGTTCGATTTCGATTTTCGATGGTCACTCACTCGAGCCGCGTTCACTTATTGCCGCGTCGTTCGTTCGCACGTTTGTGATATATTATTATAACCAAAATGAAGGCATATTACATCGCAATGGGCTGCCTTAATACTAATAAAAAGGATCCGAACCTCACGTCTTTTTCACACTTCCAAAAGTTCCAAACGACATCGAAACGTAAGAAGTGCTTGTCTACTAGGTACTTAGTATTTAGTATCCATTTAGGCTGGCCCCAGACCTACCGGTTTCATTTCTTTGCTTTGCTGTTCTACCTTGCTTGAAAGACCGTCGGCCAACCAGCGTAATTTCCAATCTATCGCATTTTGGGACTAGACAAAATTGGCAAGATAGCCATTATATCAGGCAATATCATCGCCTGGATTGCGAAGTAGGAAGCTTTTAGGAGATATGCCACCCCGAACATGGACTCCAATGTTTTGTGACATTTTGTGTTTATTGGATAACCATTTTACTCCAAAACGATATGGGTTCACCGAACGCCATAACTTCTACACTGCGACGCAACACACGGGCGAAACACACACACAATGGGCCGCACGGCTCCGCGGACTCACGGCTCATTGTAAATTCGCCAACGTTGAAGAGGCATTGCGTGACCGTTATATATTGGGCATGCGGTCCGGGGCCGAGAAGGAAAAGTTGTATGCGCAGGAGTTATCTACGTTAACACTCAGCAAAGCAGTGGAGCTAGCGGAAGCAGTCAGCAGCGCGAGGGCAGGCGCCGCCGCCAGCGCGTCAGTCACGGCTACAGGCGAACACTTGTTTAAAATCGCGAATAGTGATAAAGTGCGTCAGAAAGAAAGGTGTTCTGTATGTGGTTATTACAATCATAAATCGGCAGAATGTCGTTATGCAAAATTAGCCTGTAAAAAGTGTAAAAAAATTGGGCACTTGCGAAGAATGTGCACTAGTGATGTTAAGTGCGTCGGTACCGTAGCCTGTGACGTAAGTGACGACGATGACGGTGAGTTATTTAACATTCGTTCCGTTAGAGGGGAGCCCTTGGTAGAAATGATCGCAATTAATGGGTTTAAATTTCAATTCGAAATAGATAGTGGTTCAGCTGTAACGGTCATACCGGAAAAAATGTACAAAGAATATTTTAGTGCCGTGCCATTGTCGATTACAAGTAAAAAACTGGTGGCCTACACGGGAAATAAAATTATATGTGTGGGTACTATCAACCTCCCTGTCTCATACGCGGGAATAAAACGCTCAATCACTGTTTATGTAGTCAAGGACGGGGGACCTCCTTTGTTACGAAGAAATTTTATTTCGCAGTTTAACTTGCAACTGCTCCCTGTTAACAATGTGGATGTTGTGAAAACATTTGACTTTGAAAAGCGTTACCCGCAGTTATTTTCTGACAAGTTAGGAACGTTTAATAAGTTCAAAATTAATTTACCGTTAAAGGATAACGCTAAACCAATTTTCATTAAAGCGCGCCCTGTTGCCTTCGCGTTAAGAGATAAGGTGAGCAAAGAAATCGACAGGCTAATTAATTTAGGTGTGTTGGTGCCGGTCGAACATGCGGAATACGCCTCGCCTATTGTACCGGTGCTAAAACGGAACGGCTCTGTAAGACTGTGCGTGGATTACTCCGTAACCATTAATAAACAGCTGTTGGTAGAACAGTACCCCCTGCCTACTATTAAGGAACTGTTTTCTAAATTACACGGAGGTCAACAGTTTACAAAACTCGATCTGTCCATGGCGTATACGCAATTTGTTTTAGATGATCAGTCTCAAATGATAACATGCATAAATACACATCGTGGTATATATAAATATACACGCCTCGTCTTTGGACTGGCTAGCGCACCAGCAATATTTCAGCGGGCTATGGAGTGCGTATTGGCCGGATTGGATGGAGTTTTGTGCCTGATGGACGATATTTTAATAACGGGGGTAGATGAAAAGCAACATTTAGAAAGATTAAATGAGGTACTTTGTAGACTAGAAAACGCAGGGTTAACATTACAAAGGGAAAAATGTGAGTTTTTCAAAAATGAAATTAGTTATTTAGGTTACATAATTAACAAAGATGGATTAAAAAAATCACCAGATAAGATAAGGGCAATACTGGAAACACGTATACCTACGAATGTTACGCAATTACAATCATTCCTGGGTTTAGTAAATTATTATAGGAATTTTGTACCCCAGGCATCAAGTATTTTATCGCCATTGTATGAGCTTTTAAAAAAGGGTTCCAAATGGACTTGGACATCTGAACATAATTACGCTTTTGAGCGTATAAAAAAATATTTGGTTTCAGACATTGTTCTGGCACATTACAATCAGAATGCAAAACTTATATTAACCGTAGATGCATCGCCTAGCGGTCTTGGTGCGGTGTTATCCCAAGTTGAAGAGGGTACAGAAAGGCCTATCGCGTTTGCATCGCGTACATTGAACGCAGCTGAAAAACATTATTCCCAAATACAAAAGGAAGCAACAGCTATAATTTTCGGGGTAAGGCGCTTTCATCAGTACTTATATGGCAGGTCTAGTCCTTTTATTCTTCGCACAGATCATAAGCCATTAATATCAATTTTTGGGCCGTATAAAGGGATTCCGGAGGTTTCCGCTAACCGGCTACAGAGGTATGCAATGTTTTTAAGTGGTTATAACTATACGATAGAATACATTCGTAGCAAGGACAATATTGCAGACTATCTGTCTCGTTCGAGCGTGCCTGACCCGCCGCTCGCGGGCGGGGAGAGGGGTTCGCATTGTGCGCGCTCGCAGGCTCATGATGACTCAGTGGCAGTGACAGATCGCGCTGCCTATGTGTGTTTCGTGGTCGATGGTAGTTTGCCGATCACAAGGAATGAGCTGCGAGAAGCGATAGATAAAGATTTAATTCTAAGTGAAGTAAAAAAATACATATTACAGGGCTGGCCGAAAAAAATTACAGATGCGCGCTTAAGGCCATACTATTTATGTAAATCACAATTAGCTAACGAAAATGGTTATATTATGAGAGGGCACAAACTTGTAATTCCGGAAACTTTGTGGGATAGAATTTTATCGGAGATACACAAGACTCATTTAGGTATAGTAAAAACTAAGGCAGAGGCGCGTTCGAGGTTTTGGTTTCCGGGAATAGACAACGCCATAGAAAGAATGATAGGTTCGTGTGATGTGTGTATTCAGCTTCGACCGTCACCACCACGAGAGCCCGCGTCGCCATGGCAACGCTCAGAACATCAATTTGAACGTCTGCATCTCGATTTTTTGGGACCCATTAACGGTCACATGTACCTTGTTGTTGTCGATTCACACACCAAATGGGTAGAAGTCTATGATATGAAGAATTCGACTACATCCCTTTCTGTTATTGAAAGGTTGTGTGATTTTATTTCCCGGTTTGGGTTACCAAGGAGTCTAGTGAGCGACAATGGCACAGCCTTCTGTTCAAAACAATTTAATGACTTTTGTGAATTAAACGGGATTACACACTTGACATCTCCCGCATACCACCCGGCAAGTAACGGGCAAGCAGAGTCTTATGTCAAGGTGGTTAAAAAGGGCATAAAATCCAGTTTATTATTAAGCAATAAAACAAAAAATATACAATTAAATTTATCAAAGTACTTAATGGATTATAGAAATTCTGTTCATTCTACCACGGGACTTTCGCCAGCCGAAATGGTATTTGGTCGTAAACTAAGATCACGCTTAGATTTAATGAAACCCACATCGTCATCACTTATGTCACCTACGATTTCTGATGTATGTGATAACAATCAGTATACGCAAACAAGTTAAAGGAAAAGCTATAAATAGTTTTAAAATTGGTGATTGGGTATTATATAAAAAACAATTTAACAAAAATCAGTTTATTTGGAAGAAAGGCATTGTTACAAAAATAATAGGTAAAGTAGTATATTTAATTAAGGACACTCTCACATCACAAATAGTAAAAAAACACAAAAATCACATTATGTTATACAAGGGGACGATTAATGGCAATATAGACAGTGATACCGCTGGCATAAGTGTAGATGATATCTACTTACCTTCGTTGTCGTCACCGCCGCCGCCGCCTGCACCGCCGTCGCCGACACCGCCGTCACCGCCCGCACCGCCGTCGCCGCCGTCGCCAACGCCACCGCCGGATTTTCCGAGTGCGACTCGAGAATCGCTTGTAGACTCAAGTCCAGCGATGCCGACAGAGAAAGACGATGATCAGACAGAGATTCCGAGGGGAGATGAGGTGCAGAAAGACGCGCCAGAAGCTGCGATACTTGAACCACTGACAACTGAATCAGATGGGGAAGAGGAATTTCATGAAGCTGAAACAGATGACGCGCCAGCTAGAAATGCCAATCGTCTCCGGTCTCGTCCCCGTGTAAACTATAAAAAGTATTATTAGAATATTTGTTAAATAGGGGGAGGAACTGTTATGTATGTATCTATACGTGTGTGGCTGCGACCACCACGCCACCTCGCCATATTGGAATAAAGCAGTGTGCTACTAACCGCCGGTCGTTTACGTTGTCTCTTCTCCCAATACGTACCAGTATGAAACAGCAGTTTTTTTTAAATTAAAACTTCTCATTGCAACCCAGACGACGATATTTGATAACACCAAACTAATGGCTATCTTGCCAATGTGGTCTGGTCAAAATATGCGATAGATTGAAAATGAGCCACTTGGCCGGCGGTCTATGGTAGAACAGCAAAGCAAGGAAATGAAACCGGTAGGTCTGGGGCCAGCCTTATTCTCAGGTAGGTACATACTTGTCTTATTTGCTAAACAATATTCACCCAACTATTTATTGAAATAATATTATAGATTAGGTAAGTATACATAATTACCTACTTTTGAAATAAAGTTAATAATTATGAATACAATTTCATTTCGTATGAAAGCAAATTGTATAGTCTTGTATGTATAGTCTGATGTGGCGTTGACTGTACCTATCCTAGGTTATTTTGAAACATATTTAAGTACACATTATGTAATAAATCTACATTAAAATAATAAAATAACCATATTACTTCGATAGTTTTCATTTCTTTTATTCGTAATGTCATGTCAAACTTTACATAGTATAAAAAAACTTATTTGTGAAAAGGAGTTCTTAACACATTATTTCATAAACTCATAACTTGTAATAAATTAACTACCTGTTATTTAATTATTATAGGTATATAAAAGAAGAAACCCTGAAGTCGTTAGAGGAGATAAGAGCTACGCGATAGAAAGAGAGGCAACTTCTAGGTGAATATAACTGTAGCCAAGGGAGCGGCGTGCAACCTGAATTGCACTTTATGATGTATGGAATAGAGTCGCTATTTAAATAAATGACTTTACGGAGTGGATCTTCTGTACTTGTACTATTATGTATTCTGTGATGATGCTTTGCACAAGACGTATAATCCCCGTCAATTGGTAATGCGCTGGAACCTTGTCAAATTAACATACACATCAACGTCATCCGCAACTTAAAATGACAAAAACAGTAAAATTCTAATAGGTAATATAATATATTAATTATTGAATTCTTATTTTCAATAAGAAAGGGTCTAGGTATATGAAAAAATTGCAATTGTTTTTCATTTTTGAGGTTAAAATCATGGCCGCCAGGCGCATTACCAATGGGGAGGCGAAGGCAAAGTGAATTACAGATGGCGCTCAGTCTTTGGAACAATTGTCAGTTTGAGCTTATATTGTCTTGACTGTGTATTACGTGATTTTACTTTCTTAGATTGTATTTTTTTCGGTTTTGCGGACAAACAATGTGTTCTATGCTAACTTTAGCTCAGATAAAAGAAGAATTACGGAAAAGAAAAGCCAAAACAAAAGGCAAGAAAGTTTATAGCAACTTACAAAAAATTGCTAACAAGCATTATTATTTCTTTAAATTTCGTGTAAGATTTACAAGTAATCTTTTTATTTCAGATTAGAAGCATATGATTTAAATTTTAACAAAGCAACTGAGTGTTAATTTCCGTGTTTATAGTTGCCTGATGATGCCTTCTGTGCAATAGTAATTTCAGGTTTCTGTACTGGAATTTCTGTACCATCCAAAATTACACGAACCGTTTTATCATATTTATTTTATTATTCTAAGTTTCTTGAATGACTCTGGCATATAAAATTCTATTAATTCTCTGTTTGGCCCCAATATTGGGCTTATTCCATATTTGATATACCTATCAAATTCATCCAAGTTATAAATATGTTAGAAACTGCTGAGGTTGAAATATTAAAGAACAAAGCTGTTATAATTCAAATGTTGTTTTATTTTGGCGAAGCTTCATCAAATTCATGAAACATTCCTTTTGATTTATAATGTTTCTCAGGCTCAGCAAAGGAGAAAATCGAGGGAAAAGCATATTTTTTTTGATATTTTTTTGCCCACTATTTTTTTTGTTACTGGGAAATCGATGAACTCCAATATTTTACAAGTTACATGCATAACAATGCGGCATTTTCTCAGTATAAAATTAAAAAGTGCAATACTCCAAGAGATTCCCATATGTTTTGACACTTTCTTTGAGGCGGCCGGGTACCAAAGACCAGACGCCACCTATCGGGATAAAATTGCGCTTTTCCTCCCCATTGACGCGGATTATAGTGATTATTTCCTCTATGTGCACAAGGGTCTGACATGCTTTGATAGAGCGAGATCGTCTTATTGAGATTCCTATAGGAGGAAATAGAGAAGAGTTTCATGTTTTATCTCTATCACCGACCGGACTTTTTTTCATGGTCGGGTTATGGGCACAGTTTAACAAGTGAGGTTCATTGAAATGGTGAGGTTATATCAAAAGTGCCAAAGAAATTAAAGGTTTTGTGGATTACTACCTAATTTATACATACAATTTACTATAAATCGAATGTGTAGTGTTTGTGTCTAGCCTACAAAATGGTGGGGTGTTCAATATTTGGCTGCAAAAGCAACAAATAAAGAAAAGAAGCGGGTGTTACATTTCATGCGTAAGTACACTGTTTTCTATATTTTGATCACGTACTTATTTCTTTCTCAAATCTCACAGGAATAGGGTTACTATTGAGAAATTTGAAAATTCCTGACAAAAAGCCGGACAGGACAAGAAAAGTCCGGACATTTTCAGACAGATCCAGACTCCATACTTTTTGGGACTTCTCTTTCGAACACTACTGCTATGTGTGTTTTTAACTAAGTAGTATTACACCGCCCAATCTTAAAAAAGCCGGACAAATTACAAAGCCGGACAAAGTCCGGACAATAGTCTAAAAGTCCGGAAATGTCCGGACTAATCCGGACGGATGGTAACCCTACACAGGAACCAAGTTTCTGAGCTAAATCTTTAGTTATAGGTATCATGAAAAACCTGATAAATAGGAAAAATCTAAAAAATATTTCTAAAAATAACCTCGGAAACATTTGACATGCAAACCGGGAAAATTCATTGCGTAGGTATTAATCTACGTAGGTAGGTACATCGAGATAAATATACAAGAGAAAGCAAACCTGACTACTCACACGGCACAAAAAGCGTGTACTTTTCAACCGTGTACCGTGTAGGACGAAGCTTTGAAACCACCAAACATTTTTAAGAAAACATATATCTGTCTCACTTACACACGTACCAAAAACAATATCGTCGCCAAGATTAGACAAAGACCACAACAAAATTAGACAAAGACCGCGATATCAACATGCGGGGAGGCGAAGGCAAAGTGAATTACAGATGGCGCTTCAGTCTTTGGAACAATTGTCAGTTTGAGCTTATATTGTCTTGACTGTGTAATATGTGATTTTACTTTCTTAGATTGTATTTTTTTCGGTTTTGCGGACAAACAATGTATTCTGTGCTAACTTTAGCTCAGATAAAAGAAGAATTACGGAAAAGAAAAGCCAAAACAACAGGCAAGAAAGTTTATAGCAACTTACATACAAAAAATTGCTAACAAGCATTACATTTCTTTAAATTTCGTGTAAGATTTACAAGTAATCTTTTTATTTCAGATTAGAAGCATATGATTTAAATTTTAACAAAGCAACTGAGTGTGAATTTCCGTGTTTATAGTTGACTCATGATGCCTTCTGTGCAATAGTAATTTCAGGTTTCTGTACTGGAATTTCTGTACCATCCAAAATTACACGAACCGTTTTATCATATTTATTTTATTATTCTAAGTTTCTTGAATGACTCTGGCATATAAAATTCTCTTAAGAGCCATATGACGTATCGACTGTGATTTTTGGTTAAAATGGGGAATTTTGGCGTTGTCGATCTCAAAAACAAACATACATTAACAATTTTGACTTATTGAATAGTGCAGAATAGCTATTGGAATAGTTCATAGCGGCCTCGCTTTTTGTAAATTTTGCTTAACTTTTTAATTAAACCCAAAATTGCAGAGAAAGATTTTCAAAAAATGCGCGAGGGCACGTTTTTGAGCTCATGGATTGGACTACTGGTATAAACAAATGAAATAAAAAAAATTGAATGTTATTTCTTATATAGTAGAATAGTTCATAGCGGCCTCGGAATTTTGAAATATCATTGAAATAATATAGAAAAAAAAATCTTATTCTAAACCAAAAAACTACGAAAATCGCTTTGAGTTAACTGTGAATTTTAAAGGCATATGTTAATGAGACCAGGAGACTTTTGTGTATATATATATTGAGCCGGTTCACAAGTTACAGCACTGTTATAACATAATTTATACTTTACATAGTTTCTGAATTAATGTCTATACATCTCGACGGATCCACAAGAAGTGTGTCAAACTACAGAGTGCTGCGCATGTCCAAGCAGATTGACATAACAAATCTAACTTGAAATTCGAATGTACCATAGAGCATAGCACTTCGTGAGAAACCTCCCTCGACACACCCCCTCAATCTGCTGCACATGCTGACCATACTTGCTGAAACAGTTACCTGTCCAGCACTACTAACTGCCTAATCAAACTTATACACTCTTAGATGCTTCCTACCAACAGTTACAAACCTATCTCAAGTTTATATAATATTAAAGTGTTTGGTAAAGTATTGAAGTTTTATTTAAATTGTCCATTATTACCCATGTCTACCCCTTAACATAACATTTGACATTATTACTCATGTCTACCCCTTAACATAACATTTGACATAACCCGTTACATCAAAACTTTCTATCTGCCTCTCGATTCCTATAACCCGTAACACCACTTCTCGAGCTACTTACTACCTTTCAATTAACTACACCTTTCGAATACTTGAACTTCTACTCGACCCTACATTACAAGACCTAACCGTTTTTTTCAAAACTCCTACTCGACCCTACATTACAAAACCTAACGTTTTTTATATAGACAGACAAAACAACCTTTAAACTCAATTATCCATCATTACATAAAAAATACAAGCATAGTACAAAATCAAATCAATTATCAAATACATTCAATTATATAAAAGTAAACGTAAATGTGTGATAAAAACTTAAAGCCATAATAATGTCCAAATAATAAACGTATGACAATTTCTTTCAAGTTACTTGTTTACCGTCGTTTGCTTTGTTATTTTGGATGATGATTCATTTATTTTCCAAAAATTCCCCAAATGTTTCCACACCCCCTTAAATGAATCATTACATTATATGCCTATGCACCCCCTTAAGCATTGTACGTATACACCCCCTTAACTCTTTAACTAAAACTGTGAATTGAATGGGCTTCTTAAGTTTACATCACGCCTTTACATCTTTCTTATACAAATTACACACCCCTATAAAACTTACACACTAATTCCCCACATATTGACCGAAAACGCATTTAGTTCACTTTTGCCCGCACTTATCACTAAACACTCACTCTGATACGAGTTTTCTTTGACACCTTTCAAACTTCACAGGTGGCAAACACTTTGTAAGTATATCTGCTATCTGCGAACCCGTTGGACAGTATTTGACCGTTATTCTGTTTGCATCAATCTGATCTTTTAGATAGTAGTATCTCACGTCTATGTGTTTACTTCTTTTATTCATAATTCCTTTCTTCATGAGCCAAATAGCTGACTGGTTGTCCACTTTCATTTCTATTTCTAATTTTTCATTGGTCATTTCAAATATGAAGTCTCTGATGAACAGGAGTTCTTTGCAGCATTCTGCTGCGGCTATAAACTCTGCTTCCGTACTTGACAGCGCTACGATCGGTTGCTTTCTTGAGCTCCATGCCACTGGTCCACCGTTTAGCCAAATCACGTAACCCGACGTGCTACGCCTAGTGTCTGGATCCCCCGCGAAATCTGAGTCACAGTACCCTCGAAGCACTTTATCACCTTCACCAAAATGAATACCTTTGTTTTCCGAACCTTTTAAAAATTTCAAAATAGTTTTTGCATTATTTAAGTCATTCAAATTTGGAGCATTTTGTTGACGCGAGCAATACCCTACATGGAAGCTTATGTCTGGCCTCGTTTTATTCGCCAGATATAATAAAGATCCTACCATTTCCCTATAGAGTTCATGGCTCTCTGTGTCTATTTTCAACTTTGGGTGTTGTTCTATCAAAATGGTTGGGGTTTTACATTCTCTTGCTTCATTCAAATTAAACTTCTTCAAAATTTTTTCGATGTAATTTTTCTGACAAATTTTCACTCCTTCCTTTTCTTGTGTTATATCCAGCCCGATGTAATTTGATACTTCTTCGCAGATTCTTAGATCGAAACCTTTTCTTAATGTTTCCACTACATGCACCAGATCTTCTTCTCTCTCACCAACTACTAGTCCATCATCAACATAAATCGCAAGAATCATCCTTCTTTCACCTTCCATTACAAAAATACATTGATCTAACTTTAATTGCTTAAATCCCATTTTGATTAAATGTTCTGTAAATTTAATATTCCACATTAATGGAGCTTGTTTTAACCCATACAGACTCTTATTTAATTTGCATACTTTATCTTCTTTGTTGCTGTAACCTTTTGGAACTTTTAAATAAATACACTCTTTTAAATCTCCATGAAGAAACGCTGTTTTAATATCGAACTGTTTCATTTTCAATTTTTTATTTGCAACAATTGACAATAGTACTCTCAAAGAATTTGTATTTACAACTGGACTATATGTTTCATCATAATCTATTTTATATTTCTGTTGAAATCCTCTTGCGACTAATCTTGCTTTGTATCTTCCATCTGATTTCACCGTGAAGATCCATTTGCTTGTTACTAGCTTTCTTCCTTCCGCTTCTTTCTTATCTACAAATGTCCACGTATTGTTTTCTTCTAACGACTTGATTTCTTCCTCTATTGCTTTCTTCCATTTATCTTTTTCGCTTGATTCTATCGCCTCCTCGTACGTTAACATGGAAGCTTCCGTATCAAACTCCATGACATAATCTTTATATCTTTCTGGTAACCTACGTTCTCTCGCAGGTTGGTTTCTTCTTCTACTATCTTCCACCACTCGACTTCCCTCAGTTTCTTCATTACTCTCTCCATTTTCTGCTTCAATCTCTACTACTCGACTCTGATTTTCTTCACTCTCTTCACTATCGAAAAGTTCTCCACTTTCTTCAGGTTGTATAATACTATCAAAATTTAAATTACTTTCAAAATTGTTTCTACTATTTATACTATTTTCGTTTCTTTCTTCTTCATTTGTTCTTCCGTCATTTATTTCACCATCATTTGTTTCACCGTCACTTGTTCTGTCTTCATTTATTCGACTGTCGTTTGTTCTACCTTCGTTTGTTTCTCTAATACTTCTATTTCTTCTTTCTCCACCTTCTCGACATTCTTCATTGCTTACTGTTGAATTTTGATTTATTTCTTCTCCTGTATGTTCATCTTCAACCAACTTCCACAGTCCATTCATTTTCACCACATTTTCTTCATCATCTAAATATATTCCTTGTTCTTCTTCGTTTATTCTTACATCCCTTGCTCTTATTATCTGTTTCTTTTCATCCACCCAAATTTTGTAGCCGTTTCTAACGTAACCGATGAGTATTCCTTTGCCGCATCTTTCGTCAAGTTTTCGTAGGCCAAAATTTATTTTGTAGTACGCTGTAGATCCAAATCTTCTGATGTTCGATAGGTTGGGTTTTATCTTGAACCACATTTCCGCTGGTGTTTTGTTTCTGCCTTCTGTTGGACTTCTGTTGAGCAGGAAACTTGCTGTTAACAGTGCTTCACCCCACAGATAGTTTGGAACCTTGCCATCGAACATTAACGCCCTTGTTCTCTCCATCAGGGTTCTGTTTAGTCTTTCAGCTTTTCCATTTAGTTGAGGCGTGTACGGAATGGTTGCATCCAGTACGATCCCTTTTGCCTGGCACCACGCATGTAGGTTATTGCTCGAGTATTCACCCCCATTATCGCACCTAATTTTCTTTACTTTGCTATTGAAATGATTTTCAGCTAAACACACAAATTCTTTAATTTTGTCAAGGCACTCACTTTTGAAGGCGATCAAGTACACGACACAGAAGTGCGTAAAGTCGTCTAAAAACGTGATAAAATATTTTTTATTGTCCCAAGTGGGCACTTCAATTGGGCCGCAAATATCACTGTGAATAATTTCCAAAGGGAATTTAGCTTTAATTCTATTATTTCCAAACGGTTTTCGAGTCATTTTAGCTTTTGTGCAGATTTCGCAAAATTTGTTCGAATGTTCCCCCCCAATTTCGATACCATTTACCAATTTCGCCAGACGAGGCACATCGGATACGTGACCTAGTCTCCGATGCCAGATATTGACACTCTCAGTGAGTAGCGCTTCGCGAGTATAGTTAGCCAAGAACTCTGTTTCATACAACCCGGTCTTAGTTTTGTAACCCGTTAAAATTGTCT
Organism: Agriphila tristella; assembly: GCA_928269145.1. Classification (NCBI taxonomy): domain Eukaryota; kingdom Metazoa; phylum Arthropoda; class Insecta; order Lepidoptera; family Crambidae; genus Agriphila; species Agriphila tristella. The sequence continues at coordinate 24,680,111 of OV743439.1, forward strand.
TATTTTTGTATTTAATAAATACCTTGTCTCCAGCGAAGTGTACATTGCCTCCATTGTCAGTAATGGCGCTTACTGAAATCAGGTTCCGTGATATTTCTGGGACAAACAGTACATCCTTCAGCTCTCCAAAGTTTGTTACAATTTTGCCGGTCCCCTGCGCTGTGATGTTGTCAGAATTTGCACACCTGATAGAGACATCTATTTTCTCTGCAATTTGTATAATATTTTTATTGCTGAAAAAATGTGAAGAGGCACCTGAGTCAACTATTGCTTTAATTTTGATTTGGAATTGTTCGCTTACCAGATTATTTGACTTATTATTGCGGCAGAACCTCTGTACGTGGCCCTTCGCCCCACAAGTTCTGCAGATTTTTTCTAAAAAACAATTTTTTGTGTTATGGTTTGTTTTGTGGCAGATGGAACAGCCTTTTCTGCAGACCCTGGCAATGTGCCCTTGCTGCCCGCAGTTGTAGCATTTTCTTTCGTCTGATTTAAAGGCTTGGTTGTTAGTTCCTGACGACGTGGGCATGTTTGGATTGAGTTTTTGAATTTTCATAATTAAATTGAACACTGTTTTTTCCGCTTTAGGGGTTATATCCCAAACTGTTTTAAAATAATTCAGGTTCTCCGGCAGAATAGTCAAAGCTTTGTTCATTAACATCTCCTCTGTGATGCTGTTCGGTTCTATCATATTTATTTCTGAACACAGGTTTTGGAGGTGGCTAATATCGTCAACTATGTTTGCAGTGGGAATGTAGCTGTAGAATTTTATTATTTTCTCATGATTGTCTTCCTTTCTCTCGAAGTTAAATATTACGTCTAGTTTCTCAAAAATTTCTGTAACTGAGGTGCAGTTAATCACATAGTGTAGGAATTTTTCATCTATTGTATTTAGAACGAAGAACCGTGCCTTTGCGTCGTTGAAGTCTTTTGCACCTTCAATAAGCCCTTTTGATTCAAGAAATAATTTTGTAATCTTACGCCAGTTTTTATAATTTTGTACGTCCTTCAATTTGTTGATATTTTCCATGGCCAAAAGTGTAGTTCAAAAACAAATAAGTTCAGTTTCAAACTAAATTCCGTTCAATTAAAAGCCAATTCCAATTTTGTCAAATAAATTTTTTCTTCACATTCTTTTGTTTTTCGGCCATAACTGTCACCAACAAAATTTTATTTTTGGCAAAGATTTTTCATCGGATTTATCTTCCCATAATTTGAATTATTCCCCTCATTAAGTTTTATTTAGTAATTGTAATCATCACTGTTTATCTTTATAAGTTTTATAATTTCTATATTTAATCTTTCATCCCCCTTAGCAACACTATTTTGTCAACACTCTCTTGTTGCTAAGGCCTCTAGTTATGAACACAACATACCTGAAAATAAAACTTTTCCTTCTATCTTCACTCCTGATCTCTATATACATTTTTTTCGGCCCATAACCTAAAGGCATATGTTAATGAGACCAGGAGACTTTTGTGTATATATATATTGAGCCGGTTCACAAGTTACAGCACTGTTATAACATAATTTATACTTTACATAGTTTCTGAATTAATGTCTATACATCTCGACGGATCCACAAGAAGTGTGTCAAACTACAGAGTGCTGCGCATGTCCAAGCAGATTGACATAACAAATCTAACTTGAAATTCGAATGTACCATAGAGCATAGCACTTCGTGAGAAACCTCCCTCGACAAATTTCTCCTATCTACGAACATATTATTGAGCAAAATTTATACCCAAATAATTGTTACTTCATAAGGAATAAAGATTTAATAATTTTTAAGCATGAATTTGTTATTTGAATTCAATAATAATGAGAAATCTAACTGCAAAATTACTACAAAATGCGATGCACCGACCGTCAAATATTTCACTCTTTGTCAGTACCGCGCGAGCGCTCCTCAGTGTTGGACGTGTGTCGAATTTCTGCGTCAGAGGCACGTTCTGCCGACGAGTGCGGTTGTTTCATATTTCGCTCTTGTGTTAGGATTCGGAACGACCGAAGAACTTTTAATTAGAAAAACTTCGTTTTCCGTTTGGAATACGAATAATTTAAACTTTCCTATATTCTAAATCAAATAAAATGTTTTTCTGAGGAGCACCATAAAATTTTAATAACGAAAACACAAAAACATGATCAGGGAATTGAACGCGCCTCAGTACTAGTCTGTAGTATAGTGCGACTAATAAGATTTGATCATCTAAGCACAGTACAGGCACAGCCTAAAGATAGTTCATACAGTCGATCATCGGAGGCGTCTAGACAGAGCAATTGTGCGGGGTGGTGCGGTATAGGAGGGGGGTGGGAGGGCCCGAGAGGCCATACTTTGGCAATGTATGCATCTCGGGCCCTATCCCGACAGGGCTTACGCTTTCGATTGGGTTATATTTATATTGATTGAAAATTGTATTTGCAATTTTTTTTACGTTGGTGTCATGAAAAGTATTTTTGGCACGATTTTGATGTTAGATTTGGAATTCAAAATGGCGGCCGCACATTGCTGTATTTGTTTATACTGGTGGATTTTTGTTTGTGGGCCGATTTCGATTAAACTCGGTTTTTTGTACTATTTTGACAAGAAAATAACAATGAAATGTTAAAAAACTAAAAAATCCAAGATGGCGGCCATCTTTTTTGTTTGTAGGCCGATTTCGATTAAACTCGGTTTTTGGTTCTATTTTGACAAGAAAATAACAATGCTTTGTTAAGAAAATAAAAATCCAAGATGGCGGCCATGTTATTTGTGGGCCGATTTCGATGAAACTCGGTTTTTGGTACTATTTTGACAAAAAAACAACAATGCTATGTTAAAAAAAATAAAAAATCCAAGATGGCGGCCATCTTTTATGTTTGTAGGCTGATTTCGATGAAACCCGGTTTTTGGTTCTATTTTGACAAGAAAATAACAATGCCATGTTAAAAAAAATCCAAGATGGCGGCCAACTTTTTTGTTTGTGGGCCGATTTCGATGAACCTCGGTTTCGGGTACTATTTTTAAAAGAAAACCGGAACGCAATGTTGATAATGACAAAAATCCAAGATGGTCGCTAACGTCTTTATTTTTCTTTTTGTTCAGCAACAGCAACAACAGCAACGCAATGTTGAAAATATTAATAAATCTCAAATGGCGGCCAACTTTTTTGTTTGTGGGTCGTTTTTGATGAAATTCGGTTTTTGGTTCTATTTTGACAAGAAAATAACAATGCTATGTTAAAAAAAAACCAAGATGTCGGCCATATTTTATGTTTGTAGGCTGATTTCGATGAAACCCGGTTTTTGGTTCTATTTTGACAAGAAAATAACAATGCCATGTTAAAAAAAAAAAATTCAAGATGGCGGCCAACTTTTTTGTTTGTAGGCTGATTTCGATGAACCTCGGTTTCAATTACTATTTTTAAAAGAAAACAGGAACGCAATGTTGATAATAACAAAAATCCAATATGGTCGCTAATTTGTTTATTCATCTTTTTGTTCAGCCACAGCAACAACAGCAACGCAATGTTGAAAATATTAATAAATCACAAATGGCGCCCAACTTTTTTGTTTGTGGGTCGTTTTTGATGAAATTCGGTTTTTGGTACTATTTTGACAAAAAACAACAATGCTATGTTAAAAAAAAAACAAGATGGCGGCCATCTTTTATGTTTGTAGGCAGATTTCGATGAAACCCGGTTTTTGGTTCTATTTTGACAAGAAAATAACAATGCCATGTTAAAAAAAATAAAAATTCAAGATGGCGGCCATCTTTTTTATTTATGGGCCGATTTCGATGAAACTCGGTTTTTGGTACTATTTTGACAAGAAAACAGCAATGCAATGTTAAAAAAATAAAAATCCAAGATGGTGGCCAACTTTTTTGTTTGTGGGCCGATTTCGATGAACCTCGGTTTCGGGTAATATTTTTAAAAGAAAACAGGAACGCAATGTTGATAATGACAAAAATCCAAGATGGTCGCTAACTTCTTTATTTTCTTTTTGTTCAGCAACAGCAACAACAGCAACGCAATGTTGAAAATATTAATAAATCACAAATGGCAGCCAACTTTTTGTTTGTGGGTCGATTTTGATGAAATTCTGTTATGGTACTATTTTGACAACAAAACAGCAACGCAATGTTGAAATATTAAAAAATCCAAGATGGCGGCCAACTTTTGTTTTTGGACCGATTTCGATGAAACTCTTTTTAACACGTTTTTATTAGGTTGCTTTCTCGTTTGTTTGTTTCTCCACAAAGTTTGCGATCGATTTTATACTAGCTTCCCGAAGAGCTAGAGACTTGAAACTTTGAACATAGGTCAGAACTAGAAGGCAATGCAATATTATGGTGTCATTGAGCTGATCTGATGATGATGCCGGAAGAAGGCCACAGGAACTCTGTGATGAAACCATAAAACTCCATCGTGTTTGGGTGTTTCCTTACATAATTTACTTACTGAATTTTTGAATTTCAGGCATTCACAATACTATATTTATATTAAGATATTTAGAAAAATACTAGAAAAAAATTACACACCCATAGGACCCATCCCGTCTGAGGTGCTTAGGTGAGTCGAATTTTTCTAGTATTTTTCTAATATATGAATTAGCTGAACATAATTAACTTCTTTCCGTCTCATTATTATTACATATTATTAGACTTTCCGGCAACTTTATTATTAGAACTAATTTTATTATAGGTACACAGTATTAGAAATAAGAATCATTTATCCTATACCTTTAAACGAGCAATTCTTGTATATTTATTGATTTATATGTATATAAAGGGTCACTAGAAATATGATGTATTCCTGCTAAAGGGTTATAGATGCGGTCAAAACATAGTTTTTGTTATTTAACTTTTTCTCGATAAGTTAATAGTTTTTGAGTTAATTGAAATTAAGTTTTTTTTTTACCAAAAGTACGTTGTACTTAATTAAAATTACAGGAATTAAACGCGTGCAAATTACGATAGGTATTTTCACACCTACCTATTTTCCCGACGTTTCGACCGAGTTGCATCGGTCGTGGTCACGGGCTGACTGGAGCTGCGGTGTTACGCCTCCTCCTCTTCGGTGGAATCTTCATCCACCGTCGAACAGTTTTTACAACTACCGCCGCACACAACACTGACGGTGTCCCTATTTCCTATAGCCGTATTCTGGTAGTTAGCCGACCGCGAACAAAGAGGTAGTGCGTTTGCAAATACTGGATACCACACTGCTGATAATTTGTGGCCATCTTCCCGATTGAAGTTATTTGGATGTACGTTTTCAAACACAAACATTTTGAATAAAAAACCAGAATCGAATGAGGAGTTATCTTACTACTCATTCGATTCTGTTTTTTTTATTATTTTGGAATAGAAAACATTCTAAGAGTTAATAATGAATAAAAAAATCCCAAAAGCACAGGTGTTTATAAACAAATCAATCCTTAATGGCATTTTTTTTCCAGATTTTTTTGGAAATAGCAGCAAATACCTAAAAAAGTTCCCAAGTAACGAAGAGTGCAAAATGTTTAAAAAACATCACCATCTATTCAGCTTTCCGTTGAGGTATAAAAGTTATTAATAACTTAAATAAAAAATGAGAAATTAAGACTTAACTAATAGTAATCCCATTTCATGTGGTAACAAAATCCTAGGTCAAGCGCTTCGGGGGTGGCCGTATTATGCTACTTAAATCAGAAATGTAAAAGTTTGCTTGTTTGGATGTTTGTTAATCAATCACGCAAAACGGCTGAACGGGTTTGAATGAAATTTGGTACACAGAAAATTTATAAACCGGATTAAAACATAGGAAGATACTTTTATGTTGGTTAAAGGTTCCCCAGGGATTTTTTCGAAAGTCAACACGGATGAGGTCACGGGTGGAAGCTAGTTTGCCATAAATGGTAGTGCTTACTAAAAATACTTTTCGTCCGAGTGAGTTTGAGACAGTACAGGACAGGATTATTTTCCGCAAAATTTTAAACAGACGGCATCACAAATAACCATGCATATCAGCCATTTTTAATGCACCTGCTGCTGAGGAACAGACCTTTGTTTTTTTTTGTTGTGGATTGTGGATGTAATAATACATTGTTACATTTCTTATAACAGTGTCACAAAAACCTATTTAGGTTTGACTTCGTGGAGTAATTAGTCTGGCCCTTAGGCTAAAAAGTTTGGCGACCCATGTTCTAACTAAGCTATAGTTTTAATTTAAAACGAAAAACTTCCTTTGCTAGATAAAGCACTAGGTAATAAAATATTTTTTTATTTTTAACAAATATATCATCTGTCCCATTTATGGTATCATCTTCCTATAATCTGTTTCTTCACATGCAAATCCATGGCAGTCTAAAAATGTGCGGCATGGGGATAACAAATTACTCCATAGAAATACTAACAAACATAAAACTTTGGGCAAAGTATCAAAATCGCTTGGTCATTAGTTTCAACACAATATTGTGAACTCGTGAGTTGTCGTTAACGCTTCAGTATGTCTTACTAGTCTGTGAATATACGCAGAGTGCAGATTTGTCATATGGCTCTTAATTCTCTGTTTGGCCCCAATATTGGGCTTATTCCATATTTGATATACCTATCAAATTCATCCAAGTTATAAATATGTTAGAAACGGCTGAGGTTGAAATATTAAAGAACAAAGCTGTTATAATTCAAATGTTGTTTTATTTTGGCGAAGCTTCATCAAATTTATGAAACATTCCTTTTGATTTATAATGTTTCTCAGGCTCAGCAAAGGAGAAAATCGAGGGAAAAGCATCTTTTTTTTGATATTTTTTGCCCACTATTTTTTTTGTTACTGGGAAATCGATGAAATCCAATATTTTACAAGTTACATGCATAACAATGCGACATTTTCTCAGTATAAAATTAAAAAGTGCAATACTCCAAGAGATTCCCATATGTTTTGACACTTTGTTTGAGGCGGCCGGGTACCAAAGACCAGACGCCACCTATCGGGATAAAATTGCGCTTTTCCTCCCCATTATTTTTTTAGAAAAATTGTGTTGCCTACCATGTGAAATTTTACCCCAAAATAATGCATGAAAACAAGAAATGTAAAGCCGCCATAGATGAAAATATTTTATAACAAATTTTATAACCAACTTTTCTGTTTGTGAGCCTATTTCGATGAAACTCGGTTTTTGGTATTATTTTGACAAGAAAACAGTAAAGCTATGTTGAAAATAAAAAAAACAAGATGGCGGCAAACTTTTTTGTTTGAGGACCGATTTCGATAAAACTCTGTTTTTGGTACTATTTTGATACAGAAATAACAACTCATGTTGAAAATAATAAAAAATGCAAGATGGCGACGAACTTTTTTGTTTGAGGGCCGATTTAGATAAAACTCGGTTTTTGGTACTATTTCGACACGAAAATAACAACGCAATGTTGAAAATATAAAAAAATCCAAGATGGCGGCCAACTTTTTTGTTTGTGGGCTGATTTCGATGAAACTCGGTTTTTGGTACTATTTTGACAAGAAAACAGCAACGCTATGTTAAAAATGTAAAAAATCCAAGATGGCGCTAAACTTTTTTCTTTGAGGACCGATTTCGATAAAACTCGGTTTTTGGTAATATTTTGATACGAAAATAACAACGCAATGTTGAAAACATTAAAAACGCCAAGCTGGCGACCAACTTTTTTGTTTGAGGGCTGATTAAGATAAAACTCGGTTTTTGGTACTATTTCGACACGAAAATAACAACGCAATGTTGAAAGTTTAAAAAAATTCAAGATGGCGGCCAATTTTTTTGTTTGAGGGCCGATTTAGATAAAACTTGGTTTTTGGTACTATTTTGACTCGAAAATAACAACGCAATGTTGAAAATATAAAAAAAAACAAGGTGGCGCCAAACTTAGTTGTTTGTAGGCCAATTTAAATGAAACCTGGTTTCGAGTACTAAATCTAAAAGAAAGCTGCAATGCAATGTCAAAAATGACAAAAAGTCAAGAAGGCGGCCAACTTTGTTTTTGGGTTGATTTCAATATTACTTGGTTGAATAAAAAAAAACAAATTAAGCAGTTAGCTGCCATTTCGGATTTTTGTAATTTTTAAATTGTGTGGCTGTTTTTTTGTTAAAATAGTACCAAAAACCGAGTTTCATCGAAATCGGCCCACAAACAAAAAAGTTGGCCGCCATCTTGATTTTTTTAATTTTTTTATCATAGCATTGTTATTTTCTTGTCAAAATAGTACCAAAAACCGAGTTTCATCTATATTGGACCAAAAACAAGAATGTGACGGCCATCTTGGATTTATTAAATATTTTTTACATTGCGTTGCTGTTTTCTTGTCAAAATAGTAACCGAGTTTCATCGAAATTGGCCCACAAACAAAAAAGTTGGCCGCCATTTTGGATTTTTTTATCATTGCATTGTAATTTTTTTGTCTAAATAGTACCAAAAACCGAGTTTCATCGATATTGGCCCAAAAACCACAAAATTCTATTACAAAAGATTGCATATAATGGCATACGTGGTAACTTATGGAGATGGTTCAAATCATATGTATTGAACAGAACTCAAAAGGTGGTTATTAAAGGTTACGAATCGGAAACAATAACTGTAACCTCTGGGGTTCCACAAGGCTCGATTATTGGTCCATTGCTTTTCATTTTATTTATTAACGACATTGACACCTGCTTCAAAAATTGTAACTATTTACTTTATGCCGATGACCTTAAAATATATCGAAGTGTGGAAAATATTGCTGACCAACATGAGTTCCAAGATGACCTGAATCGATTAACTAGTTATTGTAATGATAACAAACTCGAACTTAGTTTGAACAAATGCAAATGTATTAGTTTCACTAAGAAAAAGGAAACACGTAAGTTCGATTATTCACTATGTGGCACAAACCTAGAAAGAGTTAAAAAAATAAGGGATCTTGGAATTTTGTTGGACAGTAAACTAACACTCGATGAACACATTGATGATGTCTGTAGAAGAGCATACAAAATGTACGGTCTTGTTATCAGAGCTAGCACTGAATTTAAGCGCCCTAGCACTTACCTATATCTTTATAAATCACTGATACGCTCGCAGTTAGAATACGCCACTGCCATTTGGGATCCGTTTTACATGAAATATTCCGACCGCCTTGAAAAAGTCCAAAAGAAATACCTGCGATGTATGTACTTTAAATGTTATCGTAGTCGTTTACCTTATTTATCATTGTTAAAAAAATTTCGCTTGCTTAGTCTTAAGTCTAGAAGACTCCAGCTGGAGGTTATGTTACTGCATGATTTCTGCAATAATAATTATGATTGTAATGACATAGTCAGTAAAATTTGTTACCAAGTACCAGTCAGGCCGCATGTGCGTGCTTGCCGAACTCAGAAACTCTTCACAACACCTAGATACCGCACCAATGCAGGCAAACGCTCTCCCATTGCACGTCTGACTGATATTTACAATAAGAACTTTGCTGCTTTGGATATGTTTAATACAAGCAAACCTTCTTTCAAAAAGGCTGTAATTAACGGTCTATTAGAAGTGAAAACAACACCTTAATCGTTGCTGCTATTACTCCATGCATTATTATTTTTCCATCTTCCTCTTATTTTCTTTTCTATCTATGTGTTATTTTCTTGTGGGTGCACCCTCGCTCAACATAAACAATAGTTTAAGCTGTGGTTGACGGTGTTGGTCTCACAATTATTAAATCTAATATATAAGATTAGCTTAACACTACTTATTGTGATACTGTTTGTCGACCCCAATAAATAGAAAAAAAAAAAAAAAACAAAAAAGTTGACCGCCATCTTGGGTTATTTTATATTTTTTACATTGCGTTGCTGTTTTCTTGTCAAAATAGTACCGAAAACCGAGTTTCATCGAAATCGGCCCACAAACAATAAAGTTGGCCGCCATTTTGGAATTTTTATTTTTTTTATCATTGCATTGATATTTTCTTGTCAAAATAGTTCCAAAAACCGAGTTTCATCTATATTGGCCCAAAAACAAAAAGTTGGCCGCCATTTTGGATTTTTTATTTTTTTTATCATTGCATTGATATTTTCTTGTCAAAATAGTACCAAAAGTCGAATTTCATCGAAATCGGCCCACAAATAGGGATGTTCGATCCGATCCGATACTTGCGTGGATCGATACAATGGGATACGATCCATTCGATTTTTGTATCGATACAATAGCGTTCGATCCTTTGGTGGATCGATACACATGCATAGAGGATCGGATCGAAAGAATCGTATTATGTATATCGTATTAATAAAGTAATTACTCAGGGAATATTTTAAGTTCAATGGAATATTTAGTCAAAATCCATATTACGATATTTAATAAACATTCTTCTAATTACTTGGACACTTTTTGCGAATGTTGCCATATCATATTTCAATGTACTGTCAACTTCGTCATAAGTCATAACAAATATATTGTTTAGTTTGAGAAGAGAACATTTTTATTTCGTTAGGATAAGTACGTTTTGTTTGCTTGAACCACTAGCAACTTTTAATTTTGTTTTTGGGTACTTTAAAATACAGTGTGTTTTTTTAACAGTGATCAAATTTCGTGGTGTTGCTTAGACCATCAAACTGGCCAACTTTGTCTATAGGACCAACTTAATCGGAGCAAAAAATAATCAGCTGTTCCATACATTTTGGTCGCACCTATTGATGTTTTCTATGGAACAGCTGAATATTTTTGTGATCTGATTAAGTTGATCCCTAGACAAAGTTGTTCAGTTTGATGGTCTAACTAAGCTAAACCACAAAATTTGGTCACTGTTAAAAAACACACTGTATTATATTGCCATTATTTTTAAATTTACCATATACACCGTTATTTTTGAAGTATATCTAAAAATGAAAAGGGGTGTTCAGACCACGTTAATGAACAACTTTTACTATGGGGCCAACCTCGAGATCGCGAAAAAAAATCAGTTGTTCTATAGAAAAGTGGTGGAAACGTGGTCTAAACATTCGTTTTCATTTTTAGATATTTACCAAACACCTTGTAGGTGTTTGGTAAAAGCCTTATAAATCCGAAATGCTAGATAGGGACCATCAAACTGAACAACTTTTACTATGGGACCAACTCTGAAATCGCGAAAAAAAATGAGCTGTTTCATACATTTTGATATTTTCGTTATTAATTTTTGTATGAAACAGCTGATTTTTTTTTTCGCGATTTCAGAGTTGGTCCCATAATAAAAGTTGTCCAATTTGATGGTCTCTATCTACCATATTCGGCTTTATAAGGCTTTTACCAAACACCTTGTAGTGTATATTATTAGCGTATAGTTGGCAGACTCACCATGGAATTAGAAGGTTTTGACTAGGTCAAAAAATTGTTAATAAATAGTGATAAATAATGAACTATAGCAAATAAATAGTGATACTATGGTTCAAAAGATATTTGAATATCTTGGTGAGGCTGCAAACTTGACGTCAAGTTGGCAGACACCTTAAGAAATACAGTTCGTATCAATATGATTTATATGCCAAAAAATTGTTAGAAAATAGTGAATCGTATACGCAAAATTTCAATAACATTGCTTCAATACAAGCCGAGATATTACGGTCTCTAAGTGGGCTGCTAACTTGACGTTTCAGGCGATAGCGATTCCAGAGAAACGGGTACAAGTTTTAAACAAATAAATATATCAAAAAATTGTTAGTGAAATTGTGATTCCTACGATATAAATAAAACAAGAATTCATCATTGCTATTTTCTAAAAATCAAACGTTAACTTTTACATAATACTCTGAATAGGTTGTCGATCAATATTGAACTTTGCTCCACAGTAATAAGGTTCCAACTTTATTGCAATCGTGAGGTGAGTACTATCAAGCAAAAAAGTGAGATTTATATTTTTAGCCATGTCCTCCAATTATTATTACACTTGTTTTATTAATTAATTGTTGGTATCAAACAATAACGATATTTATTAATAACAATCATAGCAATAGCGCCATCTCTCGGAAAAGATTGTCAATTTCTCAGTTATAATTTAACGTTAGGTAGTATCTATTTATGTATTAGGTAAAATAAAGATATTATTATTATTTGGTGAGATTTATAGTAAAATGAGTATCAGTTGGTATGTGAGTAGGTAGGAAGTAATATAAGTAGAAAATATTAATAGTTTCTCCTGAATTAAGAGTAAGGTATTGACCACAGCACAGCCTACTAGTCTTTATACAGTCGATCATCGCCTTTATTGTTGGCGCAAAAGCCACCGTTCGTAAAAATAGTCAGTTGACGCAACGACTAAAAGTGTAAGGGTTGGCACGCTATGATTTGCCTTTTTAAATTTCAAAAATAATTAAGTAAAATAATACCTAATACATAAATAGGCACCTAACGTTAAATTATAAAGAGATGACGCTATTGTTATGAATATTATTGTTATTAATGAGTATCGTTATTGTTTGATACCAACGTTTAATTAATAAAACAAGTGTAATAATAATTCGAGGATATGGCTAAAAATATAAATCTCACTTTTTTGCTTGATAGTACTCACCTCATGATTGCAATGAAGTTTGAACCTTATTACTGTGGAGCAAAGTTCAATATTGATCGACAGCCTATTCAGAGTATTATATGTAAAAGTTAACATTCGATTTTTAGAAAATAGCAATGAAGAATTCTTGTTTTATTTATATCGTAGGAATCACAATTTCACTAACAATTTTTTGATATATTTATTTGTTTAAAACTTGTACCCGTTTCTCTGGAATCGCTATTGCCTGAAACGTCAAGTTAGCAGCCCACTTAGAGACCGTAATATCTCGGCTTGTATTGAAGCAATGTTATTGAAATTTTGCGAATACGATTCACTATTTTCTAACAATTTTTTGGCATATAAATAATAATGATACGAACTGTATTTCTTAAGGTGTCTGCCAACTTGACGTCAAGTTTGCAGCCTCACCAAGATACTCAAATATCTTTTGAATCATAGTATCACTATTTATATACTATAGTTCACTATTTATCACTATTTATTAACAATTTTTTGACCTAGTCAAAACCTTCTAATTCCATGGTGAGTCTGCCAACTATACGCTAATGTGTATATTAGTCACTTATTATCATGTTTCTATTAAAGTGATTAAAAATCCGACTTTTCTAAAATATTTAATTCGATACTGGATCGATCCAAAAAATCGTATCAATTTATTAGGATCGATCCATGGATCGATACAATGGATTACAATCCATTGCGATCCGGAATATCGATACAAGGCACCCGGATCGAACATCCCTACCCACAAACAAAAAAGTTGGCCGCCATCTTGGATTTCAACTTACGGTCTAGAGATACTCTTCGTGACCTATTTAAAGAAATTAAAATATTAACGGTAGCTTCCCAATACATCTATGAAAATATAATGTATGTAAAGAAAAATTTAGATAGCTTTGTAAAAAATAGTAATGTTCATAAACTCAATACAAGAAACAAGAACAAACTTGCTGTTCCAAGGCGCAGACTGCATAAAACCGGAAGCTCTTTTTTGTGTAGATGTATTACCTTTTATAATAAGATACCAGAACAAGTCACAGAACTGCCCTTGGAAAAATTTAAAAATACTGTTAAATCCAATTTAATGAGTAAAGGTTATTACACTGTTGACGATTATTTGAAGGATAAAAAGGCATGGGCATAGCTTTTGTATTGTTAATTATTACTCTAATACCTCAGTATTGATTAGAAAAAGTCCGGGGTTCTTTCATAGGTCTAGATAAAAGTCCTTTAATTAAACTCGAATCGTGATTTTCTTTTCTAAGTATAAAATTGTGAGAAGTATCCTACCTACTTAAAAACGTACTTCTGGCTTCTTGACTCGACGACTTGATATGGGTAGCTTTAGTATGTCATGCTCACTTCAAACATTTCTGCGGTGGTGTCGTGTGAGGCGGGTCGTTACGTTCCCTCAAATATGGTTGAGCGAAGCGATGGCTGGTTCATGCGTCATGCTCGTGAACGGGTGCTGCCAGTGGGAATGGGTCTGCTTCTGTCTGCTTGTATTAAGGGCGTCGTATAACTCGTATATAAAAGATCTGTTTTATATTGTCTGTATGTATGGCACTTCTTACTCAAAAAATATAATTCTTAATAGCTTACCTTGTTTTGATTTATTTAATTGCAATATTTTTACTTTCTATAGTCAGTAGTTTAGTGAAAGACCTATGAAAAGCTTTTGGATATAAATTTTCAATTCGATGCCTTAACATAGGTAGTCTTAGTATGTCATGCTCTCTTTAATCATTTCTGCGGTGGTGTCGTATGAGGCTCAAATATGGTTGAGCGAAGAGATGGCTGGTTCATGCGTCATGTTCGGGAACTGGTGCTGCCAGTGGGAATGGGTCTGCTTCTGACTACCTATCTTAATGCATATTGAATTGTATGTTTTTCTTTTATTTTTATTTATTGTAACAGCCTAGACTGAATAACAAGTTCAAACTTTGAATTTAGCTTAAAATCTGTAAATTGATTAAGAAATTTGAAACTCATTAAGAAATGAGCTAAGTCAATAATGTTATTTATTTGTTAATCTTTGTTAATATAAAGTCTGGAAACGATATACATATTTGTAAATATCGTTCCATCTGATTGATAAAGCTGACAAGTTTTTTGCGCCCATTTTTCTTGTCAGTTAAAAGACGTCATAATGGGTGGCAGGGTAAAAGAATTGACGATTTAAAAATGCTTATTATGTGAGCTTATTTAAATAAAATATATTTCACTTTCACTTTCACTTCACTTTCACTTTCACTTTCACTTTCACTTTTATTTTTTTATCATTGCATTTTTATTTTCTTGTTAAAATAGTACCTACCAAAACTGAGTTGAAAACTGAGTCGGCAAAACCCTGTATCCGCATTATAATTCTTCAAAGAAAAAAATATTATGTACTATTTTATGTTTGTTTAACTTGGCAGCATAAACTACGATTCCTTTGCTTTCAATATGAATTTTAATTTCTGGTTTAAAATGCCGGCAGCCTTATCACCTAACTTGCAAAAGCCAAGCGATAGCGAAAATTGCGCAATTTTTGCTCTAAAATCGCAAATTCGTATTACGTATCAGCAAAAACAAAACCATAGCATACGAATGACAGTGCTGCCTCTACCGAACAATCGATGAACTAAAATATGAATTCAACTGCATTCTACTCTTTGGAATTGTGTCATTTTCGTATTATGCCTCGATTACATACGCTTAGCATCCTAGCTAGGAACCAATTTCGGGTTGCCACCCGTACTATATAATAAAATATTGTACAATAACATCGATTTTAAAATTGAATTAACACTATAACGGAAAAGTAAACATTGTTTAAGATTGTAGATGAGAATAGAAAATAAAAAATCATAAAAAATGTTGACGTCTCCGTTATTTGTGCAAATTTACTGTTAAAATTGAACTTATTTATACGGGTGGCAACTCTAAATTGGTTCCTAGCTAGGATGCTAAATCGGCGTATGTGATCGAGGCTTTAGCTATACTTTTTGACAGCAAAGCGATAGCAATCAGCGACAGCGTTGCCAGATCGTTCTTTTAGGAACATTTTGCGTTCTATTTTACGGTCAAGCGTTCCCTTTTCGTTCCCATCTTTCGTGCGTTCTTTTCGTTCCTTTTTAACTGGTACTTACTGCAGACTGCTTCACCTCACCACTACTAACGATAGTAACGATGCCGTGCCGCCACATGCTTATTTTTACCTGTATTTACCTAGTGTTATACCTAGGTTATGTTTATTTTTACCTAGTGTTAAAAAAAAACGGCCAAGTGCGTGTCGGGCCACGCGCCGTAGGATTCCGTAGTTACCTTATACCATACCATATTTAATACCACTATCATTTTTGGTTTACAAAAATAACTTTGTTTTTCACAGTGTTGGTATGAATGACAAAGTTATATTTGCGGTTTTGGAAAATATGATATATCTCAAAAACTGAATCTTTTATCTCGTTCAAACCAATTTTCGTTGAAAGTGTTTATTAGGATCTATAGCCTATATTTTTTTTAGATTTTTCACTCTCTTATTTCAAAAGTTAGAGGGGGGGAGGGGGACACACTTTTTACCACTTTGGCAGTGTTTATCTTTTAAACGGTTGACTTTAGAAACCTCAATGTCATTTTTAAAGACCTATCCATAGACACCCCGCACGTGTTGGTGTGAAGAAAAACGTTTTTCAGTTTCAGTTCCATGTATGGGGAGCCCCCCCTTAATCTTTATTTTTTTTATTTTTATGTTAAAATCATTAAGCGGTCAACACATAGAAATAGAATGTCAAAGAACAACAATGTCAATAAACAGGTGATCCGAAAACTAAAGGTCCAAACAAATTATCGGACGCGGCTTATGGACGCGGCTTACTGCCGCGGCTGATAAGTGTGCACACTCTCATAACATCCTGCGTGCCAGATAGCTATCGGACGTCCGATGACGTCATATTAGTCTATGGTTACGTCCGCGACCTACTACATCCGATAGTTTGCACACCTCAGATCAGCCGCGGCAGTAAGCCGCGTCCGATAATTTGTTCGGACCTTAATACATACATTTTATATGAGATACGTAAAATATGACTTAGATACTCGTACATAAAATATGACTACCATATATGGCAAATGAAATTAATTAATTATGTTCCATACTGTTTTCTTCGTCGATAAACGTATAAATGTAGCGAAATTTGGTTTTAGAGAAATGTGTGGCAATATCTTATTTACCTGTGAAAAGTGTGATTACTTGGATTGTTTCTTTTTGTCACATCACAATTACTTAGAGCACAAGATACCACGGCTCCACGAAGGCTCCACGATACCTTTATTTCAAATTCTAATTAAGATTAACAAATATTTTAAACTGTGATTGCTCATTTGCTAGGCAGGCTCTTAAAGGCTCTTACAGTAAAAAATGTTGGCACATGTCACTTGATTCTTTGTCTCTTTTTTACATAGACCGTGTCAGTATGATGTTAACTTCTCTTTTCCACGCTTTGTTGGTCTTCTTGAGCGCAGCGAACATTTTTCTATGTCTATGGGTCAACAGACCTACTTACTAAGTTTCAACTGTGTAATCCTAATACTTTCGGAATAAAATGGCTGTGACATACGGACGGACAGACAGACAGACATACGGACAGAGAAACAGACATGACGAATCTATAAGGGTTCCGTTTTTTGCCATTTTGGCTACGGAACCCTAAAATAGAATTTGTTCATTTAGAATCGGTTTTCGAAGTTATGTTAGTTAGTCAGTGTCATGCAAGCGGCAAACATCTTGATCTTGCAGATTATTCATCATTGTCACTCGCAAAGTTCAAAATTAGTAATAATAATATGTAGTGGGCAGTTAAGTTTTAATAATTTAAACACGTTAAAAAAATCGAAATGCTGTATACAATACAGTACAACTTACAACTTTTGTAAAACTTTTCTAAACTTACCTACCAGCTGGGGGCTTACCATCAGCCATCAGCAAATAAGAAATCGTTCAGTTCAAAAGCAGGTCTTAAACAGGACTGCTTAAGGCCTGCTTTCATACTAACCGTTGAGGTCATAGTACGAAAAAATAAGGCACTTCAATATAAGTCCTGCTATAAGAGCTCATGTAAGGCCCCTGTTGGCATGGCATGTGGCGGCACGGCATCGTTACTATCGTTAGTAGTGGTGAGGTGAAGCAGTCTGCAGTAAGTACCAGTTAAAAAGGAACGAAAAGAACGCACGAAAGATGGGAACGAAAAGGGAACGCTTGACCGTAAAATAGAACGCAAAATGTTCCTAAAAGAACGATCTGGCAACGCTGTCGCTGATTGCTATCGCTTTGCTGTCAAAAAGTATAGCTAAAGCCTCGATTACATACGCCGATTTAGCATCCTAGCTAGGAACCAATTTAGAGTTGCCACCCGTATAAATAAGTTCAATTTTAAATTAGCGAATAGTTGGCAGACTCACCATGGAATTAGAAGGTTTTGACTAGGTCAAAAAATTGTTAATAAATAGTGATAAATAGTGAACTATAGCATATAAATAGTGATACTATGATTCAAAAGATATTTGAGTATCTTGGTGAGGCTGCAAACTTGACGTCAAGTTGGCAGACACCTTAAGAAATACAGTTCGTATCATTATGATTTATATGCCAAAAAATTGTTAGAAAATAGTGAATCGTATACGCAAAATTTCAATAACATTGCTTCAATACAAGCCGAGATATGACGGTCTCTAAGTGGGCTGCTAACTTGACGTTTCAGGCGATAGCAATTCCAGAGAAACGGGTACAAGTTTTAAACAAATAAATATATCAAAAAATTGTTAGTGAAATTGTGATTCCTACGATATAAATAAAACAAGAATTCATCATTGCTATTTTCTAAAAATCGAATGTTAACTTTTACATAATACTCTGAATAGGCTGTCGATCAATATTGAACTTTGCTCCACAGGAATAAGGTTCAAACTTTATTGCAATCGTGAGGTGAGTACTATCAAGCAAAAAAACTGAGATTTATATTTTTAGCCATGTCCTCCAATTATTATTACACTTGTTTTATTAATTAAGTGTTGGTATCAAACAATAACGATATTTATTAATAACAATCATAGCAATAGCGCCATCTCTCGGAAAAGATTGTCAATTTCTCAGTTATAATTTAACGTTAGGTACCTATTTATGTATTAGGTAGAATAAAGATATTATTATTATTATTATTTGGTGAGATTTATAGTAAAATGAGTATCAGTTGGTATGTGAGTAGGTAGGAAGTAATATAAGTAGAAAATATTAATAGTTTCTCCTGAATTAATAATATTGAATTAAGAGTAAGGTATTGACCACAGCACAGCCTACTAGTCTTTATACCAGGGGTGCCCATACTTTTTCTTAAGGAGATCGACTTAGCAAAAATTTATGACTAAGAGATCGACATTTTGACCGTTTAACCTACCAAATATTTAACAAGAAAAAAAATTGGAATATGTAAAACTACATTGGGTGCAAAATGTCAAATCTGTTATCCTTGGCGATCGACCTTAAAACCTCTCGCGATCGACCGGTCGATCGCGATCGACCGTTTGGGCACCTCTGCTTTATACAGTCGATCATCGCCTTTATTGTTAGCGCAAAAGCCACCGTTCGTAAAAATAGACAGTTGACGCAACGACTAAAAGTGTAAGGGTTGGCACGCTATGATTTGCCTTTTTGAATTTCAAAAATAATTAAGTAAAATAATACCTAATACATAAATAGGCACCTAACGTTAAATTATAACTGAGAAATTGACAATCTTTTCCGAGAGATGGCGCTATTGTTATGAATATTATTTTTATTAATGAATATCGTTATTGTTTGATACCAACATTTAATAAATAAAACAAGTGTAATAATAGTTCGAGGATATGGCTTAAAAATATAAATCTCACTTTTTTGCTTGATAGTACTCACCTCATGATTGCAATGAAGTTTGAACCTTATTACTGTGGAGCAAAGTTCAATATTAATCGACAGCCTATTCAGAGTATTATATGTAAAATTTAACATTCGATTTTTAGAAAATAGCAATGAAGAATTCTTGTTTTATTTATATCGTAGGAATCACAATTTCACTAACAATTTTTTGATATATTTATTTGTTTAAAACTTGTACCCGTTTCTCTGGAATCGCTATTGCCTGAAACGTCAAGTTAGCAGCCTACTTAGAGACCGTCATATCTCGGCTTGTATTGAAGCAATGTTATTGAAATTTTGCGTATACGATTCACTATTTTCTAACAATTTTTTGGCATATAAATCATAATGATACAAACTGTATTTCTTAAGGTGTCTGCCAACTTGACGTCAAGTTTGCAGCCTCACCAAGATACTCAAATATCTTTTGAATCATAGTATCACTATTTATATGCTATAGTTCACTATTTATCACTATTTATTAAAATTTTTTTGACCTAGTCAAAACCTTCTAATTCCATGGTGAGTCTGCCAACTATACGCTAATCAATTTTAACAGTAAATTTGCACAAATAACGGAAAAGTCAACATTTTTTATGATTTTTTATTTTCTATTCTCATCTACAATCTTAAACAATGTTTACTCTTTGGAATTGTGTCATTTTCGTATTATGCCTCGATTACATACGCCGCACCCTGATTATCTAAAAAGAAACTATTTAGCGACCGGTTGCATTTGACATCCATTGCTACTTTTCTTTGGTATGTTTTTTTTTACCCCAAAGAAAAGTAGCAATGTATTACGTTCATCTGTGAACTGTGACCGGTCGCTAGGCGGTTTCTAATTAGATAATCAGCCCGCCGATTTAGCATCCTAGCTAGGAACCAATTTCGGGTTACCACCCGTACTATATAATAAAATATTGTACAATAACATCGATTTTAAAATTGAACTAACACTATAACGGAAAAGTAAAGGTTGCGTAATGATTGGACAAAAGTTTGAGCGATTTAGATTTTAATTGCGCAATATTCTTTCATTGCACCGTCTAGGGTCAACATTGCGCAATATTTTTTTTAATCAGTGACTTTGTCATCTAATAATAAATATAAATATAAATAAATATTTGACAACGTCACATACATTGCTCCAATCCCAAAGTAAGTAGCTATAGCACTTGTGTTATGGAAATCAGAAACAACGGTGGAATGACACACACCCAGACCTGAGACAATATTGAAAAGTTCATTTTCTACATTGACCCAGCCGGGGATCGAACCCGGGACCTCAAGAGATGGTGACGCCTTGAAAACCGGCGTGCGAACCACTCGACCACGGAGGTCGTCAAATAATAACAACAATATAGACGATAATACTACTAAATATTCAAAGATTATAGCTACAGCTAAACCTTGTTCTGACATCTTGCTGACGATAGCACACGAAATACTAATACCTACTAGACTATATTGCGCAATATTATTATTGAGCAATATAATAGATCGTTTAGGCTAAAGCGAGCATTCAACGACCTAAAAGTGCAATATAACAATGCATTGAGGGTGCTTTTGGGGCTGCCGTGGCGATGCAGCGCTTCCAATATGTTTGCGGAAGCTCGAATCGACAGCTTTAGTGCGATAATGAGGAAACGGTGCGCCTTTGCGCTGAATCGTTTGCGTAGCGGCACTAATAGCATCCTGAACGTATTTATTGATAGGTGGGATATGCCATTATTACAACAGTGGGTAAAGTGTCACACAATATTAAAAGTTATATAATCCTTAATTTAATAATTAATAATAATATTGTAATAATGTTAAATTGGTAATGAATTTGAATTGAAATGACATGTAATTTTATGAATATATTTATTGTAATTTACTAACCTTAGTTTTTAATGATAATTGTTACTAACACTAATATGGGCTATGCCTGAAATAAAGAACTATAATAATAAAATAAAAAAGGGGTATTTCAATCTTATTGTGCAATTAAATATTGCGCAATATGATTGTCTCGTCTAGGGGCCGCCTTACATTTACTCCAACAAAAACAGTTAAGCCTATTTAATGTGAAAATGTATGATTTTTAAAATGAAACCTCATGAGAGGTCGAGGGAGATGAAACCAAAGCTCTGGCTGAATGAGGAAATATAACATTGTTTCTTTTTGGGGGTTTTACTTGGGTTTTACAATCAATTTTGGCATAGATATAGTATATTAAAAAAATTTGGCGATTTTAGGGGTTTTTGACATGTGCTTAGACTGCTTTTTTTTTTTTTTTTTTTTTTCAATTATGCTTTAGCTCCCCGCTTTTTGGCAGGTCTTTTTTTTGCCAATTTTTTTTTTTTTTTTTACTTTTCCTTTTTTTTTTCTTTTGCTTTATAAGCAATTTTCGTTTTTTTTTTTTTCAGTTACAGGTAGGTATGGTACTTATTTACAATTTACTTTTCGTTTGGTTTCTTACTTTTACAGTTTTCTTTCTTATAGTACTAATAGCTCAAGGCACATTACATTTTTCATCTATTTACTTATACTTATCATTTTCAAAACTTATTTCTTATATTTAATTTTATAATAAAATTGTTTTCTTTACATTTATTATTCTTTGTATCTTTTAGTCTCTGTTCCTATTTATTACTTTCTCAGCCACTAATTTCGCAAATTCCATGAATAATTTTCTTTCTCTTTTGTTTCTTATTATCTCTTTCAGGGTGTCTTTGCTCAGTTTTGTGTCTAGTTTCTGTTGTAGAGTGTACCTATCAACGCTGTGCAAAGGACAGTCTAGCACGATGTGGAAAATGTCCTCGTTCTCAACCGGGTCGCAAACGCACGATGGGCTGTCCCTACGCTTGAATCTGTGCAGGTATGCGCAGAACCCACCGTGACCGGTCAAAATCTGCGATGCCAAGCGATCGATGGTCATCTTCCTCACCACGCTATATGCCTCCACCCCATCAGGAAAAAAGACCTTCGTGGTCTCCCCCGTGCTTTCGGATTTATATCTGCTGTCCCACTTATCGATCGTTTCCGCGCGAATATGCTGCTTAATGAACGAGATGGGACCGCAGTTATAGTCCGATTTAGTTGTCAACTCCAGAGCCGCCTCCTTCGCTAGTTGATCCGCCCTCTCGTTCCCTTTCACTCCGACGTGGGCCCTAATCCAGTAAAGAGAGACTAGTTGTTGGTTGTCTCTCAGCGTCTGTAGGTTACCCTGGATTGCCTTCGTGATTGGTTGCGATGAGTCCGGATCAAGTAGCGTCTGCAGAGCGGATCTTGAGTCACTGAGCACGGCAGTTTCCTTAAATTGTTTGCCAATTATAATTTCAGTTGCCTGGAGGATGGCATACAGCTCGGCTTGGAAGACTGTACAGTATGGCTCCAGCTTAAACTTTTGGGTACTGGTTTCATTCAGCCCTTCCCAACAAGTCAGGGCGGCTCCAACTTTCCCCTCCAGTTTGCTACCATCTGTATAAATCTTCACTAAACCTTCTGCCAATTTGCCATCCTCTTCCGCGTTTTCCAAACAAGTACATTTTAAATTTAGCATCCTGCTGGGGTGGCTGTCCCTCATAAAGGAGACGCGCTCTTCGACCTTTCTGCCACCTAGTGCTGCCTGGGGTTTCCCACGCTTTGCCTCATAAAGCAGGGAGGCTTCTTGAACCCGAAGATCCAGCGGAAGCAGCCCCGACAGCACTAAAGCAGCATTAAGGGATACCGTTCTGTTACCTTTTATAATCTTTTGCGCGAAACCCCTTTGCACAGCGTTGAGAGCTTTCCTGGAGATTGCTTTTGTTACCTCTTTAGACCATACACTAGATGCATAGAGGATAATCGGCTCTATAACTGCCTTATAAATGGTTTTTATGATTTCTGGATGCAATCCCCAAGTAGCTCGTGCCGTTCTACTGACGCCCTTGTAGATATTGGTAGCTTTCCTACATATGTACGAGATGTGTTTATTGAACGTTAACTTATGATCTATTATGACGCCTAAAATCTTTATTTTCTGTACGAGTTCTATGGTCGTCGCTCCCATCTCCAGTCTGGGTGTGTCGAATTTAAGTTTTCTGGTAATTACCATAGCCTTGGTTTTTTGTGGCGCAAAATTTAATTTGTTCGACACTCCCCATCTCTGGACGTGGGAGAGAACTGCATTGGCCTTTCTCTCTACTTCGTTGGCCGTGTTGCCTTCTATAATTAAGATTATATCGTCTGCGAAGGCTTGGCAATAAATTTCGGCGACAGTGAGTTGGTCGAGCAGGGGATCTAAAATTAAGTTCCAAAATAAGGGTCCGCCAATCGAACCTTGGACGCAACCCTTATTAGTTTCTTTGCTGTATTCCTCCCCTGCGTATCTCACCGTCACCTTTCTGTCACTCAGATAACCATCAACAAGCCTTCGCAGATTTATAGGGCAGTTTTTCTTTTCAAGTTGGCAGACTATCTGGGGCCACCACGCGTTGTCAAAGGCCCCCTCTATGTCCAGCGAGATCAGGGCCATAATCTTCTTCCCGTCCAGATTATGTCTGATCTGCTGGATCATGTCATAGAGGGCGTCCTCGGTGCTGCGCTGCGGAACGAATCCGTATTGCCTGGGGTTCAGTTTGGGCAACACGTACCATTTAATGCGTCTTATCATAAGTTTTTCTAATATTTTCCCTAAGATTGCCAAGAGCCCTATGGGTCTGTATGATTTTGGGTGCGTATAGTCGTCTTTATTTGGTTTTCTTAGAAGTATTATGGTGGCTATTTTCCAAGGCTTGGGAAAGTGGGAAAGTTCCAGGCACTTGTTATAAATTGCTAGGGCGAGGGGTAAGTCTGCGTTAATGGCCGCTGTGCATATATCGGCTGTGTAGCCATCACTACCCGGAGCCTTTTTGGGGTTGAATGAACCAATCGCGTGAAGAAGTTCAGCCTCCACGAATGGAGGATCGCAAAGTTCATCTTTGTGACTTTCATTTGCTTTGGCTGCCCTTCTTCTTACTTCTTTGTGGTCTTCATTTTCCCCCATATCGGTATCTTCTGGGTAGAAGCTCTCTGCCATTATGCGCACCGACTCCTTAGGGCTGGTGTTGATGCCATCCTTAGCTATTGGCAAGTCCTCATAGCTGTTTCGAGATCTTCCTATCACTCTATATACGCCTTCCCACATTGTCTCCCTCTCCTGTGTGCCACAAAACTCTTTCCAGCTTGTGATCCTTGCCTTATCCATCGCTTCTTCATATTCCGCTTTTGCTGTCACATACTGCTCGACGACCCATGCTCTACGGTTTGGCGCCGCCCATTTTATTCTTATCTTCTTCCTGTTCTTTTCCTTTTTCATTTCTTCTAACTCCTCGGACCACCAAGGCAATTTAAATTCGCATTTTGCTTTCTTCTGTTTTTTTAGGTTATCAATGCATGTTTTTTCTATTGTCTTAATGTATGTATCAATTTTTTCCTCTAAATCCTCAACTTCATTGATTTTGTCTATTTCTTCCTTGACCAGTTTTTCTCTTATTAATAATGATTTTAAATCCTCTTTAAATTTTTGCCAATCTACTTTCTTTGTTTGATACTTCCTTGTTGTTTTAGTGTTTTTTACATCTTTTATTTTTTCCATGTTTATTTTGAAAGTGATTGCGTTGTGGTCCGAGGTCGTTAGATTTGTATCCACCTGCCAATTTCTTATCTCGCTGAGTATGTCCGCCGAGCAACAGGTAACGTCTACTGAGCTCTTAAACCTTTTTCCTCCACGCCAGGTATCAAAAGTTGGAGTATCGCCTTCATTAAGCACGCACAGACCCATTTCATTAAAAAAACCCATTAATTCTACTCCTCTCTCATCACTTTTTACACTACCCCACCACTCGTTCCAGGCGTTTGCGTCTCCTCCAACTATAATCTTTTTGCAGATAGACTGCTTAGAGGAAAACATTTTTAGGGGTTGGCAACCCTGTCAGATTGTCAGTTTTAGCGATGGGCCGAGTCGTAATTTTTTCGACTCGGGTTACCCGAGTTGAAATTAATGCTGACTCGGGCTACAACTCGGGTCAACCCGGGTCAGCGATGGGCCGCCGAGTCGCAATTTTTTCAACTCAAGTCATCCGAGTTGAAATCTATGCTGACCAGGGGGGTGATTAAGTAATTTTGTTGCAATCAACTCTGACAGAAATCGCAGTTACATTGCTGCTTTAGTAAGAACCAATGTGAGAACTATCTTAACTAAAGCAGCAATGAAACTGCGCTTTCAATCGATTTCAATCGAGAATTGTTAGCAACAGCTTTACGTAATCAAGGTACCGGGCTTCAACTCGTTTTGTCTGTATTTGATGAAATATTGAACCGATCCAACTCGGTTGCTAGAAAACTCCAATACAACACTCTTTTTATTATTGTTTACCATGTTAAATTACTTAGAAAATACTTAAAGACTAAAAAAAAACAATAGAGCGAGCAAACTACCTACTATTAAAATTATTAATAAGGCTGTCGCGGGCGGGGGGAGCGGCGCGGTGGGCTGGCCACGAAGCGAGTGCGAGCCGTAATACAGTGCCACACACCGAACCGAGTTGGCGGGTTGATTGTGCTAGCCCGGTACCTTGATTACGTAAAGCTGTTGCTAACAATTCTCGATTGAAATCGATTGAAAGTGCGGTTGCATTGCTGCTTTAAGTAAGATAGTTGTCACATTGCTTCTAACTAAAGCAGCAATGTAACTGCGATTTCTGTCAGAGTTGATTGCAACAAAATTACAAAATCACCCCCCGGGTTGACTCGCACCCTGATTATCTAAAAAGAAACTATTTAGCGACCGGTTGCATTTGACATCCATTGCTACTTTTCTTTGGTATGTTTTTTTTTTACCCCAAAGAAAAGTAGCAATGTATTACGTTCATCTGTGAACTGCGACCGGTCGCTAGGCGGTTTCTAATAAGATAATCAGCCCGTCGGTTGGAAAGTCGCGTACGCGTCAAGTGGGCGGGCGGCGGCCCGTTTGGCGCGTCAACCGAGTCAAGCGAGTCAACCCGCGGGCTGATTATCTAATTAAAAACCACCTAGCGACTGGTTGCAGTTCACAGATGATCGTGATCCATTGCTACTTCTTTTTGGGTTAAAAAAAACATACCAAAGAAAAGTGGCAATGTATGTCAAATGCAACCGGTCGCTAAATAGTTTCTTTTTAGATAATCAGGGTGCCGGGCTATGAAAATGTCAACCCGAGTTGACGGGCTAGAGAAGTAACCCGAGTTACCGGTAAATTGACCCGAGTCGCCCACCACTAGTCAGTTTCCATTCTACCAGTTTCCTTCCAATGAGAATTTGAGAAATACATTGTTGTCTTCTAAAACGAAGAAGAATTTCAATAATTAAATAGAATACACACACTGCCGATAGTTTTATTAATCTAAAAACAGGGTGCCCACAAGTTATTATGTAGTGCTAACAATATTGTTCATGATTCTAGGAACTACCCCATCCCATAATAGTATTGGTTAGTAAGTCAACCTCTACGTCCTACCTCTTACAAGTGTTTCGGTAAATTATTTTATTTTCGTAGTTACCTCAAAAAAAAATGAATTAGATAGAGGTAACTTAATTTTGCAGAACGATGGCGAATTCAGTAAACATATCTATCGAAGCTCCAATTGAGAATCAAATCCAAGAAATAACATACGATGGCCAAGAAATATATCAAGCGTAAGTATTAATTTAAACACTTAAAATTTACCATAAACCTGTTATAAAATCCTTACTAATATTATAAATGCGCAAGTCTGTTCGTTAAGTTTGTTTGTTACGCCTTCACGTCGTAACTACTGAACCGAGCATCATGAAATTTTGCATACATGTTGTCAGGGGTGCAGAAAAGGACATAGACCTTTTATCCAGAAAACACGAACAGTTCCCGAGGGATAGCAAAAAAACTGTCCACGCAGACAAAGTCGCGGGCGGCCGCTAGTAATTTATAATTTCAATGTTTACTTACTTTTTTTTCAGGCCTCTGTCTATGTCTGAAAATCTGGCCAGACTTGCACAAAAGATAGACTTTGCCAAGAGTGATGATGAATTTTGCAATATAAAAAAAGAAGGAGAAAGTAGTTCAGATCCGAAACCTGACGAAGAGAGCAAAGATGCTGGGTATCAATCCAGTCTGTGGCCGTGGGACTCCGTGAGGAATAAGCTGAGGAATGCTCTCACCGAAGTGTGTGTATTGGCTGATGTCTTGAACATAGCTAAAGAAAAAAGATACATGGTAGGTGCAGTCATATTTTGTCTTTTTAAGAGGACACATCGGACATTTCTCGGGATCTTGATGTTTCTCATCAATTACAAAACATATAATAACAATATTTGATTACCTGATTATTTATTTCATTGACTTTATTTTGTCACTTGCAGAAACATGATTCATTATTTTTTTTAACAGAGAAAAATTATCAAAGGAACCTCTTAAAACAGAGATTTGCATTTTACAAGCAAACCTGACCAATATCTCTAAATTGCTTCTAAATTTTCTTAGTAGATGAGTTTAAACACACATTTCAAAATGCCAGTTGGACTTTTTGAAAGGGAATTAATTAAATGGGCGACTGGAATAATTGAACTGTTAATGGGATACTTAAATACTAAACCTAGCAGCGGTTTATTTTTTGGGCGACATAATAACTAAAGGGGTGACTAACTGTGATATACAATAAATGCGTAAAACGGGCGAATACATGTGGGAGATAAATTATTTAAGTTAGCAGTGAAAAGTCCCAATGAGTGACAAAAATGCTGAGTGGCCAACTATTACACCAAGTAAGTAACTATATAACTGATTTAAGCTGCCGAACATGGTATTTTTGTCATGTCAATTAGGATAATAGTCACCTTTTTCATATAAAGTTTATGCCAAAATTTAATTGTTTTGTGTGCCCTAAGTTTGTCGCCCAAATAGTAATTTGGTCGCCCCTTCTGAATAACGAGTTACTCAATTTGTATTTTAAAGTCACCCATTTTCAACATTTGTAGTTGCCCACTTAGTATTTCAGTACACTATATTCAGTATTTTTGGTACCCAAAATGGAAATTTATTGTTACCCGATTAAATACTACCCTTTTGAAAATATAATAGTTTTTTTTAACGAAAAAAAAACGATTTGGCATTGCAAAAACTACTTACCATGAGTGAGATAGTTAAGTGTAATTTACGAAAGTTTTAAAAATAAGAGCATAAAACAAAAAGAAGAACTAAAAGATCTGTTCAAAAAGACAAACAAATTTATTAAAGAGGACTACAAAAACTACAGACAGAGAGTAATCCAAGAAAAACTAACAAAATTTCGAAGCTTAAAACGAGCGTATAAAGAACTTAAAACACATAAAAAATGGATTCAAAAACTAAAAAAAGGAAAAAAAGAAACAAAATCCCGAAATGACATTATGAACTGTGCCACAGAATTTTATACACAATTATATAAAAAAACAAAAGAAGACATAGAAAATGAAGAAACTGAACAACCAACAGAAAAAGAAAATCTCACAATAGATTACATAACAGAAACAGAAGTACTAACTCATATAAAGAAATTAAAATCAGAGAAGACCCCAGGCCCAGACGGCATTACAAATGAAGCGATAAAAATTGGTGCACCAATCATAACTACCTACTTAACATACTTGTTTAACTTAATTTTAGAGTATGAAATAGTACCAAAACAATGGCTTCACTCAGACATCATACTACTTTATAAGAAAGGCGATCCCACAGACATTTCGAACTATCGACCAATAAGTCTACTGTCAAGCATCTACAAACTATTCACATCCATACTAACTGCAAGAATAGCTGCTAATATAGATAACCATCAACCACTAGAACAAGCTGGATTTCGTTCAAACTTCTCAACAATGGATCATATACACACAGTAGAACAAATCATCGAGAAATATAAAGAGTATAATAGACCATTGTATATAGCATTTGTAGACTATACAAAGGCCTTCGACAGCATTACACACAGTTCAATATGGAAAGCACTCAAGACATGTGAAATAAATAACAAATACATAAATATTTTAAAGAACATATACTGTAACAGTGTAAGCAAACTACGATTAGAAAACTATGGGAAAGAAATTAAAATAGAAAGAGGTGTTAGACAGGGAGATCCACTGTCACCTAAACTGTTTATCGCCGTTCTAGAAGACATATTCCAATCTATAAAATGGAAAAATAAAGGTATAAAAATACAAAATCAACACCTAAGTCATCTAAGATTTGCTGACGACATTGCCTTGTTTGCAGAAACAGCTCTAGAAATAGAACACATGTTAAAAACACTAGACACACAGAGTAAAATTGTAGGATTACATATGAATCCTAGCAAAACGAAAATAATGACCAATTCAGAAGAGAAACCAATAACAATTGAAGAAAATAATATAGAATATGTAAATGATTATATATATTTAGGAAAACAGGTATCATTCAGAGCAAATAGTAACGAAGAAGAAGTGGATAGAAGAATAAATTCTACATGGAAGAAATATTGGACACACAAAGAAATCTTAAAAGGCAATTACAATGTATCTCTGAAAAAGACAGTAGTAGACACATGCCTACTACCAAGTCTACTGTACGGATGTCAAACTTGGGTTTATACAAATAAAATAAAAAACAAAATTACTACATGCCAGAGAGCAATAGAAAGAAGTATGTTAAAGTTGAGACGGATGGACAAAATAAGGAGCACCGACATAAGGAGAAAGACTGGACTGACCGATGCTCTGGAACAGGCCCTTAAACTCAAATGGAAATGGGCGGGTCACCTATCAAGGTATAAAGACAAAAGGTGGACCCTCAAGTCCACTGGATGGACAGGACCTAAAGGCAAAAGAAAAGTAGGCAGACCCAGAAAACGATGGTCCGACGATATTGTGTCCGTGGCAGGCAAGGACTGGATGGAAGAGGGAAAAGATAGAGAAAAGTGGAAAGAAATGGAGGAGGCTTATACCCAAACGGGATCCATGTCTTAAACTGTACTAGCAAATAATAATAATTAGCATAAGTTTATTAACAAACAAAGTAACACAAATTGTTTAAATACAAACTTGCATAGATACTAGATATGGAATAAAAAGCTTTTTTATTTTATTTTTTATTTTATACGAAAGTTTTAATACACCTTGCACCCTATAATGCTTTTCTACCATACATTTGAAAAAGTCATTTTGACTAGTGGAGAACTAAGGCCCGTATTTATAAACCGCTCTCAACGTTGAGAGCTATCTTGAGATCATACTCGAGATGCTGTTCTAATTAATAGATCATACTTAAGTACACGTTTAAGTTCGTGGTATCAACTGAGATCACTCATATTAATAAACAAAACTCTGCACTTGAGATCACTCTTGAGATGATGATTGAGCGCCTGTTCGCCAAGTGCTGCAAAACCGTGACTTGAGAGCGCGCGCGCGGGGGAAAGTTATTAACCCCCTATGCAAAAAAAGAGGGATGTCATTTTATTTTGATCTGCTACTTATGTGTTTGTACCTATGTACCTACGTGGATAAAACTTTAGATTTTCAAAATGTAATAAAGGAAATTAATCATTATGATGATATTGATTACGATATTACTTACATAAATTACGAAATGTATTAGTCATAATAACAATTACAATTTTCCGCCAATTTTTTTTCCGTTTTGTTATCATGAAACAGAAAAGGCAAATGCACATTTGCACCATACAGCCACAGAATACATAATCCAAGACTTCAGTCTTCTTGAACTGACAGTAAAATAAAGTGATATTTTATTTATGTGTAAATAAAGTAATATAAATAAATATTACATTTTACCACTTTTCTAAAATGATTTCCACTAATCTATGAGAGTAGGTACAATTATAAAATTATTGTTTTTTGTAATTTGAGCTAATTATTCTACACAGCCTAATCATTAAATCTTAATTCAAAAGTGTCATGTTACTGTATAAAAACCACCGTGAACTTAGATCCTGCTCTTAAGATTGATCTTAAGAGCTGAGATCGATCTCATTTGATACGCTCTTGATATCTGACTATTAATTAATATCCAACTTAAGATGCTGCTCACATATTGAGAGCGTATCAGCTGAGATCGGTATTGAGAGCGGTTTATAAATACGGGCCTAAGTATCCGAGACAATCGATTGCAAAAGAGAATTACAATTTAAAAATTGTTTAAAGCATTCATCTATTTCTCCTAAGAAGCTTCTTTTTATTTTTTGTGTTTGAAGAATATCTGAATCTGATTATCCTCTTGACCAAACGTTACTAATATAATATGGAGTAGGTACAGTCAGCAATGAAAGTCGCTTAGCACTTTGGTACTTTGTCATAGCAACTTTTTTGACAGATGTCTCACGGTTTGAAACATTAGTCAAAAAAGATACTATGACAAAGTCCTAAAGTGTTAAACAACTTTTTTTGCTGACTGTACAATAAAAGTTAAGGTGTAGTAAAACCTGATGGCAGAAAAAGTAAATAAGTAAATATGTTCTCTTATCATTAAAGTAAAAACGTGTTTGTTGTAGGTTTTAGATCCTGTGCAACCAGAACAAATAGACAACCGCCCCATGGTCCAAGTATACGGTCGCAAGAAAGCACTGGCTGCTGCGGCAGCGGTCTTACTCGCTGGCGTCGAACGTCTGCGAGCGAGCGAGAACATGAGGATCAACAGAAACATGCCCGACTTCCACATCGACTTGCTGAGGCTGCGACAAAACTGGAGACTGAAGAAAGTGTCTAATACTATAGTTGGAGACCTTAGTTATAGAACGGCTGGCTCTAAGTTTAGTCAAACTGGAGTTTTTGAGGTAATTATCATAATTATCATGATACTAGCGTCCACCCGCGACTTCGTCTGCGTGGATAGTATTTTGTCTATCCCTCGGGAACAGTTCCTTTTTTCGGGATGAAAGGTACCCTATGCACAGAATAAGTAATAGTACAAAGTACAGAAGCAGCACGCCGCATAGTAATTTAAATAAATAGCGACTTTTGCTCCGACACAAGAAAGTGCAATTCAGGTCGCGCAATGGCCTGCAGTACAGTTTATATTCACCTAGTAGTTGCCTCTCTTTCTATCGCGTGCTCTTACCTTTTCTAATGACGCAACGTTAAGGTTGTCTTCTTTTAAATGAACTGCGTAGCGTATATCATAATGTGAAAAACGACAATTTTTTATTAATTTTTTGTTTTTGACATCCGTATACGGCACAGTAATGTCGATTCCACATTGTTACTATTATAAAGAGGCAATACCTACGCAGGCAGTAAGATGCCGCGCTTGTACGGCGGCGGGCGTGTGGCGGCCCTTTGCTCACTTGTTCGTTCGCACGAACGGCTAGCGGTAGGTGCTTATCGCGCGACCTAGAGCGAGTGAAGGAGGCCTGCCCTATGTCCTTCTCTGTACCCCTGACAACGTGTGTGTAAAATTTCATGATGATCGGTTCATTAGTTAAGCACGAAGGCGTAACAAACAAACAAACGGACTTTCGCATTTATAATTTTAGTAAGGATTTTATAAGTAACTAGCTTTCGCCCGCGACTTCGTCTGCGTACGAAGTTTTTTGCTATCCCTCGGGAACATCTTTTTTCGGGATGAAAGGTACTCTATGTCCTTCTCTGTACCCCTGACAATGTGAATGCAAAATTTCATGATGATCGGTGCAGTAGTTAAGACGTGAAGGCGTAACAAACAAACAAACGGACTTTCGCATTTATAATATTAGTAAGGATTGAAAATAACCTGGAAAACATACAAATGTTGATGGATTCAAGCTACTTACTGGCATCTTACAAAAACTGTGTGAATTAAGCATTACCAAAATAGAGTCTAATGTTTTCCAGTTTTGTTCGTGAATGAGCCTTTTTTACTCCTTTGCTTGACTAATGGTCAAATACTCAAAGTTTCTAGAAGCTGTCAGTTATTTGGGGATCGTCCTAATAGAACGCGATCATCGCAAATTCGCGCGAAGTTTAGTCGTAAGAATCCGCGATCGAACTGATCGAATAGCGATAATATCTTGAGCGTCCTTCTTTTAAAGTCAAACTAACTTACACGATGTGAACACTAAGCCAAAAGGCTTCAGTACAATGTGACAGTTAAGTTAGTTTACTTTTTACTTGAGCTACGGTTCCGCCTAAAAACAGTGAACCAAAAGAGTTCCGTAGCCAAAAGAATTCGGGAAGCGCTGCCTTAGAGTTTCTGTCAAATCTGACAACTTCTTTTTAATTTAAGATGGCCTTAACTTTAAGAATAGTTTGAGTATCTGGCCGTAACTCGAGGTGTATTGAATGACCGTGTATGGCGTCAGGTGACCAAAGCGCCCGAGGAGCAGATGATGCAGGCGATGAGCCTGAACGCGGCCGGGCCCGCGCCCTCCGCGCTGCGCGTCACCGTGCCGCCCGAGCTGCAGGGCGTCGCCTTCATATCCGTGCTCTGTCAGAAAGGTAACACTATACTATGTATAGGTAAAACTACATACATACAGACAGAATACACCCCATATAGGCATACACACACGCACACACACGCACACACACACACACACACACACACACACACCAACACACACTCACACATACACACGTACTAACTTAATCGTAATTTTACAAATATTATAATATAATTAACTGTAAGCTTGCTGTAACCCTTTAAATTAAGGCTGGCCCCAGACCTACCGGTTCCGTTTCTTTGCTTTGCTGTGCTACCTTGCTTGAAAGACCGCCGGCCAACCAGGGTAATTTTCAATCTATCGCATTTTGGGACTAGACCAAATTGGCAAGATAGCCATTAGCTTGGTTTTATCAAATGTCATCGCCTGGATTGCGAAGTAGGAAGCTTTTAGGAGATATGCCACCCTGAACATGGACTCCGATCGTTAAAAATAACTCGATCGCTTATTTATACAAGATGTTTGGTAAAGCCTTATAAAACTGAATATGGTAGATAGGGACCATAATAAAACTGAACAACTTTTACTATGGGACCAAATCTGAAATCGCGAAAAAAATGAACTGTTTCATACATTTTGATAATTTCGTTATTAATTTTTGTATAAAACAGCAGTTTTTTTTTAAAACGAAAACTAAAACTTCTCATCGCACCCCAGACGACGATATTTGATAACACCAAACTAATGGCTATCTTGCCAATGTGGTCAGGTCAAAATATGCGATAGATTGAAAATGAGCCTCTTGGCCGGCGGTCCATGGTAGAACAGCAAAGCAAAGAAACGGAACCGGTAGGTCTGGGGCCAGCCTAAATCGTTGCTGTAATCCAATTGGGAAGTTACGAGTCATTCTCACCACAAGTATCTTTGATTACTTACCGGGAAGTCTCGGCGTAAATTTATTGTAAAATGATTTCAGTAATAAAGCTATTTTTATTTTATTTTTATTTTAAAAACTACACTATGTAGTATAGGTAGTTCTATACTGTGTATAGGTAACACTAAACTATGTATAGATAACACTACACTATGTATAGGTAATTCTATACTGTGTATGTATATGTAACACTTGACTATGTATAGGTAACATTAAACTATGCATAGGTAACACTAAACTATGTATAGATAGCACTATACTATGTGTATTGTGTAGGTAACCCTACGCTATGTATAGGTAACACTACTATGTATAGGTATTAGGTAACACTGCATTATGTATGTAGGTATAGCTAACTTTATACTTTGTATGGGCATGGACGAAAAAATATTTCGTAAAAAATATTAATTGAATTGTAACACTATACAATGCGATTAATTTAACAATGTGCCTCACAAATGACCAACTTCAGAGCGCTTGTGGTACAAAACGCAAAATGTTCTCTTTGCCATACATTCTCAAGTAAAATTGCAACAGATCACTGTCTATTGTTTAATACTATTGTATGTACCTAGTTGTATTGGTATTTTTACACTTGGGCTGTTTGTTCACCGATGAATTTTCTCTATTTCTGTATTGTCAATTTAAAAATAACAATAAAAATGCTATATTACATCCTATACACGCAGTTACGCAGCATCGTTCAGTAGATCATCATAATAAAGAATTAAAGATAATGATTCGAAAATGACTTGGTTTTTACTTTTTTCGATGCGCTAGTTCAAGAAAAAGAGCGCGGCGTGTGGCCGTCGTCTGTTTATACAGGGTTATTTGTAAAACACCAACATCCTCGCAGGAGTAGATTACTACCGTCATAAACAACAACGTTTGTAGGTACGACTTTTCCGAAAACAGGGAAAAAAAATCGACTTTCCATACACATGTCCGAACAGCTGATCGAGTTTTGTATGAAAGTCGTTTTTTTGTCTGTTATGGGAAAAGTTATAGAACAAATGTTGTTTTTTACCATTGCCACTCGAAAAAGTGCGTTTAATTCAACGATAAGAGTGAATAAAACGCTGTTTTATTCACCGAGTGAATAAAAATATTTTGAATTTGGAACAAGCTGGCATCGTATGAATTATCTACAAAAAAAAAACCTGCTGAATATAGCCATAGTCTGTTATACAATTTAAAAAAATATATATCCCGCCAATTTTATTTAGGTTCTTTTTAGTGTCTTATCTTTGGGTTCTTTTCTAAAAAATATCTTGCCAAATTAATTAGGTTCTTTTTAGTGTATTATCTTTGGGTTCTTTTCTTTATATTAGAGGGAGATTAGATGTTCAGTCTTGCATCAGTCCATTCCATCAGTCTGGTACGATCTTCAGTCTGTAAAAATTCAAAGTCTATACAAACTGATGAAATGGACTGCTGTCAGACTGATCATGTAATTTCCCCCATAGCATGGTTGTTTTATGTCATTGGAAAACTTATAGTTTCACTATTTTCTAACGGTTAAATTACCGATTACCTATGTAAATAATAAAATTTGATAACTATAAATAGGTACTATAGGTGTAAGTAGTAGTAAGTACTGATATTATGTTTTCTCGCAGTCAATGGTAAAAAGTAGAGTACACAACTCGTGAAAAAAAAAATTCATCTCGGTCCTTTGTATCCCTCGTTTCGCTCAGGATTCTACTTTTGAATCCCTCGCTACGCTCGGGATTCAACTCTAGAATCCTTCGCTGCTCTCGGGATCCAACATAGTACCTCGAACTAAATTCCTTCTTTTTTCACTTGTTGTATAATCTACTATTTTATCATGTTAGTAATCTACCTACTCCTGCAAAGTTGTTGGTGTTTTAAAAATAACTTAACCGGTTTGTAACAGCGCCCTCTGTTCCGACTATAGGCGAACCAGTTGCTGCTGTTGCGCGAGAGCAAATCTGCATGAATATTTTATTTCGTATTGTGATAAGCAAGCCGTCACACAGATGGCGCTATTTTACAGCCCGCTGTGTTGTTAAACCGTAAGGTGCCTTCCCACGGTGCGTGCTACCACACACCGCACCGAGCCGCACGAGGGCGAGCACGCACCGATCCTTTGAAGTTACCGGCGAACGCGTCGTTTCCCACGGTGGGAAGGCACCTTTATGAATTATCAAACTAAAGTCTGTCCATCCTTACCTGTCTTATATGGTAAACAATCTTCACCCAACTCTTTATTGAAATAATCATTTATAAAATACAACAAATGGTTTTCCACACACAGATTACGAAATAAATTGTTAATAAATTAAGAACAATTTCATAAATTTACTAACATATTTTTAAATAATTATTTAAGTTTAAAAGACGTATGACAACTGTCAAAAACTGTTTACTAAATAAGACAAGTAAGGATGGACAGACTTTAGTTCAAGTTACTTAATTTCACTAGGAACTCTACAGAGGTCTTACCATCAGCAAATAAGAAACCGTTCAGTTCAAAAGCAGGCCTTAAACAGGACTGCTTAAGGCCTGCCTTCGAACTAACCTTTGAGGTCATAGTACGAAAAAGGAAGGCTGTCCTGCTATAAGAGCTCATAGTAAGGCCCCTGTTTGGACCAATGTTTATCACCTCGAGTCAAAATGACTCGCATTTACCCAGTCTTCGTTTATTACAGAACAAGAAGACGTAGTAACCGCCACCCTCAGCTCGTCAGCACTGAACTGCCCGGGCACTTTGCCCGGAGATGGGGCCGAGTTACACTGGCAGCAGAAGCTAGAGGCAGCACAGAACGTGCTATTCTGTAAAGAGTTGTTCGCTAGACTAGCAGCGGAGGCTGTGCAATTAGACGCTTCTATACCACACATGGTCGTTGGCAACCAGATAATGGCTACTGTAAGTTTTTTTTGTTAAGAGGCCGTATACGATTTGCCGCTAAATGTAAATCTGAGTCTGAGTGCATAATTAAAAATTATTTGAACATTAGTCTAGCGAAATAAATACGTTCTATTTAAAATCTAAATTACCTACTGTTTTCAGGTTCTACCAGGCATTCAATTATTGATAGGACTATGTCATAATAACGGACAAAACAATGTTAACGCAAACCCAGAAGGAGTAAAGGTAAGAATTGAGTGAAATAAATATGTTTACCTACCTTTCTTTTTTATGAATAAATGTGACGATTATTTGGTTATGAATTTCCAGTCGCGAAAAGCAGCGCTCTGTTAACCTAAGGCTAAAATTCTTGTGCTAATAATGTATTGTAGTAAAAACCCATTCATAATTAAAAAGACACTATACCCTGTTCGCTGAATCAAGCTAGCAAAGCGCTATCTCTTTCTCACATTTGCATACAAACGATAAGGACAAGAAATGACCTAGCGCCACTCACGAGCGCTCGCGACAGGTATAAAATCGTAAGGCGTGTTCATACTGCTGATACAGGGTCAATATCTTTTTTCTTGTTCTATGGTTAATAGATTGGGATTTTTTCAATTAAACATTACTTTGATGTAAAAATAATATAATTAAGTAACAAAATTAATTAAAATTTTAATAAAAAATATTAGGTTTAAGTATAACACAAAAATATATCATAAACACGAATGATTGCAACGAACAAGGTACGCGGTAGACGTCTGAACGGTACGGAGAGCAACGACGACAGACTAATTGTGACTAGCATTGTGAACACGGTCTTAGCCTCTTATCTGCGTCCAATCGTGTGCAAGCGCATCCTTTCTGTACTAGCTTCATTCGGCGAACAAGGTATAATTGCTATGTCGCTTTTGTGCATAGCACTGTCGCGGTCATACGAAGTGCACGTCGTGCTTTTGGGCAGTGGCTCCTGATAGGCATAATGGGCATCTATAGTCCATGAGATCGTTCGTGGCACGCGGGGTCGTAAAACGCGTTAGTAACGTCAGTCATTAGGGTTGCGTTGCGCCTGGCCTGCCATTAAAGTGAGACCGACCGAACCCGCCCATAAGTCCTATAAGTGCAAGGGAGCGCGCAATATAGCTACTCCGTTTGCACATTTTACAGCCTCGCGGGCCACGAATAGAGATGTGGGAAATGTGTGGCGGGAAATTCCCAACTGCCGGGAATATTCCCAATTTTGCCGTTGCCAGGAAATTTCCAATCATGCCGGCAACATTGGCAATGTTGCCGATCCGTTTAGTATTTTGAAATACAGAGTTTTTGGAAAGAAATTTGTAGTTTAATACGAAATAACTACAGGATAAAATCTTTTTCTACAAGTACACAGTAAAAAAATGAAATGTTTTTATTTTTTATTTTAAAATAACAGAATTATTCCATCCGCTTCATCAATTTAGGACTCTATTCGACATACGACACATATTGTATATTATTGCGATACTTTTTAAAATGATTAAATGAAATTTAATTATTTTCCACATTGTCCTTTGTCTTTGCGTCATTTTAAAAGTGAGTGTTAAAATTAACACGTTTGCTTTCTCGTCTTTTTCTTTGTTTGTCCACAAATTCTTCAAAAATTTTTATAGGTAGGTACTAGCTTTCCGATAAGCTAGAGCTAGAGATTTGAAACTTTGAACATGAGTCAGAACTAGAAGGCAATATAATATTATGGTGTCATTGAGCTGATGTGATGATGGAGCCGGAAGAAGGCCACAGGAAATCTGTGATGAAATCATACAACCCCATCGAGTTTAGGCTCGTTAGAATTGTCTTGATAAGTACTCTGACGGGAGACGAGTTCCAGGGTCTGATGATGAAGCCGAAAAAAGGCCACAGGAACTCAGTATTGAAACCACGCAACCTCATCGATTTTGGGCTCGTTTGAATCATCTTGAGTACTTTGTTGGGAAATAGTGTCCAAAATTCTGATGACGGTGCCGGAAGAAGGCCACAGGAACTCTATAATAAAAACACGCAACCCTATCGAGTTTGGGCTCGTTTGATCGGTTTTACAAGTACTCTGTTGGGAAATAGTTTCCAGGTTCTGATGATGAAGCCGGAAGAAGGCCACAAGAACTCAGTATTCACACCATGTAACCCCATCGATTTTGGGCTCGATTGAATCGTCTTGACGAGTACTTTGTTGGGAAATAGTGTCCAACGGTCTAATGATGGAGCCGGAAGAAGGCCACAGGAACTCTATAATAAAACCATGCTTACCCATCGGGTTTGGGCTCGTTTGAATCGTCTTGACAAGTACTATGTTAGGAAATAGTGGCCAGGGTTTGATGATGGAGCCGGAAGATGGGCATAAGAATTTTGTAATAAAACTATGCAAATCCATCAAGTTTGGGCCCGTTTGATTCGTCGTGTATTTTTAATTTAAGCTCATTGACTAAAAATAAACCATAATTCCAAAAGAATAATTTACTGATATATTTTTTTAAATAAAATCACTTTTAAAACTGACTGAATTTAGTTTTAGCTCGTTGACTAAAAGGCAGAAAAAAATAATTTACTGAAAAGAGTACTACTTAGTCAAGTCAAGATTATTCAAACAAGCCCAAACTCGATGGGGTAGCATGGTTTTATTAAAGCGTTCCCGTGTTCTCCCGTCTTCATCATCAGACCCTAGAAACTTATTTAGTAACAGAGTTCTTGTCAAGACGATTCAAACGAGCCGAACTCGATGGAGTTGCATGTTTTATTATAGAGTTCTTGTTGCCTTCTTGCGGCTCCATCATCAGACCTTTAGACACTATTTTCCAACAAAGTACTCGTCAAGACGATTTAAACGAGCCCAAACTCGACGGGGTTGCATGGTTTCAGTACTGAGTTCCTGTGGCCTTCTTCCGACTTCATCATCAGACCTTAGAAACTATTTCCCAACAGAGTACTTTTTAAGACGATTCAAACGTGCCTAAACTCGATGGGGTTGCATGGTTTCAATAGTGAGTTTTTTAGCCTTCATCACTATTCCCTATTAGAGTACTCGTCAAGACGATTCTAACGAACCCAAACTCGATGGGGTGGCAGGGTTTCAACATTGAGTTCCTACTTCATCTTCCATCAGAGCACTCGTCAAGGTACTGGGAATATTACCGGAAATATTCCCAAGAAGTTTCCGGCAATATTGGCAGTTTTTGTCAAGGAATAATTTTTTTTTCAATGTCTCATGTTTACAACGATTAGATGCAATAATTTAATAAGTTTTTGAAACACTTCTATTTAATATTGCCCTTATTTAACCAAAGTTATGTTTCCACTTTTCGCTGCCGGCAATATTCCCAGTTTCCCACCCTAAGGCAATATTCCCTGGAAGGGCACATCTTTAGCCACGAACGTTCTCATGGACTATAGTAAAAATTGCTATATTCCAAAGCATTTCGTTTTCAAAGTGTAAGAGCGGTAAACTGCGATTACCTAATTCGAGAAGATTGTTTACCTATAATTTGTTTTACACTAATAAAGCAAGAGTCGTCGTTGCAGCCCGAGGGCGCGGGCGGCAAGTCCGACCACGACCACGTGCTGGAGCACTCGCTGCATCAACTGCTGAGGGCGGTGCACTACGCGAATACTCACCACCCCTTCCCGCACCCCGCCACCGGCCCCCTCGGGCCCTCCAAGCGGCGCTGCCTCGCCGGTAGGTGGACACACACACTACATGATTCACTACACACACACACACACTACATGATTCACTACACACACACTACATGATGCACTACACACACACACACACTACATGATGCACTACACACACACACACTACATGATGCACTACGCCAACACCCACCACCCCTTCCCGCACGCCGCCACCGGCCCCCTCGGGCCCTCCAAGCGGCGCTGCCTCGCCGGTAGGTGGACACACACACTACATGATGCACTACACACACACACTACATGATGCACTACACACACTCACTACATGATGCACTACACACACACACACTACATGATGCACTACACACACACACTACACTACATGATGCACTACACACACACACTACATGATGCACTACACACACACTACATGATGCACTACACACACACACACACTACACTACATGATGCACTACACACACACTACATGATGCACTACGCGAATACTCACCACCCCTTCCCGCACCCCGCCACCGGCCCCCTCGGCCCCTCCTACACCTATTACACATGACTAGAGACCGGATTATATATGCAACATAAAGAGCCCAAAATATGCATGCAAATATGCATCCATAAAAAGTGCCAAAATTTTCAAAATTAAATAATAAATAAAAGAGACGTTTTTTAAGGTTTTTTTATACCTAAAAGCTTCGAGCAACAAAGGCTCCGTTTGTCACGAAGGGTTCAAGCCTTAGCGATTATAACTCTATTCAAATTATTCTGGCATTTTTTGCGGGGGGGGAAATGCACACAAGTGCAGTTCCGCATACCCACATACAAAAACAACACTGTAATGACGACACTCACACATAAAAAATAAAACAAAACAGCAAAAATTTGTGTACGGATGAGTAACACATCAAAATATGACACGTTTTTGACACAAAGGGCTGGGCTCAACTGTCGATGCAGCAATATCGATAAATTTTGAAAAAGGAATAAAGGTAAAAAACTCAAATTTACGTACTTATTAATCTTTATTATTTTAATTATCTTTATTTATCGGTTAAATCATTATTTACATCATTATCTCATCATCTCATCTTATTAACAACATTAGATATCTTGTGAAGTATTTCATTAATTTTAATATGTAAAAGACAATCAGTTAGGCGATTGCGTAAAGTCAATCGTATTCATTTGACAGTTCATATTGTATCATAATATATGTCATCCCATACAAATTACATCCGATGGAATACGATATGAACTGTCCGATCAAAAAAAAATATGTTCCGGCAGTTAGAGGTAAAATAGCCAGTTCCTCAGTAATGAGGTTTCAAATGATGTGATGATACTCAAACAGGTGATATTGTTGCTTAAACTGAACAACTTGCTCCAAGGAACCTTGGCCGAAAAACGATTTTATTCGCCCTTCCATAGTCGGTCAGCTGACCGACTGGTATAAACCTTAAGTTAAGTAGGTTAATATCGTATAAACCAGCCGGGCTAGGATGAGCGCCGTGACTATTTCTCGACATTTATCTCGCGATATCTGTCGCGCTCACATCAATGCAGAGCAAATCATGCAAAAATCTCGCAATGAATTTGACGCAGAATCAGTGCCAGATTCACCAAAACTTTATCGACAAACATTATATAACGGCATGGACGAAAAAATTAACGGTAACATCACTAAGTTGCCCATCGCCGAGAACTCGGATTTATCTAGCGACAGATCTGAAATTTGTACGGACGAGCCATGGACTAGCAGACCCGATGTCACTGAACAAAGACAACTAATCAAGAAAAAAATATACGAATTTAATGTTTAAATGTAAACAAATAGCAATAATACGATAAAAAATTACTTTCATGTGAAATGTAAAACCGTCTTTTTGTATACTTGATGTTCCAGACCTCTTTTAACAGCAAAAAACTCATCAATTCGACATTTTAAACAGAGCAGCGTTTACATGCGCGACTGGACTCGGTCTAGAAAGAAATCCGGGCGCAACTGGTTTTACTAACGCGTATGCCCATTTGGGCTTGTACTTCGGCAGAGGGGAACGCTTCGTATGGCTTCTCTTTCTGTAGAAGCCCGTCTTACTCTTAAGCCTAAAAGGTATTATTACTCAACGATAACAATCATATTTGCGAAAAATATATTAATTACAAAAAAGCTAGGGCTGATACGGGAATTGTGATGCCTCACACTACAGATTACATAATTCACACACACAAACATATTGGTTTTTCACCATTTTACCGATAAATTATGTATTTACCGGTGATAGGATATGTTACCTTGAGTGAAATTAAATGTTTTGCTTTGCTTTTTGTAACTTAAATTCACGCCGCCGTGCACGAAAGTTGACAGCTGAAGTTGACAACTCACGAGTAAACGAGCACCACGATTCGGCACATGAACTCGCGGGGTGGGGGTGAGGTAATGGCAGGATAATTTTGCTGATTCACAAATCGTTCACCAGTCGGCGCACTACCACTAACTTGGCGCTAATGTCGATGTAGACCTGTCATTTTGTTGTTTCCTATGTGTTTGCTATCAATTTTTGGATATTGGAAGCGATTTTTCGTAAATATCAATTTTTCTTCCAACACATTTTGGTTTTCTTCAATCTTTAACTCGTTTTCTGTCTGACTTCCATAATATTATTTATTGGTATAAACCATTTTGAGAGATAATCCTACTAATATTATAAATGTGAAAGTTTGTGGGTTTGGATGTTTAGATGTTTGGATGTTTGTTCCTCAATCACGCAAATACTACTGAACGGATTTAGTTGAAATTTGGCACACAGATATTAGATAGCTTAGATTAAAACATAGAATACTTTTTATCCCGATATTCCCACGGGAACGGGAACCACGCGGGTGAAACCGCGGGCGGCCGCCAGTATTATAAATGTGAAAGTTTGTGGGTTTGGATGTTTAGATGTTTGTTCCTCAATCACGCAAAAACTACTGAACGGATTTGGTTGGAATTTGACACACAGATAGTAAATAGCCTAGATTAAAACATAGAATACTTTTTATCCCGATATTCGCACGGGAACGGGAATCACGCGGGTGAAACCGCGGACGGCCGCTAGTTAAAAATAAATGGGAAAATCGGGGATAAATGCCCATACAAAGGTCTCCAGCAGCAGTAGCGCCACCAAGCGGCATAAATTTTGTGACATCCCGCCATTGATTCTGGGGCGGGGCGGGGAGTGTCCTTTCTGTACGTAGTACTTATACCTATTCTGTGCCGTGTGTGCCAGGGCCGATGGCGGCCGACCGCTACGAGCTGCTGGACATGAGCAAGGAGCAGTCGCTGCTGGAGCAGATCATCCAGCAGGCGCAGCACTTCTTCATGCGCCGCCGCAGCGAGTACGTGCTCGACACTATCGCCAAAGAGGTTGGTATGCCTTTTTGAGTTATTTCACTTTGCCCCACCAAGTAGGGTTGCCACCCGTCCCGATTTTGCCGGGACAGTTCCGATTTCGATGATATTGTCCCGCGTCCCGACGGTCCATCAGTTTTGTCCCGATTTTTGATGATAAAATCAAAGTGT
Organism: Agriphila tristella; assembly: GCA_928269145.1. Classification (NCBI taxonomy): domain Eukaryota; kingdom Metazoa; phylum Arthropoda; class Insecta; order Lepidoptera; family Crambidae; genus Agriphila; species Agriphila tristella. The sequence goes on from OV743439.1 coordinate 24,725,014, forward strand.
TGATAAAAAATGGGTCCAAACGTTTAAAAGAATAAAGTACACAACAAGTTAAATGCCTTATTTTGCGTTGTATCCCTTCAAATGCTTATGTTGAGCGAGTATTTTCCAATATGACGCTTAAATGATCTAAGATCAGAAATCATAGCTCTGCAGATTAAATGAAAGCAGAATTGCAATAGACATGCCTCGAAATTCGTAAGTAAATATAAAATTGACGCGGTATTAATGAGAGATGCCCGTAGCAATACAAAATATGCATGGATACACAGTCAAAATAAAAATAAAACATTAAATCAAAAGTATCTTTTTTCACTTTAGCTAGGTAGTTCTCATTTTTTATTTACCTCTTACTTTGCTGACCCGCCCGTTTGATTCCATTGATTTTGAGTAGGTATTTTAATTACAAACATCCACATGCATTTAACATTTAAGTGTCCTTCAATAGGGAATATGCATCAATTTTTTTTTTAATCTTAATCAAAAGTATAATGCGTTAGAAAATTAACTGTAATATTAAAACTTTTCTCTTGCGTTTTTTTCTCGTGATATAGTTACTTGAAGTTAGCGCGCAGCGGCACCCGCCGAAAACGCTCCATACAAAATGGTGACGTCACACATCACGTTTCAGGTGTGTTTCGGCGCGTTTAATATGGAGTTAGCCAATAATCTTCAATTATCTCCCTAAATTTTGCGTTTAAGTACATATGTGTCATACAAAATATTGTTTCTTATTCGATATTCTATCTGACTGTAAAGTGCATTATATCCGAAAATGAAAAAAAAAAATTGTTATTTTTCCCTGATTTCATCGTGTGATAAAACTAAAATAATACATTTTTTTTTTATTTTTTATCCTGTTCCATCATGTTTTTATAAGTGTCCGCAGCGATCAAGCTCAAATTTATCAAAATCGGTGACTTATGCATATTCCCTATTACCAGTTACCAGTCTCTACAGTAGTTTTACTGCCAGTTACATTTAGAAAATAGACCAAAAAATGTTTCGCCGCCCTTGTCCCGACTTATGTGTTCCTAAAGGTGGCAACCCTGCCACCAAGTGTCCCCACAGGTGAATATAAGTATCAATAAAAAGTGAAAATATAGAAGTTACATTCTCCATCACCTGTACAATTGTTGTCTTAACACGTTGAATGCCAACAATTTCGAGGAGGCGAATTCAGTTCCCACCATACATTGTAAGCCTATACGAGATAACTCGTAGCTGGCGTCTCCATTATTAAAGTTAACTAACAGTGCCATTTACGAGATATCTCGTATACGAGATTTCTTGAAGATTGGCACCTGCAATATAAATACTTTCATTAGGTGCCACCTACGAGAAAACTCGTAGTGCTATTTTTTATATATACATTCAAAACGCCCACAGAATGTACAGATTTCAACATCGCCTATCCAAAATGCGATTGCTAAAATTCAGAGACGAAATCATAAAGCAACTTATCGGTCCTCTCAATGATGTACCTCAATGCACAGCAAAGGCCTACTACTCATGATGATAGTTCCTAAACACGTTTTTAATGTGAATTAAATCTTTTTTTTTGTACAACAAAAAAATATGAAACTGCCTTACATTATTCCTATGAAAGTTATTTTCTAATAAATAATCTTACTTTGTCTTAATATCTCATTTTATTTGAGGTGCCAATGCTCACATTTCAGCCGTCCGTATGGTGCCAGAATAAACGCTTTTCTTAGAAATGGCCCTACAAGTCTTACGATATAACTCGTATCTGGCATCTGAGAAGAAATTCGCTACGAGATATCTCGTACCTGGCATTCAACGTGTTAAAGCGAATCTAATCTGTCAGACAAAGGCACCGGTGGGGACACTTGGTGGGGCAAACTGGTTTAACCCCTATTTTTAGCCAAGTCTCGTTTTTGGATATTCTCTGTGCTTTTTCTGAATAAAATCTAAATTTGATTCTTTTCGTATTGAATCTTCCTTAAAAAAATTCACCTGAAAATCCGCACCCTGATTATCTAAAAAGAAACTATTTAGCGACCGGTTGCATTTGACATACATTGCCACTTTTCTTTGGTATGATTTTTTTTAACCCAAAAAGAAGTAGCAATGGATCACGATCATCTGTGAACTGCAACCAGTCGCTAGGTGGTTTTTAATTAGATAATCAGCCCGCAGAATTTCATTCTTTATGATTATGATAGCCAAGAATATATCAAAATGCATATTGTTACAGGTGAAAGACCCACTAATAGTATCACATTGGAACGCTCTAAACAGCCCGACACAATCCTGCGTCAAAATAAACATTATGGCTTACGGGTGAGCATACAAAAATCGCAATAGGGAATATGCATCCATTTTTTTTTATCAAAATTTAAAGTATAATGCGTGAGAAAATCAACTGTAATATTAAAACTTTTTTCTTGCGTTTTTTTCTCGTGATATAGTTACTTGAAGTTAGCACGCAGCAGCAACCGCTGAAAACGCTCCATACAAAACGGACATGATATATGACGCCACATATCACGTTTCAGGCGCGCGTTTGCTATGGAGTTAGCCAAGAATTTTCAATTATTTTCAATTATCTCCCTAAATTTTGCGTTTAAGTACATATGTGTCATACAAAAAAGGATTTCTTATTCGATATTCTATCTGACTGATAAGTTCATTATATTCGAAAGTGAAAAAAATAATCGTTAATTTTCCCTGATTCCATCGTGTAATAAAACTAAAATTATGCATTATTTTTTTTTATTTTCCTGTACCATGATGTTTTTATACGTGTCCGAAGCGATCAAGCTCAAATTTATCAAAATCGGTGACTTATGCATATTCCCTATTGGCATGCTTATTTGATGCTTTTAATTCTGTAACAGGTCAGATTACCTAATAGAGTGTATTTAAGGCGACTTAACCCGTCTTAATTCTGTAACAGGTCAGATTACCTAATAGAGTCTTAATTCTGTAACAGGTCAGATTACCTAATAGAGTGTATTAAGGGCGACTTAACCCGTCCAAACAGCTTAAAAAATAAACAACTCTTAAAAGCAAGAAATAATAGTAAAATCTCCATATCCTTATCCTTACTACCTATATAAATGCGAAAGTCCGTTTGTTTGTTTATTTGTTTGTTTGTTTGTTACGCCTTCACGTCGTAACTACTGAACCGATCATCATGAAATTTTGCATACACGTTGTCAGGGGTACAGAGAAGGACATAGGGTACCTTTCATCCCGAAAAAAGGTACTGTTCCCGAGGGATAGATGAATAACTGTCCACGCAGACGAAGTCGCGGGCGGCCGCTAGTTTACTATAAAATACCTACGCATATTTGATATTAAACCGCTTTTCTGACCGAATGTGACGCCGGCGCCGCGGTGAATTTTATTTAATATTATAATTCTAATACACAATATTAATGAAACTTCTCGTGGAATTTTTAAGGCCCTATTTCTAGTATTTTTAGACGGTATCATTACATTCCCTGGTAATCAATTCTACAAGTAGATAGCAAAACTGCTAAAAGTTGCCGTTTTTGACACATTTGCTATCTACTTCTACGAATGACTGCTAGGGAAAGTAGTGATACCTTCTAAATAAAAATACTAGACTTTGAGCCCTAAAAACTCCACGAAAAGTTTTATTAAAATCCTTTTTTATTAACAACTTATTAAATAAAAACCTCTGAGGGCGCCACTTTCGGTCAGGAAATCGCGTTAAAAAACCTCTTAATGAGGATCAGTAACAGGTTTGAATAATAGTTTTATTGATATAATATAAACACATGATAGCTATAAAACCTAGTGAAAGAATTTTTAAAATCCGTTTACAGTCAGTGGCACGAATCATGAAATCGGGTCGGGTGGGGATTGCGCGGAACGCGTATTTTGGGTATGCGTTGCGGTGAGGGGCGCGGGCGGCGGGGGAGGGGCGCGCGCTATTGGTCGCTCACAAGAGCACATGCGCGAACTTATCGCCACTCCGTCGAAAAAATTTCAAGATTCGTGCCACTGACTGTAGAAATGGTTGAGTTAAAATGGTTTAAAGGAAATGCCAAGCTCAATGCAATATAATTATGCTTTATCACGTACGGCATAAGGTTCGCGTACGTCGCGATGACGTCATAAGAACCCCCAAAAAATAGTGTTTTAGCTCTTATAACTTCTCAGGTTTAAGAGATATCGTTAAAAAATATATAATTAATTGTGTGGTGGTGGCATAAGCTTTCTAATTAGCCACTAACAAAATTCGTTAGTGATCCTCATTGTTATTTGTAGATACGACGCAGTGTGTCGGACGTCTTTGGTGGTGCACGTCGGAGAGAAGACGCTGAAATGCATTTGCCGCGACGGGAAAGTGCGGCATCTCTCGTATGAACTGCAGGAGCTAAGGGATCTCATATACTGCCAGGTACATTCTAAATCATTGTTACAAAACACAAGTGTTGCTCTCGAGAGAATGAGTTTTTGACATCTTAATATATAAAATCGTAAACTGAATGACTGACTGACTGATCTATCAACGCACAGCCCAAACCGCTGGACCTAGAGACTTGAAATTTTGCACACAGATACTTTATAAAGTGTAAGCATCCACTAAGGAAGGATTTTTGAAAATTCCATCCCTAAGGGGATGAAATAAGGGATGAAAGTTTGAATGAAAGTCCCTCAGTTTTGAAGCTAGAATCTTCAAATTTTGTGTTTAGGCTGATGATTGAAAATTAATAAATACGGGTCTCAGCGTTTTTCAAAATTCTACCCCCGAAGTGGTCAAAAGGGGGATGAAGTTGTGTATTAAAGAAAATCCTTCATTTTCGAAGTAAAAATCGCTAAATTTATAATTTAGGCTTATGGATAGAAATCTAAAGCAACGTTTATTGTTTTTGTTAGGATTTCAACTCCAAAGGAGATGCAATGGGGGTGAAAATGGTTAAAAAAACCTAAAAATAGATATGGATGTCGTTATCGGGGTTTTGTGGGATGACGATTGCAAAAATGACATTTATTTTGAAGTCCAACCACGGTGGACATGATTTAACCCCTAAAGGGGTGAAAATGGGGTCCAAATTTTGTATGGAAAAATAATATAAAATAGACATTACAACTTTAAACTTCGTAGGAGTACATCTAAAAATAAATAGGCAAATATATATTTTGTTATTTTGAAAATCAACCCCTTAGGGGTAAATGGGGTGAGTAAACATAAAAATCGATATAGATGTCGTTATTGGGGTTTTCTGGGATGACGATTGCAAAAATGACATTTATTTTGAAGTCCAACACGGTGGACATGATTTAACCCCAAAAGGGGTGAAAATGGAGTCCAAATTTTGTATGGAAAAATAATATAAAATAGTCATTACAACTTTAAACTTCGTAGGAGCACATTTAAAAATAAATAGGCAAATATATATTTTGTTATTTTGAAAATCAACCCATTAGGGGGTAAATGGGGTGAGTAAACATAAAAATCGATATAGATGTCGTTATTGGGGTTTTCTGGGATGACGATTGTAAAAATTTCATTTATTTTGAAGTCCAACACGGTGGACATGATTTAACCCCTAAAGGGGTAAAAATGGGGTTCAAATTTTGTATGGAAAAAGAATACAAAATCGAAATTACAACTTTAAAATTCGTAGGAGCACGTCTAAATATATATTTTGGGATTTTGAAAATCAACCCTTAGAGGGTAAGTGGGGTGAGTAACATAAAAATCGATATGGATGTCGTTCTTGAGGTTTTATGGGATGGTGATTGCGAAAATGAGATTTATTTTGAAGTCCAACGCGGTGGACATGACACATATGGACCTGGACATGCACATCCAGGGAACGGGAACGGGAACGGAACAGACCGGACCGGACTGGAACGGAACGGAACGGAACGTAACGGAACGGAACGGGAACGAGACGGTAACGGGAACTAGAACGGGACGGGTACGGGAACTAGAACGGGACGGGTACGGGAACGGGAACGGAAGGGGTACGGGACGAGTACGGGACGGGATCGGACGGGAACAGAACGGGAACGGAACGAAACGGGAATGAAACAGGAACGTAACGGGAACGGAACGGGAACGAAACTGGATTGAAACGGGAACGGAACGGGAATAGAACAGGATGGGAACGGGAACAAGAACCGGACGGGAACGGAACGGGAACGTAAGGCGTACGGGACGGTTAGGGGACGTTTACGGGACGGGAACGCAGCGGGAACGGAACGGGAATGGGAACGGGAACCGAACGGGAATATAACGGGACGGGAACGGGAACGAGAACAGGATGGGAACGGGACAAGAACGGGATGGGAACGGGAACGAAAACGGAAGGGGTACGGGACGGTTACGGGACGTTTACGGGACGGGAACGCAAACGGGACGGGAATGGAACGGGAACGGGAACTGGAAGCCTTGTGCGAGGCCCGCCACACGCAGCAAATGTCTTGCCTCGCGAGGCAGCGCGCTTGATGGGGACTCGCCTAATCGCGTAAAAATGGCTGGCCGGATCCTGGTTGAAGGTTCCTTAAAAGGATTTCGTCTAATATCCATGCGGACGTAGTCGCGGGCAGAAGCTAGTATTTTATAAATTCCTTAGGTCAATTGAATAAAATTTACTTTTGATTAGGGACCTATCTGTTTTTTTCCAGATAAAAGAAAATAAACTTTGCTCAGTTGCCATAAGGTAGGTTAGGTTACGAGACGACTACACTACACAGTATAATAGTTTATTTAATAATAAATTACCCTTTAGAATGCTTATTTCTGCAAAGCAAAATAACACAAAATATAAAGTAATAACATCACAAATCACAATAGAGTGTACAAATTTATGATTTTTCCAATGCAATTTTTTGCGCTTAATTTGTTTAAGCTCAAAAAATTGCATTAACTTCTGTTAAAAAACCGGCCAAGTGCGTGTCGGGCCACGCGCAGTAGTGTTCCGTAGTTACCATATACCATGCCTTATTTAATACTACTATCATTTTTCATCTGCAAAAATAACTTTGTTGGGGGGGGGGGACACATTTTAACACTTTGGCAGCGAATGTCTTCCAAACGGTTGACTTTGAAAAAAAAATTGTCTAAGAAACCTTAATGTCATTTTTAAAGACCTATCTATAGACACCCCGCACGTATTGGTTTGATGAAAAAAAATATTTTCAGTTTCAGTTCCATGTATGGGGAGCGCCCCTTAATCTTTTATTTTTGTGTAAACATCGTAAAGCGGTTCACAGAATACATCTACCTACCAAGTTTCAACTGTGTAATCTTGATAGTTTCGGAATAAAGTGGCTGTGACATACGGACGGACGGACAGACAGACATGACGAATCTATAAGGGTTCCGTTTTTTGCCTTTAGGCTACGGAACCCTAAAAAAAGGTCAAAATGTGCTTGGTAATTGAAATAAGACTGTAGCTGGGTGGCAAACATTCACTCAAAAAACTTGCCAGGTTTATGAAACGCTATACCTAATATCATCTTTTTCTCGCTGTATGGTAATTTAAAAAATAAATTTAAAAGATGGGAACAAGATTAAATATTACCTTCGTATAATAGCACCGTACAGCCGCCATGTTGGTTTTTTTATAACGCCACCTTCTTAAGAACAGTGCTTGGGCTGACAAGACAAATCTAACGATATGTTAAGGCTGTAGACGCGCATCACGTTCCATTTTTAAATTTTCCATACAAATGATCGAAACATCTCTGCGCGAACCGTAATGAGGGCGAACTTTGAAAATTCCTATTAAATTATATATTAGATATAAGTATATTCAAAATACTCAATACAATAAACAAATACCTCATTATTTCTAAGGAAAATAATAAATTACTTTAAAATCTGTAAATGCCAGTAAAAAAACATGTCAAAGTGTACCTATTTGAGCATTTTTTTATATTTTATTTCTCTGTGATTAAAATCATTTTTTAAAATTTTCTCTCTATAGGGCACTCCTTGACAATACAAACAATAAATGAAAAAATAAATATGAGTCGTATTATTATTTGTTACAGCTGAAACGTGTTTGAAAAATACCTCTGACAAGCAAATTTGGAATTCCACTTGAACAGATTGTCTTTGTTTTAAAATACCTGATAATTTATTATGTTTTTCTCTCTATACGGCACTAATTTAAGAATTTTGCTTCCTAAAACTAAAGTTTACATCAATAGTACCTAATGCTTTAATTCTTTAGATAACTTGTTTGGAAAAACGCTAATTTCTTTGAAATGCGTATATACAGTCTTAATCATGAAAATCCGTTCAGCCGTTTGAAAGATATGAGGTAATAAAGAATATACATACAAACACACATACAAGATACGCGCGAAAAACATAACCCTCTTGCAGTTGGGTAAAAAGACGCATTGATAGCCATTCAGAAAACTGGCAAGTTCAAAAGGTCTGTCCCCATATATCCGGGCCGGGACGTGTCAGGGGCCCAAGTTACGTTTGTCGTGCTAAGATTCTGTAAGTGAAACAAATACACGTTGAGCTCTGTCATCGGCGGCTTCATTCAGGATCCACAGTTCAAACTACGTTGGCCCTTTACGTAGAAGATAGAGACACCCAACATAGCTTGGGCCTCGGACACGGCACGGTCCGGTTATGTGGGGATAGACCTTAAGCAAAGATTTTTACCTTTAAGAGGTTGTAATACGGGAGCAGATTCACCTAATCACTTTTGAGAGATATATTTGACTTAAATTACAGAAAAAGTGAAAGTGAAATATATTTTATTTAAATAAGCTCACATAATAAGCATTTTTAAATCGTCAATTCTTTTACCCTACCACCCATTATGACGTCTTTTAACTGACAAGAAAAATGGGCGCAAAAAACTTGTCAGCTTTATCAGATGGAACGATATTTACAAATATGTATATCGTTTCCAGACTTTATATTAACAAAGATTAACAAATAAATAACATTATTGAATTAGCTCATTTCTTAATGAATTTCAAATTTCTTAATCAATTTACAGATTTTAAGCTAAATTCAAAGTTTGAACTTGTTATTCAGTCTAGGTTGTTACAATAAATAAAAATAAAAGAAAAATATACAATACAATATGCGTTAAGATAGGTATAATATTGTATTGTATATTTTTCTTTTGGGAATGGGTACCGTCAGACTTTCTTTCTTTCTTTCTTCTGACTACCGTCAGAAGCAGACCCATTCCCACTGGCAGCACCAGTTCACGAGCATGGCATGACGCATGAACCAGCCATCTCTTCGCTCAACCATATTTGAGGGAACGTAACGACCCGCCTCATACGACACCACCGCAGAAATGATTAAAGAGAGCATGACATACTAAGACTACCCATGTTAAGGCATCGAATTGAAAATTTATATCCAAAAGCTTTTCATAGGTCTTTTGCTAAACTACTGACTATAGAAAGTAAAAATATTGCAATTAAATAAATCAAAACAAGGTAAGCTATTAAGAATTATATTTTTTGAGTAAGAAGTGCCATACATACAGACAATATAAAACAGATCTTTTATATACGAGTTATACGACGCCCTTAATACAAGCAGACAGAAGCAGACCCATTCCCACTGGCAGCACCCGTTCACGAGCATGACGCATGAACCAGCCATCATCAACAGAGTAAATATGGTTGTCCTGTCAAGTGTGTAGTTAACATATTTTTAGACTTTGCTGTCTGTCTGTACAGACATTGATTTGTTCCCAACCTACCCTACGCCTCTGTCCCCAAGTGGGGACCGTTGGGATTAAAAAAGTTTTGGGCCGGCCCAACCGACCCCTTGCTAATTGCGTCTCCATTGCCATGTTTTATTTACAAGGGATCGGTTGGTCTAATTTTTTTTTAAATCTCAACGATCCTTACGTGTGGAGTCGGTTGGGAATAGTCCGTTACTTGCCTGTTAGTGTTCCGAATCACGCTCACAGCGCTGTTAGCGCGAATCCGACCAAATTAAATAGTCACAAAATATTACACAAATAGGGTATTATTTGTGTACCTACTTAATTAAATGGATTATACGCTAACAGTGCTGTTGGCGTGATTTGGAACCAGGCATGAATAACAATCTCCTTTTTAAATATATTTCTATTGTCTGTGGTACCCCATCTCAAACATTTCAATCTGACATAAAAAGATTAGGGGTACCACAGGCCCAAGAAGCTTATACCCACAATGGAGATTGCACGCCTAGTATAATAGTGAAGATTGAAAAAAGACTCTTTAGTGACGTCACGGCGTATTGATATCTCTTTCTTTTCGTTTTACAATACGTTTTCGTTTCTCACGAACGAACGAACGACGAACAATAAACACGTATTGTAACACTAAAGAAAGAGGTTGCAATAAGCCGTCACGTCACTCAAGGACATTTTTTTCTATCTTCACTATGACACTGGCCGTGAAATCTCCATTGGAGGGAGGTATAAGCTTCTTGCACAGGCCATATAATTTTCCTAATCCCATGGTACCCCTTGGGTGTTCCATGCATGGGCGTAGTGAAGTAGGGGCAAGGGGAGCAGTTGCCCCCCTTAGAAGAGCGGTCGTTCGCTGATAAACTGTAATTCTGACGAGCTTCATAGCTTGGGACGCTTCTTATAAGACCTAAGAAACTAACAGCACAGAATAGATAATAGTACTAGCGTACAGAAGTTGCACTGCTTTGATCTTGAAGAAAGCCGACATTTTAGGTCGCCCGTCCAAGCTAAATTGCACCTTAATTCAACCTGTCAACGTATCTTATTCATTGCGTTGCGTCATCCCGACGCAACGTGCTCGAGCAGTAGGGTTGTCGCTAGAGGTATAAATTAAATTCGAACTTTAAATATTTTTTGCCCGCGACAGAACGGAGGAGGTAGGTATTGCGTTAAGGGTGAGTGTTTATTTGTTTGTGTTTATGGGCAAACGCAAATGTTAGAATTTTACTCCAGATCGGTTTGACCGATTTAGACGCGGTTTTCTGTAATGGATTTGTAGGTTTTCGGCGATGGTTCTTTGATAGGTGTTATGGTGTTTAGCCACAAGGGGGCGCTGCAGTAATAATCCTACTGTAATTACGCATTATTTACAACATTATTTCGTTTTTAATTACTAGAAACCATTTAAATTAAAAATGTTAATAGGTAAGTACCTATATTGACGTCCTCTGTGGTCGAGTGGTTCGCTCGCCGGTTTTCAAGGCGTCACCATCTCTTGAGGTCCCGGGTTCGATCCCCGGCTGGGTCAATGTAGAAAATGAACTTTTCAATATTGTCTCAGGTCTGGGTGTGTGTCATACCACCGTTGTTTCTGATTTCCATAACACAAATGCTATAGCTACTTACTTTGGGATTGGAGCAATGTATGTGATGTTGTCAAATATTTATGTATTTATTATATATTTTTATACAAATGTATTTTTATACAAACCTATATCGTTTAACGTCTTAAACAAAGTCGCAACCAGAAGTTTAACTGTCCAAGTTTACGTCCAAATGAACATAGATAAGTAACTAAATAGTAAAAACGTTTATTTTCGAGTACTTAGGTACCTAGATAGAATACAAGTGAGTACATACTTACCTATACTCCAGCCAACTTACGAAAAGAATGTTTACAAAGAAACCGCCCATAGTAGGTACCTACTTAACCTCAAAAGTAGGTTATTTTTAATATTTTAATATCATTGATAACTTACCTACATTTTGCAAGTTGTATTACCTTATCTATGGAGTTTAATTTACTGAAACAACGTAGGTAGGTAAGTATTTGCGGGATTTATTCTGTGGTGGAATACCTACCTAATTACGAAATGTGTAGTTTTGTTTACAAACATTCTTTCCGTAAGATGGCTGGAGTATAGGTAGGTACCTACTTACTTCACATAAAAATAATAAATAGTATCTTTAAAAATATAATTATGCGAAATATAATACATTAATTTTATCAAACTTACCTTTCACAATCATTGGTAACGTAAAATAGGTCAGTTTAGATGTCTTTTTTTATTTAGGCATCCATAAACAAAGCAATAAATCGTCAGAATGGTGCCAATAAATGATATAGGCACGTATATTCAATTATATAAAAAACTAATCAATAAAAATACGAATAAAACCAAACACATTACATAAGTAGCAGAAAGCGCGGGAATCATAGTTACTACGCTGTGAGAACGCGGTGGTTATCCCGAGCGCGCGACAGCCCGACTGATATGTCCTCGCAGAGGACGCCGAGCGCTAGGTGAATTTTTCATACCTACGCGCGGAGTGATGGAGCCCTGCTAACAGGCTTGAAGGCTGGCTTGTAAAATCCAACAAAACAACGATCAAAACAATATAATTTAGGATTTTCTTTGTTGTTAATTGTGTTATTTCCCCAGATCTACCAGCACCAGATGACGGCGGTGCAGGCGGTGGGGCGCTGCATGGGCTGGCAGCTGCTGGCCAGCAGCGCGCACCTGGGCTCGGGCCCCGTGGAGCCGCTGGGCAACGCCTCGTCCTGCCTCCTGGCCTCGCCTAATGGTATGGGTTGCTTCCTACTAGCTTTTAGCGCTTCCGCTGCGTTAAGCGGGATCCTGGCGTGGGACAACATAGACTAGAGCTTACTCATGCATTGCAAGCAACTGTCCGTCAGAAAACCGGCAATCTATATTCTCGCGTCGAGATCCCGCTTAACGCAACGGACGCCCTTACAGTAACCATAAAGCCCCCTACTCATTGACTTTTCTATTTGCTCGCTAACTTAAAAATATGCCATAATCTCCATACAATACAATGTCTGTGATTTACATAAACTTGTGACTTGATCGTCTGATTGCTTATTTTGAAGCTTTAAGTTAGCGAATGAATAGAAAATTGGCCATTTGTGTAGGGCATCAGCGTTCCTATTTTTGAATCGCTCGATTGGCGTCGAGCGCTCGTTTCTACTGATTTTCGTTCGACATATGGCTCAAACGTTCGAAATAGAGCCATATGTCGAACGAAAATCAGTAGAAACGAGCGCTCGACGCCAATCGAGCAATTCAAAAATAGGGTCCGATTCTTTTTCCATGCTAGTGATTATTGTTTGGTTTTCTAAATAAGATGGAGCTACGGAAAAGAAGGGAAGCTTAAGAGTACCTCTCTTCAGGTTCAACAAAATTGTCAAAATTCTCCAACTAATTATAATGAATGTTTGACATTATGATCAAAACCTAATGAGGAAATTGGACTCGAGAGGTTCTGCTACGTGTATGCCAACAACCCAAGGTTCTGTTGTGTATAGCATTTAGGTATTTTTAAACTGTGCTTTACGATCTACCTACTATAAATTATTATTAAATCCAGTTGAATGAATTTTTATACAATACTAATTAATAAACTAGAAACAATTTGACTCTCACGAGATATTCTCAGACGGAAATCGAGAAGAATTCCCATTCGAGAATATGATTTGGTGCGAGTCTGTTTCTTTCTGGTATATTATTTGGTATTGTATAAAAATAACATTGTGAATGCTAAAATTTTAAAATAGGATATTGTTCATTTAATTAAAAGTATTTTTTTTCTTTACAGGTGACAGAATGATAGCAATAAGATGTGAACCATCCGTGGGCATACAAGTGTTCATAGCCCAGTCACCGAGGAAAGACTTCTTCTCAAGTGAATTAGTACAAGACAAGAAATGGGAGAATCTCGGTGGAGCTTTCAAAGAGATCAAACTCGAAAAAATGGAGGGAAAGAATTTCTTAAACAAAATGGAGCTGCTCATGGCTTGTCTTAGCAGCCCTTCATAAAACAATCACTATCTTTAGCTAGCAGTAAGAGTAACCTAAACATTTTACAACAAATAAAACATAATTTGAATTAATATAATATCTTTTAATTATTATAAAGGAAACTTAGCAATAATTATTTAGGTAAAATGTTAATATTCACTGAAGATTGTTCATAAATTCTTCTCAATGAATTATTTGACTCGAGATAATAAATCCCGTGGAATCTGAAACAAAATCTATTGATAAAATGATGCATGTTCCTTTAATTATGCATTCTACACTGGTCGTCACAAAATTCGGCCCAACCACATATGAAAACTCATTCTCTAATATTTTAAATGAAACAAATAGGGAATGACTGAAAAAAAACCAAATTAGATGAATATTTTTTATAGGTAGAAATAAGCTCCCTTAGGCAGCCATTACATGGTCGTGCAAGCGTCAGTCAAATTCCATCAATCATGAATTACGTTTGACTGATTGACTGATGGAAAGAACAAATCACATCATGCAACCATCAGTCACTACATTACACGGTAGGTTAATCGGCAGTCACAGCCCGTGACTGTGGTTAAACTGACAGCAAAACCTACCGTGTAATGGCTGCCTTAGTAATAGAAAAAAAAATCAGAATTTTCAGTTGCATAAAAAAATAAAATAAAGTCTCTCCGACTTCACAAATGTAGGAAAGTAACAGCAGAATGGAGATAATACCTTTGCCACCACCTGCCACAAACATAACATGGTATTAAAAAAAAGTTTCAAGACAAAATGACAAAACTTTTTTTAAAATACTTGTTATCATAGTGGCAGGTGATGGCAAAGGTATAATCTCCATTCTGCTGTTACATACTTTAGTAAATTTGTAAAGTCGAAGAGACTTTATTTTTTTTCTGAAACTTTTTTCTATTACTAAGGGAGCTTATTCCAACCTATAAAAAAATATTCAGCTATTTTTTCCAAACATTTCCTATTGTAACAAGAAGTCTGGACTTTAATCCTATAGAGCACATGTGGGACATGTGGTACTACGGTTATAATACAATTTGTTTCATTCAAAACATCAAAACATGAGACTGTAGGTGCGCCGTTTTTGTGATGACCAGGGTAGTTACTGTTAAAAAAATTAAAGAAAATTTAAAATTTTGGAAAATAAGAATGTAAAGTAAAATACAATTAAGTGCCAGACATGAATTGATACAAAAAGGTTTCTTTTGATACATGGATAACCAAATGAAACTAATGGCAGTTTGCTCTAAAGTTAGGAATCGCCTAAGTCTTTTTCTAAATACAACTCGGCCGAGATAATAAGGCGCATGACAGCCAAGTTCATGAAACTGTTTTAATTTGGTTGAGTTGTAGTCAGGCAAAGGTTTTGGTGACTCACACGGCCTTACCACAAAAGATTTTAAAACACTGTTCAACAAGGTTTTAACTTAAAAAGTGTTTTAATGTGATGCTGTCACTTTTTTGACAATATTGTTTGAAAAAGACGGCATCACATTTAAACAGTGTCTAAATTAAACAGTTTTAAAATCTTTTGTGGTAAGGCCGTGTGAGTCACCAAAGTCTTTGCCTAACTACAACTCGACTAAATTAATACAGTGTCATGAACTTGGCTATCATGCGCCTTATTATCTCGGCAGAGTTGTATTTAGGAAAAGACTTAGGTGATTCTTAAGTTTAGTGCAAACGCAATTTAAAGGTATGATAGAACGCTAAAAATATAATTATTTAATAAAAAAAGCAAAGTATGTAGACTAAGACAGAGTAGTTCATTTCGAAATAATCAGTATTAATGAATAATCTATAAAAATGTCCACAATTAGAATATGCATTAAATTGATTCTATCATTAATCAGATGCACTTTTCACACAATACTGCCATAACTATGTCAAGAAACATGGCAAACATTATTTTAAAATCTTATTAAAGACGTTAGTGCATTTCTTACCTAAATTACATACTACAGATTACATGTATCATGATAGTTACAGAATCATGAATTTAAAAACTAGTAAATTAAAAATAGAAAAAGGTATTACCTCTAATTCCCAGAGACAATGCAAGAACTCTTCCGAGCATTAAACCCACTAGTGTTATCAAACATTGAATCGTAACACTTGGAAGGCTTCAGATTACGATAACACTAATACCTAACTAAAAATTCTATAACTAAAATTAAAACCGAGAGATTGGTGACCGAGATCTGAAGTTGCCACCGCCGCCGCCTCCGTTACCGGATCCGTAGCCCTGGCCGTTGCGGTTGTAGGGCCGGCCGCCGCCGCCGCCGCCTCCGTACGAGGAGCTGAACGGCCGGTTGCCGCCGCCACCGCCCCCCCGGCCACCGTCGAAAGAGCGCCCCCGGAAACTACCACCACCACGCCCGCCTCGGAAGTTACCGGTCCTACGCGCTCCGTCACGTTTTCTCGACAGCTCTACTTTTAGCGTCGCGCCTAACATCTCGAAACCGTTCATAGCACTACACGCATCTTCCGCCTCCTGCATGTTCTCAAATTCTATGAATGCGAAACCAGGTGGATTTAGTGCAACCCAGACAGAGTTTAGTTTGCCGTATTTGTCAAATTCCCTCTCGAGGTCTTCCTTCTTGATGCCTTCGACGAGCCCGCCGACGTACACGCGAGTCCCTCCCGACGAACTCATTTTGATATTCTGAAATCTACAACACTTCAGTTACTTTAATTTGAACCTATCGAACTAGTTAGTGATGGAATGAAACGTTAATTTATATACGCAGAATTCACGGCGTCATAATTATAATTGGGTACAAAGTAGATAATAAAACAAAATGTCGGATGCCACGACAACGGCGAGCACGCTACAAATCGGCTAAAACGCACATTGTAAACTTTAAACTTACGTGTAAAGATGAATGAAGATATCTACAGATAAATTACACTAGTAACTTCGATTTTATTTAACTATTTTGTTTATTAAAAAATTAATTCTATTTGTAACTAGAGAAAGAAACAAATCGATGAAATTTTGAGTGAACGAAGAAGGAATGAATGAGTGAAAGAAACGTACTCACACCTCACTCTTCGACGCTGTCTAGTGTTGTAATTTAAAATTATGTGTGATACAAAAAAGTGCGTATTAGTGTGGGTCCACAATCCATATTTCAGTATCTTTGTGCCATGCCGCCCTGTATCTATATATCTATATATCGCGTGATATAGCATTTTATCGACACTCAACTGTCAAATTCCTTTGTCTTTTTGACAGTTAAACGTGATAAAACGCTATATCACGCGATATAAATCGGTCATGCTAGGCAGGCTGGTTTAGCTAGTAGGTCAAATGTGGTATCATTTTCGGATGAATCAATTACGTAGAATTCATTTCTGGTATATCAAAATTTTTATTTATTGAGCAGTTTCTGAAAAAATACACAATAACCAAAATTTTCAAAGTTTATTTTTTTATTTTACGACTTGGCATTTTTTTCAGTATTTAAAAAAAACTACCCTAAAGAAGCGTTTTTCAGGTTAATTTGTAACATACTTTTGTGATGCTAACTATATTTTATACAATTTGAGCCTAACCCAAGTAGTTTAGTTCCATTGTTTGCGGAGACACAACTAGTCAAAAATAGGCATTTTTCGCGAAATAAAAGGGTTTTTCGTTTCGTCTGAATGCATTTTTCAGGTTTTTTGTTCATATTTCTGTAAAGTTTATTAAATTTTCTACAATTTTAGCCTAACCTAAGAAGTCTAGGTCTATTGGTTGAGGAGACACAGCTACAGCTAGTCAACAATTTATTTTGAAAAAAGGCCCACTTTCTATACAAGCACGTCAAAAACACTGAATATATTTTGTAAAGAAAATTGAAACAATTATCTACCACTGAACCATTCAACACTTGACACTGGCAAAAATTAGTTCTAAGAGGAAAGCAGATTGCCATACCAAAAATAAGAAGAAGAAGAGACGCGACTGCGATTGGACAGCGCGAGCGCTAGCAAACGTGCTTTTATTCAAATGATTTTATTTGTCTTTTCTATCGAAAAATTTTAATTGCGCGTCCACTTCATCGAAACTGGAGCGGACAGATTTGTAGCTTTGTATTTATATTTATGATACTGCAGCTGCACTACTGCGTACGTACGTACACTGGATTGGCAAATCTGCTAGATAGAAATAAATACAAAGTGACAAATGCCGACGCTCCGTCTGCGTCGTACCATACTATAATAATGAGTACTGCCGCCAATGGACACGCAACTTTATGGTTTTATTTATCACAGATAAATTAAAATATATCACCTACTATATAACAGTTATTCAATTAACTTTGGTGGCGCGGACTCTAGTAAGTACCTATTCTGTTAATTAATCTTAATAAACATCTCTAAAATCGAATGAACGAGTGAATAATGATTGAAAAGGAGATGCCTAGGCTTGGTACATTGTATAATCTGTGTCTTGGTATTGCCAGTCATTGTAGTCTTGAGTGTATTCCACCAGGCTTATCGGTGAGTCATCGATCGCTGTAGAGATGTTTTAACCTTAGTAAGTAATGGATGGACTACAGCTGCATCAGTTGCATCACACAGTTTTTGAAAACGGAAAGTCATTCTTGCGAAAATCTGGGGGCTAATTGTCTAATTTAAAAATCTATCTCAATCGCTTTCATTTGACAGATGGATGTGAGACATTGCTGCATTTATTTGGTAAGTTTTATTTGTGCCAAAGAGAAGCATCAACAATCCTGAAAGCGATTGCGATAGATTTTGAAATTAGACAATAGATAGGCAGATTACTCGTGTGTGTACAGTCCCATCTGCGCCGGCCGTATACCCCCTAAAAATAATCAGCACCAGAGAAGACAAGAGAACAAAAGAAGAAAACGTAAACAAATTGCCGGCCCCATGTGACCGGGGGCCCTACCTACCGCCTAACTCAAAGCTTTAGCCAGAGCGATAGCTAGACTATATCCATCCTTGTCATATCATAACACGATGACAAGGACGGACAGTGCACTGACGTCATAAACCAAAGCCAGAGTCAAAGCGAGAGAGGGCGGTCCGGGGGGGGCGGCTCGGCCTTGACGGAATGGCCTAAGCTATTTTTAGTCGGCCTCATGCGGCCGCGTCGGCGTCAAGGAACTAGTGTACACTGTGTAGCCGTTAGTTTACTAATCTCACTTTTTGACTATGCCATGATGAAGTCGATAATTTGTCGCACAAAAACCACCAGTATTTGTCACTCTTGTCTTGCATTTAGGGATATGTACAGTGTATATTCACTTATCTCATAAACTGACCGACAAATCCTGGGTTTTTGTGCGACAAATTCTGACTTAAGCTAGAAATATACTATTGTGTTGTGTTGTGTCGTGTCGCGACACGGTACGTATCGGTTTCATACATTTAGTATGGTTAGAAACACATTATTACAGTATGTCGTGTCGTCACAACACAACATAATTATGTTCGTCATTTCAGGTGTACCTTACTCCTTCTGGCTTATGAGCTATAAAATCCTTCAGTGACGGATAAACAATTTCTTATTTTAGTATTCAGAACAAACGTGACGCTAGAGTTTATGAATGATTGACGATTGAACAAGGTCCTCACGAAATGACGCTGCAAATTATGGATGCTGAAAATAACAAAAACTAGCTAACGAAAGTCCAGTTTCACTCCGTAGATGCTCAGTGACGCAAAAATGAATAAGATTTAACACACAAACATCATTCAAAACAGAACAGATCTCATGAAATCGTTGTTCAAACAAGGGCCACACGAAACTGTGTGGCTCAAATTTCATTTGTCAAAATATCGACTATTATACCATTTGGAGCCATATAAAGCAGTCTAGCAGCGTCACGTTTGATAAGTGACAGTATACAACACTTTGAATCCGTTCGCATAACAACACAACAATAGAAAAAGCAAAAACAATATTTCGACCCATCAGGCTGTGTGGCCCTTATTCAAAACCGTCACTTTACGTGAATTTAGCGTCACGAATGTTGTAAACCACTTAATAGTAAAAAGAATTTCCGTCACTGAGGATCTAGCTTTACCTGGAACCAATCACTGTAGTACTTACGTTGCAATTCGAGATTAAATTTAGTATGTAAATAAGCTAGGGTGACCACGAAGTAATTTTTTGCGGACATCATATTGAAGTTCACTGAGACTGTACGTAGCGAGCGTACCTATCGTAGCATTAGGACGTACCAAGTATATAAAACTGCAAAAAATGATTCAACATTTTGTGATTTATTAACACTAAAGTGTGACACATTAAAAAAGTTGACAATAGTAATGTCAAAGATATCACAGTCCAATCACAATATGAATAAATGATTTGTTGATGATGATGATGATGACGATGATTTAATAGGGATTTTTAAGTGATCTGAGGTATTTAGTACTAGCCTTTTAAATTGTAATATTTTTAGACAATGTTTTTAATGTACTGGCTCCAAGTCAGTTTCAATGGACGAAAATGACAGAAACTAGGTTTTTACACTACGCAAACTATCTTACATACAATAAAATTGAGTTTTAAAATTTTTAAATCAATTTTGTCAGTTCTGAGTTCAATTATTTATATCCGCCACAAATAATCGAATCATACTAATATTATAAATGTAAAAGTTTGTGGGTTTGGATGTTTGGATGTTTGTTCCTCAATCACGCAAAAACTACTAAACGGATTTGGTTGAAATTTGGCACACAGATAGCAGATAGCCTAGATTAAAACATAGAATAGTTTTTATCCCGATATTCCTACGGGAACGGGAACCACGCGGGTGAAACCGCGGGTGGCCGCTAGTTTCTAATAAAAATGGATCGGCAAGATGTGACACAAAACGCAAAAATAATAAACTTTTTATATGAAAAGCAATGTTTCATGAACTTTAGAATTTTCGAAGGTTTTTCCCCAAAAAATAAGCTAGCGCTATGCGTCTGTCCGTGCGAACACATACTTAGCTGAGAAATCATGTGACGTTCCAAGAGAAAAGGTATGTTATGGTTAGGCCATAAGGTACCTTTTCCCGTGGAATGTCACAATTATGTTCCATTCGAAGCATTAAAAAAACTGCGCGATGAAACGTCAAAAAAGCGCTCGTGCGAACGATTCCTGGCTTGTTGAAAAAATAACGATAATTATATTGATATTTTTAATTCGATATATGCATATTTTTTAGTTTTTAACGGATAAAATATTTTGATCCGATATATCTATACAAAATCATATCTTTTTTTGCTATCCCTCAGGAACAATGAGGATCAGTAACAGGTTTGAATCCTATAGTTTTATTGATATAATATAAACACATATTGATATCTGAGGGGTGTAAAAGCAAAACCTGCTCTGTCACAATTTTGAATTTATTAGTCTGTGAATGCAGTTTTACTCTTAAGCTGTTATTCTATGGTATAGTATAAATTTTTATTCCCAAAATAGACTCGATACCGTTTTAAATTGATAAAGAAAAACGCGCTTAGATGCAAAATCAACTGTATCCAGAGTTACCTAGAAGCAAAGTCTACTTTGTCCATTTCAACCAATCGGAAGATGGCATTTCACTAGAAACTGTCATGGCGACCAAGCGGTTTTCGGAACTTTTCAAGGTGTATGTACCTTATTGCTCATTTAATGATAAAATAATCTGTTTTCCAAGAAAAAAGCAATAAATAATGGAAGTTAACTAGAAGAGGTCCCACGGAATAAAGCAAGAAAGAGAAGTCGCAATCCTGAGGCTCGTATTGATAGAATCAAACTCAAACTAAAATCTCTGCTTGACTACAGTTGGATGGTGGAAAGGGATGGTGCTATATGCGATGTATAGCACCATCCCTTTCTAACTGTAGTCTTCCTTTGAGTTTAATTATATTATTACGAGCCTAAACAGTGGAAAAGAGCGATTGAAAAAGTAAAAATAGTTAGTACATTTTGATAGCTGATTGCAAAAAAATTGAATGCTAAAGCGCCTCTATCCCATTTTGTGAGAAGCAGAACTGCCTCTGTCCTTTCGTGTTACTCTCATCTTAGAATCTTTTCCTTCTAAAATCTTCAAAAAAGTTCTGATATTCATCAATAGCGACTTCAGAACTAAATTTCGCTTATATCTCAGTTTGACACTTCATTGACAGAGTTGGTTTTGCTTTTACACCCCTCATCTATGAAACCAAGTGAAAGAATTTTTGAAATCCGTTTAGAAATGGTTGAGTTAAAAGGGTTTGAAGGAAATGCCAAGCTCAATGCAATTATGTGCTTTATCACGTACGACATAAGGTTCGAGTCCGTCGTGATGACGTCATAAGGACCCCCAAAAAAACAGTGTTTTACCTCTTATAACTTCTCAAGTTTAAGAGATATCGTAAATTTTTTTTACAGTTAATCATGTGGTGGCATTAGCTTTCTTATTAGCAACTAAAAAAAAATCGTTACGGATCCTCATTGTTTTTCAAGATGAAAGGTATACGGCCCTGCACGTAACTTGGCAAGATAAAAACGTGACAAAAGTTGCGCAGTAGCTACAAACACCAAATTCGGCGCATGTTTTGTCTCATCTTTGTCTTATACCCTACTAGCGGCCGCCCGCGACTTCGTCTGCGTGGAAAGTTTTTTTTCTATCCCTCGGGAACAATACTGTTTTTCGGGATGAAAAGTACCCTATGTCCTTCTCTATACTACTGAGAACGTGTATGCAAAATTTAAAAAGGCGTAACAAACAAACAAACAAATAAACAAACAAACGGACTTTCGCAGGTTTAATTGAACATGCATTATATTAGTAACTTAAGTCGCTAGAATGCAAAGCTGTAAAACTAGCTAACTAACAGGACAATTATAGGGTTTCTGTCCATCAACGTACGTACACTGTTGTTACCCTATCTTAAAAATCTCATACAAATTTTATCATGGATTGCATCGTAAGTACTGCAGTGATTGGTTCCAGGTAAAGCTAGATCCTCAGTGACGGAAATTCTTTTTACTATTAAGTGGTTTACAACATTCGTGACGCTAAATTCACGTAAAGTGACGGTTTTGAATAAGGGCCACACAGCCTGATGGGTCGAAATATTGTTTTTGCTTTTTCTATTGATGTGTTGTTATGCGAACGGATTCAAAGTGTTGTATACTGTCACTTATCAAACGTGACGCTGCTAGACTGCTTTATATGACTCCAAATGGTATAATTGTCAATATTTTGACAAATGAAATTTGGGCCACACAGTTTCGTGTGGCCCTTGTTTGAACAACGATTTTATGAGATCTGTTCTGTTTTGAATGATGTTTGTGTGTTAAATCTTATTTATTTTTGCGTCACTGAGCATCTAGGGAGTGAAACTGGACTTTCGTTAGCTAGTTTTTGTTATTTTCAGCATCCATAATTTGCAGCGTCATTTCGTGAGGACCTTGTTCAATCGTCAATCATTCATAAAATCTAGCGTCACGTTTGTTCTGAATACTAAAATAAGAAATTGTTTATTCGTCACTGAAGGATTTTATAGCTTACAAGCCAGAAGGAGTAAGGTACACCCGAAATGACGAACATACATAATTACCTACTTTACTTTTACAACTAGCTTTACTAACGACTACCCACACGAGTAATCAGATTTTAGCTACAACCGATAACCATCCGTTTTCGATAACTGTGTGGCGCAGCTCCTAGGCGCAAGACCAACAAAATCTGGTTTTGTGCGACAAATTGCGACAAACTATAATGGTGCGGGCACATTTGTCTGACGCCACGTCTTAACACGTCGTATTTGTATGGACGTGTTATCAGATAAGTGTGAACCTAGTGCATACATTTACTATGAAAGCGATGTCATCTGACGGCGTGTTAACACGTGTTAATGCGTGGCGTCAGACAAATGTGCCTGCACCTTACCCCGGTCACTCACATGCGCGCAAAGGTTCGTACATTGTACGAATGTTTTCCATTTTGTATGGAAAATCATTCGCGAAGTCATTCGCGAAGGTCGTCCTACACATGTATTCGCGAACCTTTGCGCGCATGTGAGTGACCGGGGTTAAGACTTCATCATGGCATAATCAGAAAGTCTTTTTCTTTTGTGGCGCAGCTGTAGTCGTCCGGTGCGTAAAAAATTGAACATTATAAACAAATTACTTTCCATGGCTAAAATGGTATGCTGTGGTGATCAATGACTTAGCGATTGGTCTGCTGGAAGAGAGCTTTTCAAAATGTCATTTTTCATAAAAATAGTAACTCTTTGCTTCACTAGATGGCGTTGATGGACAAGTGAACTGTCAAAATTGGCTTCGGCTTGAAAAAAATTTTTTTCCTACGTTTTCTACAGTTGAAACTGCTTTTTTATCAACACTATATCTATCGATCCTACAGTTTTTAGACATATGGAAAAGCCCTCAACCCATTGTTGAAAGAGCGAGTCGGACTCGCGCACCGAGGGTACCGTACCATCATAGTATTTATTAATACACTGCAGAGTAGAATAATTATTATTATTATTAATATTGCAATTTTAGGTCAGCGCCATCTCTTGACCGATAGTAGAACTAATATATTTTTTGTTGATAATTGTATGGGAGCCCCACATAAATATTTATATTATTCTATTTTTAAGTATTTGTTGTTCAAAGAGTAAAATAATGTTGCTGTTATAGCGGCATCAGAAATATCATCTGTGAAAATTTCAACTGTCTAACTATCACGGTTTATGAGATATAGCCTGATGACAGACAGACAGACATACGAACAGCAGAGTCTTTAGTAATAGGGTGCCGTTTTTACACTTTGAGTACGGAACCCCAAAAATAAAAAAAAAGGTTTATTAACCCTAGAACCGTACCCTGGGGTACAAATGAAAAATAAATTTTAAAATCGCTGATAACTCTTTTGCTATAAGACGCTTTATTCTGCTCGTAACTCGTGGGTGTATTTACGAGTAGCAGCGAGACGCGTGGATACCTCCACTGGGTGTCAGTTTTGTTGAAGAATAGACATGGTAGACCACCATGTGGGGTACACTACACCAGCACCCCAGGGTGCGATCAACGTAAGTATTTTATTACAAATATTTTTAAGGTATTGATATTTTTAGCGCGTATATATTGTTTTTTTGGTATGAATATTATGATAGGTGGTATGATAGCCGTATGTCAATAATTCTATACAAAAAGTAGCGAGCTCAAGTAGGTTATTTTGATTTTTTCAAGAGGTATTTATTTTGATACTCATTTTCTCCTTTTATTTACTGTATTATTTTTTGTTTGATTATTTCAAAATGTAATTCAAACAAAAACAAAATAGAGAATATTCTTATGAAGATAGAAGAGGAAATGACCTTATTCACCAAAAAAAACAAGCTTTCGATCTCATAAAACATTGCATATAAAAAAGGCTTCAATACCGAATTTTGCCGACGTCCCTAAAAATAAATTATTGAAAATAGATTGGGCAAACAATGACAAGAAGCTGCGACAACCTTTTTAGCGTTGAAATCTGTAAGGTATTATTTATGCCTAAAGTCGAAAGATCGTAAATATCGCATACAATGCACCGAGTGAAAAAAATATTTGAAATGACCACAAAAGCAAAATATGCCCAAAATTTTTTATTATTTCCTAATTATTAGCCAAAATTGTTATTAGTTAAACTGAAATTAACGTGAAAGAAGCTTATGTATGTTGATTTTTAATAAAAGTTTCTAATCCTTTCGTTAACTGCTTCTTTTTATTGGGGTACAACAGTACCCCAGGGTACCATTAATGTGTTTCCTAATATGGGTACGGTTCTAGGGTTAAGGGGTGTCCAGTCCACACCTAGCTAGACCACAGAACAATAACATTGACAACTTACTTCCCATACAATACACATCGAAATGTAATACAAGCGTTGACCTGTGTCAATTGCCTGTCAAATAGCTTTTTGAAAAAGATGATGTATAAAAATACCTACGCTAGTAAAACTATATTTGAATAGCTATGACCATAGAACACTAGTAGGTATTTATTGAATTTTAATTTGACAATCAGAAAAATAATGGCAAAATCAAAGTGCTGTTAGACACGTGCTTTTAATTTGTAATATTGCCAATGTTCATTAGGGACTAATTTTCTTTATATTACTTCTCTATACACGATAAAATTGATAAAAATCAACATTTTGTCAGGTAAGAAATGGGCGACGCAACGGTTTACTTACCTAGGTACCGCAAAAAATCTAATATCTTTGGGTACGTACTACGCTACTATTGAACAATGAATACCGAGTTCAAAACCCGCCAATACTAACAGATTTTTGGGTGTTGTTTTCGTTTCGATTTATTCTTTTTAGGGTTTCGTACCCAAAGGGTAAAAACGGGACCCTATTACTAAGACTCCACTTCTGTCTGTCTATATGTCTGTCTGTCACCAGGCTGTATTTTATCAACCATGATAGCTAGACAGTTGAAATTTTCACAGATATGTATTTCTGAAAACAGAATAAAATAAATATTTAAGCTGGGCTCCCATACAAAAAACGTGTTTTTTTTTTTGCCCTTTTTTTGTACGGAACCCTTCGTGCGCGAGTCAGACTCGCACTTGGACGAGATTTTCAAAATAGACTAGTGAAATAGGTAGGTACCTAAGCAACAAAAAACACATTATCAGCGATTTTTATTTGAGGTCAGGTGGCGCTAGTAACATGCTAACAGAAAAAACCAGCAAGATTGTTCTCTAAAAGTACTTTTTGGTGCGTGCGACTGGCGGCCACCTAGCGGAGAGCATGGTACAAACAATAATTTAACATTATGGCGGCGAGGATAGGAAGTGAGGTTTGGAAGGGAGGAGGCTTTGCAACGCGTGAGGAGGGAGGGCAGGGAGGAGGGAGAGGGCCACTACAACACGAAACCGGCCAAACTACTTCGTTCAACGGTCGCGCCGCGCCGCCGCTGACGAACGACGAGCGCGCATTTTTTACTTTGTTTTCTTTTCAACCACCCCACCTTTGTTTCGTTATGAATGGGGAGGCGAAGGCAAAGTGAATTACAGATGGCGCTCAGTCTTTGGAACAATTGTCAGTTTGAGCTTATATTGTCTTGACTGTGTATTACGTGATTTTACTTTCTTAGATTGTATTTTTTTCGGTTTTGCGGACAAACAATGTATTCTATGCTAACTTTAGCTCATATAAAAGAAGAATTACGGAAAAGAAAAGCCAAAACAACAGGCAAGAAAGTTTATAGCAACTTACAAAAAATTGCTAACAAGCATTACATTTCTTTAAATTTCGTGTAAGATTTACAAGTAATCTTTTTATTTCAGATTAGAAGCATATGATTTAAATTTTAACAAAGCAACTGAGTGTGAATTTCCGTGTTTATAGTTGCCTGATGATGCCTTCTGTGCAATAATAATTTTAGGTTTCTGTACTGGAATTTCTGTACCATCCAAAATTACACGAACCGTTTTATCATATTTATTTTATTATTCTAAGTTTCTTGAATGACTCTGGCATATAAAATTCTATTAATTCTCTGTTTGGCCCCAATATTGGGCTTATTCCATATTTGATATACTTACCTATCAAATTCATCCAAGTCATAAATATGTTAGAAACTGCTGAGGTTGAAATATTAAAGAACAAAGCTGTTATAATTCAAATGTTGTTTTATTTTGGCGAAGCTTCATCAAATTCATGAAACATTCCTTTTGATTTATAATGGTTCTCAGGCTCAGCAAAGGAGAAAATCGAGGGAAAAGCATATTTTTTTTGATATTTTTTTGCCTACTATTTTTTTTGTTACTGGGAAATCGATGAACTCCAATATTTTACAAGTTACATGCATAACAATGCGGCATTTTCTCAGTATAAAATTAAAAAGTGCAATACTCCAAGAGATTCCCATATGTTTTGACACTTTCTTTGAGGCGGCCCGGTACCAAAGACCAGACGCCACCTATCGGGATAAAATTGCGCTTTTCCTCCCCATTGTTTTTATTCAAATTTTGATAGCGTAATAGGTATTTTAGTAACCGAGTGCCTTACGAACAAAATACTGAAATGTTTCTTGTTATCTTTAAGTAATTTACCTGTGCGGTGTTAAATAAGGCAGGTGAGGAGTCCTTATCAAGTGAAATGAGAAAATTTTTGTGTAGTTGATGAAAAATGGAGTGTTCTAAGGATATGGGTGTACAGAAGAGGCATAGCCAGTTTAGTGACACGAAGTATAAGTGGAGGACCGTGGTTGTGTTTTTGTGTTGTTTGTGGGGTTGTGCGGGACAAGAGTTGATGGGCGTGGGAGAAACGGATCCTTATTTGTTGAATAAGTCATTGGGGTTGACGGAGTTGCCTGGTGGCGTGATAGCCGGCGGACGGACCGTCTGGAAACCGGACAGTAGCCCGTACCTCCTCAGGGACGATCTCTTGGTCGAAAGAGATGCAGAATTGATCATAGAGCCTGGAGTGGAAGTGAGATTCGCGCCTATGGTTGGGATTACGGTGCGCGGGAAGCTAGTCGCTGTGGTAAGTAAATCTTTTTTTAATATTTTGAGTAAAATCATCAAATATCTGACGATTTTGTAAATCGAGTAGGTAGGTAGGTACAGCAACTTTAGTAAGTTCCTAAAGTAGTTAGTTTTCAAATTAGATTCTCATTGGAAATTGCTGTATCCCCTGAAATGGAGTGGATGCTTAAAAAAATCTAGCTTAAGCTTCTAACGTGTAGTATATATAGTGTAGTAACAATTTACTTAATTGAAATTGAGAATCATTCGTATAGTTTTTATTCCAAGCTAATTCCTAGTTACACCTACATCCTGCACAAATGAAGATGCTAAGAAAGAATCTCCCATATCAGCCTTAAATCCAAGTCTCAGCAACATTGCCAACATTACAACAACATGAACAATATTTTTACCAGAAAGAGAATAAAATACATTTAATACACAACTTTGTACCTACCTACCTACCTTTAATTTTAATAGGTTACAAAAGTCGTCAAGAGTTCGGATTCGGAGACCTCGTTAAAATAAAATACGAAACAAAAGAAGCAAGAAGTCGGTTAAAATTTGGTTAAAACGCAAACGTAGGCAAACAGAAAGAACCATCTGTCAAGATGATTAGTAATTCCGATAGGCTATCCTTTCTCTAATAAGATATAGCGATAGCAACATCGTAAATGTAAAGGAAATGGAAAATGAATAACATATTTTTTAAAATACATTATAAAACTATTTTGTAACCAAGTCCAAACATAGACTCCGAAATTAGGGCACTACTTATTTCTGTTGATCACTCATACACTTTTGATAACAAATAGCTGATAAAAGCCACAATTCCTTGATAACACGATAACTCAGTAACTCATTCAGCCGCAATATTGATTTGTTCACCTGTTGAAGTGGCATGGGCAAATATTTATCGGAGCTATTGCGAAAGCAAATAAGAAACATCTTTTTGCATTATCTCTTATTGTATTCCTTTAAAATTAAGCAAATATCGTAACATTTGGAACGCACGACCTACTATTTTTTTAGCACTTACAGATCTCCTGAAATTTATTATGCACATTACGAAAAATAACTATACCAGCCTTCCTCAACTACGTTTAAAATGCAGAGAATTTTCCTCCAAAATGCATAAAAGAGACTATAATGATACTTGTCGTAATATGAAATAGATTGACATGATATCATCTCATCTCGAATAAATGAATAATTGCAAGCAGCTCCAGGATTTTTTTACTGGGAGGGCACAAGGGGCAGACCGGCAAAAAAATCCTGTAATGCGATGCAATCTCCACAATACACAAACGACGGTCTGGAAGAGGGCACGTGCCCCCATTCCCTAAGTCCGCCCTTGCGCACAAACCGCTTTTATGGGCTAGAAAACTGACCCTATATACAAAAGATAGAGGAATTTTAAAAGCCTCTTAATCTTTCACTGTAATGCCGTGAGTGTCGTACCTTCTTACGACATGCTATGAATCATACATAATGAAGACTTGAAGAGTATGTGTTAATGGGTGCAGCTGATGGGACAAAGGAGCCGGGTGCTGACCCAAGGCCCGCTCGACATCGCCTCATTAATCCAATCAGCAACACAAATCACAGGTCGCCCCTCGGCCAAGACAGCTCACTTCCTTCCTTCGGAGATTGGCGAATCACCTACGGATGTTCGCAGATGAAGACCGAGAACGACATGCAAAATAGATGTTACTATCAATTAACTATTACGCATTTATGGTGCCCGGATATTTATTTTTAGCACTTACTTAGGTGAAGAACAAGCTCGTCGGATAGCCCGAATAAACTAAGAGAGATATTATATAAAATGCCGAAAAGTGAATAAGCTATAGGTCTGTTATACTAACATGTTTACGAAATGTCATCACATTACAAGATTATGAAGAAAGTACTAGTTTTTACCAAGGAAAGTGTGGAAAAATCATTGTATTACTTATTTGGCGAAGAAGATTTTTTGTAGTTACGTTACGGAGAGTTAAAGCAAGAATAGAGTATAAATGGCAACGGTAATTTGGACCGTAACCGCATGTATTTTACAACAAAATGTTTTATTACCCTGATGTATAGAAGATCTACCACATCTACATAATGTGATAATACGTTTGTCACACCTCCGTGAAGATAGCCACCCCAATTCGAGTGCCCAGGTTTTGAGGGTGCAGGACGTTAGTTTAGCGTTAGTTTTGATTTGTTTTGGAAAAAAAATCGTTTGTTTCGATTTCCTTCATACTTTTTTTTTTAAAACAAAAGTGGGGTGGCTATCTTCACGCTAGCCACCCCATTCCACGAAATGGTTTTATTTAAATTTTATTCGATAGATATTTGTTAGTTTCGTTTGTTTTGATTAAAATTTTCGTTTGTTTAGACTCCGTATTCTCTAGAAAAAAATGCAAAGTGGGGTGGCTATCTTCACAGGAAGATAGCCACCCCATATGGCAAAACAAAATAAAAATTACGCATTATGATTGCTTTCCGTTAGTTTTGATTTGTTTTGATAAAATTTTGTTTGTTTTGACAAACCAAAAAAAGTTATGGGTTTTTTAAATTTTTTTAGGGAAATTTTACCTGCACGCAATAACAACCTTAACAACTCGTTATATGGATTAATTTATGTGAGGAATCATTGAAAAATGCTAAATCTATGTAAGCACATCAAAATGTACCGTTACTCATTGAAAAAATTAGGCTATAAATAGGTAGATACACATAGGCAAAATACTCAAATCGTAGAATTCCGTTAGTACGCGTAGAAACGCTATTATAATAATAGGCTAAAGAAGCGCCCGCAAATGACTAAGTTCAAATGAAAGATGCAAGTCTTAGCTACGGCCTAACATAAGTCGTTTCGTTTGTTTCGAAATAGACAACTGTGTAGACCAGGAGTAAACATACGGTTCGTTAAAATAACCCGCTCATTTCAAACCGCTAAAATTATTTGTTTTGAAGGAGCGCCCGCAAACGACTAGGTTCAAATGAAAGATGCAAGTCTTAGCTATGGCCTTACATAAGTCTTTTCGTTTGTTTCGAAATAGACAACTGTGTAGACCAGGAGCAAACATACGGTTCGTTAAAATAACCTGCTCACTTCAAACCACTAAAAGTATTTGTTTTGAAGGAGCGCCCGCAAATGACTAGGCTCAAATGAAAGATGCAAGTCTTAGCTATGACCCTATATAAAACTTTTCGTTTGTTTCGAAATAGACAACTGTGTAGACCAGAAGTAAACAAACGGAACTTTATAATTACCTACTCAATTCAAACTGCTAAAAGTATTTGTTTTGAAGGAGCGCCCGCAAATGACTAGGTTGAAATGAAAGATGCAAGTCTTAGCTATGGCCCTACATAAAACTTTTCGTTGGTTTCGAAATAGACAACTGTGTAGACCAGAAGCAAACATACGGAACTTTATTATTACCTACTCAATTCAAACCGCTAAAAGTATTTGTTTTGAAGGAGCGCCCGCAAATGACTAGATTCAAATGAAAGATGCAAGTCTTAGCTACGGCCTAACATAAGTCGTTTCGTTTGTTTCGAAATAGACAACTGTGTAGACCAGGAGTAAACATACGGTTCGTTAAAATAACCCGCTCATTTCAAACCGCTAAAATTATTTGTTTTGAAGGAGCGCCCGCAAACGACTAGGTTCAAATGAAAGATGCAAGTCTTAGCTATGGCCTTACATAAGTCTTTTCGTTTGTTTCGAAATAGACAACTGTGTAGACCAGGAGCAAACATACGGTTCGTTAAAATAACCTGCTCACTTCAAACCACTAAAAGTATTTGTTTTGAAGGAGCGCCCGCAAATGACTAGGCTCAAATGAAAGATGCAAGTCTTAGCTATGACCCTATATAAAACTTTTCGTTTGTTTCGAAATAGACAACTGTGTAGACCAGAAGTAAACAAACGGAACTTTATAATTACCTACTCAATTCAAACTGCTAAAAGTATTTGTTTTGAAGGAGCGCCCGCAAATGACTAGGTTGAAATGAAAGATGCAAGTCTTAGCTATGGCCCTACATAAAACTTTTCGTTGGTTTCGAAATAGACAACTGTGTAGACCAGAAGCAAACATACGGAACTTTATTATTACCTACTCAATTCAAACCGCTAAAAGTATTTGTTTTGAAGGAGCGCCCGCAAATGACTAGATTCAAATGAAAGATGCAAGTCTTAGCTATGGCCCTACATAAAACTTTTTGTTTGTTTCGAAATAGACAACTGTGTAGACCAGGCGCAAACATACGGTTCGTTAAAATAACCTGCTCACTTCAAACCGCTAAAAGTATTTGTTTTGAAGGAGCGCCCGCAAACGACTAGGTTCAAATGAAAGATGCAAGTCTTAGCTATGGCCTTACATAAGTCTTTTCGTTTGTTTCGAAATAGACAACTGTGTAGACCAGGAGCAAACATACGGTTCGTTAAAATAACCTGCTCACTTCAAACCACTAAAAGTATTTGTTTTGAAGGAGCGCCCGCAAATAACTAGGCTCAAATGAAAGATGCAAGTCTTAGCTATGACCCTATATAAAACTTTTCGTTTGTTTCGAAATAGACAACTGTGTAGACCAGAAGTAAACAAACGGAACTTTATAATTACCTACTCAATTCAAACTGCTAAAAGTATTTGTTTTGAAGGAGCGCCCGCAAATGACTAGGTTGAAATGAAAGATGCAAGTCTTAGCTATGGCCCTACATAAAACTTTTCGTTGGTTTCGAAATAGACAACTGTGTAGACCAGAAGCAAACATACGGAACTTTATTATTACCTACTCAATTCAAACCGCTAAAAGTATTTGTTTTGAAGGAGCGCCCGCAAATGACTAGATTCAAATGAAAGATGCAAGTCTTAGCTACGGCCTAACATAAGTCGTTTCGTTTGTTTCGAAATAGACAACTGTGTAGACCAGGAGTAAACATACGGTTCGTTAAAATAACCCGCTCATTTCAAACCGCTAAAATTATTTGTTTTGAAGGAGCGCCCGCAAACGACTAGGTTCAAATGAAAGATGCAAGTCTTAGCTATGGCCTTACATAAGTCTTTTCGTTTGTTTCGAAATAGACAACTGTGTAGACCAGGAGCAAACATACGGTTCGTTAAAATAACCTGCTCACTTCAAACCACTAAAAGTATTTGTTTTGAAGGAGCGCCCGCAAATGACTAGGTTGAAATGAAAGATGCAAGTCTTAGCTATGGCCCTACATAAAACTTTTCGTTGGTTTCGAAATAGACAACTGTGTAGACCAGAAGCAAACATACGGAACTTTATTATTACCTACTCAATTCAAACCGCTAAAAGTATTTGTTTTGAAGGAGCGCCCGCAAATGACTAGATTCAAATGAAAGATGCAAGTCTTAGCTATGGCCCTACATAAAACTTTTTGTTTGTTTCGAAATAGACAACTGTGTAGACCAGGCGCAAACATACGGTTCGTTAAAATAACCTGCTCACTTCAAACCGCTAAAAGTATTTGTTTTGAAGGAGCGCCCGCAAATGACTAGGTTCAAATGAAAGATGCAAGTCTTAGCTATGACCCTACATAAATCTTTTCGTTTGTTTCGAAATAGACAACTGTGTGGACCAGCCCCCCTAGCCAAAGTAACAATTGCAAATTTTCGCTATCGCTTCGCTTCGAAACATGTATGGATTTGACGTTTTAAAATTCGATAGTTAACGAAACCTTATGTCAATCCCATACATGTTTCGAAAGCGAAGCGTTAACGAAGATTTGCCAATGTTACTTTGGCTAGGCCCTCAGGAGTAAACATTCGGTTCGTTATAATTACCTGCTCACTTCAAACCGCTAAAAGTATTTGTTTTGAAGGAGCGCCCGCAAATGAATAGGTTCAAATGAAAGATGCAAGTCTTAGCTATGACCGTACATAAGTCTTGTCGTTTGTTTCGAAATAGACAACTGTGTAGACCAGGAGCAAACATACGGTTCGTTAAAATAACCTGCTCACTTCAAACCGCTAAAAGTATTTGTTTTGAAGGAGCGCCCGCAAATGAATAGGTTCAAATGAAAGATGCAAGTCTTAGCTATGGCCCTACATAAAACTTTTCGTTTATTTCGAAATAGACAACTGTGTAGACCAGGAGCAAACATACGGTTCGTTAAAATAACCTGTTCACTTCAAACCGCTAAAAGTATTTGTTTTGAAGGAGCGCCCGCAAATAACTAGGCTCAAATGAAAGATGCAAGTCTTAGCTATTACCCTACATAAAACTTTTCGTTTGTTTCGAAATAGACAACTGTGTAGACCAGAAGTAAACGAACGGAACTTTATAATTACCTACTCAATTCAAACTGCTAAAAGTATTTGTTTTGAAGGAGCGCCCGCAAATGACTAGGTTCAAATGAAAGATGCAAGTCTTAGCTATAGCCCTACATAAATCTTTTCGTTTGTTTCGAAATAGACAACTGTGTAGACCAGAAGCAAACATACGGAACTTTATTATTACCTACTCAATTCAAACCGCTAAAAGTATTTGTTTTGAAGGAGCGCCCGCAAATGACTAGGCTCAAATGAAAGATGCAAGTCTTAGCTATGACCCTACATAAAACTTTTCGTTTGTTTCGAAATAGACAACTGTGTAGACCAGGCGCAAACATACGGTTCGTTAAAATAACCTGCTCACTTCAAACCGCTAAAAGTATTTGTTTTGAAGGAGCGCCCGCAAATGACTAGGTTCAAATGAAAGATGCAAGTCTTAGCTATGACCCTACATAAATCTTTTCGTTTGTTTCGAAATAGACAACTGTGTAGACCAGGAGTAAACATTCGGTTCGTTATAATTACCTGCTCACTTCAAACCGCTAAAAGTATTTGTTTTGAAGGAGCGCCCGCAAATGAATAGGTTCAAATGAAAGATGCAAGTCTTAGCTATGGCCCTACATAAAACTTTTCGTTTGTTTCGAAATAGACAACTGTGTAGACCAGGAGCAAACATACGGTTCGTTAAAATAACCTGCTCACTTCAAACCGCTAAAAGTATTTGTTTTGAAGGAGCGCCCGCAAATGACTAGGTTCAAATGAAAGATGCAAGTCTTAGCTATGGCCCTACATAAAACTTTTCGTTTGTTTCGAAATAGACAACTGTGTAGACCAGGAGCAAACATACGGTTCGTTAAAATAACCTGTTCACTTCAAACCGCTAAAAGTATTTGTTTTGAAGGAGCGCCCGCAAATAACTAGGCTCAAATGAAAGATGCAAGTCTTAGCTATGACCCTACATAAAACTTTTCGTTTGTTTCGAAATAGACAACTGTGTAGACCAGAAGTAAACAAACGGAACTTTATAATTACCTACTCAATTCAAACTGCTAAAAGTATTTGTATTGAAGGAGCGCCCGCAAATGACTAGGTTCAAATGAAAGATGCAAGTCTTAGCTATGACCCTACATAAAACTTTTCGTTTGTTTCGAAATAGACAACTGTGTAGACCAGGAGCAAACATACGGTTCGTTAAAATAACCTGCTCAATTCAAACCGCTAAAAGTATTTGTTTTGAAGGAGCGCCCGCAAATGACTAGGTTCAAATGAAAGATGCAAGTCTTAGCTATGACCATACATAAGTCTTGTCGTTTGTTTC
This sequence comes from Agriphila tristella, assembly GCA_928269145.1. NCBI lineage: Eukaryota > Metazoa > Arthropoda > Insecta > Lepidoptera > Crambidae > Agriphila > Agriphila tristella. The sequence continues at coordinate 24,760,815 of OV743439.1, forward strand.
GAAATAGACAACTGTGTAGACCAGGAGCAAACATACGGTTCGTTAAAATAACCTGTTCACTTCAAACCGCTAAAAGTATTTGTTTTGAAGGAGCGCCCGCAAATAACTAGGCTCAAATGAAAGATGCAAGTCTAAGCTATGACCCTACATAAAACTTTTCGTTTGTTTCGAAATAGACAACTGTGTAGACCAGAAGTAAACAAACGGAACTTTATAATTACCTACTCAATTCAAACTGCTAAAAGTATTTGTTTTGAAGGAGCGCCCGCAAATGACTAGGTTCAAATGAAAGATGCAAGTCTTAGCTATGACCCTACATAAAACTTTTCGTTTGTTTCGAAATAGACAACTGTGTAGACCAGGAGCAAACATACGGTTCGTTAAAATAACCTGCTCAATTCAAACCGCTAAAAGTATTTGTTTTGAAGGAGCGCCCGCAAATGACTAGGTTCAAATGAAAGATGCAAGTCTTAGCTATGACCATACATAAGTCTTGTCGTTTGTTTCGAAATAGACAACTGTGTAGACCAGGAGCAAACATACGGTTCGTTAAAATAACCTGTTCACTTCAAACCGCTAAAAGTATTTGTTTTGAAGGAGCGCCCGCAAATAACTAGGCTCAAATGAAAGATGCAAGTCTTAGCTATGACCCTACATAAAACTTTTCGTTTGTTTCGAAATAGACAACTGTGTAGACCAGGAGTAAACATTCGGTTCGTTATAATTACCTGCTCACTTCAACAGGCTAAAAGTATTTGTTTTGAAGGAGCGCCCGCAAATGAATAGGTTCAAATGTAAGATGCAAGTCTTAGCTATGGCCCTACATAAAACTTTTCGTTTGTTTCGAAATAGACAACTGTGTAGACCAGGAGCAAACATACGGTTCGTTAAAATAACCTGCTCACTTCAAACCGCTAAAAGTATTTGTTTTGAAGGAGCGCCCGCAAATGACTAGGTTCAAATAAAAGATGCAAGTCTTAGCTATGACTTTACATAAATCTTTTCGTTTGTTTCGAAATAGACAACTGTGTAGACCAGGAGCAAACATACGGTTCGTTAAAATAACCTGCTCACTTCAAACCGCTAAAAGTATTTGTTTTGAAGGAGCGCCCGTAAATGACTAGGTTCAAATGAAAGATGCAAGTTATAGCTATGACCATACATAAATCTTGTCGTTTGTTTCGAAATAGACAACTGTGTAGACCAGGAGCAAACATACGGTTCGTTAAAATAACCTGCTCACTTCAAACCGCTAAAAGTATTTGTTTTGAAGGAGCGCCCGCAAATGACTAGGTTCAAATAAAAGATGCAAGTCTTAGCTATGGCCCTACATAAAACTTTTCGTTTGTTTCGAAATAGACAACTGTGTAGACCAGGAGCAAACATACGGTTCGTTAAAATAACCTGTTCACTTCAAACCGCTAAAAGTATTTGTTTTGAAGGAGCGCCCGCAAATAACTAGGCTCAAGTGAAAGATGCAAGTCTTAGCTATGACCCTACATAAAACTTTTCGTTTGTTTCGAAATAGACAACTGTGTAGACCAGAAGTAAACAAACGGAACTTTATAATTACCTACTCAATTCAAACTGCTAAAAGTATTTGTTTTGAAGGAGCGCCCGCAAATGACTAGGTTCAAATGAAAGATGCAAGTCTTAGCTATGGCCCTACATAAAACTTTTCGTTTGTTTCGAAATAGACAACTGTGTAGACCAGGAGCAAACATACGGTTCGTTAAAATAACCTGCTCACTTCAAACCGCTAAAAGTATTTGTTTTGAAGGAGCGCCCGCAAATGACTAGGTTCAAATGAAAGATGCAAGTCTTAGCTATGGCCCTACATAAAACTTTTCGTTTGTTTCGAAATAGACAACTGTGTAGACCAGGAGCAAACATACGGTTCGTTAAAATAACCTGTTCACTTCAAACCGCTAAAAGTATTTGTTTTGAAGGAGCGCCCGCAAATAACTAGGCTCAAATGAAAGATGCAAGTCTTAGCTATGACCCTACATAAAACTTTTCGTTTGTTTCGAAATAGACAACTGTGTAGACCAGAAGTATACAAACGGAACTTTATAATTACCTACTCAATTCAAACTGCTAAAAGTATTTGTTTTGAAGGAGCGCCCGCAAATGACTAGGCTCAAATGAAAGATGCAAGTCTTAGCTATGACCCTACATAAAACTTTTCGTTTGTTTCGAAATAGACAACTGTGTAGACCAGAAGCAAACATACGGAACTTTATTATTACCTACTCAATTCAAACCGCTAAAAGTATTTGTTTTGAAGGAGCGCCCGCAAATGACTAGGCTCAAATGAAAGATGCAAGTCTTAGCTATGACCCTACATAAAACTTTTCGTTTGTTTCGAAATAGACAACTGTGTAGACCAGAAGTAAACAAACGGAACTTTATAATTACCTACTCAATTCAAACTGCTAAAAGTATTTGTTTTGAAGGAGCGCCCGCAAATGACTAGGTTCAAATGAAAGATGCAAGTCTTAGCTATGACCCTACATAAAACTTTTCGTTTGTTTCGAAATAGACAACTGTGTAGACCAGGAGCAAACATACGGTTCGTTAAAATAACCTGCTCACTTCAAACCGCTAAAAGTATTTGTTTTGAAAGAGCGCCCGCAAATGAATAGGTTCAAATGAAAGATGCAAGTTTTAGCTATGACCATACATAAAACTTTTTGTTTGTTTCGAAAGAGACAACTGTGTAGACCAGAAGCAAACATACGGAACTTTATTTTTACCTACTCAATTCAAACCGCTAAAAGTATTTGTTTTGAAGGAGCGCCCGCAAATAACTAGGCTCAAATGAAAGATGCAAGTCTTAGCTATGACCCTACATAAAACTTTTCGTTTGTTTCGAAATAGACAACTGTGTAGACCAGAAGTAAACAAACGGAACTTTATAATTACCTACTCAATTCAAACTGCTAAAAGTATTTGTTTTGAAGGAGCGCCCGCAAATGACTAGGTTCAAATGAAAGATGCAAGTCTTAGCTATGACCCTACATAAAACTTTTCGTTTGTTTCGAAATAGACAACTGTGTAGACCAGGAGCAAACATACGGTTCGTTAAAATAACCTGCTCACTTCAAACCGCTAAAAGTATTTGTTTTGAAAGAGCGCCCGCAAATGAATAGGTTCAAATGAAAGATGCAAGTTTTAGCTATGACCATACATAAAACTTTTCGTTTGTTTCGAAAGAGACAACTGTGTAGACCAGAAGTAAACAAAAGGAACTTTATAATTACCTACTCAATTCAAACCGCTAAAAGTATTTGTTTTGAAATAGCGCCCGCAAATGACTAGGCTCAAATGAAAGATGCAAGTCTTAGCTATGACCCTACATAAAACTTTTCGTTTGTTTCGAAATAGACAACTGTGTAGACCAGAAGTAAACAAACGGAACTTTATAATTACCTACTCAATTGAAACCGCTAAAAGTATTTGTTTTGAAGGAGCGCCCGCAAATGACTAGGTTCAAATGAAAGATGGAAGTCTTAGCTATGGCCCTACATAAAACTTTTCGTTTGTTTCGAAATAGACAACTGTGTAGACCAGAAGCAAACATACGGAACTTTATTATTACCTACTCAATTCAAAACGCTAAAAGTATTTGTTTTGAAGGAGCGCCCGCAAATGACTAGATTCAAATGAAAGATGCAAGTCTTAGCTATGGCCCTACATAAAACTTTTCGTTTGTTTCGAAATAGACAACTGTGTAGACCAGGCGCAAACATACGGTTCGTTAAAATAACCTGCTCACTTCAAACCGCTAAAAGTATTTGTTTTGAAGGAGCGCCCGCAAATGACTAGGTTCAAATAAAAGATGCAAGTCTTAGCTATGACTTTACATAAATCTTTTCGTTTGTTTCGAAATAGACAACTGTGTAGACCAGGAGCAAACATACGGTTCGTTAAAATAACCTGCTCACTTCAAACCGCTAAAAGTATTTGTTTTGAAAGAGCGCCCGCAAATGAATAGGTTCAAATGAAAGATGCAAGTTTTAGCTATGACCATACATAAAACTTTTCGTTTGGTTCGAAATAGACAACTGTGTAGACCAGGAGCAAACATACGGTTCGTTAAAATAACCTGTTCACTTCAAACCGCTAAAAGTATTTGTTTTGAAGGAGCGCCCGCAAATAACTAGGCTCAAATGAAAGATGCAAGTCTTAGCTATGACCCTACATAAAACTTTTCGTTTGTTTCAAAATAGACAACTGTGTAGACCAGGAGCAAACATACGGTTCGTTAAAATAACCTGCTCACTTCAAACCACTAAAAGTATTTGTTTTGAAAGAGCGCCCGCAAATGACTAGGCTCAAATGAAAGATGCAAGTCTTAGCTATGACCCTACATAAAACTTTTCGTTTGTTTCGAAATAGACAACTGTGTAGACCAGAAGTAAACAAACGGAACTTTATAATTACCTACTCAATTCAAACTGCTAAAAGTATTTGTTTTGAAGGAGCGCCCGCAAATGACTAGGTTCAAATGAAAGATGCAAGTCTTAGCTATGGCCCTACATAAAACTTTTCGTTTGTTTCGAAATAGACAACTGTGTAGACCAGAAGCAAACATACGGAACTTTATTATTACCTACTCAATTCAAACCGCTATAAGTATTTGTTTTGAAGGAGCGCCCGCAAATGACTAGGCTCAAATGAAAGATGCAAGTCTTAGCTATGACCCTACATAAAACTTTTCGTTTGTTTCGAAATAGACAACTGTGTAGACCAGAAGTAAACAAACGGAACTTTATAATTACCTACTAGATTCAAACTGCTAAAAGTATTTGTTTTGAAGGAGCGCCCGCAAATGACTAGGCTCAAATGAAAGATGCAAGTCTTAGCTATGGCCCTACATAAAACTTTTCGTTGGTTTCGAAATAGAAAACTGTGTAGACCAGAAGCAAACATACGGAACTTTATTATTGCCTACTCAATTCAAACCGCTATAAGTATTTGTTTTGAAGGAGCGCCCGCAAATGACTAGGCTCAAATGAAAGATGCAAGTCTTAGCTATGACCCTACATAAAACTTTTCGTTTGTTTCGAAATAGACAACTGTGTAGACCAGAAGTAAACAAACGGAACTTTATAATTACCTACTAGATTCAAACTGCTAAAAGTATTTGTTTTGAAGGAGCGCCCGCAAATGACTAGGCTCAAATGAAAGATGCAAGTCTTAGCTATGGCCCTACATAAAACTTTTCGTTTGTTTCGAAATAGACAACTGTGTAGACCAGAAGCAAACATACGGAACTTTATTATTACCTACTCAATTCAAACTGCTAAAAGTATTTGCTTTGAAGAAGCGCCCGCAAATGACTACGTTCAAATGAAAGATGCAAGTCTTAGCTATGACCCTACATAAAACTTTTCGTTTGTTTCGAAATAGACAACTGTGTAGACCAGGAGCAAACATACGGTTCGTTAAAATAACCTGCTCACTTCAAACCGCTAAAAGTATTTGTTTTGAAGGAGCGCCCGCAAATGAATAGGTTCAAATAAAAGATGCAAGTCTTAGCTATGGCCCTACATAAAACTTTTCGTTTGTTTCGAAATAGACAACTGTGTAGACCAGGAGCAAACATACGGTTCGTTAAAATAACCTGCTCACTTCAAACCGCTAAAAGTATTTGTTTTGAAGGAGCGCCCGCAAATGAATAGGTTCAAATAAAAGATGCAAGTCTTAGCTATGGCCCTACATAAAACTTTTCGTTTGTTTCGAAATAGACAACTGTGTAGACCAGGAGCAAACATACGGTTCGTTAAAATAACCTGCTCACTTCAAACCGCTAAAAGTATTTGTTTTGAAGGAGCGCCCGCAAATGAATAGATTCAAATGAAAGATGCAAGTCTTAGCTATGACCATACATAAGTCTTGTCGTTTGTTTCCAAATAGACAACTGTGTAGACCAGGAGCAAACATACGGTTCGTTAAAATAACCTGCTCACTTCAAACCGCTAAAAGTATTTGTTTTGAAGGAGCGCCCGCAAATGAATAGGTTCAAATGAAAGATGCAAGTCTTAGCTATGACCATACATAAAACTTTTCGTTTGTTTCGAAATAGACAACTGTGTAGACCAGGAGTAAACATTCGGTTCGTTATAATTACCTGCTCACTTCAACAGGCTAAAAGTATTTGTTTTGAAGGAGCGCCCGCAAATGAATAGGTTCAAATGAAAGATGCAAGTCTTAGCTATGGCCCTACATAAAACTTTTCGTTTGTTTCGAAATAGACAACTGTGTAGACCAGAAGCAAACATACGGAACTTTATTATTACCTACTCAATTCAAACCGCTAAAAGTATTTGTTTTGAAGGAGCGCCCGCAAATGACTAGGCTCAAATGAAAGATGCAAGTCTTAGCTATGACCCTACATAAAACTTTTCGTTTGTTTCGAAATAGACAACTGTGTAGACCAGAAGTAAACAAACGGAACTTTATATCTACCTACTCAATTCAAACTGCTAAAAGTATTTGCTTTGAAGAAGCGCCCGCAAATGACTACGTTCAAATGAAAGATGCAAGTCTTAGCTATGACCCTACATAAAACTTTTCGTTTGTTTCGAAATAGACAACTGTGTAGACCAGGAGTAAACATTCGGTTCGTTATAATTACCTGCTCACTTCAACAGGCTAAAAGTATTTGTTTTGAAGGAGCGCCCGCAAATGACTAGGTTCAAATGAAAGATGCAAGTCTTAGCTATGGCCCTACATAAAACTTTTCGTTTGTTTCGAAATAGACAACTGTGTAGACCAGGAGCAAACATACGGTTCGTTAAAATAACCTGCTCACTTCAAACCGCTAAAAGTATTTGTTTTGAAGGAGCGCCCGCAAATGAATAGATTCAAATGAAAGATGCAAGTCTTAGCTATGACCATACATAAGTCTTGTCGTTTGTTTCCAAATAGACAACTGTGTAGACCAGGAGCAAACATACGGTTCGTTAAAATAACCTGCTCACTTCAAACCGCTAAAAGTATTTGTTTTGAAGGAGCGCCCGCAAATGAATAGGTTCAAATGAAAGATGCAAGTCTTAGCTATGACCATACATAAAACTTTTCGTTTGTTTCGAAATAGACAACTGTGTAGACCAGGAGTAAACATTCGGTTCGTTATAATTACCTGCTCACTTCAACAGGCTAAAAGTATTTGTTTTGAAGGAGCGCCCGCAAATGAATAGGTTCAAATGAAAGATGCAAGTCTTAGCTATGGCCCTACATAAAACTTTTCGTTTGTTTCGAAATAGACAACTGTGTAGACCAGGAGCAAACATACGGTTCGTTAAAATAACCTGCTCACTTCAAACCGCTAAAAGTATTTGTTTTGAAGGAGCGCCCGCAAATGAATAGGTTCAAATGAAAGATGCAAGTCTTAGCTATGACAAAAACAAACAGAACAAAAGTTTTATGTAGGGCCATAGCTAAGACTTGCATCTTTCATTTGAACCTAGTCATTTGCGGGCGCTCCTTCAAAACAAATACTTTTAGCGGTTTGAAGTGAGCAGGTTATTTTAACGAACCGTATGTTTGCGCCTGGTCTACACAGTTGTCTATTTCGAAACAAACGAAAAGTTTTATGTAGGGCCATAGCTAAGACTTGCATCTTTCATTTGAACCTAGTCATTTGCGGGCGCTCCTTCAAAACAAATACTTTTAGCGGTTTGAATTGAGTAGGTAATAATAAAGTTCCGTATGTTTGCTTCTGGTCTACACAGTTGTCTATTTCGAAACAAACGAAAAGTTTTATGTAGGGCCATAGCTAAGACTTGCATCTTTCATTTGAACCTAGTCATTTGCGGGCGCTCCTTCAAAACAAATACTTTTAGCGGTTTGAATTGAGTAGGTAATAATAAAGTTCCGTATGTTTGCTTCTGGTCTACACAGTTGTCTATTTCGAAACAAACGAAAAGTTTTATGTAGGGCCATAGCTAAGACTTGCATCTTTCATTTGAACCTAGTCATTTGCGGGCGCTCCTTCAAAACAAATACTTTTAGCGGTTTGAAGTGAACAGGTTATTTTAACGAACCGTATGTTTGCTCCTGGTCTACACAGTTGTCTATTTCGAAACAAACGAAAAGTTTTATGTAGGGCCATAGCTAAGACTTGCATCTTTCATTTGAACCTAGTCATTTGCGGGCGCTCCTTCAAAACAAATACTTTTAGCGGTTTGAAGTGAGCAGGTTATTTTAACGAACCGTATGTTTGCTCCTGGTCTACACAGTTGTCTATTTCGAAACAAACGAAAAGTTTGATGTAGGGCCATAGCTAAGACTTGCATCTTTCATTTGAACCTAGTCATTTGCGGGCGCTCCTTCAAAACAAATACTTTTAGCAGTTTGAATTGAGTAGGTAATTATAAAGTTCCGTTTGTTTACTTCTGGTCTACACAGTTGTCTATTTCGAAACAAACGAAAAGTTTTATGTAGGGTCATAGCTAAGACTTGCATCTTTCATTTGAGCCTAGTTATTTGCGGGCGCTCCTTCAAAACAAATACTTTTAGCGGTTTGAAGTGAACAGGTTATTTTAACGAACCGTATGTTTGCTCCTGGTCTACACAGTTGTCTATTTCGAAACAAACGAAAAGTTTTATGTAGGGCCATAGCTAAGACTTGCATCTTTCATTTGAACCTAGTCATTTGCGGGCGCTCCTTCAAAACAAATACTTTTAGCGGTTTGAAGTGAGCAGGTAATTATAACGAACCGAATGTTTACTCCTGGTCTACACAGTTGTCTATTTCGAAACAAACGAAAAGATTTATGTAGGGTCATAGCTAAGACTTGCATCTTTCATTTGATCCTAGTCATTTGCGGGCGCTCCTTCAAAACAAATACTTTTAGCGGTTTGAAGTGAGCAGGTTATTTTAACGAACCGTATGTTTGCGCCTGGTCTACACAGTTGTCTATTTCGAAACAAACGAAAAGTTTTATGTAGGGTCATAGCTAAGACTTGCATCTTTCATTTGAGCCTAGTCATTTGCGGGCGCTCCTTCAAAACAAATACTTTTAGCGGTTTGAATTGAGTAGGTAATAATAAAGTTCCGTATGTTTGCTTCTGGTCTACACAGTTGTCTATTTCGAAACAAACGAAAAGATTTATGTAGGGCTATAGCTAAGACTTGCATCTTTCATTTGAACCTAGTCATTTGCGGGCGCTCCTTCAAAACAAATACTTTTAGCAGTTTGAATTGAGTAGGTAATTATAAAGTTCCGTTCGTTTACTTCTGGTCTACACAGTTGTCTATTTCGAAACAAACGAAAAGTTTTATGTAGGGTAATAGCTAAGACTTGCATCTTTCATTTGAGCCTAGTTATTTGCGGGCGCTCCTTCAAAACAAATACTTTTAGCGGTTTGAAGTGAACAGGTTATTTTAACGAACCGTATGTTTGCTCCTGGTCTACACAGTTGTCTATTTCGAAACAAACGAAAAGTTTTATGTAGGGCCATAGCTAAGACTTGCATCTTTCATTTGAACCTATTCATTTGCGGGCGCTCCTTCAAAACAAATACTTTTAGCGGTTTGAAGTGAGCAGGTTATTTTAACGAACCGTATGTTTGCTCCTGGTCTACACAGTTGTCTATTTCGAAACAAACGACAAGACTTATGTACGGTCATAGCTAAGACTTGCATCTTTCATTTGAACCTATTCATTTGCGGGCGCTCCTTCAAAACAAATACTTTTAGCGGTTTGAAGTGAGCAGGTAATTATAACGAACCGAATGTTTACTCCTGGTCCACACAGTTGTCTATTTCGAAACAAACGAAAAGATTTATGTAGGGTCATAGCTAAGACTTGCATCTTTCATTTGAACCTAGTCATTTTCGGGCGCTTCTTCAAAACAAATACTTTTAGCGGTTTGAAGTGAGCAGGTTATTTTAACGAACCGTATGTTTGCGCCTGGTCTACACAGTTGTCTATTTCGAAACAAACAAAAAGTTTTATGTAGGGCCATAGCTAAGACTTGCATCTTTCATTTGAATCTAGTCATTTGCGGGCGCTCCTTCAAAACAAATACTTTTAGCGGTTTGAAGTGAACAGGTTATTTTAACGAACCGTATGTTTGCTCCTGGTCTACACAGTTGTCTATTTCGAAACCAACGAAAAGTTTTATGTAGGGCCATAGCTAAGACTTGCATCTTTCATTTCAACCTAGTCATTTGCGGGCGCTCCTTCAAAACAAATACTTTTAGCAGTTTGAATTGAGTAGGTAATTATAAAGTTCCGTTTGTTTACTTCTGGTCTACACAGTTGTCTATTTCGAAACAAACGAAAAGTTTTATATAGGGTCATAGCTAAGACTTGCATCTTTCATTTGAGCCTAGTCATTTGCGGGCGCTCCTTCAAAACAAATACTTTTAGTGGTTTGAAGTGAGCAGGTTATTTTAACGAACCGTATGTTTGCTCCTGGTCTACACAGTTGTCTATTTTGAAACAAACGAAAAGTTTTATGTAGAGTCATAGCTAAGACTTGCATCTTTCATTTGAGCCTAGTTATTTGCGGGCGCTCCTTCAAAACAAATACTTTTAGCGGTTTGAAGTGAGCAGGTTATTTTAACGAACCGTATGTTTGCTCCTGGTCTACATAGTTGTCTATTTCGAAACAAACGAAACGACTTATGTAAGGCGATAGCTAAGACTTGCATCTTTCATTTGAGCCTAGTTATTTGCGGGCGCTCCTTCCAAACAAATACTTATAGCGGTTTGAATTGAGTAGGTAATTATAAAGTTCCGTATGTTTGCTCCTGGTCTACACAGTTGTCTATTTCGAAACAAACGAAAAGACTTATGTAAGGCCATAGCTAAGACTTGCATCTTTCATTTGAACCTAGTCGTTTGCGGGCGCTCCTTCAAAACAAATAATTTTAGCGGTTTGAAATGAGCGGGTTATTTTAACGAACCGTATGTTTACTCCTGGTCTACACAGTTGTCTATTTCGAAACAAACGAAACGACTTATGTTAGGCCGTAGCTAAGACTTGCATCTTTCATTTGAACCTAGTCATTTGCGGGCGCTTCTTTAGCCTATTATTATAATAGCGTTTCTACGCGTACTAACGGAATTCTACGATTTGAGTATTTTGCCTATGTGTATCTACCTATTTATAGCCTAATTTTTTCAATGAGTAACGGTACATTTTGATGTGCTTACATAGATTTAGCATTTTTCAATGATTCCTCACATAAATTAATCCATATAACGAGTTGTTAAGGTTGTTATTGCGTGCAGGCAAGATTTCCCTAAAAAAAATTTAAAAAACCCATAACTTTTTTTGGTTTGTCAAAACAAACAAAATTTTATCAAAACAAATCAAAACTAACGGAAAGCAATCATAATGCGTAATTTTTATTTTGTTTTGCCATATGGGGTGGCTATCTTCCTGTGAAGATAGCCACCCCACTTTGCATTTTTTTCTAGAGAATACGGAGTCTAAACAAACGAAAATTTTAATCAAAACAAACGAAACTAACAAATATCTATCGAATAAAATTTAAATAAAACCATTTGGTGGAATGGGGTGGCTAGCGTGAAGATAGCCACCCCACTTTTGTTTTTAAAAAAAAAGTATGAAGGAAATCGAAACAAACGATTTTTTTTCCAAAACAAATCAAAACTAACGCTAAACTAACGTCCTGCACCCTCAAAACCTGGGCACTCGAATTGGGGTGGCTATCTTCACGGGGGTGTTTGTCACGTAATAATCACCGAAACTTTTATTTTCTAATGAAAAAATAAATTTCGTTACGTTCTGCTTACTTTATAATATTTTATTTCGTTGCGTATTTCATAATCTCCAGAGAACTTCTAAGACTATTATTTTTATGAATTGCCCAGAATTTTAATAATGACGAATGCCCAGTCGCCTACTGAACTGACTGTTACTAAGTAAAGTCTTTATCTTAAAAACCATTAATTTGCAAATTAATCTATCTTAAAAACCATTAATTCGCAAATTACGAAAGTTGCTCCAAGTACGAAAGCTTTCACTATATTGGGATCAGAAGATTTATGTCATTGTAAAAAAAAGTAGAGCAACTGATTTGCTGTAAAACATAAAATGGCGGAAAACCAGAACACTTACCAGAAACAAGCCAGAAACTTAAAAACGAAAGGCACAACGAATTTTGTTTGATTAAGGTTGCTATCAAAATCATGTCAAGATCTGTAAACAATGATAACCGTACCACGAAAATGGTCTAGTCGTCCCAAGTAAACAACGCATCCTTGCATGCCTTTGTCATTTTTGGAGCAATGTGGATATGGTGACAGTGACAGTCGAATGCACCTGCCTACGTTAACGACCTATTATCTTATAATTCTCAACCCACTGCTAGATACAGTTAGCGTTGCGGTCGAATGATAGTACCCACTGCCGACATGCCGGCCGACCTCTGAGCAACATCCCATTTCTGGGCCAACCTTGATCGTAAACAACACCAGTATCGTCGTGAGTCATCGGAAATTAGTTGCATTTAATGGTGTTACGATTACTACTGTTAATTAACGGTGTTGTTTCCTGAAGGTCGCAAATTTCTGGGCGTAGATGTTTCGTCATTCTTAGCATAGAGATATGTAAAATTTGTTAAAGTGGCATCCAAGTTTTATATTTCGTTGTTGTAATTTGTAATGAACAGTATTGTTTAGGAATACAAATGTAAGAGCACAGAATAATAATAGTAGGTACTAGGTAAGAGACAATTGTCTCGTCGTTGGTTGTTTGGATTTTAATTCATTGGGAAGAATTTCTCTATACTTTCGTTTCCACGCATGATTAGAGACAACATGAATGAGTCAACGTAGTGATTCACAGAATCGTTTAGTTGCAGGTAATAAGCAAGTACATGAATTAATAACATTATATTTAGTTAATGATAGTACCTCTCATTGACTCATTTCCACCAACCTAAAACTTATTAAGTAAATAAAATATAAAAAGGAAACTGATGCTTATGACATTGGTAATGGTCCTTCAGATGAAGTTTTTTCTTCCATATAAATGTCGCGTATACTTAGTGACTCACATGTGCTGTGTCCTTTTCTATCGTTTCGTTCATAATGTTTATTGATTGACGTCATACAGGTAAGATCTAATCGTCACTATTATTTTCGTCATGAAGCATTGTTCATAGTCCTGATCGGCTACCAAGTGTTCCTTGGATTCGGAACTTATCTGATTTCAAGAAATTCATTGCGACAGAAATCGAAGCATGCGGCTTTTGAGAAAGTAACTGAATCCGTTGTAAAGTTTCACAATATGTAAAGTAAACGGATTATGTTTGATTTAACATTGAGAACAAAATTACGGAGTAGTAATTAGGTAGATACTGTATCTAATCTTACTCGTATCTACTACGTTGACTGAGAATAGCAATCTTGAACTGATAATAAGATTCGTATTCTACTCATAGATATGTAATAATTAGATCTTTGTTGATGTGTCATACTTTATAGAATAGATTGCTAGAGCACATTCCGCAAAAGTTGTATCGGTCATTGCAGTTCACGTCATTTGTGGCGCTACATTTGTTCGTCTTTGCAAAAACGCTACTCTTCGAATGTCAATTGTTTGAGGTCATAACTTAAATGTAACTGTAAAACACTCGCTTCAGATGCTCAGGGGCCATTTTGAATTTGGTACAGGCTTGTGTAAGCACATCACGTCTGGTTTATCCCGTGTGGGTGAAATCTGGTGTCCGCTTAAGGATAACGAGTGGGCAATGTCTGAAACAGGTTTTGCAGACAATTTGTTAATGACTAAAAGTTAAAGTTTAAAAAATATCCAAGTGGATTCTTGTCGGTTGACTCACCTTAACAGGACAAGTGAGAGTTTTTGTCGATGTTGAACTTGAATTATTATAACAGTATACCTAGCCTACTGTATTGATCTTAACTTAACTTTTAAACTACCTACTTCTGTCTTTAGCCAGTCTGGCGCAGGACCTTGAGACTCAATAACTCCTTGGTTAAAAGTGTTTAATTGTCTGAGAACGATTAAAAGTTTAGTATCGAAGTTCGCCATCGCAGAATTTATAACAATCAGCTAGGTACTACCGCTGTAGTCTTATTTTCGTGAAAAGTTTTTATAAAGGAAACTAACTATAGTACAAATGTATGTGTTTTAGTTGCTAGATACTAGGTGAAATCTTGAACTAATTGCAGTGGTGTTAAATGAACCCAACTTGCAACCGTGAATTGTTATAATTGTACCTATTTCTTCTTAGGTTCAGAGGGCCTATTACAAAAAAGCATCGCAATTAGCGTACGATCAGCCCACTCCGTGACACTATTGACTCACAAATAGGGTTCAATATCAAGTAAATTTAACGACAAATTGCGTCCGACTATCGTTATTCTTTTTTGTAATAGGCCCTCAGCAGCGCCGGCGGCGCCGGCCGGTATCGTTACGATCTCGTCACGCACAGTGCAGTCCGTCTCGGTCTGTAATGCCAGCCCTACACTTGCTGCGGTTCAGATATTTCGTTATCTCGCAGTTAATGAATGGATGTGCAGCGTATATTCTCTACTTTGCATAACTCGTGTTTAATCGGAAACCAGTGTTTCTCATCGCTTATCTTCGGATTTTTTTTAGTTGCTTCGTCTCCATTATTATTATTTACCTATTACTAAAACACTTAAAGTTAGAACAATATGTTTACTTATATTTAACAGTGCTATATAAACTTATTTAGGTTTTAATATATAGCAAATCAATTCAATTAAAATGGTGCGTGATAAACCGTAGTGAATCCGAAATTAAAATTTAGGTACGATGAGATGGAAATTAGTTAAGAAAGTGCTCGTCTTACGACTTCTGAACGACAAAAAAAGAAAACATAGAAGAATCTCGGTGTTAACGTCCTTTCGAGTTTGATAAAATGTCATGATAAATAGCCAATTATGAAAACAGTCTTACCAACCAACTTACCAACTTTACCAACTTACTTCGGATGTAGCCGATCAATATCAACTAGAAAGATGGAACAACAAAGTCATTAACGTAGGTCGTCGCTCGATAATGTTCGGTGCTGCTAAATGCAATGCGGCGGCAGCAGACCGTGGTGCCCATAGCGTGAAGTAAAAGCCCCTCATGAGTTTGACAAAAAAATGGTTTTAGCTGTTCTAATACGACACAACGAGACGACCGGAGTAAAAGGCTAGCCTTTGGAACTCAGAGCTCAAACAAAAGCATTCATAATTTTAATGAACAGAACTACCTAACCTACACATTAAATGGAGTTCAGACACTACTGCGTTAATTGGTTCGCAATAGGAATTTACCAATACCCAAGGACAGTATAAATTGCTTAAACAATATCTAAGTATAGACATAATACCCCAAATACAGATTTAAATGGGTCTCGTGTTGCAACTAAAGTTCACTCGGGACTGCAAACCATTCAGTACGTGCATTCAGTTACTTGCGCAAGAGTTGTTGCAGTTATTTATACTTCATAAGTATGAACATGTAACGGTAATGAGCACATTATGCAATGGTAAACAATGCATTTAACTGTAACCAGTTAAGTAAATATTTATTCTTATTTAAAACACGGAAAACTGAATTTTTCCATTCATTGGTTTTATGCACAGGGGGCCTACAACGAGCTCTTATAGCAATGTCTTTTAGGTCTTACATTGACTTTTCGTACCACGACGTCCTATAAAGAAGGTTGTTTCTACCTCAAATTTCTTAGCAATTTTGTTGCGATCATCTTTAACTTGTTCACTCTTTGTCAAAAAATATCTAAGGTTGCCAACTTAACGCAAGTTTAAGTAAGTAACTATCTTTTACAAGTTCTATAACGAAACTAAGTTGTCATAAGAATGTCAACTTATAGTCGATACCAAGTATAGTAAGGATAAACTCACAAATCATATTTTCTTTGTTCTGCATACAGGTAGTAATTAGGTACTCAAGTAAATAATAACATGATTTTTTAGAGTTAATGGTGTAGACAACGAGTGCCCAGAATTTGAATAGTTTACACAACCGGGATTTGACCGGCTATCCTGATACATAAGAATAAGTTTTATTTATTCTTATGCCTGATATCCGAATGGCTGGTCATTTTGAAGTCCCTTTATTTTGTTTCAAAGTTTAGCAATTATTTGACTGTAGGTAAATCGTAAATGGTAGCAAATAGGGAGCAACTTTTGGTGTCCAGCCTGACGTGAATCGATACAGACAACCAGCCATTCTAACGCTCACAGAAATCCGTCCCATTCTTAACATTATCATCCTTCCCATAATCGTAAGCGTTAATACGTCTAAGTAAGTCTATCTAAGTATAAAGTATTTTCGATACTTATTTTGTAGGTATCTACCCATGAAAAAGTAAAATAACGCCGGATACAATATACCTACTATGTTGGTTAGCAACCAAGAATCTTATTAATATAAGATTCTTGTTAGCAACCCTAAGCATACATTTTAATACGTCAAATCTAGCGATCCTTTGGCGATCATAAAAGTGACAGGCAGGATGGAATCAAAATTATTAAGGCGTGTAGACACGAACGAACAAGAGCATGATGAACACGAACATTTACGAATATTTATTTGGTTCGTACAGTCACCATCAGAACTTGTAAAGGTAACTTGTAGTGCATGGAACTTATTGACATTTTAAACTGATCAGAAGTATTTGGTCACCTTGTCTGCTACGATATACTGATGGCGACTGTCCGTGTAAACACAAATCTCAGACTCCCAAGTCCTTTATAGATAGAGTTAGAAGGCATTTCCTTTCCTCTTCTTCTGATTGACCATTTATTTATTTTCTCCTTTATTTTAATTGTATATATCTTTAGGTATAACTATTGTTTGTATTCATATAACACACTTGTTCTTCCCTTTTTATCATTGCACCCACTCCCCTATATTTAATTTTTTCTATTTATTTTACACCCAATGGTTGCCTGGAAGAGATTGCTGATTGGCAATAAGACCGCCTCTTCTATACTTTCTTCTTTGTATTTTTGTCCCCTTTTCTGTAATATTTCTACTTGTGTGCAATAAAGCGTAATTTATTATTATTATTTTTAAATAAATTATCAGAGTGAACACGAACACTATAAATACAACACTTTCACACTGAACAACAAAATATTTTAGAAGATTTTTGACGCACACTGTGGAGGCCTTTCGTTTGTATAACAAAGACTTACTTGTGCTCGGGATGAGGAAGTCTTGATGATGAAAATTATTAATGCAAAATGTAATGTGTTATAATGACAAAGCAATAACAGCTTGTTTAAACCAGCCTTTTTCAAAACGACATTTTTTCCAGCGATGTTAATATGAGCTCTACATAGATTCGTACCATGACATTTCTGTCAAACAAACTATGATAATATAACAACCTTATATTATTCCCGCAAAGTACTGGGAAAGAACGAATAATTTTACTAATAATTTGTCTATACCTTGCTTAGATATAGGAAAAAATACGCTATGTTGTGATTATTTATTCTGTGGTTTCAACAATAGACATGAACAAAGAGGTACCTACCTACTTATGTCATGCGTAGCGTAAATATGTCACTCGTCTCGTGATCAAAAAAATATTTACTTAAACACTAAACAGCTATAATCCTTCGATTGATATAATTTATAACCACGTATTAATAATTTATTGATAAATCAACCACACACGTGATATCTTAAAAGTGGACAATTTAATACTTTTGCAGTAAACAGGATAGGATTCTACTTCAAAGAGCTGAATATCGTCACAACGTCTTTTAAGTTCATGTAAGTAAATTGGTGTATTATATTTATTGTTTTATGGTCTTAAGAGCAAGTACCTAGTGTAAATAAGTCGTTTTATACTGAAGTGCTCGTAACCGCTTGATTGAATTGTGTTAGAGTATCGAACTACCTACTTACATTATTTTTGGTTATTTGCAGGTTTGCCGACTTAAAAAGGATAATTTTGTACAACAATACTGTGACAATTTTATTAGATACTTATAGAAAAGATGTTTCATTTTGAAAAGTGAATATCATAAATAAATACCCATATCAAGTAATAAAGTAATAATTTTCTTTGCTCTTATTTATTTTGTACCATTGCGCTAGCTATAGCTAGGCTTAGCAAAGGGGCCGTGACTTTATTTTTATAAATTGGTTTTGTAAAATTTGTAGTTTGGTTTTGTGCATGTTCTACGAAAAAAACTTGGGTACCTACCTCAATATAGCTTAGCACTATCACAGGTGGGCGTGCTGTAATTAATGTTGATTTTGTTTATTTAGTAGGGACAACTTGTCTTAGTAATATGTTCCCATTAGAAGATGATCAATAAAAAGGCAATAATACAATACATGTACTGTTTTATTTTAAAATGAAGTTTTGTAGATTTATAAGAGCACAAGCTCACTCACAGAAAGAGAACTCACGAAGAAAATACTAGTAGAAATTAAGATTTTTCATCACAAGCCTCCAATTGTCGCACAGGTTATGAACAAGCTGGTTCTGCTACAAATGAAATCACCCGATGAACAAATAATCATCAAGTTAAAAAAAATCACATTCTGGGCGTGGTTAAATACGACGCCTTTTTCTTCACAGTAAATCTTCGTGATTTCGTACCATTTTTTTGTCATCTAAAAATAATTGTAAAAGATAACTTATTTATTAGTCATATTTTAAAGAAAGTTCACTCAATATGCCTAGAAATATGAGTAAATTATGCATATATTGTTCACTATGAACAATCTACTTTTGGAACATTTTACTTTAAATCATGTTGATTGTGTCGCACAAAAACACCTTTTTTAAGATCGCTGAAAGATCGCTAGATTTGACATAATTGACGTAAAACAAGATTGCTAGTTGTCAAAAAGGCAGCTCATGGTACGGATTTATGGTACGGATTGAGTGAACGAGTTATGAAATGATGACATGAAAAAGGGAATTAATTAAATGGGTGACTGGAAATAATTAAAGGCGACTGTAAATGGGATATTCAAACACTAAACTGGACAGCAGTTTATTTTTTGGGCGACAAAATAACCAAACGGGCGACTAACTTACAAAAATACTCAAAACCGGCGACTACATATGGGTGATAAATAATTTAAGTTACTGAGTGGGCAACTATTATACCAAGTAGATAACTATTATAACTGATTTAAGCTGCCCAACATGGTATTTTTAACACGTTTTTATTAGGCTGCTTTCTCGTTTGTTTGTTTTTTGTCATATCGGTTAGGATAGTAGTCATCTTTTTTAAATAAAATAAATGCCAAATTTTTTTATATTTTGTGTGCCCTAAGGTTGTCGTCCAAATAGTAATTTGGTCGCCCGTTACCCAATTTGTATTTTAAAGTCACCCATTTTCAATATCTGTAGTCGCCCTCGGTCCTTCACCCACTTAGTATTTCAGTATGCTATGTTCAGTATTTTTGATACCCAAAATGGGAATTTATTGTCGCCCAAATAGACGGGAGAGTGAGAGTGAGAGGGAGAGGAGACATATGTGGATTCAATTCTGAACAGGATTGGGAACGGGAACGAGCACAAAGGGGAACTGCACTGCACCTAACGGGGACGGGTCCAAACGGGAACGGGAAAGAGTAAAGAAACGGGAACGGGATTTTTATATCTCTCGACCCATTTCTGTTTATTGTGATAAACTAGCTTCCGCCCGCGACTTCGTCCGCGTAGATATTAGAGAAAATCATTTGGGAACCTTCAAACCAGGGCCCGACCAGCCGTTTTTACGTGGTTAGGCACCCCACCAAGCCACAGAATAACTAATACCAAGCGAGTAGCTTCGTGCGAGGTCTGCCAAACGCGGCAAACGTCTTTCCTCATGAGGCAGTGCGCTTGGTGTGGACCCGCCTAATCGCGTAAAAACGGCTGGTCTGATCCTGGTTGAAGGTTCCCATCCGCGTGGATATTTTCTCTAATATCCACGCGGACGAAGTCGCGGGCGGAAACTAGTCCTACTAATATTATAAATGTGAAATTTTGTGGGTTTAGATGTTTGTTCCTCAATCACGTAAAAAGTACTGAACGGTTTTGGTTGGAATTTGGCACACAGATAGTAGATAGCTTAAATTAAAACATAGATCACTTTTTACCCCGATATTCCCACGGGAACGGGAACCATGCGGGTGAAACCGCGGGCGGCCGCTAGTTATACATAAAGTTTTATTCTAGGTAGGTACATAATATATTTCTTATAAAATGGTATACTATTTACAAAGCATAATTTCTTTGCTTTTTATGTGTACCTAATCATTCGTTCATTCCCAGCACAAAACAAGATTGTTATTTGATGTCGTGGTACGAATTTGAGTGATATCATTTAGAGCTTGTAACAAGCTTGCTGGATATAAGCTTACTTATAAAAAAGGTGGGAGTAGGCCCCCAGAACAAGAAAGAAGGTGGTTTTCTGGATACCATCACTTTTATGATTCTTTAAATGTCGAGGTTTCAAGAAGCTAAGCTTTATGCATTATTTGCAGCAGTAACTTAGTTTAATTCATCAATGTTACAAAATAAATAAAATAAATAAATAAATAATAACATTTATTATCATGTTCCATCTCATATTTTGGAATCATTATTTTACGCATTCCACCTATTTTCCTGCCCGTTAATATTTCCCCTTTTGAGCGAAGTACCTAAAATGCACGATGCCACTGCTGCGTAATGCCTAAAACGCGAGATACCTGAAACTCTAAGTACCTAAAATGCACGATGCCTAAAAACTGAATATGCCTGCAATTTACTTTGACAACAATGTTTAATGCCTAAGAATCGAAATGCCTAAAATGAAGATAGCCAGCACAAGGTACCTTCAGGTACGGTAGGCCAAATAATTGGTTTACCACTTTTGACAACACTTCCCATGTAGCCAAAATATCGCTATCGCCAAAAGTACCAGGGCAACATAACTTACGAGGAGTTATTTTGATTTCGTACCGCGAAGATATGAGTTAATCCTTTTAGCTCCTTGATTTTTCAAAAATATAAATCGAAATAACTCTTTGTAAGTTATGTTGCCCTGGTACTTACTATAAAATAAATATAGGATTTCGGGTAAGGTTCGGAATAATCGTTCTTTATTACTTATCTATCGATACCTACTATAGGAGACTACGATATTTTAAAAAGCCCTACTCCAGTAGGACCACGGGTACATAGTGGTATACCGTGGTCCTACCAGTAGGTCAAATCGGTAGTTCCACGGGCCCTTAATGCTTTGTAGGCATTTAACTAGCACCGTAGGCATTAAACAAGATAGGCATTTTGCTTCCTAGACCTTAAAACCTTATAGACATTAAAACTTTATAGGCATCCTGTGTTTTAGACATTGACTTTAGGCATTTTGCTTCGCTCAAAAAGGAATATTTCCATCACTTTGGCATTCTCGGTGTCCGTTTAACAGGCCTCTGACCATTGAGAAGGTAATCGCATTGTAAATATCCTGGGATTTGAATGCATAATATTGTGTCTTGTAATCAATACTAGTCGTAGTGATTTAAATATCTGCATACATTATCCTGGCGCTGCGCTGTTGTTGAATAAATGTCTAGAGAATATATAAGCACTTAGCGCAGTAGCCGAGTTACTTAAATTCGGTATCAAATCTCCTTTGAAGTCATTTTTGCGTTTTTTTAAGGCTTCGAGTCGACCCATGTTGGCCAAATCAGGTCCAGTCAGTACTAATATTGATGACAGAGTTAGAAATGCACAGTCTCACGCTTATATTCACTGTCTTGTTTATGAAGATTTTCTAAAGCATTGTTTGTTAAAGACACAATTGTCTCACATTTACCATTATCCATATGATTTTCAACTACCTACTTACCTTGTTTCGCTGCACAGTTCCTAAACAGATTAGAAAAAACCCAAAATATGACGAAGAATCTCACATGGACCAAGTGAACTGGGTCATTCCTCCAAAGGGTCCACGTGGACCAGAAATCTAAAAGAATCCTCCAGGGGATCTGTGTGGACAAAAAATCTGAAAGAGTTCCCCAGGGGAGGATTGAAGAGAAAGAGTACCTAAGCCTCTAAAACTAATTGTACAAACTACAAACGCATGCTTCCTAATCTTATCATTAGTTTAGTTTATTCTGATATTACATATTATCGTTTGAGTGATTCGTTCGGTGCCCTTCGTTCGTCTAACTATGGTTCGTTAGTAACTCCGCTAACTAGTAAGTTCGTATCAATATCGACCTTCGCTCATAAGAATAAATGCTTCGCTCGTTCGATTTATTTAAACAATTTCGGAAGTTAGGTACTAGGGAAAGTTTTTTGCTAAGAAAATTATTTAACTCAAACAACATTAGGTACCTTGTCATTATTTAGTAATACTTTCAATTAAACATGATTAAACATTTTGTAATTTTTAACTGTTTGATAGTGGTTATTTTTTTCTTCGCAAAATATGCAAAGGATCTGGGGACCTCTGATGTAGGTATGTACGTGAAAACTTAAGGTGTTACCGAGTGGTTACCGACTTTTAATACACCTTGACAGTAGAAAGGAATATCTTATCGCGTCACCCGGTAAGTGCAATGGATAAACGATTAACCTGCCCGGTGTGACCCAAAAACGAATCGAACAATATGCCTGCTGCCTGGCGCGTTTGGTGAGCCAGATGCCGTCGCATCGTCTCGCTCTGTTTCAGCTCGTGAAAAGCGTGACAAACCACATTTTATACCGATGGACAGAAAAAATGTCACCTGGTAAAAGTCGACAGTTGAGTTGCAATTTCTTTGGAATGTTTTTCTTGACAAAACACTGTGACGACATTATAATCTGTTAGAAAAGTAACAGTCAGGAAATCCAACAGTTAAGTAGGTATATACAAAAACAATGCGAGAGTTTGCGTCGATTATGACGATAGATAGAAGAACTTCCGGATTGCCACATTTCAAACAGCGACGATTATTTCTGCAAAATCGAATTATAAAATTAGAGCAACATCGATGAGTTCAGCCAATAACGTAACAGAAACTTCTAATAGATCGTGTTTGTCAATCGCTCGTCGTTCCGTGCCGTTCCTGTCGGGTTATTAACCTGGCTGGATGCACAGCACAGCACGACGCAGGCCGGTCACGTCAAACGTCGTGATTTCACGACCCAAACAAAACCATAGCCAAAACACAAAGGATTCCTGACGATGCCCCTTTACGCAAGATAGATATAGGTAACTGTTGGAAAATATTAACAAAACAATACGAGCATTTCTAAAATTATAATTATTATGAGTCGTAATAGTTAATTGGTTTTCCCATGTTGTCAACCACCACACATTTGCGTTGTATGTAATGTACCTAGTTCAAGAAACGTGTTTGTGAATAATAATGATGGATATTTATGAATATCCTTATTATGAGTAATGTTGATAAATCGACCAAAACAAGCTAAGCTAAGTTCTACGAGGAAACTAGCCCATGTTGTATAGATAAATCAAGATCACAAACACAAAATTTCATAATGTAATGCCATCGAAATGTATTACTACGTTAATGCGTACCTACCTACCACCTTAGATTAAGGTTAAAACTTACTACCTACCTAAAGCTAGCAGCTATAAAGCTCAACACGATAAAAATGTGTAACTGTTTGCGTTTTGCATTGCAAATTTTTTAATTTAACCATAAAAAGTATAATCACCGTGGATCCGTTTCCTGGCGATTATTGTTTGTGACATTAGCATTAGTCTTTATGGCATGGGAGTTTCATTGTTTTAGATATGATTTACTGTGGTAGACGGTACGAAATTAAATTTCACAGCTGTACATTCGGCTAGGTATTATTGGCCTTGCTTGTAAAACGAACAATGAACTCGGCTATTCGTACTTGTCAGGTCAAAGACAGGAAAAAATATATGATTTAGATATATCTTTGAAACATTTAGTAAAACCCCTTTATTAATATTAAAGCCCTGTTTGCCGACATAGTCAAGATCTTATTTCAGAATTATATGTAAGTAGGTAGGATTTAAGTAGGTACCTACTTAATTAACTTAAAAATTAGTTAAATATTTGCCGTAATGTAGAGTTTGGCCAATAGTTGGCTTGGAACCGAATGATACATGCAAAAGCACCTTGGGCCGCCCCTGGTCCTGGGGTACCTAGTGAAATTGGTGCGTGTACTAGCATCATCTACTTACATTTTACATGACATCTAGCTATTTATTTATTGGTTTCGGAATCGCCTTCCTTTCCTTCATAAAGCTAATGTGGGTCATTAAGAAACTCGTATTTTGTTACATGATTCAATAAATATAGAAGTCTACCTAGGTCCTACCTACTTGGAACTGGGTATAACCAATTGGGTGACCAATTTTATAATAAGTATTTTGCTGTTACCGTAGATGTGAAATAATGTAAGTACACAGGTTGGTCAAAAGTTCTGTTACTGAGTTTCTTTATCGATTACTGGCCATTAAAACAAATGAAAAGAAAAAATAAAAATGACATATTATTGACAGTTTTATAAGCTATAATTCCATACCACACGTATATCATATTTTGTTTATTTCACCATGGAATGGGGGTTGAAGGAGAATCGTGTCGCTGTAATTGCTCTGCACAAATGTGGGCAGCCACCGAATATGATTTTCAAGTTGCTACAAAAGTTGAAAATCAACAAGCAATTTCTTTATCGCACTATCCATAGGTACAGTAATACCTTGACCGTCGATGACCGAAAAAGATCAGGAAGACCACGCACCGTTCGGACACCAGCTGTGATCAAGGCAGTGAAGGCGAGAATCACGAGAAATCCCGTCCGGAAGCAAAAGTTATTGGCAATACAGATGACTGTGAAGAGAAGTTCCCTTAAAAAAATTATCAATGATGACCTTGGGCTTCACGCTTACCGTAGACGAAAGGGCCATCTGCTAAACGCACGATTGAAGGCTATGAGGTTAGCACGAAGTCGCGCTCTACTAAAGCAGTACGCACAAAACGGCCATCGAAAAATCTTGTTTACTGATGAAAAAATCTTCACAGTCGAAGAAAATTTTAACCGTCAAAATGATAAGAGTATACGCTAAGAATAGTAAAGAAGCCAGCATGATTGCTCCGAGGGTCCAACGAGGTCACCACCCCTCATCAGTGATGATTTGGCTGGGGGTGTCCTATTCAGGGCTAAGTAAGGTTCATTTCTGTGAAAAAGGTGTGAAAACTGGCGCTAGAGTCTATCAAGATACCGTTCTGGAACCTGTTGTCAAACCCTTAAGCCACACTTTATTTCAAAACCAGCCATGGGTCTTCCAGCAGGACTCTGCCCCTGCGCACAAAGCAAAATCTACACAAGCATGGTTTCGGGCTAACAAAATTGATTTTATCGCGCAGGAAGAATGGCCATCCTCCAGCCCAGACTTAAATCCTCTGGATTATGCCATATGGCAACTTATTGAGGAGAAAGCATGTGCTAAGCCCCACATGAATCTCGACTCTCTTAAGCGCGCTATTCTCAAGGCAGTCGCAGAATTGGATATGGTGGTAGTTCGTGCTGCCATCGATGACTGGCCTCGTCGTCTAAAGGCGTGTATTCATGCCAGAGGCGGTCATTTCGAATAATTTTAATACATGATAATCTTAAATATTTGTGCTTTCATTTGGTATATAATTCATTGTAGCATTATTTGTAAATTTAGTATTATTCATGTTTTCCATAGTTACAGAACTTAGTAACCAACTAGGTAATATAATTAAGTTAAATATAAGTTAAAATCTAGCATTCCGGACAAACCCCCCGTGGTTTTTGGTTTGTTAAGATGAAAAGTTATTGTTTTTGTAAAGTTAAATAAATAAACTAAAAAAAAAAAAAAACATAACATTGGTTTTAATTATAGCTTAAATGATTGATGTTTATTGTATATTTTAAAGAAAATCATTTGTGTTAACGAGAATTTTGTTGATGGTATTGTTGAACAACTTTCCCAGAGTCGTTCAGTTTAAAGAGCGTGTTTCCGCGAATTTCTCCAGTCCTTTTGGTCGTCGTTAGTTCGATACCCATGGAGTTATTTGTCTCTTTGCAATTCAGAACAGCCTCAACAGGAAGTGTCCAAGGAAGAGTAATATTCGAAGAGTAAAGAAATACAATTTTCTAAGAAATCACATTTTATTCTTATTTGCTCTTGATTACTTACCGATTACTGAAAAAAAATACATTTTGTTCTTATTTGCTCTTGATGATTACTGAATTGTATTTCGGAAAACACTGTATTTTGGTACCTACCTATGAATCGTTTCATTGCATTTTGTAAATAATTAATGAAGTAAGTATCTATCTATTTATATCATAAATAAAATACCAATAGCACACATGGTATCGTGTGAGTGTCCCCATCGTGGGGTGTTATTAGAGATTCCACACAGAACTCCCATAGACGTGAACACCGGAAGCCTCGTCCATAACGAAGGAATTCACCGTGAACGGCCATTTGGCATTTAATGGCTGTAACATACGACACAAAGCTACTCGTATAAGGCTTGACAAGAATAATAACTCAAAAGATGACCATGCCTACTGCGCTGCGTTGCGTCGTTCGTTACTTTGATTTTAGATGGAAGATAGATAACTGATAGTTGGTACACCTATAGTTTTGTAAGTTTCATCCGTACATTAATCCATGAATGAAAAATATAATACAATACAAGTCTATAATTTCAAAACGTGTTTTGATTTTATCAATGGCTAAGCAGCTAATAAAGATAGTGATCTAATCTACAATGAAATTAACACAGTAAAAACTATACTAGACAAAAACAGATAAGTAATTCATTAAAATCTGCAAGATGTTGGAGATCGGGAGTCGAGAAAGTAGGTAAGGTACCTGTTAATTTAACTCTAGGTTCGAAATAACATTATATTAACGAGTTGTAAAGTAAAAGTTCGGAGTAGTCCAAGTAAATAGGTTATAGGTCATACACTTTAGTACCTACCTTATGTAGGTATGAGCCACGCACGCAACGCAACCACTCATTGGAGAATCTCGAGATTATGTAAAGTCTAGTCTAGACGTGCTAAAGGTAGGTACCTACCTACCTAGTTTATTGTTGTTTTGTAAATACTTAGGTAGGTACCATGAAATTAAAATCTGTTCCTTAGTTTCAAAATACTTTCAGCAGAATTGTGAAAGATTATCAATTATTTTTTAAGCACTCTACAACCTCCCACAAATAAGCATGTTTTATCACAGATTACTTCTAACAATAAAAAAATACAAAGATAAAAGATATTTGAGTAAAATTCACAAGCTCTGGAAGTGACAAAAAATGTAAATAAAGACCCCTATCAAATGTATTCCGATGTTTATGCCGTTACTCAGGGCACAGAATATATAATAGTACTCTCAGGGGTTCAACATAACGCTGAATCACAACAGTTGGCAGGCATGCCGTTATTCAGGGGTTCAACATAACGCTGAATCGCCAGACTGCTATAACGACCTTCGTCGTCCTCTAACCCCGAGTTAAGACGCCTAAAGTTTTTATGTGAGTGGCCGTTGTGGCTGGCCATGCGTTAAAATTTAACGGACTAATGCGACCTGCCACAAATCGAGTGATGCACGTGAGATGAATGAGTGATTGAAACCTTAAACTGATCCATTGTGAAGTTATACCTTCTTTCAAGTAGAGTTTTTAACTGCTGCTTACTTGAATTGTCCTGTCCACTACCAAGAATTAGATTATTTTCGAATTCTTTTCAGTCTTATTAGTTTATTAGTTACCAATAATGTCTATAATTAAATAACAAGCTTCAAATATAAAAACTAGATAGCCATTCAGAATCAGATTCTGTAAGCGCAGTGCTTTATTGACTTTTTCTAGTCACCAGCGACGCTAATACGCTCAAAAGTACATACTTTCTAAAAGAGAAATCTGAAAAAAGAAGTCTAGGTATTAACACTTCAGACAGGTGAGGCATAGTAGCATAATCAATAATCACTTGACTGTTTTGCGAACTGCGACGACAGTTGCCATTGTGTGGGTGCAGGCAGACAGTTTGAAAGAAGGTAGTCGATGCGTAAAATGATCGTGTTACGTTACATCATGTGCAACATTCCTGTCCATCACATCACAACAGTTGGCAGGCAGTCGCACGTGACGGTATGAATGGGGTTGATGAAAGGGCAGGAAACTGGGCGAAGTGCAAGGGCAACTGGAATGCGTGGGTCGAACGAGGGTCGAACGATCGAACTGGGCTGACGTCATTGCGCCAAATACCTAATAGCTTTTTTGGAATTGAAGACGGAGAATAAATTTATAACGCTAACACAACACAACTAATAGAAGAAACTAAATTACTAGGTAGGTAATTACATATAGGAATAAATTGGGGTTAAGTTAAGCAATTTTAAATTAGTTATGGCAAGAAATATAGCTAAATATGGATAGGTAATAAAAAGGACACAGTGTGAGACAGGTGACGATTATAATGAGGGTGTATCAGTAATATAAAGATATAAGTAGATAATAATAGCATACCACACAGTCACACATTCCTGAAAAGTCCTACTCTCAGAAAATATCCAATAGGGACTGTAATAGTAAGACACAGGAACTGATGCAATTAAAACATTGGAATTGAAAGATCTGCCCTCTTTTGGTAATCATGTCCTTGGAACTACAATATTTTCACAACAATGAATATTATTGCTAAAACTCCGGTTTATTTGCACGTCCGTCCATTCTTCAAGAGTGCGCCCCTCGATGCCATTTCGCCAACCTTACAATCGGCATCGATGTCTTGTGAAATGAATAACAATAGAGTTGTAAATACTAAGAAATGGGCACAATTGAAAGGTGTTATACGGATTAACAATAGACCGCTGTCTGTAATATGTTTTGACAGAGAAACACAATAATTGGTCGTTGCTACCGTTTCATTGAAGGTCTAGGCGTGGGTTTTAATTGTTTTTTTAATTTACTATATTTTGGTCTTGTCTCGATTTTGTAAATCAAGAGGTCTTTCACACAATCTACGATAGTTTTCTGGCTCGTCACTTTTTTTTGTTCAAAAATGGGAAACATACTCGGCAGCGGCAAGCCTGTGGCTAAAATTATAGTTATTATTTTATTATAAAAGCCTGAACTTACTGTATTTATTAGTAGAACCTAGGTTTTACCTAAACATCAACAACATCAACGAGATTGATCGTCAAAGTCTGTTAATAAAAGATTTATAAAAAAAATCTATAAAATTTTACGGGCGTTTACCATCAGAGTTTAGTAGATGCTAGATCAGTAGATGCACTACACCCGGAATCCTCAGTGATGAGGATTTTGGGTGTGTGTATTGCGCTTCCACCTTCGGCCTAAATCTAAACAAAAAAAGATGCTAGATTTTGCCGGCGATGGATGATAGATAAAAGTTGGTTTTGTGTGGTAGGCAGAGTAATAATTAGTTCCTACCTACTGTTATAATTTTGAAATACTGCAAAAATATTGTTTAATCAAAGAGAAACTACAAAAAAGTGTAACTGTAGAGGATCGTTCGAATAAAATTTTGGACAGATAGACTTACTCAGTAGATCTTCCTTAGATCTTTTCTTTCCTTTGAACTTTTCAGTAGTATTATTTGTACTATCTAAAGATAATTATTATATAAAAATAGCATTGCGAATGCGTAAAATCTAAAAATTCTATAATTGTACCTACGATACTATGTTTTCTGTGTATTATATACTATAGTATTCTGTAGTAACTGGTATTAAAAACACATTTTTCTTTTTACAGGGTAAACACCAAAGTGGAATTACATTTACCAGTACAGAAGAACCTGTAAAGTTGACAAAACCAATTCCTAACATTCGTCTCGTAGATGGACCTTCGATCCTAGCAGGGAGAGTCCAGCTGCTACATCGGGGGCAATGGCGTTCGGTCTGCACTAATTCTAGAAAGTACGTATTCTATAAGCAATTAAACTTCTTTTTCAAGTGTAATGGTCAATCTTGGCCTACTTTAAGTAGATTAACATAATTAAGTACATAATGATTGTGAATTGATATAATTACCGTTTTATATTAGGCCGGTACTTACCGTACAGTTCCGGTTAAGAATAGGACTGTCCCATCTCATCCCGTGGGTATCGTAGAAGGTGATAGAGGGAAGTTTTAGGGACCCGGTGCAGACCATCGCACAAAGGGTCACTCGAATGGCAGCGAGGAAACTGTCAACAACAGCATTCCCAAGGAGGGTTGGTGTCAGGCTGGCGGCCGATCGTAAAACTTTGCCAAAACCTAATGCATTATGTATTACATGCTGCGCCGACCCCAATAGTGGTCGTTCTACGAGCGCAAAATTTTATTTTGTGTAGACATAGCACTACAAATAAATTGGGATAAGGACAGGAGGATGATGATTAGGCCGGTCATTTTAAACTTTATTCAACTAAAGAGGACTAATTTAGTGCTAAACTTAAGCATTTATTCTAGAGACAATGTTGTTGACACAAAGAGTGGTTTAAAGTATGTGATTCGTAGAAATAAGCTAATATTCACCATTTCCTGTTTTCAGTTGGACAATCAATGATATGGAAACGGCGTGTAGACAACTGGGTTTCATGGGCGGGTCTTTTTACAACTGGATAGATAGACAGCCCGGCCGTCGGGTGCGATTGTTGTTCGAAGAGCCGAAATGCAAAGGGACTGAGTATGATTTGTTTCAATGCGACTGGAACTCAAGAGAACTTGGCTCAGGAGTCTGTGACTTCCACCCTGATCTCGCAATCCAATGTCTTCCACACCACGACGACAACGAATTAGGAAACTCGGGAAGACATTGGAGAGGCATACGATTCGAAAATGCCGTCTACGAACGAATACTAACGGCAGTTAACACACTGTACGTTCCCACTTCTATGTCTAGACTCGTACACGTGACCATAAAAAACGCTGGTCTAGGCAGGGATAACAATGCGACCAGTGCTTTAGACATTATTGGAGTACCGCCAATTATGGAAGACATAGAGGTATCGAATTCTGCCTTCAACGCTATTAATGTGACGTCTCCAAACGCTCCCATCGTTATTAATAGTTGTACGATACAAAACAATAGAGGTTACGGTGTTTACGTTAATTCTACGTACGGAATGACTAAAATCGAAAATTGTTCTATTCATGACAATGGAGGGGATGGGATCAAATACGTGGTTCACGAAATGAACATTGACGGAAGACTTGACCGAAGTGAAATATTCGACCTTTGCACACTGGCGTCTACACCTAGTCAAACTTTTCCATTGCAAATGTCAATTGAACAATCTAGATATTCGAATATGGAAAGAGATTGTAGTCAAAAATTTTTCACTAGATCTGACCACGTCCTTACTTTAAATTTTATCAAACTACTTACGAATCAAAATGACACTGGAGAAATATTTGTGCATGATGGTCTTACCGCCGATGATAGATTACTTCTGACGTTCAGTATAAAAAACCACACTCGACCGCAAAGTATAACATCGACAAGAAATCGAATGTACGTTAGATTTCGAGCAAACACCAGAACTGATATCGTTGGCTTCTTAAGATTGACTTCAGGTGTCAGCAAAACATATGACTTGAATGTAACAGATACTATTATATCTGATAACAATGGAAGAGGCATTGCTATAGAAAACTTAAGATCACAGATTCATATACACCGCACATCGATATCAAACAATAATCATGTAGCTGGTCTCCATGTCGTTAATGGAGCAGGAGATGTTAATGTCACTGAAAGTAGAATATCCTTTAATCAGGGCGATGGTATAAATATAACTGTAACTGGCGGAAACAGAAATATTTCAAGAAGCATATTAAGTTCAAATCAAGGTTATGGCTTAGCTGTGTGGTTAAACAACACCCAAGAGACTGAATATATTCCAGTAAATCAAACTACGGTTGTTGAATACTCAGAAGTCTTTAAAAATTTGGACATTGGAATATTACATGGCAACTTCTGCGGTGATAGTTGGTTGAATATTACTGGAAACTGGTTTAACTCAAGCATTGAAAGTACTATAGATATTTCGACATGTTGGAGATTAAACAATCCTAGCAAATTACTACATTTGCAAATAGGCCATAACAGATTTTACCAAAATCAAAAGATTCCGTTGAAAATACAACCAGCTTTAAATGTTCTGGGAAGAATTGAATATAATTATTTTGAGCACGGTAATTATGGCGCAATGGTAATTATGAATCGGATAGAAGGCAAATATTTGGAGGAATTTGAAATACTGCCTGCCAGATTTGACATTCAGCACAATTACTTTTTTGGCAATAGAGGCCCTTTTGTTGTAAATCTAGGACTTTCACCCTACAGTGATATTCAGTATATATTATTTTCAAGGAACTTCTTAAGAGATAATAGAATTCGAGAACCTTTTGAACCCATAGAAGGTATTTCTTCTCGTCTCATACCACGAAGCAGAGTAGCAGCGGCGATTGCATTAGCATCTAGTAACATTGATGTTTTTAGAAATATTATCAATAATCCCGAAGCTCAATACGAAATCGGCTCTCATGTTGAGGATCAAAGCAAAATTTTGAACTGTACTTACAATTGGTTAGGTTTCGGTGAAGAAGAAAAAATATACAAAAGGTTGTTTCACAGAAAAGATAGATACAACTTAGCTAAAATACTTTACATGCCTTACTTGTTGCATAGTAGTAATCCTGGGGCCACACAAATTAATTTTAACTCGCTTTACGTTCCACAATTCAACGTACCTGGTTCGTTTGTAGTTGGTGGTGAAGTAGAAGGAATAGAGATATTAAGACCCGGCGAGTATGATGTCGATAAAGACATAAATATACGACCTGGTGGAAAACTAATATTACAAACAGGAGTGACATTGAAGTTTCCTCCCGCTATAGGCATGATGGTTGGTGGGAAACTAGAAGCAAGAGGCAAGCGACCAAATGACATTACGTTTACCCTTAAAGAAGAAGTGATCATGACAAATGATAGTGTGTATGAAACTGATGTTGACATTTCACCAACAACGCCTGGGTACGTTGAACCAATTGTGCCAATAAGATTATTGGGTGGACGAACACAACATGAAGGTAGATTACAAGTGAGAATAGATGAAAAATGGGGAACTGTATGTAATTATAGATGGAATATATTTAACGCTGCTGTTGTTTGCAATCAACTAGGATTCGCGCTCAATCCCGATGATTGGTTTTTAGAACCTAATGAAATACCATCTGCTGGAATGACAGAAGATATCATACTATCTAATGTTGAGTGCACAGAATTTGATATGGACATAACTAAATGCAAAGCTGAAACAAGAGATCAATTTGAGAATTCTTGCTCTCATGAAAACGACGTAGGTATCAGATGCTATGAGACAAGTTGGGCTGGTGTAAGGTTTAGTGTAATTTCAGAACGAACTGATTTACAATATGTTACAATTGAAAAGGCTGGCCTTCTTGATTATTCATCGAATTCATTTAAACCAGCACTCCAAATGGACTTTGCTCGTCACGGCCTCGAAAGTGTTCGAATATCCAATAACTACCATGACGGATTAGGAGTTTTATATTCTGATTTGTATGGTGCTGACGCCATAAATACTGTCAGAAATTCCGAGTTTAGCAACAATAGAGGCAGTGGCATTAGTTTCAAACAATTAGGCTTAAAAGTTTACACTTCTTTAATAGAGAATAATGAAGTGGCTGGAATATCTCACAATCCTCATTTGACCGGTCTTCAACAACGAGAAATAGCGGGCTGGTTTAATTTAGATCCTGGATTCAATATGGATGAATCAAATTATCGACCTATATTCATACCGGATTATGAAACTGATATAAGTTTAGTAAATGGTGAAACAAGACATATAGTCTTCTCAAAACATTATGGCGATAACGTAGTAAAAACGTATAACATTCGGTGCAATCCAGGATACGTACTTGGTTTACAACTTCTGAATCCAATACATAACTTTTCGACGGAAAATATCTGCATTTATGACTCACAAAATATCAACAGTGGAAGTACACAATGGTGCTTTAATCGTGATCTATCTACATTCCCAACTACAAGTAATAGTTTTGGTATTGTTTTGACATATGAAAGTGGAAATGCTGCTCTTGGTGGAGTTGTTTTAGTTGTTAGTACAATTGTTGCTCCAGTTCAAAATTTAAGAA
Organism: Agriphila tristella; assembly: GCA_928269145.1. Taxonomy (NCBI): domain Eukaryota; kingdom Metazoa; phylum Arthropoda; class Insecta; order Lepidoptera; family Crambidae; genus Agriphila; species Agriphila tristella. The sequence continues at coordinate 24,794,981 of OV743439.1, forward strand.
ATAGAATAGTGAAAGGTCCTGTGCCAACGCTCCAAGTTATAAATTCAAGGATAAAAGGAAATACCAAAGGAATAAAAGCTCTATATTACAACAGATATTTAAATGAACTCGGTGATCATTTCTTACGAAAAGCTAATGAAAGCATTAAAATATTTAACTGTGAAATAGCTCATAATAAAGACGAAGCCATTTACGTAAACACACCTTTCTGGGATATTCATGATAGTAACATCACTGAAATAACAATTATGGTCAATAATAGTTTGATCACCGATAACGGAAAAGGAATCTTCCATTTTTCGAGGGATTTAAGAAGTTCAAATAATCTATACCACTACATTTTGCAAGATAACACAGTAGAAAGAAACAAAATGGGTGGTTTTGATATCGCATTGCCATACGTGTGGCAGTATAATGAAAATTTCACACACTCTGTTTATATGCATAATAACACTTGGCGCAATAATCAAAATTTTGGTGTTGTCATCGATGGACATTTTGCTGAAGTAAATATAACAAAAAATGTATTCACTGATAATAATTGTAGAAATGGGCTAATTTCTCTCAGAGGCATGGAAAAGAAAATGAAAATAGATGGTAATTCTATTGAAAGGAATAACGGACAATATATGGTTCAATTCTATATGGACAGCCAAAGTGAAATTATGGGTCTTGTATATGCAGTTTTCGCGTATAATCAAGTGAGGAATAATAGACATGTTGCATTACTTAACCGTGGAGCGTTAATGCGCAGTGGTGACCCAACTTACGTAATAGGTTTCAAAGGAATACAAAAGGTTAAAGTGAGTAGAAACTTATTTGGAAATAACGACCTGCAATATACTTTAGTTGCAGGGATTCAAACTGCTAAAATCAATAATCTTCTGGATGTTACTGAAAATTGGTGGGGTAGTGCGGTACAAAAGGATATCAAAAAAAAGATTTTTGACTTCGATGATTGGAATAATCATGCTATTGCTACATATTTACCATACCTACTTGAAGAAAGTTTTGATGCGAGTGTGTCGCCTACGTTTAACACAGACGCTGATATGGATACTAACGAACTGGGTGGAAGATTACTCTCAGATTTAACTTTAGAATCTCGTTTGATTCCTTACATAGTGAAATCAGATATCACTGTAATGCCCGATGTAACACTCACCATCAACTCTGGAGTGGTTCTGGAATTTGCTCCAAATGTTGGTATATTGGTTATGGGTTTACTTCGAGCTGTTGGTCATATTCAATCACCAATATTGATGAGACCTATCACTCCTGCTAGTAATGTAGAGGCAAACAGAATTGACAAACGAGAAATAGGTCAATATTCTCCTAAACATCACAAACATAGGCGACAGCTTGAAAATTTTGTAGTACTAGATTCAATTAGGCTTTGCACCGGAAGAAACTGTTCAGTTAATGTCAATTCCGTCGAAAGAAAGAACGAAGGATTCTTAGAATACTTTAATAGAACTACATTACAATGGGTGCCCATGTGCGATAGTCGATTTACAGAAAGGAATGCTCAAGTTGTTTGTCGAGAGCTAGGCTTCGATCCCATCAACGTCTTCTCTGCCCACGATCGTCGCGTTGAGTACCATAGTAACTCATTGTCACGAATTTGGTCCTGGCCAGAACCTCTACAATGTGTTGGAACTGAAGACCGCTATGCAGACTGTCCTATAAGATTAAACGGACAACTGTATGGACATAGGCATGAATGTAAATGGGACTCCGACTTTGTTTTTATCCATTGTGGAACGAGAAATTTAGAAGAAAATTTAGATTATTGGGGTGGTGTTAGATTTGCTAATCCCGAATTTGAATATTCTTTGTATGAGCATCGCATTCATGATCATCACACGCATGAGACTATGAAAAAGGCTGAAAGTTCTCTAACACACGTGCAAATATTTGGGGCAGGAATTTTACACAATGAAAAGTCACCTGCTATTCAAAGTATAATGCGAAATCCTAATATAAGAAACGTTAATATTACCAAATGTGCGTACCATGGAATAAATTTGGTGTCTCCGACGGATTCAGTCAATATGATTTTCAATTCTATCAATGATGTATTGGGGGAAGGAGTTAATACAATTTCGCTTAACGGAGAAGGCAGAGAGTCCGAAGAATCTAGCTTTACGCCACTGAAAGACCTGAATCTTCCATATCACATGTTTTCTCTCATTGATATCTGCGACAGTACCAAAATGGTGACTATCGAAGAAAGAGTACTGCTTTACTATAAGTATGACAATAACCCTGTGAATTGTGTAAAAATATTTAAGAGTATGTTCAGAGTCAAGCCGTTTGGATTCAGATTATTACAATTTAATTTGTTTAATCATACACAAAACTACGGAAAGCGAGATTCGCTGACATTGTATGATGGTGATATTTACAACATCACAGCGCCTATGATTGGTTACTTAGAAAATGGTTCCCCTGATGAGAAGAAACTCTTTAGGACAGACGGGGCCAGCTTAAGCGTTAAATTATTTGCTAATGGAGCTTCAGCTGTTCATGGTTTCATTGCGGAAATCGTCACATTACCAATATCTGCAATTGGATTTAGTAAGTTATGACATTTATCACTAAAATCAACCTACAACAACATTATTCTAAATAGACATCTGATTAAATTCAAACTTTACTTTCAGGTCGTGACGTACAACATAACATTTCCAACAGCGAGTTTATAAATAACAGAAACGGTGCCATAACGTACCAATCTGTAGGCGAAGTTAATCCTTTAGTGGCCATGATACGTAACGAGATAAGTGGAAACTGTCTCAAATTATATGGAAACTTCACATCATGCCTCGCTGCTGTAAAAGTCGACGTGCAGAACACTCAATCACTGGTTTTTCGGGTAAGTCCAAACTCTTTGACTTGCTATACAATTTCTAAGCTAAAGCATAAACGTTTTCACAAAATATTATGTTTAGTGTTTTAGTATAGTATCTAATCATTATATTGTTACTCAGAATAACCTTGTACGAAACAACGTCGGTGGGTTGCTAGTAAGAGCGGACTCTAGAGGGTCGGCAACTTCTCTCCGAGGATGGATACATAATAATCTCTTTTTGGGTAACCACGATCTGCCGTGTCTTCAAGTAGAAGGTTGGTCGTATTGTTTGTATGAGATATTTTGTTAAATCTTTAATTTGTATTAAAGATTGATATTGTATCTTTAATTAGCTATGTTATTAAGGAATTTAGTATAACTTCGTTTTTCCTCCCAGGTCGACAGTCATCACCATACCAAGAAATTACCATTTACCGCAATTATTTCACCCGCAACCATGTCCAGTTCAAGGACGTTATCGTACTTCGTCAAGTCGTCTCCAATTTCACGTACAATTACGTCCACGATAACACAGGCCAAAGGATTTTGGAGGTCTCAGGTTTTGACAAAGTCAGGCTGCCAATATATCAGACCACATCTCATAATGGATTCTACAGGTAGGACAAAATATTTCATAGAACATAGTACCTTTAATTATGACCTATGGTTTAAAGGTATTAATTTTGTTTTCCTTTCTAGAAATTATGCGCTAAGCCGTGAAGGCCGAGCTACAGTAGTAGCAGGAACAGCTGGTCAACATTACGTGGACAATATTTTCTTCAATCCAGATAACGACTATGAGATGATAACTGTTAACCGATCCATGTGAGTACAATTCGTGACTAACTTTAATAACTGTGCTAATTATGGATTCATATAGTGTTTTTTGGGTTTAGTATGATACATTTGCCATTCTAAAGAGAAAAATAAATAAAATTCATCAGTCATTGCTTCAGTAATTCAGTATCCTATACTTAGAAGTCAATATAGAAGTTATATCTCAGTAATTCTTGTGTTCTCTATTCTAATGCATGTTAATATTTTCGACATAAATTTTATCGTGACTAATTTATAAATATTTAATTTGCATGTTCTTGTTGCATGGCTGCCCTCGGACCATAGCTTTGTTGACTATAATCCGAATGTCGCAAGGTGAGTCAAAATTTATAAACTCTAAAATATTAGATCAAAAAATTTTATGTACCTATTGATTCCAAAACGTCATCGCATGATTCTGAGCCAAGTTTGGCATGGGTCTTTTTTATGGATGATACAAAATCGCCTGTTTACTCTTTATTAACATGTTTAAATTAGTGACTCCGCATTTGATGTTCTAAGATAGTAGTATAAGTAATATACTTAATGTATGGGGCATGAGTTTGTATTTTGTATGGAGATGATGGTACCAAACATGATTTCTTCTTTCTATGATTTTGAACTCCGATTGGATTCTCTATAGGTTTATATGAGATTATATTGCGCACAGCACTGTTTCTTCACACTGCTGCGTGTAGCCGAAATCAGAATCATACCTTTAAAGTCAATCTTACTTTCGTAGTTCTCTTGACCTCTGGCGGACACGTATCGATGCCAAGCACAACTATTGGAGTTACAACGAGACTTTAGCCGTGGCTGGCCGTATAAGGGACCAGGATGATAATCCTTTACTCCTAGAAGTGGACTACAGGCCGTTTTATATGAACAACTTGACGGTTCTCGGTGGCGGGAAGTGTCCACCTGGTTGGGACGCGGTACAAGACACGTGTTACATGTATGTTGGGGCGCCAATGACTTATGAAGAAGCGCGACTTTTCTGTTTGGTGAGTTCTTAAAAATCTGTGTTTTGGTAATGGTATTTTTAGATTATTTAAGCCATATGTCAGTACTGTTCTTTCTTAATATACGTTAGAATGACGGTTAACATCAAGACATGGTTCATAAGCTGTGGTAACATTCGTAAATTCTTCAAATTTATTATTTCTGAAGGACAATCCGTCATTACAGATGTTGGCGATTTCAGTTGGTGAATTTGGCAAATACTCGACTTTATTTCTTGTTCTTTGAATATTACCTAAATGTTATCTATTCTGTTGTTAACTCAGTCAGTTCCTTCTTGAACCATTTTCTGAATTCTATCCTTACCTTACAGTCAGACAACGCATCAATGCCGTACGTGAGCGGCAGCGTGAACTACGCGGCGCTGTACGAGTTTATCACACGCCAGAACCAGTGGTTCCAGTACAGCGACCGCGTGTGGGTCAACCACATCGACTACGTCACTCAGTGCACCTCCTTCACCTTCTCGTCCATCGATATCACCGATTGCAACCAGAAGAACCCTTTTATATGCGAGATTGGTTCGTATTTCAATATTTTAAAGTTCAGTTTAGACTTTATCTTATTAGTTGTAGTTTGTTGGTCCTTCCACAAGTCTTGTAACTGAAGAAATACTTACTTTTCGGATAATCTTTTTTATTCCACAGATCCAAAGATTTCCATAGACCCGATGTCATGGCGCGGGGATATGCTGGCTGTGGGTTTCATCGGCGTGCTCGTGGCCGCAGTGCTGCTGGTGGGCGCAGCACTCGTCTGCTGGTACTCCAAGTCTAAGCACAGGTATGACTCTGATAGTATAACTATCTTTATCACACCACATTCTTTTCTAAAAGACTCTTCTTTAATTTTCTCCTAAAGTCAAATAGCTATTCAATAATTAATTTCTTAAGATACTTAACTGTTTATTTCCCTTCAATAACAGCACACACATTCATGCTCATATCGAAGCTCACAATGATATAAGATGGGGATAATGGTGCTGGTGGTGCAATGAGTAACATTAGTTTTTTTAAATTATATTATAATCAAGCATACACTTTCTCATATTTTGAGGAACACAAGGATTTGTGTGCTCAGCTCACATTAAACACAATATAGCTTTACCAACAAACAATGAATAGGAATCGTACGAAACATGTTTCCGTAACGTAAAAATTTGCATAAGCATTGTCAAAATTATTATAATAAATTAATTATAGCAGATCGCATAGGCCAAATGCGAATAACACTCATGCACGGCAATTTTACGAATGTTAGAATTAACAGAAGATATTTTTCATCATATCGTGGGTAGAATCATATCATTATAAAATATGTAAAAAAAAACACTGACCTTATGGCTAGTGGCGAGGCGTTAGAATACCTCAATTCAATTCAAATCCTGCGTCGTATTATCTATGTCCTCGCCCTCGTTCTCTGCTACTTCACGAACATGACGACGAAAACGGAGACGACACAGAGTCGGACCCAACCCAACTAACATTGATTTTACGTATGGTTTTCAAATTTCTACGCACTACGCACACGCATTTTAAATAACCGAAAATAAATCGTAAGATGTTACTTTTCAACAAAAATATGTGCTATAAAATCTAAATTCGAATTAAGAATTTCACGAACGCTAACAGCGTCTGACCTACTTTAGAAATATTTAAAATTCGAACGCTAACAGCGTTTGACCTACTTAGGCATTTTTTTTTAATTTCGAACGCTAACAGCGTTTTACTAGATGTGAACGGTTGCGAAAAAAAAGGACGTTAATGAGCACGCACGGGCGGGAACCGCAATGGCCGCCTGGTGAACATAGTGGGGTGGGGTACGGATGCGGATGTGACGTAATTTGGTAATTTGACCTATAATAATGAAGCTGAACGGAAACGGAAAGGCTCCGCTATTCTTCTGCTTCGAATAACGGCGGACACAATACTTACATACATACAAAAAAAAAAAACGTGTGCCGTACCGTATCGATAGAAATAGGCAAAAACTCAGTTTCTTATGAATTCTTAATCGTTTCCTGATTTGAAAGAGTGGTTTATACAGTAAACGTATGTATTCTCTGTGTAATAGTTATTGAAATATGATTGTTCCCGTAGGCACTTGCAACGTCTGGAGCGCAGGAACAGCATTCGCCAGTCGCTGCACTCCGTGCGGTCCATAGGGAGCATCAACAACTTCCCCGACACCGCCTACAGGAGGAAGCTAGCGCAAATGGTAAAAACCTACCTCATTGGCGTAGTGACCGAGGGGATTTGGGGGGTCAAGTGTTTTTAAATGGACCGATCCCCCCAAAAACTTGTCTCGACCCCCTCCGAAAAACTCGCCTACCTACGCCTATGACTTATACATTAATGTTTAGGAAGTTGTAAAAATGTACCTACTTAACAATTGTCTTTTGAGAACTAAATATGGATAACGAGAGGGAGGATGAGAGGAAGGTGGGTATGAGAGGGAGGTGAGTATGAGAGGGAGGAGATGAGGATGAGAGGGAGGAGATGAGGATGAGAGGGAGGTGAAGATGAGAGGAAGGAGATGAGGAAGGTTGCAGGAAAAGGCGGGGCAGTGCACTTGGCAGGGACCCGCCTAATCACGTGATTTTTGATTAAATTCAAGCATCTATGTTTCTAATACTATTTATCCACGCGGACGAAGTCGCGGGCGGAAGCTAGTATCAAATTATTATGAAATTAATAGTCGCTAATATGAAAGTCGCGATTGACGAATAGCGGACTTGTTGCAATTTTTTTTTTTAAATTTAAAATGTAAAATATTTCTTTTCCGTTTCCAGAGCACCCGTTCCACAGACACTCTGACCAAAGGCTCAGACTACAGAAAGATGATAGCTTCTACCGCCTCCATGGAATCCATGGAAAAAAGCCAGTTCAACTCCTCCATGGAGGACAACCAAAGCTTCGACATCTACGAAGCCCACAACCCCAGTGCCAACGTGATGCCTCTAAAGCACAGCAGTTTCATCAAAAAGCCTGCTTCCCCAGAATACTCCATACCTCAAAATAACAACAAACCATTCAACATAGCGTACAGAAATGAGGGTTACAGAGAAAACTCTACTCCTGCAAGCGAAGCACCTTCCACCAACACGGTTATGACTGAAGAAATCCCTATCCTACACCACCCTGGGGGAGTAAGGTCTCAAGATGACGACACATTGTCTCCTATGAGCGATTCCCAATACTTCACATCAGATACTTTACCTTTAAGAAGCCAGGATAAGTCGGCAGATGGTGTGCCTTTGCGCGAGTTAGAAAAGGAGGGAAAGATCTACGGGCCTTATGGAGCGCCCAACTATGGCGGCCAACCGAGGCTCTCTTTTCTGATGGAGTTAAGGTCGAAAATGCCGGAGCAGCCGCATCCGGGCGCGACGCCTACTACGACTTTCGGACAGAGGAACAATGTAGCGGGTAAGTCTCTTTAATAAATATACTGAGTGAAAAGTTGTTAATTCAGCAAAGAAGTTAACATTGTGGTCTAACGAGTCACACTGAATGGAGTCACACAGTAACTGGTCTGGTTGAGAAAAAAAAACTTTTTTCTTCTCATCCAGTAACACTATTTTGTGTATAGTGTGACACGTTCGGAAAAAAAATCGCATTGGATAACAGTGCGACTCGATGCATTTTATTCTCATCTCGTAACCCTGAAAATCGCAACGAATAACAGGGGTGATTGCAATTTTTTTCTCAATCAGTCACCGTGTGACACCAGTGACTCGTTGAGAATATAGGCAGATTTTTTGTATGCATTATATCTACTGAGACCGTAAGATTTAACTTACCGCATATAACAAAAGTCCTTAATAAAGATCACATGAACATCCGTCACGCCGCGTTCCGAATCACGCTCACAGCGCTGTTAGCGCAAATCCGACCAAATTAAATCCTTCCGGACGACTTCGTCAATCGTCATTTTCTTAAACTTGACGCGTTCCTAACAAATAGGGTATTTGTTTACCTAGGTACTTAATTTAAGGGATTATACGCTAACAGGTGCTGTTGGCGTGATTTGGAACTAGGCATCAGATTCGCGTTAACATAATAATTCATTGTTTCAGACCAACAACAGTATTACGAAGACAACTTGCCCAGTCCGCCGCCACCCCTATACCACTACGACACGACTCTCTCAGAAAACATCCCCAGCTACGACTCCAGCCCGCAAGACCTCAGCAGGGAGTTCGACACCCCCACCCCTGAACTCCACCACAGGTCCAAATCAGAGGCGCTTCTAGAAACTAACTTTGAATTCGACGATTCCGACTCCAGTCCGTTACCGCTCTCCGAAGCTCATAGGTCACATAGTCAGCCTTTAGAAACTGCCATGTGAGATAAAAAACTACCAAATTAGAAGTTTTAGTAGAATTGAAAAGAAATACGTTTGGGGCTAAACTAGTATTATTATTAAATAAATAGACACTGCCATTGCCAGTTTGAATCTATTGATTTGAAGATGAGGGTAGGTACTACATATAACTGGATTTAATCTTCTGATAACTACTACATACTTAATACTTATCTGACGCTTTTTAAACTACTGATTACATAGCTTAGAAGTAACTGCTGAGCTGTTTATACTTGATCAACATAGACTTAAGTATAATTAATTACAATATCATAACTATTTCAAAGTGGTAACACAATGAAAATATGTCGGTGTGGTAAGATAAAAAAAATACGTACCGTAATGCTAGTAGACAAGAAATGAAAAGACTGAATGATTTGTCTTGATTGAGGAAGAAGATTTATGCATTTAAAATACGCTGCGGAGACATCATAAGTATTCTTACTTATTATAACATTTTTGTTTCCTGTATAGAAATAAATACTTAATAAATAAGTAAACCAGTGTTTATTATAAATGCAAAGATTATAAAGAAACTTTTAGACGTAAGTTTCAAATGTAATATTATGATAGTAATACCATAAATTGTACGCGATCTCATTATGTCAGATTAATTTATATTAATTTGATAAATTATTCACTGTGTACTTCTACTATAAACATTTAAGTTTAATTAAAATAACATCACAGTGAATAAATTACTATCTTTGAAAAGAAATATAAATAAGTAACTAGATCAATAAAATTAGAAGTGCAATTACTTAATTTACTTACAATATTAAGTAAATACAACTGTATTAACTTATGTTATGATCACATTCAAGACATATATACAGCTTGACCATAAAGAGTTGACAAAAATTGAGGGCGCCACTTTGTATGTAAACACGTCAAAATCACGAATAATTTGGCAACACTGACTATATTTTGTACTGAAAAATTTTAGTTCCATTTTATTTAATTTCAACTCTTTATGGTCAAGCTGTAATTAGAATTTACAGTTAATGTCTAATATAATATGTGTCCGTCCATAGATGAATTATAAATAAATATTTATAAAATAAATAATAATTACGCCTGGGAAATATCATTTACTCAGGATCTTTAACAAAAAATGTCCTTCCATAGACAATTTACTCTACTTTGTTAATTTTAAGATATTATTTTAGAAATGTATAGTTTTATTATGTTATGCTCGTTAAACAATAATGTCATATTTTTTTTAAATTCACACTATTTACATCACTTTTTTTCTGTATTATATTCTTTACACAATTTATAATCGAATTATTTTAACTCTATCTTTACTTTTATTTTAATTCTTAAACTTAGTTATGTAGATAGTGTCCTATTTTATATACTTACCTACCTAATTTACTTTTTTACCAGACTTAAATATTCCATGTGCTTTAATCGCGATGTGTACAAATGTTACAACTTTAAGTGATATGACAAAATTAATAAAACTGTCGTTGGTATTTTCTGTAAAAACTGTGTTTTATTTTAGTCTAGTTATTGCAATCGCATGAGGGGGGTAATTATCTAACTTTGTTGCAATCAACTCTGACAGAAATCGCAGTTGCAATGCTGCTTTAGTAAGAACCAATGTGACAACTATCTAATAGCAGCAATGTAACTGCGCTTTCAATCGATTTCAATGAGCGTGTGCATAACGCACCTTTTTTTATAAGTAAATTGTCTATTTAAAAATGTGACACTGACGTCGGCGTTTTTTGCCTTTTGTAATATTACTAGTCAAGTGTGAAAATTAGCTGAAAGTTTGCATTTATATTTCCAATAAATTCCCTTCCATTACGTAGCCTTTTAATTGATTTGCTAACCAGTTTTACAGTCCCTCGCTCACAGAGCGGTTTTCTGACAGCAGAGAATTTAAGTATAATTTTATGTCGATAGATGCCGCTACTTCAACTAGGTAGATTTATAAAATATTTTTTCCCACTAATGGTCATATTGGTCATAGAAAAGTTCTGTTCTTCGTAACACGCCAACGGACAACCAACGCACAACGCAACAAACCACATACTCAACAAATGTTTAATAAAAACTACTTTTTTTTCTCAAACTGCCTTTTGAAAACCGGGGGGTAATTACGTAACTTTGTTGCAATCAACTCTGACAGAAATCGCAGTTACATCGCTGCTTTAGTAAGAACCAATGTGACAACTATCTTAACTAAAGCAGCAATGCAACCGCGCTTTCAATCGATTTCAATCGAGAATTGTTAGCAACAGATTTACGTAATCAAGGTACCGCTCATTGAGAATTGTTTTAGCAACAGGCTTATGTAATCAACGGGGAGGTCAGGGGGCTTACCATCAGCAAATAAGAAACCATTCTTAAGTCGTTCTGTTCAAAGCAGGCCAATAATAACACGGATTATGTTTTGGCCGCTCTTGCTCTTGCTTTAATTAAAAAAAAATATCCAAAATTACTATGGAAGTGTCTATTCATCGGGGCGCCTCAACGAATAGTATTTTTCTCTATCTAGCGGTGCGCACCACTGAATAGCACTTTCTCTAGGGATTGGCTATATGGCGGTGCCTCCTTTTTAGTTGTGGTAATCGTAAGTTAAACTATTCAAATAGGTAGTAATAATTGTGTAAATGCCTCTTAGGCTAGTGGTTAGAGCGTTGTTCTCTCGATCCAGAGGTCGTGGATTCGATCCCCGCCGCGGGAAGCAACATTTACTTATGAGTTGTTGTTTCTCGTTATATTCAATTTAACCGTTAGTGTTATTTTATTGCTGTGGTGCCGCTTTTTATAATACAAAGTGTTTGGTAAAAGCCTTATAAAGCCGAATATGGTAGATAGGGATTTGTTCTATGATAGGGATCATCAAACTGAACAACTTTTACTATGGGACCAACTCAAAAATCTGCTGTTTCATACATTTTGATATTTTCGTTATTAATTTTTGTATGAAACAAATAATTTTTTTGTTGCGATTTCGAAAACACCTTGTAATTCTATCCCCGCAAATTGCTTATGAACCTGGCAGCTATTTTTAAGCCAAAAAAAACGGGGAAAAAATGTAGATTTTTTTATACCTAGACCCTATCTTATTAAAATTAATAATTCAATAATTAATATTAATAAAAAAAATACCTATTAGAATTTTATTGTTACATGTAGGTACCTATTTTTTTGTTGCGGATGACGTAAACGTAGATGTTATTATGACAAGGTTCCATAGTGCGCATTTGCAGGAATAGTAGGTAATCATCTTTGGCTGTGGTTTTAGCAGATTTGTTAGTGCAGTGCGTAGCTTTGGTTTGTGTTTTAGATGCAGTTTAATTGAGATTTGAGAGAAAAGTGTTTGCACTCTCTTTTCCTTCACTCTCTAATTCCGATAGGACGGCAGGACGGCCGACACGACCGGGGGCCCTACCGCCTAACTCAAAGCGATAGCTATGCTCTATCCGTTCTTGTCATATCATAACACGATGACAAGGACGGATAGTGCACTGAAGTCATAAAACCAAAGCCAGAGTCAAAGCGAGAGAGTTAGGCGGTAGGCCTGCGGAGAGGTCAGACGCAGAGCAGGATCTACAGGCTCTACAGCCGAAGCACGAATCATTTTTCTTATCGCATAATCAGGTGATCAGCCTGCAATGTCCAAACCAAACTAGAAACAACAACTCAAAGATGTTACTTCCCGCGGGGATCGATCGAACCCGAGGCACCGGCCTATAGCCAATCCATAAAGAAAGTGCTATTCAGTGGTGCGCACCGCTAGATAGAGAAAAATACTATTCGTCGAGGCGCCCCGATGAATAGACACTTCCAATTACTATTGTTGCATTTTGACAGACATCATCTGTGATTTGCGGTCATGACGTTGTAGTATTCTTCATGTTTACGGCGCAAGGACGTTCATATTATAAGGACTTTCTCACCATGCGTTTAAAAGAAATTCAACTTTATTCTCTTTGTCATAGAGTTGAAATTCTATCGACGACATTTACTGAAGACTCTACTGTGTGAATGAAACTTCACCAAGTAGATGAGGATGTCTCGTTCGCACAATTGCCATTGCTAAACAATAATACCACGATGGTAGGGAAAAAAATGTACGTTACCAATCACGTAGTGTATCAAAGTTAAGGATTCGAAGTGGAATATTGAAAATATACTACTTAAATATTAATTTAGAATAACACATAGTTATTGTGAAATAAAACTGAACTTACTCTTTTGATTTAATAAGATTTTCACAATAATGCTAATGAGCTATCATCGGTGAGGTGGTGCTAAATTCAAGTGTCAATCCTGGCAACTCCGATTTTGACTTTGGCGCCAAATTTCAATTTTAGAATTTCAATATTTAGGTAATATTCCTTTTAAAAACTAGGGTGACCATAAATTCTACACCAATGGGGAGGAAAAGCGCAATTTTATCCCGATAGGTGGCGTCTGGTCTTGGTACCGGGCCGCCTCAAAGAAAGTGTCAAAACATATGGGAATCTCTTGGAGTATTGCACTTTTTAATTTTATACTGAGAAAATTCCGCATTGTTATGCATGTAACTTGTAAATTATTGGAGTTCATCGATTTCCCAGTAACAAAAAAAATATTGGGCAAAAAAATATCAAAAAAAAGATGCTTTTCCCTCGATTTTCTCCTTTGCTGAGCCTGAGAAACATTATAAATCAAAAGGAATGTTTCATGAATTTGATGAAGCTTCGCCAAAATAAAACAACATTTGAATTATAACAGCTTTGTTCTTTAATATTTCAACCTCAGCAGTTTCTAGCATATTTATAACTTGGATGAATTTTATAGGTATATCAAATATGGAATAAGCCCAATATTGGGGCCAAACAGAGAATTAATAGAATTTTATATGCCAGAGTCATTCAAGAAACTTAGAATAATAAAATAAATATGATAAAACGGTTCGTGTAATTTTGGATGGTACAGAAATTCCAGTACAGAAACCTGAAATTACTATTGCACAGAAGGCATCATGAGGCAACTATAAACACGGAAATTCACACTCAGTTGCTTTGTTAAAATTTAAATCATATGCTTCTAATCTGAAATAAAAAGATTACTTGTAAATCTTACACGAAATTTAAAGAAATGTAATGCTTGTTAGCAATTTTTTTTAAGTTGCTATAAACTTTCTTGCCTGTTGTTTTGGCTTTTCTTTTCCGTAATTCTTCTTTTATCTGAGCTAAAGTTAGCATATAATACATTGTTTGTCCGCAAAACCGAAAAAAATACAATCTAAGAAAGTAAAATCACGTAATACACAGTCAAGACAATATAAGCTCAAACTGACAATTGTTCCAAAGAATGAAGCGCCATCTGTAATTCACTTTGCCTTCGCCTCCCCATTCAGATTTTCAAAAAACGAAATTGTTCTATTGAAATAACTGAAAGTCGCAGGCGAGGGGTAACGTTAATATTAATAATCAAATTCATGTTTTTGCGCCGATTTCGATGAAACTCGGTTTAAGGAACTATTTCGACAAGAAAATAACAACGCAGTGTTAAAAATATTAAAAAAGATGGCGGCCAACTTTTAAGTTTGTAGACCGATTTAGATGAAACTCGGTTTTTGGTACAATTTTGACAAGAAAATGACAAAGCAATTTTTAAAGTATAAAAAATCAAAGATGGCGGCCAACTTTTTGTTTGTAGGCCGATTTCGATGAAACTCGGTTTTTGGTACTATTCTGACAAGACAATAACAATGCAATGTTAAAAATATTAAAAATCCAAGATGGCGGCCAACTTTTTTGTATGTAGGCCGATTTCAATGCAACTAGGTTATTGGTACTATTTTGAAAAGAAAATAACAACGCTATGTTAAAAAAATTTAAAAATCCAAGATGGCGGCCAACTTTTTTCTTTGTGGGCCGATTTCGATGAAATTCGGTTTTTGGTACTATTTTGAGAAGAAAATAACAACGCAATTTTTAAAATATTAAAAATCCAGGATGGCGGCCAACTTTTTTGTTTGTGGGCTGATTTCGATATAACTCGGTTTTTAGTACTATTTTGATAAGAAAATAACAACGCAATTTTTTAATATTAAAAAATTCGAGATGGCGGCCAACTTTTTTGTTTATAGGCCGATTTCGATGAAACTCCAGTTTTGGTACTATTTTGACAAGAAAACAGCAACACAATATTGAAAGTATTAAAAATCCAAGGTGGCGGCCAAATTCTTTTCTTGTTCTTCTTTTTTTCAACCCAGTTATATTAAAATCAACTCAAAAACAAAATTGGCAGCCATTTTGACCTTTTGACATTGTTTACATTGCATTATTATTTTATTGGGGTGTAAGGAGCTCCAAATAACATCATTCGAAGCCCAAGCCAACTTCTCCTGCTCGCAGTGCACCCTCCTGGCTTACGAACGAAGCTCTGGCGGCCGACTGGTGGCGGGATAACCATCACAAACATTGCGAGCTAATGAAATACACAGACCAGTGTCAGGCAGCAGTGACACTGGTGCGATTAGCTACGCACTGCGATTGCCAACCCGCATGCCCAGCGTGGCAATTATGGGCAAACCCTCTTATGGTGGAGAAGCGACGAGAAGACCCACCTGTCACTTCGTCCGAACAAAAGGCTTTCAACAAGAAGATTGGTAAACTGGTGCGTTACGATCTCCGATGCTCCAATACACGCTCGATTAAACGGGCAATTGAGCGGAATCGGTGTCTTGTCCAGTCCAGTTTTTAGTAAATTATTATTTTCTGCTTTTCAGTTAACAAGTTAAAACTAAAAGTATACCGCCTCTTATCGGAGCACTCGTCAAGACGAATCAATCGAGCTCAAACTCGATGGGGTTGCATGATTTTATTACAAAGTTCCAATGGCCTTCTTCCGGCTCCTTCACCAGCCCCTTGGATAATATTCCCCAACAGAGTACTTGCCAAGACGATTCTAACGAGCCCAAACACGATGGGGTTGTATGGTTTCATCATAGTGTTCCTGTGGCGCCCTTCCGGCTCCATCGTCAGATCAACTCAATGATACCATAATATTACATTACCTTCTAGTTCTGACCTGTTTTCAAAGTTTCAAGTCTCTAGTTCATCGGGAAGTTAGTATAAAATCGTTTGCAAAATTTGTGCACATACAAACGAAAACACAAACAAACGAGCAAGCAACCTTATTAAAACGTGGCAAAAGTATTAATTGTAAATATAGAACTACCTAAGTACTTAAGTTTATATTAAACAGTTTAATGTAATAAGTATCTCTCTGACCAACCATACAGTTTGGTCACCCTATGGAAGAAAGAGATACAATTATCTACTTGACCTCTCTGTCGGCTCGTTTTGGGGCGAAGATCTCAATCTGGTTTATACCGAAGGAATGTGCTACATCTATGTTACGGCGAGACTTGGTATGGTTACGGTAAAGAAATGTAGTGCGGTAGTAATTTATTTTTACGATGTACCTAGCAACATTAGCAACTCAAATATCAATGTCAAAGTTGTCAAACAAGCACAAGCAAAGCAACTGAGGCTGCATTCCGAATCACACTAAAATCGATGACAGCGCACTAAAATGCATTCCGAGTCGGTGATTTTGTATGGGTTTGACAGATAACGTGAGCGCTGACATCGATTTTATCGTGATTCGGAATATATAGCCTGACATTGACATGACATGACAGCTGTTTTGTACATAGATGTAGCAAATCCCTTCTATCGACGAATCATTCATTCTTTCAAAAATTAGTCATTCATTTTTTCATTGATGAAAGTCTTGAAGTTGCAAATCGATTGTGTTTTGTAGAGTTGAAACGTATTTACTGGAATAAGTCTTTGGAATAAGTATTTGCTTGGACGTCTAAATACTAAGTATCGAATCAGCGTCCAACGCGTTTCGAGTATTTAGAAGTATCGACGGCGTACATTACTTAGTTACTCACACAAACTTATGAATACGAAAAACTCAGAGTCGGCGGAGACTCGTGGACGCGGTCGGTACGCGTTCGATCTAAGTGTGAGTGAGTTTCTTCCCGTACAATTACGATCAACCTTAACGTTATTGTGTTAAAACCGCTTTTTGTTTGCACTGTGAAGGTAAGCGTCCGACGCCGTCAAGGAGTAAGCGAGTCCGAAGATTTTTGTTTCCGCATTAGACAATAATACTTTATCTCATTGTAATTAAGGTCCATATTCTAGGTTCTAGCCGTGACCTTTTTCTTAGTCGTGTGTTTTTATTCAAATTTGAATTGTTTCGGCATCTCGTATTGCTTTTTTTGCGGATAAAGTGAATTAGTATTTTAACTTTTAAGTGTTTATTTAAGATAAGGAGATACGTAAGTTGAGAAGATCTTAGTCGTTTTTGTTTTAAAAAAAAATTAAAATACAAAAAAAATATATTTAATGAAAAGAAACCAATGACATGTAAATAGTAATGTGATTATTAATGTTAATGTATGTATACAGGGTGTTTGGTAAAAGCCTTATAAAGCCGAACATGGTAGATAGAGACCATCAAACTGTACAACTTTTACTATGGGACCAACTCTGAAATCGCGAAAATAAAATCAGCTGTTTCATACAAAAATTAATAACGAAAATATCAAAATGTATGAAACAGCAGTTTATTTTTTGCGATTTCAGAGTTGGTCCCATAATAAAAGTTGTTCAGTTTGATGGGCCCTATCTACCATATTCGGCTTTATAAGACTATTACCAAACACCCTGTATAAAATGAATTGAATTTTTTTAAATGTGCGTCAGCTTTTATCGCTGTTCAGATATTTCACATTTATCTACCGAACTTAAATGTTAAATTATTAATTAAACTGACAGTCCTAAGCCTGTTGAAGCATGAAGGAAATTCTTCGCTTCGAATTAACACTTAAGATTGTTGTTTTATGTATCTTCAGAAAGTTTATTCTAAATAGTATAATTTGCTACTTTTTAGGGTTCCGTACCCAAATGGTAAAAACGGGACCCTATTACTAAGGCTCCGCTGTCCGTCTGTCTGTCTGTCTGTCACCAGGCTGTATCTCATGAACCGTGACAGCTAGACAGTTGAAATTTTCACAGATGATGTATTTCTGTCGCCGCTATAACAACAAATACTAAAAACAGAATAAAATAAATATTGAAGGGGGCTCCCATACAACAAACGTGTTTTTTTTTTTTGCCGTTTTTTGGTACGGAACCCTTCGTGCGCGAGTCCGACTCGCACTTGGCCGGTTTTTTTTGTTTATTAAGCTTTATACTAAGTGTTTATATCAACCAATGTATGTTTTGCTATTCAGAATTATACGTGTTTACATACGTAATCGAAAAGAGTTAGGCTGGCCCCAGACCTACCGGTTTCATTTCTTTGCTTTGCTGTTCTACTATGGACCGCCGGCCAAGAGGCTCATTTTCAATCTATCGCATACATTGGCAAAATAGCCATTAGTTTGGTGTTATCAAATATCGTCGTCTGGGTTGAGTTCCGAAGTTTTAGTTTAAAAAAAAAACTGCTGTTTCATACAAAAATTAATAACGAAATTGTCAAAATGTATGAAACAGTTCATTTTTTTTTCGCGATTTCAGATTTGGTCCCATAGTTAAGCTGTTCAGTTTTATTATGGTCCCTATCTACCATATTCAGCTTTATAAGGCTTTACCAAACATCTTGTATAAATAAGCGATCGATTTATTTTTAACGATCGGAGTCCATGTTAAGGTTGGCATATCTCCTAAAAGCTTCCTACTTCGCAATCCAGGCGATGATATTTGATAACACCAAGCTAATGGCTATCTTGCCAATTTGGTCTAGTCCCAAAATGCGATAGATTAAAAATTACCCTGGTTGGCCGGCGGTCTTTCAAGCAAGGTAGCACAGCAAAGCAAAGAAATGAAACCGGTAGGTCTGGGGCCAGCCTTAGAGTAGAGTAATTAAAAACGCATACTTCTAAATACTCGTGGAACAGATTTATGGAATAAGTATTTAGGTGTACTCGTACTTGCAAGACTCGGTACGTGTTTGGCCTAGTACGTCTCATCTCTAGTTGTCTTTCTTTGTAAATGCATAAATAAATTGATAAAAGAGAAAAATAGAATTCAGTCAGTTTGAGTATGAATTTAATTAACCAAAACAAAACAATGGAATGTTTTCGTTAGACAAATGCTTAGTTCGTGATATAGAAGGAGCAGAAAAGCGATATATTTTGCAAATCGACGACGCACCTGAAAATCGTGTATATAATTTTCATTAAGTTTCGACAATGGATACGACGGGTTCAATCAACAGCGAAGTGAACGTAGAGGCAGTCGACAATGAGGAGGAGATCATCGACGACTCGGAGGAGAGAGAGCTAGTGGCGGACTCCTTCTCGACCAAGGTGCTGGACACCATGGAGCAGCCTCGAGACAGATACAACGTCGTCTATACTCTGTTCTACTTATTCGGTGTCACTTCACTGGTGCCTTGGAATTTTCTAATCACTGCCAATGATGTGAGTAAAACTGATTTTAAATTAGTAATATAATTTTGAAATAAAACAAAGAAAATAGGTACTTAAATAATTAAAATAAAATAAACCGGACTCTCCGACCAGGCAACCAATCAACTTTTCATCAAACAGTTAAGGCTCAATTACACTATACAATTTTAAGCAAGCGATTTTAAGACTGTCTTGAAAACGACTAAGAATGCGCGCATTTACACCACACAATTTCTAGCACGCTCGGCCGTGCTTACTGTCATAGTATAAGAGAAGGCAGTAAGTCTCTAATGTCTTTTTCAATCAACGTACTATTGGAGTTATTTACATTGTAGTTTTGTATTTGTTTTATTTTTTGTTTTAGTTCTTTAAGCACCTACCTAATACCAAATTCCTTTTCTTTAATCATTGTTTGTTAAGAGGTTAATTATAAATATTTTCAATTTGCAGTCGTCGTGTCAGATAAAATTTTAGGTACCTATCTCCTTACTTATATATTAATCAATCATTTTTTTTAACTATTATCTACCTATTAGAAACCTACATAACATAACATTAATATCTGACTAGGTTGAAAATTCGAAAGGCTCACGAATAGAAATATTTTACCTAGTAGGTATGAAGTAGTAGTAGGTATATTTACCTAGTATCATTTTATTTAAGTAGATAAAAACCTCTAATGTGTAGGTACTTACTTAATGCAAATTGCAAGAATCGTATCAAACAAAACAAGACTGTCGCTCTTGTGAATAACTCGACGGACACACACGCCGCACCGCACCGCACCGCACACCAACGCGAACGCGACGGCTTACGCGCGGGCCGCGGCAGCAGCACCCGCCCACCCCTCGGCGTGACCCGCCCGCCTCTCGGCGTGACCCACCCTGCGCCACGCCCGCCCACGCCGTCCGGCTCAGAAGGTGCACATCGTCGTTGTTGTCGGTCGCGCACGTATCGACCTACCTAGATATCGCGTTATTATACGTTACACTATTTCCCAACAAAGTACTCGTCAAGACGATTCAAACGAGCCCAAACTCGATGGGGTTGCATGGTTTTATTATAGAGTTTCTATGGCCTTCTTTCGGCTCCATCATCAGATCCTTGGACACTATTTCCCATTAGAGTACTCGCCAAGACGATTCAAACGAGCCTAAGCTCAATGGGGTAGCGTGGTTTTATTAAAGAGTTCCAGTGTCCTTCTTCCGGCTCCATCATCAGACCCTGGACACTATTTCCCAACAAAGCACTCGTCAAGACGATTCAAAGGAGCTCAAATTCAATGGGGTTGCACGATTTCAATATTAAGTTCCTATGGCATGGCCTTCCAGCTAAATCATCAGAGCCTGGACCTCATCTCCCTTTAAAGTACTCATCAAGACGATTCTAATGAGCCCAAGCACGATGGGGTTGTATGGTTCCATTATAGAGTTCCTGTGGCCTTCTTCCGGCTCCATCATCAGATCAGCCCAATGATACCATAATATTGCATTGCCTTCCATTTCTGACCTATGTTCAAAGTTTCAAGTCTCTAGCTCATCCGAAAGCTAGTTTAAATTGTTCGCAAACTTTGTGGAGCAACAAACAAACAAACACACAAGCAAACGAGAAAGCAACCTAATAAAAGCGTGTTAAAAACAACCTACCTACCTATAAGTTTCAAGTCTCTAGCTCATCGGGAAGCTAGGTAGGTAGGTACTTACCTAGTATAAAATACTCTTTTCTAAAATTACGGACAAACAAATAAACGAACCTACTTATAAATATTAATAGTATAAATAAATAAATAAACAAAAAAACGTCCATATGAAAACGTGTTAAAAAACCAACATTCCTTTTTGAACTTATCTTGTACTGTGGCAGTATCGTCTATCTGTCGCGAGTCAGACAGAGTCTGTCTCTGTCTGTCACATTACCTCTACACGTTGACCTTGAGAACGCCTTTATGCCATAGGTATAAAGTTGGTTTTTGTAGTTCAACTGTTACGTCTGACGTGCCGTCGTAGGTACAGTTAGACTGTCTTGAAATCGTGCGTGCATTTAGACGACACAATTTTAAGAATCTTATTACCGAGCGGGCTAGGCCGCACGATTTTAAGATTCTTACTGTCTTAGTCCGTTTACACCATGCTTAGTCTTGAAATCGCGTGCTTAAAATTGTGTAATGTAATTGAGCCTTAACAGTAGGGTATAAATACAGTGCTGGATGGAAAATTAGAAACACCGGTTGGAGTGATCCAAAGGGTGCGCAAGGAAAAAAGACAGTATAATTTTGAGATGTTTTTGTTTTATGATATTGTAAACGTTTTATGATTGTTTCGGTTAAATTGGACAAAACTAAAGTACTTTTACTCTTGTCACTTTTTTCGTGAACATTATAGTTTCTTAGGAATATTGCGTTTAAAGATAATAGATATTTTTTTTTTTATTAATTTACGTTTAATGTCGGCGCAATAAGTTGGTAGCACTGCTAAATTGTCAGCAGGTCACTAGATAGGTGCGAGGAGCGAAGCGACGAGCATGTTAGGTGTACATGAACCCAGCGCGCGAGCCGACCGAGCGAAGCGAGCGTGCCGCGGTAGCGGCCGGCAAAGCGCCAGAAATGACTTTTTTTACGTGCGAAATTTCGTACTAATTTCCATATTTTTTGTTTTGAGGTCATGTTTACATAAAAAAATATTTCTCGAAAACTTCTTTAAACGCAATATTTCTAAGAAACTATAATGTCCACGAAAAAAGTGACAAGAGTAAAAGTTCTTTAGTTTTGTCCAATTTAACTGAAACAATCATAAAACGTTTACAATATCATAAAACGAAAACATCTCAAAATTATTCTTAGTTATAAGTTATAATTATTATTAGTCTTTTTTTCCTTGCGCACCCTTTGCGACACTCTGACCGAAACACCAGTTTATTTTTATACAAAAGAGGTAATTTTGTAGCCTTAATTCTCCGTCAGGGATTGATTGAACTGTGATTTGATGATGGATATTCAGGGATCTGATCAGCATTTTAAGAGGATAATAGTTTTCAATTTTAGAATTTCTGTAAATTTTAATGCTAAGAGATTCAGTGTTTTTTAAACATATTCAAACATCTCTTTGAATGTTAATCAAATCAGTTGGGCGTGTATAGGATAGTTTTACTATCAATAATCTAAGGTTTTACTTTTTTATTGCAAAAAAAACAGCTTTTTCATACATTTTCATGTTTTCATGATTAAATTTTGTATGAAACAGGGTGATTTCAGAGTTTTTCCGATAGTAAAAGTTGTTCAGTTTGATGGGCCCCATCTACCATATTCTAGTTTAGCCATTGATTATGTTACATGTTGTATTAAAGTGGAGATAGTTTACTAACTTAAATAAAAAAATAATTAAACCTTGATAAATAATTGGCTTGAGTTCTATTATGTTAGTAAAAGTAAAACATTGTTTAGAATATAATTAAGTGTAATTTTTTCTAATATTTTTTATTTATTAATCATCTTAATAATTAAGTACCTGAAGATTTTTGTTTTTAACAGCAATATGAATTTCTTTCAGTATTGGATGTACAAGTTCCGTGATGTCCACCCGAAGAATGTTACCATGTTCACGGAAGTCAGGAAATCTCCATTTCAGGCCGAGTTTACTTCATACCTTAACGTGGCAACCGCTATCCCTAACTTAATATTTCTGATCTTGAACTCATTATATGGACACTTGTAAGTATAGAACTTAAAATAATAATAATAATTGTAACTTTTAATATATTTTAATTAATTAAATGCAAGGTGGCCACATGAGGCCAGACAACAATAGAAAATCTATTGTGTGTCATTATGTCGTCGTCTGGCTTGACGGGTTAACCTTAACCTATTAAAAGTATAAATTGATCTAGTATTGAGAGAAATATTTTCTGTTTTATAACTTTAAGGGTCTCTTACACAGTAGCTGTGTAATTTCAAAAATAATTGGTATTGTTTCCAGAGTTCCTATGAAAAGCAGACTGCAGACTTCTCTGTTTATTGTGACAATGGCATTTCTTGTGACCACAGCTTTTGTTCAAGTCGACACAGACGAATGGCAAAATGGTTTCTTTATCATCACCATGGTTACAGTGGTTATAATGACAGGTATGATAATTAGCAATATTATACAGTAGGTATTAAATTCCAGAAAAAGAAATATTTCTTTGGAACAGAATTTTCAAACACAATCTATAGCATTGCATGGAGAGTTTTTTTATTTATCCTCAAGTATTTTTTTTTAATTGTGTCATATTTTTTAAACTAATGATTTAAATATTAAATACACAATTTATTTTAATTTAAGAGCAGTAGATCAAGTTATTACATACTTTGTTGAAACAGTTATCAGTTTATAATTTAACTGTCCTAACAGCTACTAAACTAAGTATTATTCTATTCTGTGTTATACATACATACACTCACGCCTGTTTCCAGGCAGAGACTATGGATCGCCACCTGCTACGATCCTTGCACACTTATTCACATCCATCAATCTTTTCATACATGCCCTGCGGTTTTTGTCACTGCGTACACCAGCCTTTTTTATAATAACCTCAATTCGGTCTGCGTAGTTTTTTCTGGGACACCCTTGTGCAATTGTTCCTTCCACATTCGCACAATATATCTCTTTCGTGATTCGCCTTACATTCATCCTCTCTAAGTGACCAAACCACCGGAGCATTCCTTTCTCAATTCTTGTCGCCATATCATCTTTTAGACCACACCTTTTACGAATCACCTCATTGCTCACTCTATCACTCAATTTTACTCCGCATATTTTCCTCAACGATCGCATCTCTACTGCATTTATTCTGCTTTCATTCTTCTTCTGCCATACCCAAGATTCACTTCCAGACATCAGTGTTGGTACCAGCACTCCGTTATGATAATTTATGATAATATATAGATAGTAGTTATGATAATATATTTTGTGTTAACAGCTTTGAAAGAAAGCAGCAGTTTGAAAGAATTAAGTTGTTTAAATATTCCTTAAATTCCTTTATATTCTTATCAGGTAATATCAGCTAATAAATAAATTACCATTATTATTCATAGAGGAATGATTAAGTACTAATAATTGTGCTAATAAGATTGCATTTAAATGCAGCATTTCTAACTTTATCTTATCATAATTTGTTTAGACCTAACATTTGTATCAGTAACCTTTGTCTTTATGACCTTGTCACATATTTGCAGCTGCGTGTTTACTGTGTCAATGAATCATATTGTGTCATATTTGCAAAATTATAGATCTTGAAAAATTGTACCTACCCATTTAAAAACTATTACTTATCTAGTATTCATATGAGGTTGGTGGCGCATTGGTTTAGTACCTAGCCCTGCGATTGCGAAGGTTAAGCAACTTTCGCAAGGATCACTCATGGGATGGGTGACCAAAAATTTATTATCTTGAGTTCCTCCGTGCTTGCTTTCGGCCTTTGGCTACTCACCAATCCGCATTGGGCCTGCGTGGTGGGTTATGGCCCATCCTCCTTATCCACCCATAAGGATGGCCTGTGCCCCAGCAGTGGGGACATTAAAAATGCTTGATGTCGATTGTCATGTTGATTCATACAATCATACTAGCAATAATTTTTATTTTAGACAGATGCATATGATTGTGAATATGCTTCTTATTAAATAAAAAAGTTGACACTAAGTTTTGTTACAGCGGCAAGTGCAGTCTTCATAGGAGGCTTGGTTGGCATAGCGAGTAGATTCTCCCCAGAATACATGGCAGCCGTAGTCAGCGGGCAGTCCCTCGGCGGGATCATTGCAGCCATTGCGCAGATTATATCACTGGCCTTCAAAATATCGCCCCTTCACAGCGCTCTCATATACTTCGTGATTGCAGACTTCATGGTCATAACCTCTTTGATATCGTACGCCATGTTGTACAAGATTGACTTCTTCACTTACCACATACTAAGAGGGTCTGGTGGTATGGCTGCCAATCGACACAGAGAAGCGTCTCTGATAGTGATATTGAAGAAGATTTGGGTGTACGCGTTCAGTATTTTTGCTGTGTTCGCTGTGAGCATGGCTGTGTACCCAGCGGTCACTGTGCTGGTGGAATCTCACCCAGTGACGAAAGGAACCGATTGGAATAGTAAGTTAAATAATTTATCTATTAGATTTAATAAGCACACCGGATTCGGATTGTCAGCATATGTAGGTAGATGTACTTTCATACTTAGATCTTAGATTAGAGTTAGAGTCTAAGACAGGCCTCCATCACTCGCTCAAGGTCGCGCGATAAGCACCTACCGCTAGCCGTTCGTTGGAACGAACAAGTGAGCAAAGGGCCGCCACACGCCCGCCGCCGTACAAGCGCGGCATCTTACTGCCTGCGTAGGTATTGCCTCTTTATAATAGTAACAATGTCGAATAGACATTACTGTGCCGTGTACGGATGTCAAAATCAAAAAACCAATAAAAAATTGTCGTTTTTCACAATATAATAATATTATACGCTAAGTAGTTCATTTAAAAGAAAACAACCTTAACGTTGCGTCATTAGAAAAGGTAAGAGCACGCGATAGAAAGAGAGGCAAGTACTAGGTGAATATAAACTGTACTGCAGGCCATTGCGCGACCTGAATTGCACTTTATTGTGTCGGAGCAAAAGTCGCTATTTATTTAAATTACTATGCGGCGTGCTGCTTCTGTACTTGTACTATTAGTTATTCTGTGTCTAAGATTAATCCAAGTCACATTACCAGATGGCCATAGGTATCTAAGAATCTATAAAAAAACCTGTCTTTGATTTTGTTAAACAGCAATGTTGCGGGACATGTCCCACAACAAATGCATAAAATGTCCCGGGACATCTTCATAGATTAATATAATATTGTCTTTCCTATTGTCACGACGTATTTACTTACACGTTGCAAAATGTTGCGGGAGCAACGTTGCAGCGCCACCTAGACTAGATTGAAAGTTGCGGGACATTTTATTTTGTCCCCTAATGTAGCTGAGGCTTAAAAGAGTTAAGCCTACCCGCCGGAAATCTCACACATTGACATAATATGCTTTTGTCAACTGTTTATCAAATCAAAACACAAGCACTTGAGATTTTAATTTTCATCACGATAAAGCCAGTTACGAAAATTGATGTTTTTGATTATTTTTATCTTACGGCGTCAACATGTGTCAAAAGACAATACACTTAAAGCTAGCATGAAAACAAAACATGCAATAGATTTAATTGAAAGCATAAAAATGTGACCACTTTTGATTTAAAAAAAATATCCCGTGGACCCTGTTTTTGGTCTTATTTGCAAAATTTCTCGGAAACAACATTCGTTTATGTTAAAACCAGCACATAAAAATCGGCAACGTTAATACCTTAAATCTTAATGAACAGATTCTTTTAAACTAATATGAAAGCGAATAAAAGTAATAAAAACATGTAAAAATCGAAAATTGAGCGTGAATTTTCGATTTTTACAAGTTTTTATTCACAGCTTTAGTATATTTTTATTATAATTCAGTATGTAAATAAGTATTAGTTTTATTATAAGTCTTTTCTTTACAGCTACTAATTATTTTATTTTCGTCGTGTATAAAAATACAGAACGACGCGACGACTCGTAACGATTTCGAATGGATTAATATTTCTCCAGATTCCAGAAAATAATGTAGGCCTCATGTATAAATAGAGAATAATTACGAGCTATCATCGTCAAAACCAAATATTCGATATGATTCATCTAACTTTCTGTATACAATCTGCTAATTTATATCGAATCACCATAACATTATGCCGATGTTTTCCGCCCGCATCGGATATTTACTACAATCTTATTCATGAGTTACTTGTACCTTTTACCAATTCACAGGAAGTTGAAATTATAATAAACTGATTCACCACAAAATGTGATTCATCGCTTATTACGTTAGCTTAAATATTATTAACATCTTATTGAGTAGGAATGACCTATTATTAGAGTACCAAGTATTTAAAAAAGATGTGCTTAAAAAAGGCACTGCAATTTAGAATGATAATATATCCGCAAATAGCATTCGAGTAATCATTCACATAAACTCAATATTTAATTATTTAGTCAGAACAATTAAGTATCTGATAGATAACATCACTTGTATTATTGCGGTGTATAGGTGGTTTCACAAAAGGACGCTAGTTATAATAGGCCAGTAAAATCTTACTAATATTTTTCCTAAAATAGCAAAATGCGATGTATAGCTGCATTTTTGGTATGTTATTTGGGCCCCTTAGGAGAGTGTGAAACTATGTTTTGCAAGCAAAAAAAGTTGTGCTATATAGCTGCGTTATAATTGTAATCCAAGCCAATGCGAAGTATAATTTGTAATCCAATACAGCAGCAGATTTGGATTTCATTTCATTTCAAATAACTCATTTTAGTTATTATTTTTATTATAAATAAATATATTTTTGACTTTGTTATTTCCAGATATATTTTTCGTGCCCGTTGTCAATTACTTGATCTTCAACTGCGGAGACTACTCTGGGAGGCTGGTGGCTGGCTTCATATTACGAGTAAGTTGTCAGAACTGGTTTGGATTTCAATAAGCCACCTTAGTTATATACCTACTAAGAATACCTTTTTTCTTTTTTAATTCGGTAAAAACAGGCTTTTTTCTATCTGCTTCGATGGGTCACCTTAAATGATTTTGAAGTACGATTATCGTATCCAATATTACTATCCTCATGTTTAGGTACTATGGAAAACTTTCAGATCTACTTATTTGCTTTGTACGAATTAGCTATCCCAAAGCGGTTTACAGAATACATTTATCTACCAAGTTTCAACTGTGTAATCCTAGTTTCGGAATAAAGTGGCTGTGACAGTCAGACAGACATGACGAATCTATGAGAGTTCCTTTTTTTAGCCATTCAGGCTACGGAACCCTAAAAAGATATGAATTACCTAGTTGTTTTTATTGTAAAATATAATTTAAGGAAAAATAGTATGTATATGTTACCGCTGAAGCTCGGAATTCATTAATGTGCGAATTAATTAGTTAATGTGCACATTTACTGATCGAGTCAGTTAAAGTGCGAAATTTTTCTTAAAGTAGCAGATTTCCGCACTTTAACTAGTTGATCTGCAAATTAACGGATGCTGCACTGTTAAAGTGCGGAAAACAAAGAGTGAAATAGCCAAGGCTTAAAAGAAAATTTAAGTTACAGACCTACATATTATATTGAAAGTAAATTATACAATAACATCGTTTCTGGCGCTTCGCTGGCCCTCCCCGTCCCCCCTGCTTTTGTGTCTACCCCTTTTTACGTGATTACACATTTTTTTCAATTAAAGAACCTATTTCCGTACTTTAACTGATCCTTGGTCGTTAATTAGGGAATCTGCAGATTACCTAGTTAAAGTACGAAATGAAAAAAAACGCATTTTGACCGATTCGACCAGTGAATCTGCAGATTAACTAGTTAATGAGCACTATAACTGATTTCCGCACTTTAACCGTATTTTAACATAATACACAAGCGCATAAGGTTCAAAATCCTTCGCAGCCGGACAACCAGTGGGTGATAGCGGGCGCGAGCCTGCTGCGCGTGGTGGGCGTGCCGATGCTGATGCTGTGCAACGCGCAGCCGCGGACACATCTGCCGGTCGTGTTCCTGTGGGACTGGGAGTACATCATCATCATGATCGTGTTCGCCTTCACTAACGGCTACCTCACC
This sequence comes from Agriphila tristella, assembly GCA_928269145.1. Taxonomy (NCBI): domain Eukaryota; kingdom Metazoa; phylum Arthropoda; class Insecta; order Lepidoptera; family Crambidae; genus Agriphila; species Agriphila tristella. The sequence goes on from OV743439.1 coordinate 24,824,175, forward strand.
AACATCGTGATGATCAACGCCACTAGGTAACTTGTTTAAACTACAAGATACACATTAGTTTTTAAGTGCATCTGCCGGTTGTGTTCCTGTGGGGCTGGGAGTACATCATCATCATGATTGTGTACGCCTTCACTAATGGCTACCTCACCAACATCGTGATGATCAACGCTACCAGGTTAGTTTAATTTCTTTATTTATATTTCAATCTTACACGTATCTTACACGTATATTCAATATGTTTTTAAGGTTTTTTATTTAGAAAAGGTATTACTCAACGATAACGATCGTATTTGCGAAAATATACATTTTGCGAAATCCAAATTTATTTGACATTGAAATTTACCTTTAAAAATGTATACAACTAAGTACTGTTCCAAATGTTCTGAAGACAAATTGTGTCTATCGCTTAATATATTTTTGTAAGCGGAAATGACCGTTCTACGTCCACTGAGGCATGCACTGAGGTGACTGGGCAGAATTTAAATTTGAGTGCCATTGTTTGGACATGTTAGACATCTGAACGATAAACGAGATCGAGCGTAAATATGCATGATTCCATTTTTTTTTGACAAAATCTGCAACTACCACTGAAAGGGGGTTAAATATGCAATTGCATGTGCAATATGCATTTACATATAATCCGGTCTCTAATTATTATAATGTCTATGTTTGTATGTCCTTTTCGTGGAAAATGGTTTTCAATAATCTATCTTCAATAAGAGATAGGCCTACTAGGGATCTGTTACTAGGCAAATGTTATTTCCCGTCATTTGACTAAAATGTCTTTCGCAGAGACAAATCTTCAGTAATCAATCATATTTCCTGACGATAGGTTATTGAAATCGGCCTTAAGTATGTTGTCCTCAATGATAGTAATTATGATAAGTCTATGGTCGTCCTCCTCTCTTTTATCAATTTGTAGTATGAATAAATATCTAATATTACATTCATCCTCGATTTTATCTGTTTACCTGATAAAATAGATATACGATAATCCTACTAATATTATAAATGTGAAAGTTTGTGGGTTTGGATGTTTAGATGTTTGGATGTTTGTTCCTCAATCACGCAAAAACTACTGAACGGATTTGGTTGAAATTTGGCACACAGATAGTAGATAGCCTAGATTAAAACATAGGATACTTTTTATCTCGGTATTCCCACGGGAACGGGAACCACGCGGGTGAAACCGCGGGCGGCCGCTAGTAAGATAATAAATCAGTCAAACAACAGTTTGATGCTATTCTTAATTTAAAACAAAAGTTATGATATTCCTATAATTCAAAAAAAGCATTGCAAGTATGTTTTCTTGGACCATAATTGCAAGATCCATTGTGGTTCTGGCCGATGGATCTTCTGAGAATGAAGGAGAAATCGTGAAAATAGTCACATACTAGTTCTGTTTCTCAGAACCATGTTTATTCTGATGATAACACTATATAGATAAGCGCGTTACTAATAAAATTGGTTGACCTAACTAGGATGTTTTGCGTAGTTGCTTCGTGCCAGCTTGTATCACTCGATCTTAATTATTGTGGAATTACTTTCTTTGTTTATAAATTGCCCCTCTACTCTCGACGGGACCGAGTTGAAATGAAAATGTTTTCGCGTTCCCTGTTTGTCTTCGATTTTTTTCAGTTTGATTCAAATTTCGCGACCGCAAGTTAGAGTAGTATGGTTAAAAGTAATTGTAGCATTTTGCTTTCCATTTCTTATTTCATAATATCCATTGGAAAACACAGCAGCACGCTTCCCAGTTATGTTGAATTATCTCAATCGACTATGATATTGGCATTCAGTTAAGGTTTAAAATCAATTGAAGATATTTGACGATTCGGATAACCTGACTTACTGTTCCAGTACAGGAAAATAATTTTTGTTTTATTAAAAATGATCTGATTTAGTGCTAAAATACCAAAGTACTAGGTACCTATACAGGGTAATTTTGCGACCCCTTTTAAAAATCAAATAATGGTTCAAGGAAGGAATAAAAAAAAATTAGGTGAGATAATTATAAATTATTTCTTTTTAAATTCACAGTTTTCAACCACTTTTTATATCCTAAAAATCTTGGCGTGCACGCTCACCGTCACGAACGGGACGCGAGCGGGGGAAGGCGAGTGGCGGGAGGGGGGCTCGCGCGGGTCGACCGTGCGACGCGCAAACGGTGACAACAATTTCAATTTGTGTAGGGAAAAGTTTGGGGTAAAAATGTAAAAAAAATATTTTTGTTTTACTTCATAAATTGATTGTACTGCTGTTATAGAATGACCTGACAAAGTTTGAAAAGGGGTCCAAAAATGACCCTGTATTGGTTTCTAAAGACAAATCAGATATCCTAAATCGAAAGGTATGGTCCGATTTAGTGCTAAAACAGTAAATTTATTGTTCTCTAAGTATATAAATTAATATCCTAAATTGGAAAGTATGCTATGGTACGATTTAGTGCTAAAATACTAACTTTTGGTCTAATCAGATATCTAAATCAGGCATTGTTCATACCAATGTTTATATTTAATTGTTTTTTTCATTAGGGTGGTGGAACTGCACGAGCGCGAGAAGGCATCCTCGGTGGTGGCCACCATGCTCAGCGTGGGGCTCACCGTGGGCGCCGCCGTCGGGATGCTGCTGGTGCATCTGCTGTAAGGCATCCTCGGTGGTGGCCACCATGCTCAGCGTGGGGCTCACCGTGGGGCCGCCGTCGGGATGCTGCTGGTGCATCTGCTGTAAGGCATCCTCGGTGGTGGCCACCATGCTCAGCGTGGGGCTCACCGTGGGCGCCGCCGTCGGGATGCTGCTGGTGCATCTGCTGTAAGGCATCCTCGGTGGTGGCCACCATGCTCAGCGTGGGGCTCACCGTGGGCGCCGCCGTCGGGATGCTGCTGGTGCATCTGCTGTAAGGCATCCTCGGTGGTGGCCACCATGCTCAGCGTGGGGCTCACCGTGGGCGCCGCCGTCGGGATGCTGCTGGTGCATCTGCTGTAAGGCATCCTCGGTGGTGGCCACCATGCTCAGCGTGGGGCTCACCGTGGGCGCCGCCGTCGGGATGCTGCTGGAGCATCTGCTGTAAGGCATCCTCGGTGGTGGCCACCATGCTCAGCGTGGGGCTCACCGTGGGCGCCGCCGTCGGGATGCTGCTGGTGCATCTGCTGTAAGGCATCCTCGGTGGTGGCCACCATGCTCAGCGTGGGGCTCACCGTGGGCGCCGCCGTCGGGATGCTGCTGGTGCATCTGCTGTAAGCGCTACACACTTTGCGTTATCATAGAAAATGTGGTATCAATTAACTTTATTCATTTGACATTAAAGAGCACACACAACGTTTTTAAAACCCTTTTTTCGCTAAATGGCAGATTCTGGAAACGGCAGATTCTGTAAATGGCAGATTCTTTAAACGACAGATATTGTACAGTCAGACAGCAAAAACAAAAGTTTTTTGACATGGGTTTTTTTTAAACATTGGTTTTGACCAGAATTTATTTCAATATTAATAATGTTTTGATGTTTATATTGGTGGTGGTGAACCTTCTCCATATTTATGAGATCCTGGTACTTTGGTGACGTTTGGTTTTACGAAAAAAAGTTTATAATTTTCTTTTCCGACGGGTTGGTCGGGATTATCGTGTGTCATTATTTCCGTTTTCATTTTTTTGATAGAGCCTAATAATAATAAAAAATATCTTTAGAATTAGAATGTTGTTTGGGACTGTACTTCTGCCATTTAGAGAATCTGCTGTTTGCAGAATCTGCCATTTAGCGAATAACTGTCTTATTCAGAGATGTTTCACAAAACTGGGGTGCAAGACTGTTCTAACAAAACCTGGTTTAACGCTTGTAAACCAATCACAATGCACCTTTTAATCCTTAAACGGTGGGACTAAACGTAAAACTGTCACTCTGAATACGATTTGCGGTAAAATGGCGTTAGTCCGCAGTCTAACGCCATGTTAACTTTGGCCCTAGTTTAACGAACGCACTCTGAATAAGACAGTTAAGGTTTAAAACAACATACCACATTCTCCGCCCGTGGAAAATGTGTAAAAACTGATTCACACATATGAGCTCCGTTTACCGTATCATCCGCTTACAGTATCGCCACCACATTCTTTCATGCATATATTCATATCAGTGACGACACAGTGCTCTGTCAGTGAACGCGTGATCATAGAGGATGTATGAAAGAATAATATCACAGTGGCGGTACTGGGCTAACTTTTCGAACTTCAGCATGTCAGCCGAGCTTCAATTTTAAACAGATAAATCAAAGTAAGGAATTTTGTATTGTACTATTTGCCGAAGTTATTTGGAAGACATCGAAGTTCGTGTGACATTATGAATTGGGGTTCGCCATTTGGCCTGATTGGAGCTCATTTGTCTGATTTAATTTGAAGCCCAGCAGACTTGCCGAAATTCGATGCGTTAGCCGGTACGGCCCCTGTGCGGGAATTGTGACTTCACTGATATCTGTGAATCAGGCTTAAAAAATATTTACAATGCGCTTTACCAGTGCATCTCATTCATGTTCGTATCAATGTAAATGTGACTGCTTGTTTTAAAAACGTCATGTGTTATGACGACATAACATGGTTTTGATGCAGATTGTCATTTTCGCAAATGGTCATCACGAAAAATTTGGTCACTTTCGCAGAATGTCATTTTCACAACTGTCCCCCTAGCATTTGCAAAGTAACATTTGCAAATTTTCGCTATCGCTACGCTTCGAAACGTATGGATTTGACGTTTTTAAAATTAGATAGTTAACGAAACCTTATGTCAATCCCATACATGTTTCGAAAGCGAAGCGATAACAAAGATTTGCATATGTTACTTTGGCTAGGGGGTCTAGTCACTTTCGCAAAAGGACACTTTCGCAAAACGCCACTTTCGCAGAATTTTTCTCAAACTCACAATTTTGAGAAAAAAATTAAATAAATTTGAATGACATTCTGCGAAAGTGACGTTTTGCGAAAGTGACCAGGACATTCTGCGAAAGTGACCAAATTTTTCGCGATGACTATTTGCGAAAAAGACAATCTGCGTTAAAACCATCAACATTACTTTGACGATAATATGAAATAAAGCACATTTTAAAATAATCCTACAGTTGACTAGGTATAATCGAACTTTTAGTTTCAAATTTTCAATACAAAGGTACTATAATAGTACATTTAATAATCAGTTTTAGAGCCAATCAAAACGCACGATCCTCACAACAACCCGCGCAGATAAAGAATGGGATTGAAATTGGCACTCACCACGCTTACGAGTGTGAGTGAGAGTGCTATAGGTGTGTGTGGAGTTCAATGTGCGAGCGAGAAGTGATGAATGAACGACGCCATTTCTAATCCCATTCTTTATATGCGGATTAGACTTAGAACAAATTGTAAGTACTTAGAAATCATTGCGTGCGTGTTTTTATCATTATCATGTAGCAATTTCAACTTTATGCTAAAAGATAGTGCGGACAACAAAACGTACTCAACGCACTGATGTTTAAAAAAAGGAAGAAAATAAAAAGGAACTTGGAAGTCTCCTATTTATTAATCACCGATTTATCCGCCTTAATACATACTTCCTTCCTACCTAGAAATCACTATCATTTCACGATTTTGAATGCATTTCCAAACTCAATGGGGAAGGCAACTGTCAAAATGGCGCTGCGTACGCTTGCTCCACGAGAACTATGAAAACAATGGACTTTTACTTAAAAAATAGTTTTTTTTTGCTTTAAAATGATTAAATTCTGTGCAATAAGCTTTAAAAATGTTGGCACTTACGAATTTCCGAAAAATCTGGATATAGAAAAATTGATAAATTCTGTAAGAATAAAAACGTCTTAATTTGGCTTTTTTTAATTCTGGCATTGCATTGTAGAATAGTCTTTTATATCCATTTTGGGTCAATGGATCTTTTTCGTTAAAAAAATCCACAAAATAAATACTTATTTTCCCATACATTTTGTTCTGAACGTCTACTGTCTTAGGAACAAGCGTACGCAGCGACATCTACAATTAGCTTTGCGTTGCCATCCCCATTGATTGTTCATATTCATTTATGACTAAGTTATTTTGACCCCAAGAGGATAGTCTCAATTATTAGAATAAGAGAACAAAAATACGTGTACAGTCGGCAGCATGTCAGGTTATACAAAACTCAAAAATCTGATATTTATTTGGAACCTTAATGTCCTCGCATTTAAGTTTAAAATTGATTGAAACTAATTACCATGTTGTAGTAGCCCAGAGTGCCGTTGACTGTACACATAATACTTTAGATTAAATGATTATAGCTTTTTGTGTAAAATGTTTTTGTTTAAACCTCGAAAATGTAAAAAATACCCATACTAAATATTCTTAGAACGAATAATATATAAGTTTGATCGCATTAAGTTTTAGATTTGTTTAAAGATTTCCGTAAGTGACTCAAGTTTTTAGAGTAAAATAATTTTAGGTTTGTATTGCTACATTCCAAAGGTTATATTACTTCACTGCCTTTTTTCAATGCAATGCTAATGCTGGCCTGGCATTGTTTTATTTTCTTATGAATTTATTACTTTTTAAGGTGCTATTACGCTTGTTGAGTCAATTCAATGCTTTTCATAATTTCTTTGATTTTAAAATTAACATGAAACTGGTGCTTTGAAAAAAAATGTTGCATGTGCATCTGTTTGTTTAGTATCGGTAATATAATATAATAAACTGTGTTTTATATATGACTATGTGAATGTAGTATACAGAGTTATTTGTAAAACACGCAACAATCTCGCAGGAGAAAATTAATAATACCCAACATTTCTCTACGACTTTTGCTAAATCAGACAAAAAAAAATCAATTTTTCATACAAAACTACATCAGCTGTTCGGACATTTAAATGCAAAGTTTTTTCGTCTGTTTTCGTAAAAGTCGTAAAACAAAATGTTGTTGTTGATATTAGTAAACTACTGCGGGGTTGTTGGTGTTTTACAAATAACCCTAGAGGCACAGTTGAATAATCCTACTAATATTATAAATGTGAAAGTTTGTGGGTTTGGATGTTTGGATGTTTAGATGTTTGGATGTTTGTTCCTCAATCACGCAAAAACTACTGAACGGATTTGGTTGAAATTTGGCACACAGATAGTAGATAGCCTGGATTAACTTATGTTACTTGGAGACTTATGTTTACTCTCTCTACGATTGAAAACTAAATGATGACACGGGTCTCTTACTGATGCCACATGACGTAAATATAATCTTAAAATTTTGACCGGAAGTGGAATATTTTGTCAAGCTTCTGGCCAATTTTATTTGCGATAATCTTCTGATCCTCGCTCAGCACAACTTTTCCGACCGTGTGCCATGCATTTCATCGTGATGTCATATGACGTAGGTAATACTGTCGTGGGCTCACGGACTAATAGGGTACTTTTCATCCCAAAAAACAGTAGTGTTCCCGAGGGATAGCAAAAAACTTTACACGCAGACGAAGTCGCGGGCGGCCGCTAGTGATGACATAAAAACAATGGTTTCTATTGTTTGAAAATTATTAAAAAAGAAGACATTTGTGTAGTGAGCAGTAATTATAATGTGTACCTATCATTGTTAATTAAAAAAATGCTTTTAGCTGTTAATAAATTAATGCGAATTACTTGAGATTGCACTTTATTATTACAAAGCTGTGTAACAGATCTCAGTAGTATAAAATGTATTGCAATTGATGTATATAAAATGAAAAAAAAATGTATGTAAAACATGTAGATAGTCAATGTTATACAGAGTTAGAATGTAAGTACCGTCTCAAAATATATTTTTTGTATGGGTTCGTACCTGATTTTTGTTACATTTTTGTATGCATTTGTGTAACATTGAATCATATTTATAAATAGCGGTTATTAAATTGTAGAAAATTGTAGATTTATAAGATCGTTTTGTATTTGTAGTCCCTAATATATTATGTTACTTATGTGATATTAATTTAATTTTTAAAGTAGGACGGATTAAATAATTTATTTCATTTGACTGAAATATGTTATATATTTTCTACATTAAATAAATATATATGTTTATAATAAGACAACATTGTAATCTGTTTCCGTTACAAATATAAATTTACTTTATATCCCTTATAAGTGTCTTTTAATTCTATTGTGTCCTACATCTTGGCATGGACCACTTTGAAAACCGCAATTCTGACTACATGGAAAATTTCTCCCCAATTAGTCCTAACTAGTCCTACTTTTTCGGAATTAGTCCCAAAAAGGACTGAAAGATATAAGCGATTTAAATGGTCCATGCCAAAGCAAACCTTCATTTTGGCAGGGACAGGCTATATCTAGTGAACCACAACACCTAGCCAGGATCTGATTATTCAAAAAAAAGGAGTCCGTTACGCCAGCAGGAAAGATGCTCCTAGAGGGAAGCGAGTTTGATGAATAATTTGTGCGCAATTCGGTGTAAATGTGCGCCAAATAAAAAAATTGTGGGCCTTATACTTTTGGAATAAAACGGGAAAATCGGATTCTGCTGGGGTAACGGTGCTCCAGCAGGAAGAATCTAAACTAATGATCGGAGAGAAATAAAAGATATATGTGCGGGTAGCTTGATACTAGCAGGAAATGTGCGCCAAATATAAAATTTGTGGGCCTTATAGTTTTGGAGATATTTGATTTCCTGCTGGCGTAACGTTTTGCCAGATCCCAGATCTCGGAAACTACTAAATGTGCGATCTTACAGTAAACACATATAAGTAGCTCCTAATTTGTGCTATTTGTGCGGTAGAAAACATTTCAAAAATATTCACAGATTTTGAAGTAATCAGACATTTTCTGAAAACAGAAAAAAAATTCTAGCGCCTAAACTACCACCTAAATAGAGAAACTAAAAACGGTGTTCTATTCTTCTTAATATTTCTCATTACCATAAAAATTTTGAAAACCGCACATTTACGCGTTTTTGAATAATACCCACATGAAGGTTAGACTGACCATGTCATGACTTTGACGGTCAGCAGGATAAAAATATCAGAGACTATTTAGATTCTGGCCCAAAGAATAATCTGTGCGGTTACTGAAGTACATGCTCTGAAAATTTCAGCTTCAAATTCTTCATATTAAAGGAAATATCAATTAAAATCCAAAACAACTGTCAGTATTCCGATTAACCGACCAAATTCGATAGACCACCAAAAAGCGACGCGTTCATACATATTGATGACCTCCTTAACTTTGTTGTTGAACAGGTTTGTACACGTCACGTCTACGTACATTTAAGTAAAAAAGTGATTTGAGTGAGTGCTTTTATTTAAATAACGAATGAAGTTATTTCTGTTTCATTTTATTTTTACTTGAATTAAATGAATTTTAACATTATTTTAGTAGAAAAATAAAGGATGTTTTGTAAAAAAAGTAAAAAATTTAAGATGGCGGCCAACTTTTTTTTTGTGGGCCGATTTCGATGAAACTCTGTTTTTGGTACTATTTCGACAAGAAAATAGCAACGCAATGTTAAAAATGTAAAAAATTCAAGATGGCCGCCAACGAACTAAGATCTAAGGAAGCCTAACTCCTAACAAATATTGCATAAAAAATGGCACCTTCACATATTCTGTAACACAAAAGGTCGCAAACTCAACAATGAACTAGTAAAAACATACCTTATTACAATGCACGCATAATCGGCATTAGATTGTATTCTAACGCATATGACGTTTTCTATTGGCTGGCGTTTGAACGCAGATCAAACATGATTGGATATTTGACTCGCCTCGTGTCACTCATTGGGCCGTTGTCGTGCCTTTGTCATTGAGGCGAGGACGGTGTAACGTAGAATGCAGTCAGTACCATGTCAGTACACCAAACCTACTACGGCGCGCTGGGCGGCATAATAAAATTGTTTTATGAAATTAGTACATTATTGTTTGTTAGATATAATGTTTGTTTTATTATGTAGACGGACGACTTGGTAAAGACCGCTCGAATACGCTTGATGCAAGTCGCCTGTAACTAGTCGCTCTAAAAAACTAAAGGAGACCTATGTCAGCAGTGGACGTCTTTCGGCTGTGATGATTTTATTGTTATTTTATTTTATGAAAATTATAAAATGATGATGTTGATGAATGATGATCATATTATTTGTCACGAATTGGTAAGACATATGATTTTAAGAAGGACTAAAATTAGGCAAGCTATTGAAATAAAATAGGTATGCTTGATAAAAGACAATGTATTCTGTAAAGATTTTTTTTTCATAACATGTAAGTACATATTATGTAGATAATTATCACATTTGCGCGAGCAACACCTTAATACGTCTTTTAGAGGTGTGACTGATAAAGAACAACAGTATTAATACGTCGCTTTATTTTTATTTTTTACTTAAAAAAGCATGCCTTAATTGGCAATACAAAATTCTTATAGCGACACCTTTTTAACCGACTTCAAAAAAGGAGGAGGTTCTCAGTTTGTCGTAATGTATTTTTTATAGCAGTGTATTCCACCAAGTCAAAGTTTATTCTTGTCAAGATCTTTTTCAAATGCAGACTATTTTAACATGTTTATTGACCGGTGCGCAAATACCTAAACTTGCAATATGGGTGACGGTGGATTGGAAGAGGTGGACCAACTCCGTAGCCAGCGCGATCTCCAGATTTGACACCCCTTGATTTTTATTTGTGAGGTCATGTTTACAGTTGACGTTTAAAAACATTTGTGAGAGTGAATCCGTAATGCGTTTGCGAATAATAGCCACATTTGTACTAATTAAGTGGAATACAGGTGTGCTGCAAAGTGTTCGGGACAATCTAGTGCACCGTTGCTAGGCATGTATTTCTATTGGTGGTGGAAATATAAAGTAGCATTTTCGCAGCAGATCTCACATTAGGGTTCCAGCAGAATGGTCCGCGGATCAAACTCCATATTAAAAAGCTGTTTTCAGAGCTGCATAAAAATCATAGTTTCTGGAAATTGTCATTACTTTGTGTTCTGATCTGACGGTCTTGACCTCATGACGTCACTACTTGTCGTGCCACTCTGCTGCCTTCGGTGTTGCAATGTGAGTTCTCCATTTTTTATTTATTCTATTTTAACCAGGGATTTTTACTCATTAATCAAAGAGGATTGCGTGAATAGAATCTTTATAGGTACCTACCTAATCATCCCTTCACGGATTGGACAGCGTTTTTGTTACACCCTGTATAATAATAAAAAACAAGGAGATTACATCAGATTACTCGTTTTCTATGTATTGCATATTGCAGGACGCGCCATTTTTAGCATTACAAAATTTTGATTTAAATTTTCCTTTTTTTTGTTGTACTGAATTCCATGAGAGAGTTTTATTCTTGTTTAAAAATGTGTGATAGCAGTGAATGTGAAGATTTGACTCTGCCCCACAAAGCGACTGAACACTTGTTGCATAATAACGACCATATTTTGTATGTATACGCTCATAGATATTTCTAAAAAACGAAAAATATGTTATTTTCCTGTGTTATGTTATGTCTGTATAGTTTTGCTGCCTTCTTTTGGTCTTTTTCGCCACTTGACCACACATGACGTCATTTTAATCATTTTTCTAATTATTTTTTTGTGGTAACGCTAACGACTGTCGCCGAGCGCGTGGCAGACATGACTAATCGTGCTTCGCTAGTACTTTTTTAGCCCCGCCCACTCTGTGTTAGTTTGCGTGGTGCTATTTTTTGAGCGGAATTACACTTCCTTAGTATCTTAGTTCGTTGATGGCCGCCACCTTTTTTGTTTGCGGGCCGATTTCAATGAAACTCGGTTTTTGCTACTGTTTTGTCAAGAAAACAGAAACGCAATGTTAAAAATGTAAAAAATTCAAGATGGCGGCCAACTTTTTTGTTTGTGGGCCGATTCCGATGAAACTCGGTTTCTGATACTATTTTGACAAGAAAACAACAACGCAATGTTAAAAATGTAAAAATTCAAGATGGCAGCCAACTTTTTTGTTTGCGGGCCGATTTCGATGAAAATTTGGTTTTTGGTAGTATTTTGACAAGAAAACAGCAACGCAATGTTGCAAATTTTAAAAATTTAAGATGGCGGCCAACTTTTTAGTTTGCGGGCCGATTTCGATGAAACTCTGTTTTTGGTACTATTTCGACAAGAAAATAGCAACGCAATGTTAAAAAAGTAATAAATTCAAGATGGCGGCCACCTTTTTTGTTTGTGGGTCGATTTCGATGAAATTCGGTTTTCGCTACTGTTTTGACAAGAAAACAGCAACGCAATGTTAAAAATGTAAAAAATTCAAGATGGCCGCCACCTTTTTTGTTTGCGGGCCGATTTCAATGAAACTTGGTTTTTGCTACTGATTTGTCAAGAAAACAGAAACGCAATGTTAAAAATGTAAAAAATTCAAGATGGCAGCCAACTTTTTTGTTTGTGGGCCGATTTCGATGAAACTCGGTTTCTGATACTATTTTGACAAGAAAACAACAACGCAATGTTAATAAAAATGTAAAAATTCAAGATGGCGGCCAACTTTTTTGTTTGCGGGCCAATTTCGATGAAAATTTGGTTTTTGGTAGTATTTTGACAAGAAAACAGCAACGCAATGTTGCAAATTTTAAAAATTCAAGATGGCGGCCACCTTTTTAGTTTGCGGGCCGATTTCGATGAAACTCGGTTTTTGGTAGTATTTTGACAAGAAAACAGCAACACAATGTTAAAAAAGTAAAAAATTCAAGATGGCGGCCAACTTTTTAGTTTGCGGGCCGATTTCGAGGAAAGGACATCAGGCAGAGTCCCATAGAAAAAAACCAAAGAATGTATAACATTTCTGTATTTTCCAAAATGTAGGCATGTATTTAGTAATTCATAGAAAATATTCAGATTTTTACGAAGATTTATGTTTTAAGAGTTATTTATGTTTGAAATTATTTTTTTTGGTAACCCCGACACATAGCAACACCACCACGACAACACGTTTCGTTAGCTGCGTTATGCTAGGGCCACACTACCGTGATATGCCAACAATTATGACCATTGATGAACCTTATGCGTATAGGAATAAGGAAAATTATGACC